>OX336388.2:1935736313-1936986313 GCA_946902985.2 Meconema thalassinum | reverse complement strand
CAGACAAGAAAAGATGATCAGTGCTGGCTGCATCCTCTTGGAACTGCGGAGTCGGTTGGTTCTCTCGTGTCGTCGTGTGATCGGAAAGCGCTTCTGGAGCGTTGTCGGCACGTACGGCGATGGCGGTCGGTTGTTGCGAAAGGCGTTGCTTGGAACGTTGTCGGCGAACTTCCTTCCTTCCGTTAAGTTAGCAAAGTTGGTTGTGGACCGAAGGCGTCTCTCTTGGTACGTTGTCAGTTCCACTTCTAACTTGCTTCCTTCAAGCTGGCGAAGGCGTTTGTGGACGAAAGGCCTCCGTGTGAGGTTGTCAGTACCACTCCTGGCTTGCTGGCTGATTCATAGAAACGATGACTGCATCTAGTACTGAAGATAGGTACCTTGGTGTCGCTAGTATAGTGACGAAAGGCCTCCTTGTGAGGTTTGTCAGAACACTGTACCAACTTACTCGTAGATTATCTGGCAAGGATAATCGTTACCTATCCCGGACTGGGCCCCCAGTTAAGTTTGTCGCTTAACAGTCTTCTTTAGTGATGTACTAAGAAGTCGTTGCTACTGCTAAGTCAGTAGGTCTCGTGGTTCTTACTTCTGATGAGTAGTATCTGCTTTCTATGAATGAGAACTCGTTGGTTAGTTTGTAGAAGTATTTATTAATCTTTGACGATCCAATATATACAAGTGAACACCAGTCAGACAACCTGTTTAGTTGCTGCTGTTGGAAGAGGACCTTTGCTTCTCAGCCCAGGTTTTTATACAAAATCCCTTCATAACAAAGTGCGTCACAGTGGAGGGGCGTACTAGATAACATGTATGTGGAAATATATATCTTACAGGATATGGACTCATGACTTTGATAACAGTTCCGTGAATTTGAACACTCATAGCTGTTGCTGTTAATACATCTGGAAATAACAGATTAAGTAATCATATGAGGAAATGTACAGGGCCATTTCCTTAGTCCTTCTAGGAAGTATTTGATAAATAATAATCTACAGATAGTAAACCACATGTGTTGAAGATAACATGTTTGTGAAGGAAGCATTTCCTTGTTTCCTAGAATGAGCATTGTTCCAGTTAACACGTTGATAATAGCATATTGAGAAATACATTGGGCAATGGTGTTCCTTCTATAGGAAGAATGACCATAACCTTTAGTTTAGAATGGAGTCTGGGGTTCGACCCTGGACGGGATACATAACTCAAGTACATTGGTTTCATCGTTGTTTCGAGAAAGCTTTGCCATACTGGAATAATTAGGTACAGGAGAAAAATGACAAATGTCACAAAATCACTTAAATTGAGGTTTCTGATCCGTAAGATTTTACCGTCCCCTAGTAACATTTGAAAGTTTAAACCAGGTTAAAACGTTGAGAGTTTTATAATGCTTTGAAAATAACTTGTCCGGGAAAAAACGACGTAGGTCCAGTGATTTCAAGGCATTAACTATGATAGTCCATGAAATCTCTACGAAACTGGCATCTGTTGGTTTAATACGCAGCAAATAGCAACAATTCAAACATTGCTTCCTGAACATCATTGTTTCTGTTTTATTATTGCCAGTGCGTTCGCAGATTTGAAGCAGTTACCTCACTGTCAAGAGATGAATGTCTGTTTTTTCAAATATTGAACAGCATTATTATCTATACTAGACTAAAGATTAACCACTTGACAACCTACACAAACCTTTGAACACAATAACATTCTGATATACCTTAATTGACTGCTATTTTGTATTACAGGTTGTCATAAAACGTAAGTGATAAATATTGTTGTAGCCATGTTGCTGCATTTTCCGCTCTGAAGAAAGGACCCCTTTATAACAACGTCATCTCCATCAAGTATAATTTTTAGCCTACTTTTCACATTTTGCAAAAATGAGGAAAAAGTAGACTTATGAGATCGATCCGGGCAAATGTGTGTCTGTCTGTCTGTCCGTCTGTCATTCTGTCTGTCAACGCCTCAACGGCTACAGTAATCGAAACCAAATTTCGTTAGAGTAAAGAGTATCTCAAGGCCATATTTGAAAATGATGTCAGTGCTACCAATTGCTGAAAAATCGCAATTGACATTTTGAGCTCCAAGTTTTATATCTTGGAAAGTAAGCATGGGAGCTATTCCAAAATTGGCACACATATAGATAATAATATTTCAGTATAATTTCAGGAGGCCATACATGACAGTGTTGCCAAAATGATTCTAAGCCTAATGATAGGTCCACATTTTAAATGCATATAACGTCTAAACTATCAATTGGATTTCAACCAAATTGCGTATGTACTATGTGTACATTAACAGATAAGACTGAGTGTATTCTTAAGAGCCACCAGGGCAACTGTTAATAAATGCTCCCTCTATTTTTCTATCCAAATGCCAATGTATCAGAAAGTATGCAGACGAAAGCTTTAAACTATGCACATGTCTAGTACCTGACATTCTAGATTTATTTTGAGTAACTAATGTACGTCAGTTCTACCAACATGATTCTAAGTCGGCTGATGAGATCAATTTTTAAATACATGTAACTTCTATACTATCAATTGGATTTCAACCAAATTTGGTATATGCTATGTGTACCATAACAAATATGACTATGCATATTTTTAAGATCAACCAGGGCTGCCAAGTGTTAATATATGCTGTCTCTATTTTATTACCCTAATATCAATATATCAGAAAGTATGCAAGCCAACAGCTCTAAACTTTGCACACGTATAGTGTGTATAGATTATTTTGAAGTAACTAATATACGTCAGTGCTGCCAACGTGATTCTAAGCCAGCTGATAGGTCCAATTTTTAAATACACGTAACTCATATACTGACAAATGGATTTATTCCAATATTGGCACAAAAATAGATCATAATCTTTCAGATTATTTCTGAGTAACACATGCATGACATCGTTGCCAACATAATTTAACGCGCACTGATAGATCCAATGTCTAACTGCATGTAACGCCCATGCTATCCATTGGACTTCAACCAAATGTTGTATTCTGTACTTTAAGAGATGGAACTAAGAATATATTCAGTCACCAGGGCTGCCAACTGTAGTTCTCTATTAAGCTACATTATGCCAGGTATATTTCGACCTAATTAGAAACTTCGATATTACACACTTAATTTCGTCATTATTCTAGTTAGGTCCATATGGATTAATCATTGGCATGAATCTTAAATTTCAAGAAAAGTATGCTCTTTAGTTCTTGTTCAATAGGCAATAGTGAAAATTAATGAGCTGTAAAATTATTAATAATTTCAACGATAAAGGTGTAGTCTACGTAAAGTTACTTTATAAATTCATGATCCTGTATGAGGACACCGATTGTGTTCTCGCGTTGAATTATTGAACATTTGAGGGGGAGAGAGTATTTGTGCTTCAGTAAGTTGAGTCTCCAGACATTCGTCTTTGGCATACCGCCAAATGTTCTGGTGGCTACTTCCGGAGACAGTCCCTGTGTGGCCGGTGTAGGAGTGAGGGAAAGAACGAAGACAAAGAATGTTCAGAGAGGAAGAAATATATTTGTTCCACCCGTTAAGTGCGAGGCCCCTGTCTACTACGCTCAAACATGGTGAGCAAATGGAAACTAATGAATGGTCCTCCAAGCTGTTGGGTTCAAGCGGCTTACTGCATGCTCCGTTTTCCACTCCCATCAACGGAGCTGACTAAGTGATTTATCGATTTTAAATTAAGTAGCTAATTTACCTCGCACAAGTTGCCTAAACTGCCTTTGCCATTTTTGTGGAGGGCGCTAATGTATGTTCGCCGTTGTTATCATAAGAAAGTGTTGCAGTAGCTTATGAAAGTTCGTTTTCTTCAAGCCTTGAGACATGGTTACTTAAAAAAAACGTAAACAGGAGAACCCTGGTTCCTTAAATCTATGTGTAACGCATCGTATTCCACTTTTTTAGCCTGTATTCTTGATAAGAAGAATCCACAATTGAGATACTCTTCTGCCATGCTATTTCGTGCCCTTTAGCCTACTTTCCATTTTTGCAAAAAATGAAAGTAGACTTATGAGATCAACATAGGGCGTAAACTTGTGAGTCTGTCTGTGTGTGTGTGAGAGACTGTGTGTGAGTGTGTGCACTCTGAATATCTGTGTCCCTCCCTATCAATTCGAGCACGGTGAAACCGAATTGAACGAAATTTGATACCGAGGTAGCACTAGCAAAGGGCACCCCAGTGTCATGTTTTATATCGCCGCCATCTTGACGGAACGTAAGGGCGGCCACCCACATATTCAAAGCTTAAATCAAATTCCGACTAACGTAATTATCCAATCTCTACCACTTTTTGTAACATTATACCTTTAAGTATGAACAATCTTTTCACCAAACTACAAGGTCATTAGTCCAGTAATTTGCGGATGGCGGCCATGTATGTGTGCAAATCGATTCCCCCTATCTATTTAAACACGGTGAAACCGAATTGAACGAAATTTGGTACAGAGGTAGCACTAGCAAATGGCACCTCTGTGCCATGTTTTATATTGCCACCATCTTAACGAAAACGTAATGGCGGCCAACCAAATGTTAAAAGCTTAAATCAAATTACGACCAACCTAATCATCTGATCTCTACCAAATTTTGCAACGCTATACCTTTATGTACGAATAATCGTTTGACTGAACTACAAGGTTATCAGCCCAATAATTTGCGGATGACGGCCATGTATGTGTGCAAATCGATTCCCCCTCTCTATTCAAACACGGTGAAACCGAATTGAGCGAAATTAGATACAGAGGTAGCACTAGCAAAGGGCATCTCAGTGGCATGTTTTATATTGCCGCCATCTTCACGAAAACGTAATGGCGGCCACCCAAATGTTAAAAGCGAAAATCAAATTATGACCAACCTAATCATCTGATCTCTACCAAATTTTGCAAAAACATACCTTTCTGTGGGAAGTATCTTTTGACTGAACTACAAGGTCATCAGCCCAATAGTTTGCAGATAGCTGCCATGTATGCGTGCAAATCGATTCACGATATCCATTCAAACACGGTGAAACCGTATTGAATGACATTTTGTACAGAGGTAGCACTAGCGAAGGGCACCTCTTATTCATGTCTAATACCCGTATAACACGTTGTATTTCAACAAGCTACTACAACCAACATTCAATGATACTCCTTAAGAAGGACAAAGGGTTATAACAATACCCATGCATTTAGGAGAAAGTAGGCTATATGTTCTTTACTGAACATCTTGTTAATATGTACTGATTAACGGGAGTGATTTCATCCGCCAAAGCCTAGAGTTTTTTTTTTCTATAAGTCACCAACAGAACAATGAAGGCTGTGAGATATATCTCGGAACCCAGCCTAGAAATAAGTTAGCAACGAGTCTATAGAACTCGGTGGTATGAGATGTCAAACACTAGTATGCACATATCTGTCAGGTGCTAGTGAATGTTGCTTGAGGAGCGCGAAACTGTGCCCTAGCCTCATCATACACGAACATATTGTGTTGTTTGTCCAATATTGTCATTCCAACTGTTCATTGAATCTTCTGAGAAGAAGAATCAACTCCCGAATGATCCAAGTATTCAAATTTGCGATCGCACGGATGTCCAATCAAGGCTTTTAGCGATTACATCAAGCGATGTGGTGTAAAACTGATGCTGGCTAAACACTCAATTTTAGGTCCACTCATATCATTATCACATAAACAAAACGAATTCACATTTAGTTTGATATTTTTACAATACTTTGCCTTCTGTGGTCGAGTTCTTCCCTTACTCTGCTTTATTTTATATTCATCAATCATCACATAGATTTGAGAATGTACATGTTTAGACAAATACGTTTACTTAGACAGTAAGAACAAGTAGTTCCGTGAAGAACTATACAGCCTATTTTCATATATCCTACTTATGTCAATTGCCTCTATCTATGTACAAAATTTCAGTTTGATTGCTGTAATAGATTCGTAGATATTGAGAACCGACTAAATATTTCGGATGGTCGCCATGTTGGATTTTATATATGTAGGTCCTAGAGTTATGTACTGTTACATGAAGATTATTGTGTACGTGTAGCATTCAAACTTCAATCGCATGATTAGGACACAAGAAATAACAAGGAGATTTTAAAGTTTCGCACAACAGCCATCTTGTGGTTATGGAAACTATTGAAATAAATTAGATGCCAGTGGATTAACGTTCGTTTAAGGATTTACTGTACCAAGTTTCACTGCACTCGAATGGTTAAAATGCGAGAAACGTCCATTTGAATATTTATACTTTGCGTCGCCGCCATGTTGGATTTGTGATCACCAGGTTATTTTAAGTCCAGTAGGTGAACTTAAGTTCATAGCCCCGAAGAACATAAAAAATTCAGCTTGATTGCTGTAAAAGATTCGTAGATATTCAGAGCCGTCTAAATATTTGGGATGGTCGCCATGTTGGATTGTTAAATGTATAGGCCATAGAGTCATGTACCATTAAAGAAAAATTATTGCATAGGTTCATTATTCAAACTTTCACATCGATCGCTTGATTACGACACAAGAAATAAAAACTTAATTTTAAAATTCGCAAAGCCGCCATCTTGAGGTTATGTAAACAATTGAACTAAATTAGATACCAGTGTATTACAATGTGTATAAACATTTTCTGTACCAGATTTCATTGTGGTTGGAACATTAACTCGCGAGAAAGGTCTATTTAAAATTTTCAAATTCGCTTGGCCGCCATGTTCGTTTTGTAGTTAACCGGTTTTTGAAAGTCTTATAGATGAACTTTTAGTAGTACCCTTTATCTCCGTACAAAATTTCAGGGTGATACCGCTAATAGTTTCAGAGATATAGAATGCCGGTGAAATATTACGCACATCCGCCATCTTGTGGTTATGTAAACAATTGAACCAAGTTAGATGTAGGTGCATTACAATGTGTATAGACATATACTATACCATGTTTTTAGGCGTTTAGTTGGTTAAATCGCGAGAAACTTCTATTCAAAAGTCGGAAATTCGCGTGGCCGCCATGTTGGCTTTGTAACTACCAGTTTTTCAAACGTCACATAGGCGAACTTCTAGTAGTTTCCTTTATCACCGTAAGAAATTCCAGGGTGAGATCAAGAATAGTTTCGGAGATATTGAATGCTGGTTAAATATTTCGCACAGCCGCCATGTTGGATTGGTGAGACGTAACACAATTTGAAGGGCACGGTCGGGGTCGTCCGGATGATTGCTATGAATTTACTGAGATTCATTGAAATAGCTCCAGCCGTTTAGAAGTTATTAGGGTGGGGGGGACACACACACTCCTCAGACACACACGCACACACACACGGACAAAAGGTGATCTCATAAGCCTTTTTTTTTTTTTTTTCAAAATTGAAAATAGGCTAAAAATAGTCTTCAAGTACTATGACGAATGTACATATTGATTTGGAATGATAATCCTTTCTTATATTTTTCTTATTCCTCTTCTTCCTCTTATTAGAATAAGCAATATTACATCCAGCAATACAATAAAATAAATACATACATAGATGTTTAAGTATTAGGACATACTCGTACATTGTTCAAGCACAATTGTCACTACAACACTGTATAATTTTACTTGTTTTCTTGATCACAGGAATTCCCGTTATATTAAATATGTACATTCTTCATAATACTTTAAGTCTAGTTTTCTTATTATCTAAGTAAACGTATTAGTCTAAGAATGTACATTCGGAAATTTATGTGATGATTGATGAATATACGAAGTACGTCCGGAAAGTAAGTTCCGTTTGGTAATAACATTAAATTGTGTACAGATACAGAAAAAAATATTTATTGCACAAAATTCTACAACCCTTAAACTACTTTTCCACACAACTACCGAAATCTTGCAGGCATTTGTCGTAGCGTGGCAGGAGTTTTTGTATACTTTCTTCATAGACGTGTGCCGCCTGTGTCTTCAACTAGTTGTACGTTCCGCTGCTGCGCAGTTCCGCATATGCGCGGTAGACGCTCTGTATCAAGGAGAAGAAACGTGCGCCATTTGGAGAGCGCTGTCAGCCACGTACGCGTTGTTGTGCATGTTTACTCGTACAATGTTGGTGTTGATTGAAAATCCCGCCACTTGTGAAATCAGATCTGTGATTCGTTTTCTGAATGCTAGGAAAGTGAAACCAATTGAAATTACCGGCAAATTTGCGAAGTGAATGGACAAAATGCGATGAGTGATTCAATGGTGAGAAGGTGGGTCCGACAGTTCAACGAAGGACGTAGAGAAGTGCACGATGAAGAACGAAGTAGGCGTCCATCTTTGGTTACAGAAGAACTGGTTCATGCGATTGATGACAAGATCCGGGAAAACCGCAGGTTTACAATTCGTGCTCTCACTATGGAATTTCCCCAAATCTCACGATCACTAATTCATGAAATTGTTACCGAAAAACTGAACTTTCGTAAACTTTGCCGACGTTGGGTACCAAAGATTCTTACGGAGCAACACAAAACAAAAGGGATGGGTAGTGCACATCAGTTTTTGACCCGTTACAATGAAGGCGGCGAAGAATTTCTGACACAGATAGTCACAGGAGATGAAACTTGGGTTTCTTACGACACCCCTGAAAGTAAGCGGCAATCAATGCAATGGAGGCACACTCCATCCCCAGCAAAGGTTAAGCCGAAACAAATCTTGACACCTCGGAAAATGATGTGCACAGTGTTCTGGGACTGGAAATGCATCTTACTCATTGATTTCTTACCGCGTGGTCAAACAATCAACGCAGATGCTTACTGCGAGACACTTAGGAAATTGCGCCGCGCAATACAGAATAAGCGCCGAGGGTTGCTGTCAATTGGTGTTGTTTTTCTTCACGACAACGCACGACCACACACTGCAAATGTGACGAAAAACCTCCTTTAGGGATTTGGCTGGGACGTGTTTGACCACCCTCCGTTCAGCCCTGACCTCTCTCCTAGCGACTTTCATCTGTTCACACATCTCAAGTCTTTCCTTGGCGGTCAACACTTCAACAATGACGACGAGTTGAAAGAAGATGTTTCCAACTGGTTGAAGACACAGGCGGCAAACTTCTATGAAGAAGGTATCCAAAAACTTGTGCCACGCTATGACAAATGCCTGCAAAAGTACGGCAGTTATGTGGAAAAGTAGTTTAAGAGGTGTAGAATGTTGTGCAATAAATATTTTTTCTGTATCTGCACACAATTTAATTTAATTACCAAATGGAACTTACTTTCTGGACGTGCCTCGTAAAATACAGCAGAGTATGGGAAGAACTATACCACACAAGGCAAAGTATTGTAAAAATGCTTGTTGTATCGGATTATTTCCTTTACAAAGCTGCCCACGAGTTGAACTATTGTAATGCACCTTGCTTACTTGCACTTGTTAGCCACTGACAGTGCTTTGTGATAGTCATTGGGAATGAACTTTATCGGACCTCTCTTTTGTACGTATACACCAGACTAGAAACAATAACCGAATGTCTTTTTATTTCAGGATAAAGTGCATAGTGGAATACAATCCTGTGTTCCTGCGTGTGTGGATAGGCTATTGTTTGATAATCTGTATTATTGTAGTAGCCTAATTATTTGGGATCAAGATTCACGGTGCTGCGGGACGTGATGTAATGCATGCCTCTCTAGCCCAACTGCCCACTTGCCATCTTGGCGATGAGCATATGTGAGTGATTTGAAGAAGTGCCCAGTGTGTGTGAGAGAGAAATACATTGTGGCAGGGAGGTGGCGTAGATGATCACAATAGAGACCAATGTGAAGCAAGACTGACCCACCTGGCGAGATAAGAGACTGAGGACAGATCAGAGCTTAGCACTGAGCTCTCACAAGGCGCCTTCGTCCAATGGGCACGAGCGAATGAGGCGTGAAGTAAGGATGGCCTGTTTCATTTTGTAATACAGTATTTTAGTCAGACTTCTTCAACTTGATCACTTTATTTCCAGCGAAGTTTTTTCAACGTCAAGTTTATGTTATGGTACTGTAAGTTCGTTGGATGTACGGTATGGGAAAACTATTCAGAAGATACAAGAAAGTTACCTTTATTGCCCTTTAAAATTATCACCATACACCACAACACACATTTGGTAACGCACAGAAAGCTTCTAGAAACATTCAGGAAATACCTCTTTAGGAATCGATCCCAGAACTACTGCGACATGCTCTTTGATTGCTGACAAGTGCGCAAAACGTGCGAATCTCATGGCACTGCTTATGTGGTGAAACTGAAAAAGTCCACAGGCACCAGCACAGACGGGTACGGTGGAACATTAGGCGTGTTTTGGCGCTCCCTCTGGTCTTAACCTGGGTTAGATATGGTTACAGTTTGCGGTTACACTCGCCAAAACGAAATAGGTTAAGAAACGTTACAATATGGCGACGAAAGATGTATTTGAATTGAGATGGTGAATAAATAATGATGATGATGTCGACCAGATGTGTTTCCTACAATATATAGAGGGCGAAACTAATTTAAAAAAAATCCTCTCGGCACGCCGGAAGGCGGAGGTAGATTTCACCGAGCAAACTAGGGGATAGGCTATAATAGGCAAAATATGCAGGTTTTCGTAGGAGGATCGGACCTCATTGATTGCAAGACAGTATTTTACTTTTGGAGGTTAATTAACTTTTTTTTAAAGTTTTTGTATTGATATTTTTATCATTTTATTGTCTTATGGTGATGGTTAACCTTCTTGTCATTTGGGGTTCATTTTTATACTTGTGATCACACTGTCCTTATGCAAGGTTTGGAACTGCTGTGTAACTATCTGACAGTCTGTTACTTCTTCACGCAAAATTTTATCTCCCGTAGAGATTTTTGTTGGTTCTTCAGTTTAGGGGCTCCGACAACGTGCTCATGTAACCCCGTGTACACTGGGTGTGTGTAGAATCTGATAAACGGTGTTAATTGTGATGCCTGTATTAGTCTGTAATTCAGGTAAGGTCTGCAGACGGTCAATTTTAAGTAGTAGTTCCTAATTTTGTACCATATACTAACGTCAACGACACCTAGCTGTGAACTTGGCTACTAGATGCCACCGCAACCAGCAACTTGCAACGAACGTTGGAACTTGCCCTCCAAAGGAAAGCATGCTGAGGGATTTCTAGCGCTCTTTGAAAATCCGACGACTTTGGCCGGCTTTGAACCAGCGACCTTGGGCTTATAAGTTCAGCATGCTACCAGTTAGCCGCTTCCCACAGAGTCAGATGGAAAAATGAATGTGATCTCGTGCGATGGCATTGTCTTGGCAACCTCTGATAGATCATCCCTCATCAATTAAGAAGCGTTGTCATGGTAACCTCTGATGGCACTTGGCATTTTCTTCAATTCCGAAATGATTTTTCTCATCCCTTGGCGTAATGGTAGGTCAGATCAAAAATTCTTTTAGACAAAGTTTTAGGTAATTATTAGGGGAATATTTTCCATTTTGTACTGTTTTGAAACTGATATACATGCATATATATACACACACACACACACACACACACACACACACACACACACATATATATATATATATATATATATATATATATATATATATATAAACTTTTGAACTGACGGTGGTTTGGGGGTCTGGGGGATGTGAAACGCGAAGATATGTCGAAATTTTCCGGAAGTCGAAACATGGCACCCATTGCAATGGTTAGCTTTCTGATGAAATCTACTTAAATTGCAATAGTTAGCTTTCTGATGAAATCTACCTAAAATAGGCTACATAATTAAAAATACTACCATCAACGACACCTAGCTGTGAACTTGGCTACTTGATGTCACCGGAACCATCAACTTGCAACGAACGTTGGAACTTCCCCTCCGAAGGAAAGCTAACTCAGGGTTTTTAGCGCTCTTAGTAAATCTGACGACTTCAGCCGGGTTTGAACCCGTGACCTTGGGCATAGAAGTTCAGCATGCTACCAGTTCCGATACCGAAGTCACTTCCCACAGACAGATGGAAAACTGAATGTTATCTCGTGCAGTGGCGTTGTCATAGCAACTGCTGATGGCTCATCCCTTATCAATTACAAGCTGTACCCGGCATGCGTTGCAATGCCAATCAAAGAAAGTGTTGGCGTTGAAATTCTGTTTCTTGAAGTGCTTTTGGATACACAACATGTTAACTGCCTCTAAGCTATCGTAAATTGGATTTTCTAATTTAGAACCATTCGTGGGAGCGTGCACAACAACTTGCAAAAGTTTCATCGCTGTCACTCATTTGTTGAATCAACTCGTACGCTACCTATTATGAAATGGATTTACTAAGTCGAAACCCTTCCCTGGCGTGTACACAATAACTCATCAATGATTCATCGCAATCGGATGAATGGTATATGCACGTATACGGGGTTTTGTTTAAACGATTCGTGCGCTGTCACTCATTTGTTGAATCTACTCGTGAGCTACCTATTGAGAAATGTATTACTAAGCCGAAGCCCTTCCCTGGCGTGTACACAATAACTCATCAAGGTTTCTTCGCAATCGAAGAATGTTATTTGAACGCAATAGGGGATTTTGTTGAAACGCTTCGCGCGTCGTCACCCATTTGTTGCATCTACTCTTGCGCTACTTATTGTGAAATGGATTTACTAAGTCCCCTTCCCTGGCGGGTACACAATAACTGATCAATGTTTCATCGCAATCGGATGAATAGTATATGAACGCATACCTGATTTTGTTTAAACGATTCGCACTCCGTCACACATTTGTTGAATCTACTCGTGCGCTACCTACTGTAAAATGTATTTACTAAATTAGAAACCGTCACGTAAGTGTCCACAACATCTCACCCAAGTTTCATCGCTATCGGACTAATGGGATATGAGGACATAGGGGACTGTATTGAAGCGCTCCGCGCGTCGTCGTTCATTTGTCGAATCTACTCGTGTGCTACCTACTGTGAAATGTATTTTCTAAGCCAGAAACCTTCCTTGGAGTGTCCACCATATTTCACCCAAGTTTCACCGCTAACGGCCGAATGGTATATGACCTTATACGGGACTTTGTTGAAACGCTTCGCGCGTCGTCCCTCATTTATGAATCAACTTGTGCGCTGCATATTGTATAGTGGATTTACTAAGCCAGAAATTTTCCATGACGTGTACACAACATCTCACCCAAGTTTCATAGCTACGGACGAATGGTACATGAATGCATACGGGACTTGGTTGAAACGCTTCGCGTGTCGTCACTCATTTGTTGATTCTATTCTTGCGCTACATATTATAATATGGATGTACTCAGCCAGAAACCTTCCCTGGAGTGTACACAACATCTCACCCAAGTTTCATCGCAATCAGATGAATGGTATGTGAACGTATACGGGACGTTGTTGAAACGCTTCGCGCATAGTCACTCATTTGTTGAATATAAACGTGCGCTTCGTATTGTAAAATGGATTCACTTAGGCAGAAACCTTTCCTGGAGTGTACACAACAATTCACCAAACATTTTTCACTATCAGACGAATGGTATATGACTTTATAAGGGACTTTGTTGAAACGCTTCGCGTGTCATCGCTCATTTGTTGAATATCATGGTGCGCTACCTATTGTAAAATGTATGTACTAAGCCAGAAACCTTCCCTGGAGTGTACGCAACATCTCACCCAAGTTTCATCGCTATCGGATGAATGGTATATGAAATTATATGGGACTTTGTTGAAACGCTTCGCGCGTCGTCGCTCATTTGTTGATTCTACTCGTGCTCTACCTATTTTTAAAGGGATTTACTACGCTAGAAACCTTCCCTGGAGTGCACACAAAATCTCAGCCTAGTGTCATGGCTATCGGACGAATGGTATATGAACGCAAACGTGACTTAGTTGAAATGCTTCGCGCGTCGTAGCTCATTTGTTGAATCTACTCGTACGCTGCCTATTGTAAAGTGGATGTACTAAGCCAGAAAATTTCCTGCAGTGTACACAACATTTTACGCAAGTTTCATAGCTATCGGACGAATGGTATATGAATGCATACGGGACTTTGTTGAAACGCTTTGCGTGTCGTCGCTCATTTGTTGAATCTACTCGTGCGCTATCTACTGTGAAATGTATTCACTAATTTTGAAACCTTCACGTAAGTGTACACAACATCTCACCCAAGTTTCATCGCTATCGGACGAATGGTATATGAACACATACGGGACTTTGTTGAAATGCTTCGCGCATCGTCGCTCATTTGTTGAATCTACACGTGCGCTACCTATTGTAAAATGGATTTAATAAGTCAGAAACCTTCCTTGGAGTGTACTCAACATCTCACCCAAGTTTCATCGCAATCTGACGAATGGTATATGAACGCATAGGAGACATACCCACAGACAAACTATAACGTTACATTGATTTTTAGCCTATTTTCAATTTTGAAAAAATAGGCTTATGAGATCACCTTTTGTCCGTGTGTGTGTGCGTGTGTGTGTGTGTGTGTGTGTGTGCGTGTGTGTGTGATTCGTGTGTGTGTCCCCCCCTAATAAAATCGAAACGGCTGGAGCGATTTCAATGAAACTCGGGAAGTTCATAGCACTATTCCCGGCGACCTCGACCGTGCCCTTCAAATTTTGTTACGTCTCTCCAATCCAACATGGCGGCTGTGCGAAATATTTCACTAGCATTCAATATCTCCGAAACTATTACCGATATCGCCATGAAATTGTGTACAGTGATAAAGGGCACTACTAGAAGTTCACCTATGAGACTTTCAAAAACCTGGTGACTACAAAACCAACATGGCGGCCAAGCGAAGTTGAGATATTTAAATAGACTTTTATCGCGATTTAACTATCTAAATGTAATGAAACTTGGTACAGCAAATGTTTATACACATTGTAATGCACTGGAGTCTAATTTAGTTCAATTGCTTACATAACCTCAAAATGGCGACTGTGCGAAATATTTCACTGACATTCTATATCTCCGAAACTATTACAGATATCACCCAGCAATTTTGTACGGTGATAAAGGGTACTGATAGAGGTATACCTATGTATATTTCATAAACCTGTAAAGTACGAAACGAACATGGCGACCAAGCGAATTTAAAATATTTTAATAGACTTTTCTCGTGATTTAACTCTCTGAGCGCAGTGGAATGTGGTACAGTAATTGATTTTGCAGATTGTAATGCACTGCCATCTAATTTAATTCAATTGCTTACATAACCTCAAGATGGCGGCTGTGCGAAATTTTAAAATTAAGTTTTAATTTCTTGTGTCGTAATCATGCGATCGAAGTGAAAGTTTGAATAATGAACCTGGGCAATAATTGTCCTTGAATGGTACATAACTCTATGGCCTATTCACATAACACTCCTAAATGGTGAGCTCCCGAAATATTTAGACGGTTCTCAATATCTATGAATCTTTTACAGCAACCAAACTGAATTTTTTAATGTTCATAGAGACTATGAACATATGTTCACCTATTGGACATTCAGGAACCTGGTGAGCACAAATCCAATATGGCGGCGACGCGAAATATAAATATTTAAATGGACGTTTCTCGCGAATTAACTATCCGAGTGCCGTGAAACGTTGCACGTTAAATGCTTATACAAATGATGATCCACTGGCATCTAATTTATTTCAATGGTTTGCATTATCACAAGATGGCTGCTGTGCGTAATTTTAAAATCTCGTTTTTACTTCTTGTTGTCTAATCATGCGATTGAAGTTTGAATACCACACGTACACAATAATCTTAATGTAATAGTACAAAAATAAAAATCCAACCTGGCGACCATCTGAAATATTTAGACGGTTCTCAATATCTACGAATCTGTTGCAGCAATTAAACTGAAATTTTGTATGTTGATTGTGGCAGTTAACATAAGTAGGATATATGAAAATAGGCTGTATAGTTCTTCACGGAACTACTTGTTATATATATAGAAAAGTAAAGTTGTCATGGCAACCTCTCTTGGCACTTGGCATTTTCTTATAATTTAAATCATTTTTCTCACCCCGTGGCGTAATGGTAGGTCATATCAAAAATTCTTTCAAACAAAAGTTTTAGGTAATTATTGGAGGAATATTGTCAATGTTGTACGGTTTTGATATTGTGCCTATTAACAGAGATATGATTAATGTTTTCCGAAAAACCCACTTTTTCCCACCCCTTTGGTCAATGGTTGGTGCTATCAAAAAACCTTTGAAACATAAATTTTAGGGCCTTGTCCGGCACATAGTATGAACTTTGAATGGATTCAATATTTCAGATATTAAGAGAGTTATAGCGATATTTCACTTTTTCGAAAAAAAAGCCTCCCATTTTCACCCCCTTCGACAGATTTTGCCCATTAACGAACTCGACCGAGATTTTAAGGGGATACATATTATGTAAAAAATTCAGAGTGATTGGTGCAAAATTACGGCAGTTATCGTGTCCACAAGAAACTGATATATATATATATATATATATATATATATATATATATATATATATATAAATTATACAAGCTGACCCGGCAGACGTTGTCCTGCCAATCAAAGAAAGTGTTGTAACTTTGTTTCTTGAAGTGCTTTTGGATACACAATATTTTTTTTTCAATTTCTGTTAACTGCCTCTAAACTATCGTGAATTGAATTAACTAATTTAGAAACATTCGTTGGAGCGTGCACAACAACTCTCCAAAGTTTCATCGCAAACGGATAAATGGCATTTAACGCATACGGGATTTGGTTTAAATGATTCGTGCGCTGTCACTCATTTGTTGAATCTACTCGTGCTCTACCAACTGTGAAATGGAATTACTAAGTTAGAAAGCTTCACGTAAGTGTACACAACAACTCATCAAAGTTTCATCGCAATCGATGAATAGTATATGAACGCATACAGGATTTTGCTGGAACGCTTCGCGCGTCGTCACTCATTTGTTACATCTACTCGTGCGCTACCAATATTGTAAAATGGATTTACCAAGTTGAACACCTTCCCTGGCGTGTACACAACAACTCATCAAAGTTTCATCGGAATCGGATGAATGACATATGAACGCATAAGTGATTTTCTTTAAACGATTCGCGTGCCGTCACTCATTTGTTGAATCTACTCATGCGCTACCTATTGTAAAATAGATTTACTAAGCCTGAAACCTTCTCTGGCGTGTACTCAATGATTCACCAAGGCTTGATCGCAATCGGATGAATGATATATGACCGCATACGGGACATTGTGGAAACGATTCGCGCGCTGTCACTCATTTGTTGAATCTACTCTTGCGCTACTTATTAAAAACTGGATTTACTAAGACAGAAACATTTCCTGGAGTGTACACAACAATTCACCAGAGTTTCATCGCAATCGGATAAATGGTATATGGACGCATACGGTACTTTTTTGAAGTGATTTGCGTGCCGTCACACATTTGTTGAATCTAATCGTGCGCTACCTATTGTAAAATGGATGTATTAAGCCAGAAACCTTCCGTAGGGTGTACACAACATCTCACCCAAGTTTCATCGTAATCGGACCAATGGTATTTGAACGCATACGGGACCTTATTGAAACGCTTCGCGCGTCGTCGCCCATTTGTTGAATCTACTCGTGCGAAACCTCCTGTGAAATGGATTTACTAAGTTACAAACCCTCACGTAAGTGTACACAACATCTCACCCAAGTTTCATCGCTATCGGACGAATGGTATTTGAATGCATACGGGACTTGGCTGAAACGCTTCGCACGTCGCCGCTCATTTGTTGAATCTACTCGTGCGCAACCTCCTGTGAAATGGATTACTAAGTTAGAAGCCTTCATTTAAGTGTACACAACAACTCATCAAAGTTTCGTCTCAATCTATGAATGGAATATAAACTTATACGGGATTTTGTTGAAACGCTTCGCGCGTCGTCACTCATTTGTTGAATCTAGTCGTGCGCTACCTAATGTGAAATTTATTTACTAAGCCAGAAGCCTTCCCTGGAGTGTACACAACATCTCACCCAAATTTCATCGCTATCGGAAGAATGGTATTTGAACGCATACGGGACCTTTTTGAAATGCTTCGCGCGTCGTCGATCATTTGTTGAATCTATTCCTGCGCTATGTATTGTAAAATGGATTTACTAAGCCAAACACCTTCCCTGAAGCTCACTCAACATATCACCCAAGTTTCATGGCAATCGGATGAATGGTATATGAACGCATACGGGACTTTGAAACGCTCTCACCACAGATTACCTACTACTAACGTGCAGAGACAAACAGTTGAATTCGACATCAATGCAACCTTTGGTATAAAACACAACTTTTCGCCACGGGCGGAGTGTATGTAATGGCGGTAGTTGCACAGGTTGCGACCAGGTGGCTCTAACGTGCAGAGACAAACCGTCCAAAGACATCAGCTTTCACGAAGGCCAAGGCTGGTGGTTTCCATGACGACTGTTTCTGACTGTATATCGTGGTTCTAAATTTGTGTGGAAATTGTGGTTCTAAAATTGTGTTCATTCCTCCTACCGGGTCAGATTGTGAATCTAAACCATACATGGACCCATCCTAATATACATTCCAAATTCCATCAAAATCGGTTCAGTCGTTTAGGAGGAGTTCAGTCACATACACACGTGTCGAAGAATTATATATATAAAGATATACACTTTTGAACTGACGGTGGTTTTGGGGTCTGGGGGATGTGAAACGCGAAGATATGTCGAAATTTTCCGGAAGTCGAAACATGGGACCCATTGCAATAGTTAGCTTTCCAGAGAACGGGAATTTAAGACCTTCACTGTAGGCTGGAATGGGGTACATTCAGCCTCGTGAGGTTAAACTGAGGAGAAGAAGGTTCGATTCCTACCTTGGCCATCCTTGAAGTGGGGTTTTCCGTGGATTCCCATTTCAACTCAAGGCAAATGCTGGTATAGCCACTGCCACCCCCTTCCTAATCCTACCCCCACCCCCACCTTAATTTGCAAATTAAAACACACTCTAATACAGGCATCACAATAACATATGTTATGAGCCAAATTCCACACACACACAAAAATACGAGGGGCTATATGACCGCCATGGTGCAGTTTCTAAAAATAAGCAACAGCAACAACTGATGAGATTCGTAGCGCGCTACGTACGCTATTAAAAGAGCCACCATAATCCTTTAAAGAGCTTAGGCTAGTCCCTATATCAACTGACAACAGCTCGATTTCGGAATCGTCGAATACAAAATTGCAAAAGCCACTAAGAATTTGATATTATATGATGTCATTTGTTGCGTGCCGAGTGATTCTAGTTCAAATATGATTTCATATCTCGTACTTTAAGATTATGTTTGAATTGGCACTTCTAAAGTGATTAAAATTTCAGTAACCACAGTAGTAGATTGGTTACTGATTTCAAGAGCCCGGTTAAAACCAAACTATACCCGAGTTGAAACCACAGCTAGCCAAAACGGTCTGGTTAGCTTTTGTATTAACCAAAGTATACCAAATGGAACGCCAAAACGCGCATATTGAGAGCAGGTCAGCCACGCTGAGTTAAGAATTGCCGTTTGAACCTGTCATAATTGTTCGCTGTACACTTGTACCAACTGAATGTGTATCTCCATCACCGTATTCACAATTGTTAGTAGAACTTGATGTTCACTCGTTGCTTTACTGTCCTTTGCTATACCATTTTCTCATAATTACTGTGTTGAACTGCTCACATTAGGTCACTTGATATAATGTGGCGCTTCTCGACATGTCGCTGAACAGTTACGTGTATGCGAGCGCTCCTACGCCATATTGCTGCTGAGACCATTCACGAAACTTTAAAGACATACCTCAAGTTCAAAAGAAAGACACATTGTTACAATTTAATTTTTGGGGCACTTCTCTGGAGTGGATATTAAATAGAAAGAAGTCTTATTACCTTCATATTCTCATATTACGAAGTACGTCCAGAAAGTAAGTTCCGTTTGGTAATAACATTAAATTGTGTCCAGATACAGAAAAATTATTTATTGCACAAAATTCTAAAACCCTTAAACTACTTTTCCACATAACTGCCGAAATCTTGCAGGCATTTGTCGTGGCGTGGCACGAGTTTTTGTATACATTCTTCATAGACGTGTGCCGCCTGTGTCTTCAACTACACACATCAAAAAAAGTTTTGCATCACCTCGGTTCCCAGATCTCCGGCATATAGACGTTGACTCTGTATATTGTATCCAAGATACAGTCCCTTTGACTGTTCATAGATGTCACTAAAACTGCTCAAAGATGTAAACAACCATGCATGAGCAGGGCCTATTAGACGGAGGGGGTACGACAGCCGATCAGTTCCAGTCATTCCACCAGGACGAAGGTACGCTGCTCATGTTGTCTGTAGTTCTACCATGCCTAGAAGGTCAATACCGCAGTTCGATCGCGTCCGCATTGTTACTTTGTGTCAAGAAGGGCTCTCAACAAGGGAAGTTTCCAGGCGTCTCAGAGTGAACCAAAGCGATGTTGTTCGGACATGGAGGAGGTACAGAGATACAGGAACTGTCGATGACAGGCCTCGCTCAGGCCGCCCAACGGCTACTACTGTAGTGGATGACCGCTACTTACGGATTGCCGCTCGGAGGAACCCTGACAGCAATGCCACCATGTTGAATAATGCGTTTCGTTCAGCCACAGGACGTCGTGTTTCAACTCAAACTGTGCGCAATAGGCTGCATGATGCGCAACTTCACTCCCGACGTCCATGGCGAGGTCCAGCTTTGCAACCCCGACACCATGCAGCGCGGTACAGATGGGCCCAACAACATGCTGAATGGACCCCACGGAATTGGCATCACGTTCTCTTCACCGATGAGTGTCGCATATGCCTTCAACCAGACAATCGTCGGAGACGTGTTTGGAGGCACCCTGGTCAGGCTGAACGTCTTAGACACACTGTCCAGCGAGTGCAGCAAGGTGGTGGTTCCCTGATGTTTTGGGGTGGCATTATGTGGGGCCGACGTACGCCACTGGTGGTCATGGAAGGCTCCGAAACGGCTTTACGATACCTGAATGACATCCTCCGACCCATAGTGCAACCATATCGGCAGAATATTGGAGAGGCATTTGTCTTCATGGACGACAATTCTCGACCTCATCGTGCACATCTTGTGAATGCGTTCCTTCAAGATAACGACATCGCTCGACTACAGTGGCCAGCACGTTCGCCAGACATGAACCCTATCGAACATGCCTGGGATATGTTGAAAAGGGCTGTTTATGGACGTCTTGACCCACCAACCACTCTGAGAGATTTACGCCGAATTGTCGTTGAGGAGTGGGACAATTTGGACCAACAGTGTCTTGATGAACTTGTGGATAGTATGCCACGGCGAATACAGGCATGCATCAATGCAAGAGGACGTGCTACTGGGTATTAGAGGTAGTGGTGTGTACTGCAATCTGGACCACAAATGCTGAAAGTCTAGCTGTATGATGGTACAACATGCAATGTGTGGGTCTCATGAGCAATAAAACGAGCTGAAATGTTGTTTGTGTTGATCTCTATTCCCTTTGTATTTAACGCTTCCGGAACTCTTGGAACCGAGGTGATGCAAAACTTTTTTGATGTGTGTAGTTGTACGTTCCGCTGCTGCGCAGTTCCGCATATGCGCGGTAGACGCTCTGTATCAAGGAGAAGAAACGTGCGCCATTTGGAGAGCGCTGTCAGCCACGTACGCGTTGTTGTGCATGTTTACTCGTACAATGTTGGTGTTGATTGAAAATCCCGCCACTTGTGAAATCAGATCTGTGATTCGTTTTCTGAATGCTAGGAAAGTGAAACCAATTGAAATTTATCGGCAAATTTGCGAAGTGTATGGACAAAATGCGATGAGTGATTCAATGGTGAGAAGGTGGGTCCGACAGTTCAACGAAGGACGTAGTGAAGTGCACGATGAAGAACGAAGTGGGCGTCCATCTTTGGTTACAGAAGAACTGGTTCACGCGATTGATGACAAGATCCGGGAAAACCGCAGGTTTACAATTAGTGCTCTCACTATGGAATTTCCCCAAATCTCACGATCACTAATTCATGAAATTGTTACCGAAAAACTGAACTTTCGTAAACTTTGCCGACGTTGGGTACCAAAGATTCTTACGGAGCAACACAAAACAAAAGGGATGGGTAGTGCACAGCAGTTTTTGACCCATTGCAATGAAGGCGGCGAAGAATTTCTGACACAGATAGTCACAGGAGATGAAACTTGGGTTTCTTACGACACCCCTGAAAGTAAGCGGCAATCAATGCAATGGAGGCACACTCCATCCCCAGCAAAGGTTAAGCCGAAACAGATCTTGACACCTCGGTAAATGATGTGCACAGTGTTCTGGGACTGGAAAGGCATCTTACTCATTGATTTCTTACCGCGTGGTCAAACAATCAACGCAGATGCTTACTGCGAGACACTTAGGAAATTGCGCCGCGCAATACAGAATAAGCGCCGAGGGTTGCTGTCAAATGGTGTTGTTTTTCTTCACGACAACGCACGACCACACACTGCAAATGTGACGAAAAATCTCCTACAGGGATTTGGCTGGGACGTGTTTGACCACCCTCCGTTCAGCCCTGACCTCTCTCCTAGCGACTTTCATCTGTTCACACATCTCAAGTCTTTCCTTGGCGGTCAACACTTCAACAATGACGACGAGCTGAAAGAAGATGTTTCCAACTGGTTGAAGACACAGGCGGCAAACTTCTATGAAGATGGTATCCAAACACGTGTGCCACGCTATGACAAATGCCTGCAAAAGTACGGCAGTTATGTGGAAAAGTAGTTTAAGAGGTGTAGAATGTTGTGCAATAAATAATTTTTCTGTATCTGCACACAATTTAATTTTATTACCAAACGGAATTTACTTTCTGGACGTGCCTCGTGTTTTCGATATACTGTATATATCTTTATCGGCATTTATGTTTTATGGAGGTCTGTTAATAATTTCCTTTTGAAGTATTAGTCATACCATTTTGTAGTTCACAGATAAACTCACTGAGAGATTATGTAACTTTGTCATTAGGATAATACCTCTTGCATGTTCTCCAACACGCATCAAATCGATTCGCTCTCCTACGCAATTTATTCCCCTATTGAATACTTGAATGCTCACAGAACAGCATAGTAGCTACCTTGCTCCTTGAAGCTGCTCTATGAAGGTATTCGTTGTCGAGGGTCATCCATTTACCGAAGTTACAGAGGCATTCAAGTTTCATAATCCATGGAACGTAATTCGAAATTGAGTAGGTTTCTAGAGTGATCTAAACTTTGATTCTGCAAGGAAATGCAGTACTTTCATTAGCTAAATCCATGTTTCTAAACTACTATTTGATCACATTAATCACAGCCAATAATGGTCTAATTCACCCGTACTATTCTCTGAACGATATCGCCCATATACAATTACTAAGCCAATGAGCTGTGTTATTAACCCCACCTCGGTCAATTTAGACTAGCTGCATTTTGCAGCGGTAACGTTCTCACCTGTTGTGTGTCCAAGGTTGCTGGATCGAATACTAGCGCAGTCAGTTGGCATTTGAGGGTGCGTAAATGTGATCGAGTCGTGTCAGTAATTTTTCTGGTACGTCAAAGATCCTCTTCGGGGTAAAATACCGAAACCCAGGAGTTTCTAAAAGCCGCAGTAGTAAAAAGGGACGTAAAACCATTAACATTATTTAAATAATTTTTTTAAATTTTTTTTTACGAGGGAAGTGGAAAAATCTTGCATAAGACCTTGAGAAGGGTCCGCACTCCTCAATAGTGTGGGATTCTTACCCACTAAAAAACCATACCCTGTCCTCTTGACAAAACCCATCCCGGGACCACTTTCGTATTACTTCAGGATGGAGCCATTTTCTTTGCTTCACAAGCACCATCTTACTTCTCAATTCATATTCCGCGGATCGCAGAATTAATTAATTAAATCGAGCGAGTCCCCATCCGACTTCTTCTGACGAAGGATCACCTCAACGAAGAAAGTGACCATATCCCAGTTGATCTCGTTCCTCAGCATAATTCCAATTATATTGTCCGGCGTTATTGGACCAACCTCAGCTTCAAGTCGTTGTTTTTCCGCTGCCAACGAGCGCAGATGAAGAACGTATGATATACGTCATCTCGTTCGTTCTCGCAGTAAATACATACTGGACTCCTTACTTTGGCCATACGATGAAGGTAACACCGAAATAATTATTAATTATTGGTCAATTCATACTATCAAAAGTATCATTCAACCTTGATTTAAGGAATTTTCTCGTAGAACTGTTAATATTTCTGAAAACCAACTACATTATTGAGGGAACCGGATGAGGATCAAGAAGGCCGAGTATGGGATCTAGCGGGCGCAGGAGTAAGCTCAGCGCCATTGTCTGAATAAAAAGAAGAGAAGCAATATTCCGAGTTCCGACGAGCCGCGAAACACATCCCCTTAATTCTTTACTGTATTTTAATGAGTTTCATTGTTTTTAATAAATAATTCACTTCTATATTCGATGCTTGTGAGTGTCATGATCTGGAAACCGTTTCCCACAAATGGGGGCTCGTCCGGGATGGACTGAAACAACGAGTTACGACGCAATCCACGACTCGAAGTACGACGCAAAATACAACGCTATTTTTGACGAAGTGGACGGCTAATCATATTTGTTGCTGTTGCTTACGACGTTGACGACGAGACGACGTGCAGTTTTGTGAGCCCACGACGTGCGAATCTACGACGAGGATTCATAGGCTAGCAAAATTTGTTCTTCAGTTTCAGTGACAATTATTGGTGCCGTAACGACGACGAGGGTCGGAATCTAAACGACGACAGAGGATTGTGGATGTGGTAAGAGGATAGCGACTCGTCAGAGAGAAACGACGGGAAGCGGTATTCAACGATATCACCTACAAATATCACCGGTTTGGTGAATGAGGTTAAACAGGTTTGATAGCGAGGTTTTGAGGAAGCGATATTGACGGAAATCTACTTGATAGACGTGAGTAAACAAATAAGATGACTACACTCGGTGCAATAGAGAAAATAAATAAGAACATAAGTGATGCTCCGGTCAAAGCAATCAAAGTTTTGCATAACCTCATTTTCGAGCATATACCAGACGACAGGAAGAATCGAAAGCGACTGCGAGAGTTTCCTGGATTCGATTTTGACGAAAATTCCATTGAAGAGGAAGCTAAGAAGAAATTTATCGAAGAAACATTTTCCAAGGCTGATCTGTTGCGTGTTTCTGAGATTCTTAATACCGAGATCGGGACAAAGAAGGTAATGATTAACACCATTTGTTATTACTTGAGAAAATTGGATGAACTCGCAACTATTATAGACGATGATGACGAGGATGAAGAAGACGAAGAAGACGAAGAGAGCGAAGAGGAAGACCAGCACAGGAGGTATAGAGAACAGCATAAGTTTTCATTGTCGTTCCGCGACGTAAAGGGCGCTATGAAAACCTTTAACGGTAAGGATGGTTACCCAGTGAAGAAATAGATTGCAGATTTTGAAGAGACGTCAATATTGATGGGATGGAGTGAGCTGCAAAAGTTTATTTTCGCTAAGAAATCACTCGATGGTTTAGCTAAGCTTTTTATTCAAGGTGAGAAAGGACTGACGTCCTGGACTGCACTGAAGAAGGCCTTGAAAGAGGAGTTTGACGTTGCGGCAAGCAGTGCAGAAATCCACAAGTTGTTAACCCAGCGACGAAAAAAGCGCGACGAATCTCTACAGGAGTACTTTCTTGTGATGAAGGAAATCGCCAGTAGAGGTGATGTTGAGCAAGTTTCTCTGTGTCAGTACGTGATTGATGGGATCGAGGACGATTCAGGATCAAAACTTCTTCTCTATGGAGCAAAAAATTCCAAGGATTTCAAGGAGAAAATGAAAAGTTATGAGATGGCAGTGAAGTCTTTGCCAAAGAAAAGCACAAAGTATAATAACAGTAATTTTCAAGGAAGTGCCAAGAGTGCCAACGAGAAGGACGGAAAGTGCTGGGGCAGTACAAAGAAGAAAGAGGCGAGTAGTGTAGATAGATGTTATAATTGCGGTGGATCTGGTCATAGTTCAAAGGAATGTGAGCACAAGGATAAAGACAAGAGATGTTTCAACTGCAATGAGTTTGGCCACATTTCATCCGAGTGCAAAAAAGAGAGGAAGAACGATAAGAGGAATAATCAAGGTATCAATCTTATTGATGAAAAGAAAAGCTGCCTCAAGTTCAAAGAGGTTAGTTTGGGTCAGCAGAAACTTCAGGCACTTATCGACTGTGGCAGTCCTTATAACCTACTGCGACAAAACATCCATAAGACCATGGGTTCCCCAGGATTGAAGAGCACGGATCTTGTTTTGAAAGGATTCGGTAATGGTTTTGTTGCTCCTCAAGGTTGCTTCACAACAGTCGTTGAGGTAGACGAGCTGGAGTTCCAAACCAACGTTTATGTTGTTTCTGATGATACTATGGAGTGGGACATGGTTATTGGTAACGATCTATTGGATCAGGGTGAGGTCATCCTGAGCAAGCAAGGAGTTACCATCAAGAAACTAGAGGTCCCAATGATGTTGATCAGGGTAGCCGACGAACAGGAATTGGATATCGAGAACTGCGTTGATGAGGAAAAAAGGGAACAGATCCAGGATTTGGTAGCGAGATATGTACCAAAGAAGACGAAATCTACTGATGACAAGATGAAGATCACATTGAAAGAAGAAAAACCGATATTTAGCAGGCCCAGACGAATGGCACCGCTTGAGAACGAGTTTGTCGATGAGCAAGTCGAGGCGTGGCTGGAGGAAGATATCATAGAATCGAGTCAATCAGAATATACATGCCAAGTGGTGGTAGTCAAAAAGAAAAATGGAATTCCGTTCAAGTTCGTGACTGACTGTATGGCATTTCAAAAGACAATGCACAAAAGGGACCTGGTCCCACGAGTAGCTAGATGGGCTATGGCCTTGGAGGAGTTTGACTATACCATCGAACACCGAACTGCAACCAGGATGAAACATGTCGACGCCTTGAGCCGATGCCCAGCAGTGATGTTTGGATTCCCTGATGGCCTTGCAGCGAGGATCAAAATCGCCCAGAGAAAAGACGAAGGATTGACAGCGATAAAAGCGACACTGGAGAAAGGGCCTTACGAAAACTTCATCGTCAGAGATGGACTGCTATTTAAATTTGTTGACGGGCGAGAGACGTTGGTGGTCCCGCGAGCAATGCACCATGAAATCATCAGAGATGCACATGAGAAGGGACACTACGCTGTTAAAAGGACTGAAGAAGACGTGAAGCAGGAATATTATATTCCAGACTTGGCCAACAAGGTGAAACGAGTCATAGCCAACTGTGTGAAGCGTCTGGTGGTTAACAGGAAGGCAGGCAAGAAAGAAGGTTGGTTACATCCGATGTTCAAGGAGAGTGTGCCATTGCACACCTACCACATGGATCACATTGGACCACTTAAGTCTACACACAAGGGATATGAACACATCTTCTGTGTGATAGACGCCTTCACGAAGTTCACCTGGCTGTATCCTGTGAAAACTACCAAATCGGCCCAGACGATTGAAAAGATGGAGTTTCAGAGGACGAACTTTGGAAACCCAGTTCAAGTGATCACCGACAGGGGGCCATCGTTCACCTCCCATGAGTTCCAGGACTACTGTAAATCGCAGAGTATCAAGCACGTCTTGATCACAGCTGGACTGCCAAGAGCCAATGGTCAAATCGAGAGAGTCAACTCAACAGTGACCAAGATCATCGCTAAACTTAGCATTGACGATCCAACAAAATGGTACAAGGTTGTACCATCTGTCCAACGAGCTATCAACTCTACGTTCCAGAGGAGCATCGGAATGTCACCTTTCGAGCTGCTGACAGGAGTCAGAATGCACAACCAAAATGATCTACGTATAGTGCAACTCATCGAAGAGGAGCTGATCGATTCGTTCAACGAAAAACGTGATCAGATGAGAGAAGATGCAAAAAAACAGATAGAAAAAGTACAATCTGAAAATCGTGCTGAATTCAACCGACGACGTAAGGAGCCTAAGAAGTATCAGGTCGACGACCTGGTTGCCATCAAACGCACTCAGATCGGTCCACATCTGAAACTAAAAACCTAAAGTCTAGGACCTTATCGAGTGACTCGAGTAAAACTCAACGACACATATGACGTCAGCAGAGAAGGAGACCATGCTGGACCAAGAATCACATCGTCCTGTGCGGAGTTCATGAGGCCCTGGCCGGGCGGATTTTCTTCATCCGGGTCGGATGAGGATCAGGACGGCCGAGTGTGGGAACCGGATGAGGATCAAGAAGGCCGAGTATGGGATCTAGCGGGCGCAGGAGTAAGCTCAGCGCCATTGTCTGAATAAAAAGAAGAGAAGCAATATTCCGAGTTCCGACGAGCCGCGAAACACATCCCCTTAATTCTTTACTGTATTTTAATCAGTTTCATTGTTTTTAATAAATAATTCACTTCTATATTCGATGCTTGTGAGTGTCATGATCTGGAAACCGTTTCCCACATTATTATTTCTGGATTCTCTTGATCTACGGTACTGGATAAATATATAAAATTTAGAAAAAATAAAAATAAAGTAAAATATAAAATAAAATATAAGTTGGCCTACTTCAAAATTTAAAAAATGTATAAAAATTACACATAACTATTAAAAATATAAAATGAAAATTACAAAATTAAAATCATAAAATTTAAAAGTAGGCTAAATAAAAAAGACACGGATAGTCAGTCTGAAAGACTGGACTTAATATATTTTAAATGCTAGCAGCCGAGTACCAAGAAGGCAGTGCGAGAACAAAGTTTCAAGATTCTATCTTGTTTCTTCACTGCCTACTTGATTGTTCTCACACTGCCTTCTTGAAACTCTGTTCTCGCACTGCTTTTTTGGTACTCGGCTACTACATCGTACTATGACATCACACACCTCAGTGCATTCTAAGTACATTTCGTCCCGTCACCGTAACGTAACGCCAGACCTCAGCGTAACGACGAAGTCGACAAGATCATTTAAAATGATAAAAACTATAATAATTGACATTAAACTAATTAAATTGAAATATTCAAAATTAAAAATAAAATAAAATTAAGGCGATAAAATGAAAATAAAATTGATATAATTTAAACGAAATATTTACAAATTAAACAAAATATTTTATAAGAATAAATCTGCCCTATAGAAGGTTAGGCCAACGGCCTAGCCGTGTTGAAACACCGGATCCCATGTGAACTCCGCAGTTAAGCAACATTGGGCGCAGTTGGAACTTGGATGGTATGCTGGTTCTAGGCACTGCGCGCTCTTGGCCAACATGAGGAGCGGAAAGGTCCTGGCCACCCTACCGCACGTAAACTCCGGCTGGGGGTAGCCTCTTCGGAGGCTCGGACCTGCCTTCGGGCAAAAAACCAATAAAATTTTAAATAGAGGGTTAAGAGCATAAATCTGTGTGTTGAGTAAGATTTCAAATTGAGTACGCTGTCGGGATTCAAACGCTGTTGTCCGGGAAGGTGCGTTTATCCAACCAAAGCGGCCATTCTCCAGTCACGGCTCACTTATGCACTATAGTATTACAAAATAAACTGCTAATTTCGAACGTGTCTCTTCCTGTAGAACAGTTAAAACGATTCTCGGCTCGATAATCGGAAATGGTGGGTCCCATGATATGGATTATAATGTTTGCATAATTCGCACGGCCGCCATCCTGAAATGGTACGGCAGATGACCTTGTAGTTTGGTAACAAGACGCGTCCTATGTGAAGGTATGTTGTTACCAAATTTGGTAGAGATCCGATGATTTGGTTAGTCGTTATTTGATTTTACGTTTTGAACGTTCAAGTGGCCGCCATTCAGTTTTGGTAAAGATGGCGGCGATATAAAACATGACACTGAGGTGCTCTTTGCTAGTTCTACCTCTGTACCAAATTTCGTTCAATTCGGTTTCACCGTGTTCGAATTGATAGGGGGGGACGACGACACAGACATTCAGAGTACACACACACACACACACACACACACACACACAGACTCACACACACACACACAGACACACAATTTTTCGCCCTGTGTTGATCTCATGTCTACTTTCATTTTTTGCAAAAATCGAAAGTAGGCTAAAAACCTGTTAACTATAAAACGAACATGGTGGCCAAACGAAGTTGAAATATATGAATAAACTTTTCTCGCGATTTAACCATCCGAGCGCAGTGAAACTTGGTGCAGCAAATGTTTATAACTATTGTAATGCACTGACATCTAATTTAGTTCAATTGTTTACATAACCTCAAGATGGCGGCTGTGCGAAATGTTTAAATCGCGTTTTGATTTCTTGTGTCCTAATCATGCGATAGAAGTTTGAATAATACACCTACGCAATAATCGTCATGTATTAGTGCATAACTCTATGGCTTACATTTATAAAAATCCAACATGGCGACCTTGCAAAATATTTAGACGGTTCTCAATATCTATGAATCTATTACAGCAATCAAACTGAAATTTTGTATGTTGGTAGAGGCAATTAACATAAGTAGGTTATATGAAAATAGGCTATTTAGTTCGTCATGGAACTACTTGTTTGAAGTTTGTTTTCGTTGCCATACCGTTCCCTCGTAAGACTCGAAAGTGAGCCGTGACTGGATAATGGCTGCTTTGGTTGGATAAACGCACCTTCCCGGACAACAGTGTTTGAATCCCGACAGCGTACACAATTTGAAATCTTACTCAACACACAGTTTTATGCTCTTAACCCTCTATTTAAAATTTTATGGTATTCTGCCCGAAGTGCACAGTTGAAGAGCAGGGGTTAAAGCCCAACTCCCTGCCTAACTCCTGTCTTAATTTCGAAAGAGTCTGAAATTTCTCCTCTGAACTTGTGAGTGGCGCAAATAAATGAACGGTGGGGTCCAAAATGGAGTACGTCTGGGTTACAAGAACATGAACCTTTCTATTGATTGCCTAGCTTTTGCAGATGATCTTGCAATTTTCTCCGACTCTTTAGACATGGCCACAAAACAAATTAACCAGCTGCAGGTACAGGCAACAAAAGTTGGCCTTCAGATCTCTTTGGAGAAAACGCACTTCATAACTAACATCAAGCCAGCATCAAGGGAGCTAAAAGTAAACCAGGGGAAAATCAAACGGACAGATAAGTTTAAATATCTTGGCGAGTGGGTAGAACCCAACGTATGTGAGAAAGAAACCTTCACTTCGCGCATGAACAAAATGGAAATGGCGTACCAACTCACCAAGGACGTTTACAACAAAAAGTCCCTGAACGCAAAACTTAAGCATTATTGCACTGTCATACGACCAGAGGCTCTTTACGCAGCGGAATGCCTCACCATGAACAAGAAAGGCCTGGTAGAAAAATTGGAGATCAAGGAAAGAAAGATCTAGAGGAAAATTCTTGGTCCGATTAAAGACAACGGTGAATATAGACGACGGCATAACTATGAGCTGTATATTCATGTCTAGAAGATCTCTGATGTAATGAGGAAAAGGAGGATTGCATTTTATGGCCACTCGCTTAGAATGAAACCCACACGATTGACGAACCGGATCTTTAACTATTTTAAAAATAAGAAGACCAAGCCAGCCTGGTTCGAAGAGGTGGAAAGTGACCTGCAAGAGATGGAAATTACCTGTGGGGATATTCAAGAACGCAATCCCGTCAGGAAGAAACTACACGACCACCAGGGTTTTCAAGAAAAAACGAAGTTGAAGACGGGAAAGATGTGGACGGAAGAAAGAAAAGAGCAACACCGGCAACGTATGAAGGAACACTGGGCAAAGATCAAAGCCCAGAGAAGCCAGTTGAAATAACGTGGTCCTAAGTTGGCCGACACGATTAAATAATAGTAATAATAATAATAATAATAATAATAATAATGTTATTGGTTTTACGCCCCTTTAAACTACTGTTGCTTTTAGAGACGCCGGGGTGCCGGAATTTTGCCCCGAAGGGGATCTTTAACGTGCCAGTAAATCTACTAACACGGCTCTCTCGCATTTGTGCACCCTCAAATGCCAGCTGACAGCGCCAGGATACGAACCTGCAACTTAGGGCCCAGCAAGCGAGAACGTTACCGCTGAGCCACGCAGCCAGTCCGGTCGATTATGTCTCCAGATCCATAACATTCTTTAGATACTACTTATCTTTCTTTCTTTATTTCTTTCTTTCTTTCTTTCTTCAATGATGGTAGCAGTTGTTTTCGAGGTTGTGGTGTTTGGTAGAGGTAAATAGTTTTTAAGGTCTTCAACCAAGAAACGATTCTATTATACTCTTTGATAAAACAACGAGTTATAACTATACTCATACGTTTAGGAAAAAGTAGGCTATATGTCCTTTACTGAACATCTTGTTGAAAGTCCCATAGGTAAATTTCTAGTAGTGTTCTTAATCACCGTAAAGAATTTCAGGGTGATATCAGTAATAGTTTCGGAGATATAGAATGCCGGTGAAATATTTCGCACAGCCACCATGTTGGATTCGTGAGATGTAATAAAATTCAAAGGGCACGATCGGGGTCGGACGAAATAGTACTATGACCTTACGGAGAGTCATTGAAATCGTTCCAGCCGTTTAGATTTTATTAGCTGGACACACGCACACCGACACACACACAGACACACACATACGCACATACACACATAGATACGGACAAAAGATTCGCTGGTCCCTTTTATGGGGTGATTCAGGGTCACCATGTTGGCGGCCCGTACTCTGAATAGAAGCCGCTAAATATCAGTGTTTGCAGCCAACTACAAAGCTTATTCGCCTTCCCTGGCCACGACATTGCAAGGAACTTGAAGTGATAGAAGCAATTTTTCAGGGTTGCCTAATTCTACTAAAGAAATAATTTGTGTTGACCGACTGAAAAGCTTTATTTAGTAGTATTGCAGTATTGCAAGTAACATCGACGAACAGTGGATAGCACGTAAAGTAACCAAATATGAGTTCGGCAGACTGCACACCCATTTCTGCTGTGTTCACAAATAAACCATTAAGATGATTATTTATTTATTTACAGTTTGGATTTTAGTGCCGATAGTGTCCGAGGACATGTTCGTCTCGCCAGAGGCTGTAGCTGCTTCAATGCGGACACCCATGGGGTGAAACGTTGGGGTAGCTTTGGATCCTTTCCTGGCTTCAGTTTTGCAATGATTTTGGTCTTCTTGAAAGACGGTGGAAGACTTCCTGATTGTAGAATGGAACTGATAAAGTTTGCAAACCATCGTTTGGTAGCTGGACCACATTTTCTTGAGAAACTCCGGATACACACCATCAAATCCCGCTGCCTTTCCAGTCCGGAGGGCATCCAAACCATGCTATATCTCTTCTAATGAGAATGGTCGCCAAACAAACAAATGTGGTTGGACTTCCACGTTTTAACTTGTTAAATTCCAATCAGACCTGTCTGTTAAACCTCTTGTCTCTCTCTGTCCTGGATGTATAACTAAGGTGGTCACTATGGATTCTACATTAATAGCGGAATGCTTTCTTGTAGGTACGGAAGAAAATGTTGAGATGGAAATCTTACATAGATTGTTTTTATAAGGGAAAGGAGATTGAGAGTCATGTAATAGAAAGGGAAGAGGAAATTGATGAGGATGCGAAAGAAGATTTAACACTGAGATCAGAATTTGACATAGCATTGGAAGACTCAAGCAGGAACAAGCACCAGGCATAGATGATATACCGATTGAGTTGCTACGCTGCATAGGTGCATAAGTGATCACTTGGTGTGTAGGATTTATGAGACACAGTCACGTGAGGTACCCACTGATTTCAAGAAGAATGTTATCATCCCTATACCGAAGAAAACAGGAGCTGACAGATGTGAAGATTACCGTACAATCACCTTGATTACTTATGCTTTAAACATCCTGTCTAGAATAATTTACAAGAGGATGGAAAGCCAGATAGAAACGGAGTTGGGTGATGACCAGTTTGGTTTCAGGAGAATTGTAGGAACAAGGGAATCTGTACTAAGCCTTAGGCTGATTTTGGAAGGTAGAATAAGGAAAGATAAGAAAACGCTCATGGCATTTGTAGACTTAGAAATTGATTTTGATAACGTTGATAGGGCTAAATTGTTTGGCATTTTGAAAACGATTGGAATAAAGTACAGGTATAGGATGGTGATCTACAATCTTTACAGAAACCAGAAAGCAGTCATTTGAGCTGATGGAAATGAGAGAGATGCTGGTATTGAGAAAGGTGTAAGGCAAGGATGCAACTTATCACCCATAATTTTCCATCTCTACATTGAAAAAGCAATAGAGGAAATTGGAGAAAAATTTAAAGTGGGAGTGAAGATTCAAGGAGAAATAATTTCAACTCTGAAATTTGCTGATGACATCGTCATCTTGGCCTACACGCCTGAGGATTTGAATGAGTCTTTGAATGGTATGGACTCCGTCTTGAGGAAAGAATTCATGATGAAAATTAATAAAAGGTAGAACACAAATATTGGAATGCAGCCGAAAAAAATCAGAAACCTCAATGGACATCAAATTGGCAGGTGAAAAGCTAAAGGAAGACGGAGACTTCTGTTACTTAGGAAGCAAAATAACTAGTGATGAAGTAATGTGGATATAAAAAATAGGTTGGCTGAGGCAAAGAAAGCACATCTACAGGAACGGAATCTGTTGACATCGAATATCAATTTAGGTATTAAGAAGTCATTTTTGAAAGCCTTTGTCTGGAGCGTGGCGCTCTATGGAAGCGAAACTTGGACTATTGGTGCAGTAGAAAAGAGGAGAATTGAAGAGTTTGAAATATGGTGTTACAGGAGAATGATGAAGATCAGATGGGTAGATAGGGTTACAAACGAAGAGGTATGAAGAAGAGTGGGAGAGGAGAGATGTTTCTGGTGACTCCTAATGAAGAGAAGATATAGGTTGGTAGGACACATATTAAGACACCCAGGAATAGCAAGCTTAGTTACGGAAGGAAGGGTCTAGGACAAGAACTGTAGGGGTAGACCAAGATTAGAATACGTTAAACAGATTGCCTCGGAAGTAGGGTGTGGTAGCTATGTAGAGATGAAACGATTACCTCAGTACAGGGAGGATGCAGGGCTGCATGAAACCAGTCAAAGGACTGAACAACAACAACAACAGTTAGGGATGTTGAATCCAGTTTTCGTATCAGTGACCATGGTTTCCTGCTTGAGTGGGTGAAGTTCAAGTTTTCAACTGTCCTGTACCATTTCTCTCCTCTAGAATGGTCCAAGGATACTACAAATTCAGCAGATTTCTCATGACTACTGTTCCGTTAAACTGATGAATAGTTCAGACTGAGTAGACTAACTTCTTGAAAAGAAAGAAGACAATTCTCTCCATTTAAGACATAATTGTTCGACCAAATGAACGAATTATCGATTTTTATTTCCAGACTGTCCCCTTACCCAAAGGCTAGCGAATTATTAGAACCCCTAAACCTCTTTCAGATTTAATAGTTCTTCACAATAATATAAACAATCGTTTTCCGATGTCCGAATTTAAACATTTCCTCGTTAGATGGAGATGTGCTGTTGCAGTGGCTTCTGGAATGCCATGGAGTCATCCCTGATCACCAAGACACACAAGGTGCTGCAGACAGTGTGTGAATTTTCCTCAGAAAGCAGTTAGCGATGCATTATTTTGATCATAACAGAATTTAATTATAGTTATTTTAAGGGGAGGAAGAGTGAGGTCATCTGCCCCTTGTAACAGAAGCTTCCCTAATTTGTTGCTGAGTTTAACGAAGTTATTAAGGTATTAGATTATATTGTAGCAATCGTTATAACACACACTTTTGTTCAAAGTTCATTTTGGTAAACTTAAGGCCTTTGTTAACAGAAAACTCGCAGATATGAAGTGTGCGGCTTAGCGCAATATTCTTCCTATTTTAAATTGGTTGTTTTCTGTCATGTTACCTTGATACTCATGATTTGTGGTTTAAACGAGTCACAGAGAAATTTTGCAGCACTCTTGATAAATTATTATTAGTTGTATAATAGAGGTAAAAACCTGGGTATTTCTCGTACTAAGGCTTGTTGTTTTGCATTGTTTAGAATTAAGATGAAACCATTGATTCTTTATCAAGACCACCGTTACGTTCGCCTGAGAGAGGTCCAAACGCTGGAAATAGAAAAAGACATATTAAGAAGCTACATAGGAATAAGAAGAGAACAAACGAAGGAAGAGAACATATAGCAAACAAGACCGGAAATGTTGTTTCAGGGGCAAAATTTGAAGAGTTGTGTTGCTGTCCCTTAAGACGTTTCAAAATTCAAGAACAAAATAGATAATCAATATTTAATGGGTTTTGGGATCTCGATGATTTTTATGAGCACAATTCTTACCTATTTGATGTATTGAAGCTATTTCTGTCAAACAGAGACACAGGGTGCTTGAAGGTGAACTAAGCTACAAACAAAATAGCTATGTTTATCGAGTGAAAACTGATGGATCGACCTGAGCATCACCAGTCCTATCTCAGCTTGATTCCTGACTCTGAAAATACTAACGACGTTGAAGAAGTGTAGGCAAGGGGCTGTTAATCTGTTAGTTTTAATGCTATATATGGGCACTCATATGTTTCTAATGTTACACACCGTACTCCAAAAGGAGCACATCGGAAAATTACAAACTAATCCTTTCCATATCTGATTTATGTTGATTTTTATTTCTTTTCAGTCACTAATTTGAGTGATAACAATTGAAAGATTATTGATGAGTATGTTATTTTAACTGATTACTGATGTTAGTTTTCGTTTCTGAACAAAGAGCTGAAATATCGGTACAGTCCCTAACAGAAAGCGTCGCACCAATCGGGGCAATAAAGTGACAAGCCACAGTATTCGATGACATGGCGTTGAAAAGTAATGACTTTTGACCCTAAAGGTAGCAACCCAAATTAAATTATGCCTGTAAATCATCATGTAGATTGGAAGAGCGGTTCGATTTTACGTTTCAAATACATTTTCAAACGGCTCTTACCTGAACTTAAGCTAATGCTGCTTGGAATTCTTTCGTCCCGAAACTTTCATTTCATTGCTTGCAACAGTGGGTGAGTAGTTAACGTGTCGGTCCACTAACCCTAAGCTTGCAGGTTCGCTCCTGGCCGTGGTAAGTGAATTTTGAAAGGCGGAAAAAAATACGACACGTATGTCATACGATGTTGGCATGTCAAAGCACCCATTTGAATTCAGAAGTCCGTGTTCATAATGGCAACATTAATATCGGGAGTTTCTGCCAATACAAAGTTTTGTTATTTCTCTAATAGAAAGCGCTATAGTGTTCAAGGAGCTTAGATATCTAACCTCTTTGACTTTCATAGTGCTTCAAGGAACAACGAAATTCGGCATGCAACCTACCCTCTGGGTGTCAAATAACAAAGCTTGCACCCGGCGGCCGAGGCCATACGATGTTATTAATATTAATACATTATTATTATTATTATTATTATTATTATTATTATTATTATTTCATTTCATTGATGCAAATAGAATAGTTATTGAATATTAATTTATTTTCAAAATGTTTTGTGCTTTGGTTGGTTCCTCAGTTTAGGGGCTGGGACAACGCGGTCACGTAGCCCCGTGTACTTTGGGTGTGTGTAGAATCTGTCTGATAACCGATGTTAATTGTGATTACTGTATTAGTGTGTGTTATCTGTTTTTTTAATTCAAGTAAGGACTGCAGACTTTGCATTTTTCAAATAGTTCCTACTTTTGCCGCCAAACGCCACTGTCAACGACTACTAGTTCAGAACTTAGTTACTAGACGCCACCGCAGTCGGCTTTTGGCAACGAGCGTAGGAACCTAAGAGCGTTGTTTACATTCTTAACCTATATAATTTAGCTTCACACAGTTGTAGTTAGTGGAAGGTTCTTTAACATGCCATAAATCTATGACATGGGATCGCCGGCTTTACTTCCCCTCCGAAGGAAGGCATACTGAGGGATTTTTAACGCTCTTAAAAATCCAACGACTTCGGCCGGGTTTGAACCCGCGATCTTGGGCATAGAAGCTCGGCATGCTACCGACTACGCCACCGAAGCCGCTGTTTTATGCTTTGGAGTTTCTATCAAAGAGCAAAGCAGACTACCGCTTTGATCAGACTTCATTAAACTTGACGCTTTCAACATCCCCCACTCCATACACTTATTATAAGTGCAGGTTAATATACCACCCACACGGGACACCTTTTGACTCAATACTTGGGGCGATTTAAAATGTAAAGTTATATCAACTTCCAGAAAGCTAGTAATTTCTACAGATAAGAACGCTGAAGAATTATACGGAGCCAGCAGGCAAACCAAACGGCACATCGTAATCTTCATCGAGAGAGATTCAGCAGACGTTTAAACATTCTTTTGAGTTATAAATCCTGTATTTTGAGGCAGAATAATTAATTTAGGTCAGACGTATCACGCATCATTACGTCGAGACTGGAAAATAAGACATTTCATATTCTAAAGTATTGTTGTTAGTTCAACGGAAACAATGGGTCATATGTTTAAGGAAGTGAGGATTTAAATCCTTGGAAGAGAACATATTTCATTATATTTGGTAAATTTTGCCAACTTGTTATATATTACATGTATTGATGTAATAGGTTGTTAACAATCAACTTTATTGCAAACTCATGCTATATGCTGTCGAAGATAAATGTTCTTAATGGTTGTCGATGCTCACTCTAAATGGCTCGAAGTCTCTATTGTTCCATCTAAATAAAGAAATAGAAAAGGAAAGTTTGTTACAGACTTTGCTGATGTAGATGGAACAATAGAGACTTCGAACCAAATGCCATGTATTGCATGTATTGATGTAATAAATTGTTGATAAAGAACTTTATTCCAAACACATGCTGACGAAGATAAACAATACATTGTTGAATATCCCAAATTGGTGCTTCCATAGATATTGTTCAATCCCAAATAAATATGACACAACTATAAAAGATGCTCTGAAAATGTTTTCTGAAAATTAGGTGATGATAGAGACCAAAATGTGTACTATAGGGAAGAATTCACAGTTTTGTTTCACATTCGAAGGATATACAGAAACTCAACGTGCCGATATGTTGGTTTTGCACACATCTAGTTTTAAAAAGTTACTTGTGGATTTTCTTTAGTGGTCTCTATCACCATAAGTTACGCAATTTCACGTTGATTGGTGGCACTTATTGAAATTTGAAAGGCGCGATCGGGGTCGGATGGAATAGTAATAAGTTCTTACCAAGTTCCGTTGAAATTCCTCCAGCCGTTTAGAAGCTATTAGGGAGGACACACTCATGGACAAAATATCCCATAATCCTAGGCTACAAATAAAGGGATGAGATATTGTAGTGGTCTAGTTATTTGTCCCCCACCAATGTGGACCGAGCTCAATTCCCCTTTAATGTATATGAGGTTTTCGAAGTAAAAGTCACGTCTTGTGGTTTGGATTCTACGTGTGAATGAAGCTCTGGTTAAGCTCTGATTGCAAGGTTAAGGGCTCAAAAAAATACAAGAATATTTTTACAAAGTATTCACCCAGCACCCTATCCAAGTGCTTTGATTGATGTTCCAAGAGTGCACATTCGAAACCTAGTGGTAATATTAGGCACCCTTAGTTTGATCTTCTTCACTATTTCATCACACTTCCATTTGACTAATGCCAGAATGGTTTCTAATTTCAAGTCAAGGGACTTCTCCCGAATGCTAGACGAAATAATTACGGTTATTGACTGATCACAAGCTCTGAAGACTTAGTGAGGCGTAAGTAGGTGGTGACATAGGATTGTATTAAACTACGCAAAACATGCCTCTTGGTGACAGTAATTTTTTTTACTATGAAAGCAAAACGTTTATTTTCAATTTCATCTTTTACAATAATGTTACTAATGATTCCTCAGAACGCACCACTTTTTTCTCTTTCGAACCGACACGGCATTAGGAGCTTTAAGGAATCGCCTATCTCTCTACTGAGGTAGTATGTGAACCTGTGTTTCATTGCTGACTCACTGTACCAATTCCCTTTACCTCAGACCCCACCTTCTCAGAGCATGTGAGGAGAAAATACACATTTCGTTAGTCATCACACCATCACAATAACAAACCAAATCCCATGGCCCACGATGGGCCCTGGCCTACTAAGCGACCGCTGCCCAGCCATTCGACCTACAGATTGCGGGGTGACGTAGTGTCAGTGCGCCGGTTCCCCTCGGTCGTTAATCTTGATTTCCGCAACCGGGGCTCTGCCTTACAGTCAGACAACTTCTCAATTGTCCTCACGAGGCTGAGTGCACCCCGTTCCAGTCCCCACGTCAGTTTCTAAAATCTCTGCCCTCTGATGGAACCGGGAAGGTGACAGGCAGGTGAGCTATACCAACACCACGGGGTCGGTCATAATAATACACACACTTCTAGGGCTGATGACCAATTGAAGTCAACAACATATCTCTTGAGTCAGTATTAAGATTTAGTCATCAGATTGAAATGGGAATGTGAAACATCCAATACTGCTGACCTTGGACAGAAGAGTCGTAACATTAAATAAATTAAGTGTCAAATGAACTATACATCTCTTATATATAATCCAAAACTGACTCATCACCGCAGGGCTCAAACCACTAGACCTAGGAAGCTGAAATTTTGCATGTTGGTTGATCCGAGTATGTAGAGGCTCACTAAGAAACGGTTTTTGAAAATTCAATTTGTAAGTGACTTTTTTCCGCCCTTTGGCATTGACAATCCAAAATATAGTCATCGACGCAGGGCTCAAACCACTAGACCTAGAAAGCTGAAATTTTGCATGTTGGTTGTGAGCCATGTTTAACATCTCTCTTTTCTTTATTTTCTTTGGCGGCCGTCCCGGTAGACTCAGTCGCCATGTGAGATACGTTCTGTCCGGACGTGCCTTGAGGCTCTCCGCCTTATTATTTAAAATGTAATGTTTTTCCTTTTTATTTAACATTGTTATTACGCCGAAGCCTTCCATTTACTCATGTAAGTAATACATCTAACCTTGTGTCCACTATGCTCATTTCCTAAATTTAACCTTTCTTTTTGATCTTCGTCGTGTGCTTGGATTTGCTGTGGAACCAATCGTAATGGCGGTCTCCTGTTTTATTTTGTTTGAGTCTTCGTTTAACCTTTTATTTGTGCCGTGAAATATATCTGCGAGTGATTTTGTGAGTGTATGTTTTTCTTGCTGCCAGGTGCATTGATGCTGTTTTGATTGGGCATATCTTCGAATGGGTCTCCCGTGGTTTGTGGACGTTGGCGTTTCGACCATTCTCCCAACACGAGGCATGACACCATATATTTTAGCCCTTATGTTTTCCCTTCATTCCATGCTTCGGGCAACTGAATCACGGCGGTAACTTTAAGTAGGCCTTACCGTGTTCAGCTCGAACTCGGAACGTAAGTTGGGGACCATATAGGTTTAGCATGTTTTGCTAGACTACCTACAAGCACGAGTTGCTTTGTGTTTTATTTCTGCATCGTCGGCCGGCATTTTGTGTGTTTGATTGCGTGTATGTATCTTGATATATTTCACGGACACCTGACGTCATTTGTTTCTCCTTGTAGTATCTTTGGTTTTGCTTTTCTTTTCTCTGGGGACTGCCAGCTCGATCGCATCCCCATTGCTCGCCACAGCCTCTGCGACGCGCACACAGCCTCTTGCTTTATCTTTGCTATGCTTGTTATTTGTGGTCGTCATGACAACCATCCATCTCTAGGCAGAGAAGTGATTGTTGTTGACCAGCGACCGGCTGGATTGCCTCTTGATCATTTACTTCCTCCCTTTTTACATCGTTTTCACCGAAGTGAGCACAGGTATGAATTTAATTTGTTAACGTTATTTACTATCGTAAGTTATTTATTGTTATTTATATTTATACTCCCCGTTTGAAAGTGACTTTATTTGACCCCTAGGTGAAGGGTATTCTTTTTTGTGTGTGTTATTCTGGCCGGGTTTCTTTGTGTGTTCGGTTTCAATTCATTAAATTTCCATTTGTTTATCCATGTGTCTTATTTAGTAGTGTTTGGCGATCGGGCTGCTCGCTCTCTCTCTCTCTCTCTCTCTCTCTCTCTCTCTCTCTCTTCAAACCTAGGCCTAACTTATTCTAGCTTTCTAGCACCAGGAGGGTATTCCTACCACTCGTCGTGGGACCACCTTCACGGAGTCTGGAGTCGCTCGGCACATCTGGCCTGCAAATACGGGCCCAGCACAGGTCAGAAATTAACATCCATTTCCACTGCGTACTCCTTTCTTTTCTAGTTGGTTCCAGTGATGCAGCTAGGAGGCACGCCAAGAATATGTTTATTTTAATAGGGCGGTGCAGATGGTATCAGTTGCGAGGTTAAGTCTCCTGGTCGCTTAGCCATATCCATTGGATTTTAATATTTCGCTGCATATTTTTCAATGTTGTTTTTATTCTGTTTCATGTTCCCTATTGCATACTATGCAAACAAATATTGAGAGTCAATGTGAACTTCCAAGGAGTATGGACCATAAAAATAACAAACTGTAAGGAGAGTGCAATGAGTTGGACCCTATCAACGAACCCCAGCATTGGTAATGTACTAACTAACCCTACTTCTTGTTTCGTACTCATTTCAGGCGCAGGACGGAGGCAAGACATTTGTAGTTATTGTTTTGAATTGTAGCTAGCAGTACTTCTGTAGTTTAGCCATGTATTCTCTCCCAGGTTGTAACGTGAAGAAGGAGCTCATCCAGTCTGACGATGATCTGCTATCGTTTGAAAGTGTCTGTGGGAAAGACACTAATCCATTGACTGAGGTGAAAGGCCATCGCAAGGGAGGCGTAGCCAATATAGTGTCCAAGTGGGGAATTTCATTTTCTGGTGAACTGGGAATTTCGTCTGTATTTGAGTTCTTAGACAGGGTCAGTGAACTCTGCCATTGTTGTGACCTCGAACCAGATGACATTGTTGTCTGCCTACCGTTATTGTTGAGTGGTTTAGCTTTAAAATGGTATCGACTTACCAACAGATCTTTCATCTCGTGGGTTGATTTCTGTAAGTCAATAAAGGAGCGGTTTACGACTTATGATTTTGAACATGACTTGAAGGCTGAAATTCATCGCCGTACCCAGGGTTTGGAAGAGCCCGTAGACGATTTTGTTACTGGGCTAATGACTTTAATAAGTAGGTTGTCGCAGCCCCTTCCCCTTATTGAAACTGTTGATATTGTGTATAGAAATCTAGCACCTGAGTACAAGTCTTTCATACGCCGGTCCAGTGTGTATAGTGTGGCTGACATTGTTGATCAAGGACGTGAATGCGAGTTCAATCGGCGCCTGCGCAAGTCATATGTACCCCCACCCCTCCCCTCTGACAGTTTGTTTCCAGAGACTGCATGCGCGCAATCCCAGATTCAGAGGACTGCGCACCCATCTTCAATATCTCGTCAGGAGGACCGGGCAGTTAACCGTCCCCACTCGCATATTGTCGGGAGTATTCCCAATGCTACTTCTTCTGCGAATCCCGCTCCTCAGTATCAACAGTTACCTCGAAACCCGAACATGTATAACCGTATAAAATGTTGGAATTGTGATCGTTTGGGGCATCATTTTAATTCCTGCCGTGCGCCCTCTCGTGTGTTTTGTCACACATGTGGTCTTCGTGACGTGACGCACATAGCCTGTCCTAGATGTGCTTCGCGTCAGGGAAACGAGCATGGCTCCCCGGTTTAGACCCGCCGGAGTGGCCATGCAATGAAGTTCGCCGGGAAATGAACATTTCCACGACTGGAAACTTCTGTCCTTGGGTCCCTGTAAGTGTTAAGACATTGTCGATACCCGCTTTACTGGATTCTGGTGCTTCACGTTCATTTATTCAGCGCTCCATCGCGGAACAGCTTCCTGTTACTCAGATTTGTCCACAAGATGGGGGTTTGAAATTTTATTCTGCGGTGAAGTCATCTATTTCTGTTTCTAGCGTTGTAACATGTCATATTAAGATATGTGGTTATTCTTGGGATTGGAACTTCCATGTGGTGGATGACTTATCTACGCCTATGATCTTAGGTTCTGATTTTATGCACAAAGCAGGGTTGAGGCTTGATTTTTCGGATCATTCCTTCAGTTTTTTGTTTAAATCCAAGGAGCGGTTTCATTTTAATACTTGTGAAGCGAGTGTTCCTTGTAATTTTTCTGGTATCTCTGCTGTTCTAATCCCTCCTACTTTATTCACGAGTCAACGTGACGCTTTATCTGATTTGGTGAATGAATTTCCTGATGTTCTCACGTCGGAACTGGGTTCCGCTATCGGCTACGAGTGTCATATTGATTTAACTGATGAGGTTCCAGTTAGGTCGGCGCCATTTTCTTGCTCTCCACCCAAACTCATTGCCATGAGAGAATATATTCATGATCTTAAGGCACGCGGTGTTGTGAGCCTTTCTAAGTCTTCTTATGGTAGTCCAGCATTCCTGGTGCCTAAGAAAGAGGGTACTTTTCGTTTAGTAGTTGATTATCGTCGACTCAATTCTAAGGTGGTGTTCGACAACTTTCCCCTTCCAACTCTGGAGAGCGCTTTTCAGCATTTTCACGGGGCGAAGTACTATTCCGTCCTAGATTTGAACTGTGCATATTATCAAATTCCTCTCGATCCCGAGAGCCGTAAGGTAACTGCGTTCTCCACTCCGTTCGGCCTTTTTGAGTTCAATAAGTTACCCATGGGCATTTCTATCGGCGGACAAGTATTGAGTAGGGTTTTGGATGAGTTATTTGGAGATTTAAAGTATTCATCTGTGTTTAACTATCTTGATGACCTCGTGATTTACAGTCAGTCGTTTGAGGATCACCTGATCCATTTACGTGAAGTCCTATGTCGTCTTCGCAGAGCCGGACTCACTGTTAACCCGGACAAAATCTCTTTGGCTTCGAAGCAAATCAAATTTTTAGGTCACATTCTTTCGGATGTGGGCATAGAAGTGAACCCTGAGCGTGTCCAATGTATCCAAGAGTTCCCTACTCCCACGAATGTGAAAGCAGTCCGACGTTTTTTGGGAATGGCGGGCTTTTACAGTAGGTTCATTAAGGGCTTTTCGGACATTTCAGCGCCCCTGAATTATTTGAAGAAGAAGAATGTACGATTCGTGTGGGGCCCCGACCAGTGTCTCGCCTTTGAGAAATTGGAAGAATGTCTTTCTTCTGCTCCCGTCCTTCGAACTCCGGATTTTGGGAAAGATTTTATGTTACATTGTGATGCGAGTGATGTCGCAGTTTCTTGTGTGCTTAGTCAGCAGGTGAATGGTAATTTGGCACCCATCGCTTTTGCCAGTCGGATGCTTAATGATTGCGAACGCCGGTATTCCACTTTCGAGAAAGAAAGTCTGGCTGTCGTATTCGGCTGTGAACGTTTCAGATCTTTTCTAGAACATCGGCATTTCATAGTGTATACCGACAATGAAGCTCTGTCCTGGATGCGCTCGCATGTCAAAAAATTGGGACGTATAAATCGTTGGATTCTTCGTCTATCCTCTTTCAGCTTTGACATCATTCACGTCAGAGGCAGTGAAAATGTTGTAGCGGATTGTTTGTCACGCATGTTTGAGGAACCTCCTCCCATTGTTGAGATCCCCGAGCCAGTGAATCTTCTCCAACACATTCCATGGTCTTTTACTGACATCCGTACGTACCAAGCAGATGACCCATTTTGTGTCACATTGCGTGAAAAAATTCTCGGGAAAGATCCTGGTGTATCTGAGTTTTCATTGCGCAATGATGTTATAGTGCATACCGCTCCTCGATCTTCGAAATGTAGGATTTTCGTGCCAGAGAATATACGAAGTATGCTCTTGGCGTATTTCCATGAATCCTGTTTTGGATTACATTTAGGTATGACGAAGACTTTCCATAAAATCTCTCAGGAATTCTTCTGGCCTCATTTGAAAGCGGATGCTTTTGCTTTCGTCAGAAAATGTGTTACGTGTCAACGTTCTAAGCCAGCAAAGAATTCTCGCATTGGACTTCACCACGCTGACACGATGTCATATCCTAATGAGCGCCTGTTTATAGATTATTTTGGTCCCCTAGTTAGGTCATCTTCTGGTCATCAAGCTATACTTACTGTCGTTGATGGATTTTCAAAATTTGTATGGTTATTTCCTGTCAGGGAAATCACGACACGTACCACTGTTAGGCTTTTGACCAATCATATTTTTGGTGTATTTGGTCCTCCAAAGTTTTTAGTGTCCGATAACGCGAGCGTTTTCCGGTCCAAGTCTTTTAGATCAATGTGTTTTTCTTGGGGAATTGATCATGTCTTTTTGGCACCCTACCATCCTCAGCCAAATCACGTTGAAAGGTTTCATCGTAACTTGAAGGCTTGCTTGAGTGCGTTCCACAACGCAGATCAGTCACGTTGGGACGCAAATCTTCAGTTTTTCTCCTTAGGATTTAACACTGCTCTTCATGAATCGACGAATTCTACCCCTTCGGAATTGTTTTTAGGGAGGCGTATTGTTGATCCACTTCAGCTTCAGTGGAAAATAGATTATCTGGCTGCGCCATCCCGCCGTACCTCAGTCAAAGAAAAATGGGAAGTTGCTGTACGGCATCTGAAAAGGGCACGAGATCGCGTGGAGTCTCGCTATAACAAGGGTAGGCAACCTGTTTGTTTTCAGGTGAATGACGATGTGCTAGTGCGCCTGCACCCACAGAGTTCGGCCAAGAATAAGGAGTCAGCTAAGCTAATGCTTCGCTGGAGCACGCCCAAAACTATCACTAGATTTTTAACACCTGTCACTGTTGAATTGATCTCCAAGGAGAATCCCACCGACGTATCCAGAGCTCACATATCTCAATTGAAACCATTTATTGTGTAACCTTCTTATTTGCTGTGATTAATGTTGTCCTTTTTCTGCGTAGGGTAGCCAATCATAATTTGCTTATGTTATCCAAGGAAGCTAGTATTCATATGGCGTCTCCTTGACCTGCCTATTATTGAACCAATTTTGACCGAGGCAGAGTCAAGTACAAATTTACGAGCTCAAGAAAGAAAATAATACAAGAAGAAATAGGCCTACATACTCTGTGTAACTTAATATTTATTGTAAAAATATGTATTTTTGCGAATTCGGCCAGTAGAGAATTTATATTCTATAAATAATGGACACATTATATCGCTTCTTTGTTATTTTAATATGTCACTTTCATGATGGGTATAAGGAGAATGGCAGACTTCGGCGTCAAAGGGCGAAAGTCTTTTGTTTATGATTTTCGTCCGTGTCTCTATCTACTTTTTTTTGTCATTGTAACGCTCAGGCGAACCGTAATACCATTATGACAAGCCCAGGGATCGTCAAAGGAACGCGCGCCTTTGGGGACCCCGAAGGAGTTCTGTCCTGATATTGCGATCGCCGAAGCGATCTGATTATTTTTATATATTACTTCATTTTATAACTGTATTCTTTCTGATATGGCTCAATTGCTTAAGTGATTGTTATATCGATCACCCTCCCCCCTCATATTTTGTGTACTGTTATAGTTGTTGACAAACCACCTGTGTGATAAGGATGTTGTGTATTTAGGAACACTTGGGACATGTTTGATTTCAAAGCGGTGGTACTTAGTGATGTAAAAAGAAAAATCTTTTATTATTATAAATAATTTTTCTTTTGGGGGGTGGTGTGGATCCTGAGCCATGTTTAACATCTCTCTTTTCTTTATTTTCTTTGGCGGCCGTCCCGGTAGACTCAGTCGCCATGTGAGATACGTTCTGTCCGGACGTGCCTTGAGGCTCTCCGCCTTATTATTTAAAATGTAATGTTTTTCCTTTTTATTTAACATTGTTATTACGCCGAAGCCTTCCATTTACTCATGTAAGTAATACATCTAACCTTGTGTCCACTATGCTCATTTCCTAAATTTAACCTTTCTTTTTGATCTTCGTCGTGTGCTTGGATTTGCTGTGGAACCAATCGTAATGGCGGTCTCCTGTTTTATTTTGTTTGAGTCTTCGTTTAACCTTTTATTTGTGCCGTGAAATATATCTGCGAGTGATTTTGTGAGTGTATGTTTTTCTTGCTGCCAGGTGCATTGATGCTGTTTTGATTGGGCATATCTTCGAATGGGTCTCCCGTGGTTTGTGGACGTTGGCGTTTCGACCATTCTCCCAACACGAGGCATGACACCATATATTTTAGCCCTTATGTTTTCCCTTCATTCCATGCTTCGGGCAACTGAATCACGGCGCTAACTTTAAGTAGGCCTTACCGTGTTCAGCTCGAACTCGGAACGTAAGTTGGGGACCATATAGGTTTAGCATGTTTTGCTAGACTACCTACAAGCACGAGTTGCTTTGTGTTTTATTTCTGCATCGTCGGCCGGCATTTTGTGTGTTTGATTGCGTGTATGTATCTTGATATATTTCACGGACACCTGACGTCATTTGTTTCTCCTTGTAGTATCTTTGGTTTTGCTTTTCTTTTCTCTGGGGACTGCCAGCTCGATCGCATCCCCATTGCTCGCCACAGCCTCTGCGACGCGCACACAGCCTCTTGCTTTATCTTTGCTATGCTTGTTATTTGTGGTCGTCATGACAACCATCCATCTCTAGGCAGAGAAGTGATTGTTGTTGACCAGCGACCGGCTGGATTGCCTCTTGATCATTTACTTCCTCCCTTTTTACATCGTTTTCACCGAAGTGAGCACAGGTATGAATTTAATTTGTTAACGTTATTTACTATCGTAAGTTATTTATTGTTATTTATATTTATACTCCCCGTTTGAAAGTGACTTTATTTGACCCCTAGGTGAAGGGTATTCTTTTTTGTGTGTGTTATTCTGGCCGGGTTTCTTTGTGTGTTCGGTTTCAATTCATTAAATTTCCATTTCTTTATCCATGTGTCTTATTTAGTAGTGTTTGGCGATCGGGCTGCTCGCTCTCTCTCTCTCTCTCTCTCTCTCTCTCTCTCTCTTCAAACCTAGGCCTAACTTATTCTAGCTTTCTAGCACCAGGAGGGTATTCCTACCACTCGTCGTGGGACCACCTTCACGGAGTCTGGAGTCGCTCGGCACATCTGGCCTGCAAATACGGGCCCAGCACAGGTCAGAAATTAACATCCATTTCCACTGCGTACTCCTTTCTTTTCTAGTTGGTTCCAGTGATGCAGCTAGGAGGCACGCCAAGAATATGTTTATTTTAAAAGGGCGGTGCAGTTGATCCGAGTATGTAGAGGCCCAATAAAAAACGGTTTTTGAAAATTCAATTTGTAAGTGACTTTTTTCGGCCCTTTGGCATTGACAATCCAAAATTTAGTCATCGACGCAGGGCTCAAACCACTAGACCTAGAAAGCTGAAATTTTGCATGTTGGTTGATCCGAGTATGTAGAGGCCCAATAAGAAACGGTTTTTGAAAATTCAATTTGTAAGTGACTTTTTTCGGCCCCATTGGCACTGAGCAAGGACAGTCGGTAAAATGTTCGGATTTAGCTCATTTTAAGCCGCCACATACGAGAAACAATACTCGGAGGTCCTGTAGGGACCCCGAAACACTTTTTTTAAGTTCCTAAAATGAACGGTTTCGGAGATATTCCCAAATAACTGTGTTCCCTCTGAGAAACAGATCAACGTTACTATGGCAACCGCTGAAATTTCGCAGACCGGGGATAGTTTTCTGGCAATATCTCGAAAACCGTTCGTTTTAGGGCCTTAAAACGCTGGGTTCGGTTCCCAACCACGGACATTGTTCCTCACATTGATACGCGCAAAAAGAGCTATAATCCATATTTCTACGATCAAATCGACTCGGAAAGTCTCATATCTTATATATAATCCAAAACTGACTCATCACCGCAGGGCTCAAACCACTAGACCTAGGAAGCTGAAATTTTGCATGTTGGTTGATCCGAGTATGTAGAGGCTCACTAAGAAACGGTTTTTGAAAATTCAATTTGTAAGTGACTTTTTTCGGCCCTTTGGCATTGACAATCCAAAATGTAGTCATCGATGCAGGGGTCAAACCACTAGACCTAGAAAGCTGAAATTTTGCATGTTGGTTGATCCGAGTATGTAGAGGCCCAATAAGAAACGGTTTTTGAAAATTCAATTTGTAAGTGACTTTTTTCGGCCCTTTGGCACTGAGCAAGGACAGTCGGTAAAATGTTCGGATTTAGCTCATTTTAAGCCGCCACATACGAGAAACAATACTCGGAGGTCCTGTAGGGACCCCGAAACACACTTTTAGGTAGATTACTTTAGAAAGCTAACTATTGCAATGGGTCCCATGTTTCGACTTCCGGAAAATTTCGACATATCTTCGCGTTTCACATCCCCCAGACCCCAAAACCACCGTCAGTTCAAAAGTTTATATATAATTTATGTATATATGTATCTATATATATATATATATATATATATATATATATATATATATATCAGTTTCTTGTGGACACGATAACTGCCGTAATTTTGTACCAATCACTTTGAATTTTTTACATAATATGTATCCCTATAAAATCTCGGTCGAGTTCGTTAATGGGCAAAATCGGTCAAAGGGGGTAAAAATGGGGGGCTTTTTTCGAAAAAGTGAAATATCGCTATAACTCTCTTAATACATGAAATATCGAATCCCTTCAAAGTTCATAATATGTGTCGGATAAGTGCCAAAAATTTATTTCAAATAAGTTTTTTGATAGCACCAACCATTGATCAAAGGGGTGGGAAAAAGTGGGTTTTTCGGGAAACATTAATCATATCTCTGTTAATAGGCACAATATCAAAGCCGCACAAAATGGACAATATTCCTCCAATAATTACCTAAAACTTTTGTCTGAAAGAATTTTTGATATGACTCACCATTACGCCACGGGGTGAACAAAATGATTTAAATTATAAGAAAATGCCAAGTGCCAAGAGGTTGCCATGACAACTTTACTTTTAATTGATAAGGGATGACCATCAGCAGTTGCTATGACAACGCCACTGCACGAGATCACATTCAGTTTTCATATGTCAGTGGGAAGCGACTTCGGTATCGGAACTGGTAGCATGCTGAACTTCTATGCCCAAGGTCGCGGGTTCAAACCCGGCTGAAGTCGTCGGATTTACTAAGAGCGCTAAAAAACCTGAGTTTGCTTTCCTTCGGAGGGGAAGTTCCAACGTTCGTTGCGAGTTTCTGATTGAGGTGGCATCTAGTAGCCAAGTTCACAGCTAGGTGTCGTTGACGGCAGTATTTTAGGTAGATTTCATTAGAAAGCTAACTATTGCAATGGGTACCATGTTTCGATTTCCGGAAAATTTCGACATATCTTCGCGTTTCACATCCCCCAGACCCCAAAACCACCGTCAGTTCGAAAGTTTATATATAATTTATGTAATATATGTATATATGTATATCAGTTTATTGTGGACACGATAACTGCCGTAATTTTGCACCAATCACTTTGAATTTTTTACCGAATATGTATACCCATAAAAACTCGGACGAGTTCGTTACTGGGCTAAATCGGTCGAAGGGGATGAAAATGGGGGACTTTTTTTTTTCGAAAAAATGAAATATTGCTATAACTCTCTTAATATGTGAAATATCGAATCCGTTCAAAGTTCATACTATGTGTCGGATAAAGCTCAGAAATTTATGTTTGAAACGTTTTTTGATAGCACCAACCATTGACCAAAGGGGTGGGAAAAAGTGTTTTTTTCGGGAAACATTAATCATATCTCTGTTAATAGGCACAATATCAAAACCGTACAAAATGGACAATATTTCCCTAATAATTACCTAAAACGTTTGTCTGAAAGAATTTTTGATATGAGCCACCATTGCGCCAAGGGATGAGAAAAATGATTTCGGAATTATAAGAAAATGCCAAGAGCTATCAGTGGTTGACATGGCAACACTACTAAATTGATGAGGGATGAGCCATCAGACGTTGCCATGACAACGCACTTGCGCGAGATCAGATTCAGATTTCCATCTGACTAAGTGTGAAGCGGCTTCGGTGACGTAACTGGTAGCATGCTGTACTTCTATGCCCAAGGTCGCGGGTTCAAAGCCGGCCAAAGTCGTCGGATTTTCTAAGAGCGCTAAAAATCCCTCAGTAAGCTTTCCTTTGGAGGGGAAGTTCCAACGTTCGTTGCGAGTTGCTGATTGAGGTGGCTTCTAGTAGCCAAGTTCACAGCTGGGTGGCGTTGACGTTAGTATCTGGTAGCAACATTAGGAACTACTGCTTGAAATTTAGCGTCTGCAGTCCTTACCTGAATTACAGACTAATACAGCCATCACAATTCACACCGTTTATCAGACAGACTCTACACTCACCCAAAGTACACGGGGTTATATGACCGCGTTGTCGCAGCCCCTAAACTGAGGAACCAACCAACATCTCTGCGGGAGATATAATTTTGCGTGAAGAAGTAACAGACCGTTACATAGTTACACATCAGTGTCGAAACCTTGCATAAGGACAGTGTGACCACAAGTATAACAAGTAGTTCCGTGAAGATCTGTACAGCCTATTTTCATATATCCTGCTCATGTTAATTGCCTCTATCAACATACAAAATTTCAGTTTAATTGCTGTAACAGATTCGTAGATATTGAGATCTGTCTAAATATTTCAGATGGTCGCCAGGTTGGATTTTTATTTTTGTACTATTATATTAAGATTATTGTGTAAGTGTGGTATTCAAACTTCAATCGCATGATTAGAACACAAGAAGTAAAAACGAGATTTTAAAATTACGCACAGCAGCCATCTTGTGATTATGCAAACAATTGAAATAAATTAGATGCCAGTGGATCAACATTTGTGTAAGCATTTAAAACGTGCAACGTTTCACGGCACTCGGATAGTTCATTCGCGAGAAACGTCCATTTAAATATTTATACTTCGCGTCGCCGCCATGTTGGATTCGTGCTCACCAGGTTACTGAAAGTCCTATAGGTGAACATATGTTCATAGTCTCTATGAACATAAAAATTTCAGTTTGGTTGCTGTAAAAGATTCATATATATTGAGAACCGTCTAAATATTACGGAAGCTTGCCATTTAGGATTGTTATATGTATAGGCCATAGAGTTATGTACCATTCAAGGACAATTATTGCCTAGGTTCATTATTCAAACTTTCACTTCGATCGCATGATTACGACACAAGAAATAAAAACTTAATTTTAAAATTTCGCACAGCCGCCATCTTGAGGTTATGTAAACAATTGAATTAAATTAGATGGCAGTGCATTACAAGCTGCAAAATCATTTACTGTACCACATTTCACTGTGCTCAGAGAGTTAAATCACGAGAAAAGCCTATTAAAATATTTTCAATTCGCTTGGTCGCCATGTTCGTTTTGTACTTTACAGGTTTATGAAATATACATAGGTAAACTTGTATCAGTACCCTTTATCACCGTATAAAATTGCAGGATTATATCTGTAATAGTTTCGGAGATATAGAATGTCAGTGAAATATTTCGCACAGCCGCCATTTTGAGGTTATGTAAACAATTGAACTAAATTAGACTCCAGTGCATTGCAATGTGTATAAATATTTGCTGTACCAAGTTTCATTACGTTTGGATAGTTAAATCGCGAGAAAAGTCTATTTAAAAGTCTCCACTTCGCTTGGCCGCAATGTTGGTTATGTAGTAACCAGGTTTTTGAAAGTTTCATAGGTGAACTACTAGTAGTGCCCTCTATCACCGTACACAATTTGAGGGCGATATCCGTTATAGTTTCGGAGATACTGAATGCTAGTGAAATATTTCGCACAGCCGCCATGTTGGATTGGTGAGACGTAGCAAAATTCGATGGGCACGGTCGACGTCGCCGGGAATAGTGCTATGAACGTACCGAGTTTCACTGAAAATGCTCCAGCCGTTTAGATTTTATTAGGGACACACACACACACACACACACACACCTCACACACACACACACACACACACACACACACACACACACACACACACACACACACACACACACGGACAAAAGGTGATCTCATAAGCCTATTTTTTCAAAATTGAAAATAGGCTAAAAATGGACTCCAAATGACAAGAAGGTTACCGTCCCCGTAAGACAATAAAATGTTTAAAATATGTTTAAAATGAAGAAAAACTAAGTTAATTAATCTCCAATTATAAAATACTTTCACGCGATAAATGAGGTCTGATCCTTCTACGAAAACCTGCATATTCTGCCTATTTTCGCCTATCTCCAAGTTTGTCCGGTGAAATCTACCTCCGCCTTCCGGCGTGCCGAGAGGACTTTTTTAAGTTCCTAAAATGAACGGTTTCGGAGATATTCCCAAATAACTGTGTTCCCTCTGAGAAACAGATCAACGTTACTATGGCAACCGCTGAAATTTCGCAGACCGGGGATAGTTTTCTGGCAATATCTCGAAAACCGTTCGTTTTAGGGCCTTAAAACGCTGGGTTCGGTTCCCACCTCTAACCACGAACGTTGCTCCTCGCATTGATACGCGTAAAATGAGATATATCTTTATATATATATATATATAATTCTTCGACACGTGTGTATGTGACTGAACTCCTCCTAAACGACTGAACCGATTTTGATGAAATTTTGTATGTATGTTAGAGTGGGTCCATGTATGGTTTAGATTAACAATTTGACCAGGTAGGTGGAATTTTAGAATTTTAGAACAACAATTTACACACAATTTTAGAACCATAATATACAGTCATAAACAGTCGTCATGGAAACCGCTAGCTTTAGTGAAAAGTGATGCTTTTGGACTGTTTGTCTCTGCACGTAGAGCCACCTGGTCGCAACCTGTGCAACTACCGCCATAACATACACTCCGCCCGTGACGGAATGTTGTGTTTTATACCAAAGGTGGCAGTGATGTCGAATTCTACTTTTTGTCTCTGCACGTTAGAGCGTTTCGAAGTCCCGTATGCGTTCATATACCATTCATCCGATTGTTATGAATCTTGGGTGAGATGTTGAGTGCACACCAGGGAAGGTGTTTGGCTTAGTAAATTCATTTTACAATAGATAGCGCACGACTAGATTCAACAAATGAGCGACAACGCGCGAAGCGTTTCAAAAAGGTCCCGTATGCGTTCAAATACCATTCGTCCGATAGCGATGAAACTTGGGTGAGATGTTGTGTACACTCCAGGGAAGGCTTCTGGCTTAGTAAATTCATTTTTACAATTGGTAGCGCACGAGAAGATTCAACAAATGAGCGACGACGCGCGAAACGTTTCAACAAAATCCCGTATAAGTTTATATACCATTCATCGATTGCGATGAAACCTTGATGAGCTGTTATGTACACTTACGTGAAGGTTTCTAACTTAGTAAATCCATTTCACAGGAGGTTAAGCACGAGTAGATTCAACAAATGAGCGACGACGCGCGAAGCGTTTCAACAAGGTCCCGTATGCGTTCAAATACCATTCGTCCGATAGCGATGAAACTTGAGTGAAATGTTGTGTACACTCCAGGGAAGGCTTCTGGCTTATAAATCAATTTTACAATAGGTAGCGCACGACTAGATTCAACAAATGAGTGACGACGCGCGAAGCCTTTCAACAAAATCCATATACCATTCATCGAATGAGATGAAACTTTGATGGGTTGTTGTGTACACTTACGTGAAAGTTTCTAACATAGTAAATCCATTTCACAGGCGGTTGCGCACGAGTAGATTCAACAAATGAGCGACGACGTGCGAAGCGTTTCAACAAGGTCCCGTATGCGTTCAAATACCATTCGTCCGATAGCGATGAAACTTGGGTGAGATGTTGTGTACACTCCAGGGGAGGCTTCTGGATTTGTAAATCCATTTTACAATAGGTGAGCACGAGTAGATTCAACAAATGAGCAACGACGCACGAACGTTTAAACAAAGTCCCGTATGCGTTCATATACCATTCATCCGATTGCAATGAAACTTGGGTGAGATGTTGTGTACACTCACGTGAGGGTTCCTAATTTAGTAAATCCATTTCACAGGAGGTTGCGCACGAGTAGATTCAACAAATGAGTGACGGCGCGCGAAGCGTTTCAATAAGGTCCCGTATGCGTTCAAATACCATTCGTCCGATGACGATGAAACTTGGGTGAGATGATAAGTACACCCTACGGAAAGTTTCTGGCTTAATAAATTCATTTTACAATAGGTAGCGCACGAGTAGTTTCAACATATTAGTGACGGCACGCAAATCGTTTAAAGAAAATCCCGTATGCGTTCATATGTCATTCATCCGATTCCGATGAAACATTGATGAGTTGTTGTGTACACGCCAGGGAAGGTGTTCAACTTGGTAAATCCATTTTACAATATTGGTAGCGCACGAGTACATGTAACAAATGAGTGACGACGCGCGAAGCGTTCCAATAAAATCCCGCATGCGTTCATATACTATTCATCGATTGCGATGAAACTTTGATGGGTTGTTGTGTACCCTTACGTGCTTTCTAACTTAGTAAATCCATTTCACAGTTGGTGGAGCACGAGTAGATTCAACAAATGAGTGACAGCGCACGAATCATTTAAACAAAATCCCGTATGCGTTATATGCCATTTATCCGATTGCGATGAAACGTTGGAGAGTTGTTGTGCACGCTCCCACGAATGTTTCTAGATTAGTTAATTCATTTCACGAAAGTTTAGAGGCAGTTAACAGAAATTGAAAAAAAATATTGTGTATCCAAAAGCACTTTCTTTGATTGGCAGGACAACGTCTGCCTGGTCAGCTACTTTTATATATAGAGGCATAACCCATCTCTTTTGGGTACATTCGTGTTGACCGACTGAAAAGCACTAAACTCTTATTTTTTATCACAGTTGGAACACAAGAAGTGCCTGTTTTTAAGCGTTTTTCAACCATGCGTCACATTTAATAATTATTATCTCACAAACCCGTCATCAGATCGAATCCAAATTTTAACACAACATACACTGGAATGCAAACTCATGCTATATGCTGTCGAAGATAAATGTTCTTAATGGTTGTCGATGCTCACTCTAAATGGCTCGAAGTCTCTATTGTTCCATCTAAATAAAGAAATAGAAAAGGAAAGTTTGTTACAGACTTTGCTGATGTAGATGGAACAATAGAGACTTCGAACCAAATGCCATGTATTGCATGTATTGATGTAATAAATTGTTGATAAAGAACTTTATTCCAAACACATGCTGACGAAGATAAACAATACATTGTTGAATATCCCAAATTGGTGCTTCCATAGATATCGTTCAATCCCAAATAAATATGACACAACTATAAAAGATGCTCTGAAAATGTTTTCTGAAAATTAGGTGATGATAGAGACCAAAATGTGTACTATAGGGAAGAATTCACAGTTTTGTTTCACATTCGAAGGATATACAGAAACTCAACGTGCCGATATGTTGGTTTTGCACACATCTAGTTTTAAAAAGTTACTTGTGGATTTTCTTTAGTGGTCTCTATCACCATAAGTTACGCAATTTCACGTTGATTGGTGGCACTTATTGAAATTTGAAAGGCGCGATCGGGGTCGGATGGAATAGTAATAAGTTCTTACCAAGTTCCGTTGAAATTCCTCCAGCCGTTTAGAAGCTATTAGGGAGGACACACTCATGGACAAAATATCCCATAATCCTAGGCTACAAATAAAGGGATGAGATATTGTAGTGGTCTAGTTATTTGTCCCCCACCAATGTGGACCGAGCTCAATTCCCCTTTAATGTATATGAGGTTTTCGAAGTAAAAGTCACGTCTTGTGGTTTGGATTCTACGTGTGAATGAAGCTCTGGTTAAGCTCTGATTGCAAGGTTAAGGGCTCAAAAAAATACAAGAATATTTTTACAAAGTATTCACCCAGCACCCTATCCAAGTGCTTTGATTGATGTTCCAAGAGTGCACATTCGAAACCTAGTGGTAATATTAGGCACCCTTAGTTTGATCTTCTTCACTATTTCATCACACTTCCATTTGACTAATGCCAGAATGGTTTCTAATTTCAAGTCAAGGGACTTCTCCCGAATGCTAGACGAAATAATTACGGTTATTGACTGATCACAAGCTCTGAAGACTTAGTGAGGCGTAAGTAGGTGGTGACATAGGATTGTATTAAACTACGCAAAACATGCCTCTTGGTGACAGTAATTTTTTTTACTATGAAAGCAAAACGTTTATTTTCAATTTCATCTTTTACAATAATGTTACTAATGATTCCTCAGAACGCACCACTTTTTTCTCTTTCGAACCGACACGGCATTAGGAGCTTTAAGGAATCGCCTATCTCTCTACTGAGGTAGTATGTGAACCTGTGTTTCATTGCTGACTCACTGTACCAATTCCCTTTACCTCAGACCCCACCTTCTCAGAGCATGTGAGGAGAAAATACACATTTCGTTAGTCATCACACCATCACAATAACAAACCAAATCCCATGGCCCACGATGGGCCCTGGCCTACTAAGCGACCGCTGCCCAGCCATTCGACCTACAGATTGCGGGGTGACGTAGTGTCAGTGCGCCGGTTCCCCTCGGTCGTTAATCTTGATTTCCGCAACCGGGGCTCTGCCTTACAGTCAGACAACTTCTCAATTGTCCTCACGAGGCTGAGTGCACCCCGTTCCAGTCCCCACGTCAGTTCTAAAATCTCTGCCCTCTGATGGAACCGGGAAGGTGACAGGCAGGTGAGCTATACCAACACCACGGGGTCGGTCATAATAATACACGCACTTCTAGGGCTGATGACCAATTGAAGTCAACAACATATCTCTTAGTCAGTATTAAGATTTAGTCATCAGATTGAAATGGGAATGTGAAACATCCAATACTGCTGACCTTGGACAGAAGAGTCGTAACATTAAATAAATTAAGTGTCAAATGAACTATACATCTCTTATATATAATCCAAAACTGACTCATCACCGCAGGGCTCAAACCACTAGACCTAGGAAGCTGAAATGTTGCATGTTGGTTGATCCGAGTATGTAGAGGCTCACTAAGAAACGGTTTTTGAAAATTCAATTTGTAAGTGACTTTTTTCGGCCCTTTGGCATTGACAATCCAAAATATAGTCATCGACGCAGGGCTCAAACCACTAGACCTAGAAAGCTGAAATTTTGCATGTTGGTTGATCCGAGTATGTAGAGGCCCAATAAAAAACGGTTTTTGAAAATTCAATTTATAAGTGACTTTTTTCGGCCCTTTGGCATTGACAATCCAAAATTTAGTCATCGACGCAGGGCTCAAACCACTAGACCTAGAAAGCTGAAATTTTGCATGTTGGTTGATTCGAGTATGTAGAGGCCCAATAAGAAACGGTTTTTGAAAATTCAATTTGTAAGTGACTTTTTTCGGCCCTTTGGCACTGAGCAAGGACAGTCGGTAAAATGTTCGGATTTAGCTCATTTTAAGCCGCCACATACGAGAAACAATACTCGGAGGTCCTGTAGGGACCCCGAAACACTTTTTTTAAGTTCCTAAAATGAACGGTTTCGGAGATATTCCCAAATAACTGTGTTCCCTCTGAGAAACAGATCAAAGTTACTATGGCAACGGCTGAAATTTCGCAGACCGGGGATAGTTTTCTGGCAATACCTCGAAAACCATTCGTTTTAGGGCCTTAAAACGCTGGGTTCGGTTCCCACTTCTTTGAAGTGGAAACCACGAACATTGTTCCTCACATTGATACGCGCAAAAAGAGCTATAATCCATATTTCTACGATCAAATCGACTCGGAAAGTCTCATCTCTTATATATAATCCAAAACTGACTCATCACCGCAGAGCTCAAACCACTAGACCTAGGAAGATGAAATTTTGCATGTTGGTTGATCCGAGTATGTAGAGGCCCAATAAGAAACGGTTTTTGAAAATTCAATTTGTAAGTGACTTTTTTCGGCCCCATTGGCACTGAGCAAGGACAGTCGGTAAAATGTTCGGATTTAGCTCATTTTAAGCCGCCACATACGAGAAACAATACTCGGAGGTCCTGTAGGGACCCCGAAACACACTTTTTAAGTTCCTAAAATGAACGGTTTCGGAGATATTCCCAAATAACTGTGTTCCCTCTGAGAAACAGATCAACGTTACTATGGCAACCGCTGAAATTTCGCAGACCGGGGATAGTTTTCTGGCAATATCTCGAAAACCGTTCGTTTTAGGGCCTTAAAACGCTGGGTTCGGTTCCCAACCACGGACATTGTTCCTCACATTGATACGCGCAAAAAGAGCTATAATCCATATTTCTACGATCAAATCGACTCGGAAAGTCTCATATCTTATATATAATCCAAAACTGACTCATCACCGCAGGGCTCAAACCACTAGACCTAGGAAGCTGAAATTTTGCATGTTGGTTGATCCGAGTATGTAGAGGCTCACTAAGAAACGGATTTTGAAAATTCAATTTGTAAGTGACTTTTTTCGGCCCTTTGGCATTGACAATCCAAAATGTAGTCATCGATGCAGGGGTCAAACCACTAGACCTAGAAAGCTGAAATTTTGCATGTTGGTTGATCCGAGTATGTAGAGGCCCAATAAGAAACGGTTTTTGAAAATTCAATTTGTAAGTGACTTTTTTCGGCCCTTTGGCACTGAGCAGGGACAGTCGGTAAAATGTTCGGATTTAGCTCATTTTAAGCCGCCACATACGAGAAACAATACTCGGAGGTCCTGTAGGGACCCCGAAACACACTTTTTAAGTTCCTAAAATGAACGGTTTCGGAGATATTCCCAAATAACTGTGTTCCCTCTGAGAAACAGATCAACGTTACTATGGCAACCGCTGAAATTTCGCAGACCGGGGATAGTTTTCTGGCAATATCTCGAAAACCGTTCGTTTTAGGGCCTTAAAACGCTGGGTTCGGTTCCCAACCACGGACATTGTTCCTCACATTGATACGCGCAAAAAGAGCTATAATCCATATTTCTACGATCAAATCGACTCGGAAAGTCTTATATCTTATATATAATCCAAAACTGACTCATCACCGCAGGGCTCAAACCACTAGACCTAGGAAGCTGAAATTTTGCATGTTGGTTGATCCGAGTATGTAGAGGCTCACTAAGAAACGGTTTTTGAAAATTCAATTTGTAAGTGACTGTTTTCGGCCCTTTGGCATTGACAATCCAAAATGTAGTCATCGATGCAGGGGTCAAACCACTAGACCTAGAAAGCTGAAATTTTGCATGTTGGTTGATCCGAGTATGTAGAGGCCCAATAAGAAACGGTTTTGGAAAATTCAATTTGTAAGTGACTTTTTTCGGCCCTTTGGCACTGAGCAAGGACAGTCGGTGAAATGTTCGGATTTAGCTCATTTTAAGCCGCCACATACGAGAAACAATACTCGGAGGTCCTGTAGGGACCCCGAAACACACTTTTTAAGTTCCTAAAATGAACGGTTTCGGAGATATTCCCAAATAACTGTGTTCCCTCTGAGAAACAGATCAACGTTACTATGGCAACCGCTGAAATTTCGCAGACCGGGGATAGTTTTCTGGCAATATCTCGAAAACCGTTCGTTTTAGGGCCTTAAAACGCTGGGTTCGGTTCCCACCTCTAACCACGAACGTTGCTCCTCGCATTGATACGCGTAAAATGAGATATATCTTTATATATATATAATTCTTCGACACGTGTGTATGTGACTGAACTCCTCCTAAACGACTGAACCGATTTTGATGAAATTTTGTATGTATGTTAGAGTGGGTCCATGTATGGTTTAGATTCACAATTTGACCAGGTAGGTGGAGTTTTAGAATTTTAGAACAACAATTTACACACAATTTTAGAACCATAATATACAGTCATAAACAGTCGTCATGGAAACCGCTAGCTTTAGTGAAAAGTGATGGTTTTGGACTGTTTGTCTCTGCACGTAGAGCCACCTGGTCGCAACCTGTGCAACTACCGCCATAACATACACTCCGCCCGTGGCGGAATGTTGTGTTTTATACCAAAGGTGGCAGTGATGTCGAATTCTACTTTTTGTCTCTGCACGTTAGAGCGTTTCGAAGTCCCGTATGCGTTCATATACCATTCATCCGATTGTTATGAATATTGGGTGAGATGTTGAGTGCACTCCAGGGAAGGTGTTTGGCTTAGTAAATTCATTTTACAATAGATAGCGCACGACTAGATTCAACAAATGAGCGACAACGCGCGAAGCGTTTCAAAAAGGTCCCGTATGCGTTCAAATACCATTCGTCCGATAGCGATGAAACTTGGGTGAGATGTTGTGTACACTCCAGGGAAGGCTTCTGGCTTAGTAAATTCATTTTTACAATTGGTAGCGCACGAGAAGATTCAACAAATGAGCGACGACGCGCGAAACGTTTCAACAAAATCCCGTATAAGTTTATATACCATTCATCGATTGCGATGAAACCTTGATGAGCTGTTATGTACACTTACGTGAAGGTTTCTAACTTAGTAAATCCATTTCACAGGAGGTTAAGCACGAGTAGATTCAACAAATGAGCGACGACGCGCGAAGCGTTTCAACAAGGTCCCGTATGCGTTCAAATACCATTCGTCCGATAGCGATGAAACTTGAGTGAAATGTTGTGTACACTCCAGGGAAGGCTTCTGGCTTATAAATCAATTTTACAATAGGTAGCGCACGACTAGATTCAACAAATGAGTGACGACGCGCGAAGCCTTTCAACAAAATCCATATACCATTCATCGAATGAGATGAAACTTTGATGGGTTGTTGTGTACACTTACGTGAAAGTTTCTAACATAGTAAATCCATTTCACAGGCGGTTGCGCACGAGTAGATTCAACAAATGAGCGACGACGTGCGAAGCGTTTCAACAAGGTCCCGTATGCGTTCAAATACCATTCGTCCGATAGCGATGAAACTTGGGTGAGATGTTGTGTACACTCCAGGGGAGGCTTCTGGATTTGTAAATCCATTTTACAAAAGGTGAGCACGAGTAGATTCAACAAATGAGCAACGACGCACGAACGTTTAAACAAAGTCCCGTATGCGTTCATATACCATTCATCCGATTGCAATGAAACTTGGGTGAGATGTTGTGTACACTCACGTGAGGGTTCCTAATTTAGTAAATCCATTTCACAGGAGGTTGCGCACGAGTAGATTCAACAAATGAGTGACGGCGCGCGAAGCGTTTCAATAAGGTCCCGTATGCGTTCAAATACCATTCGTCCGATGACGATGAAACTTGGGTGAGATGATAAGTACACCCTACGGAAAGTTTCTGGCTTAATAAATTCATTTTACAATAGGTAGCGCACGAGTAGTTTCAACATATTAGTGACGGCACGCAAATCGTTTAAAGAAAATCCCGTATGCGTTCATATGTCATTCATCCGATTCCGATGAAACATTGATGAGTTGTTGTGTACACGCCAGGGAAGGTGTTCAACTTGGTAAATCCATTTTACAATATTGGTAGCGCACGAGTACATGTAACAAATGAGTGACGACGCGCGAAGCGTTCCAATAAAATCCCGCATGCGTTCATATACTATTCATCGATTGCGATGAAACTTTGATGGGTTGTTGTGTACCCTTACGAGCTTTCTAACTTAGTAAATCCATTTCACAGTTGGTGGAGCACGAGTAGATTCAACAAATGAGTGACAGCGCACGAATCATTTAAACAAAATCCCGTATGCGTTATATGCCATTTATCCGATTGCGATGAAACGTTGGAGAGTTGTTGTGCACGCTCCCACGAATGTTTCTAGATTAGTTAATTCATTTCACGAAAGTTTAGAGGCAGTTAACAGAAATTGAAAAAAAATATTGTGTATCCAAAAGCACTTTCTTTGATTGGCAGGACAACGTCTGCCTGGTCAGCTACTTTTATATATAGAGGTTGCTTTTGGGGCTCGGATACGATCGTGATTTTGAGTCAATTTTATACTCTTTCGGCTGGTTGTTGTAAGCGAGCTTTCAGAAGTTTACTCGAATTTACAATGTTAAGATACTTTCTATTTTGCACGGTATGCTTTCATTTTCTTTATAAATTTCTTTTTTCTTAACTGAATATTTTTGTTTGCCAATTTTGATCTGCTCTTTTTCGTTTTTAACCATGATCTGCAACGTTGATTCACAGTCGAATGTTTCGTATTCTACCGGCTGTCACGTTAATTATTATTGTTTCTTAATTACTCTTACTGAGGAATTGGGCAAACTTATTTCAATAAAGTTGTTGTTTTGTCTTTCACGGCCATTGAATCCCCGCACAAGGCACGGCTTAAACCTAGAAAAGTTGCTGAGTTGTACTAATGGACTAATGGTGCAGCAGAAAAGAGGAGAATTGAAGCTTTTGAAATGTGGTGATAAGGGAGAATGATGATCAGATGGGTAGTTAGGGTAACAAATGAAGAGGTATTAAGACGAGTGGGAGAGGAGAGATGTTTCTGGCGACTGCTAATGAAGAGAAGAGATAGGAGGGTAGGACACATATTATGACACCCAGGAATAGCAAGCTTACTGTCGACCAAAATATTATGTGCACTCGAGTTTGAAGGTTGTTTGTGAAGTAGCCAATAGACCTTCATAAAATCCAATGACATCATCATTTTCGACGTTCGATTTTACGTTAGTTCATGTAGGTCTGGAATTTTTAATTTATATTTTAATATTTTTTTTATCGCAGTTGAAGCACAAAAAGTGCCCCTTTTTAAGCGTGTTTCAACCATGCGTCACATTTAAGAATTATTATCTCACAAACCCGTTATCAGATCGAATCCGAATTTTAACACAATATACATTGGAATGTTGTTTAACTGGTTTATTAATTTCAAAATTTTGTGTGTTCAAGAACGAATGTTGTTATTATTTTTGTAAGGTAACTCTTTCTCGGCTCGGGGTCGTTGGAAAATGTAGTTCTTGGTTGCGTTGTAATCCTTATACATCAAAAAGTTATGCTGTATGACTGTGAAATAGGTAAATTAATTCACTTATTTTATATCGGTTTGTATTTGTACGGAGAATTAAGACATGGTTCACCAGCTAGCCGCTCCGGGAAATACTATACAGCGTTGCTGATATGGAGCCCATCACTTCCGAGCGAGACGTGCCATGACGCGTGATGTAGCCCATCTTGGCAATGATGTACTGCTTTCAACGGAGCGGCTAACTGGTGAACCATGTCTTAATTCTCCGTACAAATACAAACCGATATACAATAAGTGAATTAATTTACGTATTTCACAATCATACAGCATACCGTTTTGATGTATAAGGATTACAACGCGACCAAGAACTACATTTTCATACCATCCCGAGCCGAGGAAAAGTTACCTTACAAAAATAATAACAACTTTGTTTCTTGGACACAAAAAAAAAAAAAAAACCTGTTATACAACATAGGCATGTTCGATAGGGTTCATGTCTGGCGAACATGCTGGCCACTGTAGTCGAGCGATGTCGTTATCTTGAAGGAACGCATTCACAAGATGTGCATGATGAGGTCGAGAATTGTCGTCCATGAAGACAAATGCCTCTCCAATATTCTGCCGATATGGTTGCACTATGAGTCGGAGGATGTCATTCAGGTATCGTAAAGCCGTTTCGGAGCCTTCCATGACCACCAGTGGCGTACGTCGGCCCCACATAATGCCACCCCAAAACATCAGGGAACCACCACCTTGCTGCACTCGCTGGACAGTGTGTCTAAGACGTTCAGCCTGACCAGGGTGCCTCCAAACACGTCTCCGACGATTGTCTGGTTGAAGGCATATGCGACACTCATCGGTGAAGAGAACGTGATGCCAATTCCGTGGGGTCCATTCAGCATGTTGTTGGGCCCATCTGTACCGCGCTGCATGGTGTCGGGGTTGCAAAGCTGGACCTCGCCATGGACGTCGGAAGTGAAGTTGCGCATCATGCAGCCTATTGCGCACAGTTTGAGTTGAAACACGACGTCCTGTGGCTGAACGAAACGCATTATTCAACATGGTGGCATTGCTGTCAGGGTTCCTCCGAGCGGCAATCCGTAAGTAGCGGTCATCCACTACAGTAGTAGCCCTTGGGCGGCCTGAGCGAGGCCTGTCATCGACAGTTCCTGTATCTCTGTACCTCCTCCATGTCCGAACAACATCGCTTTGGTTCACTCTGAGACGCCTGGAAACTTCCCTTGTTGAGAGCCCTTCTTGACACAAAGTAACAATGCGGACGCGATCGAACTGCGGTATTGACCTTCTAGGCATGGTAGAACTACAGACAACATGAGCAGCGTACCTTCGTCCTGGTGGAATGACTGGAACTGATCGGCTGTCGTACCCCCTCCGTCTAATAGGCCCTGCTCATGCATGGTTGTTTACATCTTTGAGCAGTTTTAGTGACATCTATGAACAGTCAAAGGGACTGTATCTTGGATACAATATACACAGTCAACGTCTATATGCCGGAGATCTGGGAACCGAGGTGATGCAAAACTTTTTTTGATGTGTGTATTCCAAGGCATCGTATGGTAGCCGTATTTCCATTATTAGTCTACTTTCCTCATAAACATTAGAGCAAGTAGGATTTTGAGATCAATCACGCGGTGATGTACGCATGTCTACCGGTCTCCCCAATTAATTTCTGAATAGCTTTGCTATGCTGCTGGCTATCATCGTCATCATACCGAACGGCCAGGCTATAGCCACACTCGAGAGACGAATCGATTCGAATCCCACCATCACACATTGATATACTGTAGTGTTACGTAATTTCCCGTTATGTCGTTAATTTCCTTTAGGAATCTGGCACATCTTAGTCATGAGACCCATGAAGGGTGTGTACAATTTGTCTGATAACATGTGTTTTTATAGTAACTGTAGTAATGTGTATTTAGAGTTGGGAATGGGATTGATACCCCGTGATTTGAAATTAGGTATTATCCCAACATTTGCCTGGAGGGAGTGAGGAAACACCCGAGGGAAACCACACTGAAGATGGCCACTGTCAACGCCGGTATTCGAACCTCTGAGTTCCGGACTTGCTCCCGCTCTCCATCACGGTCATGGTGAGCATTTAACATGCACGGATACGATGCGAGGTTCATCCCATGTTCAACTTCTGGTAAATGCCGTGACAATAGCCCACTGTTCCTTCCAATAGACTACGGCCGTTTCTTTCCATCTCCTTGCCAAGTTTCATTCAAGTTCATTTACTTCAGCCCTCATTGCATCCTCTGATGGGATTAGGGTCAGGAAGGGGACGCGGTCGTAAAAGTAATCAGACACAGATAAACTCATCATATTCCAACCCATCCTCGAACCCGTAGAAATAATAGCAGTGGTATAAATGTAGTATATCATTATTTCTTCAATTGGGTGGTTGGTTCCTCAGTTTAGGGGCTGCGACAACGCAGTCATGTAGCCCCGTGTACTTTGGGTGTGTGTAGAATCTGTCTGATAACCAGTGTTAATTGTGATGGCTGAATTAGTTTGTGTTATCTGTAATTCAGGTAAGGACTGCAGACGATCAATTTCAAGTAGTTCTTACTTTTGTTACCAAATGCTACCGCCAACGACACCTAGCTGTGATTTTGGCTACCATATGCCACCGCAACCGGCACCTAGCGACAAACTTTGGAACTACTAGAGCGTTAAACAAATGTAACCTACAAATTTAGCTTCACACAATTGAAGTTAGTGGAAGGTTATATTACATGCCATAAATCTATGACATGGGCCCGCCGGCTTTACTTCCCGTCGGAAGGAAGGCATACCGAGGGATTTTTAACGCTCTTAAAAATCTGACGACTTCGGCCGGGTTTAAACCCGTGATCTTGGGCATAGAAGCTCAGCATGCTACTAACTGCGACACCGAAGCCACCAGGGATGTCTTTAATGGTCATCAGTTCGTTGTACTTGTGTCGTGTATGAAAAGTCTGATAACTTATATTGTTGTAGTATATCCCGTGGCGCAGCCGTGCTCGTTAAATAGTGCACCACGTCCAAAAGGGCAGCATCAGCAAGTCCGGATATCGCAGGTTCGAATCCCGGCGTTTACAGCGACTATCCTGAGTGTGGATTTCACCGTTTATTTCACTCCCTCCCTCCAGGAAATCCTCTCCCTAATACCATCAGTCTCAACTACGTGGGGCTGTTGACCAAGATGTCCCAAGCCTTGGTCAACCCAACCCAACCTGTAAACAAAATGGCGACATCGATTACGTCATGGAAAACATTAAAGGTTTAATTATAAACACAACATAAAACATGGACGAATTTAGCGATATACGTTTTCAACGTGACCACGCATTGTTTTAAACCTCATACTGACATAAACTGCAGAGTTACATAGCGGCAATTCATGGAACTACATCAAACGAATATCAACGTCCGTATGTCATCCGCGACATTATCGACTACACTAAAAAAATCCCGTAGACACGTACGAATGGTATATAATGTAATATCGCAGTAACTGTAATACAGTGATGTTTGTTAGTCTGAGGGGAAGATGACCTCGTTGTTCCTCCCCTTAAAACAACAATAACTAACTAACTTTGTTAGTCTAGGATTGGGATAGATTCTCTGAGACTCTTCAAATAAGATACTGTACCATTATTTTATGGTCCACGCGCTACACGTTTCCGAGAGTCGAACTGCATTCTATATATCAACAGGTGGCGATCGATCGCCATATATCTGATCCGACTAGCACAGGGGAGAGTGTGTAGCTGATCCTTCGCGAGCAGCGACGAGTGAGCCCGAAGCAGGGGAATGAGTTACAACTCTGTGGGCTGCCTCGATCATGACGTCAATATAATCGAACCATGTACCCGAGAGATGAATATACTATTTAACTGCAAATAATAGCTATTTACGCAGTATTCTGTATGTCAAACACTATATTATAATGGCAGGAAGAATATACAGGTAGTTGTTTACTAATGAGAAGCCCATATATGAAAAGAGAAATGTATATCACGTCATGTGCGATTAACGTCGAACTAAGATACCCTAGGGAGGAGGTAAGCGAGGCTTCCTTCAGCGTGCTGCTCAAGCAAGTCTCAGATCATAATGTGATCCCAGTCAGGGAGTTTTCTAATCCGGGAGTGCACGGGAAACAGTATTATGTGTGCCGAGAGACGTGATATGTATAAATTAGGTCTTACGGACTTTCAAATTTGTAATAGCCGTGTTATACTGATCAAGTCGAGATGGAACATAGACATTTCAGTCTAGTTCATAATGCTCAAACGAGTGAGCTTAAACAATCTCCATTACAAGACAGTGCGGAGTGATACATTCACGAAAAAAAAAAACACGTGCTTGGTGAACGCCATTACGGTTAAATATTTCGTGTCAGATTCTGCTTGCATTGCAGCTGTCTTTATCCTTAGAACAGGCTGTTATCAATGTACCTTATTTATGCAGAAACTATTCACTTCCTGTACGTCATGTTATCTAATGAGACGTCAGGGGGAACCAGTAAAAGCAATAAAGCAATATAGTTGCATTAGTCATGTCCGGCTAAGTGAGGACATACTGTAGGCACTACTAGCACGCATTGGCAGGGACTCCTCGTGTAACCATTTTTCACCATGTGTTTTGAGATCGCATTATGCATATCTCATTCTTTTCGGAATCTGAAAGTAATGTTTATCGCATCTCGAGTGAAGATGAACTTAACATATGGTTACTTGCGAATGCCTGCGAGCTACTATAAACTGATATACTTCATGCGAGAAATGCGTGTTCGTGAACTTGTGCCGAGAAGGCTTTTCGAGGCGATGGCGACCGGCCACACGGAGTCTGGGAGCATGCGGAGTGAGAGTGGTTCCATGGTTCGAGACCCGGAGTCCAGGAAGAAGCAGGCCATGCCTTGGAGTAGTTGGCTTATATATCCTCTTTGACACTGCTAAAATACTCGACGCATGGTAAAAGAACATCAGTTTTATAAGTAGTGGCTTAGTCGGTGTTTTGGAGTAACCATAATTGCCATTCTTTTCTAGTATCGTAGCATGGCTGAACAGAGGTTTAGGCTCGATGCTCTTTCGAGTCTGATTTTCTGGTCAACCGGATTTTGGTTTGCTTAACAAACGCATCCATTTTTGTAGAAATTTTGGTAATTATTTTTGAGTAATTTAGAAAGTCCATTTCATTGATATGAATATATTCACTGTCGAGAAGACATATATTTAGGAGAAGAAGCTTGCCACGGTGGGTGAGTGGTCAACGTGTCGGTCTACTAGCCCCAAGCTTGCAGGTTCACTCCTGGCCGTGGTAAGTGATTTTTGAAAGGCGGCAAAAATTACGACACCATGTCATACGATGTTGGCATGTAAAAAAAACCATTTGAATTCAGTAGGCCGTGTTCATAATGGCAAAATTAATCTCGGGAGTTTTCGCCAACTCAAAGTTCCTAATTTCTCTACTAGAAAGCGCTCTAGTGATCAAGGAGCTAGGATATCAAACCTCCTTGACTTTCATAGTGCTTCAAGGAACAACGAAATTTGACATGCAAGCTACCATTTGGGTGTCAAATAACAAAGCTAGAACCCGGCATCCGAGGCCATACTATATTATTATATTATTATTATTAGGGAGCCTCCGTGGCTTAGGCGGCAGCACACCGGCCTCTCACCGCTGGGTCCGTGGTTCAAATCCCGGTCACTCCATGTGAGATCTGTGCTGGACAAAACGGAGGCACACAGGTTTTTTCTCCGGGTACTCCGGTTTTCCCTGTCAACATTTCATTCCAGCAACACTCTCCACTATCATTCCATTTCATCTGTCATTCATTTAATCATTGCCCCAGAGGAGTGCGTCAGGCCTCGGCAGCCGGCACAGTTCATATCCTCGCCGCTAGATGGGGGCTTCATTCATTCCATTCCTGACCCAGTCGGAGACTGGAAGCAGGCTGTGGATTTTCATTTCATTATTATTAGGAGAAGAATTACGCACTTTCATGAAGATTAGATATTATTTGGTGCGGATTGCACGGTAATTGAAGACTTTCATAGATGAGTGGAGGTTTGTCTTTACACTCAAGTTTGCGTTCACGTTGATGTTATAAGATTTCTGGATGATGATTATAGTATTTTTTGACATAGCATGCTACAGAAGTTTGGATTTGCGTTGCGGAAGACATTGGTTTGTCATTCTTTTATGAGACTACACTTTATTCTTAAGCGCAAGATATGTTAGCAATGTGTCCTAATGGACCAATTAGTTGTTTAACATATTTCTGTTACCTAGATCCATGGTGTAGGGACTTTGTTCAACATTATCGAGTTCGTCCGAGTTAGGGTGAATCTCTAGCATTGATTTGATCAATTTCCATTTCTGATCGAAGCCACGTGCCTTAGGTGACACTAGTAAATTGAAGAATAATTTCTACAGTTAAAGTAATGACTTCACTGTAGACATGAGATATTTCTGGTGAACATTAACGTCCTTTTATTCACAATTCCTAGGACAGACTTAAAAAGAAAGTCGACACATATTAATATTAAGTCATGATGTACCGGTATTGAATTATTGTACGGCAAAGAGAGTTATTACGGTATTTTTCTGCCTCTTAATAATGATTCAACTCAGTATAAATGCACCAGTTTTAACCAAAACGAGTGAGCACTATTTCTTGTGCAGTATTAAAATTGATAGAGATAGAGAATATTTAATGTTTTATGATCACCAATTAAGGGGTGTACATCGTCGTTATGCATATCAGTGGATATTGCTAATTAATAATTATTGTTGTCAGTGAACATACTAATTGATGTTTGTATTTGTGGAATTGAGCCAGTGAGTGCCAATTATTAGAGATTCTAGTGAAACTCTCCTTTGAAGGATCTATTGAAGCTAATCCATGTGTGGATTTGAAATCAGCTGTTTAATAGTATCAAGTTAATCTATGTTGCTGCAATTGTACTGAGCATACTACTGAATAATTATCAGGATATTTGGCTAGATAATTCTTCATGGAGTTTTATAAAACGAGGCCAGCAGGATTCGTTGTTCATTATTATTATTATTTCACATTGAGTTAATAAGTACACTTCTATTTAGCTTAGATGCTCGTTAGATTTAAACATGATTTAGATGAATTGAAACTAACTATGTAAATTAAGTTTCAAACCGAGATGTTGCAACGCCCAAGTAAAAGAAAAAAATTGAATAATACACATGAGGTGTAATTTATGAACATGTAATAAAGTAAATAATTCATTTATTATTTAACTTGTAATAATATTGACCTATCATATGATTCTAAAAATAATTCAGACAAATTCATTGATTTATCAGGATGTAGGCGATGAACCAATTAGTTCATTCGGATAATGTATAGAATATGTGTATTTATATTGTTGTACAGGTATTTTCTTGTGTCTAGTTGAGCACCAGTCGATCTCGTTTGATCATTGCGCTGGTTTGCTTGATTGTTCCCCTGTCTGAGGGGTGAGTCAGAGTATTTTTCGCCTGAGGGCTAGTTTATTTTTATGTCCTTTTGTCGAATTATCTTGAATAAATTCATTTCCTATTTTTTAAACTTTATTGCATGATGCTTTATACAGGTGATGGAAGGTTGTGTTAAGAAGGCCATCGCTGGGTGTTTCCGGAGTATACTACGCTCCCGAGGTATTCTACTTGTTGGAATCTCTTGTTCTCTGAGCTGTTTTGCTATTTTTTCCATGGTTTTCCTTAATGCCACCTTGTTAGGTATGATTGTGCCATTTTATCCCTTATACTTGTTGGTAGGACTTGGGTGTTTTTGTAGCTGGGGTTTTCAGGTTCTACGATCCCGCTGTCTTCGTGGGATGCAACAGGTATTGGTAGGTAAATACAGGTACAGTACCGTCCCAGCATTTGCTTGCAGATAGTGTGGATAAACCCGGGAACTAGGTTGGGATCCAAAATGCTATTCCCAAACGCAGTCGTGAGGTATGATTTTACGCGCTCGGCTATGTTGTCAACATATCATTATCATCATAATCTTTATGAATGTATTCTGCTATCTTTATCCAAGTTGTAGGATAAATGCTGTAACGTTTCATACCATAAGCTCTCCAATAGTGCACGCGTATGCTGCGTGAAACTCGTGTGCGAGGTTTGGTTTTGCATTGTTGGATGCACCCAGACACAACCTGTCATGAGTTCTCGACTTACCTAGCCAGTTAGGGCCACCCAACTCATCGGTTTGTTCCTGAACCATCAGAAGTAAAACTCGTGAGATCCTGTGTAAGTAAGGCTAGCAATCTGCTTTGCAGCTACATTCTGGATACCGGCTAACAATGCTATGATCAAGACTTGGATCTATGGGAGTGAAGATATTTCGTATTCAATGGGTGCCATTAGTAGAGAATACCCTCTGTTCCAAATTTCGGATAACCTGAGATTGGGACGAGAGTATTATTTATTACAACCATCACCTGATGCATGTGATTATTATAGCGTTTACAGCGATTCCCCAATAGCCTAATACAAAAATACTTCTCCTTAAGATTAATAAATCGCAACATAAATCTCTACTTAGTATAAAACCAAGTCCCCTATTCTTGGATGTTACGAATAAACTCGAGAACCACTGGATGGATTTTGATGCGGTTTTCACCATTCTGTAAAGGATATCTCGAGGATGATTCCTGTACAAAATAATTAATTTATGATCAAAGGAAGCCGAGCAGTAACGATTTCAGTGGAAAAGTCGAAAAAAAACAAACTGGCGTCCTAGCGCTTTGTAAGCTTACGCTGGGCAAACCGCTAAAAATATCTAAATACTATGAGTGTAGGAATTGTTCAGCATGAAATGTTCTACAAAAAAGTCCGCGAGAGCATATGCCTATCTTCAATACATCGCCCACTATAAGTGTTTTTACGTTTTAATTTCTTCCAACCATGTCCATTCAACTACTGAGGCGACAGTTTACGAGCAAGCTAAGGGCGAGTCTATCATCCCTGTTCCAGCCTAGCTAGCGGGCGAACCTCTTGACCCAGATACAGCCAGCAGCAAACCGTCGAGTCGTGTTGAGTTAAGACTTCTGAGAAGGGTGGTTGTGTTTGGAGTTTCCCTGGAAGTGCAACTAGGGTTTTCTTCATTTCGCCTGTGTAACACAGTCAAGTTAAGATCGGACGGAAGGGGGATATGAGTTTCATTCACCTCGCAATTCCCTGGAAGTGCAACTCTCATTTCGCCTGTGAACTTTTCGTTCCGCAAAATTCACAGTCAATTTAACATTGGACGGAAGGGGGATTATATTATACTTGCAGTAGTGCCCGGCTTCGCCCGGTGGATTTATTTGTTTTATGGATGATAATGAATACTACTACAGAACTGGCACATGATAAGTAACTAACAGAAACCAATATTTTAACAAGTAGTTCCGTGAAGAACTATACAGCCTATTTTCATATATCCTGCTCATGTTAATTGCCTCTATCAACATACAAAATTTCAGTTTAATTGCTGTAACAGATTCGTAGATATTGAGAACCGTCTAAATATTTCAGATGGTCGCCAGGTTGGATTTTTATTTTGGTACTATTACATTAAGATTATTGTGTACGTATGGTATTCAAACTTCAATCGCATGATTAGAACACATGAAGTAAAAACGAGATTTTAAAATTACGCACAGCAGCCATCTTGTGATTGTGCAAACAATTGAAATAAATTAGATGCCAGTGGATCAACATTTGTATAAGCATTTAACGTGCAACGTTTCACGGCACTCGGATAGTTAATTCGTGAGAAACGTCCATTTAAATATTTATAATTCGCGTCGCCGCCATGTTGGATTTGTGCTCACCAGGTTACTGAAAGTCCTATAGGTGAACATATGTTCATAGTCTCTATGAACATAAAAAAAAATCAGTTTGGTTGCTGTAAAAGATTCATAGATATTGAGAACCGTCTAAATATTTCGGAAGCTCGCCATTTGGGATTGTTGTATATATAGGCCATATAGTTATGTACCATTCAAGGACAATTATTGCCTAGGTTCATTATTCAAACTTTCACTTCGATTGCATGATTACGTCACAAGAAATAAAAACTTAATTTTAAAATTTCGCACAGCCGCCATCTTGAGGTTATGTAAACAATTGAATTAAATTAGATGGCAGTGCATTACAATCTGCAAAATCATTTACTGTACCACATTTCACTGCGCTCAGAGAGTTAAATCACGAGAAAAGTCGTTTAAATTATTTCGAATTCGCTTGGTCGCCATGTTCATTTTGTACTTTACAGGTTTATGAAATATACATAGGTAAACTTGTATCAGCACCCTTTAACACCGTACAAAATTGCAGGGTGATATCTGTAATAGTTTCGGAGATATAGAATGTCAGTGAAATATTTCGCACAGCCGCCATTTTGAGGTAATGTAAACAATTGAACTATATTAGACTCCAGTGCATTACAATGTATATAAACAATTGCTGTACCACGTTTCTTTACGTTTGTTTTGTTAAATCGCGAGAAAAGTCTTTTTAAACGTCTCAAATTCGCTTGGCCGCCATGTTGGTTTTGTAGTCACCAGAATTTTGAAAGTCACATAGGTGAACTTCTAATAGTACCCTTTATCACCGTACACAATTTCAGGGCGATATAGGTAATAGTTTCGGAGATATTGAATGCTAGTGAAATATTTCGCACAGCCGCCATGTTGGATTGGTGAGACGTAACAAAATTTGAATGGTCGAGGTCGCCGGGAATAGCGCTATGAACTTACCGAGTTTCATTGAAATCGCTCCAGTCGTTTAGATTTTATTAGGGGGGGGACACACACACACCTCACACACACACACACACACACACACACACGCACACACACACACCGACAAAAGGTGATCTCATAAGCCTATTTTTTCAAAATTGAAAATAGGCTAAAAATATATATTTTTGTGGGGGTGATAGACCTAAGTAGTACAGTATAATGGACGTAACATTCTGGTCAAATTCCCGTAATCATAATTATGAATAGGGAAGCAGCTATTTACTAACTATAGCACTGACATATGTAATATACAAACAAATTTACAAAAAAAAAAAAAACAAAAAAAACAAGAAGTTCCGTGAAGAACTATACAGCCTACTTTTCATGCCAATGATTATTCTACAGTATATGAACCTATCTAGAATAATGACGAAATTAAGTTGGTAATATCGAAATATCTAATTAGTTCAAAATATACCTGGTATAATGTAGCCTAATAGAGCACTACAGTTGGCAGCCCTGGTGACTGTATGTATTCTTAGTTCCATCTCTTAAGGTACAGAATACAAAATGTGGTTGAAGTCCAATGGACGTTACATGCAGTTAGACACTGGATCTATCAGCACGCGTAAAAGCATGTTACCAACAATACCATGCGTGTGCTGGTCAGAAATAATCTGAAATATTATGATATATTGTTGTGCCAATTTTGGATGAAATCCATTTGTTAGTATAGAAGTTACATGTATTTTAAAATTGGACATATCAGCAGGCATTGAATCATGTTGGCAGCACTGCCTTGTATTAATTACTCCAAATTAATCTAGAATGTCAGGTGCTATACGTGTGCAAAGTATAGAGCTGTTGGCTTACATACTTTCTGATATATTGATGAAAATGAAAATCCACAGCCTGCTTCCAGTCTCCGACCGGGTCAGGAATGGAATGAATGAAGCCCCCATCTAGCGGCGAGGATATGAACTGTGCCGGCTGCCGAGGCCTGACGCACTCCTCTGGGGCAATGATTAAATGAATGACAGATGAAATGAAATGATAGTGGAGAGTGTTGCTGGAATGAAATTTTGACAGGGAAAACCGGAGTACCCGGAGAAAAACCTGTCTGCCTCCGTTTTGTCCAGCACAGATCTCACATGGAGTGACCGGGATTTGAACCACGGACCCAGCGGTGAGAGGCCGGCGTGCTGCCGCCTAAGCCACGGAGGCTTCTCTGATATATTGATATTAAGGTAAAAATATAGACAGCATTTATTAACAGTTGGCAGCCCTGATTGCTCTTAACAATACGTATAGTCATATCTGTTATAATACACATAGCACATACGAAATTTGGTTGAAATCCAACTGATAGTATAGAAGTTATATGCATTTAAACATTGGACCTATCAGAAGGCTTAAAATTATTTTGGCAACACTGTCATGGTTGGACTCCTGAAAATTAAACTGAAACAGTATTATCTACATGTGTGCCAATTTTGGAATAGCTCCCATGCATACCTTGCAAGATATCCAACATGGAGCTCAAATTTCTAGTGCGTTTTTTCAGCAGTTGGTAGCACTGACATCATTTTCAAATATGGACGTGAGATATTCCGGTTCACATCTTTACTCATACTAAATTTGGTTTTGATTGCTGGAGCCGTTTATTAGTTGATAGGGGGGGGGGCACACACACAGCCAGCCAGCCAGACAGACAGACAGAAGGACAGACAGACAGACAGACACACACACATTTTCCCGGATCGATCTCATAAGTCTACTTTTTCCTCATTTTTGCAAAATGTGAAAAGTAGGCTAAAATAGAAAGAACAGTAAGTGAAACAAAAGACTCTGCCTAGGGCCTATATCTCATTAGCTGTTAGAAACGTAGAGACCAATAGTGTCGTCTTTTGTCGCATAGCGCCGTAGGAAAATAATCAGAACTCTTTGGCAAACTTCGGCTGTCCCGAGCTACTGAGGTAGCAATAGTATCATTTATCGCCACAAAGCGCTTAACGATAAGTTTCAGAATAAATTACGGTAAATTTGAAAGCACCAACGCTTATTGCAGCTGATAACCTCAATGTACTGCACCAACACCATTGCACTTATACAGAGGCATAATATGTTCATGATGATAACTGTTTAAAGGTCTCCCACAAATCCAACCCCTCGTCCTCGTCGTGGGAGATGGGCAACGTAATTAAGTAGGGGAAATTACGGCTAACGGGGCTCTGGTGAAACAACTGCTGCCTTGTAGTTTGGAGTTGGTTCTTCAAAGGCTAAGGGAAGAAACCCAGACAGAAAATCAGCCTGGTGCCTCAGGCTTAAGGTGGCAGCCCCTCCAAGGCACTCGGAGGCAGTGGGTTAATCACTCGCTCCTCTTAAATAAACTGATTACGGAAACTGAAGCGAAATTACAAAACCGGACGGATAACCTGATGACGACTTTTGGCATGAAGAGGACTGCGAAAATCGGTTTCTGGAATGTGAGGACCTTGATGGAGAAAACCAGTCTGAAACAAGTGACACGGGAGATGAAGAACTATGGGCTGGATATCCTAGGATTGAATGAAGTGAGGTGGCCAGGATTTGGTGAAATACAGACAACAGATGGAATTACATTTCTCTATTCTGGGGGCGATGATGAAGAACACAGGGATGGAGTGGGGTTGCTGCTCAACAGAAATGCAAAGAGAAGCCTTATGGAGTGGAAGCCAATTTCTAGTAGGCTCATGTTTGCTAGGTTCAAGACAAAGATCAGGAATGTGATCATCATCCAATGCCATGCGCCTACAGAACAGTCGGAGCCAAAGAAGAAGGAATAATTCTACCAAATGCTGCGAGATGTCACAAGACAAACAAGTAAGAAGGACATTCTCATTGTTATGGGAGACTTCAACGCGAAGGTGGGCTCAAACAATGAGGGGTTGGAGCAGATCATGGGTAAACATGGCCTTGGTGAGATGAATGACAATGGGGAGAAATTTACGGAATATTGCGCCAGTCAGGATTTGGTGATGGGTGGCACGGTATTTCCTCATAGGCGGTGCCACAAGGTCACCTGGGTGTCTCCTGATCAAGTCACAGAAAATAAAATTGATCACATCGCGGTGAGCAGGAGGTTCAGAAGAAGCTTGGAAGGTGTTAGAAACAAGAGAGGAGCGGACGTTGGTAGTGACCATCATCTTGTCGTTGCCAACTTCCGCATGAAGATCGTCGCAGTCCGCCGAAAGTTTAACACTCGGCACAACAAGTTTGATGTGGGCAAGCTTAAGAACCAGCAGAGATTGGACCAATTTAAACAGGAACTCAGAAATAAATTCCAGGTGTTGGACTCCGAGACAGAGAAGGACGTGGAGACTGTGTGGAGCGAGGTAAAGAATATATTCGTGGAAACCAGTGAGATGCAGCTCGGGTACAAGAACTACCTGCGGAAAGAATGGATATCCGATCAGACCTGGGACAAGATAAATTATAGGAAGGAGATTAAGGCCAAGCTGAACACCTGCAAGACTAGGCAGCAGAAGGCTCTCACACAAGCAAAGTATTCAACAGCAAACAGGGAGGTAAAGAGGAGTGTACGGAAGGATCATAGGAGGTGGATTGATGAACAGGCAGAGAAAGCAGAAGAAGCGGCAAGAAGGGGGGACGTTAAGGAGCTCTATGGCATCACAAAGATGCTTTCGAAGAAAGGTTTTAATAAAACTAGGCCTGTGAAGAGCAAGACGGGAGAGATCCTCACGACGTGTGAACAGCAGCTGACAAGATGGAGAGAACACTTTGCGGAGGTTCTTAATAGAGATAGAGGACCAGAAAGTAAGCAGCGAGGAGAACATGAAGAGGAAGCAGAAAGTGACCCAAGCATCAGCCTCGACTCCCCAACTCGGGGCGAAATACGGACAGCGTTGAAGCAGATGAAATGCGGGAAGGCACCAGGTCTGGATAATATCCCAGAGGAAGTACTGAAAGCAGACCTGGATATTACGATCGATCTGCTGCACCCGCTGTTGGAGAAGATCTGGAAGGAGGAGAAAATACCAACCGACTGGAAGAAGGGGTTGATAGTTAAGTTGCCGAAGAAAGGGGACACCACAAACTGTAACAACTGGAGGGGTATCACCTTGCTGTCCATTCGAAGCAAAGTGCTGGCGAGAGTCATCCTGAATCGTGTAAAAGACTGCGTAGAAAAAAGGCTTCGGAAGGAACAGGCTGGATTTCGACAACATCGCAGCTGTGTGGATCTCATCAACACCCTCCGAATCATCCTGGAGCAGAGTGTGGAGTGGCAGAATACCCTTTACCTCACATTTGTTAGCCTATTTTCAATTTTGAAAAAGTAGGCTTATGAGATCACCTTTTGTCCGTGTGTGTGTGCGTGTGTGTGTGTGTGTGTGTGTGTGTGTGTGTGTGTGTGTGTGAGGTGTGTGTGTGTGTGTATGTCCCTAATAAAATCTAAACGGCTGGAGCGATTTCAATGAATCTCGGTAAGTTCATAGCACTATTCCCGGCGACCTCGACCGTGCCCTTCAAATTTTGTTACGTCTCACCAATCCAACATGGCGGCTGTGCGAAATATTTCACTAGCATTCAATATCTCCGAAACTATTACCGATATCGCCCTGAAATTGTGTACGGTGATAAAGGCCACTACTAGAAGTTCACCTATGAGACTTTCAAAAACCTGGCGACTACAAAACCAGCATGGCGGTCAAGCGAAATTGAGGCTTTTAAATAGACATTTCTCGCGATTTAACTATCCAAACGTAATGAAACTTGGTACAGCAAATGTTTATACACATTGTAATGCACTGAAGTCTAATTTAGTTCAATTGTTTACATAACCTCAAAATGGCGGCTGTGCGAAATATTTCACTGACATTCTATATCTCCGAAACTATCATGCAATTTTGTACGGTGATAAAGGGTACTGATACAAGTTTACCTATGCATATTTCATAAACCTGTAAAGTACAAAACGAACATGGCGACCAAGCGAATTTGAAATATTTTAGTAGACTTTTCTCGTGAAACTCTCTGAGCGCTGTGAAATGTTGTACAGTAAATGATTTTGCAGATTGTAATGCACTGCCATCTATTTAATTCAATTGTTTACATAACCTCAAGATGGCGGCTGTGCGAAATTTTAAAATTAAGTTTTTATTCTTGTGTCGTAATCATGCGATCGAAGTAAAAGCTTGAATAATGAAGCTAGGCAATAATTGTCCTTGAATGGTACGTAACTCTATGGCCTATACATATAACAATCCTAAATGGCGAGTGTCCGAAATATTTAGACGGTTCTCAATATCTATGAATCTTTTACAGCAACCAAACTGATTTTTTTATGTTCATAGAGATTATGAACATATGTTCACCTATAGGACTTTCAGTAACCTGGTGAGCACAAATCCAACATGGCGGTGACGCGAAGTATAAATATTTAAATGGACGTTTCTCGCGAATTAACTATCCGAGTGCCGTGAAACGTTGCACGTTAAATGCTTATACAAATGTTGATCGACTGGCAGGTAATTTATTTCAATTGTTTGCATAATCACAAGATGGCTGGTGTGCGTACTTTTAAAATCTCGTTTTTACTTCTTGTGTTCTAATCATGCGATTGAAGTTTGAATACCACACGTACACAATAATCTTAATGTAATAGTACAAAAATAAAAATCCATCCTGGCGACCATATGAAATATTTAGACCATTCTCAATATCTACGAATCTGTTACAGCAATTAAACTGAAATTTTGTATGTTGATAGAGACAATTGACATGAGCAGGATATATGAAAATAGGCTGTATAGTTCTTCACGGAACTACTTGTTGACTTCGAGAAAGCCTTCGACTCCGTAAATCAAAGAATCATGTGGAAGACCCTCGAGGAATATAAAATTCCAACATAGATCATCAGAATCATGGAAGAGATGTACGAAGGGTATGAGTGCCAGGTTCTTCACGAAGGCAAATTAACAGAAAAGATAAAGGTCAGTTCCGGAGTGAGACAGGGGTGTGTCCTTTCCCCCACTCTGTTCCTGTTGGTCCTGGATAGTGTGATGAAGAAGATATTGGGAGGACGGAAGAGGGGTATTCAATGGGGTATAAATGACAGGCTTGAATATCTGGATTTCGCAGACGACATTTGTCTTATGGCACAACGGTACCGAGACATAGAAGATAAGCTGGGGAGGTTGCAGAGAGAAGCAGAACGTGCAGGACTGATGATCAACACCAACAAGACGAAAGAGATGAGGATAAATTCTGATATCACAACTAGTTTGACAGTCAACGGAAAGGACATTGAGCGAGTTGAGTCCTTCCTCTACCTTGGAAGTATAGTCACAAATGATGGGGGAGCAGAGGAAGATGTTCGAAGCCGTATCAGGAAGGCAAATGGTGCCTTTGTCCAGCTCTACCCCATCTGGAGAAAAAGAAACATTTCCAGGAAGACCAACCTCCGCCTTTTCAATAGCAACGTAAAGTCGATTTTTCTCTACGGCTGTGAAACATGGAAAGTCACAAAACCGATCAACAACCAGCTACAGGTGTTCATTAACAGATGTCTGCGTCGCATCATGAATGTGAGGTGGCCGGACATAATCTCAAATGAAGATCTTTGGACCATCACCAATCAACAACCGATTAGCATCCAGATCAAGGAGAGGAAATGGCGCTGGATTGGTCACACACTAAGGAAGCCGGACGGAGCTATTGAGAGGGCGGCGCTAGACTGGAATCCTCAAGGCGCCAGGAAGCGAGGTCGACCTAAGAAGACCTGGAAGAGGACGATCGAAAATGAAATTGCAGAGGTGGACAAGAACTGGAGTCAAGTGAAGAGAATGGCCAGGAACAGTACTGCGTGGAGAAATTTCGCCAAGGCCCTATGCTCCCGAAGGAGCGGCAGGAATTAAGTAAGTAAGTAAGTAACTGTTTAAAGGGACCTAAGAAATCTTTTTGCACTAATTTATAAACAGCGCAAGATGCAACTATTTTCGCAATTCTGCACCAGAACACTGGTAGGGGTGACGTGATGCAGCCCGAACTGTCCGTCAACAACAGACTTATTAAAATACTCTTACAGTTACACTACTACGGACATGAATGGTTCTAGGGCCTTAATACGTGGTTTTCAAGTTCATTTTGTCTGTTATTCTAAATGTAGGGAATGGGGAGCGTTGTCCAAAATATCAAGTGAACAATGTTACCAGCAGTGTTTCAAAGTGTATGTAAAATTTGGTGCAATTAAGAGAAACGGTGTAGATTTGTGATGAAGGGCCTAAATGCAGGGAATGGACTGGTCTGTCATAAATTTCATGTAGGCAGTGTTACTCGCTGGGTTCCAAAGGGTAGGTATACAAATTTTGGTTCAGATCGGTGAAACGGTGTAGATTTGTGCCAAAGGGCCTAAATGCAGGGAGTGGAGTGTTCTGTCCGAAATTTCATGCAGACTGTGTTACTCGCAGGGTTCCAAAGGGTAAGTATACAAATTTTGGTTCAGATCGGGGAAAAGGTGTAGATTTGAACCAAAGGGCCTAAATGCTGGGAATGGACTGGTCTGTCATAAATTTCACGTAGACAGTGTTACCATCAGGGTTCGAAGGGGTAAGTATACACATTTTGGTTCAGATAGGTGAAACGGTGTACGTATCACTAACCATAGCGCTAGCGCATGCGGATAGAGCTGTTCGGGTGCACTTGTTCTACCAACTTACTGAACAAAAATCAATCTTGAAGGTCACCTGAGAGGTGTAGCTTAATGCTACATAGCCTAAACTATTCCTTTTGAATCAGGCTATCATATAAAAAGAAGAATTTTTCGAATCGGACTGGTAGTTTCAGAGATAAGCGCGTTTAAACACATAAACACACAAACACACAAACTCTTCAGCTTTATTATATTAGTATAGATTAAATTATACTGATTGGCGTATAATCTCTACTTACAATTAGTATAAAACAAAGTCCCCGATTCTTGGATGTCAAGGGTAATCTCGAAAACGACTGGATGGATTTGTATGCGGTTTTCAACACAGTAAAGGATATCTCCAGGAAGGTTTTTGTAGAAAATAATTTATTTATGATTAAAGGAAGCCAATCAGTAACGATTTCAGTGAAAAAGTCGGAAGAAAAACTTGGCGTCTGTGCGATTTTTAAGCTTACGCTGGGCAAACCGTTAAAAATATCAATATACTATGAGTGTAAGAATTGCTCAGTATGAAAAGTTCTACAAAAATGCCGCGAGGGCATATCTCTATCTTCAATACATCGCCTACTATAAGTGTTTTTAGATTGGACGGAAGGGGGATTTGAGTTTCATGCACCTAGCCACTCTTAAATTACGTCTGACAAGAATTCGTTGCACATGGATCTCTATGATAATATAATTAATAGTCCAGTCAGTGATTTTAACCCATCATGCTGAGACGTAAAACGGACATAGGTCGTAGTTCATTGACATCGAAAATAAAGGCGCTTATCACGCAATGCATTCATAACTGTTTCCGGGCGAAGCCGGGGCGGGTTGCTAGTTTAGTATAAGCCACAAACCTACAACTAATTTACATGGTATTAAATGTTATAAACAATTAACAAGACACTAATAATGTCTATTTATAATGTACTAACTCAATCTTTTCCTAATTGATACAGAGAGGCTATCCTAGACTTGAACTAAGTTTTATAGTTTAGGATACCATCTCCTGTAAATGGGTGTCATTAGAGGGAATTATGGAATGAAGAAAGTAGAATTAACTTAGTCAGCAAGTAGGATGGAATTTGATATACTAGGGATCGATGAGGTTTGGGTGAAATAAGGGAATGTACAGGTATACAAGGTATATTTGTCTGGTGTAAAACCTGGTAGGGTACGTTGAGGGGCTGATGAGGAGATTCGTAGAACGTAGCATAGTTGTTGTGAAGTATGTGAATGAACAATTAATGTGTGTAGATTTGAGGATCTTACGAACTAGATCAGAACTGAATCAGTGTATACATGATGTGCGCAGGTGAAGTAAACAGGTTTTATGAGGCACTCGGTGATGTGATGTGAGGGTTAACGGTAAAGATAATGGAGGAATGAGAGGGTATTTCATTGTTATCATGCACCTCTTTATGCATAATTACATGTGATGATGGCCTCCTCCCTTGTAAAATTTCAATCCGGAGGTAAACTAGTCCCCCGTTCGGATCTCCGGGTGGGGACTACTCGAGAGGGGGTTAACATCACAGAAGTGACAAAGAGGAAATCTGACATTCTACGGATCGGAGCGTGGAATGTTAGAAGTCTGCTAGGAAGTGGAAGGTTAGAAAACTTAGAAAGGGAAATGGATAGGTTGAGGTTGGATTTGGTTGGGATTAGTGAAATGCGCTGGCAGGAAGAACAGGACTCATTAGCATTAGCACTAAATCAAACAATGGCCAAGCAGGGGTTGGTCTCATATTGAGTAGGAAACTTGGACAGCGGGTGGAATATTATGAGCAATATAGTGAACGGATTATTGTAGCAAAAATCAATACTAAACCTACCTGCACCACAGTTGTGCAAGTCTATATGCCTACCAGTCAAGCTGATGATGAGGATGTTGAAAAGGTCTACGAAGAAATAGACGAAATTCTGAGGTATATCAAGGGTGATGAAAATGTTGTAGTAATGGGAGATTGGAATGCTGTGGTAGGAAAAGGGAGAGAAGGGAAGATAGTAGGAGATTTCGGATTAGGTGAAAGGAATGATCGAGGAAGCAGGCTGGTAGAATTCTGCACCGAGCATGAGTTGGTCATAGCTAACACCTTATTCAATAACCACAATAGAAGAATATACACATGGATGAGACCAGAAGATACAGGGCGTTACCAAATCGACTTCATTATGGTCAAGCAGAGGTTTCGAAACCAGATTTTGGATTGTAAAACATATCCTGGTGCTGACATAAACTCTGACCACAATCTGGTTGTAATGAAATGCAGATTAAAGTTGAAGAAACTGAAGAAAAGTCAAAAGCCAAAAAGGTGGGCAATAGACAGACTGAAAGAGAAGGATGTAAACGAAAGATTTAAGAAGAGTATGAAGGAAGGACTAATGAAAAACCCTAAACAAACTTCAATTGCAGACGAATGGGCACTTTTGAAGAATGAAATAACAAAATCCGCAGAAGAAAACATTGGTAGGAAAGAAAGAATAGGTAGAAAACCGTGGATCACTCAGGATATACTAGAATTGATGGATGAAAGGCGGAAACACAAGAATGTAAGAGATGAAAAGGGGAAAGCAGAATACAGACGTCTGAGAAATGAGGTTAACAAGAAGTGCAAGGAAGCGAAAGAAGAATGGTTGAAAGAGAAATGTGCAGGTATAGAAAATTGTCTGAAATTAGGAAAAGTAGACACAGCTTATCGAAAGATTAAGAATACTTTTGGGGAAAAGAAGACTAAGTGCTGTAATATTAAGGACACAAATGGAAAGCCTCTAACAGATAGGGAAGAAAAGGTTGAGAGATGGAAAGCTTACATAGAGAGTTTGTATAAGGGAAAGGAGATTGAGAATCATGTAATGGAAAGGGAGGAGGAAATTGATGAGGATGCGAAAGGAGATTTAATATTGAGATCAGAATTTGATAGAGCTTTGGAAGACATAAGCAGGAACAAAGCACCAGGCATAGATGATATTCCGATTTAGTTGCTACGCTGCATAGGAGATGAAGGTCTGATCAGGTTATTTCACTTGGTGTGTAGGATTTATGAGACAGGTGAGGTACCCCCTGATTTCAAGAAGAATGTAATCATCCCTATACCAAAGAAAGTGGGAGCTGACAGATGTGAAGATTACCGTACAATCAGCTTGATTACTCATGCTTCAAAGATCCTGTCTAGAATAATTTACAAGTGGATTGAAAGTCAGATAGAAAGGGAGTTGGGTGAAGACCAGTTTGGTTTCAGGAGAATTGTAGGAACAAGGGAAGCTGTACTAAGTCTTAGGCTGATTTTGGAAGGTAGAATAAGGAAAGATAAGAGAACGTTCATGGCTTTTGTAGACTTAGAAAAGGTTTTTGATAACGTTGATTGGACTAAATTGTTTGACATTTTGAAATCGATTGGAATAAAGTACAGGGATAGGAGGGTGATATACAATCTATACAGAAACCAGACAGCAGTCATTCGAGTTGAAGGACATGAGAGAGAAGCTGGTATTCAGAAAGGTGTAAGGCAAGGCTGCAACTTATCACCCATACTTTTCAATCTTTACATTGAACAAGCAATGAAGGAAATTAGAGGAAAATGTAAAGTGGGAGTGAAGATTCAAGGAGAAATAATTTCAACTCTGAGATTTGCTGATGACATAGTCATCTTGGCCGACAAGCCTGAGGATTTGAATGAGTTTTTGAATGGTATGGACTCCGTCTTACGGAAAGAATTCATGATGAAAATTAATAAATGTAAAACAAAAATACTGGAATGCAGCCGAAATAAATCAGAAACCTCTATGGAGATCAAATTGGCAGGTGAAAAGCTGAAGGAAGTAGGAGACTTCTGTTACTTAGGAAGCAGAATAACCAGTGATGGACGAAGCAAAGAGGATATAAAAAGTAGGTTGGCTCAGGCAAAGAAAGCATTTCTACAAAAAAGGAATCTGCTGACATCGAATATAGATTTAGGTATTAGGAAGTCATTTTTGAAAGCCTTTGTCTGGAGCGTGGCGCTCTATGGAAGTGAAACTTGGACTATTGGTGTAGCAGAAAAGGGGAGAATTGAAGCATTTGAAATGTGGTGTTACAGGAGAATGATTAAGATCAGATGGGTAGATAGGGTTACAAACAAAGAGGTATTAAGACGAGTGGGAGAGGAGAGATGTTTCTGGCGACTGCTAATGAAGAGAAGAGATAGGTTGGTAGGACACATACTAAGACACCCAGGAATAGCAAGCTTAGTTATGGAAGGAAGGGTCGAGGACAAGAACTGTAGGGGTAGACCAAGGTTAGAATATGTTAAACAGATTGCCTCGGATGTAGGGTGTGGTAGCTATGTAGAGATGAAACGATTAGCTCAGGACAGGGAGGCATGGAGAGCTGCATCAAACCAGTCAAAAGACTGAAGACTCAAACAGCAACATAGGAACTTGGGAGCGAAAAAGAATGGGGGTTGTTTACTGATGTCTGTTGTTCACGTGACTACCTGCAACAAACTCATTCACAGAGCCTCGGGAGATTCATCGAATCACTTGGGAAAGTAGGGGATGCAGATCGTTAAGATACTTTATCATTACTGACTTCAGTAGTGGAGTGAGGCCGATTCTAACCCACAAGGTGCTCAAAAAGTTAGTACACACTTTTTGCTTATTCATATCTCGCGAACCCATGGTCCGATTTTGACAAATAAAAAGTCGTTGGACTCGAGCTGACGTCTTCTTTCCTATGGACCACTGGTTATATTTTTCAAAAAATTTTGAAATTTTTCGTTTTCGAAAGTAGGTAATAGTTTGAAAACCAAACATGATAGAACGTTGTGCCATGGCTCAAACGAATGGTATTTATGACCTTTATTTTCTATAATGAAACTTTTTTACTTTTTATGTTTTTTGAAAACACTCGAATTTTGAAAATCCTATATTTTGGAAACTAGGAAGTTTACAAAAACGTTTATTTGACATAAATGAAAGGTCCCTATGCCCCCTACCCCCTAAATAAATTTCAAGTCTCTAGAATGAAAACCTGTAGTAGTGGGGTAGTGACCGAGCTGCTTCCAAAAGCAAGTTGTGATCCCCTGCGACCTTGGAATGGAAGAAGTCATGCTAGGAAGGCGTTCTTGGATTCGTTTTTTCGTCTCGTTGCGCTCTTTACGGAAATGTAGGTGTCGAAAAGGTGAAAATCTGGAAACACGTTTTTTTTGAGGGAAAGAACGTGATTTTAAACATTTTGCTATATTTCGCGAACCAATTATGCTAGAGGCGTGTACGACGGGTCCAAGGACTCGGGGTGACATTCTCGTTGCTATGGACTACTCGTTATAATTTTAAAAAAATATTGGAAACTCGATTTTGGGGTAAACACGTGTTTTTGTGATTTTTGCCGATATCTCACGAACCAATAACGCTAGAGACGTGTACGAGGTGTCCTAGGCCGCGGGCTAACGCCCCCTTTCAAAAGTGTCAGATATTTTTTTCCAAAAAATTATTCACAAAGGGCCTAACGCCATACATGTTGAAAAAACTTTTTCTTTTTCTCTACTTGTTTATAATTTTCATGAAGCGTGGTGGTTGAGAGAGACGATACTGCTGGGTGTGTGTTTCAATGAACCTGTCGCTGACCACAAGGACCATGCTTAATAGAACAATCGCTATTTCGGCGAGTCGGTGTATGACAGAGCGAGGGTGCGTTTTCTGATATTTTACCTTTAACGTGTAAACGGTGATGAGAACTTGGTTCTATGTTGGTTGAAGCGAGTAGAGAAAACAAACTTGCAGACGAGCAGGAGGTGAATGCCATTTGAGCTTATTGGAAGGCGTTGATCTGACTTGACAACAGGTGCAATGGAAAAGTGACCATGACGCTTGAAGGTTAAATAATCTGACCATCGTGGTGGCAGGGGAGTGTGAAATGCATGCACATACATGTGAAACCACATGCACGCTAAACAAGTTACATCCTGTTTTGCTTCGTACGTGACAAAATGCAAGTTCATGTGAAATTTGATCTGGCACAGGTGTTCGCCTGGGACGTTAGCTGTCCACGTGCACGATAACTGTTAACAAGTTACATCCTGTTTTGCTTCGTACGTGACAAAATGCAAGTTGACGTGAAATTTGATCTGCCACAGGTGTTCACCTTGGACGTTAGCTGTCCACGCGCCTGATAACAGAATGTTCAAAGCGTGGGAAAAAATGATTATACATGCAACGTAACATATATAAAGACATGTCGTTATCATTTCCACTCTCACTTAGGTGACTACCTTTGAACACACTGCGTTGCATGAAACCCCTTGTCTTGTTTAACAGTTTTGGTGTTGGTGGAAAATACTTAACCTTGTTGTGAGGTAGGTATATATTTATTCATTTATATATTTATTGATTTATATATATAAATACATGCAATTATTTATTGATTAGGTAATTAATGATTTTATTTATTTATTTATTTATTTGTTTGCAGATAACGTGTATAGCCTACCTGTCGTGTGTCTGTGAGAAAGAGATTGAAAAAGAGAGAAAGACAGCCAGCTAGAAAAGGAAACCATTTCCACACTAGCCCACGAGACGGGAATATAGCAAAGCATTACACGTCAAGGTGAGATTTGTTTTTTATATATAACCAGTTTGATTTTGTTTTGTTTATGAGATGCATAAACTATATGGAATGGATATACATATGGTGGTTTATTTTATTTCTTTTTAGAGTGTTGGAAAACGCTTGACCTCTGTTGATAACCTGGAACGTGTGTGTTTTGGACCATTGTCAAACAGTCTACAGCTGGAAACTCAGGTGAGAGTGTTGTTTCAAAATAATGTCTTTTACTGCTGCGGATACGTTAACTTGGGAATCCCTAAACAGTTGTTTCAAATCGCGTGTGTGCTCTGGTCGTGTGGTCAATGTTAGAAAAAGTTTGATTCCCAAAGAATTTTTAGAATCTTGTTTCGAAATTTTCAAAATTGAAATTTGCACAGCGCAAAGGTTGCATACGGCTTTAAAGGTGAATACAGAAATGGTGTGCGATTTCATATATAAAAAGAAGGACGTAGAGCATAAAGAGACATTTTATATTTGCAGTAAAATGCAAGAGCTATTCATAGCCCATAATTTGGAACAGTGGTATCAAAGCCATGTGGTGAATGCCTTGCTATCAAAATTTGATAAACTGCAACAAGGACCCAGTGGTTTAGCGTTAGACAAAATCCATTACCTACAAATCAACATTTGTCAATTCAATCCGTTGAATGCTGGGTCTAGCTATATTAAACACCGCTAGCCATAGCTTCGAAAAAGGCTGTGGTGAATATTGAAAATGTTGATGATGATTGCTTTCTGTGGGCTGTGGCTGCGTATTTGCAGCCAGTACAACGTCATTGTGAGAGACCAGGAAAGTACAAGGCCAAGTTTGATGAATTGAAACAAACTTTAAATTTAACTCGAGTGTCGTTCCCTATGGAGTTAACCGAGATCCATAGGTTTGAACAAGACAACCAGGACTTTTCGTTCATGGTGTATGGCCTTGATGGTGATGAGATTGTGGGTCCTCTTTATGCCACAAAAGAACCGAAACGACATCACATTCACCTTTTATATCTGTCTGAGGGAGAGGTGAATCACTATTGCCTTATTAAGAGCCTAAGTAGATTGATAAGCAGTCAAATGTCCAAAGATCAACATAAGAAACATATTTGTGACCGTTGCATGCAATATTTTAAAACCCCTACGCTTTTGGAACGTCATAGGGTAGATTGCGTTTCTCAGGAAGCGGTGAGATTGATATTGCCACAAGGGGACAAGGCTGTGTTAAAGTTTAAGGACATTCATAAGCGTGACACTGTTCCCTATGTGGTATATGCAGATTTCGAAGCACTCACCACACCCATGGCGGGATGTGAACCAGATCCCACCATCAGCTCAACCACACCCATTCAAAAACATGAACCTTTTACCATAGGATTTAATGTGGTGTGTACCTATGACCCAACACAATCCGTTTACAAATACCGCGAGGGGCCAGATTGTGCCAGATGGTTCTTGGATGAACTTGTGAAGTTGGCCGACCATGTACAGGAATTACTGGACCACCCAGTACCCATGAGCCTATCTCCACAACAGCAGCAGCATTATGAGCATGCCACGACATGCCATATTTGCGAAAAGCCACTGATCAGTGCTGAAGACACCGTTCGTGATCACTCGCACTTTACGGGGGAGTTTCGTGGAGCTGCGCATAGTAAATGTCACTTGAACTTTCCAGCTCCTCGCTTCATCAGTGTCTTTTTCCACAATCTGGCAAATTATGACATTCAGTTTTTGATTCGTGAATTGGGTCATGTCAAGAAGGGCTCGTTTACCATTATTCCCCAAAACCATGAGCGTTTTACGGCCCTGACATGGAGGTTGAGCGACTTTAGCATTCGATTTTTGGATTCCTTTAAGTTTATTGCATCCTCGATAGACAGCCTTGTGAATGGCTTGAATGAGGAGGAATTAAAAAAATACTACAATGCATTTTAATGATCCTGAGCAATTTCAATTGTGCATTCGGAAAGGTATATTCCCGTATGATTTCTGCAACAGCTGGGACGTGTTAAAGCAAAGAAAACTCCCACCACAAGAGAAATTTTACTCGAAACTAACACGCAGTACCGTTTCCGATGAAGACTATGCACATGCATGTCAAGTTTGGCGAGTGTTTGGCGTGAACACGCTAAGTGAATATGCTTTGCATTACCTAAAACTGGATGTATTGCTGCTCACCGATGTGTTTGAAAAATTCCGTAACTTGTGTCAACACATTTACGGTCTTGACCCGGCTCACTATTATACGAGTCCTGGACTCTCGTTTGATGCCGCTTTAAAATACACTCAAGTGGAATTGGATTTACTCACTGATGTAGACATGGTTCTATTTTTTGAAAAGGGCATTCGTGGCGGTTTTGTGTCTCTTAACCAGCGCCATGCCGAAGCGAACAATGTCTACATGCCTGATTATTCACCAGACAAACCAGAATCGTACTTAATGTACTATGACGTGAATAATTTGTACGGTTACGCCATGAGTCAGCCTTAGCCCTATGGGAAGTTTGCTTGGCTGACAGAGAAACAAGCATCAGAATTTGATGTGAACATGGCTAGCCAAGAAACAGGCCGTGGATATGTGCTAGAAGTGGATATTGAATATCCCTCATCCTTTTATGATGAACATGCCGATTTCCCATTCTGCCTTGAGCAAATGGTTCCCCCTGACAGTAAAGTGAAAATTGAAAAACTCATGGGCTCACTTTACAACAAAAATCGGTATGTGCTACATATCCAAATGTTGGTGCAATGCCTCGCCCAAGGCTTGGTGTTGAAGAAAATCCACAGGGGTATTTCTTTTGCTCAAAAAGCATGGCTTGAGCCATACATGAGACTCAACACAGAGCACCGACAAATGGCAACACAACAGTTTGAAATTATTTTTTTAAAATTAATGAACAACTGCATCTATGGCAAGTCTATGGAGAATGTCCGCAGATACCGTGACATTAAATTGGTGAATGTCTGGGAGGGGCAGTGGGGTGCCCGGCGGTACATTGCCAAGCCAAATTTCAAATCGATCAAAATTATCGATGAGGATTTGGCTACTATTGAAATGAGTAAGACCAGCGTGACCCATTTACTTAGGTCAAGTCATTTTAGACTTTTCTAAATCGGTCATGTATCAATTCCACTATGAGTTTGCGAAACGCCATTTTGAGGACGTCTCTCTTTTGTATATGGACACGGACTCATTCATTTACCACATTCGCCACTGCAACCCCTATGACGTCATGAGGCAGCATAGTGACTGGTTCGACACCTCTTGCTATAGCGCTGTTAACGTGTTTCAGCTACCCATAAAAACAAGAAGAAAAGGGCGTTTTAAAAGATGAATGCGGTGATTCCATTATGACGGAATTCGTAGGTTTGGCCTCAAAAATGTATGCTTACCGCACACTAGACTGTAAGGAAGCCAAAAGAGCAAAAGTTGTAGGTAGGGCAGTGGTAAAATCGCTACGTGTTCATGACTATCTAGCGGTTTTACGCACTGGCAAAGCTATGTCTCATACACAGTGCAGGATACAATCCAGCAACCATTATTTGTATCTTGTGGAACAGAGAAAACGCACCCTCGCCTCCATGGATAACAAGCGTGTGTGGGCTGATGACCTGCTCACCAACCTGCCCTGGGGTTATGATTGCAAGGAGGAGGCGGAGGAGGAGGAGGTGTGATTTCACTGTTTAATCGTTTATGGAACATAGCTTTATGTAACTTGTAGATTTAGTATTTTGTATATATTGTTTTTTTGTCATTGTAAATAGTAGATTTTGTAAATAGTGGCAACCCATTTGGACCTTTTGCTCTTAAAAAGTTCTATGCAACCTTTTTATTTTTATTTTTGATTGGTAAATAGTGTGATTCTTTTAACGCTGTACAAAGTTGAGTTTTTTTTGTAAATATTTAATGAGTAATAGTATTTTTAGTAACGTTAATAACTAGTATTTAATTATTTTTCGTAATGTAAATGATAAACTAAACAAGAAGTTCCGTTAAGAACTATACAGCCTACTTTTCATGCCAATGATTATTCTACAGAGTATGAACCTATCTAGAATAATGACGAAATTAAGTTGCTAATATCGAAATTTCCAATTAGTTCGAAATACTGTATACCTGGCATAATGTATCCTAATAGAGCACTACAGTTGGCAGCCCTGATGACTGAATATATTCTTAGTTCCGTCTCTTACGGTACTAAATACAAAATTTGGTTGAAGTCCACTGGATAGCATGGACGTTACATGCAGTTAAACATTGGATCTAACAGCGCGCGTAAAATCATGTTGGCAACAATGTCATGCATGTATTGGTCAGAAATAATCTGAAATAATATGATCTATTGTTGTGCCAATTTTGAATGAAATCCATTAGTTAGTATAGAAGTTACATGCATTTTAAAATTGTACCTATCAGCAGGCTTAGAATCATGTTGGCAGCACTGACGTATATTAGTTACTCCAAATTCGTCTAGAATGCCAGGTAAAATACGTGTGCAAAGTTTAGAGCTATTGGCTTGCAGACTTTCTGATATATTGATATTAGGGTAACAAAAATAGGGACATCACATATTAACAGTTGGCAGCCCTGGTTGCTCCTTAGAATACGCATAGTCATATCTGTTATGGTACACATAGCACATACGAAATTTGGTTGAAATCCAAATGATAGTATGGAAGTTACATGTATTTAAAGTTGGACCTGTCAGCAGGCTTAGAATCATGTTGGTAGCACTGACGTATATAAGTTACTCCAAATTAATATAGAATGTCAGGTACTATACGTGTGCATAGTTTAAAGCTGTCGGCTTGCATACTTTTTGATATATTGGTATTTGGATAAAATAAATTAGGAGCATTTATTAACAGTTGGCAGCCCTGGTAGGTCTTAAGAATACGCTCAGTCATATCTGGTTATGTACACATACAACATACGAAATTTGGTTGAATTCCGCTTGATAGTGTAGAAGTTATATGCATTTAAAAATTGGACCTATCAGGAGGCTTATAATCATTTTGGCAACACTGCCATGTTTGGCCTCCTGGAAATTAAACTGAAATATTATGATCTGTACGTGTGCCACTTTTGAAATAGCTCCCATTCATACTTTCCAAGATATCCAACAATGAGCTCAAATTTCAATTGCGATTTTTTAGCAGTTGGTAGCACTGACATCATTTTCAAATATGGCCGTGAGATATTCAGGTATAGATCTTTACTCCTACCAAATTTTGTTTCGATTGCTGCAGCCGTTTAGGAGTTGATAGGGGGGGACACACACACAGCCAGACAGACAGACAGACAGAAGGACAGACAGACAGACAGACAGACAGACAGACAGACAGACAGACACACATTTGCCCGATCTCATAAGTCTACTTTTTCCTCATTTTTGCAAAATGTGAAAAGTAGGCTAAAAAGTTCTTTTGGGATGAGTGTGCATGTCGAGAATGTGCTTTTGGGAATAAATAAACTGGTAGTGTTTGTTCCCAAAGACAGGGGTGAATGTTTTGAGCGGAGAGAGAAAGCTGGTGTGTATGGTTGACCAGAGCAAACACGGTAAGGTAGGGTGGGTGGGTGGGGAGGGGGTAAATGGTCACTTATATACTCATTTTGTTTTCAATAGTTTTGTTTTCTTTGAAATGTGGCAAACAATAGACATTATTTTTGTAAAAACAGTCTTACCTGCAGTAGACCTCGACGTTTCTCCAAACACGCATCAGCACATTGCAGTATTATCAAGGTCAAGCACTCGCATCAACATCATTGTCAAATCTCAACTTTCGACATACACCGAATGGAAAAAATGTCAAAACAGAAAAATGGAAAATCCATGTTTCCATATCACCAAAAACGCAGAACTTAAAACGGACATTTAAAAAGACTGGAAATGGCCATATGTGAAATATGAAAATTCAAAAACTTCAAACGGTCATTGTTTAAAAAGTGTCATCAACAAAATGGAAAAATCCATGTCATCAAAAACGTTAAACTTGAAACGAACGTTTTCAAAAACTGTAAATTGCAAATTGGCAAAATGGCAATGTGTGAAATGTGAAAATGAGAAATCAGCCATCAACGTCATGATTTTTAAAAATAATAAAAACACAAAACATCGTGCTCTGGCAAACCTTTGTTTTTATTTCATAACCATAAGGGGATTGACAAATGAAAAATAGAATACAAACACATCCCAATTCCTCACTCCTCAATTCCTCAATGTTTATGTCCATGCATCATCAACTTTCCTTTCATAGCACTCATGACTATTAGGGCTGTCATCCTTTCACCCACTGAGGCATCACTGGATGTGAAACGTTGTTTAGCTTTCTTCAATAACAATTTATCTGCCACATGTCTTAAACCAGGATGACTATGGCGATAAGAAAGGTCACGTTCCTTGCATGCTTGATCCAAAAGATTAATGGGTACATCACCACGTTGTAAACGTTTTTCGAGACGAGTTCCAGGGCCGCATAAACGATAACCTGGAAGATGGATTTCGAAAGGTAAGTTTTGAATCACTTTGTCAATGACGCCATTGCCAGTACAGGTCTGGCATATCCTTTTCCATCGATGGTAAAAAGGTTTGGTCTTCCTCCTCCTCTGTGGACGATGTTTGTGTTTGTTGTTGTTGTTGTTGTTGTTGTTGTTGTTGTTGTTGTTGTTGTTGTTGCTTTTTCTCGCCATGACACCCGTGGAATGATTCAACAAAATCTTTACACGGACTTTCATGACCGTGATACAGTTTCACTAGCTGGCAAGTCGCACACTGACGCATAGACGGTATTTTTGCCATGGCCACTTGCTTATGGTGATCGTAATCCGTACAGGGTTGCAATTCACTCAACACAGGGTCTTGAGTCCATGATTTTGGTACATGTTGCCAGATTTCTTTGACCGCGTTGGCTGCCACATAATAAATGAACGACTTGGGCAGCGCCAAGATTTCCTCTTTGGTAAAACTGTCTAGTTTCTTTTTGCACACAAAGAACTTGCCGATGGCTTTGTCCGTAGCATTGCCTTTCTCCATGGTATCACGTGCTGTAGATGTTTACACGTCGCTTGTAGAAATCTCACTGGCGTCATTCACAGGTAAATCTTGAGTTATAATTTTGTTCAACAACTCCCAGCAGGCATGGGTGGTTAACCAATGAAAGTGATGCCACGCATGCGATAGGGCTGTCTGGGTAATGTTGCCACAGGAACAAGTATCCATGAGCGTTTGCAGGGCGGGGCAGCCCAACTCCATAAGGCCGATACATTGGCAGTAAGACGCCAAAAATTGTTGCAACCATTGACGTTTTTCATTACCTTTCACAAATACCACATTGGCCGAGGACAAGTGTGCTTTCATGACCACGTCCAAATATTTATAGGAAATGGTTCCCTGATTCCAGTCTAGTTGCCTATGATTTTCAATCCACTGGGTTTGTTTACGGTCTTTTTCTCACAACAAATCAAAAGCATGGGGTGGTTTAAATAGCAAATACGTAGCTTGCGATATCCAAAACGTGGTACAATCGATAATGGCCACTTGTTTAAATATAAATTTGTTGTCACCAATTTTAAACCCTTGGCAATCCACAATGAGTGTGCGCAACATGTTGACGCTTGCCTGGACCAAGTTCAACTGACGACTGACTGACGATCAGGTGTGATCATGGCATGGGCTTACCTGCCATGCTAGTTTCAAATTGAGGTTAGGGTAGGACAGGGGGACATGCAAAAAATTAGAATTTAAGAATTACATCATTTTATTATCATAACACGTCTTACAGGCTTTTCTCATTATTGGATAAGGACGATAGCAACTGATACAACAATACAGTCTCTTGTGTTTGTAACGTCCATTTTTTCATTACCCAGGGACACAAGTGAGGGATAGCTTGAATGACATGGTATATTTCCCACTTCCATTCTGCACAGGTAGGGGCAGGTGGGTGACCAGCGCTGATGTTCCTGCATGGGTTCATCGCCCTCCTGCCATTGGTCTATGATGATGGGACAAAAGGCACATTTCACTTCATCTCTTGTTTTTAAATAGTAGAATCCAGCGGCCGCCAAGGCTTGAGGGTTTATGAAAGGCACTGGCCATGTGGCAAAAGTCTTGAAACGTTGTTCCTCAGAGTTTATATTCATGGATGTGACGTCTCTTGAGGCTTTAAAGCAAGACATGACTGAGCGGCTTGACATGGGTTGAGCTGTTATTTATACACTCGTCACTTGGTTGGACAGTGGATAAGAGTTGACTTGTTTGTGATGAATAATCAAACAGTAGGCCGTCGTATTGGCTGGTACATTGTCATGCGTTTCAAAATCTAGTCGAATGTCAATATTGGATGGCTTGACAGACTCTTCCAGGTAAGAACAGTCAAAGACAATCAGTGGTGCTCTTGCCTTAAACGCTTGGGGTTGTAGCATGGGCCGTTCTCTTTTTGATAATACGACCATCGAAATTTAGAAAACAAATCGTACAGGGGGCCAAACTTATTTTTTGAAAAATCCAAATCCAGTCCTCCATAGGAAAACACAGCTCCGTTGAGGAAAAGACGTGCATTTCTCAATTGCAGGTGATCAAATTGCGTGGCATCTTTGGTTTGTTGATACTTGCGATTCGTTTGAAAACCCACGATCAGGTAGAGAGGTCTCTCTGTATAGCGAGCTGTTTTTACAGACCAACTGTGTGTGTTGGTGGTGGGCAATAGCGGATACTCATGGAGTGCCCAGCTTCTAAATTCCATGGGTAGAGGCATATCTCTCTTTACCATTTTGAGTATGTCCAGTTTTTTGCTATCTTCAAGGGTCACATGGGGCACTTTCCATAGCAAGCGTTGTAGTTGAATTTTAGGTAGATTTCATTAGAAAGCTAACTATTGCAATGGGTACCATGTTTCGACTTCCGGAAAATTTCGACATATCTTCGCGTTTCACATCCCCCAGACCCCAAAACCACCGTCAGTTCAAAAGTTTATATATAATTTATGTATATATGTATATATATATATATATATATATATATATATATATATATATATATATCAGTTTCTTGTGGACACGATAACAGCCGTAATTTTGCACCAATAACTTTGAATTTTTTACATAATATGTATCCCTATAAAATCTCGGTCGAGTTCGTTAATGGGCAAAATCGGTCGAAGGGGTGAAAATGGGGGGCTTTTTTTCGAAAAAGTGAAATTTCGCTATAACTCTCTTAATACGTGAAATATCGAACCCATTCAAAGTTCATAATATGTGTCGGATAAGTGCCAAAAATTTATGTCAAATAAGTTTTTTGATAGCACCAACCATTGACCAAAGGGGTGGAAAAAAGTGGGTTTTTCGGGAAACATTAATCATATCTCTCTTAATAGGCACAATATCAAAATCGTACAAAATGTAAAATATTCCCCTAATAATTACCTAAAACTTTTGTCTGAAAGAATTTTTGATATGACTCACCATTACGCCAAGGGATGAGAAAAATGATTTCGGAATTTTAAAAAATGCCAAGTGCCATCAGAGGTTACCATAACAACGCTTTTAAATTGATAAGGGATGATCTATCAGATGTTGCCAAGACAACGCCATTGACGAGATCACATTCATTTTTAGCCTACTTTTCACACTTTTCAAAAATGAGGAAAAAGTAGACTTATAAGATATATCCGTGAAAATGTGTCTCTTCCTTCTGTCTGTCTGTCTGTCTGTCCTTCTGTCTGTCTGGCTGTGTGTGTGTGTGTGTGTGTGTGCACCCCCCCCCTATCAACTCCTAAACGGCTGCTGCAATCGAAACCAAATTTAGTATGAGTAAAGATGTATACCGGAATATCTCAGGCCCATATTTGAAAAAGATGCCAGTGCTACCAACTGCTAAAAAACGCACTAGAAATTTGAGCTCCATGTTGGATATCTTGGAAGGTATACATGGGAGCTATTCTAAAATTGGCACACATGTAGATAATACTATTTCAGTTTAATTCCCAGGTGGCCATACATGAATGCGTTGCCAAAATAATTTTAAGCCTTCTGATAAGTCCAATTTTTAAATGCATATAACTTCTACACTATCAATTGGATTTCAACCAAATTTTGTATGTAATATGTGAACATAAACATATATGACTGAGTGTATTCTTAAGAGACACCAGGGCTGCCAACTGTTAATAATTGCTCTCTATTTTGTATCCAAATATATCAGAAAGTATGCAAGCCTACAGCTTTAAACTATGCACACGTAAATTACCCGACATTTTACATTAATTTGGAGTAACTTATATACGTCAGTTCTACCAACATGATTCTAAGCCTGCTGATAGGACCAATTTTTAAATACATGTCATTTCTACACCAACAAATGGATTTCATCCAAAATTGGCACAAAAATATATAATATTTCAGATTATTTCTGACCAGCACTCGCATGACATTGTTGCCAACATGCTTTTACGTGTACTAATAGATCCAATGTCTAAATCCTTGTAACGTCATTTGGACTTAAACCACATTTTGTATTCTGTACCTTAGGAGATGGAAGTAAGAATATATTCAGTCACCAGAGCTGCCAACTGTATTGCTCTATTAGGCTACTTTATGCCTAGTATACCTTATTTCGAACTAATTAAGACATTTCGATATTACCCACTTAATTTCGTCATTATTCTAGGTAGGTTCATATACTGTAGATTAATCTATGGCATGAATCTTAATTTTAAGAAAAGTAGGCTCTTTAGTTCGTCACGGAACTTCTTGTTCCATCTGACTATGAGGGAAGCGCCTAACTGGTAGCATGCTGAACTTATAAGCCCAAGGTGCTGGTTCAAAGCCGGACAAAGTCGCCGGATTTTCTAAGAGCGCTAAAAATCCGTCAGCATGCTTTCCTTCGGAGGGGAAGTTACAAGGTTCGTTGCAAGTTGCTGGTTGCGGTGGCATCTAGCAGCCAATTTCACAGATAGGTGTCGTTGACGTTAGTATTTGGTACAAAATTACGTACTACTACTTAAAATTGACCGTCTGCAGACCTTACCTGAATTACAGACTAATACAGTCATCACAAATAACACCGTTTATCAGACAGATTCTACACACACCCAATGTACACGGGGTTACATGACCACCTTGTCGCAGCCCCTAAACTGAGGAACCAACCAACATCTCTGCGGGAGATAAAATTTTGCGTGAAGAAGTAACAGACTGTTAGATAGTTACACATTAGTTCCATACCTTGCATAAGGACAGTGTGATCAAAAGTATAAAAATTAACCCCAAATGACAAGAAGGTTACCATCCCCATAAGACAGTAAAATGTTAAAAGTATGCATAGAAAGACGAAAAAGTGTTAACTAACCTCCAATTGTAAAATACTTTCTCGCAATAAATGAGGTCTGATCCTCCTACGAAAACCTGCATATTTTGCCTATTATAGCCTATCCCCTAGTTTGCCCGGTGAAATCTACCTCCGCCTTCCGGCGTGCCGAGAGGAATTTTTGAATCTATGGGGACATTGTCGGCTCCCTTGAGTGCATTATTATCACTCCTCTCACTAGGTAAAGCACTTGCCTTGCGTTGACCACAATGCGTTGGTGATCTTCGACAAAGCCTAAAATCAGATTAAGTGGTAAATATCCAGTAAAGGACCCATCGGTGTGTACCATCCAGTTATTGGTCGAGTCAGGACACCAACCTGCCATGCTAAGAGTTTTACCTTCTTCCTCACTATAAGAGGGGTATAGTTTCATGACACTGGAAATGCCCACATTCCGATTGCTATCCACCACGATATCGCTAATGACATACCGCACTTCAGAAAACAGAAAGGCCAAACCATGGTTGGCCAACTTGGATGTGGTGGGTGTAGAGCCATCGGCTTTGGTGAGCCGACCTTCAATCTGAATGACACTTTCATGCGCTAGGGTGTAAATATCTTGGTTGTTGACAACAAATTGAATTTCATCATTGTTATTGAGACCAGGTGTTTGAGCTTGATAGGAATGGAGATCAATTCTTACCACTCCTGGTTGCTCCTCGATGCGGTTCACTATCTCTAGGATAGAATTCATTATGAGGGTTGACGTGGTAACCCAAATGCTGTAAAATCTGCTTGTCTTGAGATGTTAACGTGTATTCACGTGGAAAACCACTAACACCATTCCTAGACGGTGTTGTTGCTTTATACACAAACTTCATAGTGGCTTTAGCACCAACTTGTAAGTCACTGGTGTGGTAGAATCTAGATCAATGAGTTGTTGATCTCTATTGATCAGTCTTAATGTTATATTACTAATACTATCGACAGCCACATAATGAAAAAGCACCACTGGAGGGTTTCCACGAATAATATACCCATTGGGCGATGTCACAATAAAGTCATAAACTTGGCTAATAATATTACATGTCACCGACACATGATGGTCCTCAATGAATTTCACTTCATGATCCGATTCATGTTTTTTGTTGGGCTCTAACACACGTGGTTTAAATCCTAGTAATGGACCAATGGAATCGGGGTGTGTTTTAAAGTCAATGTTAAAGGTAGAGAAAATACTGCAGCGATGAGTGTTGGTATTGCCTACAAGTTCAAACTTGTGCGTTCCATCGATAAATGACTTTAAACCATACTCATTGATCAACACCACATAAATGTGTTCATAAATGTCATCGATCGTGTATCCACCAGAGTTCAAGGTGAGCACAGAATCATCATAGTAAAACTTGTTGTTCACATTTTCACGTATGTTGTATATTCGATTGTACGTTTCAAGAGAAACAAGTCCTAAACCATAGGGTTTTTCACTCAATTCGATAGGCGGGTAAAAGTCTAGGCTGACTTCAGGTCCACGTCCATGCAGTGTAAACGTTTTACTTTCTGCCGACATACTGGTGGCGTTTTAGCTTATGTTGCGTCTTATATAAAAAATTAAACACAAACGTCCACACTGTTGGCTGTTAAACGTTTGCTCACGTTTCACATTATAATATATCTTGATCCTGTTTCCAAAATAGGTCACTAGTTCCATGGGCGGGGGCAAATTCCCAAAAATGTCAAAGTACCATACAGTGGATCCCTCTTTGACATAAGCTACATAATGCGTTCCTGGTCCTCGGTGATCTTCCAAATTGACAACAGCACATTCCTGTTTCCAGGGTGGTGGGGGTAATTGGTATCGCATAAACACAACTCGAAAATGAGAAAGCTTTAGTTGTTTAGCATAGCTTTCCTCTTGTTGATGCGTCAGGGCATGTCTTGCTATGGCTGAGGTTATTTTTTTTAATACTTCGAAATGGTGAAATCCCAAATCCTTGTTGATAAAAGGCTGGCTTTAAATTGGCATTTCTAGCCCCCATGGCAATCGCTTCCATCGTTTCATTGTGTCGCTGACTTTCTTTGAGCTGTTGCTTGCCCTGCTGCGCGGCTTTAAAGGTTTTCGCCACTGCACTGGCACCGCCCAAAAGTGAACCCAGAGCAGCCAAACTGGCAAATAATGCAGGTAAAAATCCCGCTCGTTTGGGGACGGGAATCACTCGCCCTTGGTTTGAACCCTGTCGCCGACGTTTTGGAATAACAAGTCACTGTGCTGCTCGAAAGGCTTTCCTTATGGTCAATACATTATTTTTTCTTTTTTTCTTTCGCAAGGGCTTGTCCACGAATGTCTTAAGTCCAGGCTTTGCCAAGGACAAAGTCCTTTTTTAGTCTTTCTCACCGCATACCTTTGTTTCACCATGATGATAATGACCAACAACCTTTCACAAGAAAGTTTAAATCACAACTAACGTCAGATGGTTATTTCATGGCTGTATATTCCAATTCCACATAAAGTGGGAAATCGTTTATGGTTTTTCCCGCTCGCTTTTCATCCCATGTCAGCATGAGATGAAAGAATAATTCGTCACATGCATTGACCATTTCATGGTTATGGATCAACATCCTATGACCATTTATCTTTATTTGTAAATGGTTCTCATCAGGTATGACATATTTGATATGAATGGTTCCATCATAGTGTAATCGATAGTGGCTTAATCCTGAAGCAAGCACATATGTCAAGTGCTGATCATGGACTAGCGGTATATGGTTTCTCTCATTCAAAGGTTTTTCATTTGTCAGATACACTAAAAATACAGATGGGATAAATTTATAAAGCCTTTTCATTTCATAGGTCACGTAACGCTTGGTACAGACATCGTCTTCGTCTTGCGGGTCTTCCACGTGAATAATCCGATGGTGATTAGCGCTATAGCCATTCACCGTAAGCTGGGGCACTTTGTCATAAAACTCATACACTTTGTTATCCACATACGTTTCCGTAGTAACGTCTGTAGACACTTGAGGATGTTTTACATGGGTTAACCGCTTTCCCTTAAAGTCATAATCTCCCTGTTTTGTGCGTGGCACTACTGACCTATCCACATAGTGTTTATTAGCAGGATCTGTTTCTTGTTTAGGATCATGTATGGGGACAGACCTAGCTTTGGCCATCAACGCACGTCCAAAGACATCCATCGTCAACCTGTAGTACCAGTCTACTGTTTCTATGACAAGGCTCGGCGTCCTGTATATAGACAGCCTGCTAGCCTGTCTAAGCCTTAGTTGAAATGAAGATTATTAAGCAGCAAGGGTCATTCCCCGTGGGGGACATGGTTTCCCATCTCTGTCCCACATCACGTGAACAACGCCATGGTTCACTGTTTCCATCTTCCATTCGCTGCATCATTGTGGGGCCTTCCGGCTGTGGAAAGACTAATCTTTTGCTAACGCTCATCACAGCGCCCAATGGTCTGCGTTTTCAAAATATTTATATTTTTGCAAAATCTCTCTACCAACCCCTCTACGTGTTTCTGGATCAAGTCATGTCTGGATTACAAAAAGAGAATATGGGTTATTTTACATTTTCCATGCAAGAAAATGTGATTTCACCGGATGAGGTAAAGCCTGATTCACTCATGATTTTCGATGATGTATCCACTGAACATCAAGGTATCATTCAAAGCTATTTCAGCATGGGTCGTCAGAAACATATCGATTGCTTCTATCTTGGATAAACGTATTCTAAAATGTCCAAACAGAGCATTCGTGACAATGCCAATGTCATTGTTTTATTTCGTCAGGACGAGAGGAACAGTCGTCACATTTATAATGTACATGTGAATCCGGATATGACCTTTCAGTGTTTACAGAATTGTGTGCCAAGTGCTGGAACACTCAACGTCATGCCTGTTTAGTGATTGACAAACAAAGTGAACTCAACCAAGGACGGTATCGCTTAGGGTTTGATCATTTTATTGCTATTTAAGGCCCTGTCTCATTCCCCGTCAAGTCATTTGTCAAGACACCATGGCGTTAGCAGAGAGTCAATTGAAAAAGCATATTATTAGAGCAAAAAATACTATTCGCCAAAAGTTTCGTCAATTGAAACAATCACGTGCAAATCATGCTTTGTTTATTCAGCAACATTTAGCACCTCCACTAAAAGCCATGTTGAAACCCTCTTTCAAGCCATCTGAAACGCTACCCACCATTTCACAAGCCACGCAGACGCTGCACGAGGACCCTGAGGAAGAGGAAGAGGAACAGGAAGATTTGACTAGTGTTAGCGAGGTTGAGGATGAGGAGGAACAAGTGTTTACGCCTCAAAAAAAGGCCGCACCCCTGGCAGAGTTTTTGAGAAAAAAGAAATCCTTGGCCAGGGTCGAAACACCTTGCCCTTCGAGGGCGTCTCCGTTTTCACAACTCTTGGCCACCCCTCAACATAAAACACAACTGAAAACCATTTTAATAAATATTATGGATCAACATTGGAACCCTATTTCACCGATCTATTTATTGGAAACACTGATACCACGTATGGTGTTCGTTATGAGGATGATAGTTTTAAAATTGGCGATTCATCCATTAAATTTGCTCGTACTAAAGCTGTCATTAAAAATATAAACTATAAATTAACGCCAGGACTGTTAAAGCTGCTCTTTTCTCGGACCCCCTCCACCCATGATTATACGTCAGAGGACCTTGACAAATATAAATCCATTTTATTGGATACCCATGCTCACAAAAGACAGTATGATCCCACGCAACAAGTGAATGCCAATATATCTCTAAAATATAAAACCATCATTGCAAAAATGTTTCCCACTAGTCAAAGTACTCGTCGTAAAGCGTCCGCTTCGGGAGTGACATTTAAACCATTAAAACCCCTTGTGGATGTTACCTACTGGCACAATCCCAATAAGCTCGTCCAGCGGCTACAGTTGTTGCATGCTTCACGTCAAACTGGCCATACCGGTCACGATTGGGAAATTCAAGAAATTGAACAAGAACTTCGAAATGCCAAAATTATTGTTTAAGCCCTCACCCATTAAAATGGGTATTGCTCACGAGTTGCATCGCCCAGCTAGGCGTCACTATCCACGACTCAAGGTGATTTCACGAGATGTGGATGAACTTTGGCAGGCTGACTTGGTTGAAATGATACCCTATGCTGACGTTAACGACGGTGTACGCTATATGTTGACCGTCATTGATGTCTATTCCAAAATGGCCTTTGTTGTACCTGTGCGTCGCAAGTCTGGTCCACTAGTTACCAAGGCCTTTCAACATATTATTCAACACTCCAAACGTCAACCTCAGCTGCTACAAACCGACCAGGGGAAAGAATTTTTCAACAAGGATTTCTCCAGTTTTCTCAAATCTAAGGATATTCACCATTACACCACATACAGCAATCTCAAAGCCAGTGTGGTCGAGCGGTTCAACCGAACATTGAAAACCCATATGTGGAAAGCGTTTACCGCTCAGGGCACGTATCGCTGGTTGGACATGTTGCCAGAGCTAGTGTCACGTTATAATGACACCAAACATAGAACGATTGGGACCAAGCCACGCCTCGTGACTAAAAATATTCAGCGATTGGATAAACTGTTTAACCCCATAAAAACAGCCGATCCTAAACGTCACCGACTGAAAATTGGGGATTTTGTTCGTGTGAGCAAATTTAAGTCTGCCTTCAATAAGGGCTACACGCCACTGTGGGGGACTGAAGTATTTCGAATTCGTCAAGTCAACTTGGACACTCCAGTCACCCATTCACTCGAGGACCTCAACCGTCAACCCATAAAAGGTAGATTTTATCTCCATGAACTTCAGAAAACAGCATTTCCTCAGCATTATCTTGTGGAAAAAGTGTTGAAACAAAAAGGAAATAAACTCTATGTGAAATGGTTAGGGTTTAACTCTACGTTTAATTCTTGGATCAATAAATTACATGTTGTGTGAACCTGTGCAATTTTTAATTTATTCACACATGTTGTACACCACCTATAGCTCTATGTGTACAGTCCTCAGCTCCACATATTTATTTCTCTTTCCACCTGTGTTCTCTCATACAGTACCCCTCCCCCTCTCCCTCCCTTCACCTCCCACCACTGCTGTTCGCAGCTCTTGCCTATCTATTGGTTGTGACATCATTCCCACAAATTGCATCATACTTTTTACTGATTCAGCGATTCCCACGCTTTGAACATTCTGTTATCAGGCACGTGGACAGTTAACGTCCAAGGTGAACACCTGTGGCAGATCAAATTTCACGTCAACTTGCATTTTGTCACGTACGAAGCAAAACAGGATGTGACTTGTTAACATTTATCGTGCACGTGGACAGATAACGTCCAAGGTGAACACCTGTGGCAGATCAAATTTCACATGGACTCGCATTTTGTCACGCACGAAGCAAGACAGGATGTAACTTGTTTAGCCTACATGTGGTTTCACACATTTTCACATGCATTTCGCACTCCCCTGCCACCACGATGGTCAGATTATTTCACCTTCAAGCGTCATTGTCATTTTTCCATTGCGCCTGTTGTCAAGTCAGATCGGCGCCTTCCAATAAGCTCAAATGACATTCTCCTCCTGCTCGTCTGCAAGTTTGTTTTCTCTACTCGCTTCGATCAACATAGAACCAAGTTCTCATCACCGTTTACACGTCAAAGATAAAATGTGTGAAAAAACGCACCCTCGCTCTGTCATAAACCGACCCGTCGAAATATCGATTGATCTATTTAACACAGCCACCGTGATCAGCGACAGGTTCGTTGAAACACACACCCAGCAGTATCGTCTCTCTCAACCACCACGCTTCATAAACATTATAAACAGGTAAAGAAAAAAAAATTCAACATGTATGGTGTTAGGCCCTTTGTGAATTATTTTTTGGAAAAAATATCTACGACATTTGAAAGGGGGCGTTAGCCCGAGTCCTAGAACACCTCGTACACGTCTCTAGCGTTATTAGTTCGTGAGATATCGGCAAAAATCACAAAAAACACGTGTTTACCCCAAAATCGAGTTTCCAATTTTTTTAAAAAATATAACGAGTGGTCCATAGCAAAAAAGACGTCAGCCCGAGTCCTTGGACCCGTCGTACATGCCTCTAGCATAATTGGTTCGCGAAATATAGCAAAAAGTTTAAAATCACGTTGTTCCCCCAAAAAAACCGTGTTTCCAGATTTTCACCTTTTCGACACCTACATTTCCGTAAAGAGCGCAACGAGACGAAAAAAACGAATCCAATCACGCCTTCCTAGCATGACCCCTTCCATTCCAAGGTCGCAGGGGCTCACAACTTGCTTTTGGAGGCAGCTCTGTCACTACCCCACTACTACAGGTTTTCATCCTAGAGATTTGAAATTTATTTTGGGGGTAGGGAAAGCATAGGGACCTTTCATTTATGTCATATAAACGTTTTTGTAAACTTCCTAGTTTCCAAAATATAGGATTTTCAAAATTCGAGTGTTTTCAAAAAAACATAAAAAGTAAAAAATTTCATTATAGAAAATAAAGGTCATAAAGACCATTCGTTTGAGCCATGGCACAACGTTCTATCATGTTTGGTTTTCAAGCTATTACCTATTTTCGAAAACGAAAAATTTCAAAATTTTTTGAAAAATATAACCAGTGGTCCATAGGACAGAGGACGTCAGCTCGAGTCCAACGACTTTTCATTTGTCAAAATCGGACCATGGTTTCGCGAGATATGAATAAGCAAAAAGTGTGTACTAACGTTTTGAGCACCTTGTGGGTTAGAATCGGCCTCACTCCACTACTGACTTCCATTCAGGAAATAAATCATGATTACTAGGGTATTCAGATTTTTTCTTTTGAAGTAACCGACAACAAATTGATCTGTTGTGAATTGAGTATTCTACACTCTGACCAAAAATGCTAAAATTGAAATCGGTTTGCAAACTGATATTATCCATTACTTCAGCGATACAAAATACAATGTAGTATAATTTGAACACAGTGATTCAAAGAGGAGCAGCTCGTCATAGGATTTTGTTGTGTGGATTTACACGGAATGTTGCTGATAGGTCGTCGGAGAGAGTTTTATTTGGTCCTTTGGTTACGGTATCACATTGTTTCCTACCTCTACTGAGAACTACTCCTTGTAAGTAAATAACTTTCTAATGAAATCAGACGTCTGGAAAAGGCGATGTCGCAGCTCATTTAGGTGTAATTGTCAAGGCTGCTCGTTCATCTTCGTTACCCCAAGCTCACAATCAAAGTCAGCACAGCGCAATTCAAGAGGCCTGCACACAAACACGAGTTGGAGCGAACACTAGCGTCCGCAATGGCTTTCCAGATTTCCAGAGCTTCAGCGGTAGTATAGTGCAGTGGTTCTCAAACCTTTTCTGTCGCGCCCCTCTTCTGAAACATAAACTATCTAGCGTCCCCCCCCCCCCTTTCCCCCTTTCCACCATCCTTTATTCTTCTTTCTTTCTTTCTTTCTTAGGCTACTTCGCACAAAAAGACGGATCACAAGATCTGCAGTATTTGCTTCTGTCTAATTACTGGAACTACCAGTTACATTGATAATAATAACACACAATTTACTATTCTTAGAGCACGTCAAAGTTCAACAACTTCTTGTAAAAACAAACAATGTACTTTGTTTAAATTCAAATCTTGTTCTTTAATAGGTAAATAATAATATCCTATGGCCTCGGGTGCCGGGTGTAATTTGACAACCAGAGGGTAGCTTGCATGTCAAATTTCGTTCTTCCTTGAATCACTATGAAAGTCAAGGAGATTAGATATCTAAGCTCCTTGAACACTATAGCGCTTTCTAGTAGAGAAATGAGGAACTTTGAGTTGGCGGAAACTCCCGAGATTAATTTTGCCATTATGAACACGGCCTACTGAATTCAAATGGGTTCTTTGACATGCCAACTTCGTATGACAGGCAAGTCGTATTTTTGCCGCCTTTCAAATAAAACACCACTTACCACGGCCAGGAGCGAACCTGCAATCTTGGGGTTAGTAGACCGACACGCTATCCGCTCACCCACCGTGGCAAGCTGAAGTGTTTGGTAAGGTCATATCGCTGCGGGTGGAGTGTGAAAGGTTGCTGTGTGGGAAATGTTCCTCCACACCTTTTCTCAGAATTCCTGCTGGCGGGATCTACTGGTCAGTTCTTGTGAAATAAGACAGCAAAGTACGAGTATATTAGTCTTCAATTCTCGTGGGAGCTTCCTGTCTATGATAGGTTCATGGATATGAAGATAGCAATATTTGCTACAGAATATCAAATATAAATATTTCAATTAGAGCCAGCGCCCCCCTTTATCACTCTCTGTGCCCCGCTTGGAGGACCTTAGGTGTGGTGTAGGCCACAACCACTCCCCTCCCACTACTTTCCCAGATCCATTCAACTGTAATCTACTCTTCTAATGAGGTTGGTGTTAAAAAGACTTCAAAATCTATCCACCAAATATATGTTATTGGTTTTACGTCCCTTTTAACTACTGTGGCTTTTAGAGACGCCGGGGTGGCGGAATTTCGCCCCGAAGGGGATCTTTAACGTGCCAGTAAATCTTCTGACACGGCTCCCTCGCTTTTGCGCACCCTCACATGCCAGCTGACTGTGCCAGGATACGAACCTGCAACCTAGGGCCCAGCAAGCGAGAACGTTACCACTGAGCCACGCAGCCAGTCCTCTACCAAATATAAATTAGTCCTTTTTCACATCCGATCCTGCAGAAATGAAAATAATACGGCATAGAAAAGCAGTTTCTTTGAGGATAACTTTATACTGAAAGAATTAAACGTACACATTCAGCCTACAATAAATATATTCCCTCGTGAATACTATCTGTCGTCGTCCTTACAGGCTACAGAATTACTGTCCGAAATTACAATATGATTATGATGACGATAATTGTTGTTTTAAGGGGCCTAACATCGAGGTTATCGGCTCTAATAGTTTGATGATAGTGAGAAATGAGTAACTTTGGACCTGTAATTTGTCGTCATAAACTCAACTTCCTTTACTCGACGAACCGTCAACGACGGGAAATGAAGCTAGCATTAGCCTCTCAAGTTATTGCCTACGCGCCAGGAGAAGTCAGTTAGACACGCTGTTTGGTTGTGCGCATGCGCGGTCTGTCTATTCCTGACCTAAATATATCGACAGTCACAGTTACTGCGCCGACTGCTACCTCTCATATTGTGCTTGTTGTTCATCCATCTTTTAAAGTATGCTGTCTCTCAATGAAGCGCCCTTTCCACTTTTCCCATTTGCAGAGTGTTTGTCTGTCAGGTAGTCAGCTCGGAGACCGGTTGGATCCTCAAAATGTGCCTCCATAGGTTATGCGGGCTGAAATCCACAAAAATCGAAGGGAGCACTAAACTGAGGCGTACTCGGCAAGGTGAGGAGTGAGGTAGTTTGCCATTGCTTTACTCACTGAATCTGTACAGCAGTACCAACTCTACGAGTAGAATTTTTCACAGCATCTACAGGCACTAGACGTGTTCAGAGTGCAAACAAAGAATACAAAACAAGTAGTTCCGTGACAAACTAAAGAGCCTACTTTTCAAAAAAATTAAGATTCATGCCAATGAATGATCTATGTATCAGAAATGAAACGTTAAATTGGATCTATCAGCACTCGTGAAATAATGTTGGCAACAGTGTCATGTATGTGTTGCTTAGAATTAATCTGAAACATTATGATCTACTATTGTCCCAATCATACTAATATATAAAAATGAGATGGTGTGTGTCTGTCTGTCTGTCTGTGTGTTACTCAATAACACAAGAACCACTGGTTCGATTTAAATGAAATTTTGCATGGACGTAGCTGATTTACCAGGCTTACATAGGCTACTTTTGATTTTGATATTTTGCACTATTTAAAATGGCAACTATTTTCATATTTCTATTTCAAATAAAAAGAGAATGCTAAGAAATAGCAAACTTTTAATGGCACTACTAGCTTTAAAATTTAATTTTCTATCCGAAAGGTCCTTATCAATTTTCGTGCATCTCCAACGGTTAGCGAGTAAAACCTAAATATGTCTTATAAAACACGGTCAACGCCGAGCGATGTTAGTCTATGTTAGTCTCTACATGAACTGTTTTATTTATAGAGGTAGTTTGTGAGGTCCGAAACTAGACGTGATTTTGAGTCTAATTTTATAGTCTTTGTGCCGGTTATTGTATGTGAGTATTTGGATCTTTACGCTGTTTCACAATGTTATAGGGCTTTCAACTTTGCACGGTATGCTTTCATCCTTTTTATCGATTAGTTTTTCGTTAAATGAATATTTCAGTTGGCCAAAATTTATCTGCTTTTTGTCGTCTTTTACCAAGATCAGAAACCCAAATTCACAGACGAATGTGTCGAAGACTATTGACTGTCACATTAGTTTATTTAGTGTTCATATTAATCTTACTGCAGAACTGGGCAAATTTATTTCAATAAAGTCGGTATTTTGACTTTTGCGGCCAATAAAGAAAACCGCTCAAAACACGGCGTAAACCTGGAAAAGTTGCTGAGTTTTAATTGCTTGGCCCTGAAATTCAATATACAATCATTTTGGAAGCCTTCATAGGGAGGTGAAAGACTGTCTTAACCTTTAGCACTCGCAGTAAAGTAGCTGAGGTGTTCTAAATAAGAATTGAGGTATAGCACAGTTTGCTACTCCTTTGGTAGTCCGCAAATAGACCACAAGAGCCCGCTGATGAACCATCTCGAAGTTACTAGGCGTAATCTCACACAAGACACGCATGAACTTAGAAAATTTTTCTGTGATTAATTTGTTTTTGTTATTATTACTTGGGATGATTGAAGTTTGATCCGTTACTGTTACTCTTTATCACGACATGGTACGTACTTTCCGCAATATTACTTATTGCGGATATGATAATTGCTATCAAGTTTGATGTATTTTAGCATAATGTTTATATGTTTAAATATAGTATGAAGACGTTAAACGATAGGTGTTAAATATTTAAGACAGGTTATTTAACTTTTACTACATAGAAGCTGATATTTATTTCCAATATTTAAACGCACTTTCTTACCTACAACACGGAGGCAACAGGCTTTTCTCCGGGTACTCCGGTTTTCCCTGTCACAATTTCAATCCAGCAATAATCTCCACTATCATTTCATTTCATGCGTCATTCATTTAGTCATTGCCCCAGGGGAGTGCGACAGGCTTCGGCAGCCGGCACAGTTCATATCCTGGCTGTTAGATGGGGATTTCATTCATTCCATTCCCTGACCCGGTCGATCGACTGAAGGCAGGCTAAGGATTTTCATTTTCCTACCTCTGATTAATAATTTGGTGAGTGAAAATGCATGTAGTCTACACATGTAGTTGGTAACATGGAAATAACATAACTACATTAGGAATGTGTGATTATACAGGGTTTCTATAAAAGAACTCCGGGGTTTTAAAAATTCATATCTTAATAACTGTAGAAGATAGCAACATTTAGTTAATTTCTCTGAATCGAGTAGCTCATCAAGTTTTACTCATACCAATTGGGAATGTTTTCATCAACAGTTGGCAGCGCTGTGGAGCGTTGACCTTGAAACAATGTAGCGGCAGTCAGTGCTGTCTGGATTGCCGCACTATGGCGACCCTGCAACAAAAGGCCAATGCGTTATTTGGCTAATAGAAACTAATTCTGTTTTTTTTTTTTTTTTTTAGCGTATGGCTTTTAGTGCCGGGAGTGTCCGAGGACATGTTCGGCTCACCAGTTTTGTAGCTGCTTCGAGACGGACACCCAATGGGTGAGCTACAAGTACCGTTGGGGAGGGAAGGAGGGAAGTTGGAATGTAAGGACTCAGGAGTTGGAAGGTTGCGGCTGTGGCCTATAGTTAGGGACCAACCCCGGCATTTGCCTGGAAGGAAGATGGGAAACCACAGAAGACCATCTTCAAGGTTGCCGGCGGGGGGATTCGAACCTCCTCGCCTCCCGGATGTGAGCGACTGCCATCAGTCATGCCGGAACCACCACGGCTAACTCACCCGGTACTAATTCTGTTGTTGCGGTACAAAGAAACGTTCGACGTAATTATGGTGTTGACCACCTACGGATAAAACCATTCGCCAATGGTTAAGTGCTTTCAAACAAACAGGAAGTGTTTTAAAACAAAAGTCGCCGGGTAGGCCGCGTGTGTCACAAGAGAATGTGGACAGAATCCGAGCTTCATGCCTTCGAAGCCCTAAGAAATCATTGACAAGACGCAGTCATGATTTGGGGTTACCAAGCACCACATTAAACCGGCAGACAAGATTAAGAGATTGGACATTTCTGATTCTATGCTAAACGAAATCGATGAAAATAACGATTTTTTAAATGTTATTTTTGGTGATGAAGCGAATTTTCATGTGAACGGGTCTGTAAACAGACATAATTGCAGAATTTGAGGATCAGAGCCGCCCCATGAGTTCATAGAGTATGAACGTGACACGCCAAAAGTGAATGTTTGGTGTGGTCTTATGCATGATAGAGTAATAGGTCCCTTCATTTTTGTTAAAAGAAATATCAATGGTGATGTCTATTGTGACATGTTAGAGAAATATGTTTTTCCTCAGTTAAATGACATTGAGGCGCAGAAGGGTTTAGTCCACTTCCAAGAAGATGGGGCACCACCACACTTCAGTTTGCGTGTGCATGAGGCACTTGACGCTTGACTCGGCAACAGATGGATTGGAAGGGAAGGACCTATTCCATGGCCTTCAAGGAGCCCTGATATGACTCCGTTGGACTTTTTCTTCTCGGGGCATATCAATAATCTTGTGTATGTGGAGAAAATTCATGATGTTGGCCATCTCAGGGAACGAATAATCAATTGTGTGGCATCCGTCCCCCCAGACATGCTGGCCAGGACACGGGAAGAGGTGGAATACCTTTACGATGTGTGTCGTGCCACTAACGGGGCTCATATTGAACTTTATTAAATTGTAAAAAAACTTGAAAATGCAACCTTTCCAATCATGTATTAAACATTAATATAACCTTTTTTCTTCATTGCAATATTTTGCCTCAAAACCCCGGAGTTCTTTTATAGACACCCTGTATATATTAATGATTTAGGCCAGCAAGTACTAAAAGCCGTTCGAAGAACGGGTACTTCAGCTAGTTTTGGATAAAATCCATTTGTTAATATACAAGTTACAAGTATTTAAAAATTGGACTTAACAGTAGGCTCAGAATCACGTTGGCAGCACTGAAATGTATCAGTTATTACAAATTAGTCTAGATTGTCAGGTACTATACGTGTGCAAAATTTAGAGCTTTTGGCTTGCATACTTTCTGATATATTGGAATTGGGATAAAAGGTCTAGAGAGAGCACTTATTAACAGTTGGCAGCCCTAATGGCTCTTAAGAATACGTGTAGTCATATCTGTTGTTGTACACAAAGCACATACGAAATTTGGTTGAAATCGATTTGTTAGTATAGAAGTTACATGCATTTAAAATTGAACATATCAGCAGGCTTTGAATAATATTGGCAGCATCGACGTATATCAGTTACTCCAAATTAATCTAGAATGTCAGGTAATATACGTGTGCACAATTTAGAGCTGTTGGCTTGCATGCTTTCTGACATATTGGTATTAGAATAAAAAACAAGATGTTCAGTAAAGAACATATAGCCTACTTTCTCCTAAATGCATGGGTATTGTTATAACTCTTTGTCCTTTTCAAGGAGTATGATTGAATGTTGGTTGTAGTAGCTTGTTGAAATACAAAGTGCTATAGGGATATTAAACATGAATATGAGGTGCCCTTTGCTAGTGCTACCTCTGTACCAAATTTCGTTCAATTCGGTTTCACCGTGTTTGAATTGATAATGGGAATCGATTTGCACACATACCTGGCCACCATCTGCAAACTATTGGGCTGATGTTCTTGCAGTTTGGTCTGAATATGTTTCCCACATAAAGATATGGTGTTGCAAAATTTGGTAGAGACTAGATTATTAGGTTGGTCGTAATTATATTTTAGCTTTTAACATTTGGGTGGCCGCGATTATGTTTCCGTCAAGATAGCGGTGATATAAAACATGACACTGAGGTGCCCTTTGCTAGTGCTAACTCTGTACCAAATTTCGTTCCATTCGGTTTCACCGTGCTCGAATTGATAAGGGGATTCGATTTTCACACAAAGATGGCCGCCATCCACAAAATATTAGGCTGATGACCTATTAGTTTGGTCAAAGGATGCTCCCTCCATAAAGGTATGTTGTTGCTAAATTTGCTAGAGATCGGGTGATTAGGCTAATCTTAATTTGATTTAAGCTTTGAACATTTGTGTGGCCGCCATTACGTTTCAGTCAATATGGCGGCGATATAAAACATGACACTGAGGTGCCCTTTGCTAGTGCTACCTCTGTACCAAATTTCGTTTCATTCGGTTCCACCGTGTTCGAATTAATAGGGGGAATCAATTTTGACATAAAGATGGCCGCCACCCGCAAACTATTAGGCTAATAACCTATTAGATTGGTCAAAGGATGCTCCCTCCATAAAGGAATGTTGTTGCAAAGTTTGGTAGAGATCGGATGGTTATGTTAGTCGTAATTTAACTTAAGCTTTTAACATTTGTGTGGCCGCCATTACGTTTCTGTCAATATGGCGGCAATATAAAACATGACACTGAGATGCCTTTTGTTAGTACTACTTCTGTACCAAATTTCGCTCCGTGCGTTTGCACCGTGCTCGAATTAATAGGGAGAATCCATTTTCACACAAAGATGGACGCCATCCGCAAACTATTACGCTGATGACCTATTAGTTTGGTCAAAGGATGCTCCCCCCATATAGGTATGTTGCTGCAAAATCAGGTAGAGATGGTATGATTAGGTTAGTCGTAATTTAATTTAAGCTTTGAACATTTGTGTGGCCGCCATTACGTTTCCGTCAAGATGGCGGCGATATAAAACATGACACTAAAGTGCATTTTGTTAGTACTACCTCTGTACCAAATTTCGTTCCATTCGGTTGCACCGTGTTCGAATTAATAGGGACAATCGATTTTCACACAAAGATGGCCGCCATCCGCAAACTATTACGCTGATGGCCTATTGGTTTGGTCAAAGGATGCTCCTCCCATAAAGGTATGTTGTTGCAAAATTTGGTAGAGATCGGATGATTAGGTTAGTCGTAATTTGATTTAAGCTTTGAACATTTGTGTGGCCGCCATTACGTTTCCGTCAAGATGGCGGCGATATAAAACATGACACTGAGGTGTCCTTTGCTAGTGCTCCCTTTGTACCAAATTTCGTTCAATTCGCATTCACCGTGTTCGAATTGATAGGGGGGACACACATTCAGAGTACACACACTCACACACACACAGACACACACACACACACACACACAGACTCACACACATACACACACACACACTCACACAGACTCACACACACACATACACACACACAGACAGACACACTTTTTTCGCCCTGTGTTGATCTCATAAGTCTACTTTCATTTTTTGCAAAAATCGAAACTAGGCTAAAAATAGGGACAGAATTTATTAACTGTTGGCAGCCCTGCTGGCACTCAAGTATGCACATAGACATATCTGTTATGCTACACAAAGCACATACCAAAATTTTGTTGAAATCCCATTGATAATATAGAAGTTACATGTATTTAAATGTTGGACTTATGAGCGGGTTTAGAATTGTATTGGCAACACTGTCATATATGGGCTCCTGAGAATTAATCTGGTATGTATCTCTGTGTGTTCCAAATTTGGAACTGCTCGTATTCATAACTTCCGAGATACACAACATAGAGCTCAAATTTCAATTGTGATTTTTCAGCAGTTGGTAGCACTGATGTCATTTTCAGATATGACCGTAAGATATTCAGGTATAGATATTTACTCATACCAAATTTGATTCTGATAGCTGCAGCCGTTGAGGAGTTGATTGATGGTGGTGGGGACATACACACAGACAGACAGACACACATTTGCCCGGATCGATCTCATAAATCTACTTTTTCCTAATTTTAGCCTATTTTCAATTTTGAAACAAATAGGCTTATGAGATCACCTTTTTCCGTGTGTGTGTGTGTGTGTTTGTGACCCCCTAATAACTTCTAAACGGCTGGAGCGATTTCAATGAAACACGGTAAGTTCATATCACTATTCCGGACGACCCAGACCGTGCCCTTCACAATTTGTTACGTCTCACCAATCCAACATGGCGGCTGTGCGAAATATTTCACCAGCATTCAATATCTCCGAAACTATTCCCGATATCACCCTGGAATTTTGTTACGGTGATAAAGAGAACTACTGGAAGTTTACCTATGTGACTTTTGAAAAACTGGTAACTACAAAACCAACATGGCGAATTGCGAATTTGCGACTTTTAAGTAGAAGTGTATCGCGATTTAACCAACCAAACGGAATAAAAGTTGGTACAGTATATGTTTATACACATTGTAATGCACCGACATCTAACTTGGTTCAATTGTTTACATAACCACAAGATGGTGGATTCGCGAAATATTTCACCGGCATTCTATATCTCTGAAACTATTAGCGGTATCACCCTGAAGTTTTGTACGGAGATGAAGGGCACTACTGGAAGTTCATCTATAAGACTTTCAAAAACCTGTTAACTACAAAACGAACATGGCGGCCAAGCGTATTTGAAAATTTTAAATATACCTTTCTCGCGATTTAATGTTCCAAACGCAATGAAATCTGGTACAGGAAATGTTTATACACATTGCAATGCACTGGTATCTAATTTAGTTCAATTGTTTACATAACCTCAAGATGGCGGCTTTGCGAATTTTAAAATTAAGTTTTTATTTGTTTCGTAATCATGCGATCGAAGTGAAAGTTTGAATAATGAACCTAGGCAATAATTTTCCTTTAATGGTACATGACTCTAGGGCCTATACATTTAACAATCCAACATGGCGACCATCCGAAATACATGAATGTAGACGGCTCTGAATATCTACGAATCTATTATAGCAATCGAACTGAATTTTTTAATGTTCATAGGGGCTATGAACTTAAGTTCACCTATAGTACTTCAAATAACCTGGTGATCACAAATCCAACATGGCGGCGACGCGAAGTATAAATATTCACATGGACGTTTCTCGCAATTTAACCATCCGAGTGCAGTGAAACTTGGTACAGTAAATCCTTATACGAATGTTAATCCACTGGCATCTAATTTATTTCAATTGTTTCCATAACCACAAGATGGCAGCTGTGCGAAATTTTAAAATCTCCTTGTTATTTCTTGAGTCCTAATCATGCGATTGAAGTTTGAATGCTACACGTACACAATACTCTTTATGTAACAGTACATAACTCTAGGACCTACCTATATAAAATCCAACATGGCGACCAGCCGAAATTTTTAGTCGGTTTTCAATATCTACGAATCAATTACAACAATCAAACTGAAATTTTGTATGTAGATAGAGGCAATGAACATAAGTAGGATATATGATAATAGGCTGTATAGTTCTTCATGGAACTACTTGTTGTTGTTGGAGTCTTCAGTCTTTGGACTGGTTTGATGCAGCCCTCCATGCCTCCCTGTCCTGAGCTAGTCGTTTCATCTCTACATAGCTACCACACCCTACATCCGAGGCAATCTGTTTAATATATTCTAACCTTGGTCTACCCCTACAGTTCTCGTCCTCGACCCTTTCTTCCAGAACTAAGCTTGCTATTCCTGGGTGTCTTAGTATGTGTCCTACTAACCTATCTCTTCTCTTCATTAGCAGTCGCCAGAAACATCTCTCCTCTCCCACTCGTCTTAATACCTCTTCGTTTGTAACCCTATCTACCCATCTGATCTTCATCATTCTCCTGTAACACCACATTTCAAATGCTTCAATTCTCCTCTTTTCTGCTGCAGCAATAGTCCTAGTTTCACTTCCATAGAGCGCCACGCTCCAGACAAATGCTTTCAAAAATGACTTCCTAATACCTAAATCTATATTCGATGTCAACAGATTCCTTTTTTGTAGAAATGCTTTCCTTGCCTGAGCCAACCTCAGTTACAAAATCCGAAAAATATGCTAAAAAGAAAGGCAAAGGCGTGAATAAGTGAAGCCGGCAATGACCGACTTGATGTTTTTTGAATGCGCGGTATGCAGTGCAGTTTAAATCCAGCTGACTTCTCTTAGCGCGCATTATAACATATAGTATGAGTTCTGCGCCAGTATTTGTTGATAATGGCGGCTGGAGCCTTGCTGGACGAGCAGGGGGTGGGGGGAGCACAGTGATGACAGAGTGTGGGCTGTGCATAAGTCAAGCAGCATTGCGCGCGCTACTTGGGTTAGACAGAAGATATATTGCGGATTTTGAATGGACAAAATATAAGTAGTTCCTTGAAGAACTATATAGCCTATTTTCATATATCCTACTTATGATTTTTGCCTCTATTAACATAGACACTTTCAGTTTGATTTATGTAATAGATTCGTAGATATTGAGCAACGTCTAAATATTTCTGATGGTGGCCATGTTGGATTTTTATATACTGTTTGTAGGCCATTGAGTTATGTACTATTAGATGACGATTATTGCGTAGGTTCATTATTGAAACGTTGATTTCGATCACATGATTAGGGCACAAGAAATAACAAGTAGTTCCGTGAAGAACTATGCAGCCTATTTTCATATATCCTACTCATGTTAATTGCCTCTATCAACATAACAAAATTTCAGTTTGATTGTTGTAATTGATTCGTAGATATTGAGAACCGTCTAAATATTTCAGATGGTCGCCAAGTTGGATTTTTATTTTTGTACTATTACATTAAGATTATTGTGTACGTGTGGTATTCAAACTTCAATCGCATGATTAGAACACAAGAAGTAAAGACGAGATTTTAAAATTTCGCACAGCTGCCATCTTGTGGTTAGGCAAACAATTGAAATAAATTAGATGCCAGTGGATTAACATTTGTATAAGCATTTAACGTGCAACGTTTCACTATACTCGGATAGTTAATTCAAGAGAAACGTCCATTTAAATATTTATACTTCGCGTCGCCGCCATGCTGGATTTGTGCTCACCAGGTTACTGAAAGTCCTATAGGTTAACATATTTTCATAGCCTCTATGAACATAATAAAAAATTCAGTTTGATTGCTGTAAAAGATTCATAGATATTGAGAACCGTCTAAATATTTCGGATGCACGCCATTTTGGATTTTTATATGTATAGGCCATAGAGTTATGTACCATTAAAGGAAAATTATTGCGTAGGTTCATTATTCAAACTTTCACTTCGATCGCATGATTACGACACAGGAAATAAAAACTTAATTTTACAATTTCGCACATTCGCCATCTTGAGGTTATGTATACAATTGAACTAAATTAGATGGCAGTGCATTACAATATGTAAAATCATTTACTGTACCACTTTTCACTGCGCTCAGAGAGTTGAATCACGAGAAAAGTCTATTAAAATGTTTCAACTTCGCTTGGCCGCCATGTTCGTTTTGTACTTGACGGGTTTATGAAAGTTACATAGATAAACTTGCATCAGTACCTTTTATCACCGTACAAAATTTTAGAGTGATATCTGTAATAGTTTCGCAGATATAGAATGTCAGTGAAATATTTCGCACAGCCGTCATTTTGAGGTTATGTAAACAATTGAACTAAATTAGACTCAAGTGCATTACAATGTGTATAAACATTTGCTCTACCATGTTTCATTACGTTTGGATAGTTAAATAGCGAGAAAAGTCTTTTTAAAAGTCTCGAATTCGCTTGGCCACCATGTTGGTTTTGTAGTCACCAGGTTCTTGAAAGTCTTATAAGTGAACTACTAGTAGTGCCCTTTATCAGCGTACACAATTTCATGGCGATATCGGTAATAATTTCGGAGATACTGAATGCTGGTGAAATATTTCGCACAGCCGCCATGTTGGATTGGTGAGACTTAGTAATATTTGAAGGGCACAGCCGGGGTTAGAAAATATAGTGCTATGACCTTATTGACCTTCATTAAAATCGCTTCATCCGTTTAGATTTTATTAGGGGGACACACATACGCACACACACACACACACACACACACACATACACTGACAAAAGGTGATCTCATAAGCCTATTTATTTTTTCATAAATGAAAATAGACTAAAATGGGCGAATTAAGAATAGTGCGTTTCAACAGCACAACTAAGCATAATAGGAGCTCACGCCACCACGGAGTTTAAAACGATGACAAACAACTGGAGCTGAGTCATATCCTACCCGGGTGACTGAACTTGTCAACCAAAAAGGTTCACAACATGACAAATGTAAACAAAGAATAGTTTCCACTTCGGTCGTCGACACTCGTATCTTGAAAGGCTAATTGTTACATATTACGGTGCAAATTATATTCAGATGACGAACCGAGCGAATTATCTCTTGGTGAAATAAGGAACCGAATTAATGTGTGGTACACTAGAACATTCTGTAAATATTGCGGTGGGTCTCTCGGACAAATTATTAGGGGGACACCCATGTTTTAAGGGGACATAAGGTTGAATGCTCTAGACATTTATTTTCAGGGAACCTTCTTCTTCTGCGCGAATGGGTCCCCTAGGACCACGAGGAATCAACACTTCTTGGCCTTGATGTTTGCCCAATAACTCTTCATGCGCAACCATTGAGTGAGTCTTCGTTGCTGCGACCAGACGTGTCTGGTAGGTCTTCTCTCTTCTGCCTCAAAAACCCGTGTATGAGTAATTTTGCTAATTTCCTCTCGGTCCTTGAGATTGGGAAAACCTAATTCAGCCAAGTCCTTTTCCGCCTGTTTGTACCAATTGGACCTTGTGCCTTTTTCTGCAAAAACGTATAGATTTTATTTGTTAACCTAGTTGGGTCCATTCTGTACAAATGTACCTTGAATTGGATCCTTCTCATACGGATTGTGTCTGTGATTTTAGTAATTTTTAAATAGATGTCAGCATTAGGTTTCGGAAGGTGAATTCCATCATTGATTGTTGGTTCTATATTTCGAAACTATCAAATAATACTTTTCAGTCGGCCAACACGCATTTTCCCCAGTACGATTAAGCGGGAGTACAATAAAATATATAACAAAGGTCCTGAAAAAATTAGTTAGTTATTGATGTTTTAAGGGGTGGAACTGAGGTCATCTGCCCCTAAAAAATTACATGTATTACTTATTATTCTCGTAAATAAGGACAATTTATAATTTACGCATGTAGGCTGATTGTATTTCAGGACTTGTTTACCCTCGCCGTATCACATCAGACAAATAGCATGTTGACCAACTGAAAGGTACGAATTTATAGTTTGCACTGACAACATTGCTTCAAAACTGTTTCTAATGTACGTTCATTGAATCACACCAATTGTAATTTAGAATTTGTTGTTAATGTCATTTACTTACAGTGCTGGGTTGAAATGTGGTAATAATCAGAAACATCTAGCAATTAAGAAAAATAGGCTCCATTTAGGTTCTTCTTCGTCTTGTGCCATATCCGCTCGGTGAATACTGGCAACCATGTTGCCGATCGTAGTTTAGTTGACGACAGCTCAGAACAGGAATTTACTTGTCATCCCATGTCACTGCCTGAAATCCATCAGCCAGGATATTTGTGGTGTTCTGGTCTTTCCAGCTATTTTCTCTTTTAATATAAGTTATGTACTTGTCCACTATACAAGGACAAGTACATAACTTATCAAAATCAATACGGAAAAACTCGAAAAAATGACTAAAGTCATAGATATTCACTTTTAATATAAGATGGATACAGTATATGTTTCTGGATGTCGCATGACCAAAGTACGTGACATTCCGGATTGTTTATGTCTCTACGATTTCTCTATTCCTTTCCCAACCATATAAGCACCTCCTAATAGGAAACACTCTCATTTCTTTGATCAGTACACCTTAAAGGCAGTTAGTTTTATAATGCTTGCCCTAGTGAGAGTTCAGATAGTTATTATTATTATTATTATTATTATTATTATTATTATTATTATAAATAGGTATTAACAGACGAATCATTAAATTAAAAATTAAATTTTAAGAAAAGTTAAACCCCTTAAATTCGTCACAGTATTGCTTGCTTTTTAAAAATCCAAATGTATGATGCTTGTAGCATGATCTGAAAACTCTCAAGATATGAAGAATTTGATTTTTGCGACCACCTGAATGACAAATGAAGGTTTTCAGATAATAGGTCGTGTATTGTACAAATAGTACAAGGCCTATAGATGGACGGGAGGGAATGCATGCGGGACGCCTCTGAGATAAAGCGGAGCCACTTTAATTCTTATAGCAAGGGCGAGTCAACCTACAAATGGTTTTCAATTACTGTAGACTTGAGTGAACTACTCTGTAATTCTCACTAAAGGAGAAAATCAATAGTGGCGAGATGCCTGTAAATTCCTTCATCAGGAATTTCCTCGTCTTCATTGTAAGAACATAAATGTTAAGCATGATATTGATATTTTTTGAGCTTTTTCCTTAGCCTACTTGCCATTTCCAAATACTGGGATTTTGTCTTATTCTCTAAACCCTCAACCGATATTGTGGCATCATTTAAGATACCAATGAAACTGTACACCCCTGACTCTTCAATTATTCATTCATTCATTCATTCATTTTCATTTGAGACTAATTTGCCTTTCAGCGTCCAGTCTAGTCTGCAAGCCTCTATTTGCAAACATGATGCCCTATTAGCAGTTAGCACTGCTGCCCCATCTGCTTCTACACCTCTCACTTGAGATCGTTCATCACTGAATCTAACCATTGCTTCCTAGGTCTACCTCTGCTTCTCTTACCCTCTACAGCCATACTCATTAACCTGTTAGGTAATCTCTCCTCCCCCATTCTCATCACATCTGAGTCGGCTCATACGAACAACTTCATATAGCATTTTCATTTCTAACTTAGCCTTTATCCATTCATTACGAGTACCCTCCTGCCATTGCTCCCATCTATTTGCCCCAGCAATCATTCGTGCCACCCTGATATCAGTTACCTCTATCTTATGTATTAGACACCCTGAATCTACCCAGCTCTCACTTCCATACAGCAAGGTTGGTCTAATACTGAGCGATGTATGGAGAGCTTCGTCACTACACTAACTTCTATCTTGCAGAATACTGTAGATCACAACTGAGAATTCCCTGCATTGGTATTTCACCCCCCTACTACCATTCGAAGAGAATATACAGCCAAAGTATTTAAAATGTTCCACCTGCTCAAATTTAGTTCCTCCTACCTCACATTTTATTCTTTTATGTGTCTTCCCTACCGACATAACCTTCGTCTTTGAAATGCTACCCTACATTTCTGTACAAGTTCTAACATCTTGGATCTGCCATTACAACGAGGTCATCAGCATAGGCCAGACTGCTTGCCTGGTTTCCACCTAATCATCGCCGTCTGCAATTCTTAAGCCGTGTCATAACGTTTGGCAACGCCGTCCATCTGTCATCTGGTAGGCCTAGCGCAAGCACATGATAATAATAATAATAATAATAATAATAATAATATCGTATGGCCTTGGGTGCCTGGTGCAAGCTTTGTTTAATGACACCCAGAGGGCAGCTTGCGGGTCGAATTTAATGCTCCTTGGAGGGCTATGAATGTCAAGGAGGTGAGATATCTATGCTCCTTGACGCTATACCGCTTTCTAGTAGAGAAATTAGAAACTTTGTGTTGGCGGAAAATCCAGAGATTAATTTTGCCATTATGAACACAGCCTACTGAATTCAAATGGGTTCTTTAACATACCAACAACGTATGACATGAGTATCGTGATTTTTGTCGCCTTTCAAAAAATCACTTACCATGGCCAGGAGCGAACCTGCAATCTTGGGGTTGGTAGTCCGACACTATAACCACACACCCACCGTGGCAAGCAACACATGGTAATTGCTAACAATGCGTAACCACACGCGAAATGTTTATGAAAATACAACAGAACATACTGTAACATCCGCTAAATCTACACATAAATATTACAAAGAGGATAAATATTATCATGCTATGTACTGTCAATTCCCAATAAGGTAATAATAAAGTGCTGTACTGTACCTCAATGTCCCAATATCGCACATTTATTTTCTAGCTGCTAGGCTCACTGCCGTCATCGACGCGTTCAGAAAAAAGTATTTAAAACTATTCTAACGAACTCAGAGACTGCCTTAGATAATAAATCAAGCTTAATGTTGACAGTCTAACAATAATGCTCCACTGGTCACTAAATTTAAAAAGTAGTTCCGTGAAGAACTATACAGACTATTTTCATATATCCTACTGATGTAAATTGCCTCTATCAACATACAAAATTTCAGTTTGAAGGTTGTGATAGATTCGTACATATTGAGAACCGTCTAAATATTTCTGATGGTCACCAGGTTGGATTTTTATTTTTGTACTATTACATTACGATTATTGTGTACTTGTGGTATTCAAACTTCAATCGCTTGATTAGAACACAAGAAGTAAAAACGAGATTTTAGAATTTCGCACAGCTGCCATCTTGTGATTATGCAAACAATTGAAATAAATTAGATGCCAGTGGATTAACATTTGTATAAGTATTTAACGTGCAACGTTTCACTGCACTCGGATAGTTATTTCGGGAGAAACGTCCATTTAAATATTTTAAATTCGCGTCGCCGCCATGTTGGATTTCTGCTCACCAGGTTACTGAAAGTCCTATAGGTGAACATATGTTCATAACCTCTATGAACATAAAAATATTCAGTTTGATTGTTGTAAAAAATTTATAGATATTGAGATCCATCTAAATATTTCGGATGCTCGCCATTTTGGATTGTTATATGTATAGGCCATAGAGTTATGTACCATTCAAGGACAATTATTGCCTAGGTTCATTATTCAAACTTTCACTTTGATCGCATGATTACGACACAAGAAATAAAAATTTAATTAAAAAATTCGCACATCCGCCATCTTGAGGTTATGTAAACAATTGAACTAAATTAGATGCCAGTGCATTACAATATGTAAAATCATTTACTGTACCACATTTCACTGCGCTCAGAGAGTTAAATCACGAGAAAAGTCTATTAAAATATGTCAACTTCGCTTGGCCGCCATGTATGTTTTGTACTATACAGGATTATGAAAGTTACATAAATAAACTTGTATCTGTACCCTTTATCACCGTACAGAATTTCAGGGTGATATCCATAATAGTTTCGGGGATATAGAATGTCAGTGAAATATTTCGCACAGGCGCCAATTTGAGGTTATGTAAACAATTGAACTAAATTGGACTCCAGTGCCTTACAATTTGTATAAACATTTTCTGTACCAAGCTTCATTACGTTTGGATAGTTAAATCGCGAGAAAAGTCTATTTAAAAGTCTCAACTTCGCTTGGCCGCTATGTTGGTTTTGTAGTCAACAGGTTTTTGAAAGTCTCATAGGTGAACTTCTAGTAGTGCCCTTTATCACCGTACACAATTTTGGGGTGATATCGGTAATAGTTTCGGAGATACTGAATGTTGGTGAAATATTTCGCACAGCCGCCATGTTGGATTGGTGAGACACAATAAATTTGAAGGGCACGGTTGGGGTCGGCCAAAATAGTGCTATGACCTTACCGAGTTTCATTGTAATCGCTCCAGCCGTTTAGAAGTTATTAGGGACACACAAACACACACACACACACACCTCACACTCACACGCACACACATGCGGACAAAAGGTAACCTCATAAGCCTATTCTTTCATAAAATGAAAATAGGATACAAATAGGTAGCTTTCTAATGAAATGTACCTAAACGCACTTGCTAACTGAGTACAGTTCATAATGTACTGGAATAGAGAGGCCACATGAAGATACACTATATACCAAAATTAAATTTCTAGGCACCAAAAGTCCACCTCGCTGTAGGTGATCAAAACGTAGTAATATAACCAGTTATTTTAATAGTTTTGCCATAATTTGACTTAGAGCCAGGCACACAAAACATACAACTTAATACGGGAAATACTCACTTCTACAGCTTTCAGCAGGTCTGATTTATCATGAGGAATGTCACGGATGTTTAAATAGTTAATACGAACTGATTTTAGATGCTGTCATATCAAACTAAACGATATTTATGAACAAAACTTAGCATGTTATCTTACGTGTTTATACAACATAGAGCCCTCAGCCTGTGTTGCCAATTCTACCAACAGCACGGCTTGAGAATTACAGACGGCGATGACCTAATTGAATCCCACCCAACCAGTTTATGTCTTTCAGCAAATGGTCCATATATAAAATTAACAGTAGTGGTGAGAGGTTACAACCTTGCCTCACTCCTGTAACAATCTTGAACTGATAATTCATCCTACCATCAACTCTCACTGCAGCATGATTATGAACATAAATACTTTTGATTGTCTGTAGCAGAGCAGCCTTCCCTCGATACCATAATCCCCGAGGATCCTCAGCATTATCTCCCAGGATACTCTATCGCACGCCTTCTCTAGATCTACAAAACACAAACATAACTATCTATCCCTTTCGTAGCATTTCGCAATAACGTGACACATACTAATATTTTGATCTTGACATCCTCGTTGCGGTCTAAAGCCACATATTTTCTTCAAATTAATATCTCGCCATCAATCTACCCTGTATCTTTCATTTTGTCCATGTTTAATTGACAGCCGGAGAGGTTATGCTTAGTAGCCAGCAGTTTAAGCGTTATGTTGTGCTCACAACACCATTTGTGTTACGATTTTGGATTTAATTTAAAAGTGTGCAAATAAAATTCAAAAGTTTCCAATTCTTTATATGCCACAATATTTTAACAATATTCAATATTGTGGTGACAGACGCCATTCCTCAGTGTTGCCTAAATCTTTGTGTAGACCGACTGAAAACCTTTATTTAATATTCAATATGTTCCAGACCAATGAAAACTTTAACCTAAGTGAAATTCATTGTAGTGCACTTTTTTGTATGCGATCTTTGTATGAAACTTGACAGTAAAATATGTAGCCTAGAAGGAGGAACTGAGAGAAGAGAATGGTGGATTTAAGAAATATTAAGCTAACCTATTGTTACCTACTCTCCAAAAGCCGAAAATCAACAGAATATAAATTTTTAAAAATAGAAATTCGAAAGCCATTTCTTCGGTTGTGCTTGTTAAGATCTTTTAAAATGCTCTTCAATTGGTCAACACGTACGATGAATTCCCAATTTATTATCTTGTGTGGTTTCAGCATAATAACTTAATTGGATTTTTCTACGTTGTTGACCGACTGAAGAATATATTATATAGATTATTAAAAAGATATCATGTAGCCTATTTATATTATTAAATATTTTGTGATATCTTCTTTTGACCCCATAACACCTTTTATGATGCAAGACCTTCACAACATCGGTTGAAGGTTAAGCTACATTTCTCATTTAAAACTCAGTATGCTAATGAACAATTGCCGCACTGCTTGTTACAAAGGAAGTCCCATAAATTGAACCAAACTTCTTGAAGTCATAATGTTCTCGTCCTGAAAATTACACGCAGCTGCGTGCTTGAGGAGAAAAGCGAAAAGGGACCTCATCTCGAAAAGTAAATATTTAGAGTTAATGCTATTTTCAAGTTCAACATTCATTTCTGAAAATCTGATATCAAATACTGTCTGTTAGGTAGTCAACCCGGAGGCTGGAGTAGAAGTGAGGAAACCGCGCCAAACACTGCTAGGATGGCTGAGGTGAGTCCCGTTCCAGCCAGCAGAGACATTAACGATTGGGGTCAAATAAAGTTGTACTTCCATAAATATTTTGTTTTTATGGCATGGACGATTCATATTTAAACTGGAGGTTAGATGGTGTGGGCGATAAATAGGATTAGTATAGGCAGACTCTACAGACATATACAAACTCATTTTATTGTTGAATGAGGAGTCTATGACCTGGATGTTCCCTCTTAAAACAACAATTATAATATTATTATTTATTGATTATTGTTTTATTTAGCCTGGCAAGATTATGATCCAGTAAACTAACCAGATACACAATGCACAGCTACATGATAATTTTATCAATATAAATTTATAAGTAAACTATATTAACAAACTAGGGCAGATGACCTCTAAACAACGTAACTAACTTAGTAACAAACTATTGAGATAAATACAGTAGTGCTACAATACCTGAAATTAAGTGATGCTAATCATGTTACAAACCGCAGCGTAGCCGTGCTCGTTAAATCGTGCACCAAGAACGTGAGGGCACTTGCAGCAAGTCCGATCGTAGATTCCAATACCGACGCTAACAGCGCTTATCTTTACTGTGTTTATTTCCACATTCCCTCCAGGAAAATGCCGGAATAATACCTTATTTCAATTTCCGGGGCACCTAGCCCCTTCCTGTCCCCAATACAGCTACATACACTAAATACACATAAATACAGGTTATCAGCCAAATTCAACACACAACTAACTACACTGGGCTGATGATCAAGATGTCCTAAGCTCCTAAAACGAATTAACAACTACGTGAAACAAGAAATAATGAAAATAGTCGGTACCGTAATAAATAAAGTAACGAATGAAAATAATAACTAAGTAATCAAATTGATTGAGTAATAACCAAGTGACATACAAAATATGAATTTGGTAACGAAACAAAAATGCATTTAAATTGGATTTTACAGCTATTGGTGAGTTCAAAAAGGATCAAAAAGCTTTTTAAATACGCCGCGATCTTGTCTAGGATGGCAGCCATGAGAAAAAAAAACACAATTTTTTATTTCCAGAAAAATTGTAACACAGTAACCTTAGATGAGCATGCTCTGATATTCTTGAGGATCTGATTACCCTCACGACAAGTAGGTTAAAGACTTGTCGGTGGCTTAATAAAGTTATATTAAAATTTCAGAAACACTGGGAAAATTGGCAGTGGTGATTGTTGTGAAACTTCCAAATGACCCGCAAACATTGAAGAAGAGGCGCTTGGTGATTCATAAGTGAGATCAGTGTTGTAGTCAGGAGGGTGTATTGGGGGTTAAAAACCTCCCTCCCCTCCCCACGCGTTGGAATTAAAAAAAATGAAACAGAAACCTAACTAAATAACAAAAAGGTAAATAATAATTTCTTAAATTAAATAATGATACTTGTTGATTAGTTCAAAACTCATATTGTGGTATGTAATGTAGGAAATCGGTATGATCGTGATTTGTGTCTGGTTCTTGAAGTACTGTTGTCGCCCGGCTCCCCATTTGAGGCGGCTATACATGTATTCATGACATCGTATGACCCAGGGTTGCCAATGTAGCTTTTCCCCCGCTAAATAAAGCTTATATCAAACTAAGCCTAGCACCAAATAATTTTAAATCCCACCTAGCGGGACAGTTACATATTTTACTTCTCTTAGCAGGAGGGAAATTGTTAAAATTAATCTAGTTGAAATTAAAAATAAAATGTTTCAATACATACCTAAAAGTTTATATGGGTCCATTAACCCTGATTTAGATAATTCATTGTTGTTGTTGTTGTTTGAAGGGGGTTATCTGTCCCTACTAATTGGTAGATCCTTAACTTCTTGAATGTGAGGTAGCCGAGTTGTTTCATATTACAGATATCCAGCAATTCCCCGAATTACGGTTATTACACAGTTATTATAACCCCTCCCATTGGCCGATCTGCTACGCTACTGAGTTAGATACTCGGTATTTGGGTCCCTCAACATCGATACATTTACTCCTCCATCTCGTCAATATACAGTGAACTTCTTTCAGTTCACGTGGACATGGTATTTTGGTACTTAACACCACTCATCACCCGCAAATATAATTAATGATTTAAGTGATATGATGGATGTGTTCCAATGTGTGACTATTTGCGGATTATTTGAGGTCAACTCGCTGACAGATCACCACAGTCAAACATGCCACAAACAATCTGATCCTCAGAGCCACATCAAATGACGCGCTGCATTGAGATTTGAACTAAACACTGCGGTTAGCTAATTAACCTAGCGTGGCTGTTTAATGACAGCCCATATCGCATACCACAGATATGATTATAGGCCTACGTTATAAACACATCTATCTCAATGTGTCAACATTGGGCTTTAACAGACAGTGAGCTCAAATCGAGGTAAACATAGCCCACCTCCTGGTGTAGTGGATAATATTCTTGGCTGTCACCGCGGAGGTCCGGTTTTGAATCCCGGTTGTGCCAAGTGCCAAGAAATTTAATTCTGGTCTGAGGCCTTGGACTGGGGTTCATTCAGCCTCGTGAAGCAGAACTGGAAGAGTTGGATTCGATTCCCACCTCGGCCATCATGGAAGTGGTTTTCGTGGTTTCCCATTTCTAATCTAGGTAAATGCAGGAAGGTTTCCTAACTCAAGGCCATGGCCATCTCCTACCCAAATCCAAGCCCACAATTATAAATACACAGATTTGTACAGTCATCACAAATGCACAGGTTATAAATCATATTCAACTCACACGCAAGTGGCTTCGGCGGCGTAGTTGGTAGCATGCTGAACTGCAGTGCCCAAGATCGTAGGTTCAAACCTGGCCGAAGTCGGATTTTTTAAGAGCGTTAAGATCCTTCAGTATGCCTTCCTTCGGAGGGGAAGTAAAGCCGGTTGTCCCATGTCATAGATTTATTACATGCAAAAGATCCTTCCACTAACTAAACTTGTGTGAAGCTAAATTTCTAGGTTAGATTTCGTTGTAACGCTCTATCAAAGTTCCAACGTTCACCACTAGGTGTCAAGTGACATCTAGTAACAAAATTGGAACTAACTTACTTGCAATTGAACGGAACTTGTAGCTCACCCTATGGGTGTCCACTTGAAGAAGCTAAAGCCTCTGGCGAGCCGAACATGTCCTCGCTATACGCTAAATAAATAAATAAATAAATAACACACACTCAAGTACACAGGGCTAAATGACCATGATATCGTAAAGCTCATACATAAATTAAAAAATAATCATAACCGATACCTATAATCACCAAGGAGGCTTTTCAGCTATTGGGCTGTGTATTGAGAAGATGTGGCTTGAGATATACAAATTGCTAATCATAACCTTCATCAACACCACTTGCGCATAGTAGTGTAGTGATTAGCGTTGTGGGATGTTACTCACGAAGACTTGGTAGTTAATTTGTGTGAATTATCATGTTAGAGCGAAAGCCATTTTAGAAATATGCCGAAAAATAAGTATGAATAATCAATCGCCACCCGAACAGGATATTAACACAGTCAAACAAGCCGACTGCTCTAGCTGAGAACCGTTAACGAGCCAGGCAATATGACTAAACTATGACATCGATTTTTCTCCGGGTGTCAGTACGTCCCTCTCAAATAACTTTTGATCGACTAGACCGATGCATTAAACAGTAAGCTCCACCTTCGGACACCTCAACCGTGCCTTTAAGAGATTCATTACCGTCACTAATCCAACATGATATATTACACCAGCACTCAAGATCTCCGAAACTATTGTAACAATCAAACTGATATTTTGTACGGTGATAGACAAGTACCTGCTCTTATATATGACTTTTAAAATTCTGATAAATACGAAAATATGAAAGTCTTCTATTCTCCTAAATTATATACTGATGTGTAATTGTCCAAAGTACTGCATCTACTTACACACACAGGGTCATGTTTAATATCCGTACCATAAGGACTCGTCGTTTCGTTGAAGTTGTTATCATTTTCAATAATTAATTACTCTTACTTATATTATTTAGGATAGGGACTCATATCTAGTGGGCTGTGGAAGGAAACCACGGGCGTCCTGCTGAATGCGGCGCTACTTCTTATTAATGCTATGGGGAGATTAAGAAACGCAACATATACTCACTTTTCCCTTCAAAGCTCGTGAGTTACGCGAACTATTGTGAGGATTGGTCATGTAGCTCCGTGTACGTGGATGTGTGTGTAGAATTTGTGTGATAACCAGATATTGTGATGGTTGTGTGTGTGTGTATTTGTCAATTGGGGATAGGATTAGCAAGGAGGTGGCTGTAGCCATAAGTTAGTTACCACACGGCATTTGCCTGGAGTGGAAGTGGGAAACCACGGAGAACCACTTCCAGGATCTCTGAGGTGGGAATCTGAACCCATATCTTCTCAGTTTTGTCTCACGAGGCTGAGTGTACCCCAATCCAGCCCCTAACACCAGAATTGAATTTCTTGGCAGAGCAACGCCCAGGTTGAATGGAAATTTGTTCTGTCATCTCTGAGGTCCGGGAGATTCCCGGCTAGGTCTGAGAGCTGGAACGAGGTCAATTCGGCCTCGTGAGGTAAAATTAGGGAAAGTTGGGTTCGATTCCAACCTCAGCCATCCAGGATGTGGTTTCTCTTGGTTTCCCACTTCTACTCCTGGCAAATCCCGGAATGGTCCCTAACTTAAAGCCACGACCGCCTCCTTCCCAAATCCTCACCTGAATTACAAATACATACACTAATACAGCCATCACAATTAACACCGGATATCAGACAGATTATACACACACCCAAAGTACACGGGGCTACATGACCCCGTTGTCATAGCCCCTAAACTAAAGTACAAACCAACCTGTCCTGAAGCATTGCACGTACAATTTTTGGATGAAAGCCAATCGTTAGTAAGAAAATATCGTGCAGTTTAACATTGGACCTATATCACCACGCGAAGAATCATGTTGGCAACACTGCCATGTATGGACTTCTGAAAATTAATCTGGAATGTTATTATCTATATGTGTGCCAACTTTGGAATAGTTCGCATGCATAACTTCTGAGATATCCACCATAGAGCTCAAATTTCAATTGCGATTTTTCAGTAGTTTGTAGCACTGACGTCAATTTCAAATATGGTCGTGAAATATTCAGGTATAGATCTTTACTCTTGCCAAATTTGGTTTCGATAGCTGCAGCCGTTTAGGAGTTGATAGGGGGGACACTCAGCCAGCCAGCCAGACAGACAGACAGACAGACAGAAGGACAGACAGACAGATGGACGGACAGACAGACATACTCATATTTTCCCGAATTGATCTCATGAGCCTACTTTTTCCTTTTTTTTTTCAAAATGAGAAAAGTAGGCTAATAAAATGATTCGCAGACCAAGGGGCTATCCACACAGCCCTTAAAACCACAGATATTTAGATTACAAAACAGTTACTTATTTTCACGTGCCGGTAATAATATGGAAGTAATTTTTTATGCTCCATTAATATTTTGCTTTTTTTCCGATAATGATAGTAGTAAGTGTTTGTTAGACTCTAAATATTGCATCATCATGACCAGAAATTGCGTAATCCTGATGACGTCATGGGATGACGTCATGGGTCCTTAGAGCGAGCACGTGGTCCAGGAGCGAGCATGTGCAGTGCACGTGTTAGCGTGGGAAGAGGTTGACCCTTTGGCTTGTTTGTGCGATGGTGATAAAAAGTTAATGGGTGTTGACGTCATGGAGGATGTTTATTAGGATGCTAACTGTCATCTGACACCCATGCGAGTGTGAGCACCAAAACAAAAGGTTATTCGCGGGTAGTGGGGTAGTGTATGTTCTCTTGCAAGTCGCGTGTGTGCTTGAATACGTATGGCTATGTTGGGAAATGTTTGGTGGCGGGCGAGGACTAGGGTTGAGTGAGGGTTCGTTTAAATGCTATTTTTCCCGCTCTATTTGATGGTGAGGTAATTTTTTAAAATGGGTGGAATTTGGAAACGCAATTTGAGGTAAACGTGCTTTTTTGACATTTTGGCGAATTTAATGAGCTTGTAAGGCTAGAACGATGCATATAGGGTGTCGTAGGACTTGTGGTGAACCACCCCTTGCTATGGACGGGAGTATATCCACCCCAAAATAAATCTACCCTTACCCGGAGGTTAAGTAGTGGTTATTTTTGTATGCATGCGCACTTGAGGGTTTTTGTAAGAGAGCGGAATTTTTAAAAGATTCTTTATAGATGAGGCTTTTTAAAAAATTTATTAAAAAAACAAAAAACTAATAGGTCATTCGATTTTTAGTATCTCGCTAACCAATAATGCGATGTAAACATATGGGGTGTCATAGGACTCGTAGTGAATTCTCCTTTTGTATGAATGAGGTATGTCAACCCCCAAAATAAAAACTACCCTTACCTGGGGTGAAAGAGCAATTTTTGTATGTATGCACACCGGTGGCTTTTGTCAAAAGGGTCTAACTACACATTTGTTAATATTTTCTGAACCCAGGATGGGATTTTCCCATAGGCAGTATCCTAGCACTTGGGGTGACACCTCGTTTTTGAAAGTATCATTCATTTATTTTCTTGTCAAAAGGGCCTAACTACACTTTTGTTAATATCTCGTGAACCAATCATGCTAGGGACTTGTATGAGGGGTCCTAGCACTTGGGGCGACGTCCCCCTTTATGGGGTGAAACTACCCCCCCAAAATTGAAAACTCAATATCTTGGAAACTATGAACCCTAAAATTAGGCGTTATAGCTTTAAAAATAGGTGATGACATAGGCTTATACCTGGATTGGTCATTTCACCCCTAAAACAGTAAATAGTCATGTTATGGGGAAAAAACGTGTTAAACACCTAAAAATGATAAATGAAACTAAGATCTTTTGTTTTTGATGAAAAATAGCAGGGGGGGGGTGAAAACTACCCCCAAATTGAAAAATCGATACCTTGGAAACTAAGAACCGTAAAATTATGTGTAATAGCTTAAAAAATTCGTTGTGACATAGGCTTTTACCCGGATAGATGATGTCACCCCTAAAACAGTAAATAGTGATTTTACAGTGGGGAAAAAGGTCTTAAACGGGTAAAAATGATAATTGAACCTAAGATCTTTTGTTTTTGATGAAAAATAGCAGGGGGGGTGAAAACTACCCCCAAATTGAAAAATCGATACCTTGGAAACTAAGAACCGTAAAATTATGTGTAATAGCTTAAAAAATTCGTTGTGACATAGGCTTTTACCCGGATAGATGATGTCACCCCTAAAACAGTAAATAGTGATTTTACAGTGGGGAAAAAGGTTTTAAACGGGTAAAAATGATAATTGAACCTAAGATCTTTTGTTTTTGATGAAAAATAGCAGGGGGGTGAAAACAACCCCAAAATTGAAAAATCGATACCTTGGAAACTAAGAACCGTAAAATTATGTGTAATAGCTTAAAAAATTCGTTGTGACATAGGCTTTTACCCGGATAGATGATGTCACCCCTAAAACAGTAAATAGTGATTTTACAGTGGGGAAAAAGGTCTTAAACGGGTAAAAATGATAATTGAACCTAAGATCTTTTGTTTTTGATGAAAAATAGCAGGGGGGTGAAAACTACCCCAAAATTGAAAAATCGATACCTTGGAAACTAAGAACCGTAAAATTATGTGTAATAGCTTAAAAAATTCGTTGTGACATAGGCTTTTACCCGGATAGATGATGTCACCCCTAAAACAGTAAATAGTGATTTTACAGTGGGGAAAAAGGTTTTAAACGGGTAAAAATGATAATTGAACCTATGATCTTTTGTTTTTGATGAAAAATAGCAGGGGGGTGAAAACTACCCCAAAATTGAAAAATCGATACCTTGGAAACTAAGAACCGTAAAATTATGTGTAATAGCTTAAAAAATTCGTTGTGACATAGGCTTTTACCCGGATAGATGATGTCACCCCTAAAACAGTAAATAGTGATTTTACAGTGGGGAAAAAGGTCTTAAACGGGTAAAAATGATAATTGAACCTAAGATCTTTTGTTTTTGATGAAAAATAGCAGGGGGGTGAAAACTACCCCAAAATTGAAAAATCGATACCTTGGAAACTAAGAACCGTAAAATTATGTGTAATAGCTTAAAAAATTCGTTGTGACATAGGCTTTTACCCGGATAGATGATGTCACCCCTAAAACAGTAAATAGTGATTTTACAGTGGGGAAAAAGGTTTTAAACGGGTAAAAATGATAATTGAACCTAAGATCTTTTGTTTTTGATGAAAAATAGCAGGGGGGTGAAAACTACCCCAAAATTGAAAAATCGATACCTTGGAAACTAAGAACCGTAAAATTATGTGTAATAGCTTAAAAAATTCGTTGTGACATAGGCTTTTACCCGGATAGATGATGTCACCCCTAAAACAGTAAATAGTGATTTTACAGTGGGGAAAAAGGTCTTAAACGGGTAAAAATGATAATTGAACCTAAGATCTTTTGTTTTTGATGAAAAATAGCAGGGGGGTGAAAACTACCCCGTATATGAAAGGAGTGTAGACTTATTGATGTTGCAGATTGGAAACAGTGAAAGTTATCACTTTTGTTTAATTAGAAATCTTGCTCGCCTTGTGCGTTCAAGCATCACTAGCACTCAGAGAAGGATTTATATATGTAGACGTTGTTTGTCATATTATCTTCTTGAGGATGAGTTAAATGTTCACTTTGCAGACTGTAAACAGTTTCCTGTTGCAAAAAGCATAATGCCGACTGATGAACAAAGATTTGTTAATTTTACAGAATTCCGAGTTAAAGATACAGTTCCATTTATAATATATGCAGACACTGAATGCGTTTTGTCTCCAATTTCCTCCTGTTTTCCAAATAGTGACATTCATAACTCTACTTTAACACATAAACATATTCCTTACAGCATTTCTTTATACCTTCATTGTAATTTCGATAGTGAATTGTGCAGTTTCAAGCTCTTTAGGGGAAATAATTGCATTGAATTGTTTGTAAAGGAACTTTATAGTATTGTGGATAAACTTCAAACATATTACTTATCGGTTAAGCCAATGTTAAAGATGACCGAAAATGAAGAAAGATTATTTTTGTCAAGTAAAATGTGTCACATTTGCGAGAAACCGATTGCAGTTAATGAACTCAAAGTACGCGATCATTGTCACTTAACTGGAAAATATAGAGGAAGCGCACACAATAGTTGTAATTTAAATTACAAAGTAACAAAGGTTTTGCCTATAGCATTTCATAATCTAACCGCCTATGATGGACATTTTATAATTAAAGAAATTTGCGAGAAACGTGATGGAGAGGTGTTACATAATCCTGGTCATATAAAATTGTTAGCGATGAATATGGAACGTTACAAAGGGTTTACAAAGTATGTACGGGCTAAGAATGGATTCATTCAGTTAAGATTTTTCGATACATATAATTTCTTGTCCTGTTCACTAGATCAATGTTCATCTTCGTTAAGCGAAGATTCAAAGCAAATAACACAACGTTATTTTAATGATGATGCACAGTTTCGACTTACTGCGAGAAAAGGTGTGTTTCCCTATGAATACGTCACGAGTATGGATGTTCTTAACGAAACTAAATTACCTGAAATATCCAAGTTTTATAGCAGCCTTAATGATCAAACAATATCGAATGAAGAGTATGAGTTTGCTCAATCGGTGTGGGAAACGTTTTCCTGTCAAACATTAGGAGAATACGCAGATTTGTATTTAAAAGTTGACACACTTCTTTTGGCGGATGTCTTTGAAAATTTTAGATCGAATGGCATGGAAACTTATGGCATTGATGCAGCTCATTTTTACACTGCTCCATCTATGTCTTGGTGTGCTATGAAAAAGATAACCAACGTTCAACTTGAATTGCTTCAAGATATTGATATGTTACACTTTTTTGAACGATCTATTCGAGGAGGAAATGTTCAGTGTATAACACGACATGCGATTGCTAATAATAAGTATATGAAAACTTATGATGAGAAAAAGCAAGAGTCCTACATAATGTACTTTGACGTTAATAATTTGTATGGATATGCGATGATGGAATATCTTCCAACGGGTGGCTTTAAATGGATTGCAAATGTTGAAGGCTTTGATGTTTTAACTATTGATGATACTTCAGAAATTGGATATATTTTGGAAGTAGATTTGACTTATCCTCAAGAGTTACATGACAAACATTCAGATTACCCTCTATGTCCAGAAAAGTTGACAAAGCTAATGGCTACCCTAGATAATAAAGAACGTTATGTTTTGCATTATAGATTGTTAAAGCAATGTATTCAACTAGGAATGAAATTAGATCGTATTCACAGAATAATTGAATTCAATCAGAGCCAATGGCTAAAACCATATATTGATGTGAACACAGAGAAACGAAAACAAGCCAAAAATGATTTTGAAAAGAATTTTTATAAATTGATGAATAATGCAATTTTTGGTCGTTCACTGATGAATGTGAGGAAGTTAAGGGACATCAAATGGGTCACCAAATGGCATGGAGCTCGTGGTGGTAGGTCTTTAATAGCTAAGGCTAATTTTAAACATAGAATTATATTCGATGAACAATGTATGGTCATCGAGATGAGTAGACTAAAGATTTTTCACAATCAACCAGTATATGTTGGTGCATCTATATTAGATTTGTCTAAATGTAAAATGAATGACTTTCATTACAATGTTATTTTAGCAAATCCTGAATCAAATGTGAGGTTGTTATACACAGACACCGATAGTTTTATGTATATATTCTATTATGATATTTATGAGTTCATGAAACAACATTCAAATTTGTTTGATACTGGAAACTATGAAACAAACAATCCTTTTGGCATTGTGAGACAAAATAAAGGTGAAATTGGTTTAATGAAAGATGAAAATGCTGGAAGGATTGTTGAAGAATTTGTGGGGTTACGACCCAAAATGTATGCAATAAAATTGTGTGATGAAATGAATAGCTTGTGTAAGGCTAAAGGCATTAAGAAGAGTGTGAGTAAAAGTATGAATATTGATGAGTATCGAAAGTGTCTTTATAACAGAGAAAAAGTCAACAAAGTTCAAGTTTGTATAATTTCAAAATCTCATTCTGTATTTACTGTTCGGCAAAATAAGTTGGCAATTTCATCAAACGAAGATAAAATACACATAACTGAAAACGGAATTGATACTTTACCGTTTGGTCATTTTTCTCTGAAAAATGATTAGAAACAAATTGAGATTAAAGCAGTTCATCTCACTTACTTTATTTCTTTCACACACACACTTTTATGCTGGTAATAATACTAATTTTTGTGTGTTCCTTTGCTTATGAAATCCTAGACTAGGAGTTCCACATTCGACATGATAGCGGAGTTTCATCTCCCATAAACTCGTCTCTGAGGTGGGTGCCAGAAAAGGCATCCAGCTGTAAAAACCACACCCTCACATAGACTTTCATAACTTCTTACGTTGAGGTTCATAACACTACGTTGATTGATTTATCGGTTTCCTTTTCACAATTCCTGTCTATACATTCCTCTTGAAGGTTGCAAGATGCTTGCAAGGTTCCTAAAATGCAATTAAATTTAATAAATACCTTAAGATGGTTTGATTTGTTTAATGATATGGTGTTAATAGTATTTTTAGGTTTTGACTGGCTTTGCATTAAGAATTGACTAACCAAACATGAGTTACCTATCAGGGAAACATTTTGGCCACTATGTTGGCTATTGACCAGTGAGTTTAGCTGTTTATCATTTTTTTAAATCATAAACAACAGAGGGTTAAACGTATAGATAAACCGTGTGACCATGTTTGTTAAACAAGACATTATACCAGAGACAATTAGAATACTTATGTAGAGTTTACCAAAAATAATGTTGTGTAACAGTAAATGCTAGTCAACAGTTATACACTTCTAAAAAAAATCATCATACAATACCTGAGAGCTCTTCTAAAATTATTGATGTGTAACATGATTCCACTAACTTGCTATGTATTTTTTGGCTTGGGGGTGATTTTCAAGAAATGCAAATGGAACTGAAATGCAATACAAACAATGAGCGTGCCTGGTGGCTGAGATTGATACCACGACGTACTGTCGGTTATGTAGCTATGTGGAATGTATATCAAATATGGTTTACTTCAAGGTCTGGAGATCCCTACAATTCCTACAATAAATGATCTTGAAATGGTCATCCTATGGTGTGAAAATATTTATTAGGTATATATATTTACTGAAAACAATTATGATTTATTAAATGTTTATATGTTTACAGTATTGTTATTTAATGTAAGCACTTGAGGCACTACCGACCAATGGGAAGCAAAAAGTGGGAGCATATATGGGATGAAATGTGGGAGCAAAGCAAATATAAAAAGTGGGAGCAAATATGCTAACAGATATGTCAACAAATATGCCGGCAAAAGTATATACACAATTCAAGATAGTTGAAAGTAAAGTATATACACAATTCAAGTTAGCATATTTGCTCCCACTTTTTATATTTGCTTTGCTCCCACATTTCATCCCATATATGCTCCCACTTTTTGCTTCCCATTGGTCGGTAGTGCCTCAAGTGCTTACATTAAATAACAATACTGTAAACATATAAACATTTAATAAATCATAATTGTTTTCAGTAAATATATATACCTAATAAATATTTTCACACCATAGGATGACCATTTCAAGATCATTTATTGTAGGAATTGTAGGGATCTCCAGACCTTGAAGTAAACCATATTTGATATACATTCCACATAGCTACATAACCGACAGTACGTCGTGGTATCAATCTCAGCCACCAGGCACGCTCATTGTTTGTATTGCATTTCAGTTCCATTTGCATTTCTTGAAAATCACCCCCAAGCCAAAAAATACATAGCAAGTTAGTGGAATCATGTTACACATCAATAATTTTGGAAGAGCTCTCAGGTATTGTATGATGATTTTTTTTAGAAGTGTATAACTGTTGACTAGCATTTACTGTTACACAACATTATTTTTGGTAAACTCTACATAAGTATTCTAATTGTCTCTGGTATAATGTCTTGTTTAACAAACATGGTCACACGGTTTATCTATACGTTTAACCCTCTGTTGTTTATGATTTAAAAAAATGATAAACAGCTAAACTCACTGGTCAATAGCCAACATAGTGGCCAAAATGTTTCCCTGATAGGTAACTCATGTTTGGTTAGTCAATTCTTAATGCAAAGCCAGTCAAAACCTAAAAATACTATTAACACCATATCATTAAACAAATCAAACCATCTTAAGGTATTTATTAAATTTAATTGCATTTTAGGAACCTTGCAAGCATCTTGCAACCTTCAAGAGGAATGTATAGACAGGAATTGTGAAAAGGAAACCGATAAATCAATCAACGTAGTGTTATGAACCTCAACGTAAGAAGTTATGAAAGTCTATGTGAGGGTGTGGTTTTTACAGCTGGATGCCTTTTCTGGCACCCACCTCAGAGACGAGTTTATGGGAGATGAAACTCCGCTATCATGTCGAATGTGGAACTCCTAGTCTAGGATTTCATAAGCAAAGGAACACACAAAAATTAGTATTATTACCAGCATAAAAGTGTGTGTGTGAAAGAAATAAAGTAAGTGAGATGAACTGCTTTAATCTCAATTTGTTTCTAATCATTTTTCAGAGAAAAATGACCAAACGGTAAAGTATCAATTCCGTTTTCAGTTATGTGTCTTTTATCTTCGTTTGATGAAATTGCCAACTTATTTTGCCGAACAGTAAATACAGAATGAGATTTTGAAATTATACAAACTTGAACTTTGTTGACTTTTTCTCTGTTATAAAGACACTTTCGATACTCATCAATATTCATACTTTTACTCACACTCTTCTTAATGCCTTTAGCCTTACACAAGCTATTCATTTCATCACACAATTTTATTGCATACATTTTGGGTCGTAACCCCACAAATTCTTCAACAATCCTTCCAGCATTTTCATCTTTCATTAAACCAATTTCACCTTTATTTTGTCTCACAATGCCAAAAGGATTGTTTGTTTCATAGTTTCCAGTATCAAACAAATTTGAATGTTGTTTCATGAACTCATAAATATCATAATAGAATATATACATAAAACTATCGGTGTCTGTGTATAACAACCTCACATTTGATTCAGGATTTGCTAAAATAACATTGTAATGAAAGTCATTCATTTTACATTTAGACAAATCTAATATAGATGCACCAACATATACTGGTTGATTGTGAAAAATCTTTAGTCTACTCATCTCGATGACCATACATTGTTCATCGAATATAATTCTATGTTTAAAATTAGCCTTAGCTATTAAAGACCTACCACCACGAGCTCCATGCCATTTGGTGACCCATTTGATGTCCCTTAACTTCCTCACATTCATCAGTGAACGACCAAAAATTGCATTATTCATCAATTTATAAAAATTCTTTTCAAAATCATTTTTGGCTTGTTTTCGTTTCTCTGTGTTCACATCAATATATGGTTTTAGCCATTGGCTCTGATTGAATTCAATTATTCTGTGAATACGATCTAATTTCATTCCTAGTTGAATACATTGCTTTAACAATCTATAATGCAAAACATAACGTTCTTTATTATCTAGGGTAGCCATTAGCTTTGTCAACTTTTCTGGACATAGAGGGTAATCTGAATGTTTGTCATGTAACTCTTGAGGATAAGTCAAATCTACTTCCAAAATATATCCAATTTCTGAAGTATCATCAATAGTTAAAACATCAAAGCCTTCAACATTTGCAATCCATTTAAAGCCACCCGTTGGAAGATATTCCATCATCGCATATCCATACAAATTATTAACGTCAAAGTACATTATGTAGGACTCTTGCTTTTTCTCATCATAAGTTTTCATATACTTATTATTAGCAATCGCATGTCGTGTTATACACTGAACATTTCCTCCTCGAATAGATCGTTCAAAAAAGTGTAACATATCAATATCTTGAAGCAATTCAAGTTGAACGTTGGTTATCTTTTTCATAGCACACCAAGACATAGATGGAGCAGTGTAAAAATGAGCTGCATCAATGCCATAAGTTTCCATGCCATTCGATCTAAAATTTTCAAAGACATCCGCCAAAAGAAGTGTGTCAACTTTTAAATACAAATCTGCGTATTCTCCTAATGTTTGACAGGAAAACGTTTCCCACACCGATTGAGCAAACTCATACTCTTCATTCGATATTGTTTGATCATTAAGGCTGCTATAAAACTTGGATATTTCAGGTAATTTAGTTTCGTTAAGAACATCCATACTCGTGACGTATTCATAGGGAAACACACCTTTTCTCGCAGTAAGTCGAAACTGTGCATCATCATTAAAATAACGTTGTGTTATTTGCTTTGAATCTTCGCTTAACGAAGATGAACATTGATCTAGTGAACAGGACAAGAAATTATATGTATCGAAAAATCTTAACTGAATGAATCCATTCTTAGCCCGTACATACTTTGTAAACCCTTTGTAACGTTCCATATTCATCGCTAACAATTTTATATGACCAGGATTATGTAACACCTCTCCATCACGTTTCTCGCAAATTTCTTTAATTATAAAATGTCCATCATAGGCGGTTAGATTATGAAATGCTATAGGCAAAACCTTTGTTACTTTGTAATTTAAATTACAACTATTGTGTGCGCTTCCTCTATATTTTCCAGTTAAGTGACAATGATCGCGTACTTTGAGTTCATTAACTGCAATCGGTTTCTCGCAAATGTGACACATTTTACTTGACAAAAATAATCTTTCTTCATTTTCGGTCATCTTTAACATTGGCTTAACCGATAAGTAATATGTTTGAAGTTTATCCACAATACTATAAAGTTCCTTTACAAACAATTCAATGCAATTATTTCCCCTAAAGAGCTTGAAACTGCACAATTCACTATCGAAATTACAATGAAGGTATAAAGAAATGCTGTAAGGAATATGTTTATGTGTTAAAGTAGAGTTATGAATGTCACTATTTGGAAAACAGGAGGAAATTGGAGACAAAACGCATTCAGTGTCTGCATATATTATAAATGGAACTGTATCTTTAACTCGGAATTCTGTAAAATTAACAAATCTTTGTTCATCAGTCGGCATTATGCTTTTTGCAACAGGAAACTGTTTACAGTCTGCAAAGTGAACATTTAACTCATCCTCAAGAAGATAATATGACAAACAACGTCTACATATATAAATCCTTCTCTGAGTGCTAGTGATGCTTGAACGCACAAGGCGAGCAAGATTTCTAATTAAACAAAAGTGATAACTTTCACTGTTTCCAATCTGCAACATCAATAAGTCTACACTCCTTTCATATACGGGGTAGTTTTCACCCCCCTGCTATTTTTCATCAAAAACAAAAGATCTTAGGTTCAATTATCATTTTTACCCGTTTAAGACCTTTTTCCCCACTGTAAAATCACTATTTACTGTTTTAGGGGTGACATCATCTATCCGGGTAAAAGCCTATGTCACAACGAATTTTTTAAGCTATTACACATAATTTTACGGTTCTTAGTTTCCAAGGTATCGATTTTTCAATTTTGGGGTAGTTTTCACCCCCCTGCTATTTTTCATCAAAAACAAAAGATCTTAGGTTCAATTATCATTTTTACCCGTTTAAAACCTTTTTCCCCACTGTAAAATCACTATTTACTGTTTTAGGGGTGACATCATCTATCCGGGTAAAAGCCTATGTCACAACGAATTTTTTAAGCTATTACACATAATTTTACGGTTCTTAGTTTCCAAGGTATCGATTTTTCAATTTTGGGGTAGTTTTCACCCCCCTGCTATTTTTCATCAAAAACAAAAGATCTTAGGTTCAATTATCATTTTTACCCGTTTAAGACCTTTTTCCCCACTGTAAAATCACTATTTACTGTTTTAGGGGTGACATCATCTATCCGGGTAAAAGCCTATGTCACAACGAATTTTTTAAGCTATTACACATAATTTTACGGTTCTTAGTTTCCAAGGTATCGATTTTTCAATTTTGGGGTAGTTTTCACCCCCCTGCTATTTTTCATCAAAAACAAAAGATCATAGGTTCAATTATCATTTTTACCCGTTTAAAACCTTTTTCCCCACTGTAAAATCACTATTTACTGTTTTAGGGGTGACATCATCTATCCGGGTAAAAGCCTATGTCACAACGAATTTTTTAAGCTATTACACATAATTTTACGGTTCTTAGTTTCCAAGGTATCGATTTTTCAATTTTGGGGTAGTTTTCACCCCCCTGCTATTTTTCATCAAAAACAAAAGATCTTAGGTTCAATTATCATTTTTACCCGTTTAAGACCTTTTTCCCCACTGTAAAATCACTATTTACTGTTTTAGGGGTGACATCATCTATCCGGGTAAAAGCCTATGTCACAACGAATTTTTTAAGCTATTACACATAATTTTACGGTTCTTAGTTTCCAAGGTATCGATTTTTCAATTTTGGGGTGGTTTTCACCCCCCTGCTATTTTTCATCAAAAACAAAAGATCTTAGGTTCAATTATCATTTTTACCCGTTTAAAACCTTTTTCCCCACTGTAAAATCACTATTTACTGTTTTAGGGGTGACATCATCTATCCGGGTAAAAGCCTATGTCACAACGAATTTTTTAAGCTATTACACATAATTTTACGGTTCTTAGTTTCCAAGGTATCGATTTTTCAATTTGGGGGTAGTTTTCACCCCCCCTGCTATTTTTCATCAAAAACAAAAGATCTTAGGTTCAATTATCATTTTTACCCGTTTAAGACCTTTTTCCCCACTGTAAAATCACTATTTACTGTTTTAGGGGTGACATCATCTATCCGGGTAAAAGCCTATGTCACAACGAATTTTTTAAGCTATTACACATAATTTTACGGTTCTTAGTTTCCAAGGTATCGATTTTTCAATTTGGGGGTAGTTTTCACCCCCCCCCTGCTATTTTTCATCAAAAACAAAAGATCTTAGTTTCATTCATCATTTTTAGGTGTTTAACACGTTTTTTCCCCATAACATGACTATTTACTATTTTAGGGGTGAAATGACCAATCCAGGTAAAAGCCTATGTCATCACCTATTTTTAAAGCTATAACGCCTAATTTTAGGGTTCATAGTTTCCAAGATATTGAGTTTTCAATTTTGGGGGGGTAGTTTCACCCCATAAAGGGGGACGTCGCCCCAAGTGCTAGGACCCCTCATACAAGTCCCTAGCATGATTGGTTCACGAGATATTAACAAAAGTGTAGTTAGGCCCTTTTGACAAGAAAATAAATGAATGATACTTTCAAAAACGAGGTGTCACCCCAAGTGCTAGGATACTGCCTATGGGAAAATCCCATCCTGGGTTCAGAAAATATTAACAAATGTGTAGTTAGACCCTTTTGACAAAAGCCACCGGTGTGCATACATACAAAAATTGCTCTTTCACCCCAGGTAAGGGTAGTTTTTATTTTGGGGGTTGACATACCTCATTCATACAAAAGGAGAATTCACTACGAGTCCTATGACACCCCATATGTTTACATCGCATTATTGGTTAGCGAGATACTAAAAATCGAATGACCTATTAGTTTTTTGTTTTTTTAATAAATTTTTTAAAAAGCCTCATCTATAAAGAATCTTTTAAAAATTCCGCTCTCTTACAAAAACCCTCAAGTGCGCATGCATACAAAAATAACCACTACTTAACCTCCGGGTAAGGGTAGATTTATTTTGGGGTGGATATACTCCCGTCCATAGCAAGGGGTGGTTCACCACAAGTCCTACGACACCCTATATGCATCGTTCTAGCCTTACAAGCTCATTAAATTCGCCAAAATGTCAAAAAAGCACGTTTACCTCAAATTGCGTTTCCAAATTCCACCCATTTTAAAAAATTACCTCACCATCAAATAGAGCGGGAAAAATAGCATTTAAACGAACCCTCACTCAACCCTAGTCCTCGCCCGCCACCAAACATTTCCCAACATAGCCATACGTATTCAAGCACACACGCGACTTGCAAGAGAACATACACTACCCCACTACCCGCGAATAACCTTTTGTTTTGGTGCACACACTCGCATGGGTGTCAGATGACAGTTAGCATCCTAATAAACATCCTCCATGACGTCAACACCCATTAACTTTTTATCACCATCGCACAAACAAGCCAAAGGGTCAACCTCTTCCCACGCTAACACGTGCACTGCACATGCTCGCTCCTGGACCACGTGCTCGCTCTAAGGACCCATGACGTCATCCCATGACGTCATCAGGATTACGCAATTTCTGGTCATGATGATGCAATATTTAGAGTCTAACAAACACTTACTACTAATGATCCTGCGTGGAATTGAGTTTTAAATTTGTTATGAATACGTCAACTTGACAGTAAATGGAATTCCTATAGTGGCCCATGAAAAGCTAGCCCAGTTCCCGTATAAAACATGGATACATATTATATTGATCACTGCATTACCGCAATGTGGGTTAATATCTGAATAGCCATGGCGCAGAAACATAATACCGGCTTTGCCGACTAGTTACAATGTTTCATATTAAAGCATATCACCATTTAAATACCGATACGAAGACTTTGAACATGTGGTGTTTCAATCAGTTGACACCAGAGTTCGCATGACCGTTTACCGCTCAGTATGAAAGTGTTGAGCAAAGTTACGTGGGGAGTGGATGCCCATCACTTTTATCCAGAGATTGAAAAACAGACTCTTAATCTTTTATATATATATATATATATATATATATATATATATACTAGCAGGTACCCGCGGCTTCGCTCGCGTCATAGTCTTGTCATATTGTTATTCAATGAAATGCAGATTTAACCCCGTTCACATCCCTTCAGAACCTGAATATCCAAAATTCCCTCCTTAGTAGATATTTTCGACACACAACAAACATATCCCCAAAATATCATTCTTCTGACTTTAATAGTTTTGGCTGGTCGATGAGAGTGAATATCCAAAAATCCTTCCTTAGTGGACATTTTTCTTCCAGAATTTCACCCCTCCCCATGGGCCCCTTAAATTGGATCTATGAAAAAACGGTCGAACCCCTATTTATTTATATATTTATTTATTTATTTATTTATTTATTATTAAGCTGATTGTTTTCCTCTGAGTTTCAAACTCCTCGCCTATGTCGATTAAGTGATACACGCCCCGTTAGGAATCCTTCAACACCCACTTTTCACCCCTTTTACCTCATAATATACACCACACCGAAAAACCCTCAGACACTTGTCTTCTTATTTTTAATGATGAGTTTATATGCCGAGTATCACATTCCCCACTGAAACCAATCGGGAGATATTGCTAATCAATGAAATACAGGTTTAACCCCCTTAAGACCCCTTTAGAACCTGAATATCAGAAAATCCTCCCTTAGTGGACGGTTTTGACCTAAAATGATCATTTCCCCAAAATGTCATGTTTCTAACTTCAATAATTTTGGTTGGGCGATGGTGAGTGAGTCAGCACTTTTTCTTTCAATTTTCTTTTTTCAAATTTCACCCCTCCCCATGAATCCCTTAAATTGGGCTTATGAAAAAAACTGTCGAACACCTATTTACTTATTTTTAAGCATTTTTCCCCCTGAGTTTGATGAGCGAGTCTGTCAGTCAATCAGATAGGACACTTTCTTTCCTGTTTTTCTCCCCCAAATTTTCACCCCTCCTCATGGGCCCCTTAAATTGGATTTATGAAAAAACCGTCAAACACCTATTTACTTATTTTTAAGCTGATTTTTTTTTCGCTGAGTTTCAAACTCCTCGCTTATGTCGTTTAAGAGAGACACGCTCAGTTAGGAATCCTTCAAACCCCACTTTTCACCCCTTTCACCTCATAATATACACCACATCGAAAAACCCTCAGACACTTGTCTTCTTGTTTTTAATGGTGAGTTTATATGCCGAGTATCACATCCCTCAATGAAACCAAGCCGGAGATATTGTTATTCAATGAAATGCAGGTGTACCCCCTTAACACCCCTTTAGAACCTGAATATCCAAAAATCCTTCCTTAGTGGGCGTTTTCGACTTACAACGAACATATCCCCAAAATTTCATGTTTCTAACTTTAATAGTTTTGGCTGGGCGATGATGAGTCAGTCAGTCAGTCAGTCAGTCAGGACACTTGCTTTTATATAAGACTAGCTGAAATACCCGTGCTTCGTTACGCGTCATAAATACATTAAAATGTGAAAGTGACAGTAAAAACAGGGGATAGGCGAGGTGCTGCACAGAGGGAGATTAGGGATGGAACATTTTGTCCAACTACACCGTTCGGCGTTGACCGTGTTTTATAGCACAAATTTAGGTTTTACTCGCTAACCGTTGGAGATACCTTTCGGATAGAAAATGTAATTTTAAACCACGTATATACCATCAAAAGTTTGGTATTTCTTAGCGTTCACTTTTTATTTGAAATGGAAATATGAAAAATTGAAACCAAAGGGTATAGTGACGTCACTAAAATGGTCACCATCTTAAAATAGTGCAAAGTATTGAAATCAAAAGTAGTCTATATGTTAACCAGGTAAATCAACTACTTCCATGTAAAATTCATGTAAGTCGGACCAGTGGTTCTAGCGGGATTGAGTAATACACAGACACACACCATCTCATTTTTAGCCTCGCTTCGCTCGCGTCATAGTCGTGTCATATTGTTATTCAATGACATGCAGGTTTAACCCCCTTAACACCCCTTTAGAACCAGAATATCCAAAAATCCCTCCTTAGTAGACTTTTTCGACACACAACAAACATATCCCCTTCTTCTAACTTTAATAGTTTTGATTGGTCGAAGAGAGTGAACATCCAAAAATCCTTCCTTAGTGGACGTTTTCCTTCCAGAATTTCCCCCCTCCCCATTGGATTTATGAAAAAAAAAACGGTCGAACACCTACTTATTTTAATTATTTATTCATTTATTTATTTTTAAGCTGATTGATACTCGGAGAAAATCAAACTCCTCGCCTATGTCGTTTAAGAGATACACGCTCCGTTAGGACTCTTTCAACCCCCACTTTTCATCCCTTTCACCTCATAATATACACCACATCGAAAAACCATTAGACATATGTCAGCTTATTTTTAATGATTAGTATATATGCCAAGTATCACATCCCCAAATGAAACCACTCGTGAGATATTGTTATTCAATGAAATGCACGTTTACCCCCTTAACACCTCTTTAGAACCTGAATATCCAAAACTCTTTCCTTAGTGGACGTTTTCCTCATACAAAGAACTTATCCCCAAAATTTCATGTTTCTAACTTCAATAATTTTGGCTGGGCGATGATGAGTGAGTGAGTCAGTCAGGATATTTTCTTTCATTTATTTTTGAGAATTTCACCCCTCCCCATGAACCCCTTAAATTGGATTTATGAAAAAAAAATGGTCGAACACCTATTTACCTATTTAAAGTTGTTTCCCCCCTGAGTTTGATGAGTGAGTAAGTGATTCAATCAGTTAGGACAGTTTCTTTCCTGTTTTTCCCCCCGAATTTCACTCCTCCCCATGGGCCCCTTAAATTGGATTTATGAAGAAATGGTCGAACACCTATTTACTTATTTTTAAGCTGCGTTTTCCGCTGAATTTCAAACTTATCGCCTATGTTGAATAAGAGATACAGTACACGCTCCGTTAAGAATCCTTCAACCCCCAATTTTCTCCCCTTTCACCTCATAATATACACCATATCGATAAACTCTTTGACATATGTCTGCTTATTTTGAATGCTTAGTTTATATGCCGAATATCACATCCCCAAATGAAACAACTCGTGAGATATTGTTATTCAATGAAATGCAAGTTTAACCCCGTTAACACCCCTTCAGAACATGAATATCAAAAAATCCATCCTTAGAGGACTTTTTCGACATACAACGAACATATCCCCAAAATTTCAAGTTTATAACTGCAATAGGTTTGCTGGGGGATGATGAGTGAATATCCAAAAATCCTTCCTTAGTGGACTTCTTTCCCCAGAATTTCATCTCTCCCCATGAGGCCCTTAAATTGGATTTATGAAAAAAAACGATCGAACACCTATTTACTACTTTTTCAATCTGATTTTTAGCCCATTTTCAATTTTGAAAAAATAGGCTTATGAGATCACCTTTTGTCCGTGTGTGTGTGCGTGTGTGTGTGTGTGTGTGTGATTCGTGTGTGTGTCCCCCCCTAATAAAAACTAAACGGCAGGAGCGATTTCAATGAAACTCGGTAAGTTCATAGCACTATTCCCGGCGACCTCGACCGTGCCCATCAAATTTTGTTACGACTCACCAATCCAACATGGCGGCTGTGCGAAATATTTCACCAGCATTCAATATCTCCGAAACTATTACCGATATTACCCTGACATTTTCTATGGTGATAGAGGGAACTACTATAAGTTCACTTATGTGACTTTTGAAAACCTGGTGACTACAAAACGAACATGGCGGCCAAGCGAATTTGCGACTTTTAAATAGACGTTTCTCGCGATTTGACCAACCAAACGCAATGAAACTTGGTACAGTGTATGTCTATACACATTGTAATGCACCGACATCTAATTTCGTTCAATTGTTTACATAATCACAAGATGGCGGATGTGCGAAATATTTCACCGGCATTCTATATCTCTGCAACTATTAGCGGTATCTCCCTAAAATTTTGTATGAAGATAAAGGGCACTACTGGAAGTCCATGTATAAGATTTTCAAAAACCGGTTAACTACAAAACGAACATGGCGGCCAAGCGAATTTGAACATTTTAAATAGACCTTTCTCGCGATTTAATGTTCCAAGCGCACTGAAACCTGGCACAGGAAATATTTATACACATTGTAATCCACTGGTATCTAATTTAGTTCAATTGTTTACATAACCTCAAGATGGCGGCAGGGAGAATTTTAAAATTAATTTTTTATTTCTTGTGATGTAGTCATGCGATCGAAGTGAAAGTTTGAATAATGAACCTACGCAATAATTTTCCTTTAATGGTACATGACTCTATGGCCTATACATTTAACAATCCAACATGGCGGCCATCCGAAATATTTAGACGATACTGAATATCTACGAATCTATTTTAGCAATCAAACTGCATTTTTTAATGTTCATAGGGGCTATGAACTTAAGTTCACCTATAGGACTTTAAATAACCTGGTGATCACAAATCCAACATGGCGGTGACGCGAATTATAAATATTCACATGGACGTTCCTCGCAATTTAACCATCCACGTGCAGTGAAACTTGGTACAGTAAATCTTTATCCGAATGTTAATCCACTGGCATCTAATTTATTTCAATTGATTCCATAACCTCAAGATGACGACTGTGAAAATTTTTTAAATCTCCTTGTTTTTTCTCGTGTCCTAATTATGCGATTGAAGTTTGAATACTACACGTTCACAATAATCTGCATGTAACAGTACATAACTCTAGGACCTACATATATAAAATCCAACATGGCGACCATCCGAAATATTTAGTCGGTTCTCAATATCTACGAATCTCTTACAGCAATCAATCTGAAATTGTGTATGTTGATAGTGGCAATTAACATAAGTAGGATATATGAAAATAGGCTGTATAGTTCTTCACGGAACTACTTGTTCTCCCTGAGATTCTTACTTTTTGCCTCTGTCTTTTAAGAGATACTTGCTCCGTTAAGAATCCTTCAACACTCACTTTTCACACATACACCTCATAATATACACCACACCGAAAACCCCTCAGACATGTGTGTTCTTATTCTTAATGATGAGTTTATATGCCTTGTATCCCATCCCAAAGGAAACCAATCGGTAGATATTGTTATTCAATTAAATGCAAGTCTACCCCCTTAACACCCCTTTAGAACCTGAATATCCAAAATTCCTTCCGTAGTGGACGTTTTCGACATACAACGAACATAGCCCCTTAATGTCATGTTTCTAACTTCGATAATTTTGGCTGGGGGATGCTGAGTGAGTGAGTAAGTCAGGACATTTTCTTTCAATTATTTTTCAGAATTTCACCCCTCTCATGAACACCTTAAATAGGATTTATGAAAAAAAAAACCGGTCGAACACCTATTTACTTATTTTTGAGCTGTTCTTCCCCCCTGAGTTTGATGAGTGAGTGAGTTAGGACACTTTCTTTCCTGTTTATTCCCCCAGAATTTCACCCCTCTCCAAGGGCCCCTTAAATTGGATTTATGAAAAAACGGTCGAACACCTATTTACTTATATTCTAAGCTGTCTTTTCCCGACGAATTTCAAACTTCTCGCCTATGTCGTTTAAGAGATACACGCTCTGTTAAGAATCCCTCAACCCCCAATTTTCACCCCTTTCACCTCATAATATACACCACATCGATAAACCTTTAGACATTTGTCTGATTATTTTAATGATTAGTTATATACCGAATATCACATCCCCAAAGAAACAACTCATGAGATATCGTTATTCAATGAAATGCACGCTTACCCCCTTAACACCTCTTTAAAACCCGAATCACAAAAATCATTCATTAGTTGACGTTTTCGACATACAACGAACATATTCCCAAAATTTCATGTTTCTAACTTTAATAGTTTTCGCTGGGCGTGATGAGTGAGTGAGTCAGACAGGACATTTTCTTTCAATTATTTTTACCAGAATCTCACCCATCCCCATGGGCCCCTTAAATTGGATTGATGAAAAAACGCTTGAACACCTATTAACTTATTTTTAAGCTGTCTTTTTCCCCTGAGTTTGATGAGTAAGTGAGTTAGTCAGTCAGTTAGGACACTTTCTCTCCTTTCCCTCCCCCAGAATTTCACCCCGCCCCATTGGCTCCTTGAATTAATTTATGAAAAAACGGTGGAACACCGATTTACTTATTTTTTAAAGCTGATTTTTTTTTTCGCTGAGTTTCAAATTTCTCGCCTATGTCGTTTAGGAGATAGGCCTACAAGCTTCGTTAGGAATCCTTCAACCTCCAATTTTCACCCCTTTCACCTCATAGTAATACACCACATCGAAAAACCTTTAGACACATGTCTGCTTATTTTTAATGATTAGTTTATATGCCGAGTATCACATCCACACATGAAACCACTCGTGAGATATTGTTATTCAATGAAATGCAGGTTTAACCCCCTTAAGACCCCTTTAGAACCTGAATATTCAAAAATCCTCCCTTAGTGTATGGTTTTGACATACAACGAACATATCCCGAAAATGACATGTTTCCAACTTCAATATTTTTGGCTGGGCGATGATGGGTGAGTGAGTCAGGACCTTTTTCTTTCATTTTTTTCCCTTCAGAATTTCACCCCTCCCGATGAACCCCTTAAATTTGATTTATCAAAAAACTGTCGAACTCACTTATACTTATTTTTAAGCAGTTTTTCCCCCTGAGTTTGAAGAGCGAGTGAGTCAATCGGTTAGGACACTTTCTTTCCTGTTTTTTTAACCCATAATTTCACCCCTCCCCATGGGCCCCTTAAATTGGATTTATGAAAAAACGGTCAAACACCTATTTACTTATTTTTTGCTGATTTTTTCCGCTGAGTTTCAAACTCCTCGCCTATGTCGTTTAAGAGATACAGGTTCCGTTAGGAATCTTTCAACCCCCACTTTTCTCCCCTTACACCTCATAATATACACCATATCGAAAAACACTCAGGCCTGTGTCTTCTTATTTTTAATGATGAGTTTATATGCCGAGTATCACATCCCCCAATGAAACCAATCGGGAGATATTGCTATTCAATGAAATGCAGGTCTACCCCCTTAACACCCCTTTAGAACCTCAATACCCAAAAATCCTTTCTTAGTGGGCGTTTGCGGTCCTTGAGGAAGCTGCATACCAAATTTCATTCCAATCCGTTGGGTTGTTTCTGAGGTTTCGTGATGAATGTGTGAGTGAGTGTGTGAGTGGTATTTGACAAATATCTAGTAGATAGTGTCAAGTCTTTGTTATGCTATACTCGGTTGACAGTGCTTTGTGAGCAGTTGAGTAACTAACGGGATTTCAAGTAAAGATCCTCATTTTCTATACCGGTAGTGCAGAGCACAAATGGCATCCAGTCGGCCGTGTCTCGACTTGAGCTATGTTGCCATGGAAACTATCTGCCTTGCCATTCCTTCATGAGTATATTTTATGATTTGATTAGCCTGTGCTTGAGTGCAAAAGTGCCGAAATCAGAATAATGAGAAAGTCTATCGAAAATTCAAGTAGTCAGCGGTTCCTTCTGGGTCCTAAACTATGTGAATGCAAAATTTGGTTGAGATTGGTGAAACGGTGTAGATTTGTATACGGAACCAACCCACCCACCCACCCACCCACATACATACATACATACAGACTTTCACTTTTATATAAAAGTTATATATACAAGCTGACCCGGCAGACGTTGTCCTGCCAATCAAAGAAAGTGTTGTAACTTTGTTTCTTGAAGTGCTTTTGGATACACAATATTTTTTTCATTTTCTGTTAACTGCCTCTAAACTATCGTGAATTGAATTAACTAATTTAGAAACATTCGTTGGAGCGTGCACAACAATCTCCAAAGTTTCATCGCAAACGGTTAAATGGCATTTAACGCATACGGGATTTGGTTTAAATGATTCGTGCGCTGTCACTCATTTGTTGAATCTACTCGTGCTCTACCAACTGTGAAATGGATTTACTAAGTTAGAAAGCTTCACGTAAGTGTACACAACAACTCATCAAAGTTTCATCGCATTCGATGAATAGTATATGAACGCATACAGGATTTTGTTGGAACGCTTCGCGCGTCGTCACTCATTTGTTACATCTACTCGTGCGCTACCAATATTGTAAAATGGATTTACCAAGTTGAACACCTTCCCTGCCGTGTACACAACAACTCATCAAAGTTTCATCGGAATCGGATGAATGACATATGAACGCGTAAGTGATTTTCTTTAAACGATTTGCGTGCCGTCACTCATTTGTTGAATCTACTCATGCGCTACCTATTATAAAAAAGATTTACTAAGCCTGAAACCTTCTCTGACGTGTACTCAATGATTCACCAAGGTTTGATCGCAATCGGATGAATGATATATGACCGCATACGGGACATTGTGGAAACGATTCGTGCGCCGTCGCTCATTTGTTGAATCTACTCGTGCGCTACTTATTAAAAACTGTATTTACTAAGAGAGAAACATTTCCTGGAGTGTACACAACAATTCACCAAAGTTTCATCGCAATCGGATAAATGGTATATGGACGCATACGGTACTTTGTTGAAATGATTCGCGTGCCGTCACACATTTGTTGAATCTGCTCGTGCGCTACCTATTGTAAAATAGATTTATTAAGCCAGAAACCTTCCGTAGGGTGTACACAACAAACATCTCACCCAAGTTTCATCGAAATCGGACGAATGGTATTTGAACTCTACGGGACCATATTGAAACGCTTCGTGCATCGTCGCTCATTTGTTGAATCTACTCGTGCGAAACCTCCTGTGAAATGGATTTACTAAGTTAGAAACCCTCACGTAAGTGTACACAACATCTCACCCAAATTTCATCGAAATCGGACGAATGGTATTTGAACGCATACGGGACTTTATTGAAACGCTTCGTGCGTCGTCGCTCATTTGTTGAATCTACACGTGCGAAACCTCCCGTGAAATAGATTTACTAAGTTAGAAACCCTCACGTAAGTGTACACAACATCTCATCCAAGTTTCATTGCAATCGGATGAATGGTATATGAACGCATACGGGACTTTGATTAAAAGTTCGCGCGTCGTTGCTCATTTGTTGAATCTACTCGTGAGCTACCTATTGTAAAATGGATTTACTAAGTTAGAAACCCTCACGTAAGTGTACACAACATCTCACCCAAGTTTCATCGCTATCGGACGAATGGTATTTGAACGCATACGGGACTTTGTTGAAACGCTTCGCACGTCGCCGCTCATTTGTTGAATCTACTCGTGCGCAACCTCCTGTGAAATGGATTACTAAGTTAGAAGCCTTCATTTAAGTGTACACAACAACTCATCAAAGTTTCATCTAAATCTATGAATGGAATATAAACTTATACGGGATTTTGTTGAAACGCTTCGCGCGTCGTCATTCATTTGTTGAATCTAGTCGTGCGCTATCTATTGTAAAATGGATTTACCAAGGCAAACACCTTCTCTGGAGCTCACTCAACATATCACCCAAGTTTCATGGCAATCGGATGAATGGTATATGAACGCATACGGGACTTTGGAACGCTCTAACGTGCAGAGACAAACGGTAGAATTCGACATCACTGCCACCTTTGGTATAAAACACAACTTGAACGCATACGGGACTTTGTTGAAACGCTTCGCACGTCGCCGCTCATTTGTTGAATCTACTCGTGCGCAACCTCCTGTGAAATGGATTACTAAGTTAGAAGCCTTCATTTAAGTGTACACAACAACTCATCAAAGTTTCATCTAAATCTATGAATGGAATATAAACTTATACGGGATTTTGTTGAAACGCTTCGCGCGTCGTCATTCATTTGTTGAATCTAGTCGTGCGCTATCTATTGTAAAATGGATTTACCAAGGCAAACACCTTCTCTGGAGCTCACTCAACGTATCACCCAAGTTTCATGGCAATCGGATGAATGGTATATGAACGCATACGGGACTTTGAAACGCTCTAACGTGCAGAGACAAACAGTAGAATTCGACATCACTGCCACCTTTGGTATAAAACACAACTTTCCGCCATGGGCGGAGTGTATGTAATGGCGGTAGTTGCTCAGGTTGCGACCAGGTGGCTCTAACGTGCAGAGACAAACCGTCCAAAGACATCAGCTTTCACGAAGGCCAAGGCTAGTGGTTTCCATGACGACTGTTTTTGACTGTACATTGTGGTTCTAAAATTGTGTGTAAATTGTGGTTCTAAAATTGTGTTCATTCCACCTACCGGGTCAGATTGTGAATCTAAACCATACATGGACCCACCCCAATATACATACCAAATTCCATCAAAATCGGTTCAGTCGTTTAGGAGGAGTTCAGTCACATACACACGTGTCGAAGAATTATATATATAAAGATAAAGGAATGTATGTCTGTCTGTTCGTATTTTATGCGTTCATAAACCATTCATCCGATTGCGATCAAATTTTGGTTAGTGCTTGTACACACTTCCGGGAGGTTTATATGCATAGTTAATCAATTTCAAAATAGATAGCGCGCGAGTAGTAGAAACAAATGCGTAATGGCGATGCGTTCATATACAATTCATCCGATTGCGATCAAATTTTGGTGAGTTGTTGTGCACAGTCCCGGAAAAGTTACAGGCGTAGTAAATCCAATTTACAATAGATAGCGCGCGAGTAGCTTCAACAAAAGGCGTGCGTTTGTTTCAAGAAAGTCCCACATGCGTTCATATACCATTCATCCCATTGCGATGAAACTTGTGTGCGATGTTCTGTACACTTCAGGTAAGGTTTCTGGCTTAGTAAATCCACTTAACAATAGGTAGCGCACCAGTAGATTCAACAAATGAGCGACGACGGGCGTAGCGTTTCAACAAAGTCCGGTAAGCGTTCACATACCATTCGTCCGATAGCGGGTGAGAGGTTGTGTGCACAACAGGCAAGGTTTCTGGCTTAGTAAATCCACTTAACAATAGGTAGCGCACCAGTAGATTCAACAAATGAGTGACGACGGGCGAAGCGTTTCAACAAGTCCTGTATGCGTACACATACCATTCGTCCGATAGCGATGAAACTTGGGTGAGAGGTTGTGTACAATTCAGGCATGGTTTCTGGCTTAGTAAATCCACTTTACGATAGGTAGGGCACGAGTAGATTCAACAAATGAGTGACGACACGCAAAACGTTTCAACAAAGTCCCGTATGCGTTCATATACTATTCGTCTGATAGCGATGAAACTTGGGTGAGATGTTATGTACACTTCAGGGAAGCTTTCTGGTTTAGTAAATCCACTTTACAACAGGTATCGCACAAGTAGATTAAACAGATAAGCGACGACGCGAGAAGTGTTTCAACCGAGTCCCGTATGCGTTCATATACCATTCGTCCGATGGCGACTAAACTTGGGTGAGTTGTTGTGTACACTCCAAGGAAAGTTTCAGGCTTAGTAAGTCTATTTTACAATAGGTAGCGCACAAGTAGATTCAACAAATGAGCGAAGACGCGCGAAGCGTTTCAAAAAAGTCCCGTATGCATTCATATACCATTCGTCCGATAGCGATGAAACTTGGGTGAGATGTTGTGTACACTTCAGGGAAGTTTTCTGGGTTAGTAAAATATGCACTTTACAATAACTATCGCACAAGTAGATTAAAAGAATGAGCGACGACGCGCAAAGTGTTTCAACAAAGTCCCGTATGCGTCCATATACCATTCGTCCGATAGCGATGAAACTTGGGTGAGATGTTGTGTACACTTCAGGGAAGGTTTCTGGCTTAGTACATCCACTTTACAATAGGTATTGCACAAGTAGATTCAACAAATGATCGATGGCACGCGAATCACTTAAACAAAGTCCCGTAGCGTTCAAATACCATTCATCCGATTGCTATGAATCTTTGGTTGAATTGTTGTGCACACTCCAGGAAAGGTTTAGGACTTAGTAAATCCTTTTTACAATCGGTAGCGCACGAGTAGATTCAAGAAATGAGTAAGGGCGCGCGTATCGTTTAAAAAAAAATCGTATGCGTTCATATACCATTCATGCGATTGCAATGAAATTTAGAGAAATGTTGTTTCAACTCCCGCAAAGATTTCTGATTTAGTAAATCCATTTTACAATATGTAGCGCACGAGTAGTTTCAACTAATGAGCGACAGCGCGTGAATCGTTTCAACCAAGTCCCGTATGCGTTCATATACCATTCATCCGATTGTGATAAAACGTTGGTGAGTTGAGTACAGTCCTGCGAAGGTGTATGTATTAGTAAATCCGTTTTTCAATGGGTGGCGCACAAGAAGATTCAACAAATGAGTGAAGGCGCGTGAATCGTTTAAACAAAATCCCGTATGCGTTCATATGCCATTCATCCGATTGCAATGAAACGTTCATGAGTTGTTGTGTACAAGCCAGGGAAGGTTTTCGACTTAGTGAATCCATTTTACAATAGGTAGCTTACGAGTATATTCAACAAATGGGTGACGGTGCTCGAATCGTTTCAACAAAGTCCCGTATGCGTTCATATACCAGTCATTTCATTGCGATGAATTTTGGTGAGTTGTTGAGCACGCTCCTATGATTTTTTTGAGATAGTAAATCAATTTTGCAATAGTTTAGAGGTGGTTAACGGAAAATAAATAAATATTGGGAATCCAAAAGCACTTCAACAAACAAAGTTACAACGCCAACCCTTTCTTTGATTGGCATTGCAACGTATGCCGGGTACAGCTAGTAAATCATAATTGTTTTCAGCAAATATGATATAATGAATATTTTTACACCAAAGAACGATAACTTGAAGATGATTTATTGCAGGAATACCTGTAATGGCGCCTCCACACCTTGAAGTAATCCGTATGTGATAAACATTCCACATGGCTGACAGCGCGTCATGGTACTTAGCTCCGACACCGCGCGCTCATTGTTTCCTCTTACCACTGTCAGCTGAATCGCATCCCTCCTGGCTGCGATCCAGCTGGCAGTGCGTCTTACACATTTCCGTTTAGCAGCCAGGAGGGATGCGATCCTGCTGGCAGTGCGTCTTACACACTTCCGTCCGAGCCACTTCCGTCCCATTTTTCAAAATCACTCCCACAAAAATATCTAGCAACCGAGTGGAAAGATGTTACACATCAAAAATAAAAAAATCCTCTCGGCACGCCGGAAGGCGGAGGTAGATTTCACCGGAAAAACTAGAGGATATGCGAAAATAGGCAGAATATGCAGGTTTTCCTAGAAGGATCAGACCTCATTCATTGCGAGAAAGTATTTTACAATTGGCGGTTAATTAACTTAGCTTTTCGTTTTTATGCATATTTTTAACATTTTATTGTCTTATGGGGACGGTAACCTTCTCGTCATTTAGAGTCCATTTTCATACCTGTGGTCACACTGTCCTTATGCAAGGTTTCGACACTGATGTGTAACTATCTAGCGGCCTGTTACCTCTTCACGCAAAATTTTACCTCCCGCAGAGATGTTGGTTGGTTCCTCAGTTCAGGGACTGCGACAACGCGGTCATGTAGCCCCGTGTACTTTGGATGTGTGTAGAATCTGTCTGATAAACGATGTTAATTGTGATGGCTGTATTAGTCTGTAATTCTGGTAAGGACTGCGGACGGTCATTTTCAAGTAGTAGTTCCTAAATTTGCTACGAAATACTACCGTCAACGACACCTAGTTGTGAACTTGGCTACTAGATGCCACCGCAACCAGCTACTCGCAACGAACTTTGGAACTTCCCCTCCAAAGGAAGGCATACTGAGGGATTTTTAGCATTCTTAGAAAATACGATGACTTCGGCCGGCTTTGAACCCACGACCTTGGGCATAGTTCAGCATGCTACCAGTTACCTCACCGAAGCCGCTTCCCACAGAGTCAGGTGGAGAAATGAATGTGATCTCGTGCAATGGTGTTGCCATGGCAACGTCTGATGGCTCATCCATCAACAATTCAGTAGTGTTGTCATGGCAACGTCTAATGGCACTTGGCATTTTCTTCTAATTCCGAAATCATTTTGCTCATCCCTTGGCGTAATGGTGGGTCATATCAAAAATTCTTTCAGACAAAAACCCACTTTTCTCACCCCTTTGGTCAATGGTTGGTGCTGTCAAAAAACGTTTTAAACATAAATTTTTGGGCCTTATCAGACACATAGTATGAAATTCGAATGGATTCGATATTTCAAATATTAAGAGAGTTATAGCGATATTTCACTTTTTTGAAAAAAGCCCCCCATTTTCACCCCCCTCGACCGATTGTGCCCATTAACGAACTCGACCGAGATTTTATGGGGATACATATTATGTAAAAATATTAAAGTGATTGGTGCAAAATTGCGGTAGTTATCGTGTCCACAAGAAAGTGATATATATATATATAAATTATATATAAACTTTTGAACTGACGGTGGTTTTGGGGTCTGGGGGATGTGAAACGTGAAGATATGTCGAAATTTTTCGGAACTCAAAACATGGTACCCATTGCAATAGTTAGCTTTCTAATGAAATCTACCTATAAAACACGGAGTTCATTTTTAAGGGAGGGGGTTAAAACTAATAATGTAAACATGGTAATTCCAGGATTTTTTTTGTCGTGTGGCCTCCTGAGAGGCCGAGTGCAGGTCTTTCTAGTCGACGCCCGTGGGCGACCTGCACGTCGGGATGAGAGATGGAATGGGTGAAGATGAAGGAATTTGGGCGAGGATGTGGAAGGAAGCAGCCGTGGCATATCAGATGGTACCGTCCCAGCATTTGCCAGGTGTTGAAAATGGGAAACCACGGAAAACCATTTCAAGGACGGCGACGGCGGGGCTCGAACCCACGCGTCTACCGAGTCAGCAGAGAGCTTGGCCCCATGACCGAACGCTGCGCTTTAGCCAGCGTAGCCACTGCTGTCGGGAATTCCAGGATATCATCATGATACGAGCAAAGGTGGACGAGCACGCAAGTACCAGCTCGCCACGCCCCTGACAGCACGTGCTTCGTTTAAGAAATCATTTATTTTATTCTCTTTTTTAGACAACGGGAATGCAATGCTGTCAATTGGAAATTTAACTTTATATACTGTAGATGATGTCGAGTATAACACAACATTATCAACGTACAGCATTTTTTACTCATTTATACACATTAACTTTTCAACATTTTCACACGGGCCAGCTGGCACTGTACTATTTCCATAACGCCTATTGTTCAGCAAATGTTGCCAAATAACTTGATTACGTGTAAGCGAACTGGTTTGAAAGGGGCATGCAAGGCCGCGGGTATATCTTCCATTTGATCCTGCGAATGGAATCAAATCCATTATTCCAACTCTGAATGGTAATACAATGTGCTAAACTGAGTTATTATGTCACAGGCATACTGCTCTAATTTCCTTTGTTCTGATATAACCGAGTCAAAATGTTATATGGAATGTGTTTTACTACATAGTTACCTAATTACCTAATGTCACCAGCAAACAGTAACCTAACCTTCCGGCATTTCAAACTGAATTGTAACGTTATGATTAACCACAGAGACAACACGTGCATATGAGACAATAAATTACCATGTGATCGCTCAAATCACAGCTCATTGCTGTGAGGAAAATTACTCTAAAAGATTATTAATTTATAAGAATTAATACTTTTGAGATATCTCAATGAAAGAACGTGGATTTGTCTGGAAACAGATGTGTCACTCCGCTCAACCTTATATGCCCACCACCCCTATAAATTACTATCGCATCCCACTATCCTGTAAATATAAAATGTTTAAATCGGTAACGAGAAATATATAGAATACTAGCTGTTTTTCCTGTCAATGCTTGAGTGGCGTTTTACACTCGTATGAAGAGACCAGCTGAAGATATAGATCGTGGAGAACTGCTTACGCCGCCGGAAAACTACCTTAGGATTAAATACTGAGCCCGCCTGATCTCACGCTGCTGCTGATTTTTAGTTATAACATGGAATACTCCAACCATGAATCACTGAATGCACTCCGGAAGCTTATATCATCTTCAGGAGATTTTTTGACTTCGTTTGGAAGCTTGAGAAGAATTAATCATGATCGCAGATGTTTATCTACGATGTGCATCTTTGAGAAATATCATTTTCCGTAATTCTGCATTTTTAGCAACGTCAACATGGTAATATTTTGAGTAATTTGAAGGTGTTTGCATCGTAGAGACGCGAGGAAGAAGGAAGTAGTTGCTAACTGACTTCGGCGGTATTCGAAGACGGAACACGCCATGCAGGAAGGAAGGACAATCCCATATGCGCTTGAGCCGCACGGAAGTGTATTCTAATAAGTCCGGTCGAGTGACCGAGGAACATTTTGGTTGTTAGAAGACTAAGCAAGTCTCATCAAAGGATTGATAAAGCATCCTAAAGTTTATCAGCACCGCAGTGCTTGTGAAATTGTGTTCGACGGAATAATAATCATGATAAGGTGATATTTATAAAAACGAGTGATTTAGTGACTTTTTGTACGTCCAGTACATGTGTAACGCGACACCACATGGTGGAATGGGGGTTGTGAAAATTCGTCATAGTGTAAAACTATAGCACTATTCAACAGTATTGATTGCTGTAAAAGTTGTGCTAATGTCAGAGAAATACGCCGTGCAAAGGCGAATCTCACCCAAATATTCAAGTGATTGTGTTATAACATGTGCAATAGAATCTGTGAATGATAGCCTCAGTGAAGCAGGCACACGGCCAATTATTTTCTAAAGCCTGCACAGTTTAAAGCCAGTGTTGCTAGATAAATTATCATCACTGATAAAAGCAGTTTTTTCTAACTTATTCACCATTTCAACAAGAAAGTCAAGAATGTTTGACTGTGACGATATGCTCATTTACACCTGTACCACGAGGAACGAGATGATGACGTAAATATCCTAATGGAGGAGCCATTGCTCATCTAACACCAGCAATATGGAAGCCGATACGAGAATTACGCAAACCATGACCGAGGAAAATACTACTACAGACTGGGAACATAAGGATTTACCCATTAAATTGAAGCCTGGGATGTTTCCTTGTGAGAAACATGGTGCCGTGAGTTTTCGTTAATTTATACTTGTATTTGGTTATGGTTTCGGGGGTGGATTAGTTGTAGTCAACCGTTTAGATATAACAGTCATTTAGGTAGGTTTTGTATTTTCTTATAGACGCCGCTGACGGCATACTTTTCACTTTTCATAAGCTTCTACATTTTTGATAGAAAGCTTATGCCTAGAGTTATCCACCTCAGAGGGGTGCAATTACATGTTATAATTTTGTATAGTCCACAGAATGGACATCCGCTTAGAAGGAGCAATGATTTATTTGATGTAACCAGCTCAAAGTATTATTATTCATTTTTGGTAACTTTGAGACCCCATTATTTAAAGGTATGAATACGCCACTGTTAGTCGGTCGTATCAGTTCGATGCTGTAAGGGTTACGCATCTACCATTTATATGTAAATACATTTTGAAGGTCTTAGAACCTAGATTCAAGGTGAATCATGTCAGAGAATGAGAGAGACTGTGGTCAAAGCACTCGTAAACCGACCATTCAACGTTAAATCGTATCATTTACAATAATAAGCCAGGAGAATGGTGATGTTAGGAACATTAATTTACTTTGAGTGCACTGCGCACGTTATTTTTGGAGAATTTGGTTTTGAGACACAGTGGAGTATCTTTTTAAAGTCTTTGCAAAGTGACACATCGTTCTGTTGCTACGCTTTACCAATCTGTGACCCAGCCTATGTTTAAACTTCATTTTTCAAGGCGAGTTACGAGGCCTTGTTGTCCAGATAGTAATGGCATTGTGTTGTAATGTGTAAGAGATGAGAACAATAGACATTTTTCGAGTGCATTACACTAGTTTTCATACATGATTCTGATAGACTTTGATACACAGTGAAGCGTGATGAATAACATTCGAGTTTCGTGAGAATGACAGCTAGCGATGCTCAAGGTTATTTTACTGTTACTTGCAGAGCAGCGAACTGGATTCTCAGGCGAGACAATTGACACAAGACAGTACTCTTATGTTTCTGCTAGTCAGACTATTTTTATCGAGCCGTTCTTGGAACTCGGTTGGAATGTCCAATTGTATCATTGTTATTGTTTAAGTACAGGGTGATTAAGAAGTTACATTCCCAATGTTTAATTTAATTCGCAAGTGTCGTAAGCGAATAGATGAAGGATCTTTACCTTATATTTTTATACTATCAGAGTAACTCTTAAAGAATGGAGCCACACTTTTGCTTATTTTGAAGGCTTATGTTTTTCACTTAAGGTGATTGAATGTTTTCCGTGTTTTGACACGTTGATCTAGGGGGTGGTTTCCCGTTCATTTATTATGCCAGCAGATTAATACGGATGACTGCTGAGATGAATTCTTTTCGTGATCACGTGGAGGACACGTTTAGATATTTTGAGAATGGTAATTAGATGGAACATTGCTTGCCCATCTGGAAATGTGTTATTGCGGACTAGATCATATTTCTATGATATTGGAGCCGCATAGTGCTCAAGATTGCTATGATTATTCAGATCATGCATCTCGTAAGGATCTGTAGAAGACTTACGACTATGATTTATAACTTGTGTTATTGTTGACAAACAGATGCCACGTGCATTCTGTTGTGTTTAGCTTTCAGTCCATTAGCCTTGCATAGTAGGTCATTCAATAATTAAGACACTCTTAAACAATGCCAGTAATAATCAGAAACCTAAATCATAAAAGATAGTAATTATTAAACCGACGTGGGTTAAAACTTCAATTAAATCGTAACCAACTGTTTAACTTTGAACATGATTGTTTTCACTTGGACCAATGCAACGTGCTCGAGACGGGATATCCCTGTAAGGGAACTTTAGAGAAATACATGGTTAGACTTGACAGGAATCAGTTTGCTGACTGAAGGTAGTCAACTAGTGGGTCGTGTACCACATGTTTGTTTTGACGTGCTTTAAAAGCATGCCTTGTCTGAATTCACATACACTTTAGATGACGGATGGAGCAAACAGTCTCCATTTCGAAGTAGGTAAGGTAATAACAAGAATTATTGTGTTTTCTTGATTTATTTCAGTGTACTTTCCCTATGTGAATCCTACTGTTGTTTATTTTTGCAGTATTATTTTACAATTCTTTGTTATGTGTATGATTGTAATGAAATGACTGTTATACTAGTTTTGTTTAATTTATACACGGACGTTTGGCTCCGATGTTTCTGTATTTCAAAGTTTAGTTTAGACAGATCAATATTAAATGTAAATGCGGGATGGTTTTAGCGTCATTTAGATTTTTGCAGTCATGTTTGACTATTTATTTATGGCACGATGATTCTGCCGAGGACATCGTTACCTTTTCCATTGTAAATTTAATTAGGGTTTTGTACCATTTTCCCCAGTTTTGCTAGATTTCTGATTGTAATTAGAGCTGATCACGGGGGATTAATTGTATAGTTTAGGGGTTAGTTTTCTTTCTTTGTTTGTATTTGATTAGATAGTGGATTATCCGATTTAATGCCCTCCGATCCTAGGTTAGGGGTTGGATTTTATCAATAAACATTTCCAACGATCTTTACTTAAGACTGGACTACTTTTCTTTCGTAGATTTTTTTGAGTGTATTACCAGTGTGTCTTTGACTTTGTAAATCATGATGGGAACCTGATCCTTGGGACAGGGGAGTCTCACAGCCGGCGAGCCCTTTTGGTTTGCACGTCTGTCCTCTTCGTCGGTATGTGTTCGGAGGAAGATGTCATCTGGGAGGCCATGCACGGTTGGTGGTGACCAGATGATCTCCTCAAACGGGCACAATACCTGTATTTAGCTTCAACATTTAGAGAGTAATCACTTCGCCACTAATTCATTTAACGATAATTTCTTTTGTTGCACAAGTAATCGGAATTTTAAATCATTCTAAGCCAAGTGAAACAGCACTGTAACATAACGTGAAACGCAATAGTTTAGCAAACAGGGAAATATTCAGTGTTTTCGAGGCCCTGGAACAACAACTACAGTACATTCGCGATTTTATTTGCCTTTGAAGTTGATTTTAGAGTTCAATTGAGAGATGTTATTGTAATAGATACATAGTGCACCCAATTCCTGTCAAAACGTGGTGCTATTGGAGGGTGTTCAGAAATGACCGGGTAGGCAAAGTAACGAATGAAGAGGTCCTACGGAGAGTTGAATTGGCGAAGCCATGCCTGTGGAACCTAATTGGTAAGGGAAAGGATGTGTGGTCTACGCATATTCTCAGACACGAAGGAATTCTGAAGTTTTTTTAAATTTTATTTTTTATTTTTGAAGGAGCTGTGGAAGGAATGAATGCAAGAAGACCAAGTTTGCGGTACATCGATTAGATCATGAAGGATACAGGGTGCCAATCTCACACAACTTTGAAGAGACTAGATGAAGATAGAGATCAGTGAAGGACTGCTAACGCCATCCCAAAACAATCTTAGAATTAAAGACCTTTGATGATGATAGGCCTACGACCCTAGGCAGTTGAAGCAAATCCCAAGATTCCTTACCTTGTTTCGTCGCTCTTCTGGACATACAGCAGATCTAGGAATTTCATGCAATTAAAGATGTTATGAACTTCATTACATAAGGAACATTTTGATTGATTTGAAAGAAAGCATGCATTTTTATTATTGTATTTGAGATGAGCCTTTACCAAAGGTTTGATCACATTTATGAAATTCTAAAAAAATAATTGAGATATACTAGAAAAAATAAACCAAAAAACGATTCATTTTTTGAAAGACATTTTTTTAATATACTATTTACAATATAACATTCATCCTCGCTTTTATGCTTTACTTTCATGAAAAAAAATCATTCCATTCAGACTGGTATTTCTTGTTAAATCATGTTTTTTGTGATTCACGGAGTTTAAAATATCACGAATATTATCCTTTCAATATATCACGAAATACTTTATATACTGCTCCTCTCTCTAAATTAGCTCTATGTTATATATTAGTGTAGCTATGATATGATTCGTAAGTGTATGCGAAAATTCCCACTGACGGTGTATGCGTCTCTAGCCGTTTATATTTTATTAGGGACACACACACGGACAGAAGGTGATCTCATAAGCCTATTAGCCTACTTTCGATTTTTGCAAGAAATGAAAGTAGACTTATGAGATCTACACAGAGCCCAAAATTGTGTGTCTGTCTGTGTGTGTGAGTGTGTGTGTGTGAGAGTGTGTGTACTCTGAATGTCTGTCCCCCTATGAATTCGAACACGATGAAACCGAATTGAACGAAATTTGGTACAGAGGTTCCTCAGTGTCATGTTTTATATCGCCGCCATCTTGACCGAAACGTAATGGCGGCCCCCCAAATGTTCAAAGCTTAAATAAAATTACGACTAACCTGATCATCCGATCTCTACCAAATTTCGCAACAACATATATTTATATAGAGAGCGTCTTTTGACTAAACTAAAAGGTCATCAGCACAATAGTTTGCAGATGGTGGCCATGTATGTGTGCAAATCGATTTAACCTATCAATTCAAATACGCTGAAACTGAATTGAACGAAACGTGGTACAGAGGTAGCACTATCAAAGGACACCTCAGTGTCAAGTTTTATATCGCTGCCATCTTGACAAAAACGTAATGGCGGCCACCCAAATATTAAAAGCTTAAATCAAATTACGACCAAGCTAATTATTTGATCTCTACCAAATTTTGCAACATTATACCTTTATATATGAAAGATCTTTTGACCAAACTACAAGGTCATCAGCCCAATACTTTGCGGATGACTGCCATGTATGTGTGCAAATCGATTCCCCATATCAATTCAAACACGGTGAAACCGAATTGAACTAAATTTGGTACAGGGGTAGCACTAGCAAAGAGCACCTCAGTGTCATGTTTTATATCGCCACCATCTTGACGGAAACGTAATGGTGGCCACCAAATGTACAAAACTTAGATCAAATTACGACCAACCTAATCATCTGATCTCTACCAAACTTAGCAACATTATACCTTTATGTATGAAACATCTTTTAACCAAACTACATGGTCATCAGCTCAATAGTTTGCAGATGGCGGCCATGTATGTGTGAAAATCGATTCTTGCTATCAATTCAAACAGGGTGAAACCGAATTGAACGAAATTTGGTACAGAGGTAGCACTAGCAAATGGCACTCCAGTGTCATGTTTTATATCGCCACCATCTTGACGGAAACATGATGGTGGCCACCCAAATAAAAAAGACTTAAATGAAATTACGACCAACCTAATCATCTGATCTCTACCAAATTTTGCATCAACATACCTTTTTGTGGTAAGCATCTTTTGACTGAACTACAAGGTTATCAGCCTAATATTTTGCAGATAGCGGCCATGTATGTGTGCAAATCGATTCCCCATAATCAATTCAAACACGGTGAAACCGAATTGAATGATTTTTTTTTTTACAGAGGCAATACTAGCAAAGGGCACCTCATATTCATGTTTAATGTCCGTATAGCACGTTGTATTTCAACAAGCTACTACAACCAACATCCAATTATACTCCTTAAAAAGGACAAAGAGTTATAACAATACCCGTGCATTTAGGAGAAAGTAGGCTATATGTTCTTTACTGAACTTCTTGTTTTTTTTTTCTTATAAAGAAAATGGGCTAATTCAGAAGATGGAGTGACGACGCTCGTATAAGAGGTTATCACAGAAATTAGGCATACGTCTGTGAATTAACATATTCAGCATATCACTATGCAAAAGCGGGTTATGAGGCACAGTAGATTCTCGATCCTTGCTCCTTTACCAATATGGCCCATACTGGAGCGTATTACTTTACTCAATGTGCTATTTGTAGAGCCCTATTTCCACGAAATTATACTGCGTGACAAGCAAAAGATATATAGTTGTACTCATAAATTTAAGAGAAAGATGGCTGGATATACTATACAGCTTCCTTTTGCAGTGATTTTCGTACTTTGTTGTACTTTCTTTGCTTAGTTGCAATGTAAATAGTCAGTGATTTCCTTAATAAATATTGTATATTGTGACAAGATTTAAATCCAGGAAATGTTCTGAGACAGAAACAGACCCTTATAATTTACGATTATTGGCGGGTCTGTTCGTCACGAAACTTCTAGTTTATATCATGTGTTCTGTGGTGTCCATGGTGGCTATTATTGCAGAATGAATGAGACTGTGGCATATTAGGGCGATGTTGCTTCCTAAGTATAACAAGGAATGTGCAAAGTTTTTATAATACGGACAGGCATTGGGATTACATGTGTGAAATTATTATGCGGATAACGATCTTGGAACATTAAAAGCGTTTAGTTGCAATTTATTGTATCTTAATGCAAAATGTCTGAATGCTGCTCAAATAAAACAGAAATTTTACGTGGATGATTGGTTGGTTCTTAAGTTTAGGGGCTGCGACAACGCGGTCATGTAGCCCCGTGTACTTTTTGTGTGTGTAGAATGTGTCTGATAAGCGGTGTTAATTGTGATGACTGTATTAGTGTGTGTTATATGTTTTAGGTAGATTTCATTAGAAAGCTAACTATTGCAATGGGTACCATGTTTCGACTTCCGGAAAATTTCGACATATCTTCGCGTTTCACATCCCCCAGACCCCAAAACCACCGTCAGTTCAGAAGTTTATATATAATTTATGTATATATGTATATATGTATCTATTTATATATATCAGTTTCTTGTGGACACGATAACTGCCGTAATTTTGCACCAATCACTTTGAATTTTTTACATAACATGTATCCCTATAAAATCTCGGTCGAGTTCGTTAATGGGCAAAATCGGTCGAAGGGGGTGAAAATGGGGGGCTTTTTTCTAAAAATTGAAATTTCGCTATAACTCTCTTAATACGTGAAATATCGAATCCATTCAAAGTTCATAATATGTGTCGGATAAGTGCCAAAAATTTATGTAACAAAAGTTTTTTGATAGCACAAACCATTGACCAAAAGGGTGGAAAAAAGTGGGTTTTTCGGAAAACATTAATCATATCTCTGTTAATAGGCACAATATCAAAACCGTACAAAATGGAAAATATTTCCCTAATAATTACCTAAAACTTTTGTCTGAAAGAATTTTTGATGTGACCCACCATTACGCCAAGGGATGAGAAAAATGAATTCGGAATTTTAAAAAATGCCAAGTGCCATCAGAGGTTACCATAACAACGCTTTTAAATTGATGATATATGATCTATCAGAGGTTGCCAAGACAACGCCATTGACGAGATCACATTCATTTTTAGCCTACTTTTCACACTTTTCAACAAGTAGTTCCGGGAAGAACTATTAGGCCTATTTTCAAATATCCTGCTAATGTTAATTGCCTCTATCAACATACAAATTTCAGTTTAATTGCTGTAACAGATTCGTAGATATTGAGAACCGTCTAAATATTCCAGATGGTCGCTAGGTTGGATTTTTATTTTTGTACTATTAAATTAAGATTATTGTGTACGTGTGGTATTCAAATTTCAATCGCATGATTAGAACACAAGAAGTAAAAACGAGATTTTAAAATTACGCACAGCAGCCATCTTGTGATTAGGCAAACAATTGAAATAAATTAGATGCCAGTGGATCAACATTTGTATAAGCATTTAACGTGCAACGTTTCACGGCACTCGGATAGTTAATTCGCGAGAAACGTCCATTTACATATTTATACTTCGCGTCGCCGCCATGTTGGATTTGTGCTCACCAGGTTACTGAAAGTCCTTTAGGTGAACATATGTTCATGGTCTCTATGAACATTAAAAAAATCAGTTTGGTTGCTGTAAAAGATTCATAGATATTGAGAACTGTCTAAATATTTCGGAAGCTCACCATATAGGATTGTTATATGTATAGGCCACAGAGTTATGTACCATTCAAGGACAATTATTGCTTAGGTTTATTATTCAAACTTTCACCTCGATCGCATGATTACGACACAAGAAATGAAAACTTAATTTTAAAATTTCGCACAGCTGCCATCTTGAGGTTATGTAAACAATTGAATTAAATTAGATGGCAGTGCATTACAATCTGCAAAATCATTTAATGTACCTCATTTCACTGCGCTCAGAGAGTTAAATCACGAGAAAAGTCTATTAAAATATTTCAAATTCGCTTGGTCGCCATGTTCGTTTTGTACTTTACAGGTTTATGAAATATACATAGGTAATCTTGTATCAGTACACTTTATCACCGTACAAAATTGCATGGTGATATCTGTAATAGTTTGGGAGATATAGAATGTCAGTGAAATATTTCGCACAGCTGCCATTTTGAGGTTATGTAAACAATTAACTAAATTAGACTCCAGTGCATTACAATGTGTATAAACATTTTCTGTACCAAGTTTCATTACGTTTGGATAGTTAAATCGCGAGAAAAGTGTCTTTAAAAGTCTCAACTTCGCTTGACCGCCATGTTGGTTTTGTAGTCACCAGGTTTTTGAAAGTCTCATAGGTGAACTTCTAGTAGTGCCCTTTATCACCGTACACAATTTCAGGGCGATATCGGTAATAGCTTCGGAGATATTGAATGCTAGTGAAATATTTCGCACAGCCGCCATGTTGGATTGGTGAGACGTAACAAAATGTGAAGGGCATGGTCGAGGTCGCCGGGAATAGTGCTATGAACTTTCCGAGTTTCATTGAAATCGCTCCAGCCGTTAAGATTTTATTAGGGACACACACACACACACACCTCACACACACACACACACACACACACACACACACACACACACACGGACAAAAGGTGATCTCATAAGCCTATTTTTTTCAAAATTGAAAATAGGCTAAAAATGAGGAAAAAGTAGACTTATGAGATATATCCGGGAAAATGTGTCTGTCCTTCTGTCTGTCTGTCTGTCTGTCTGTCCTTCTGTCTGTCTGGCTGTGTGTGAGGCCCCCCCCCCCCCTATCAACTCATAAACGGCTGCACAATCGAAACCAAATTTAGTATGAGTAAAGATGTATACCGGAATATCTCAGGCCCATATTTGAAAAAGATGCCAGTGCTACCAACTGCTAAAAAACGCACTAGAAATTTGAGCTCCATGTTGGATATCTTGGAAGGTATACATGGGAGCTATTCTAAAATTGGCACACATGTAGATAATACTATTTCAGTTTAATTTCCAGGTGGCCATACATGACAGCGTTGCCAAAATAATTTTAAGCCATCTGATAAGTCCAATTTTTAAATGCATATAAGTTCTACACTATCAATTGGATTTCAACCAAATTTTGTATGTAATATGTGTACATAAACATATATGACTGAGTGTATTCTTAAGAGCCAATAGGGCTGCCAACTGTTAATAATTGCTCTCTATTTTGTATCCAAATATATCAGAAAGTATGCAAGCCGACAGCTTTAAACTATGCACACGTAAATTACCTGACATTTTACATTAATTTGGAGTAACTTATATACGTCAGTTCTACCAACATGATTCTAAGCCTGCTGATAGGAACAATTTTTAAATACATGTAACTTCTATACCAACAAATGGATTTCATCCAAAATTGGCACAAAAAGATATAATATTTCAGATTATTTCTGACCAGCACTCGCATGACATTGTTGCCAACATGCTTTTACGTGTACTAATAGATCCAATGTCTAAATCCATGTAACATCCTTTGGACTTCAACCACATTTTGTATTCTGTACCTTAGGAGATTGAAGTAAGAATATATTCAGTCACCAGAGCTGCCAACTGTATTGCTCTATTAGGCTACATTATGGCTAGTATACCTTATTTCGAACTAATTAAGACATTTCGATATTACCCACTTAATTTCGTCATTATTCTAGATAGGTTCATATACTGTAGATTAATCTATGGCATGAATCTTAATTTTAAGAAAAGTAGGCTCTTTAGTTCGTCACGGAACTTCTTGTTCCATCTGACTATGAGGGAAGCGGCTAACTGGTAGCATGCTGAACTTCTATGCCCAAGGTCGCTGGTTCAAAAACGGCCATAGTCGCCGGATTTTCTAAGAGCGCAAAAAATCCGTCAGCATGCTTTCCTTCGGAGGGGAAGTTACAACGTTCGTTGCAAGTTGCTGGTTGCGGTGGCATCTAGCAGCAAAGTTCACAGCTGGGTGTCGTTGACGTTAGTATTTGGTACAAAATTAGGTACTACTACTTAAAATTGACCGTCTGCACACCTTACCTGAATTACAGAATAATACAGTAATCACAAATAACACCGTTTATCAGACAGATTCTACACACACCCAATGTACACGGGGTTACATGACCATCTTGTCGCAGCCCCTAAACTGAGGAACCAACCAACATCTCTGCGGGAGATAAAATTTTGCGTGAAGAAATAACAGACTGTTAGATAGTTACACATTAGTTCCAAACCTTGCGTAAGGACAGTGTGATCACAAGTATAACAAGTAGTTCCGTGAAGAACTATTAGGCCTATTTTCATATATCCTACTTATGTTAACTGCCACAATCAACATACAAAATGTTAGTTTAATTGCTGTAACAGATTCGTAGATATTGAGAACCGTCTAAATATTTCAGATGGTCGCCAGGTTGGATTTTTATTTTTGTACTATTACATTAAGATTCTTGTGTACGTGTGGTATTCAAACTTCAATCGCATGATTAGACAACAAGAAGTAAAAACGAGATTTTAAAATTACGCACAGCAGCCATCTTGTGATAATGCAAACCATTGAAATAAATTAGATGCCAGTGGATCAACATTTGTATAAGCATTTAACGTGCAACGTTTCACGGCACTCGGATAGTTAATTCGCGAGAAACGTCTATTTAAATATTTATACTTCGCGTCGCCGCCATGTTGGATTTGTGCTCACCAGGTTCCTGAAAGTCCTATAGGTGAACATATGTTCATAGTCTCTATGAACATAAAAAAAAACAGTTTGGTTGCTGTAAAAGATTCTTAGATATTGAGAACCGTCTAAATATTTCGGGAGCTCACCATTTAGGAGTGTTATGTGTGTAGGCCATAGAGTTATGTAGCATTCAAGGACAATTATTGCCTAGGTTCATTATTCAAACTTTCACTTCGATCGCATGATTACGACACAAGAAATTAAAACTTAATTTTAAAATTTCGCACAGCCGCCATCTTGAGGTTATGTAAGCAATTGAATTAAATTAGATGGCAGTGCATTACAATCTGCAAAATCAATTACTGTACCACATTTCACTGCGCTCAGAGAGTTAAATCACGAGAAAAGTCTATTAAAATATTTTAAATTCGCTTGGTCGCCATGTTCGTTTCGTACTTTACATGTTTATGAAATATACATAGGTATACTTGTATCAGTACCCTTTATCACCCTACAAAATTGCAGGGTGATATCTGTAATAGTTTCGGAGATATAGAATGTCAGTGAAATATTTCGCACAGCCGCCATTTTGAGATTATGTAAACAATTGAACTAAATTAGACTCCAGTGCATTACAATGTGTATAAACATTTGCTGTACCAAGTTTCATTACATTTAGATAGTTAAATCGCGAGAAAAGTCTATTTAAATGTCTCAACTTCGCTTGGCCGCCATGTTCGTTTTGTAGTCACAAGGTTTTTGAAAGTCTCATAGGTGAACTTCTAGTAGTGCCCTTTATCACCGTACACAATTTCAGGGCGATATCGGTAATAGTTTCGGAGATATTGAATGCTAGTGAAATATTTCGCACTGCCGCCATGTTGGACTGGAGATACGTAACAAAATTTGAAGGGCATGGTCGAGGTCGCCGGGAATAGTGCTATGAACTTCCCGAGTTTCATTGAAATCGCTCCAGCCGTTTCGATTTTATTAGGGGGGGGACACACACACGAATCACACACACACGCACACACACACACACACACACACACACACACACACACGCACACACACACGGACAAAAGGTGATCTCATAAGCCTATTTTTTCAAAATTGAAAATAGGCTAAAAATGAACCCCAAATGACAAGAAGGTTACCATCCCCATAAGACAGTAAAATGTTAAAACTATGCATAGAAAGACGAAAAAATGTTAACTAACCTCCAATTGTAAAATACTTTCTCTCCTACGAAAACCTGCATATTTTGCCTATTATAGCCTATCCCCTAGTTTGCCCGGTGAAATCTACCTCCGCCTTCCGGCGTGCCGAGAGGATTTTGTTTATTTCAAGTAAGGACTGCAGACTTTTTGAATTTTTTGAATAGTTCCTACTTTTGCCGCCAAACGTCACCATCAACGACTACTAGTTCAGAACTTAGCTACCAGACGCCACCGCAGTCAGCTCTTGGCAACGAACTTAGGAACCTTAGAGCGTTGTTTACATTCTTAACCTATACAATTTAGCTTCACACAGGTGCAATTAGTGAAAGGTTTTTTAACATGCCATAAATCTATGACATGGGAGCGCCGGCTTTACTTCCCCTCCGAAGGAAGGCATCCTGAGGGATTTTTAACGCTCTTAAAAATCCGATGACTTCGTAAATTTTACGTGTAGACGGTTACTCATCATGATGAATAAGACTATATTTCTCTTGTGCAAAGAAGACACTTTAATCTGTGCATAAAAACATACAAGTCAGTTTTGAAATGATGCTTTGTTGGATACTATTTAATGATTGGTTTCCAGTCAGACAACGAGAGCTATGTCTTGTACGGTTAATATTAACATAATCTACTGAAACGATCAAACTAAAGGTTTCTTAGTATTGTCCACTCAAGATAATCTGGCTTCCGTATACGTGTTGACTGGATGTAAAAATATTACATATAAGTATTATCCAGCTGACTTATTAAAGAGTTTTAATTTCAGATAGGTCTTTACTTCTCAACAGCTTTTGCACCTAACTTGTTATGGCATGGTTTCTTGAAAGACTTGAACTCTTTGTTTATCTAAGATAAATTTTATGATACACTAGCTGTACCCGGCATGCGTTGCAATGCCAATCAAAGAAAGTGTTGGCGTTGAAATTTTGTTTCTTGAAGTGCCTTTGGATACACAACATGTTTTTCAATTTCCGTTAACTGCCTCTAAGCTATCGGAAAATGGATTTTCTAATTTAGAACCATTCGTGGGAGCGTGCACAACAACTTTCAAAAGTTTTATCGCAATCGGATGAATGGCATATGAACGTATACGGGATTTTGTTTGAACGATTCGTGCGCTGTCACTCATTTTTTGATTCTACTCGTACGCTACCTATTGAGAAATGGATTTACTAAGTCGCAACCCTACCCTGGCGTGTACACAATAACTCATCAAGGTTTCATCACAATCGAAGAAAGTTATATGAACGCATAGGGGATTTTGTTGAAACGCTTCGCGCGTCGTCACCCATTTGTTGCATATACTCGTGCGCTACCTATTGTGAAATGGATTTACTAAGTCGAAACCCTTCCCTGCCGTGTACACAATAACTCATCAATGTTTCATCGCAATCGGATGAATGGTATATGCACGTATACGGGGTTTTGTTTAAACGATTCGTGCGCTGTCACTCATTTGTTGAATTTACTCGTGCGCTACCTATTGAGAAATGTATTACTAAGTCGAAGCCCTTCCCTGGCGTGTACACAATAACTCATCAAGGTTTCATCGCAATCAAAGAAGGTTATATGAATGCAATAGGGGATTTTGTTGAAAAGCTTCGCGCGTCGTCACCCATTTGTTGCATCTAGTCTTGCGCTACTTATTGTGAAATGGATTTACCAAGTCGAAACCCTTCCCTGGCGGGTACACAATAACTGATCAATGTTTCATCGCAATCGGATGAATAGTATATGAACGCATAACGTATTTTGTTTAAACGATTCGCGCCACGTCACTCACTTGTTGAATCTACTCGTGGGCTACCTACTGTAAAATGTATTTACTAAGTTATAAACCGTCACGTAAGTGTCCACAACATCTCACCCAAGTTTCATCGCTATCGGACTAATGGGATATGAAGACATAGGGGACTGTATTGAAACGTTCCGCGTGTTATCGTTCATCTGTCGAATTTACTCGTGTGATACCTACTGTGAAATGTATTTACTAAGCCAGAAACCTTCCTTGGAGTGTCCACTATATTTCACCCAAGTTTCACCGCTAACGGCAGAATGGTATATGACCTTATACGGGACTTCGTTGAAACGCTTCGCGCGTCGTCCCTCATTTGTTGAATCTACTTGTGCGCTTCATATAGTGGATATACTCAGCCAGAAACCTTCCATAACTTGTACACAACAACTCACCCAAGTTTCATAGCTATCGGACGAATGGTATATGAATGCGTTCGGGACTTGGTTGAAACGCTTCGCGTGTCGTCGCTCATTTGTTGATTCTACTCTTGCGCTACGTATTCTAATATGGATGTACTCAGCCAGAAACCTTCCCTGGAGTGTACACAACATCTCACCCAAGTTTCATCGCAATCGGATGAATGGTATGTGAACGTATACGGGACGTTGTCGAAACGCTTCGCGCGTAGTCACTCATTTGTTGAATCTAAACGTGCGCTTCGTATTGTAAAATGGATTTACTTAGCCAGAAACCTCTCCTGGAGTGTACACAACAATTCACCAAACATTTATCACTATCAGACGAATGGTATATGACCTTATACGGGACTTTGTTGAAATGCTTCGCGTGTCATCGCTCATTTGTTGAATCTACTGGTGCGCTACCTATTGTAAAATGGATGTACTAAGCCTGAAACCTTCCCTGGAGTGTACACAACATCTCACGCAAATTTCATCGCTGTCAGATGAATGGTATATGACCTTATATGGGACTTGATTGAAACGCTTCGCGCGTCGTCGCTCATTTGCTGATTCTACTCGTGCTCTACCTATTTTTAAAGGGATTTACTAAGCCAGAAACCTTTCCTGGAGTGCACACAAAATCTCAGCCTAGTTTCATCGCTATCGGACGAATGGTATATGAATGCATACGGGACTTTGTTGAAACGCTTCGCGCATCGTCGCTCATTTGTTGAATCTATGCGTGCGCTACCTATTGTAAAATGGATTTACTAAGTCAGAAACCTTCCTTGGAGTGTACTCAACATCTCACCCAAGTTTCATCGCAATCGGATGAATGGTATATGAACGCATAGGAGACATACACACCCACAGAGAGACAGACAGACAAACTATCACGTAAAATTGATTTTTAGCCTATTTTCAATTTTGAAAAAATAGGCTTATGAGATCACCTTTTGTCCGTGTGTGTGTGTGCGCGCGTGTGTGTGTGTGTGTGTGTGATTCGTGTGTGTGTGTCCCCCTAATAAAATCTAAATGGCTGGAGCGATTTCAATGAAACTCGGTATCTTCATAGCACTATTCCCGGCGACCTCGACCGTGCCCTTCAAATTTTGTTACGTCTCACCAATGCAAAATGGCGGCTGTGCGAAATATTTCACTAGCATTCAATATCTCCGAAACTATTACCGATATCGCCCTGAAATTGTGTACGGTGATAAAGGGTACTACTAGAAGTTCACCTATGAGACTTTCAAAAACCTGGTGACTACAAAACCAACATGGCGGTCAAGCGAAGTTGAGACTTTTAAATAGACTTTTCTCGCGATTTTACTATCCACACGTAATGAAACTTGGTACAGCAACTGTTTATACACATTTTAATGCACTGGAGTCTAATTTAGTTCAATTGTTTACATAACTTCAAAATGGCGGCTGTGCGAAATATTTCACTGACATTCTATATCTCCGAAACTATTACAGATATTACCCTGCAATTTTGTACGGTGATAAAGGGTACTGATACAAGTTTACTTATGTATATTTCATAAACTTGTAAAGTAGAAAACGAACATGGCGACCAAGCGAAGTTGAGACTTTTAAATAGACTTTTCTCACGATTTAACCATCCAAACGTAATGAAACTAGGTACAGCAAGTGTTTATACACATAGTATTGCACTGGAGTCTAATTTAGTTCAATTGTTTACATAACCTCAAAATGGCGGCTGTGCGAAATATTTCACTGACATTCTATATCTCCGAAACTATTACAGATATTACCCTGCAATTTTGTACGGTGATAAAGGGTACTGGTACAAGTTTATCTATGTATATTTCATAAACTTGTAAAGTAAAAAACGAACATGGCGACCAAGCGAATTTGAAATATTTTAATAGACTTTTCTCGTGATTTAACTCTCTGAGCGCAGTGAAATGTGGTACAGTAAATGATTTTGCAGATTGTAATGCACTGCCATCTAACTTAATTCAATTGTTTACATAACCTCAAGATGGCAGCTGTGCGAAATTTTAAAATTACGTTTTTATTTCTTGTGTCGTAATCATGCGATCGAAGTGAAAGTTTGAATAATGAACCTAGGCAATAATTGTCCTTGAATGGTACATAATTCTATGGCCTATACATATAACAATCCTAAATGCCGAGCTTCCGAAATATTTAGACGGTTCTCAATATCTATGAATCTTTTACAGCAACCAAACTGTTTTTTTTAATGTTCATAGAGACTATGAACATATGTTCACCTATAGGACTTTCATTAACCTGGTGAGCACAAATCCAACATGGCGGCAACGCGAAGTATAAATATTTAAATGGACGATTCTCGCGAATTAACTATCCGAGTGCTGTGAAACGTTGCACGTTAAATGCTTATACAAATGTTGATCCACTGGCATCTAATTTATTTCAATTGTTTGCATAATCACAAGATGGCGGCTGTGCGTAATTTTAAAATCTCGTTTTTACTTCTTGTGTTCTAATCATGCGATTGAAGTTTGAATACCACACGTACACAATAATCTTAATGTAATAGTACAAAAATAAAAATCCAACCTGGCGACCATCTGAAATATTTAGACGGTTCTCAATATCTACGAATCTGTTACAGCAATTAAACTGAAATTGTGTATGTTGTTAGAAGAAATTAACATGAGCAGGATATATGAAAATAGGCTGTATAGTTCTTTACGGAACTACTTGTTATATATATATATATATATATATATATATATATATACTAGCTGACCCGGCAGACGTTGTGCTGCCAATCAAAGAAAGTGTTGTAACTTTGTTTCTTGAAGTGCTTTTGGATACACAATATTTTTTCAATTTCTGTTAACTGCCTCTAAACTATCGTGAAATGAATTAACTAATCTAGAAACATTCGTGAGAGTGTGCACATCAACTCTCCAAAGTTTCATCGCAATCGGCTAAATGGCATACAACGCATACAGGATTTTGTTTAAATGATTCGTGCGTAGTCACTCATTTGTTGAATCTACTCGTGCTCTACCAACTGTGAAATGGATTTACTAAGTTAGAAAGCTTCACGTAAGTGTAGACAACAACTCATCAAAGTTTCATCGCAATCGAGGAATAGTATATGAACGCATACGGGATTTTGTTGGAACGCTTCGCGCGTCGTCACTCATTTGTTACATCTATTCGTGCGCTAACAATATTGTAAAATGGATTTACCACGTTGAACACCTTCCCAGGCGTGTACACAACAACTCATCAATGTTTCATCGGAATCGGATGAATGACATATGAACGTCTACAGGACTTTGTTGAAACGATTCTCGCGCCATCGCACATTTGTTGAATCTACTCGTGCGCTACGAATTGTAAAATGAATTTACTAAGCCAGAAACCTTTACTGAAGTGTACACAACAATTCACCAAAGTTTCATCGCAATCGGATAAATGGTATACCGGTACGGACGCATACGGTACTTTGTTGAAATGATTCGCGTGCCGTCACTCATTTGTTGAATCTACTCTTGCGGTACCTATTGTAAAATGGATTTATTAAGCCAGAAACCTTCCGTAGGGTGTACTCAACATCTCACCCAAGTTTCATCGTAATCGGACGAATGGTATTTGAACGCATACGGGACCTTATTGAAACGCTTCGCGCGTCGTCGCTCATTTGTTGAATGTACTCGTGCGCAACCTCCTGTGAAATGGATTTACTAAGTTAGAAACCTTCAGGTAAGTGTACACTACAACTCATCAACGTTTCATCTCAATCGATGAATGGTATATAAACTTATACGGGATTTTGTTGAAACGCTTCGCGCATCGTCGCTCATTTGTTGAATCTAATCGTGCGCTACCTATTGTAAAATGAATTTACTAAGCCAGAAGCCTTCCCTCGAGTGTACACAACATCACACCTAAGTTTCATCACTATCGGGCGAATGGTATTTTTACGCATCGGGACCTTCTTGAAACGCTTCGTGCGTCGTCGCTCATTTGTTGAATCTAGTCGTGCGCTATCTATTGTAAAATAATTTACTAAGCCTAACACCTTCCCTGGAGTACACTCAACATCTCACCCAAGTTTCATCGCAATGGTATGAACGGTATATGGACGCATACGTGACTTTGAAACGCTCCAACGTGCAGAGACAAACAGTAGAATTCGACATCACTGCCACCTTTGGTATAAAACACAACTTTCGGCCACGGGCGGAGTGCATGTTATGGCGGTAGTTGCACAAATTGCGACCAGGTGGCTCTAACGGCAGAGGCAACCCGTCCAAAGACATCAGCTTTCACCAAGGTCAAGGCTAGTGGTTTCCATGACGACTGTTTTTGACTGTATATTGTGGTTCTAAAATTGTGTGTAAATTGTGGTTCTAAAATTGTGTTCATTCCACCTACTGGGTCAGATTGTCAATCTAAACCATACTTGGACCCACCCTAATGTACATACCAAATTTCATCAAAATAGATCCAGTCGTTTAGGAGGAGTTCAGTGACATACACACGTGTCGAAGAATTATATATATAAAGATAGATTTACACTCAAACTAAAACAATAGTAATATGGTATATTGGCTTTCACGGCCAGTGAATTAAAACTCAGGAATGTTTCTAGGTTTTTGTTCGGGCATGGACACCAAGAGCCCGCTGATGAGCCAGCTTGGTGTTCCTAGGCGAAACCACACAAGACACGGCATATACCCAGAAACATTGCTGAGTTTCAATTCACTGGCCGTGAAAGCCAATATACCATTCTTTGGAAGCCTTCATGGGGAGGTTAAGGCTGCTTGAGCTTTTAGCTCTCGGTGTAAAAGGCACAGGTGCGCTCCATAAAAAGGGAGGTAGCGCGCAGTTCGTTACTCTTGTGGGGTTCCGGGAACGGACACCAAGATCCCGCTGACGAGCCAGTTTGGTGTTCCTAGGTGAAACCCCACACAAGACACGGCATAAACCTAGAAACATTGCTGATATTAAAACAATAGTGGTGTAAATTATCATTAAATGAGTGAAATGTACGTCCTAATACATAACAAGGACGTGATTTTGCAAAATAATAATGTACTAAAAATAATCCATTCTATACAGCGTTACAAATGCATTATTAGGTATTTATGTCCTAAAAGCACTTGTTGTTATTTAACATACTGCAGTTAAAACATGGCTTACAATTCAAAACTTGTGTCAGATATCGCACAATGTCAAACAGATTAATTACTGAACCATTAATTAACGAATGATCTCGGTGTTGTATTAAATAACATGAATTAAATACTGTGAAATTGACTTCGAGCGTTGAGGGCTTTAATTGGGGGGTAATTGATCGCTTATTCATTACTGCAGCCACCGTGAATAATTGCGGAGCATTTTTGAACCTATCTGAGATATATATCACTCTTGTACAGTTGCAGAAAATTAATTATGATCCATATTAGTTCATTGGGATGCTTCAGATAGGATGACATTTTAACACATTAGTTGCCCTTAATATCACTATGCCATATCTAATAGGAGCCAGCCCCGTGGTGTTGGGGCAGCGCACCTGCCTCTCACTCGGAGGCCCTGGGTTCGATTCCCGGCTCCGTCAGTGATTTTAGTAACTGACGTGAGGGCTGGAACGGGGTGCACTCCAGCCTCGTGAGGACAATTGAGTAGCTGTCTGACAGTGAGATTAACGGCCGAGGGGACCCGATGCGCTGATCACGCGTCACCCCAATATCTGCAGGCCATATGGCTGGGCAGCGGTCGCTTGGTAGGCCTAGGCTCTCGCGGGCTGTAGTGCCAGGGGTTATATATCTAATAGGAAGCTGAAATATTAGTCTGAGGTGTTTGATATATGCTTGTATCCCCACTATAATACACTGGGTCCTTGCGGCTTTCATCGCATCCTGTGGAGAGACATTAACTAAGACGGTATTAATGTGAGTACCCTACGGGGATATTAAACGGTATAAATAAGGTGAATAACCCAGAAACGTAACCTCGTATACAGAAACTTTGTAACTATTAAATGTAGACGTGCACGAAATTCTTCTAAAATATGAAAGAGTTTTAGTTGCTGAAATCGCTAGCTTATTATATTGGAAATCTAGTCTTAAAATGATCTGGTAGGATTCAGTGACTAAGTGCACTTAACCAATTAATTTCCACGTCCTCTTTTTCACGCATTGCTATTTTCAACATCGCTTAACTCTTTACGTATGTTTAGTCAGGCAGTAACCGGGTGAGTTCGCCGTGGTCGTTACGGCATGACTGCTGGCAGTCGCTCACATCCGCGAGGCGAGGAGGTTCGAATCCCCCCCGCCGGCAACCTTGAAGATGTTCTTCTGTGGTTTCCCATCTTCCTTCCAGGCAAATGCCGGGGTTGGTCCCTAACTATAGGCCACAGCCGCTACCTTCCAACTCCTCGACCTTCCATTCAAACTTTCCTTCGCAGACAACACTCCACACGCGACGGTACGTGTAGCTCACCCATTGGGTGTCCGCCTCGAAGCAGCTCCAGAACTGTCCTCGGACACTCCCGGCACTAAAAGCCATACGCCAAAAAAAAAGTCAGGCAGTAGACCGTAACGCACTTATGAATATTGAAGAAGGCTGTGAAGTGCATTTCCGACTGGTCAAGCATTGCGATTACCGTGAAAAGTTTGTTTTGATTTCACAGATAGAGTTTCAGACGTACGTTTTAAGATGTAAGATTTTAATAAACAGGTTGAGAGATGAAGACAAAAGAAATAGAATAGAACAGGAAAGACGACCATACTCTTCATTGTTCAAAGACCTACAGTGTTTCAAGTGGAGGCATGGAGCCTGCAGGAATGAGAAGAATTTTCATGCGTTCAGCACAAAGGACGGGCGTACGACACATGAAGTGTCTAGGAGACGGTGACTCCAGTGCTTTCAAGACAGTGCTCGACAGGAATCCCTTATGGTCCTGAAAATAGAATAGCAAAACTTGAATACATAGGTCACATTCAGGAGAGGATAGGAGGAAGTCTAATGAAACTATCAAAAGATATTAAGGCCAAAATTCATTTTTAATTTCCTGTACTTCCTTTTTCCATGGCAAGTGTACCATTTTACATTAGACCTACTACAGATATGGTCCTGAAAATAGAATAGCAAAACTTGAAATCATTGGTCACATTCAGGAGAGGATAGGAGGAAGTCTAATGAAACTAACAAAAGAAACGAAGACCAAAACTCATTTTCCATTTCCTGGACTTCCTTTTTCCATGGCAAATGTACCATTTTATATTGGACCTACTACAGATATTACTCTGAAACTTGGTATAGTGGAAGGCCAAGAATTGTCACACATTCCCTTCCAAGGGAATTACGAAATATGTAATTTTATGTATGAGGATGAGGTTATAGTCTTCTGTAAGTTTTTCTAGATGTTGAGCGATTTGTCTTTGTTGTTTCAGTTTAGGGGCTTGTAGGCGTATATCGTGATCATTTAGCCCCGTGAACTTGAGTGTAGGACTATATATGTTTTAAATGATTGTCTGATAACATGTGTTACTGTGGCGTCTGTAGTAGTGTGTGTATTTGTAATTCCGGTGGGGATTGGAAAGGAGGCGGTCGTGGTAAACCATGGAAAGCAATGGAAAATCACTTCTAGGGTGGCTGAGGTGGGAATCGAACCATGATCTTCTGAGTTTGGCCTCATGAGGCTGAGTGCATCCCGTCCCAGCCCTCAAATGAGAATTACTTTATTAAGACTATTCACACTTCTTTAAAATTAATTTTGAAATTTAATTTCACACGGCGATATCCCAAAAGTTTGAATAATTTTAACAGTATTCCCGGGCCGCGAAGGCCTTAATGTACACATGAGAATTCCTGTACATTGCTTGGTAAAACTGAGAATCAAACGCGGAACTCATGGGTGACAGTATACTCACCCTCGACCGGATGATAAGGTTACTGACAATCACGGTATTCATTGTTCACGAGTAAACACGCAACCCGTAAATCTTATGAATCGTTCACAATCCGTCTGTGTCCCGGTCTTGCATCTGATTCAAATCAACGATCCATACATCACGATTTACATCAGTAGCACATGGAAAATAGTTCCGTTGCATGCATAACCTACCCTGATAATAACTCAGTACAGACAGTGGTGGCGACGCTCGCTAAAGCGCAGTGTTAGGTCATGGGGCCAAGCTCTCTGCTGACTCGGTAGACGCTTGGGTTCGAGCTCCACCGTCGGCCGTCCTTGAAATGGTTTTCCGTGGCTTCCCCCCCCCCCCATTTTCAACACCAAGCAAATGCTGGGACGGTACCTTCTGACAGGCTACGGCCGCTTCCTTTCACATCCTTGTCCACTTTCATCCATTCATCTCATCTCACATTCCGACGCGCAGGTCGCCTATGGCGTCGACTAGAAAGACCAGCACTCGGCCTCTCAGCACACGAATAAAAAACACGTCCGCAAGTGAGACTGTATTTAATTTATTGATTCTTCTGGCTGTTGCATTTACTATTGGCACTGCACATGTCTCTAGACACTAACGTCTGTCAAAATTACAGCATACATGTGACTAAAATACCACAGGTTAGGTACCTGGTAAGACACAAATTATTGGTATTACAGAATTTTACGTGATCATAGACTTTAGTATGGTGTGAAGTCTTCACGTGCTGCAACCAGTACCTCAAAACGTCATGTCATGGAATGAAAGAGACCCTGGATATTTCCCAGAGAAATCATCCTCTACGTGATTTGAAAGCGGTTCTACAGACATCAACACCGGAACACGACGAACAAGTCCGCAACCAACCATATTCCAGATATGTTCAAAGGGTGACATGTCAAGTGAACGCGTAGGCCAGAGAAGCAGAAGTAGCCGTCGTTTTTCGAAGAATGCTTGCACACATTTGCAGACCGGTCAAACGAAGTGAAAGCGTGAAAGTAAGTGCCTTCATATCTCGCCAACATTGAAGGGTGTGATTTTAGCTTTTAAGCTTATGACTGGGGTGATCAGCCTTTGGGAGACAAGTAAGTCATGTACTTGCCCATGCCCACTTTTAATTTCCTGCCTGAAAGATGAAAGTGAAAAAATGGGTCTATATCTCAATATTAAAAGGCTCAAAGTCATGATTATAGATTAGTGTGGTACAGATAGTCTTAAGTTAAACGGGGAAGAGATAGAGAGAGTGGAGGATTTCATCTTCTTGGGAGCCAAAATTAGTTATAGTGGAGATTGCGGTCTTGAAATTAGGAGACGAATTTCGCTTGGACGAAGCGCTATGATAACTACGTCCCCAATCTGGAAGAGCAGAGATATCAGTTTGGCTACCAAATGTAGATTAGTCAATGTGATTATATTCCCACTGTTCATGTATGGATGTGAGAGCTGCACACTAAAACAGGCAGACAAGAGGAAGATCGATGCTTTTGTGCTTTGGTGTTGGCGTAGGCTGAAAAAGTCGCCAATAAGGCAGTATTAGAGTGTATCAAGCCCTATATGTCATTGGTCGGCAAGACTATGAAGTTGCAGCTAGCATACTTTGGCCACGTTATGCGATCAGATGCATTAGAAAAAGCAATCATGCTAGGAATGATCAGTGGTACCAGATGACCAGGTCGCCAGAGGACACGTTGGTTAGACAATAATAAAACAGGCTTTAACCTCGCCCTGGAACAACTAAAGAATGCAGTGTGACACAGGACAACTTGGAGAGTGATGATTCATAGAATCGCCGATGGTCGGATTCGACTGAACGGATAACATCATCAGCATTGTCATGGCATGTCTAGTTGCCTGAAGGAGGACCAGTACCTCGGGCTCTATTACCTCTCTGATATAGCAGTAGCTGTTCAAATTGCCCTCAAAACGTAGGAGTCGAGATCGTACGTTGTATCCAAGGGAGCCCAAACCACCACAATTGCCATTTGTCGGATATGCAGGCTGCTAGACTGCGGTCTCCACGGTAGCGTCTACCACATAGGCTATGTGTCCATTAAGTTATAGAACAGGTTGAAGCAGAACTCGTCCGAAAGCACTACTTTATGCCATTGATGGTGTTTACGTGTCTACTATGGTCTGTAAAAGCCGATGCAAAGGCATGTGTACCACTAGTCCAGCCCACAGCAGATTACGTCGAACCGTCGACGCAGGCTGTATACACACGTTGCAGTGCTCCAGCGTCAAGGCAACACTGTGGACGAAGCGTTACGGTCCGTTATGGCCATGCAGACAAGATGGCGGCCATGTGTGCTGTGGTCTAGTATCCGTTCGTCGCTGCACACGGCTCTCTTATATCCAATGACTTCACACATGCATCATTGTCGTAGCAGCATGGCCAATACAAGACGAAATGCCACAGTGTTCCATCCGTTGTAACTCACTCATTAATGTAGGCGAGGGTTACCGGCACAAGCTTTCACGTTTCCTCTTTGTTTGACCGCTCTGCACCGAGTTTGGCGTAACACTGACCTTCCGGGTTACACAAGAGAGGACGTTGCTGGGCCTTCTAGTTTGCTAACTCTCTGCAATCTCAATAACTTGCTGGTGCACTCCTCTGCGTTTGGATTCATTCGGACCATTCACTCTGGGTGTTGCAATGTACTTACCTGTTCTTATTGAAGGCTGACTATGAGAGGCCTCTAGTTCTCTTACCTGAAAAGAGAGAGAAACAAGTTAATTTTGCTGTAGACAGGGGCGCACCCAGGGGGGGGGGGCTTTGGGGGCTTAAGCCCCCCCCCCAAAACCTGGGAACACTTAAAAAGATTTATGATATCTTTCAAAAAAATTGATTGCATAACGGGTTCCAGAATGTTTAGTGTTGGAACGTTGGAACATTTTGCGATTTTCTACTGTATAAAATAGAATTATGTTAAGCCTATATTTAAGCTACACTTGAGTGATAATCATATATAGGCCTATATTATTTTAGTAGGCCTAGTATATATCCCTCCTGCAGCGCTCACAAGCGACCGATTGTGAAAATGAGCATTCAAATGAAAGAGAATAGACATTAGCAATGACGAATTGCACTCTAATTCCATAAATTTCAATAATTTCTTTAAAAAATGACTTTAAAAATGACTTTAAAAAATGTACGAAGTGTGCGATTTGCAGATACTGTTGATGTATGAAAATACGCTCCATAATTGCTGTTTACTTCACATTTTAGTCGCTGTGACGCCCGTTTCATGTCATTTTAACATTGAGGTCTTTGCTTTATAATTTTGCATGGATTTCAGAAACAGTTGCCTAAATCAAAGGAATGAGTACACAAATAGTATGATTTCATAAATATCGATTAACCAATGAGTGTTACAGCACACTCAATCAGTGACAAATTGCATTCTAAATTTCTTAAATATCAATTTTTGTAAGAAGTGTTCGATTTGCAAAACCTATTGGGAAAAGTGTGGTTTATGAACATGCGAGATTTCTCGCACGGGTCCGCTAGTAATATATATTGTAAACACAACACGATCGGATATTTCCGCCCGTTGTCGTAACTATGCTCGGAGCAAGATGCGCGTGGGACAGCGGTGAAAATTTATCTCCCCAAGGTATTGTGCTGTGCTCTGTGTCAGGCGTCAAGTCAGTAGTGGTGTTTGTAAAAGTTGATTCGATGATTGTTATTGTGTTTGTATTTTCTATTGGCTATTGGTGTTCGTAGTGTGTCCAATTGGACTAGTCGTAATGGGAGATAAAAGAAAGTCAAACATCCAAAACTATTTTAAACCGTTAAAAATCAATAAATATGATGCGGTTAGTGTTAGTGAATGTGGATCCTTCAACGAGTAAGGAACTGTTAACAAGGACTGCAAGCATAGAAAAACAACCAAGTTGTTCGTCAGAGGAGGGCTCAGAGGCAAATGTGAGCAGGCCTAAGGCCGTTGTAAGTAAACATAACATGGATTTGGACACTGATTTATTTAAAAACAAAGTGTTGACGGACAATGAAATGTTCAAAGTTTTGAATGACAAATGGGTTCCTCAGAGCAACTTTAACTTTCCTTTTAGATCGCATGGGAACCAACAACGGAAATTTTCGTTTCCATGGCTAAAGAAATATACCTGGCTTTCGTATTCTGGAATTGAAGACTCTGCATACTGTGTCCATTGTATGCTTTTTTCAAAAAAAGAAGTAGGTAAGAGTAACGCTCAACATACTGGACAACTTGTTGAAGAAGGTTTTTGTATCTGGAAAAAAGCACTAGAAAAGTTTGAAAAACATGCAAACTCGCAGTATCATAAAGACTCATGTGTAAGCGCAGCTGACTTTAAAAGATTTATGGACTGCCGAATGAAACCGATTGACAAATCTCTTGATAAAGGAAAAGACGTCCAAGCCCAAAATAATGTGAAAAGAATAATTCCAATAATAGAAACTGTTATTTTGTGTGGCAGGCAAAATATCGCCCTTAGGGGCCATATAGATTATGGTCAGTTTCAAATCGGCAGCAAACCATTTGAAAATGAGGGGAACTTAAGAGCTTTGCTCAGAGCTAGAATTGAAGCAGGTGACAACAATTTGAAAGATCACTTTGGGTCATGTGGCAAAAATGTGACCTATATAAGCTGGAATTTTCAAAATCAAGTCATCGATGCTTGTAACCAAATAATAACTGAAACAAGATGTTCAGTAAAGAACATATAGCCTACTTTCTCCTAAATGCATGGGTATTGTTATAACTCTTTGTCCTTTTCAAGGAGTATAATTGAATGTTGGTTGTAGTAGCTTGTTGAAATACAACGTGCTATAGGGACATTAAACATGAATATGAGGTGCCCTTTGCTAGTGCTACCTCTGTACCAAATTTCGTTCAATTCGGTTTCACCGTGTTTGAATTGATAGGGGGAATCGATTTGCACACATACTTGGCCACCATCTGCAAACTATTGGGCTGATGTTCTTGCAGTTTGGTCTGTATATGTTTCCCACATAAAGATATGGTGTTGCAAAATTTGGTAGAGACTAGATTATTAGGTTGGTCGTAATTACATTTTAGCTTTTAACATTTGGGTGGCCGCGATTACGTTTCCGTCAAGATAGCGGTGATATAAAACATGACACTGAGGTGCCCTTTGCTAGTGCTACCTCTGTACCAAATTTCGTTCCATTCGGTTTCACCGTGTTCGAATTGATAAGGGGAATCGATTTTCACACAAAGATGGCCGCCATCCGCAAAATATTAGGCTGATGACCTATTAGTTTGGTCAAAGGATGCTCCCTCCATAAAGGTATGTTGTTGCTAAATTTGCTAGAGATCGGATGATTAGGCTAATCGTAATTTGATTTAAGTTTTGAACATTTGTGTGGCCGCCATTACGTTTCTGTCAATATGGCGGCGATATAAATCATGACACTGAGATGCCCTTTGCTAGTGCTATCTCTGTACCAAATTTCGTTCCATTCGGTTTCACCGTGTTTTAATTAATAGGGAGAATCGATTTTGACACAAAGATGGCCGCCATCCGCAAACTATTAGGCGAATGACCTATTAGATTGGTCAAAGGATGCTCCCTTCATAAAGGTATGTAGTTGCAAAATTTGGTAGAGATCGGATGATTAGGTTAATCGTAATTTGATTAAAGCTTTGAACATTCGTGTGGCCGCCATTACGTTTCTGTCAAGATGGCGGCGATATAAAACATGACACTGAGGTGCCCTTTGCTAGTGCTACCTCTGTACCAAATTTCGTTCCATTCGGTTCCACCGTGTTCGAATTAATAGGGGAATCAATTTTGACATAAAGATGGCCGCCACCCGCAAACTATTAGGCTAATAACCTATTAGATTGGTCAAAGGATGCTCCCTCCATAAATTTGCAAAATTTGGTAGAGATCGGATGATTAGGTTAATCGTAATTTGATTTAAGCTTTGAACATTCGTGTGGCCACCATTACGTTTCTGTCAAGATGGCGGCGATATAAAACATGACACTGAGGTGTCCTTTTCTAGTGCTACCTCTGTACCAAATTTCGTTCCATTTGGTTTCACCGTGTTTGAATTAATAGGGGGAATTGATTTTCACACAAAGATGGCCGCCATCCGCAAACAATTAGGCTAATGACCTAGTTATTTGGTCAAAGGATGCTTTCTCTAAAAAGGTATGTTGTTGCAAAATTTGGTAGAGATCGGATGATTAGGTTAATCGTAATTCGATTTAAGCTTTGAACATTTGTGTGGCCGCCATTACGTTTCCGTCAAGATGGCGGCGATATAAAACATGACACTGAGGTGCCCTTTGTTAGTACTACCTCTGTACCAAATTTCGTTCCATTCGGTTGCACCGTGTTCGAATTAATAGGGGGAATCGATTTTCACACAAAGATGGCCGCCATCCGCAAACTATTACGCTGATGACTTATTAGTTTGGTCAAAGGATGCTCCCCCCATAAAGGTATGTTGCTGCAAAATTTGGTAGAGATCGGATGATTAGGTTAGTCGTAATTTGATTTAAGCTTTGAACATTTGTGTGGCCGCCATTACGTTTCCGTCAAGATGGCGGCGATATAAAACATGACACTGAGGTGTCCTTTGCTAGTGCTACCTTTGTACCAAATTTCGTTCAATTCGCATTCACCGTGTTCGAATTGATAGGGGGGGACAGACATTCAGAGTACACACAATCACACACACACAGACACACACACACACAGACACACACACAGACTCACACACACACATACACACACACAGACAGACACACTTTTTTCGCCCTGTGTTGATCTCATAAGTCTACTTTCATTTTTTGCAAAAATCGAAAGTAGGCTAAAATAGCAAGTAAAGTAAAAGAAGCTAAGTTTTTTAGTGTTCTCGCAGATGAAACATCTGATATTTCAACTGTTGAACAGTTTTCTTTGTGTTTACGTTATGTAACCCCAAATACTTTAAATGGTTATGAAATATGTGAGCAATTTTTGAAGTTCATGCCTCTAACCTCTACTACGGGTAGCGTATTGGCAAAAACATTGATTAAAGGTCTTGAAGACAGTAATATAGACATAAATAACCTACGTGGCCAGGGGTACGATGGGGCGGCTGCCATGAGTGCAAAGTTTAAAGGGGCTCAAGCGTGCATCCAAGAAGCTCACCCCACAGCAATATACGTGCATTGCGCTTCTCATAGCCTTAACCTGGCATTGTCGACCGCGTCTGAGGTTGTATCAATCAGGAACTGCTTTGGAATAGTGGAGAAGTTGTGGGATTTTTTTAACACTCCTAAAAGACAAGCAGTTTTAAAACAGTGCATTGAATCTGCGGTAAATCTTGAAACCAACAAGAAAAACTCCTGCAGCTTTGTCCAACGAGATGGGTACAAAGGCACGATGCTATTTTTGTTATGAAAGAACTGCTGCAACCTCTTGAAGTAGCGTTAGAGGAGATTAAAAACTGGAATGATAGGGAATCTTCTTCAGGAGCTCTAATACTACTAAACTCCTTAAGTCAAGGTGAATTTATAATTTCTCTCATGGCATCAGAAAAACTGCTTGGTTACACAGTAAACCTAAGCAAAAAGCTTCAGGGAACTGATTTAGATTTATCATATGCAATTACACACGCTGAAACTGTGATTGAAAGCTTAAAATCTCTAAGAAACAAGTAGTTCCGTGAAGAACTATACAGCCTATTTTCATATATCCTACTTATGTTAATTGCCACTATCAACATACACAATTTCTGTTTGATTGCTGTAATAGATTCGTAGATATTAAGAACCGAATAAATATTTCGGATGGTCGCCATGTTTGCTTTTATATATGTAGGTCCTAGAGTTATATACTGTTACATGCATATTATTGTGAACGTGTAGTATTCAAACTTCAATCGCATAATTAGGACACAAGAAAAAAACAAGGAGATTTAAAAATTTTTCACAGCTGCCATCTTGAGGTTATGGAAACAATTGAAATAAATTAGATGCCAGTGGATTAACATTCGTATAAGGATTTACTGTACCAAGTTTCACTGCACTCGGATGGTTAAATTGCGAGAAACGTCCATGTGAATATTTATAATTCGCGTCACCGCCATGTTGGATTTGTGATCACCAGGTTATTTAAAGTCCTATAGAGCTGCTTCGGTGGCGTAGTCGGTAGCATGCTGAGCTTCTATGCCCAAGATAGCGGGTTCAAACCCGGCCGAAGCCGTCGGATCTTTTAAGAGCGTTAAAAATCCCTCAGTATGCCTTCCTTCGGAGGGGAAGTAAAGCCGGCGGTCCCATGTCATAGATTTATGGCATGTTAAAGATCCTTCCACTAATTGCACCTGTGTGAAGCTAAATTGGATAGGTTATTGTAAACAACGCTCTTAGGTTTCTAAGTTCGTTGCCAAGAGCCGGACAAAAGGTGATCTCATAAGCCTATTTTTTCAAAATTGAAAATAGGCTAAAAATGCAGATCAAGAATTTCACTCGTTGTTTGAAGAAGCTACCAAAATTGCTAATAACTGCGGTTCAATAATTTCGATGCCTCGAACAGTTGGAAGACAACTGAACAGAAGTAACATACCGGCAGAAACTCCAGAATTAGACTATAAAAGATCTGTTTTCATCCCTTGGATTGACTCTTTCATTATTTCATTGGAATCTCGATTAATCAAGCATAAAGACTTATTAAAGAGTTTTGAGTGCTTACTGCCATCAGCCAATGCATCACATACACATAAAGAAACCTTCCAAGAAAAAATGCAACCTGATTTCTATTTTTAGCCTATTTTCAATTTTGAAAAAATAGGCTTATGAGATCACCTTTTGTCCGTGTGTGTGTGCGTGTGTGTGTGTGTGTGTGTGATTCGTGTGTGTGTCCCCCCCTAATAAAATCTAAACGGCAGGAGCGATTTCAATGAAACTCGGAAAGTTCATAGCACTATTCCCGGCGACCTCGACCGTGCCCTTCAAATTTTGTTACGACTCACCAATCCAACATGGCGGCTGTGCGAAATATTTCACCAGCATTCCATATCTCCGAAACTATTACCGATATTACCCTGACATTTTCTATGGTGATAGAAGGAACTACTATAAGTTCACTTATGTGACTTTTGAAAACCTGGTATCTACAAAACCAACATGGCGCCCAAGCGAATTTGCGACTTTTAAATAGACGTTTCTCGCGATTTGACCAACCAAACGCAATGAAAATTGGTACAGTATATGTTTATATACATTGTAATGCACCGACATCTAACTTCTTTCAATTGTTTATATAATCACAAGATGGCGGATGTGGGAAATATTTCACCGGCATTCTATATCTCTGAAACTATTAGCGGTATCTCCCTAAAATTTTGTACGAAGATAAAGGGCACTACTGGAATTCCATCTATAAGATTTTCAAAAACCGGTTAACTACAAAACGAACATGGCGGCCAAGCGAATTTGAACATTTTAAATAGACCTTTCTCGCGATTTAATGTTCCAAACGCACTGAAACCTGGTACAGGAAATATTTATACACATTGTAATCCACTGGTATCTAATTTAGTTCAATTGTTTACATAACCTCAATATGGCGGCAGTGCGAATTTTAAAATTAAGTTTTTATTTCTTGTGATGTAGTCATGCGATCGAAGTGAAAGTTTGAATAATGAACCTACGCAATAATTTTCCTTTAATGGTACATGACTCTATGGCCTATACATTTAACAATCCAACATGACGACCATCCGAAATATTTAGACGATACTGAATATCTACGAATCTATTTTAGCAATCAAACTGCATTTTTTAATGTTCATAGGGGCCAGGGGCGCACCCAGACTTTTGGTTTGTAGGGGGCTTTCCTCAAAGACATGATTTCAGCTATGGAAAGAGAATGTGTCCATTATTAGTCTTGTATGTAAATATGTATATATGAGACCATATGCATAAAAAGATATTCTATAAGATCAAACATACTGTAGAATGCTCTGTTAAAACCAATACAAAAGATGCTATTAGACTGGAGATTATTTAAACAAAATGTGCATTGGTTTTATACAAATTTTAGTTACAGTACCATTGAGCTAAGGTTATGCAAGTAATAAAAAGGAACAGCATGATTTTTATCAATAATTAACTTTTGATCACGATCAGAGTGATAACGACTGGATTGCTCTGCTCACTATTATAACTATATATCCAGCTACCAGGATCGTCAGATTGATGTGTGACATCAATTATCTGCAATCATTTACTAAGTTTTGAGTTGTTTATACCAAGAACTAGTACGGTATTGGTTTTAGGAAATTATTAATAACATTTTGATTTTGAATACGTAAATTTAATTGGAACTAAAAATTACATTTTAAAAATTACGAGATGTAATTGTATACCATAGTGTTATGGATTGTAACAAATATTTTATGTACTGAACGTGAAAATATAAAAGTTATTTAAATTTTCCTTAATAACTAACATTATAATAAAAAAAACTTGAACATTTCTAGAATTTCAAGTTGAACTTAATTATACAGACTGAATGCAAGTTTAAATAGATAGTTGAATACAAATCATGTATTAATGAATTAACATTAACATTGTTTGAATAAAGTGGAAACTCAAATTTCACAGAACAAAATCCAGCCGCCTAGCAGATTTTTTCAAAACGGAAACTACCTCTGTACTGGTGACTTCAATTTCTCGGTGAATATTCAGTGCTGCTAGTCCAGTCAGCCTGTCTGCACCCATGGTATTCCTAAGATATGTTTTCAGCCGACGTAGTGTAGAAAATGACCTCTCAGCAGTGCTTGTAGTCACAGGGATGGTACACAAAATTCTCAACAATGTGTGGATATTAGGAAACAAGTCCTTGTCACATAGATTCAACACATCGATTGCGTTTTTAGGGATATTAGCGTAGGTCTTGAAGCTCTTGTGCCAAAGTTCAAACTCAGCCATAAGCAGGCCTTTGTTGTTTCCTCCACTTTCAATTATGTCATTCTTATAACAAGTAGTTCCGTGAAGAACTATACAGCCTATTTTAATTGCTGTTAATTGCCACTATCAACATACACAATTTCAGTTTGATTGCTGTAATAGATTCGTAGATATTGAGAACCGACTAAATATTTCGGATGGTCGCCATGTTGGATTTTATATATGTAGGTCCTAGAGTTTACTGTTACATGCAGATTATTGTGAACGTGTAGTATTCAAACTTCAATCGCATAATTAAGACACAAGAGAAAACAAGGAGATTTAAAAATTTTTCACAGCTACCATCTTGAGGTTATGGAAACAATTGAAATAAATTAGATGCCAGTGGATTAACATTCGGATAAAGATTTACTGTGCCAAGTTTCACTGCACGCGGATGGTTAAATTGCGAGAAACGTCCATGTGAATATTTATAATTCGCGTCACCGCCATGTTGGATTTGTGATCACCAGGTTATTTAAAGTCCTATAGGTGAACTTAAGTTCATAGCCCCTATCAGGGGCGCACCCAGGGGGGGGGGGCTTTGGGGGCTTAAGTCCCCCCTAAAAACCTGGGAACACTTTCAAAACATGGATGATATTTTTCAAGAAAATTGATTGCTTAACGGTCTCCAGAATGTTTAGTGTTGGAACGTTGGAATATTTTGCGAGTTTCTACTGGTTTAAAACAGAATTATGTTAGGCATGCAACTCTTGAGTGATAATAATATATATTGTAAACACAACACGATCGGATATTTCCGTCCGTTGTCGTAACTATGCTCGGAGCAAGATGCCCGTGGGACAGCGGTAAAAATTTCTCTCCCCAATGTATTGTGCTGTGCTGTGCTCTGTGTCAAGCGTCAAGTCAGTAGTGGTGTTTGTAAAAGTTCATTGATTGATTGTTGTTGTGTTTGTATTTTCTATTGGCTATTGGTGTTCGTAGTGTGTCCAATTGGACTAGTAGTAATGGGAGACAAAAGAAAGTCAAACATGCAAAACTACTTTAAACCGTTAAAAATCAATAAATATAATGCGGTTAGTGTTAGTGAATGTGGAAATCCTTCAACGAGTAAGGAACTGTTAACAAGGACTGCAAGCATAGAAAAACAGCCAAGTTGTTCGTCAGAGGAGGGCTCAGAGGCAAATGTGAGCAGGCCTAAGGCCGTTGTAAGTAAACATAACATGGATTTGGACATTGGTTTATTTAAAAACAAGGTGTTGACGGACAATGAAAAGTTCAAAGTTTTAAATGACAAATGGGTTCCTCAGAGCAACTTTAACTTTCCTTTTAGATCGCATGGGAACCAACAACGAAAATTTTCGTTTTCATGGCTAAAGAAATATACCTGGCTTTCGTATTCTGGAATTGAAGACTCTGCATACTGTGTCCATTGTATGCTTTTTTCAAAAAAAGAAGTAGGTAAGAGTAACGCTCAACATACTGGACAACTTGTTGAAGAAGGTTTTTGTATCTGGAAAAAAGCACTAGAAAAGTTTGAAAAACATGCAAACTCGCAGTATCATAAAGACTCATGTGTAAGCGCAGCTAACTTTAAAAGAGTTATGGACTGCCGAATGAAATCTATTGACATATCTCTTGATAAAGTAAAAGACGTACAAGCCCAAAATAATGTGTAAAGAATAATTCCAATAATAGAAACTATAATTTTGTGTGGCAGGCAAAATATCGCCCTTAGAGGCCATAGAGATTATGGTCAGTTTCAAATCGACAGCAAACCATTTGAAAATGAGGGGAACTTGAGAGCTTTGCTCAGAGCTAGAATTGAAGCAGGTGACAACAATTTCAAAGATCACTTTGGGTCATGTGGCAAAAATGCGACCTATATAAGTTGAAATTTTCAAAATCAAGTCATCGATGCTTGTAACCAAATAATAACTGAAAAAATAGCAAGTAAAGTAAAAGAAGCTAAGTTTTTTAGTGTTCTCGCAGATGAAAAATCTGATATTTCAACTGTTGAACAGTTTTCTTTGAGTTTATGTTATGTAACCCCAAATACTTTAAATGGTTATGAAATATGTGAGCAATTTTTGAAGTTCATGCCTCTAACCTCTACTACGGGTAGCGTATTGGCAAAAACATTGATTAAAGGTCTTGAAGACAGTAATATAGACATACATAACCTACGTGGCCAGGGGTACGATGGGGCGGCTGCCATGAGTGCAAAGTTTAAAGGGGCTCAAGCGTGCATCCAAGAAGCTCACCCCACAGCAATATACGTCCATTGCGCTTCTCACAGCCTTAACCTGGCATTGCCGACCGCGACTGAGGTTGTATCAATCAGGAACTGCTTTGGAATAGTGGAGAAGTTGTGGGATTTTTTTAACAGTCCTAAAAGACAAGCGGTTTTAAAACAGTGCATTGAAACTGAGGTAAATCTTGAAACCAACAAGAAAAAACTCCTGCAGCTTTGTCCAACGAGATGGGTACAAAGGCACGATGCTATTTTTGTTATGAAAGAACTGCTGCAACCTCTTGAAGTAGCGTTAGAGGAGATTAAAAACTGGAATGATAGGGAATCTTCTTCAGGAGCTCTAATACTACTAAACTCCTTAAGTCAAGGTGAATTTATAATTTCTCTCATGGCATCAGAAAAACTGCTAGGTTACACAGTAAACCTAAGCAAAAAGCTTCAGGGAACTGATTTAGATTTATCGTCTGCAATTACACACGCTGAAACTGTGATTGAAAGCTTAAAATCTCTAAGAAAATATGCAGATCAAGAATTTCACTCGTTGTTTGAAGAAGCTACCAAAATTGCTAATAACTGCGGTTCAATAATTTCGATGCCTCGAACAGTTGGAAGACAACTGAACAGAAGCAACATTCCAGCAGAAACTCCAGAATTATACTACAAAAGATCTGTTTTCATCCCTTGGATTGACTCATTCATTATTTCATTGGAATCTCGATTCATGAAGCATAAAGACTTATTAAAGAGTTTTGAGTGCTTAGTGCCATCAGCCAATGCATCACATACGCATAAAGAAACCTTCCAAGAAAAAATGCAACTTGATTTCTTACAGCTGTGTAATTTTTATAAGAATGACATAATTGAAAGTGGAGGAAACAACAAAGGCCTGTTTATGGCTGAGTTTGAACTGTGGCACAAGAGCTTCAAGACCTACGCTAATATCCCTAAAAACGCAATCGATGTGTTGAATCTATGTGACAAGGACTTGTTTCCTAATATCCACACATTGTTGAGAATTTTGTGTCCCATCCCTGTGACTACACGCACTGCTGAGAGGTCATTTTCTACACTACGTCGGCTGAAAACATATCTTAGGAAAACCATGGGTGCAGACAGGCTGACTGGACTAGCAGCACTGAATATTCACCGGGAAATTGAAGTCACCAGTACAGAGGTAGTTTCCGTTTTCAAAAAATCTGCTAGGCGGCAGGATTTTGTTCTGTGAAATTTGAGTTTCCGCTTTATTCAAGCAACGTTAATGTCAATTCATTAATACATGATTTGTATTCAACTATTTGTTTAAACTTGCTTTCAGCCTGTGGGATTAAGTTCGACTTCAAATTCTAGAAATGTTTAAGATTTTTTATTATAATGTTAGGTATTAAGGAAAATTAAAATAACATATATTTTCACGTACAGTACATAAAATATTTGTTACAATCCATAACACTGTGGTATACAATTACATCTCGTAATTTTTAAAATGTAATTTTTAGTTCCAATTAAATTTACATATTCAAAATCAAAATGTTATTATTAACTTCCTAAAACCTATACTAGTTCTTGGTATAAACAACTCAAAACTTAGTAAATGATTGCAGATAATTGATGTCACACATCAATCTGACGATCCTGGTAGCTGGATATATAGTTATGATAATAGTGAGTAGAGCAATCCAGTCGTTATCACTCTGATCGTGATCAAAAGTTAATTCTTGATAAAAATAATGCAGTTCCTTTTTATTACTTGTATAACCTTAGCTCAATGGTATTGTAACTAAAATTTCTATAAAACCAATGCACATTTTGTTTAAATAATCTCCAGTCCAATAGCATCTTTTGTATTGGTTTTAACAGAACATTCTACAGTATGTTTGATCATATAGAATATCTTTTTATGCATATGATCTCAAATATTCATATTTACATACAAAACTAATAATAAACACATTCTCTTTCCATAGCTGAAATCATGTTATTGAGGAAAGCCCCCTCCAAACCAGAAGTCTGGGTGCGCCCCTGCTCGTGTTGACCGACTGAATAGCTTCTACCAATAACTTAGATTACTTAGACCAGTGGTTCCCATTAGGTGGTCAGCGGACCCCCAGGGGTCTACGACGGTCGGACAGGGGGTCCGCGAAGAGCCGTCAAGAAATAACGCAATACAGGGGCAGATGTCCTTGCTGTTCCGCCCCTTAAAACTCTAATAACTAACTAACTAACGCAAAAATAAAAATGGAATACGGAGAAAGTACAAACAGTTCCTTAAAAATAATAATTATGCATTGTCATCCACAGCATAAGTGGCGCAGCGTAATTTTAGCTTTCCAAGTTTCCCGCTGGAAAGCGTGCTGCTCCTCTATCTCTGTGTTCTGCTCCGCAGCCATTTTACATTTTGTGTGTTTACATATTTACATGAGTTTTGAAAGTTGAAACTTTTGATTGTTTTAATTGTTAAAAGTCTATTGAATATGGATCGTTGGTTGAAGAGTGAATCTTTAAAACGAAGTAGGCCCACTGCTGCAGATAGTGACGAAGAGGATACTGTGGTACCGTAATATAGAAGCTGCCTGTCTTCAGACTAGCCATTCAAAGAGTAAGCCTACTGCGAAAAGTAGGAAATTCGACATAGAATATTGGCTTTACGTATTGTGGACCTAAAGATTGTCCTAAGCCTCAATGCGTGATATGCAAACACTCGGAGCTCAAAGGTAAATCCATTGAATTCTTCAAAATAAAATTAGTGAACAGAAATCATGCCTGAAAATAATTACCAAAAATTCTGTTGCAAATGTGAATGAAAATGCAACGATTGAATCCTACGAAGTATCTCAGCTTGTCAAAAAACGTGCCAAAAACCATACCATTGCTGAAGAGCTCTTTCTACCTTCAGCAATTATTTTGTGCAAGTGAATGCTGGGCGATGCTGCCGCAAAGCTTCTAAGTACCGTCCCGCTGTCTAACAATGCTGTGCAAAGGCAAATTACAGATAATGTCAAGCAAAATTGAAGAGACGATGTTGGCAAGGCTCCACATGTATGACATAATTGCTCTGCAGTTGGATGAGAGTATCGACACATCAAGAAAGGCGATAATGTTGGTTTTTGCACGTTTTTTATGTCATGACGAAATATATAAAGATTTTCTTCTTTTTTTTGTGAAATAGTACAGAGGTTCCCATTAGGAATTTAAATATTTTAAGTCTTGACTTAAAGGATTTTGGAGCAGGGGGTCCGAGAAAAATTACTAATGGGAACCTCTGACTTAGACAACACTGAAAAATGGGTTCTACTATTTCCTTCCGAGAAACTTTGCTATTGATTTCTTTCCACACCCAGTTAAGGAGCTCCGACCAAATGAGTAGTAACATTCACAACGTGCACAGACACTGGACATGTCCCGAATGTCATTGATAAACACCGCCAATACAACAGAAGACTGAATACATAGCGAATAGCTGAATATAATAACAGCCATGCATGATACTGAGATAGCAATGGAAAAGCACATTTTGATCTCACCTGTGCCAACAGAAAAATCAAATATACTGCATTTATCATAATATAACAACAGGCCAAGTGTACGTATGTTTACTCTAGGTGCTAGGGTTGAAAAAGACTCGCCCGTAGCCTTGAGTTGGCTAACATTCCAGCATTCACTTGGTTATGAGGTTGAAAAAGACAAGAGTCATCTCTAGGACATCTCAGAGTAGGATTTGTACCCAAGTCCCTCCTTAGTATCCACTTGAGAATCTTATTCTAGAATTGAAATCCTCCATGGTAAGACCAGGATGAGAACTAGCCCGTCTGGGCAGAGAGTTACACCACTAGGCCGCACACGGGGCTAATTTTTGAGTCTGACTGATGGCGTAATCCATTGGCTTGTCACCCTATTCACCCAAACCCCCGGCACAGTCAGATTGCTATTGAAGCTGCTTAAATGCGACAGACCCTTCTCTGGATATTTATTGACACGTTAATGATCCCCTCCTGGTAAAACTTCCGACAATCTAATGTCCCTAAAACCACATCAATGTTAAAGAGGGCAATACATACATTTATTATTACTATTATTATAATATTATTATTGCTTCTTTCATTATTGTTATTATTATTGATGTGTAACATATTTCCGCTCGGTTTCTGGATAGTTTTGTGGGAGTGATTTTCGAAATTGGGGACGGAAGTGGATCGAACGGAAGTGGATCGGACGGAAGTGAAGACGGACTGCCAGCTGGATGTAGAATTGAAAATGTGTGTATTGGAAACAAGGCAGTGTGTGCTCTGTAGCGCGAGAATGTTATGGCAATACAGTAGGCAGTGCAGTTTAGCAGGCACTGGTTTGACGAGCACAGTGGCAAATGTTTCACCGACTTTCATTTGTCATTGAGCAGTTTATGAAGCTTCACGTTCAAGGTTGATTACATGGGGTAGGACAAAGACGACAAATGACATTTAGGTAAGCGGCATTATTGTCAAGCTGTGGGTGAGTAGTCAAATATTAAATGCATAACAGAATGTTGTTATATGAGTGGAATAAAAGCTCTATTTTCATCATATGTGAGACTAGGCCATTTCACGATTGTAGGAAGCCATGTTTTGATTGTTTACGACGAACTGTATGAGAGCCTTGAGAATAACGAATGTTATAGTTACTGAGGAATGTGCTCACAGTATTTGACAGTACTGTCGACGTTGTGTGTCACTTTTTAGCCTACTTTCGATTTTTGCAAAAAATGAAAGTAGACTTATGAGATCAACACAGGGCGAAAAATGTGTGTCTGTCTGTGTGTGTGTATGTGTGTGTGTGAGTCTGTGTGTGTGTCTGTGTGTGTGTCTGTGTGTGTGTGTGTGTGTGTACTCTGAATGTCTGTCCCCCCCTATCAATTCGAACACGGTGAATGCGAATTGAACGAAATTTGGTACAAAGGTAGCACTAGCAAAGGACACCTCAGTGTCATGTTTTATATCGCCGCCATCTTGACGGAAACGTAATGGCGGCCTCACAAATGTTCAAAGCTTAAATCAAATTACGACTAACCTAATCATCCGATCTCTACCAAATTTTACAACAACATACCTTTATGGGGGGAGCATCCTTTGACCAAACCAATAGGTCATCAGCGTAATAGTTTACGGATGGCGGCCATCTTTGAGTGAAAATCGATTCCCCCTATTAATTCGAACACGGTGCAACCGAATGGAACGAAATTTGGTACGAAAGTAGTACTAACGAAAGGCACCTGAGTGTCATGTTTTATATTGCCGCCATCTTGAAGGAAACGTAATGGCGGCCACACAAATGTTCAAAGCTTAAATCAAATTACGACTAACCTAATCATTCGATCTCTACCAAATTTTGCAACAACATACCTTTATGGGGGGAGCATCCTTTGACCAAACTAATAGGTCATCAGAGTAATAGTTTGCGGATGGCGGCCATCTTTGTGTCAAAATCGATTCCCCCTATTAATTCGAACACGGTGCAACCGAATGCAACGAAATTTGGTACAGAGGTAGTACTAACAAAAGGCACCTCAGTGTCATGTTTTATATCGCCGCCATCTTGACAGAAACGTAATGGCGGCCACACAAATGTTCAAAGCTTAAATCAAATTACGATTAACCTAATCATCCGATCTCTACCAAATTTTGCAACAACATACCCTTATAGAGGAAGCATCCTTTGACCAAATGAATAGGTCATTAGCCTAATAGTTTGCGAATGGCGGCCATCTTTGTGTGAAAATCAATTCCCCCTATTAATTCAAACACGGTGAAACCGAATGGAACGAAATTTGGTACAGAGGTAGCACTAGCAAAGGGCATCTCAGTGTCATGTTTTATATCGCCGCCATATTGACAGAAACGTAATGGCAGCCACACAAATGTTCAAAGCTTAAGTTAAATTACGACTAACATAACCATCCGATCTCTACCAAACTTTGCAACAACATACCTTTTTGGAGGAGCATCCTTTGACCAAACTAATAGGTTATTAGCCTAATAGTTTGCGGATGGCGGCCATCTTTATGTCAAAATTGATTCCCCCTATTAATTCGAACACGGAGGAACCTAATGGAACGAAATTTGGTACAGAGGTAGCACTAGCAAAGGGCACCTCAGTGTCATGTTTTATATCGCCGCCGTCTTGACTGAAACGTAGTGGCGGCCACACGAATGTTCAAAGCTTAAATCAAATTACGATTAACCTAATCATCCGATCTCAACCAAATTTTGCAACTACATACCTTTATGGAGGGAGCATCCTTTGACCAATCTAATAGGTCATTCGCCTAATAGTTTGCGGATGGCGGCCATCTTTGTGTCAGAATCGATTCCCCCTATTAATTCAAACACGGTGAAACAGAATGGAACGAAATTTGGTACAGAGATAGCACTAGCCAAGGGCATCTCAGTGTCATGATTAATATCGCCGCCATATTGACAGAAACGTAATAGCGGCCACACAAATGTTTAAAGCTTAAATCAAATTACGACTAACATAACCATTCGATCTCTACCAAACTTTGCAACAACATACCTTTATGGAGGGAGCATCCTTTGACCAATCTAATAGGTCATTAGCCTAATAGTTTGCGGATGACGGCCATCTTTATGTCAAAATTGATTCCCCCTATTAATTCGAACACGGTGGAACCGAATGAACGAAATTTGGTACAGAGGTAGCACTAGCAAGAGGCACCTCAGTGTCATGTTTTATATCACCGCTATCTTGTCGGAAACGTAATCGCGGCCACCCAAATGTTAAAAGCTAAAATGTAATTACGACCAACCTAATAATCTAGTCTCTACCAAATTTTGCAACACCATATCTTTATGTGGGAAACATATTCTGACCAAACTGCAAGAACATCAGCCCAATAGTTTGCAGATGGTGGCCAAGTATGTGTGCAAATCGATTCCCCCTATCAATTCAAACACGGCGAAACCGAATTGAACGAAATTTGGTACAGAGGTAGCACTAGCAAAGGGCACCTCATATTCATGTTTAATGTCCCTATAGCACGTTGTATTTCAACAAGCTACTACAACCAACATTCAATCATACTCCTTGAAAAGGACAAAGAGTTATAACAATACCCATGCATTTAGGAGAAAGTAGGCTATATGTTCTTTACTGAACATCTTGTTTTATTATGAATTACTAGCAGGTACCCGCGGCTTCGCCCGCGATCAAGACAATGGGGACGATGCATTATTGCTGATAATTGGTCTATTCTGATACATACAGTATATTGATATGATCAGCAAAGTGGGAATTTTATCGAGTTGTGAACGTCTGCAGGGTTCGTTGTTACATTATGTTAACACATTTTAAAATTACGTTTATGGTTTTGCCATCTTCTGCTGAGACATAACGATTTTGTTGTCCGGATGCTCGCGAGCACGCCACATACAGTTGGCCATGGGAAAACATTGTTTTGTCTAAATGTACACGTGCTACTGTTAAGTGTGTGTCATTCCGCTTTGTTAAAGAAATTGCGAATATTGTTTGAAGAGGGAACTGCACTCTTGCACACTGGAATGGCAAATCTATCGGAATATGGGGAATTAAATGTATTCTTACTTAAGCTATTCTGGATGTAATTTGGCCATACTAATTGATGATTTGAACGTAAACATATCCCTATTAATAGACCTATAGTTAAATATCGCTCACCTTGGCCGCTGATGTACATTATGCCGTCTCTTCCAGTGTTACATCCCAGGGATTGAAATTCTCCAACGACCCTTTTGCCCCACATGCCTCTCTAAGTAATTAAAATTCCTGATTGTTGTTGTTTGAGTCTTCAGTTTTTTAACTGGTTTGATGCAGCCTTCCATGTATCCCTCTCCTGAGCTAATCGTTTCATTTCTACATAGCTACCACACCCTACATCCGATGCAATCTGTTTAACCCTGGTTTACCCCTACAGTTCTAGTCTGCGACCCTCCCATCCATAACTACTGTCGACCAAACTATTATGTGTACTCGAGTTTGAAGTTTGTTTGTGAAGTAACCGATAGACCTATATAAAATCCAATAACATCATCATTTTCGTCGTTCTATTTTACGTTAGATCATGTAGGTTTGGAATTTTTAATTTATATTTTAATATTTTTTATCACAGTTGGAACACAAGAAGTGCCTGTTTTTAAGCGTTTTTCAACCATGCGTCACATTTAAGAATTATTATCTCACAAACCCGTCATCAGATCGAATCCAAATTTTAACACAACATACACTGGAATGTTGTATAACAGGTTTATTAATTTTAATTTTTTTTTGTGTCCAAGAAACAAAGTTGTTATTATGTTTGTAAGGTAACTTTTCCTCGGCTCGGGATGGTTTGAAAAAGTAGTTCTTGGCCGCGTTGTAATCCTTATACATCAAAACGGTATGCTGTATGATTATGAAATACGTAAATTAATTCACTTATTGTATATCGGTTTGTATTTGTACGGAGAATTAAGACATGGTTCACCAGTTAGCCGCTCCGGTGAAAGCAGTACATCATTGCCAAGATGGGCTACATCACGCGTCATGGCACGTCTCGCTCGGAAGTGATGGGCTCCATATCAGCAACGCTGTATAGCATTTCCAGGAGCGGCTAGCTGGTGAACCATGTCTTAATTCTCCGTACAAATACAAACCGATATAAAATAAGTGAATTAATTTACCTATTTCACAGTCATACAGCATAACTTGTTGATGTATAAGGATTACAACGCAACCAAGAACTACATTTTCCAACGACCCCTAGCCGAGAAAGAGTTACCTTACAAAAATAATAAAAACATTCGTTCTTGAACACACAAAATTTTGAAATTAATAAACCAGTTATACAACATTCCAATGTATATTGTGTTAAAATTCGGATTCGATCTGAATACGGGTTTGTGAGATAATAATTCTTAAATGTGACGCATGGTTGAAACACGCTTAAAAAGGGGCACTTTTTGTGTTTCAACTGCGATAAAAAAATTAAAATATAAATTAAAAATTCCAAACCTACATGAACTAACGTAAAATCGAACGTCGAAAATGATGATGTCATTGGATTTTATGAAGGTCTATTGGCTACTTCACAAACAACCTTCAAACTCGAGTGCACATAATATTTTGGTCGACAGTAAGCTTGCTATTCCTGGGTGTCATAATATGTGTCCTACCCTCCTATCTCTTCTCTTCATTAGCAGTCGCCAGAAACATCTCTCCTCTCCCACTCGTCTTAATACCTCTTCATTTGTTACCCTAACTACCCATCTGATCATCATTCTCCCTTATCACCACATTTCAAAAGCTTCAATTCTCCTCTTTTCTGCTGCACCATTAGTCCATTAGTACAACTCAGCAACTTTTCTAGGTTTAAGCCGTGCCTTGTGCGGGGATTCAATGGCCGTGAAAGACAAAACAACAACTTTATTGAAATAAGTTTGCCCAATTCCTCAGTAAGAGTAATTAAGAAACAATAATAATTAACGTGACAGCCGGTAGAATACGACACATTCGACTGTGAATCAACGTTGCAGATCATGGTTAAAAACGAAAAAGAGCAGATCAAAATTGGCAAACAAAAATATTCAGTTAAGAAAAAACAAATTTATAAAGAAAATGAAAGCATACCGTGCAAAATAGCAAGTATCTTAACATTGTAAATTCGAGTAAACTTCTGAAAGCTCGCCCACAACAACCAGCCGAAAGAGAATAAAATTAGACTCAAAATCACGGTCGTATCCGAGCCCAAAGAGCAAACTCTATATGTAAAATATATCTCATTTTACGCGTATCAATGCGAGGAGCAACGTTCGTGGTTAGAGGTGGGAACCGAACCCAGAGTTTTAAGGCCCTAAAACGAACGGTTTTCGAGATATTGCCAGAAAACTATCCCCGGTCTGCGAAATTTCAGCGGTTGCCATAGTAACGTTGATCTTGTTTCTCAGAGGGAACACAGTTATTTGTGAATATCTCCGAAACCGTTCATTTTAGGAACTTAAAAAGTGTGTTTCGGGGTCCCTACAGGACCTCCGAGTATTGTTTATCGTATGTGGCGGCTTAAAATGAGCTAAATCCGAACATTTTACCGACTGTCCTTGCTCAGTGCCAAAGGGCCGAAAAAAGTCACTTACAAATTGAATTTTCAAAAACCGTTTCTTATTGGGCCTCTACATACTCGGATCAACCAACATGCAAAATTTCAGCTTTCTAGGTCTAGTGGTCTGTGCCCTGCGTCGATGAGTCAATTTTGGATTGTCAATGCCAAAGGGCCGAAAAAAGTCACTTACAAATTGAATTTTCAAAAACCGTTTCTTAGTGAGCCTCTACATACTCGGATCAACCAACATGCAAAATTTCAGCTTCCTAGGTCTAGTGGTTTGAGCCTTGCGGTGATGAGTCAGTTTTGGATTATATATAAGAGATGAGACTTTCCGAGTCGATTTGATCGTAGAAATATGGATTATAGCTCATTTTGCGCGTATCAATGTGAGGAGCAATGCTCGTGGTTTCCACTTCAAAGAAGTGGGAACCGAACCCAGCGTTTTAAGGCCCTAAAACGAACGGTTTTCTAGATATTGCCAGAAAACTATCCCCGGTCTGCGAAATTTCAGCGGTTGCCATAGTAACGTTGATCTGTTTCTCAGAGGGAACACAGTTATTTGGGAATATCTCCAAAACCGTTCATTTTAGGAACTTAAAAAGTGTGTTTTGGGGTCCCTACAGGACCTCCGAGTATTGTTTCTCGTATGTGGCGGCTTAAAATGAGCTAAATCCGAACATTTTACCGACTGTCCTTGCTCAGTGCCAATGGGCCGAAAAAAGTCACTTACAAATTGAATTTTCAAAAACCGTTTCTTAGTATGCCTCTACATACTTGGATCAACCAACATGCAAAATTTCAGCTTCCTAGGTCTAGTGGTTTGAGCCCTGCGGTGATGAGTCAGTTTTGGATTATATATATGAGATTAATGTAAAAGGAAGGAAGGAAGCTTGTAGTTTTGCGTGTCCGTTAATATCACGATCATGATCCACGGTACCTCCCTTTTACATGGAATGCGAACCACAGAACATGGCATTTCAATTCTAAAATCTCACATGTATTGACCGGGAATCAAACCCGGTCTACCTTGGTGAGAGACTAACAGCTTGACCGCTGCGCCACAAATGTGACAGTTGCATATCTCCAATTCAATCTATACATTCATCATAGTACCAGTATGAAAATGGAGTGTAAATTAACATTTTAAGAATGTCCAAGCTGTGTGGTATACAAGTAGGATAACATGTCAGATGTTACACATCATATGCGACTACTGTAAGGCTCGTATCGTTATTATTATTATTATTATTATTATTATTATTATTATTATTATTATTATTATTATTATCTTCTTCTTTTTCGAATAACTCATTTGGAGGGTACGATGAATCAACTTTGGCTATTGTCCATTGTATTTAATTTCCTTTGTTTCCAAATTTCCTTCATACTTCTAGAGTGTCGATCTTTCTCCTTTTGAGTCCACTTTCTGCGAGTTGTTTGTTTGTTTGTTTGTTTCTTTCTTTCCTTATTTCTTTCTTTGTTTCTTTCTTTGTTTCTTTCTTTCTTCCTTTCTTTCTTTCTTTCTTTCTTTCTTTCTTTCTTTCTTTCTTTCTTTCTTGGAATTCTGCCAATTGAATAATTTCTCTGAAGAGTTATCTGTTTGGTATTGTGTCTGTCTGTATTCTGGCGTTTGTCAAATCTTTGTCAATTTCAATGAACCATGTGCGTTTGGATTTGTAACTATTCGGAAAGTTTTAGATCTGTTTAGTATGACTACTATTTCCATTCCATAAATGTGCCCGAGAAACTGTAATCTTCTCTTTTTCATTACATCAGTTAATTGTTCACATTTCAAATATAACTCTCTATTTGGTCGTAACTTATATTCTGCGTTATTATTTCATTTAGCTCCCAGTATTTTTTCTCAGAATTTGTCTTTCAGTCTTCTCTAATTTGTTTAAATTACAAAATCTTGTTAATTTAAGTGTTTCTGCCGCATACAGAGTTTCAGGTCTGACCACTGTTTGATAGTGCCTTAATTTAGTGTTCCAGGATAAGTTTTATTATTATATAAATATCTTTTGTCATATGCAAACACCTTTGTAATTTATGCATTTATTATTATATTATTATTAATGTTATTGCCATAACCTTATTTTATAATACGCTTAGGTGTATGTTTTAGAAACCTCAAGCTCCTAAACCAGAGGGATTTTGAAGGTGTGGTTTGAACAAAAATCTTCAAAATCGTCTCAATAGTACAGGAAACATCTTGCATTTCTTGAAAAGTCAACGGAAATATATTTATTTGTTTATAAAGTGCTTTTAAACAAACAGGCAAGACGATAGCCTCTGGCAGAACTGTGTCACGGCCAGCCCGCATAGCACTAGAACTAGGCGGGTAGTCTGTAGCCTACACACGGGGCGCACACAACCTATTATGTGAGAGTTCTCGCACGGGTCCGCTAGTAATGGTAATACTTATTGATGTGCAACATATCGGTTGCTGAATATTTTTTGTGGGAGAGATTTTGGAAAAGGGACGGAAATGGGACGGAAATGTGTAAGAGGAAACAATGCGCACGCGCAGTGGCGGAGATTGGTACCACGACGTACTATCAACCAACATACAGCCCTATGTGGAATGTATATCACATACGGTTTACTTCAAGGTTTGGAGGCCCCATTAAAGATATTCCTACTATAAATCATCTTCTAGTCGTCGTTCTTTGGTGTGAATATATTCATTATATCATATTTGCTGAAAACAATTATGATTTATTAAATCTTCATACTTTTGCTGTGGAATGTATATCGCATACGGTTTACTTCAAGGTTTGGAGGTCCCATTAAAGATATTCCCACAATAAATCATTGGTATCACGACGTACCTCGCGCATGCGCACCGGTCATGATTTGGCACTGGAGTTTTACAAGTAGTTATTTCAATGGTCAACAGAGTTCACTGCTAACAAGGGATTTGCGCTCCCGGCAGACACACGTCACCCGGACGAGACTTGCATCATCGCTGAGCCATCAAAATGTCATAGCATGAGCAGAAATAATAGTAATGGGAACTTACTGAAGGTAATAACACGAAGGAAACCTTCATGTTTGCTGGCACAAGGTAGCTGAGTTCATTGTTAAAAGAATGCAAGTAATATGGAATTATTCGAATACATATTTTAGTGCTGATCTTTTTCATACTTTTAGGTTAATTTTTACAATTTTACATTTCTTCTTACAAGGGAACTGTCCATACGGTCATATCGAAACCGACAATGAAATTTCGTAGAGAAAATGAGGAAACCATAAATTAGCGATGTACAAAAAATTACCTGCCATTTCGAACTGGAAGGTCCTGAAATCGGCACAGAGATTTCTAATTTGATTGCACGCGCTAGCATATAGCGCGACGTGGACAGCCCTGGTGACCAGATGAAGCCTGCGCGTAACCCTGAGCGCTCTGTGCTAGGCAGTTAACATACCGTTGTTCCTTTGAGAGAGCAGTCATGAATCCGGCTAATGTTCTAGAGTATGCATTACGTTATTTCCGTGAAAAAGATGTTTGATAAAATGTAATTCCTTTGACAGAAACAATTAAAATTGAAACGTAAAAAAATAAATATGATGAAAAAAATATGAAAATAAATATACTTGCAAAATTAAAATTACAATCAAAATCAAGTAAGCTTTTAAAATTAAAAGAAAATAAGCTTACACAATTAGAATTATAACAAGAAGTTCCGTGAAGAACTATACAGCCTACTTTTCATGCCAATGATTATTCTACAGAATATGAACCTATCTAGAATAATGACGAAATTAAGTTGGTAATATCGAAATATCTAATTAGTTCAAAATATACATGGTATAATGTAGCCTAATAGAGCACTACAGTTGGCAGCCCTGGTGACTGAATATATTCTTAGTTCCATTTCTTCAGGTACAGAATACAAAATTTGGTTGAAGTCCAATGGACGTTACATGCAGTTAGACACTGGATCTATCAGCACGCGTAAAAGCATGTTGCCAACAATGTCATGCGTGTGCTGGTCAGAAATAATCTGAAATATTATGATATCTTGTTGTGCCAATTTTGGATGAAATCCATTTGTTAGTATAGAAGTTACATGTATTTTAAAATTGGACATATCAGCAGGCATAGAATCATGTTGGCAGCACTGCCTTGTATTAATTACTCCAAATTAATCTAGAATGTCAGGTGCTATACGTGTGCCAAGCATAGAGCTGTTGGCTTGCATACTTTCTGATATATTGATATTAGGGTACAAAATATAGACAGCATTTACTAACAGTTGGCAGCCCTGATTGCTCTTAACAATACTTATAGTCATATCTGTTATGGTACACATAGCACATACGAAATTTGGTTGAAATCCAACTGATAGTATAGAAGTTACATGTATTTAAAAATGGGTACTATCTGCAGGCTTATAATCATGTTGGTAGAACTGACGTATATAAGTTACTCCAAATTAATCTAAAATGTCAGAATATACGTGTGAAGAGTTTAAAGCTGTTGGCTTGCATACTTTCTGATATATTGGTATTTGGATAAAATAAATAAATAAATAGAGAGAGAACAATTATTAACAGTTGGCAGCCCTGGTGGCTCTTAAGAATACGCGCAGTCATATCTGTTTATGTACAGATGTTACATACAAAATTTGGTTGAAATCCAATTGATAGTGTAGAAGTTATATGCATTTAAACATTGGACCTATCAGAAGGCTTAAAATTACTTTGGCAATACTGTCATGGTTGGACCCCTGGAAATTAAACTGAAATGGTCTTATCTACATGTGTGCCAATTTTGGAATAGCTCCCATGCATACCTCGCAAGATATCCATTAAGGAGGTCAAATTTCTAGTGCGTTTTTTCATCAGTTGGTAGCACTGACATCATTTTCAAATATAGACGTGAGATATTCCGGTACACATCTTTACTCATACTAAATTTGGTTTTGATTGCTGCAGCCGTTTAGGAGTTGATAGGGGGGGACACACACACAGCCAGCCAGCCAGACAGACAGTCAGACAGACAGACAGACAGACACATATTTTCCCGGATCGATCTCATAAGTCTACTTTTTCCTCATTTTTGCAAAATGAGAAAAGTAGGCTAAAAATAGATCATAAAAATTATACAAAAATAAAATTATAACTTACCGGTATCTAAAATTAAACATTTAAAACATAACACATATAACATTTATAAATTAAAATTAGGATAAAATAATTAAATAATTACAAGTAAAATATATTATTAATAATAGTTCTTCCCTATAAAGGGTTAATACAGTACGGTACACGTTATTCAGATATCTCAATGGTAGTGATGTGATAGTGTATGGTTACAATGAAACAGGGGAGGGAGAAACTATGTTGTTGTTGCTTATTTTAGGTGCTGCGACATCGTGGTTATTATTATTATTTCGTATGGCAAAACAAGGATACACTATAAATACATATATCTTCCAATTTTATATACATTATTTACAGATCAATGATACACATTCAAAACTTAATGTCCAGACTTTTCAGCCAGTCCACTGTATCTGTAGAGGCACTATGTAATTCTTGGCCAGATCCATTGAATTTTCTCTTTGGGCAGTCCATAACAATGTGCTGGATGGTCAGAGGCACATTACCACAGTCGCAGAATGGGTCTTCAGATTTTCCCCACTTATGAAGCCAGAATTTACACCTTCCATGATTTGTCCTGCTTCTGTTTAGAGATGTCCATTCCCTTCTCGGTAAGTTGAGACCAGGCGGAGCTCTACAAGGATCATGGATTAAACCCAGGTGGTCGGGATTTGAAGAGGACCATTCTTCATGCCAGATCTCATCAGCATCAAAATGTGTTTCCAGGAGCTTCTCACCTAGCTTCCATGATGGGTTTCTGGACTTTAATCTCTTCGGTTTCTGAGGGTTGCAGTCCTGATGTAAGGGCAGTTGAGGATTACTGCGGCATTTCTGCCATTCTCTTACAAGAGCTAGTTCTCTTCGTATGTGAGGGGGATGGATGTTGGATAAGACGGGTAACCATTTTAGAGGTGTCGATTTGATGGTGCCTGATATTGTCCTCATGGTATCATTCAGTTGGGTATCAACTTTTGAAGTGTGTGCACTGTTAAGCCACACAGGGCAGCAGTATTCTGCAACTGGGTAGACCAAGGCAGGAGCTGATGTCCGTAGTACTGCCGCGTTTGCTCCCCAGCCTGTTCCACTGAGCTTGTGTAATATGTTGTTCCTTGTTTTTATCTTGGCTGCAGTGTTAGAGAGATGTTGCTTGTATGCAAGTGTCCGGTCCATTGTGACACCCAGATACTTTGGATAGGAGTTATACTTAAGTAGTTGGCCTTTGAATTCGACTTGAGGTACATAGCTGGCTTTTTGGTTGTCTAGATGGAAGCAGCATACTTCAGTTTTGTTCAGGTTAGGTTTAAGTCGCCATGTACTGAAATATTTGTTCAGGTTATGGAGAACCTTTGTGAGTGAAGTTTCTGCTGTTTTGAAGTCACTAGATTGGGCAGTCAGAGCTATGTCATCTGCATATATGAATTTCATGGAAGTAGTTTTTTGGAAGATCTGCAGTATAGATGCTGAATAGTAGCGGAGCAAGAACTGATCCTTGAGGTAAACCATCGTTTAGTGCATAAGGCTTACTCTTACTTCCATTTAAATGCACTTCAAACACTCTATTGCATAGCATGTTGTTGAGCAGTGTAGCAAGAATCTTACAGGGAATGATCTTCAATAGTTTCAAAATCATTCCTTGTCGCCACACTGTGTCATAAGCTGATGTCAAGTCCACAAAAACAGCGATGGTCTTCTTCTTGTCTTGAAATCCGTTCTCAATGTGGCTGGTGAGTGCCAAAACCTGGTAGCAGCAGCTTCGATTAGGTCGGAATCCTGCTTGTTCAGCTGGTATGTGTTGGAAGGCTGTGGCTGGGATTCTGTTGTAAATCGTTCTTTCCATTTTAAGAGTGCTATTGGTCGATAATCTTCAGGACTATCTCCACTTTTTACGGGCTTTAGGATGACAACTATTTTAGTTCTCTTAAGCAGGGACGGAAGCTTACCAATTCTTAGGATGTCATTAAATAACATAACTAAACAGTGTAGAGTTCTAGGTCCACAATGTTTTAGAAACTCTGGATATATTCCATCCACTACAGCCCTTCTTCAATATACAATAGAGATCAGAGTGGTTTCATGCTCGAAATGAAAGCGAAAAGGACACTATCGTTTGTTGGTGAGAAACATGCAGAAACAGTTGCTCAATCAGATCATGCACTCACCCATTCGTACACAATTATGCCTACAATTAGTATGGCCGGTACACTTTTCCCGAAATTATTCATTGTACCACAGGAGGCAACTGGAACTTCCGGTCCGCGAGTTTCCAAAGAAATGGTTCATGCCGGTAACAGCCACAAAATCAGGAAAAATGGGGAAAAAGGAATTAAAATATTGGTTTAAAGAATCTTTTTTGCCATTTGCGGAAGAGAAGTGTTTGCTACTATTAGATTCCTGGACTACTTACAGTAATAAAAGCTGTCTTGGAGACATTCCTCCAGGTAATAGTATAGCAATTCTCCAGATTCCTCCCGGCACTTCAGAAAAAATACACCCTTGGATAAGTTTTTCTTCCGGCAATGGAAAGCTTTGTATCGTCGTTTAACAGACATTGTGTCGGATTGTGAAGACGTTCAGTTTGATGTAGGCCTATATCAGAGAAACAGCGTACCGGTACTGAAAATGCAATACTTCATTCATTTCAATTTTCTTCCCCACGGTTCAAGGATATGGTTAAATATTCGTGGTTCGCAACCAATTATACAACGGAGAGACCTCCCGATTTCTAAGTACCTGCGAAATATTGCCTTCAAATAAGTAAGGAAAACTGTAAAGAATAATGTGGCCTCAAAGTGCATATTCGTTGAGCAAAGTGCCAAAAATATTTCTGTTGTTATCATACGATTAACGAACCTCATTATGTTTCACATTCGTTCCCTAAAAATGAAGTGTTCTTGGCGCGTGGTAGCCTGCCAGTTCGTTCTCTCTCTCTCTCTCTCTCTCTCCAGCACAACTACAACTTGACTCCGCTGTGCGCCGCACGAGCCAGCAAGATCCAAGGGTTGTCCAATAGTTATGTTATCACACGGATTTTGCATGAAGATTTCGATATTTTGCAGTTCGAAATGGCAGCTAATTTTGTTTACATCGCCAAGTTATGGTTTCCTAATCAACTCCACGAAATTTTAATGTCGGTTTCGATATGACCGTATGGACAGTTCCCTTGTTAGCTAGGGGTGTTCTAGGACTCGGGGTGACACACCCCGTTTTCCTATAGCTCCCTTAATCTCTTATATATAATCCAAAATTGACTCATCACCGCAGGGCTCAAACCACTAGACCTAGAAAGCTGAAATTTTACATGTTGGTTGATCCGAGTATGTAAAGGCTCACTAAGAAACGGTTTTTGAAAATTCAATTTGTAAGTGACTTTTTTCGACCCTTTGGCATTGACAATCCAAAATTTACTCATCGACGCAGGGCTCAAACCACTAGACCTAGAAAGCTGAAATTTTGCATGTTGGTTGATCCGAGTATGTAGAGGCCCACTAAGAAACAGTTTTTGAAAATTCAATTTGTAAGTGACTTTTTTCGGCCCATTGGCACTGAGCAAGGACAGTCGGTACAAAGTTCGGATTTAGCTCATTTTAAGACACCAGATACGAGAAACAATACTCGGAGGTCCTGTAGGGACCCCGAAGCACACTTTTTAAGTTCCTAAAATGAACGGTTTCGGAGATATTCCCAAATAACTGTGTTTCCTCTGAGAAACAGATCAACGTTACTATGGCAACCGCTGAAATATCGCAGACCAGGGATAGTTTTCTGGCAATATGTCGAAAACCATTCGTTTTAGGGCCTTGAAACGCTAGGTTCGGTTCCCACACCACGAACATTGCTCCTCACATTGATACGCGCAAAAAGAGCTATAATCCATATTTCTACGAGCAAATCGACTTGGAAAGTCTCATCTCTTATATATAATCCAAAACTGACTCATCACCGCAGGGCTCAAACCACTAGACCTAGAAAGCTGAAATTTTGCATGTTGGTTGATCCGAGTGTGTAAAGGCTCACTAAGGAACGGTTTTTGAAAATTCAATTTGTAAGTGATTTTTTACGGCCCTTTGGCATTGAAAATCCAAAATTTACTCATCGACGCAGAGCTCAAACCACTAGACCTAGAAAGCTGACATTTTGCCTGTTGGTTGATCCGAGTATGTAGAGGCCCACTAAGAAACGGTTTTTGAAAATTAAATTTGTAAGTGACTTTTTTCGGCCCTTTGGCACTGAGCAAGTACAGTCGGTACAAAGTTCGGATTTAGCTCATTTTAAGACACCAGATACGAGAAACAATACTCGGAGGTCCTGTAGGGACCCAGAAGCACACTTTTTAAGTTCCTAAAATGAACGGTTTCGGAGATATTCCCAAATAACTGTGTTTCCTCTGAGAAACAGATCAACGTTACTATGGCAACCGCTGAAATATCGCAGACCAGGGATAGTTTTCTGGCAATATGTCGAAAACCATTCGTTTTAGGGCCTTGAAACGCTAGGTTCGGTTCCCACACCACGAACATTGCTCCTCACATTGATACGCGCAAAAAGAGCTATAATCCATATTTCTACGAGCAAATCGACTTGGAAAGTCTCATCTCTTATATATAATCCAAAACTGACTCATCACCGCAGGGCTCAAACCACTAGACCTAGAAAGCTGAAATTTTGCATGTTGGTTGATCCGAGTGTGTAAAGGCTCACTAAGGAACGGTTTTTGAAAATTCAATTTGTAAGTGATTTTTTACGGCCCTTTGGCATTGAAAATCCAAAATTTACTCATCGACGCAGAGCTCAAACCACTAGACCTAGAAAGCTGACATTTTGCCTGTTGGTTGATCCGAGTATGTAGAGGCCCACTAAGAAACGGTTTTTGAAAATTAAATTTGTAAGTGACTTTTTTCGGCCCTTTGGCACTGAGCAAGTACAGTCGGTACAAAGTTCGGATTTAGCTCATTTTAAGCCACCAGATACGAGAAACAATACTCGGAGGTCCTGTAAGGACCCCAAAACACACTTTTTAAGTTCCTAAAATGAACGGTTTCGGAGATATTCCCAAATAACTGTGTTCCCTCTGAGAAACAGATCAACGTTACTATGGCAACCGCTGATATATCGCAGACCAGGGATAGTTTTCTGGCAATATCTCGAAAACCGTTCATTTTAGGGCCTTGAAACTCTGGGTTCAGTTCCCACTTCTTCGAAGTGGAAACCACGAACATTGCTCCTCACATTGATACGCGCAAAAAGAGCTATAATCCATATTTCTACGAGCAAATCGACATGGAAAGTCTCATCTCTTATATATAATCCAAAACTGACTCATCACCGCAGGGCTCAAACCACTAGACCTAGAAAGCTGAAATTTTGCATGTTGGTTGATCCGAGTATGTAAAGGCTCACTAAGAAACGGTTTTTGAAAATTCAATTTGTAAGTGACTTTTTTCGCCCCTTGGCATTGACAATCTAAAATTTACTCATCGACGCAGGGCTCAAACCACTAGACCTAGAAAGCTGAAATTTTGCATGTTGGTTGATCCGAGTATGTAGAGGCCCACTAAGAAACAGTTTTTGAAAATTCAATTTGTAAGTGACTTTTTTCGGCCCATTGGCACTGAGCAAGGACAGTCGGTACAAAGTTCGGATTTAGCTCATTTTAAGACACCAGATACGAGAAACAATACTCGGAGGTCCTGTAGGGACCCCGAAGCACACTTTTTAAGTTCCTAAAATGAACGGTTTCGGAGATATTCCCAAATAACTGTGTTTCCTCTGAGAAACAGATCAACGTTACTATGGCAACCGCTGAAATATCGCAGACCAGGGATAGTTTTCTGGCAATATGTCGAAAACCATTCGTTTTAGGGCCTTGAAACGCTAGGTTCGGTTCCCACACCACGAACATTGCTCCTCACATTGATACGCGCAAAAAGAGCTATAATCCATATTTCTACGAGCAAATCGACTTGGAAAGTCTCATCTCTTATATATAATCCAAAACTGACTCATCACCGCAGGGCTCAAACCACTAGACCTAGAAAGCTGAAATTTTGCATGTTGGTTGATCCGAGTGTGTAAAGGCTCACTAAGGAACGGTTTTTGAAAATTCAATTTGTAAGTGATTTTTTACGGCCCTTTGGCATTGAAAATCCAAAATTTACTCATCGACGCAGAGCTCAAACCACTAGACCTAGAAAGCTGACATTTTGCCTGTTGGTTGATCCGAGTATGTAGAGGCCCACTAAGAAACGGTTTTTGAAAATTAAATTTGTAAGTGACTTTTTTCGGCCCTTTGGCACTGAGCAAGTACAGTCGGTACAAAGTTCGGATTTAGCTCATTTTAAGACAACAGATACGAGAAACAATACTCGGAGGTCCTGTAGGGACCCCGAAGCACACTTTTTAAGTTCCTAAAATGAACGGTTTCGGAGATATTCCCAAATAACTGTGTTTCCTCTGAGAAACAGATCAACGTTACTATGGCAACCGCTGAAATATCGCAGACCAGGGATAGTTTTCTGGCAATATGTCGAAAACCATTCGTTTTAGGGCCTTGAAACGCTAGGTTCGGTTCCCACACCACGAACATTGCTCCTCACATTGATACGCGCAAAAAGAGCTATAATCCATATTTCTACGAGCAAATCGACTTGGAAAGTCTCATCTCTTATATATAATCCAAAACTGACTCATCACCGCAGGGCTCAAACCACTAGACCTAGAAAGCTGAAATTTTGCATGTTGGTTGATCCGAGTGTGTAAAGGCTCACTAAGGAACGGTTTTTGAAAATTCAATTTGTAAGTGATTTTTTACGGCCCTTTGGCATTGAAAATCCAAAATTTACTCATCGACGCAGAGCTCAAACCACTAGACCTAGAAAGCTGACATTTTGCCTGTTGGTTGACCGAGTATGTAGAGGCCCACTAAGAAACGGTTTTTGAAAATTAAATTTGTAAGTGACTTTTTTCGGCCCTTTGGCACTGAGCAAGTACAGTCGGTACAAAGTTCGGATTTAGCTCATTTTAAGCCACCAGATACGAGAAACAATACTCGGAGGTCCTGTAAGGACCCCAAAACACACTTTTTAAGTTCCTAAAATGAACGGTTTCGGAGATATTCCCAAATAACTGTGTTCCCTCTGAGAAACAGATCAATGTTACTATGGCAACCGCTGATATATCGCAGACCAGGGATAGTTTTCTGGCAATATCTCGAAAACCGTTCATTTTAGGGCCTTGAAACTCTGGGTTCAGTTCCCACTTCTTCGAAGTGGAAACCACGAACATTGCTCCTCACATTGATACGCGCAAAAAGAGCTATAATCCATATTTCTACGAGCAAATCGACATGGAAAGTCTCATCTCTTATATATAATCCAAAACTGACTCATCACCGCAGGGCTCAAACCACTAGACCTAGAAAGCTGAAATTTTGCATGTTGGTTGATCCGAGTATGTAAAGGCTCACTAAGAAACGGTTTTTGAAAATTCAATTTGTAAGTGACTTTTTTCGCCCCTTGGCATTGACAATCTAAAATTTACTCATCGACGCAGGGCTCAAACCACTAGACCTAGAAAGCTGAAATTTTGCATGTTGGTTGATCCGAGTATGTAGAGGCCCACTAAGAAACAGTTTTTGAAAATTCAATTTGTAAGTGACTTTTTTCGGCCCATTGGCACTGAGCAAGGACAGTCGGTACAAAGTTCGGATTTAGCTCATTTTAAGACACCAGATACGAGAAACAATACTCGGAGGTCCTGTAGGGACCCCGAAGCACACTTTTTAAGTTCCTAAAATGAACGGTTTCGGAGATATTCCCAAATAACTGTGTTTCCTCTGAGAAACAGATCAACGTTACTATGGCAACCGCTGAAATATCGCAGACCAGGGATAGTTTTCTGGCAATATGTCGAAAACCATTCGTTTTAGGGCCTTGAAACGCTAGGTTCGGTTCCCACACCACGAACATTGCTCCTCACATTGATACGCGCAAAAAGAGCTATAATCCATATTTCTACGAGCAAATCGACTTGGAAAGTCTCATCTCTTATATATAATCCAAAACTGACTCATCACCGCAGGGCTCAAACCACTAGACCTAGAAAGCTGAAATTTTGCATGTTGGTTGATCCGAGTGTGTAAAGGCTCACTAAGGAACGGTTTTTGAAAATTCAATTTGTAAGTGATTTTTTACGGCCCTTTGGCATTGAAAATCCAAAATTTACTCATCGACGCAGAGCTCAAACCACTAGACCTAGAAAGCTGACATTTTGCCTGTTGGTTGATCCGAGTATGTAGAGGCCCACTAAGAAACGGTTTTTGAAAATTAAATTTGTAAGTGACTTTTTTCGGCCCTTTGGCACTGAGCAAGTACAGTCGGTACAAAGTTCGGATTTAGCTCATTTTAAGACAACAGATACGAGAAACAATACTCGGAGGTCCTGTAGGGACCCCGAAGCACACTTTTTAAGTTCCTAAAATGAACGGTTTCGGAGATATTCCCAAATAACTGTGTTTCCTCTGAGAAACAGATCAACGTTACTATGGCAACCGCTGAAATATCGCAGACCAGGGATAGTTTTCTGGCAATATGTCGAAAACCATTCGTTTTAGGGCCTTGAAACGCTAGGTTCGGTTCCCACACCACGAACATTGCTCCTCACATTGATACGCGCAAAAAGAGCTATAATCCATATTTCTACGAGCAAATCGACTTGGAAAGTCTCATCTCTTATATATAATCCAAAACTGACTCATCACCGCAGGGCTCAAACCACTAGACCTAGAAAGCTGAAATTTTGCATGTTGGTTGATCCGAGTGTGTAAAGGCTCACTAAGGAACGGTTTTTGAAAATTCAATTTGTAAGTGATTTTTTACGGCCCTTTGGCATTGAAAATCCAAAATTTACTCATCGACGCAGAGCTCAAACCACTAGACCTAGAAAGCTGACATTTTGCCTGTTGGTTGATCCGAGTATGTAGAGGCCCACTAAGAAACGGTTTTTGAAAATTAAATTTGTAAGTGACTTTTTTCGGCCCTTTGGCACTGAGCAAGTACAGTCGGTACAAAGTTCGGATTTAGCTCATTTTAAGCCACCAGATACGAGAAACAATACTCGGAGGTCCTGTAGGGACCCCAAAACACACTTTTTAAGTTCCTAAAATGAACGGTTTCGGAGATATTCCCAAATAACTGTGTTCCCTCTGAGAAACAGATCAACGTTACTATGGCAACCGCTGATATATCGCAGACCAGTAATAGTTTTCTGGCAATATCTCGAAAACCGTTCATTTTAGGGCCTTGAAACTCTGGGTTCAGTTCCCACTTCTTCGAAGTGGAAACCACGAACATTGCTCCTCACATTGATACGCGCAAAAAGAGCTATAATCCATATTTCTACGAGCAAATCGACATGGAAAATCTCATCTCTTATATATAATCCAAAACTGACTCATCACCGCAGGGCTCAAACCACTAGACCTAGAAAGCTGAAATTTTGCATGTTGGTTGATCCGAGTATGTAAAGGCTCACTAAGAAACGGTTTTTGAAAATTCAATTTGTAAGTGACTTTTTTCGCCCCTTGGCATTGACAATCCAAAATTTACTCATCGACGCAGGGCTCAAACCACTAGACCTAGAAAGCTGAAATTTTGCATGTTGGTTGATCCGAGTATGTAGAGGCCCACTAAGAAACAGATTTTGAAAATTCAATTTGTAACTGACTTTTTTCGGCCAATTGGCACTGAGCAAGGACAGTCGGTACAAAGTTCGGATTTAGCTCATTTTAAGCCACCAGATACGAGAAACATTACTCGGAGGTCCTGTAGGGACCCCAAAACACACATTTTAAGTTCCTAAAATGAACGGTTTCGGAGATATTCCCAAATAACTGTGTTCCCTCTGAGAAACAGATCAACGTTACTATGGCAACCGCTGAAATATCGCAGACCGGAGATAGTTTTCTTGCAATATCTCGAAAACCGTTCGTTTTAGGGCCTTAAAACGCTGGGTTCGGTTCCCACTTCTTCGAAGTGGAAACCACGAACATTGCTCCTCACATTGATACGCGCAAAAAGAGCTATAATCCATATTTCTACGAGCAAATCGACTTGGAAAGTCTCATCTCTTATATATAATCCAAAACTGACTCATCACCGCAGGGCTCAAACCACTAGACCTAGAAAGCTGAAATTTTGCATGTTGGTTGATCCGAGTGTGTAAAGGCTCACTAAGGAACGGTTTTTGAAAATTCAATTTGTAAGTGATTTTTTTCGGCCCTTTGGCATTGAAAATCCAAAATTTACTCATCGACGCAGAGCTCAAACCACTAGACCTAGAAAGCTGACATTTTGCCTGTTGGTTGATCCGAGTATGTAGAGGCCCACTAAGAAACGGTTTTTGAAAATTCAATTTGTAAGTGACTTTTTTCGGCCCATTGGCACTGAGCAAGGACAGTCGGTACAAAGTTCGGATTTAGCTCATTTTAAGCCACCAGATACGAGAAACAATACTCGGAGGTCCTGTAGGGACCCCGAAGCACACTTTTTAAGTTCCTAAAATGAACGGTTTCGGAGATATTCCCAAATAACTGTGTTTCTTCTGAGAAACAGATCAACGTTACTATGGCAACCGCTGAAATATCGCAGACCAGGGATAGTTTTCTGACAATATGTCGAAAACCATTCGTTTTAGGGCCTTGAAATGCTAGGTTCGGTTCCCACACCACGAACATTGCTCCTCACATTGATACGCGCAAAAAGAGCTATAATCCATATTTCTACGAGCAAATCGACTTGGAAAGTCTCATCTCTTATATATATAATCCAAAACTGACTCATCACCGCAGGGCTCAAACCACTAGACCTAGAAAGCTGAAATTTTGCATGTTGATTGATCCGTGTATGTAAAGGCTCACTAAGAAACGGTTTTTGAAAATTCAATTTGTAAGTGACTTTTTTCGCCCCTTGGCATTGATAATCCAAAATTTACTCATCGACGCAGGGCACAAACCACTAGACCTAGAAAGCTGACAATTTGCCTGTTGGTTGATCCGAGTATGTAGAGGCCCACTAAGAAACAGATTTTGAAAATTCAATTTGTAACTGACTTTTTTCGGCCAATTGGCACTGAGCAAGGACAGTCGGTACAAAGCTCGGATTTAGCTCATTTTAAGCCACCAGATACGAGAAACATTACTCGGAGGTCCTGTAGGGACACCAAAACACACCTTTAATGTTCCTAAAATGAACGGTTTCGGAGATATTCCCAAATAACTGTGTTCCCTCTGAGAAACAGATCAACGTTACTATGGCAACCGCTGATATATCGCAGACCGGGGATAGTTTTCTTGCAATATCTCGAAAACCGTTCGTTTTAGGGCCTTGAAACGCTAGGTTCGGTTCCCACACCACGAACATTGCTCCTCACATTGATACGCGCAAAAAGAGCTATAATCCATATTTCTACGAGCAATTCGACTTGGAAAGTCTCATCTCATATAATCCAAAACTGACTCATGACCGCAGGGCTCAAACCACTAGACCTAGAAAGCTGAAATTTTGCATGTTGGTTGATCCGAGTATGTAGAGGCCCACTAAGAAACGGTTTTTGAAAATTCAATTTGTAAGTGACATTTTTCGGCCCTTTGGCACTGAGCAAGTACAGTCGGTACAAAGTTCGGATTTAGCTCATTTTAAGCCACCAGATACGAGAAACAATACTCGGAGGTCCTGTAAGGACCCCAAAACACACTTTTTAAGTTCCTAAAATGAACGGTTTCGGAGATATTCCCAAATAACTGTGTTTCCTCTGAGAAACAGATCAACGTTACTATGGCAACCGCTGAAATATCGCAGACCAGGGATAGTTTTCTGGCAATATGTCGAAAACCATTCGTTTTAGGGCCTTGAAACGCTAGGTTCGGTTCCCACACCACGAACATTGCTCCTCACATTGATACGCGCAAAAAGAGCTATAATCCATATTTCTACGAGCAAATCGACTTGGAAAGTCTCATCTCTTATATATAATCCAAAACTGACTCATCACCGCAGGGCTCAAACCACTAGACCTAGAAAGCTGAAATTTTGCATGTTGGTTGATCCGAGTGTGTAAAGGCTCACTAAGGAACGGTTTTTGAAAATTCAATTTGTAAGTGATTTTTTACGGCCCTTTGGCATTGAAAATCCAAAATTTACTCATCGACGCAGAGCTCAAACCACTAGACCTAGAAAGCTGACATTTTGCCTGTTGGTTGATCCGAGTATGTAGAGGCCCACTAAGAAACGGTTTTTGAAAATTAAATTTGTAAGTGACTTTTTTCGGCCCTTTGGCACTGAGCAAGTACAGTCGGTACAAAGTTCGGATTTAGCTCATTTTAAGACACCAGATACGAGAAACAATACTCGGAGGTCCTGTAGGGACCCCGAAGCACACTTTTTAAGTTCCTAAAATGAACGGTTTCGGAGATATTCCCAAATAACTGTGTTTCCTCTGAGAAACAGATCAACGTTACTATGGCAACCGCTGAAATATCGCAGACCAGGGATAGTTTTCTGGCAATATGTCGAAAACCATTCGTTTTAGGGCCTTGAAACGCTAGGTTCGGTTCCCACACCACGAACATTGCTCCTCACATTGATACGCGCAAAAAGAGCTATAATCCATATTTCTACGAGCAAATCGACTTGGAAAGTCTCATCTCTTATATATAATCCAAAACTGACTCATCACCGCAGGGCTCAAACCACTAGACCTAGAAAGCTGAAATTTTGCATGTTGGTTGATCCGAGTATGTAGAGGCCCACTAAGAAACAGTTTTTGAAAATTCAATTTGTAAGTGACTTTTTTCGGCCCATTGGCACTGAGCAAGGACAGTCGGTACAAAGTTCGGATTTAGCTCATTTTAAGACACCAGATACGAGAAACAATACTCGGAGGTCCTGTAGGGACCCCGAAGCACACTTTTTAAGTTCCTAAAATGAACGGTTTCGGAGATATTCCCAAATAACTGTGTTTCCTCTGAGAAACAGATCAACGTTACTATGGCAACCGCTGAAATATCGCAGACCAGGGATAGTTTTCTGGCAATATGTCGAAAACCATTCGTTTTAGGGCCTTGAAACGCTAGGTTCGGTTCCCACACCACGAACATTGCTCCTCACATTGATACGCGCAAAAAGAGCTATAATCCATATTTCTACGAGCAAATCGACTTGGAAAGTCTCATCTCTTATATATAATCCAAAACTGACTCATCACCGCAGGGCTCAAACCACTAGACCTAGAAAGCTGAAATTTTGCATGTTGGTTGATCCGAGTGTGTAAAGGCTCACTAAGGAACGGTTTTTGAAAATTCAATTTGTAAGTGATTTTTTTCGGCCCTTTGGCATTGAAAATCCAAAATTTACTCATCGACGCAGAGCTCAAACCACTAGACCTAGAAAGCTGACATTTTGCCTGTTGGTTGATCCGAGTATGTAGAGGCCCACTAAGAAACGGTTTTTGAAAATTCAATTTGTAAGTGACTTTTTTCGGCCCATTGGCACTGAGCAAGGACAGTCGGTACAAAGTTCGGATTTAGCTCATTTTAAGCCACCAGATACGAGAAACAATACTCGGAGGTCCTGTAGGGACCCCGAAGCACACTTTTTAAGTTCCTAAAATGAACGGTTTCGGAGATATTCCCAAATAACTGTGTTTCTTCTGAGAAACAGATCAACGTTACTATGGCAACCGCTGAAATATCGCAGACCAGGGATAGTTTTCTGACAATATGTCGAAAACCATTCGTTTTAGGGCCTTGAAATGCTAGGTTCGGTTCCCACACCACGAACATTGCTCCTCACATTGATACGCGCAAAAAGAGCTATAATCCATATTTCTACGAGCAAATCGACTTGGAAAGTCTCATCTCTTATATATATAATCCAAAACTGACTCATCACCGCAGGGCTCAAACCACTAGACCTAGAAAGCTGAAATTTTGCATGTTGATTGATCCGTGTATGTAAAGGCTCACTAAGAAACGGTTTTTGAAAATTCAATTTGTAAGTGACTTTTTTCGCCCCTTGGCATTGACAATCCAAAATTTACTCATCGACGCAGGGCACAAACCACTAGACCTAGAAAGCTGACAATTTGCCTGTTGGTTGATCCGAGTATGTAGAGGCCCACTAAGAAACAGATTTTGAAAATTCAATTTGTAACTGACTTTTTTCGGCCAATTGGCACTGAGCAAGGACAGTCGGTACAAAGCTCGGATTTAGCTCATTTTAAGCCACCAGATACGAGAAACATTACTCGGAGGTCCTGTAGGGACACCAAAACACACCTTTAATGTTCCTAAAATGAACGGTTTCGGAGATATTCCCAAATAACTGTGTTCCCTCTGAGAAACAGATCAACGTTACTATGGCAACCGCTGATATATCGCAGACCGGGGATAGTTTTCTTGCAATATCTCGAAAACCGTTCGTTTTAGGGCCTTGAAACGCTAGGTTCGGTTCCCACACCACGAACATTGCTCCTCACATTGATACGCGCAAAAAGAGCTATAATCCATATTTCTACGAGCAATTCGACTTGGAAAGTCTCATCTCATATAATCCAAAACTGACTCATGACCGCAGGGCTCAAACCACTAGACCTAGAAAGCTGAAATTTTGCATGTTGGTTGATCCGAGTATGTAGAGGCCCACTAAGAAACGGTTTTTGAAAATTCAATTTGTAAGTGACATTTTTCGGCCCTTTGGCACTGAGCAAGTACAGTCGGTACAAAGTTCGGATTTAGCTCATTTTAAGCCACCAGATACGAGAAACAATACTCGGAGGTCCTGTAAGGACCCCAAAACACACTTTTTAAGTTCCTAAAATGAACGGTTTCGGAGATATTCCCAAATAACTGTGTTTCCTCTGAGAAACAGATCAACGTTACTATGGCAACCGCTGAAATATCGCAGACCAGGGATAGTTTTCTGGCAATATGTCGAAAACCATTCGTTTTAGGGCCTTGAAACGCTAGGTTCGGTTCCCACACCACGAACATTGCTCCTCACATTGATACGCGCAAAAAGAGCTATAATCCATATTTCTACGAGCAAATCGACTTGGAAAGTCTCATCTCTTATATATAATCCAAAACTGACTCATCACCGCAGGGCTCAAACCACTAGACCTAGAAAGCTGAAATTTTGCATGTTGGTTGATCCGAGTGTGTAAAGGCTCACTAAGGAACGGTTTTTGAAAATTCAATTTGTAAGTGATTTTTTACGGCCCTTTGGCATTGAAAATCCAAAATTTACTCATCGACGCAGAGCTCAAACCACTAGACCTAGAAAGCTGACATTTTGCCTGTTGGTTGATCCGAGTATGTAGAGGCCCACTAAGAAACGGTTTTTGAAAATTAAATTTGTAAGTGACTTTTTTCGGCCCTTTGGCACTGAGCAAGTACAGTCGGTACAAAGTTCGGATTTAGCTCATTTTAAGCCACCAGATACGAGAAACAATACTCGGAGGTCCTGTAGGGACCCCGAAGCACACTTTTTAAGTTCCTAAAATGAACGGTTTCGGAGATATTCCCAAATAACTGTGTTTCCTCTGAGAAACAGATCAACGTTACTATGGCAACCGCTGAAATATCGCAGACCAGGGATAGTTTTCTGGCAATATGTCGAAAACCATTCGTTTTAGGGCCTTGAAACGCTAGGTTCGGTTCCCACACCACGAACATTGCTCCTCACATTGATACGCGCAAAAAGAGCTATAATCCATATTTCTACGAGCAAATCGACTTGGAAAGTCTCATCTCTTATATATAATCCAAAACTGACTCATCACCGCAGGGCTCAAACCACTAGACCTAGAAAGCTGAAATTTTGCATGTTGGTTGATCCGAGTATGTAGAGGCCCACTAAGAAACAGTTTTTGAAAATTCAATTTGTAAGTGACTTTTTTCGGCCCATTGGCACTGAGCAAGGACAGTCGGTACAAAGTTCGGATTTAGCTCATTTTAAGACACCAGATACGAGAAACAATACTCGGAGGTCCTGTAGGGACCCCGAAGCACACTTTTTAAGTTCCTAAAATGAACGGTTTCGGAGATATTCCCAAATAACTGTGTTTCCTCTGAGAAACAGATCAACGTTACTATGGCAACCGCTGAAATATCGCAGACCAGGGATAGTTTTCTGGCAATATGTCGAAAACCATTCGTTTTAGGGCCTTGAAACGCTAGGTTCGGTTCCCACACCACGAACATTGCTCCTCACATTGATACGCGCAAAAAGAGCTATAATCCATATTTCTACGAGCAAATCGACTTGGAAAGTCTCATCTCTTATATATAATCCAAAACTGACTCATCACCGCAGGGCTCAAACCACTAGACCTAGAAAGCTGAAATTTTGCATGTTGGTTGATCCGAGTGTGTAAAGGCTCACTAAGGAACGGTTTTTGAAAATTCAATTTGTAAGTGATTTTTTACGGCCCTTTGGCATTGAAAATCCAAAATTTACTCATCGACGCAGAGCTCAAACCACTAGACCTAGAAAGCTGACATTTTGCCTGTTGGTTGATCCGAGTATGTAGAGGCCCACTAAGAAACGGTTTTTGAAAATTAAATTTGTAAGTGACTTTTTTCGGCCCTTTGGCACTGAGCAAGTACAGTCGGTACAAAGTTCGGATTTAGCTCATTTTAAGACACCAGATACGAGAAACAATACTCGGAGGTCCTGTAGGGACCCCGAAGCACACTTTTTAAGTTCCTAAAATGAACGGTTTCGGAGATATTCCCAAATAACTGTGTTTCCTCTGAGAAACAGATCAACGTTACTATGGCAACCGCTGAAATATCGCAGACCAGGGATAGTTTTCTGGCAATATGTCGAAAACCATTCGTTTTAGGGCCTTGAAACGCTAGGTTCGGTTCCCACACCACGAACATTGCTCCTCACATTGATACGCGCAAAAAGAGCTATAATCCATATTTCTACGAGCAAATCGACTTGGAAAGTCTCATCTCTTATATATAATCCAAAACTGACTCATCACCGCAGGGCTCAAACCACTAGACCTAGAAAGCTGAAATTTTGCATGTTGGTTGATCCGAGTGTGTAAAGGCTCACTAAGGAACGGTTTTTGAAAATTCAATTTGTAAGTGATTTTTTACGGCCCTTTGGCATTGAAAATCCAAAATTTACTCATCGACGCAGAGCTCAAACCACTAGACCTAGAAAGCTGACATTTTGCCTGTTGGTTGATCCGAGTATGTAGAGGCCCACTAAGAAACGGTTTTTGAAAATTAAATTTGTAAGTGACTTTTTTCGGCCCTTTGGCACTGAGCAAGTACAGTCGGTACAAAGTTCGGATTTAGCTCATTTTAAGCCACCAGATACGAGAAACAATACTCGGAGGTCCTGTAGGGACCCCAAAACACACTTTTTAAGTTCCTAAAATGAACGGTTTCGGAGATATTCCCAAATAACTGTGTTCCCTCTGAGAAACAGATCAACGTTACTATGGCAACCGCTGATATATCGCAGACCAGGGATAGTTTTCTGGCAATATCTCGAAAACCGTTCATTTTAGGGCCTTGAAACTCTGGGTTCAGTTCCCACTTCTTCGAAGTGGAAACCACGAACATTGCTCCTCACATTGATACGCGCAAAAAGAGCTATAATCCATATTTCTACGAGCAAATCGACATGGAAAGTCTCATCTCTTATATATAATCCAAAACTGACTCATCACCGCAGGGCTCAAACCACTAGACCTAGAAAGCTGAAATTTTGCATGTTGGTTGATCCGAGTATGTAAAGGCTCACTAAGAAACGGTTTTTGAAAATTCAATTTGTAAGTGACTTTTTTCGCCCCTTGGCATTGACAATCCAAAATTTACTCATCGACGCAGGGCTCAAACCACTAGACCTAGAAAGCTGAAATTTTGCATGTTGGTTGATCCGAGTATGTAGAGGCCCACTAAGAAACAGATTTTGAAAATTCAATTTGTAACTGACTTTTTTCGGCCAATTGGCACTGAGCAAGGACAGTCGGTACAAAGTTCGGATTTAGCTCATTTTAAGCCACCAGATACGAGAAACATTACTCGGAGGTCCTGTAGGGACCCCAAAACACACATTTTAAGTTCCTAAAATGAACGGTTTCGGAGATATTCCCAAATAACTGTGTTCCCTCTGAGAAACAGATCAACGTTACTATGGCAACCGCTGAAATATCGCAGACCGGAGATAGTTTTCTTGCAATATCTCGAAAACCGTTCGTTTTAGGGCCTTAAAACGCTGGGTTCGGTTCCCACTTCTTCGAAGTGGAAACCACGAACATTGCTCCTCACATTGATACGCGCAAAAAGAGCTATAATCCATATTTCTACGAGCAAATCGACTTGGAAAGTCTCATCTCTTATATATAATCCAAAACTGACTCATCACCGCAGGGCTCAAACCACTAGACCTAGAAAGCTGAAATTTTGCATGTTGGTTGATCCGAGTGTGTAAAGGCTCACTAAGGAACGGTTTTTGAAAATTCAATTTGTAAGTGATTTTTTTCGGCCCTTTGGCATTGAAAATCCAAAATTTACTCATCGACGCAGAGCTCAAACCACTAGACCTAGAAAGCTGACATTTTGCCTGTTGGTTGATCGGAGTATGTAGAGGCCCACTAAGAAACGGTTTTTGAAAATTCAATTTGTAAGTGACTTTTTTCGGCCCATTGGCACTGAGCAAGGACAGTCGGTACAAAGTTCGGATTTAGCTATTTTAAGACACCAGATACGAGAAACAATACTCGGAGGTCCTGTAGGGACCCCGAAGCACACTTTTTAAGTTCCTAAAATGAACGGTTTCGGAGATATTCCCAAATAACTGTGTTCCCTCTGAGAAACAGATCAACGTTACTATGGCAACCGCTGAAATATCGCAGACCGGGGATAGTTTTCTTGCAATATCTCGAAAACCGTTCGTTTTAGGGCCTTAAAACGCTGGGTTCGGTTCCCAAAACCACGAACATTGCTCCTCACATTGATACGCGCAAAAGGAGCTATAATCCATATTTCTACGAGCAAATCGACTTGGAAAGTCTCATCTCTTATATATAATCCAAAACTGACTCATCACCGCAGGGCTAAAACCACTAGACCTAGAAAGCTGAAATTTTGCATGTTGGTTGATCCGAGTGTGTAAAGGCTCACTAAGGAACGGTTTTTGAAAATTCAATTTGTAAGTGATTTTTTACGGCCCTTTGGCATTGAAAATCCAAAATTTACTCATCGACGCAGAGCTCAAACCACTAGACCTAGAAAGCTGACATTTTGCCTGTTGGTTGATCCGAGTATGTAGAGGCCCACTAAGAAACGGTTTTTGAAAATTAAATTTGTAAGTGACTTTTTTCGGCCCTTTGGCACTGAGCAAGTACAGTCGGTACAAAGTTCGGATTTAGCTCATTTTAAGCCACCAGATACGAGAAACAATACTCGGAGGTCCTGTAGGGACCCCAAAACACACTTTTTAAGTTCCTAAAATGAACGGTTTCGGAGATATTCCCAAATAACTGTGTTCCCTCTGAGAAACAGATCAACGTTACTATGGCAACCGCTGATATATCGCAGACCAGGGATAGTTTTCTGGCAATATCTCGAAAACCGTTCATTTTAGGGCCTTGAAACTCTGGGTTCAGTTCCCACTTCTTCGAAGTGGAAACCACGAACATTGCTCCTCACATTGATACGCGCAAAAAGAGCTATAATCCATATTTCTACGAGCAAATCGACATGGAAAGTCTCATCTCTTATATATAATCCAAAACTGACTCATCACCGCAGGGCTCAAACCACTAGACCTAGAAAGCTGAAATTTTGCATGTTGGTTGATCCGAGTATGTAAAGGCTCACTAAGAAACGGTTTTTGAAAATTCAATTTGTAAGTGACTTTTTTCGCCCCTTGGCATTGACAATCCAAAATTTACTCATCGACGCAGGGCTCAAACCACTAGACCTAGAAAGCTGAAATTTTGCATGTTGGTTGATCCGAGTATGTAGAGGCCCACTAAGAAACAGATTTTGAAAATTCAATTTGTAACTGACTTTTTTCGGCCAATTGGCACTGAGCAAGGACAGTCGGTACAAAGTTCGGATTTAGCTCATTTTAAGCCACCAGATACGAGAAACATTACTCGGAGGTCCTGTAGGGACCCCAAAACACACATTTTAAGTTCCTAAAATGAACGGTTTCGGAGATATTCCCAAATAACTGTGTTCCCTCTGAGAAACAGATCAACGTTACTATGGCAACCGCTGAAATATCGCAGACCGGAGATAGTTTTCTTGCAATATCTCGAAAACCGTTCGTTTTAGGGCCTTAAAACGCTGGGTTCGGTTCCCACTTCTTCGAAGTGGAAACCACGAACATTGCTCCTCACATTGATACGCGCAAAAAGAGCTATAATCCATATTTCTACGAGCAAATCGACTTGGAAAGTCTCATCTCTTATATATAATCCAAAACTGACTCATCACCGCAGGGCTCAAACCACTAGACCTAGAAAGCTGAAATTTTGCATGTTGGTTGATCCGAGTGTGTAAAGGCTCACTAAGGAACGGTTTTTGAAAATTCAATTTGTAAGTGATTTTTTTCGGCCCTTTGGCATTGAAAATCCAAAATTTACTCATCGACGCAGAGCTCAAACCACTAGACCTAGAAAGCTGACATTTTGCCTGTTGGTTGATCCGAGTATGTAGAGGCCCACTAAGAAACGGTTTTTGAAAATTCAATTTGTAAGTGACTTTTTTCTGCCCATTGGCACTGAGCAAGGACAGTCGGTACAAAGTTCGGATTTAGCTCATTTTAAGCCACCAGATACGAGAAACAATACTCGGAGGTCCTGTAGGGACCCCGAAGCACACTTTTTAAGTTCCTAAAATGAACGGTTTCGGAGATATTCCCAAATAACTGTGTTTCTTCTGAGAAACAGATCAACGTTACTATGGCAACCGCTGAAATATCGCAGACCAGGGATAGTTTTCTGACAATATGTCGAAAACCATTCGTTTTAGGGCCTTGAAATGCTAGGTTCGGTTCCCACACCACGAACATTGCTCCTCACATTGATACGCGCAAAAAGAGCTATAATCCATATTTCTACGAGCAAATCGACTTGGAAAGTCTCATCTCTTATATATATAATCCAAAACTGACTCATCACCGCAGGGCTCAAACCACTAGACCTAGAAAGCTGAAATTTTGCATGTTGATTGATCCGTGTATGTAAAGGCTCACTAAGAAACGGTTTTTGAAAATTCAATTTGTAAGTGACTTTTTTCGCCCCTTGGCATTGACAATCCAAAATTTACTCATCGACGCAGGGCACAAACCACTAGACCTAGAAAGCTGACATTTTGCCTGTTGGTTGATCCGAGTATGTAGAGGCCCACTAAGAAACAGATTTTGAAAATTCAATTTGTAACTGACTTTTTTCGGCCAATTGGCACTGAGCAAGGACAGTCGGTACAAAGCTCGGATTTAGCTCATTTTAAGCCACCAGATACGAGAAACATTACTCGGAGGTCCTGTAGGGACACCAAAACACACCTTTAATGTTCCTAAAATGAACGGTTTCGGAGATATTCCCAAATAACTGTGTTCCCTCTGAGAAACAGATCAACGTTACTATGGCAATCGCTGAAATATCGCAGACCGGGGATAGTTTTCTTGCAATATCTCGAAAACCGTTCGTTTTAGGGCCTTGAAACGCTAGGTTCGGTTCCCACACCACGAACATTGCTCCTCACATTGATACGCGCAAAAAGAGCTATAATCCATATTTCTACGAGCAATTCGACTTGGAAAGTCTCATCTCATATAATCCAAAACTGACTCATGACCGCAGGGCTCAAACCACTAGACCTAGAAAGCTGAAATTTTGCATGTTGGTTGATCCGAGTATGTAGAGGCCCACTAAGAAACGGTTTTTGAAAATTCAATTTGTAAGTGACATTTTTCGGCCCTTTGGCACTGAGCAAGTACAGTCGGTACAAAGTTCGGATTTAGCTCATTTTAAGCCACCAGATACGAGAAACAATACTCGGAGGTCCTGTAAGGACCCCAAAACACACTTTTTAAGTTCCTAAAATGAACGGTTTCGGAGATATTCCCAAATAACTGTGTTCCCTCTGAGAAACAGATCAACGTTACTATGGCAACCGCTGATATATCGCAGACCAGGGATAGTTTTCTGGCAATATCTCGAAAACCGTTCATTTTAGGGCCTTGAAACTCTGGGTTCAGTTCCCACTTCTTCGAAGTGGAAACCACGAACATTGCTCCTCACATTGATACGTGCAAAAAGAGCTATAATCCCTATTTCTACGAGCAAATCGACTTGGAAAGTCTCATCTCTTATATATAATCCAAAACTGACTCATCACCGCAGGGCTCAAACCACTAGACCTAGAAAGCTGAAATGTTGCATGTTGGTTGATCCGAGTGTGTAAAGGCTCACTAAGGAACGGTTTTTGAAAATTCAATTTGTAAGTGATTTTTTTCGGCCCTTTGGCATTGAAAATCCAAAATTTACTCATCGACGCAGAGCTCAAACCACTAGACCTAGAAAGCTGACATTTTGCCTGTTGGTTGATCGGAGTATGTAGAGGCCCACTAAGAAACGGTTTTTGAAAATTCAATTTGTAAGTGACTTTTTTCGGCCCATTGGCACTGAGCAAGGACAGTCGGTACAAAGTTCGGATTTAGCTATTTTAAGACACCAGATACGAGAAACAATACTCGGAGGTCCTGTAGGGACCCCGAAGCACACTTTTTAAGTTCCTAAAATGAACGGTTTCGGAGATATTCCCAAATAACTGTGTTCCCTCTGAGAAACAGATCAACGTTACTATGGCAACCGCTGAAATATCGCAGACCGGGGATAGTTTTCTTGCAATATCTCGAAAACCGTTCGTTTTAGGGCCTTAAAACGCTGGGTTCGGTTCCCAAAACCACGAACATTGCTCCTCACATTGATACGCGCAAAAGGAGCTATAATCCATATTTCTACGAGCAAATCGACTTGGAAAGTCTCATCTCTTATATATAATCCAAAACTGACTCATCACCGCAGGGCTAAAACCACTAGACCTAGAAAGCTGAAATTTTGCATGTTGGTTGATCCGAGTGTGTAAAGGCTCACTAAGGAACGGTTTTTGAAAATTCAATTTGTAAGTGATTTTTTTCGGCCCTTTGGCATTGAAAATCCAAAATTTACTCATCGACGCAGAGCTCAAACCACTAGACCTAGAAAGCTGACATTTTGCCTGTTGGTTGATCCGAGTATGTAAAGGCCCACTAAGAAACGGTTTTTGAAAATTCAATTTGTAAGTGACTTTTTTTCGGCCCTTTGGCACTGAGCAAGTACAGTCGGTACAAAGTTCGGATTAAGCTCATTTTAAGCCACCAGATACGAGAAACAATACTCGGAGGTCCTGTAGGGACCCCAAAACACACTTTTTAAGTTCCTAAAATGAACGGTTTCGGAGATATTCCCAAATAACTGTGTTCCCTCTGAGAAAGAGATCAACGTTACTATGGCAACCGCTGATATATCGCAGACCGGGGATAGTTTTCTGGCAATATCTCGAAAACCGTTCATTTTAGAGCCTTGAAACTCTGGGTTCAGTTCCCACTTCTTCGAAGTGGAAACCACGAACATTGCTCCTTACATTGATACGCGCAAAAAGAGCTATAATCCATATTTCTACGAGCAAATCGACTTGGAAAGTCTCATCTCTTATACTGTATATAATCCAAAACTGACTCATCACCGCAGGGCTCAAACCACTAGACCTAGAAAGCTGTAATTTTGCATGTAGGTTGATCCGAGTATGTAAAGGCTCACCAAGAAACGGTTTTTGAAAATTCAATTTGTAAGTGACTTTTTTCGCCCCTTGGCTTTGACAATCCAAAATTTACTCATCGACGCAGGGCTCAAACCACTAGACCTAGAAAGCTGACATTCTGCCTGTTGGTTGATCAGAGTATGTAGAGGCCCACTAAGAAACAGATGTTGAAAATTCAATTTGTAACTGACTTTTTTCGGCCAATTGGCACTGAGCAAGGACAGTCGGTACAAAGTTCGGATTTATCTCATTTTAAGCCACCAGATACGAGAAACATTACTCGGAGGTCCTGTAGGGACACCAAAACACACCTTTAAAGTTCCTAAAATAAACGGTTTCGGAGATATTCCCAAATAACTGTGTTCCCTCTGAGAAACAGATCAACGTTACTATGGCAATCGCTGAAATATCGCAGACCGGGGATAGTTTTCTTGCAATATCTCGAAAACCGTTCGTTTTAGGGCCTTGAAACGCTAGGTTCGGTTCCCACACCACGAACATTGCTCCTCACATTGATACGCGCAAAAAGAGCTATAATCCATATTTCTACGAGCAATTCGACTTGGAAAGTCTCATCTCTTATATATAATCCAAAACTGACTCATGACCGCAGGGCTCAAACCACTAGACCTAGAAAGCTGAAATTTTGCATGTTGGTTGATCCGAGTATGTAGAGGCCCACTAAGAAACGGTTTTTGAAAATTCAATTTGTAAGTGACATTTTTCGGCCCTTTGGCACTGAGCAAGTACAGTCGGTACAAAGTTCGGATTTAGCTCATTTTAAGCCACCAGATACGAGAAACAATACTCGGAGGTCCTGTAAGGACCCCAAAACACACTTTTTAAGTTCCTAAAATGAACGGTTTCGGAGATATTCCCAAATAACTGTGTTCCCTCTGAGAAACAGATCAACGTTACTATGGCAACCGCTGATATATCGCAGACCAGGGATAGTTTTCTGGCAATATCTCGAAAACCGTTCATTTTAGGGCCTTGAAACTCTGGGTTCAGTTCCCACTTCTTCGAATTGGAAACCACGAACATTGCTCCTCACATTGATACGCGCAAAAAGAGCTATAATCCATATTTCTACGAGCAAATCGACTTGGAAAGTCTCATCTCTTATATATAATCCAAAACTGACTCATCACCGCAGGGCTCAAACCACTAGACCTAGAAAGCTGAAATTTTGCATGTTGGTTGATCCGAGTGTGTAAAGGCTCACTAAGGAACGGTTTTTGAAAATTCAATTTGTAAGTGATTTTTTTCGGCCCTTTGGCATTGAAAATCCAAAATTTACTCATCGACGCAGAGCTCAAACCACTAGACCTAGAAAGCTGACATTTTGCCTGTTGGTTGATCGGAGTATGTAGAGGCCCACTAAGAAACGGTTTTTGAAAATTCAATTTGTAAGTGACTTTTTTCGGCCCATTGGCACTGAGCAAGGACAGTCGGTACAAAGTTCGGATTTAGCTATTTTAAGACACCAGATACGAGAAACAATACTCGGAGGTCCTGTAGGGACCCCGAAGCACACTTTTTAAGTTCCTAAAATGAACGGTTTCGGAGATATTCCCAAATAACTGTGTTTCTTCTGAGAAACAGATCAACGTTACTATGGCAACCGCTGAAATATCGCAGACCAGGGATAGTTTTCTGGCAATATGTCGAAAACCATTCGTTTTAGGGCCTTGAAACGCTAGGTTCGGTTCGCACACCACGAACATTGCTCCTCACATTGATACGCGCAAAAAGAGCTATAATCCATATTTCTACGAGCAAATCGACTTGGAAAGTCTCATCTCTTATATATAATCCAAAACTGACTCATCACCGCAGGGCTCAAACCACTAGACCTAGAAAGCTGAAATTTTGCATGTTGGTTGATCCGTGTATGTAAAGGCTCACTAAGAAACGGTTTTTGAAAATTCAATTTGTAAGTGACTTTTTTCGGCCCATTGGCATTGACAATCCAAAATTTACTCATCGACGCAAGGCTCAAACCACTAGACCTAGAAAGCTGAAATTTTGCCTGTTGGTTGATCCGAGTATGTAGAGGCCCACTAAGAAACAGATTTTGAAAATTCAATTTGTAACTGACTTTTTTCGGCCCATTGGCACTGAGCAAGGACAGTCGGTACAAAGTTCGGATTTAGCTCATTTTAAGCCACCAGATACGAGAAACATTACTCGGAGGTCCTGTAGGGACCCCAAAACACACATTTTAAGTTCCTAAAATGAACGGTTTCGGAGATATTCCCAAATAACTGTGTTCCCTCTGAGAAACAGATCAACGTTACTATGGCAACCGCTGAAATATCGCAGACCGGGGATAGTTTTCTTGCAATATCTCGAAAACCGTTCGTTTTAGGGCCTTCAAACGCTAGGTTCGGTTCCCACACCACGAACATTGCTCCTCACATTGATACGCGCAAAAAGAGCTATAATCCATATTTCTACGAGCAATTCGACTTGGAAAGTCTCATCTCTTATATATAATCCAAAACTGACTCATGACCGCAGGGCTCAAACCACTAGACCTAGAAAGCTGAAATTTTGCATGTTGGTTGATCCGAGTATGTAGAGGCCCACTAAGAAACGGTTTTTGAAAATTCAATTTGTAAGTGACATTTTTCGGCCCTTTGGCACTAAGCAAGTACAGTCGGTACAAAGTTCGGATTTAGCTCATTTTAAGCCACCAGATACGAGAAACAATACTCGGAGGTCCTGTAAGGACCCCAAAACACACTTTTTAAGTTCCTAAAATGAACGGTTTCGGAGATATTCCCAAATAACTGTGTTCCCTCTGAGAAACAGATCAACGTTACTATGGCAACCGCTGATATATCGCAGACCAGGGATAGTTTTCTGGCAATATCTCGAAAACCGTTCATTTTAGGGCCTTGAAACTCTGGGTTCAGTTCCCACTTCTTCGAAGTGGAAACCACGAACATTGCTCCTCACATTGATACGCGCAAAAAGAGCTATAATCCTTATTTCTACGAGCAAATCGACTTGGAAAGTCTCATCTCTTATATATAATCCAAAACTGACTAATCACCGCAGGGCTCAAACCACTAGACCTAGAAAGCTGAAATTTTGCATGTTGGTTGATCCGAGTGTGTAAAGGCTCACTAAGGAACGGTTTTTGAAAATTCAATTTGTAAGTGATTTTTTTCGGCCCTTTGGTATTGAAAATCCAAAATTTACTCATCGACGCAGAGCTCAAACCACTAGACCTAGAAAGCTGACATTTTGCCTGTTGGTTGATCCGAGTATGTAAAGGCCCACTAAGAAACGGTTTTTGAAAATTCAATTTGTAAGTGACTTTTTTTCGGCCCTTTGGCACTGAGCAAGTACAGTCGGTACAAAGTTCGGATTTAGCTCATTTTAAGCCACCAGATACGAGAAACAATACTCGGAGGTCCTGTAGGGACCCCAAAACACACTTTTTAAGTTCCTAAAATGAACGGTTTCGGAGATATTCCCAAATAACTGTGTTCCCTCTGAGAAAGAGATCAACGTTACTATGGCAACCGCTGATATATGGCAGACCGGGGATAGTTTTCTGGCAATATCTCGAAAACCGTTCATTTTAGAGCCTTGAAACTCTGGGTTCAGTTCCCACTTCTTCGAAGTGGAAACCACGAACATTGCTCCTTACATTGATACGCGCAAAAAGAGCTATAATCCATATTTCTACGAGCAAATCGACTTGGAAAGTCTCATCTCTTATACTGTATATAATCCAAAACTGACTCATCACCGCAGGGCTCAAACCACTAGACCTAGAAAGCTGAAATTTTGCATGTAGGTTGATCCGAGTATGTAAAGGCTCACTAAGAAACGGTTTTTGAAAATTCAATTTGTAAGTGACTTTTTTCGCCCCTTGGCTTTGACAATCCAAAATTTACTCATCGACGCAGGGCTCAAACCACTAGACCTAGAAAGCTGACATTTTGCCTGTTGGTTGATCAGAGTATGTAGAGGCCCACTAAGAAACAGATTTTGAAAATTCAATTTGTAACTGACTTTTTTCGGCCAATTGGCACTGAGCAAGGACAGTCGGTACAAAGTTCGGATTTATCTCATTTTAAGCCACCAGATACGAGAAACATTACTCGGAGGTCCTGTAGGGACACCAAAACACACCTTTAAAGTTCCTAAAATGAACGGTTTCGGAGATATTCCCAAATAACTGTGTTCCCTCTGAGAAACAGATCAACGTTACTATGGCAATCGCTGAAATATCGCAGACCGGGGATAGTTTTCTTGCAATATCTCGAAAACCGTTCGTTTTAGGGCCTTGAAACGCTAGGTTCGGTTCCCACACCACGAACATTGCTCCTCACATTGATACGCGCAAAAAGAGCTATAATCCATATTTCTACGAGCAATTCGACTTGGAAAGTCTCATCTCTTATATATAATACAAAACTGACTCATGACCGCAGGGCTCAAACCACTAGACCTAGAAAGCTGAAATTTTGCATGTTGGTTGATCCGAGTATGTAGAGGCCCACTAAGAAACGGTTTTTGAAAATTCAATTTGTAAGTGACATTTTTCGGCCCTTTGGCACTGAACAAGTACAGTCGGTACAAAGTTCGGATTTAGCTCATTGTAAGCCACCAGATACGAGAAACAATACTCGGAGGTCCTGTGAGGACCCCAAAACACACTTTTTAAGTTCCTAAAATGAACGGTTTCGGAGATATTCCCAAATAACTGTGTTCCCTCTGAGAAACAGATCAACGTTACTATGGCAACCGCTGATATATCGCAGACCAGGGATAGTTTTCTGGCAATATCTCGAAAACCGTTCATTTTAGGGCCTTGAAACTCTGGGTTCAGTTCCCACTTCTTCGAAGTGGAAACCACGAACATTGCTCCTCACATTGATACGCGCAAAAAGAGCTATAATCCATATTTCTACGAGCAAATCGACTTGGAAAGTCTCATCTCTTATATATAATCCAAAACTGACTCATCACCGCAGGGCTCAAACCACTAGACCTAGAAAGCTGAAATTTTGCATGTTGGTTGATCCGAGTGTGTAAAGGCTCACTAAGGAACGGTTTTTGAAAATTCAATTTGTAAGTGATTTTTTTCGGCCCTTTGGCATTGAAAATCCAAAATTTACTCATCGACGCAGAGCTCAAACCACTAGACCTAGAAAGCTGACATTTTGCCTGTTGGTTGATCGGAGTATGTAGAGGCCCACTAAGAAACGGTTTTTGAAAATTCAATTTGTAAGTGACTTTTTTCGGCCCATTGGCACTGAGCAAGGACAGTCGGTACAAAGTTCGGATTTAGCTATTTTAAGACACCAGATACGAGAAACAATACTCGGAGGTCCTGTAGGGACCCCGAAGCACACTTTTTAAGTTCCTAAAATGAACGGTTTCGGAGATATTCCCAAATAACTGTGTTTCTTCTGAGAAACAGATCAACGTTACTATGGCAACCGCTGAAATATCGCAGACCAGGGATAGTTTTCTGGCAATATGTCGAAAACCATTCGTTTTAGGGCCTTGAAACGCTAGGTTCGGTTCGCACACCACGAACATTGCTCCTCACATTGATACGCGCAAAAAGAGCTATAATCCATATTTCTACGAGCAAATCGACTTGGAAAGTCTCATCTCTTATATATAATCCAAAACTGACTCATCACCGCAGGGCTCAAACCACTAGACCTAGAAAGCTGAAATTTTGCATGTTGGTTGATCCGTGTATGTAAAGGCTCACTAAGAAACGGTTTTTGAAAATTCAATTTGTAAGTGACTTTTTTCGGCCCATTGGCATTGACAATCCAAAATTTACTCATCGACGCAAGGCTCAAACCACTAGACCTAGAAAGCTGAAATTTTGCCTGTTGGTTGATCCGAGTATGTAGATGCCCACTAAGAAACAGATTTTGAAAATTCAATTTGTAACTGACTTTTTTCGGCCCATTGGCACTGAGCAAGGACAGTCGGTACAAAGTTCGGATTTAGCTCATTTTAAGCCACCAGATACGAGAAACATTACTCGGAGGTCCTGTAGGGACCCCAAAACACACATTTTAAGTTCCTAAAATGAACGGTTTCGGAGATATTCCCAAATAACTGTGTTCCCTCTGAGAAACAGATCAACGTTACTATGGCAACCGCTGAAATATCGCAGACCGGGGATAGTTTTCTTGCAATATCTCGAAAACCGTTCGTTTTAGGGCCTTGAAACGCTAGGTTCGGTTCCCACACCACGAACATTGCTCCTCACATTGAAACGCGCAAAAAGAGCTATAATCCATATTTCTACGAGCAATTCGACTTGGAAAGTCTCATCTCTTATATATAATCCAAAACTGACTCATGACCGCAGGGCTCAAACCACTAGACCTAGAAAGCTGAAATTTTGCATGTTGGTTGATCCGAGTATGTAGAGGCCCACTAAGAAACGGTTTTTGAAAATTCAATTTGTAAGTGACATTTTTCGGCCCTTTGGCACTGAGCAAGTACAGTCGGTACAAAGTTCGGATTTAGCTCATTTTAAGCCACCAGATACGAGAAACAATACTCGGAGGTCCTGTAAGGACCCCAAAACACACTTTTTAAGTTCCTAAAATGAACGGTTTCGGAGATATTCCCAAATAACTGTGTTCCCTCTGAGAAACAGATCAACGTTACTATGGCAACCGCTGATATATCGCAGACCAGGGATAGTTTTCTGGCAATATCTCGAAAACCGTTCATTTTAGGGCCTTGAAACTCTGGGTGCAGTTCCCACTTCTTCGAAGTGGAAACCACGATCATTGCTCCTCACATTGATACGCGCAAAAAGAGCTATAATCCATATTTCTACGAGCAAATCGACTTGGAAAGTCTCATCTCTTATATATAATCCAAAACTGACTCATCACCGCAGGGCTCAAACCACTAGACCTAGAAAGCTGAAATTTTGCATGTTGGTTGATCCGAGTGTGTAAAGGCTCACTAAGGAACGGTTTTTAAAATTCAATTTGTAAGTGATTTTTTTCGGCCCTTTGGTATTGAAAATCCAAAATTTACTCATCGACGCAGAGCTCAAACCACTAGACCTAGAAAGCTGACATTTTGCCTGTTGGTTGATCGGAGTATGTAGAGGCCCACTAAGAAACGGTTTTTGAAAATTCAATTTGTAAGTGACTTTTTTCGGCCCATTGGCACTGAGCAAGGACAGTCGGTACAAAGTTCGGATTTAGCTATTTTAAGACACCAGATACGAGAAACAATACTCGGAGGTCCTGTAGGGACCCCGAAGCACACTTTTTAAGTTCCTAAAATGAACGGTTTCGGAGATATTCCCAAATAACTGTGTTTCTTCTGAGAAACAGATCAACGTTACTATGGCAACCGCTGAAATATCGCAGACCAGGGATAGTTTTCTGGCAATATGTCGAAAACCATTCGTTTTAGGGCCTTGAAACGCTAGGTTCGGTTCCCACACCACGAACATTGCTCCTCACATTGATACGCGCAAAAAGAGCTATAATCCATATTTCTACGAGCAAATCGACTTGGAAAGTCTCATCTCTTATATATAATCCAAAACTGACTCATCACCGCAGGGCTCAAACCACTAGACCTAGAAAGCTGAAATTTTGCATGTTGGTTGATCCGTGTATGTAAAGGCTCACTAAGAAACGGTTTTTGAAAATTCAATTTGTAAGTGACTTTTTTCGGCCCATTGGCATTGACAATCCAAAATTTACTCATCGACGCAAAGCTCAAACCACTAGACCTAGAAAGCTGAAATTTTGCCTGTTGGTTGATCCGAGTATGTAGAGGCCCACTAAGAAACAGATTTTGAAAATTCAATTTGTAACTGACTTTTTTCGGCCCATTGGCACTGAGCAAGGACAGTCGGTACAAAGTTCGGATTTAGCTCATTTTAAGCCACCAGATACGAGAAACATTACTCGGAGGTCCTGTAGGGACCCCAAAACACACATTTTAAGTTCCTAAAATGAACGGTTTCGGAGATATTCCCAAATAACTGTCTTCCCTCTGAGAAACAGATCAACGTTACTATGGCAACCGCTGAAATATCGCAGACCGGGGATAGTTTTCTTGCAATATCTCGAAAACCGTTCGTTTTAGGGCCTTAAAACGCTGGGGTCGGTTCCCACTTCTTCGAAGTGGAAACCACGAACATTGCTCCTCACATTGATACGCGCAAAATGAGCTATAATCCATATTTCTACGAGCAAATCGACTTGGAAAGTCTCATCTCTTATATATAATCCAAAACTGACTCATCACCGCAGGGCTAAAACCACTAGACCTAGAAAGCTGAAATTTTGCATGTTGGTTGATCCGAGTGTGTAAAGGCTCACTAAGGAACGGTTTTTGAAAATTCAATTTGTAAGTGATTTTTTCGGCCCTTTGGCATTGAAAATCCAAAATTTACTCATCGACGCAGAGCTCAAACCACTAGACCTAGAAAGCTGACATTTTGCCTTTTGGTTGATCCGAGTATGTAGAGGCCCACTAAGAAACGGTTTTTGAAAATTCAATTTGTAAGTGACTTTTTTCGGCCCTTTGGCACTGAGCAAGTACAGTCGGTACAAAGTTCGTATTTAGCTCATTTTAAGCCACCAGATACGAGAAACAATACTCGGAGGTCCTGTAGGGACCCCAAAACACACTTTTTAAGTTCCTAAAATGAACGGTTTCGGAGATATTCCCAAATAACTGTGTTCCCTCTGAGAAACAGATCAACGTTACTATGGCAACCGCTGATATATCGCAGACCGGGGATAGTTTTCTGGCAATATCTCGAAAACCGTTCATTTTAGAGCCTTGAAACTCTGGGTTCAGTTCCCACTTCTTCGAAGTGGAAACCACGAACATTGCTGCTCACATTGATACGCGCAAAAAGAGCTATAATCCATATTTCAACGAGCAAATCGACTTGGAAAGTCTCATCTCTTATACTGTATATAATCCAAAACTGACTCATCACCGCAGGGCTCAAACCACTAGACCTAGAAAGCTGAAATTTTGCATGTTGGTTGATCCGAGTATGTAAAGGCTCACTAAGAAACGGTTTTTGAAAATTCAATTTGTAAGTGACTTTTTTCGCCCCTTGGCATTGACAATCCAAAATTTACTCATCGACGCAGGGCTCAAACCACTAGACCTAGAAAGCTGACATTTTGCCTGTTGGTTGATCCGAGTATGTAGAGGCCCACTAAGAAACAGATTTTGAAAATTCAATTTGTAACTGACTTTTTTCGGCCAATTGGCACTGAGCAAGGACAGTCGGTACAAAGTTCGGATTTAGCTCATTTTAAGCCACCAGATACGAGAAACATTACTCGGAGGTCCTGTAGGGACACCAAAACACACCTTTAAAGTTCCTAAAATGAACGGTTTCGGAGATATTCCCAAATAACTGTGTTCCCTCTGAGAAACTGATCAACGTTACTATGGCAATCGCTGAAATATCGCAGACCGGGGATAGTTTTCTTGCAATATCTCGAAAACCGTTCGTTTTAGGGCCTTGAAACGCTAGGTTCGGTTCCCACACCACGAACATTGCTCCTCACATTGATACGCGCAAAAAGAGCTATAATCCATATTTCTACGAGCAATTCGACTTGGAAAGTCTCATCTCTTATATATAATCCAAAACTGACTCATCACCGCAGGGCTCAAACCACTAGACCTAGAAAGATGAAATTTTGCATGTTGGTTGATCCGAGTATGTAAAGGCTCACTAAGAAACGGTTTTTGAAAATTCAATTTGTAAGTGACTTTTTTCGCCCCTTGGCATTGACAATCCAAAATTTACTCATCGACGCAGGGCTCAAACCACTAGACCTAGAAAGCTGAAATTTTGCATGTTGGTTGATCCGAGTATGTAGAGGCCCACTAAGAAACAGATTTTGAAAATTCAGTTTGTAACTGACTTTTTTCGGCCCATTGGCACTGAGCAAGGACAGTCGGTACAAAGTTCGGATTTAGCTCATTTTAAGCCACCAGATACGTGAAACATTACTCGGAGGTCCTATAGGGACCCCAAAACACACCTTTTACGTTCCTAAAATGAACGGTTTCGGAGATATTCCCAAATAACTGTGTTCCCTCTGAGAAACAGATCAACGTTACTATGGCAACCGCTGAAATATCGCAGACCGGGGATAGTTTTCTTGCAATATCTCGAAAGCCGTTCGTTTTAGGGCCTTGAAACGCTAGGTTCGGTTCCCACACCACGAACATTGCTCCTCACATTGATACGCGAAAAAGAGCTATAATCCATATTTCTACGAGCAATTCGACTTGGAAAGTCTCATCTATTATATAAAACTAAGTGTCCTGACTGACTGACTCATCATCGCCCAGCCAAAATTATTAAATCTAGAAACATGAAATTTTGGGAATATATTCGTTGTAAGTCGAAAACACCCACTAAGGAAGGGTTTTTGGATATTCAGTTTCTAAAGGGGTGTTAAGGGGGTATACCTGCATTTCATTGAATAACAATATCTCCAGATTGCTTTCATTGGGGGATTTGATACTCGGCATATAAACTCATCATTAAAAATAAGAAGATATGTGTCTGAGGGTTTTTCGATGTGGTGTATATTTTGAGGTGAAAGGGGTGAAAAGTGAAGGTTGAAGGTTTCCTAACCAAGCGTGTATCTCTTAAACGACATAGGCGAGGAGTTTGGACCTCAGCAGAAAAAAATCAGCTTTAAAAAATAACAAAACAGGTGTTTGACCGTTTTTTCATAAATCCAATATAAGGGGCCCATGGGGAGGGGTGAAAATATGGGATGGGGGGAGGAAACGTAATATGTCTGAGTGTAAAGTTATACATGGCCTATGTTGTAGACAATAACACATTACATCTTTTTTGTCTCTTGCTATTTCATCATACGACGAATACTTAGGGAGTTATTAATGATTTTGTACTTTTTGGCCGGAATTTTCTAAGTCCCAGGAATGACATAAAAATTGATTCGAATGAAATTTCGAAAAATAGTTTTTTTTTAATACTTTTATTATATTTTTCACGTCTTTTAGGGTCCGAAACCAACATGATATTTTGATGGTTTTTTTTCGTCCCATGCATTTTTGGTTTCAGGTGATAGAATTATTTTCCACTAGGACCGATGCTTATCTATATATTATATAAAACTAAGTGTCCTGACTGACTGACTGACTGACTGACTGACTCATCATCGCCCAGCCAAAACAATTAATGCTAGAAACATGAAATTTTGGGAATATGTTCGTTGTAAGTCGAAAACGCCCACTAAGGAAGGGTTTTTGGATATTCAGTTTCTAAAGGGGTGTTAAGGGGGTACACCTGCATTTCATGGAATAACAATATCTCCGGATTGCTTTCACTGGGGGATTTGATACTCGGCATATTAACTCATCATTAAAAATAAGAAGATACGTGTCTGAGGGTTTTTCGATGTGGTGTATATTATGAGGTGAAAGGGGTGAAAAGTGGGGGTTGAAGGTTTCCTAACCGAGCGTGTATCTCTTAAACGACATAGGCGAGGAATTTGGAACTCAGCGGGAAAAAATCAGCATAAAAAATAACAAAATAGGTGTTTGACCGTTTTTTTCATAAATCCAATATAAGGGGCCCATGGGGAGGGGTGAAAATATGGGGGGGGGGGGGGAAACGTAATATGTCTGAGTGTAAAATTATACATGGCCTATGTTGTAGGCAATAACACATTACATCTTTTTTGTCTCTTGCTATTTCATCATACGACGAATACTTAGGGAGTTATTAATGATTTTGTACTTTTTGGCCGGAATTTTCTAAGTCCCAGGAATGACATAAAAATTGATTCGAATGAAATTTCGAAAAATAGTTTTTTTAATACTTTTATTATATTTTTCACGTCTTTTAGGGTCCGAAACCAACATGATATTTTGATGGGTTTTTTTCGTCCCATGCATTTTTGGTTTCAGGTGATAGAATTATTTTCCACTAGGACCGATGGAGGGTTTTTCGATGTGGTGTATATTATGAGGTGAAAGGGGTGAAAAGTGGGGGTTGAAGGTTTCCTAACCGAGCGTGTACCTCTTAAACGACCTAGGCGAGGAATTTGGAACTCAGCGGGAAAAAATCAGCATAAAAAATAACAAAATAGGTGTTTGACCGTTTTTTCATAAATCCAATATAAGGGGCCCATGGGGAGGGGTGAAAATATGGGGGGGAAACGTAATATGTCTGAGTGTAAAATTATACATGGCCTATGTTGTAGACAATAACACATTACATCTTTTTTGTCTCTTTCTATTTCATCATACGACGAATACTTAGGGAGTTATTAATGATTTTGTACTTTTTGGCCGGAATTTTCTAAGTCCCAGGAATTACATAAAAACTGATTCGAATGAAATTTCGAAAAATAGTTTTTTTTAATACTTTTATTATATTTTTCACGTCTTTTAGGGTCCGAAACCAACATGATATTTTGATGTTTTTTTTTTGTCCCATGCATTTTTGGTTTCAGGTGATAGAATTATTTTCCACTATGACCGATGCTTATCTATTATATAAAACTAAGTGTCCTGATTGACTGACTGACTGACTGACTGACTCATCATCGCCCAGCCAAAACTATTAAAGCTAGAAACATGAAATTTTGGGAATATGTTCGTTGTAAGTCGAAAACGCCCACTAAGGAAGGGTTTTTGGATATTCAGTTTCTAAAGGGGTGTTAAGGGGGTACACCTGCATTTCATTGAATAACAATATCTCCGGACTGCTTTCACTGGGGGATTTGATACTCGGCATATTAACTCATCATTAAAAATAAGAAGATACGTGTCTGAGGGTTTTTCGATGTGGTGTATATTATGAGGTGAAAAGGGTGAAAAGTGGGGGTTGAAGGTTTCCTAACCGAGCGTGTATCTCTTAAACGACATAGGCGAGGAATTTGGAACTCAGCGGGAAAAAATCAGCATAAAAATAACAAAATAGGTGTTTGACCGTTTTTTCATAAATCCAATATAAGGGGCCCATGGGGAGGGGTGAAAATATGGGGGGGGGGAAACGTAATATGTCTGAGTGTAAAATTATACATGGCCTATGTTGTAGGCAATAACACATTACATCTTTTTTGTCTCTTGCTATTTCATCATACGACGAATACTTAGGGAGTTATTAATGATTTTGTACTTTTTGGCCGGAATTTTCTAAGTCCCAGGAATGACATAAAAATTGATTCGAATGAAATTTCGAAAAATAGTTTTTTTATACTTTTATTATATTTTTCACGTCTTTTAGGGTCCGAAACCAACATGATATTTTGATGGGTTTTTTTCGTCCCATGCATTTTTGGTTTCAGGTGATAGAATTATTTTCCACTAGGACCGATGCTTATCTATTATATAAAACTAAGTATCCTGACTGACTGACTGACTCATCATCGCCCAGCCAAAACTATTAAAGCTAGAAACATGAAATTTGGGGAATATGTTCGTTGTAAGTCGAAAACACCCACTAAGGAAGGGTTTTTGGATATTCAGTTTCTAAAGGGGTGTTAAGGGTGTACTCCTGCATTTCATTGAATAACAATATCTCCGGATTGCTTTCATTGGGGGATTTGATACTCGGCATATTAACTCATCATTAAAAATAAGAAGATACGTGTCTGAGGGTTTTTCGATGTGGTGTATATTATGAGGTGAAAGGGGTGAAAAGTGGGGGTTGAAGGTATCCTAACCGAGCGTGTATCTCTTAAAGGACATAGGCGAGGAATTTGGAACTCAGCGGGAAAAAATCAGCATAAAAATAACAAAATTGGAGTTTGACCGTTTTTTCATAAATCCAATATAAGGGGCCCATGGGGAGGGGTGAAAATATGGGGGGAAACGTAATATGTCTGAGTGTAAAATTATACATGGCCTATGTTGTAGACAATAACACATTACATCTTTTTTGTCTCTTGCTATTTCATCATACGACGAATACTTAGGGAGTTATTAATGATTTTGTACTTTTTGGCCGGAATTTTCTAAGTCCCAGGAATGACATAAAAATTGATTCGAATGAAATTTCGAAAAATAGTTTTTTTAATACTTTTATTATATTTTTCACGTCTTTTAGGGTCCGAAACCAACATGATATTTTTTTTTTTCGTCCCATGCATTTTTGGTTTCAGGTGATAGAATTATTTTCCACTAGGACCGATGCTTATCTATTATATAAAAGTAAGTGTCCTGACTGACTGACTGACTGACTGACTGACTGACTGACTGACTGACTGACTCATCATCGCCCAGCCAAAACTATTAAAGTTAGAAACATGAAATTTTGGGGATATGTTCGCTGTATTTCGAAAGGGCGCACTAAGAAAGGATTTTTGGATATTCAGGTTCTAAAGGGGTGTTAAGGGGGTAGACCTGCATTTCATTGAATAACAATATCTCCCGATTGGTTTCATTGGGGAATGTGATACTCGGCATATAAACTCATCATTAAAAATAAGATGACACGTGTCTGAGGGTTTTTCGATCTGATGTATATTATGGGGTGAAAGGGGTGAAACGTGGGGGTTGAAGGATTCATAACGGACCGTATATCTCTTAAACGACATAGGCGAGGAGTTTGAAACTCAGCGAAAAAAAATCAGCTTGAAAAATAAGTAAATAGGTGTTCAGCCGTTTTTTCATAAATCTAATTTAAGGGGCCCATGGAGAGGGGTGAAATTATGTGAAAAAAAACCAGGAAAGAAAGTGTCCTAACTGATTGACTCACTCACTCACTCATCAAACTCAGGGAAAAATATAGCTTAAAAATAAGTTAATAAGTGGTTGACATTTTTTTTTCATAAACCCAATTTAAGGGGTTCATGGGGAGGGGTGAAATTCTGAAAAAGGAAAATTGAAAGAAAAAGTCCTGACTCACTCACCACCGCCCAGCCAAAATTATTGAAGTTAGAAACATGACATTTTAGGGATATGATCATTGTATGCCAAAACCGTCCACTAAGGGAGGATTTTCGAATATTCAGGTTCTAAAGGGGTCTTAAGGGGATTAAACCTGCATTTCATTGAATACCAATAACTCCCGATTGGTTTCATTGGGGGATGTGATACTCGGCACATAAAGTCATCATTAAAAATAAGAAGACACGTGTCTGAGGGTATTTCGATGTGGTGTATATTAGGAGGTGAAAGGGGTGAAAAGTGGGGGTTGAAGGATTCCTAACGGAGCGCGTATCTCTTAAACGACATAGGCGAGAAGTTTGAAACTCAGCGGAAAAAATCAGCTTAAAAAATACGGTAAGTAAATTGTTGTTCGACCGTTCTTTCATAAATTCAATTTAAGGGGCTAATGGGGTGGGGTGAAATTCTGGAGAAAAAAAAGGAGAGAACGTGCCCTAACTGACTAACTCACTCACTCTTCAATCTCAGGGGGAAAAGACAGCTTAAAATAAGTACATAGGTGTTCGAGCGTTTCTTCATAAATCCAATTTAAGGGACCCATGGGGAGGGGTAAAATTCTGGTAAAAATAATTGAAAGACATAACTGACTCACTCACTCATCATCGCCCAGAAAAAAAATAAGAAGTTGGAGAGATGAAATTTTGGAAATATGTTCGCTGTATGTCGAAAACGTCAACTGAGGAAGGATTTTTGTTTATTCGGGTTCTGAAGAGGTGTTAAGGGGGGTAAACGTGCATTTCATTGAATAACGATATCTCATGAGTTGTTTCTTTGGAGATGTGATATTCGGCATATAAACTAATCATTAAAAATAAGCAGACATATGTCTAAGGGTTTATCGATGTGGTGTATATTATGAGGTGAAAGGGGTGAAAATTGGGGGTTGAAGGATTCTTAACGGAGCGTGTATCTCTTAAATGACATAGGCGAGGAGTTTGAAACTCAGCGGAAGGAAATCAGCTTAAAATATAAGTAAATAGGTGTTCGACCGTTTTTTCATAAATCCAATTTAAGGGGCCCTAGGAGAGGGGTGAAATGCTGGGGGGGGGGGGGGGAAACAGGAAAGAAAGTGTTCTAAATGATTAACTCACTTACTCATCAAACTCAGGTCGGAAGAACAGCTTAAAAATAAGTAAATAGGTGTTCGACCGGTTTTTTTTTCCAATTTAAGGGGTTCATTACAGGGGTGAAATTATTAAAAATAAATAAAGGAAAATGTCCTGACTTACTCATTCACTCATCATCGCCGAGCCAAAATTATTGAAGATAGAAACATACAATTTTGGGGTTAAGTTCGTTGCATGTCGAAAACGTCCACTAAGGAAGGATTTTTGGATATTCCGGTTCTAAATGGGTGTTAAGGGGGTAGACCTGCATTTAATTGAATAATAATATCCCCCGATTGGTTTCCTTGGGGGATGCGATAATCGTCATACACTCTCATCATTAAGAATAAGATGACACCATGTCTGAGGATTTTTTGATGTAATGTATATTATGAGGTGTAATGTGTGAAAAGTGGGGGGTTGAAGGATTCCTAACAGATCAAGTATCTCTTAAAAGACAGAGGCATAAAGTATAAAACTTAGGGGGAAAATAAACTTGATAAATAAGCAAATACAGTAGGTGGTCGACCATAATTCATAAATCCAATTTTAGGGGCCCATGGGGAGGGGTGGAATTCTGGGGAAAGAAGTCCACTAAGGAAGGATTTTTGGATATACACTCATCATCCTCCAGCCAAACCTATTGCAGTTAGAAACATGAAATTTTGGGGATATGTTCGTTGTATGTCGAAAACATCCACGAGGGATGTATTTTTGGATAATCATGTTCATTGATTAACAATTTCTTACGAGTTGTTCCATTTGGGGGTGTGATATTCGGCATGTAAATGAATCAATAAAGATAAGCAGACATATGTCTAAGGGTATATCTATATGGTGTATATTATGAAGTGAAAGGGGAGAAAATTGGGGGTTGAAGAATTCTTATCGGAGCGTGTATCTCTTAAACGACATTAGCAAGATGTTTGAAATTCAGCGGAAAAAAATCAGTTTAAAAAATAAGTAAATAGGTGTTCGACCGTTTATTTCATAAATCCCCTTTAAGGGGTTCATGGGGAGGGGTGAAATTCTCAAAAATAAATGAAAGAAAATGTCCTGACTCACTCATATTCGCCCAGCCAAAATTATTGAAGATAGAAACATGAAATTTTGGGGATATGTTCGATGTATGTCGAAAACGTCCACTAAGGAAAGATTGTTGGATATTCAAGTTTTAAAGGGGTGTTAAGGGGGGTAAACTTGCATTTCATTGAATATCTCACGAGTGGTTTCATTTGGGGATGTGATACTTGGCATATAAACTAATCATTAAAAATAAGCTGACACGTGTCTAATGGTTTTTCGATGTGGTGTATATTATGAGTAAAAGGGGTGAATAATGGGGGTTGAAGGTTCCTAACGGAGCGTGTATCTCTTAAACGACATAGGCCAGAAGTTAGAAACTCAGCGGGAAAGAAATCAGCTTAAAAATACGGTAAGTAAATAGGTGTTCGACTGTTTTATCATAAATCCAATTTAAGGGGCCCATGGGGTGGGGTGAAAATCTGGAAGAAAAACGTCCAATAAGGAAGGATTTTTGGATATTCACTCTCATCGACCAACCAAAACTATTGAACTTAGAAGAATGATATTTTGGGGATATGTTTGTTGTGTGCCGAAAACGTCTACTAAGGAGGGATTTTTGGATATTCAGGTTCTAAAGGTGTGTTAATGGGGTTAAATCTACAATTCATTGAATAACAATATGACACGACTATGATGCGAGCGAAGCCGCGGGTACCTGCTAGTCTCTTATATATAATCCAAAACTGACTCATCACCGCAGGGCTCAAACCACTAGACCTAGAAAGCTGAAATTTTGCATGTTGGTTGATCCGAGTATGTAAAGGCTCACTAAGAAACGGTTTTTGAAAATTCAATTTGTAAGTGACTTTTTTCGGCCCTTTGGCATTGACAATCCAAAATTTACTCATCGACGCAGGGCTCAAACCACTAGACCTAGAAAGCTGAAATTTTGCATGTTGGTTGATCCGAGTATGTAGAGGCCCACTAAGAAACGGTTTTTGAAAATTCAATTTGTAAGTGACTTTTTTCGGCCCTTTGGCACTGAGCAAGGACAGTCGGTACCAAGTTCGGATTTAGCTCATTTTGAGCCACCAGATACGAGAAACAATACTCGGAGGTCCTGTAGGGTCCCCAAAACACACTTTTTAAGTTCCTAAAATGAACGGTTTCGGAGATATTCCCAAATAACTGTGTTTCCTCTGTTTATTTTATTTATTTAGCGTATGATGCTTACAAGACAGTACTGTAATTACTGTAATTAATAAATATAAATTTTCAAATAAACAATTTACAGCATTAGGACCCTTCATATATGGGCTGCCAGGTCTTGAATCCATTCAAGGGCTTGTGGAGTGGCTGCATGGAGCTCTTCTAAGTTCCCAGAGTACATATATAGAGGGCATTCCTGCACGACATGCTTGATGGTTTGCACTTCATATCCACAATCACAAAGAGGCGAGTCTATCCAACCCCACTGATGTAAGGCTGATCTAGTTCGAGCAGTGCCACATCGAATTCTGTTCGGACGGGACCAGACAGCTCGTGGGAGATGGAATCCAGGTAGTTTGATGGTAGGATCAAGTACTTCAATTAGGCCACGAGGTGGAGAGGTAGACCATTCAACTTTCCATGTATTTCGGGGGTTGAATGGAGCTGAAGTAAGTTCCATAGCCGTCTTGTAGGCTGGTTTCCGTGATTTTAACCTGGATGTGGAAGGTTGATTGACGTCTTGGTGGATTGGGAGAACTTCATTATTCATAATTCTGTGCCACAGGCGGGAAAGAACTTGCTGTCTCCTGATGTGAGGAGGAACAATATTACACAGTACAGGTAGCCACTGTGAGGGAGTGCAATGTAGAGTGCCAGAGATAATCCGCATTGTCTGCCGGAGTTGAATATCAACCAGTTGGCAATGTGAGCTGTTCAACCATACACTTGCACAGTATTCTGCTGGAGAGTAAACGACAGCCAAAGCAGTAGTCCTGAGTGTGTTGGCATCAGCGCCCCATGATGTTCCAGCTAACCTACTTAGTAAGTTATTACGGCTTTTTAATTTTGCTGCTGTTTTTGCAATATGCTGTCTGAAAGTTAATGCCCTGTCCAATATCACTCCTAAGTACTTAGGGGAGCTGTTGTACTTCAGATATTGATTCCCGAACTTCACTCTAGGTTGGTAGTTCGCCTGAAGATTGTTAAGGTGAAATGTGGTTACCTCAGATTTAGAAGGACTTGGTTGAAGCCGCCACTTTTTGAAATAAACATTCACCTTCTTAAGGTCTTCACTCAGTAAATCCTCTGCTTCATCAAAAGTGGTGCACTGGACTGTAAGATTTATATCGTCCGCATAGATGAATTTACGGGATACCGTTTCTGGCAGATCATGAATGTATAAGTTAAATAGCATAGGGGATAAAACTGAACCCTGAGGTAGACCATTATTGAGTGTATGGAACCTGCTTCTGGCACTTTCATTGTGAACTTGGAATAGTCTATTACTTAAAATGTTGCTGATGAGAGTCACTGTTTTAAGATAAGGGACTGACTTTATGAGTTTGAGGAGAAGTCCTTTTCTCCAGACAGTATCGTACGCCGCTGAGAGGTCCAGAAAGGCAGAAACACTTTTAAGTTTCTTCTCAAAGCCAATTTCTAGATATGTAGTTAAGGCAAGGACTTGATCAGAGCAGTCTCGTTTTGGACGGAATCCTGCTTGTTCAACAGGAATCTCTTGCTCAATTGCAGGAGCAATTCTATTCAGTAACAGTCTTTCAAGTAATTTGTAGGTGACACTGAGTAAGGCAATTGGCCTGTAACTTTGGGGTAGCTTTGGACCTTTTCCTGGCTTCAGTACTGCAATTATTTTGGTCTTCTTGAAAGACGGTGGAAGACGTCCTGATTGTAGAATGGAACTGAAAAAGTTTGCAAGCCATCGTTTGGTAGCTGGACCACATTTCTTGAGAAACTCCGGATACACACCATCAAATCCCGCTGCTTTTCCAGACTGGAGGGCATCCAAACCATGTTGTATCTCTTCTACTGAGAATGGTCGTGAATAAAACAAGTTAGGTTGGACTTCACGTTTTAACTTGTTGAATTCCAATCGGACCTGTCTGCTAAACCTCTTGTCTCTCTCTGTCCTGGATGTAGAAATAAGGTGGTCAGCTATGGATTCTAGGTTGATAGCGGAATGCTTTCTTGTGGGTAAGGATGTTGAATCCAGTTTTCGTATTAGTGACCATGCTTTCCTGCTTGAGTGGGTGAAATTCAAGTTTTCAACAGTCTTGTACCATTTCTCTCTTCTAGCATTGTCCAAGGATGTTAGTAATTCAACAGCCTTCTCATGACTACTGTTCCGTTCAAATTCATTGCATAAGCGCGTTGTTTCTTCATTCCATCCAGGGACATAATCTTTACGGAAACCTCTAGGAATGCTTCGTTTAGCAGCAGATTTGATTAATCCAACAAACCGGTCATAGTTCTCGGGGACTGGTTGCGCCCATCTAATGTTGGCATCAGTGTAACTGACGAACAAATCCCAGTCAGCTTTCTGGAAGTTCCATCGAGGGTGGGGTGTAGATCTAATAACAGGGATATTAATACCAATATTATAAATTATTGGTCTATGCTGACTACGCGGAAAGTCATTCAGAACGTGCCTTTGTATTCGTGGTGTTGGTATCATTAGGCTATTGGAGACAAAACATAGATCAGGAGAGTAATCCTGGTTCCATCGAGCAGAATGGAAGGTTCCTCGATCTTTAGCATCATATATCAGTGTGAGATTATTTACATCTATCCATTCAAATAACTTGTCACCATTATCATCATTTTTCACTTACCCCCAGGAAGTATGTTGGCTGTTGAAATCGCCAAGTATTATACTATCTTCTGTAGAAACTAGTGCAATTTGATCTGTCCAGCGGACTGATGGGGGCTTATAGATGTTCGTGATGGTAACACCCTGAATGCTGATAGAAGCTGAGTAAGCATTTGGGCATATATCAGAAGGCAAGATCGTATAGTCTTCAATGTCACTCTTTACATAGATGGCAATGCCATATTTTGGATGATGAAGTTCCGTCGCTATTTTGTATCCAGGAATTTTCCCCCTGTTTGACAGCTGAGTACCATCTTCAGTGTGTGTTTCTTGTAGTGCCAATACATCTACAAAATGGTCCCTAAGAATCTTAGATAAATACTCGCACTTAGCTCTACTGATTCCCTCAATGTTAAGTTGACAGATCGTTAGCTGAGGGCCCAGGGTCCTGGTATTGAATGCCGAGTCCTTACAAGGACTTTTTGTATCAATTTTACTGTCTTGGCCGTGAGGCCCTATGGGGCAGTACGGCGACATCTTATCAATGTTGCTTTCTTAGCACCAACCAGGGGTCACGTATAGGGTAATTTAAGGTTTCACCTACGGACGTGAAGCAACGATCGACCCCCTGTTTCCTCTGTGAAACAGATCAACGTTACTATGGCAACCGCTGAAATATCGCAGACCGGGGATAGTTTTCTGGCAATATCTCGAAAACCGTTCGTTTTAGGGCCTTAAAACGCTGGGTTCGGTTCCCACTTCTTCGAAGTGGAAACCACGAACATTGCTCCTCACATTGATACGCGCAAAAAGAGCTATAATCCATATTTCTACGAGCAAATCGACTTGGAAAGTCTCATCTCTTATATATAATCCAAAACTGACTCATCACCGCAGGGCTCAAACCACTAGACCTAGAAAGCTGAAATTTTGCATGTTGGTTGATCCGAGTATGTAAAGGCTCACTAAGGAACGGTTTTTGAAAATTCAATTTGTAAGTGACTTTTTTCGGCCCTTTGGCATTGACAATCCAAAATTTACTCATCGACGCAGAGCTCAAACCACTAGACCTAGAAAGCTGAAATTTTGCCTGTTGGTTGATCCGAGTATGTAGAGGCCCACTAAGAAACGGTTTTTGAAAATTCAATTTGTAAGTGACATTTTTCGGCCCTTTGGCACTGAGCAAGGACAGTCGGTACAAAGTTCGGATTTAGCTCATTTTAAGCCACCAGATACGAGAAACAATACTCGGAGGTCCTGTGGGGACCCCAAAACACACTTTTTAAGTTCCTAAAATGAACGGTTTCGGAGATATTCCCAAATAACTGTGTTCCCTCTGAGAAACAGATCAACGTTACTATGGCAACCGCTGATATATCGCAGACCGGGGATAGTTTTCTGGCAATATCTCAAAAACCGTTCGTTTTAGGGCCTTGAAACTCTGGGTTCGGTTCCCACTTCTTCGAATTGGAAACCACGATCATTGCTCCTCACATTGATACGCGCAAAAAGAGCTATAATCCATATTTCTACGAGCAAATCGACTTGGAAAGTCTCATCTATCTATATATATAAAGCACAAAGTTTGTCTGTCTGTCTGTCTGTCTGTTATGTATACAAATCTACACCGTTTCACCGATCTGAACCAAAATTTGTATACTTACCCTTTGGAACCCTGCGGGTAACCCCGTCAACATTAAATTTCGGACAGACCACCCCATGCCCTGCATTTAGGCCCTTTTGCACAAATCTACACCGTTTCACCGATCTGAACCAAATGTTGTATATTTAACCTTTGGAACCCTGCGAGTAACACTGTCCTCTTGAAATTTCGGACGGACCACCCCATTCCCTGCATTTAGGCCCTTTGGTCCAAATCCACACCGTTTCACCGATCTCAACCAAAATTTGTATATTTACCCTTTGGAACCCTGCGAGTACCACTGACCACTTAAAATTTCGGACAGACCACCCCATTCCCTGCATTTAGGCCCTTTGGTCCAAATCTACACCGTTTCACCGATCAGAACCAAAATTCGTATTCTTACCCTTTGGTGCCCTGCGAGTAACACTGTCTGCTTGAAATTGCGGACAGACCACTCCATTCCCTGCATTTAGGCCCTTTGGCCCAAATCTATACCGTTTCACCGATCTCAACCAAAATTTGTATATTTACCCTATGGAACACTGCGACTAACACTGTCTGCTTGAAATTTCGGACAGACCACGCCATTCCCTGCATTTAGGCCCTTTTTGCACAAATCTACACCGTTTCACCGATCTGAACCAAAATGTGTATACTTACCCTTCGGAACCCTGCGAGTAACACTGTCTGCTTGAAATTGCGGACAGACCACTCCATTCCCTGCATTTAGGCCCTTTGGCCCAAATCTACACCGTTCCACCGATCTCAACCAAAATTTGTATATTTACCCTTTGGAACACTGCGACTAACACTGTCTGCTTGAAATTGCGGAGAGGCTGCTCCATCCCATGCCTTTAGGCCCTTTGGCACAAATCTACACCGTTTCACCGATCTGAACCAAACTTTATATACTTACCCTTTGGAACCCTGCGAGTAACACTGTCCACTTAAAATTTCGGACAGACCACCCCATTCCCTGCATTTAGGCACTTTGGCACAAATCTACACCGTTTCACCGATCAGAACCAACATTCGTAAACTTACCCTTTGTTACCCAGCGAGTAACACTGTCTGCTTGAAATTGCGGACAGACCACTCCATTCCCTGCATTTAGGCTCTTTGTCCCAAATCTACACCGTTTCACCGATCTCAACCAAAATTTGTATATTTACCCTTTGGAACACTGCGACTAACACTGTCTGCTTGAAATTGCGGCGAGGCCACTCCATCCCTTGCATTTAGGCTGTTTGGCACAAATCTACACCGTTTCACCGATCTGACCCCAATTTTATATACTTACCCGTAGAACCCGACAAGTAACACTGTTCACTTTAAATTTTGGACAGACCACACTATTCCCTGCTTTTTGGCCCTTTGGCAGAAAACTACACCGTTTCACCGATCTCAACCAGATTTTACATAATTACCCTTTGGAACTCGACGAGTAACACTGTCCACTCGAAATTTCGGACAGACCACTCCATTCCACGCATTTAGGCCCTTTGGCACAAATCTACATCGTTCACCGATCGAAAAAAAAATGTGTATACTTACCCTTTGGAACCCGATGAGTAACACTGTCCACTTTAAAATTTGGACAGGCCACTCCATTCCCTGCATTTTGGCCCTTGGCACAAAACTACACCGTTTCACCGATCTCAACCAGATTTTACATAATTACCGTTTGGAACTCGACGAGTAACACTGTCCACTCGAAATTTCGGACAGACCACTCCATTTCTCGCATTAAGGCCCTTTGGTACAAATCTATATCGTTCACCGATCGAAAACAAAGTGTGTATACTTGCCCTTTGGAACCAGATGCGTAACTCTGTCCACTTGAAATTTCTGACATACCACTCCATTCCCTGCATGTAGCTCAGGAATTCCTCGGGGTTGCCAGCTTCCTAACTCACCAGTCATGAGCCCTTGAGGGTGTACCAGAAGTGGTGGGTCTACACACACCCTGCCTCTTTGAGGGCCTTGAGCAGAAGACAGGAGATATTTTGAAAAGGAAAAGAAGGCAGACCCCTCGAAGAATGAGGGTATCAGGAAAGATGAGACAAAGCCAATTAAGGCGGGAAATTGAAAGACTCCCTAGCCCTCGGATACCCTAATACAGTCTGGGTCGGAAGAGAACAAGAGTTGACCAAGGGAGGCCGACAGGAAAGAGAACTGAAATGAGCCCAGCACCAGGAAGTAGAAGCGATGCCAGACTCAACTGGGGTTCCGTGGTCGCCAACCCACGTCCCACAAGATAGCTTGCTGATTCATCGTGAGGTACTTTCCAGAGCCCGCCGTGTTATCTCCTGCTGTCTATGCTGATGCCAGCACAGGGCCGTTGCGAAACAGTGAGTGATTCCCGGTCAATCTGTATAGGACGGGGAACCCCGAACGTGTGTCATCATATTTCGTCATCATCTGCGATCATCTCAGGTTCGTGCAGCTTGGACCTATATTCTTTGTCTTTGCCGAGCAGTACGCTCTTTCACTAGACGCATCCAGTACAGGCCTAAGCCAGAAAATAAGGTTGAGACTTTGGAAGACATCGAAGCTAGACACCTGAATTACCTATATTAGTTTTAAAATAACACCATGTTCATTTAGTAGTCATTTTTTCATTACCTTATTATTATCATCATAAGTGCAAATGACCTAGATGTTACGCGCATCATACCAATAATCACCGCCGCATAAAGTCTTTCTCGACTGTGATTTTTAAAATATTTATTTTTGGTTGGTTGGTTCTTAAGTTTAGGGGCTGCGACAACGCGGTCATGTAGCCCCGTGTACTTTGGGTGTGTGTAGAATCTGTCTGATAACCGGTGTTAATTGTGATGACTGTATTAGTGTGTGTTATCTGTTTTTTTAATTTAAGTACAAACTGCAACTTAGAATTCTTCAAATAGTTCGTACTTTTGCCGCCAAGCACCACCGTCAACGACTACTAGGCCAAGTTCGGAACTTAGCTACTAGACGCCACTGCAGTCGGCTCTTGGCAACGGACGTAGACATCTATGAGCGTTGTTTACCTATCCAATTTAGCTTCACACAGGTGTAATTAGTGGAAGGTTCAATAACATGCCATAAATCTGACATGGGACCGCCGGCTTTACTTCCCCTCCGAAGAAAGGCATACTGACGGATTTTTAACGCTCTTAAAATATCCGACGGCTTCGGCCGGGTTTGAACCCGCTATCTTGGGCATAGAAGCTCAGCATGCTACCAAATACGCCACCGAAGCCGCCATATAGTTATTTTTATTACAGTAGGCTACATTGTGTACATTATACGTTGAAGTGTCAATTCAATACCGGTAGTAGTTTCCCTTATCATCCTCATCATAAGAGCAAATGACCTACAGTAGATTTTACGCCCATTACACCATTAATCACCACACACAATAAGTCTTTCTCGCCTGTGAATTTTGAAATATGTATTTCTATTACGGTAGTTTGCAAGTTTGACGTGTCAATTCAACAGTAGTTTTTATTATCATCCTTATCAAAAGGGCAAATGACCTAGATATTACTCCCTCATTGTCTTTGGGGGCAAATGGCTTTGATTTTAAGTCCATTATATTTCTAAGGAGACCTTAAAACATTATCATCATTCCACCGGGCGAAGCCGGGTACTACTGCTAGTATTATATAAAACTACATGGCTGACTCACTGACATAAATGTTTACCCACTTCCAAATGAGTTACAAACTTGATATTTGGCAAAAACACTCCTTTCACCTTGCAACCAACAGAAAATTTCCGAAAAGGTACAGTTTTTAATTTTCAACCCTACAAAAGACAAAAAATATGGGGAAGCTACATATCTCCAGTAATATCTCTGAGTGTGATATTGTGCATGGCCTATGTTGTAGACAATAACACATTAAATATTTTTTTGTCTTTTGCTATTTCATCATACGACGTTTAATTACGGAGTTATTAATGATTTTGTACTTTTGGGCCGAAATTTTTCTCTGAGTGTGATATTGTACATGGCCCATGTTGTAGACATTAACACATTACATCTTTTTTGTCTCTTGCTATTTCATCATACGACGTTTAATGACGGAGTTATTAATGTTTTTGTACTTTTTGTCAAAAATTTTCTCTGAGTGTGATATTGTACATGGCCTATGTTGTAGACAATAACACATTACATCTTTTTTGTCTCTTGCTATTTCATCATACGACGTATAATTAGGGAGTTATTAATGATTTTGTACTTTTTGCCCGAAATTTTTCTGTCCCACGAATAACTTAAAAATTGATTCGAATAAAATTTAAAAAAATAGGTTTTTTTTAATACTTTTATTATATTTTTACGTCTTGTAGGGTCGGAAACTAACATGATATTTTGATGTATTTTTTCGTCCCATGCATTTTTGCTTTCAGGTGATAGAATTATTTTCCACTAGGTCCCATGCTCATCTATCATATTAATATATAACTAGATGAAACCCGTCAAAACATGACGGACAATGGAAAACAAATTTACTGAAGAAGCTTCTTATAGTATATAAGTTACATTCTTTGTACGATTACTTTTTAGCACTATTGCAACTTTAAGGGCGTCAAAAGATAGCACTCTCAGCATTGCAACATATTGCTGGTCATGACTGAAAACGTGATGAGGTCATCATCATCTTGCACAGTTTCCAGCCACTGGCCGGGTCTGTTTGGAACACAAGCCCCTCCAACGTCTTCTGTCTTCCCACCATCTCTCAGCCTCCACCCTTGTCCAGTCTTCTCCTCTCTTCTTCACGCTTTCTTCCACCCCCTTCAGCCACCTGTCTCTCGGTCTCCCTCTTGGTCTCTTTCCTTCCCACTTCGTCTCGTGTATCCTCATGGGTATCCTCTTCTCCTCCATTCGTTTTACATGTCCATACCATATAAGTCTAGATTTCTCTATACCATCCGGTAATGGTTCCTACTTCATTAATTCTCTGGTCCTCTCATTTCTTATTCTGTCCCTCTTTGTAGCTCCAATACTGCTTCTCAAGAACCTCATCTCACTGGCCTGTATTTTGCTCTTCTCCCTTCCTTTCATAACCCAGGTCTCCGAGGCATACGTCAGGATAGGGACATAGTACGATATATGATCTACTTGCTGTTCTGAGGGACATCCCTGCTCCATAACATGCTTCTCACACTCCTCCGGAATGCTTCTGCCTGTCTCCCCCGCTCATTTATTTCTCTACCGTTTCTTCCATTCTCTTGTATCAGGCTTCCCAGATACTTGAAACTCTCCACTTTCTTCAGCTGTTCCCCACCAATTATTATTCCCGTTCTGGTCCTTTCCTTCTTCCTTGTTGTGATCACCATCTCACTCTTATTTATGCTAAATTTCATCCCATATCCTTGAATTATTCCTTCCCACACGTCCAACTGTTCCTGTACCTCCTCCTCCTTGTTTCCACAATCATCAAATCATCCGCAAACACCATTGCTTTCATCTTTCCTTCCCCAATTACTTGTGCCGTTCGGGTCATTATGTCATCCATCACCACAATGAAAAGTAACGGTGATAGTGCACTTCTTTGTTTCAGGCCGTTTCTCTGTTCCACCCAGTCCGATCTCTCTCCTCCCACTTTCACACAGCTCACGCTTCCCTTGTACATCTCTTTTATCCTCCTTATAGTCCATTTTTCTACTCCTCTATCCTCCAGGGACTTCCATACTTTGTTTCTGCATACACTGTCATATGCTTTCTCAATGTCCAGGAAGGCCATCAGTAGATCTGTTCCATACTCATAGTGCTGTTCTTGTAACTGACTTACAGCAAAAATCAAATCCACTTTGGACCTTCCTGCTCTGAAGCCATGTTGTTCTTCCCTCATCCCTCCTTCTATCCTTGTCCTAATTCTCCTTTCTAAAACTTTCTCAAACATCTTTGCACAATGACTCATCAGTGTTATTCCCCGATAGTTTTTGCATTCTGTTCTACTACCTTTCTTGAAGATCGGGACAATTATTCCCTTTTTCCAGTCCTCTGGGGTCTTCCTTTCCTTCCATGCTGCCTTCATCACTCGGTACAACCATTGTATCCCCACCTCTCCTGCTGCTCTCACCATCTCCACACTCAACTCATCCACACCCGGTGCCTTCCCTCCTTACATCTTCCTCACTGCATCTTCCACTTCTTTCCATGTTAAGTCCTTTTCTGTTTGCAGTTCATCTACTGTACCTCTTCCCCGATTTCTTCTTCCTCGCCGTGGTTTCCATTTGGGTTCAGGAGTTCTTCAAAATATTCTTTCCACATTTTCTTCAGTTCTTCCCTATTTTGTATCCCTTGTCCCCTTTTGTTCACCATTCTGACATAATCCGTAGGATCCTTCCGCCTCTTATTCTTTACCATCCCATACAGGACCTTGTTTGTACCTTCACTATCCTGCTGGTCATGACTTAAAACGTGATTAGGTAAATAGCCCAATACGTTCAAGAGGTTCTCCTTGAGCTTGATTGATTGTGATAAAGTAGGCCGAGCGAATAGGACATTGTTGCCTATTAAAAGAAAATGTACTGTACCTGCAAGTGTTTTATCGGAAGGTGTTGAATCAAGTCGTAGGATTTGATCTCTCTGCCTAATATTACTGCACCTATTATATCCGAATCCAAGCAATTTCTTACATATTTCTTACAATTAATATATTACCATATATGACGTTCAGATTTCTAAGGAGCATAACTATGGCTCAAACGTTCGGAGTATGTGGAGGCGAATCACTTAATTCCAAGGAATTGAAAAATTCAAAAAAGGGAAATGAAGTAGCTGGCTTTCATCTTCAGTATCCAATCTGTTAACGCTGATGTATGTGTTTGAACTACTGGATATAAGTTCAATGACTTTTAAATTAATATCATTACATTGTTGCAGCTTGGCAAATATTTTATATTCCAGCAGATCAATTTTACCCTCACAACAGTAAAGACCAAAGTAACCACGCATAGATTTTACGCAAGGGAAGTACAATGTAGAACAATGTTTACATTTGATCGCTTAAAATAAATTCCTTATAATTGTTCCTGCCAGCGAATTTTTTTGCGATAGCTTGAAAACGCAGCTCAGAATGACGTTCTTCATTTTGTTATAAACAGTACGAAACTGCTCTTAATAAGCAATTTCCATCACCTGTTATAGGTTATGACAGTACATTTTGCAGGGGAACATAGAATCACTTCGCCAACTACTGGAACGACCATAGGCCTATACTCAATACTCACTTCGGCAGTCACCCTAATGGAGGCAGTTTTTGAATTATATGTCCCGTGCATGTCAAAAATCGTATTAACACATGGAGGCCCACCTATTCTTGTCACTCGCCCCGGAGACCCAGGTTACATTTCCGGCTCTGACAAGAAATTGAATTCTGGTCTGAGGGCAAAAACGGGGCACATTCAGTCTCTTGAGGTATAAGTAAGAAGAGGAAGGTTTAATTCCCACCTCGACAATCTTGGATGTGGTTCTCCGTGGTTTCCAACTTCCACTTAAGGCAAATACCGGGATGGTTCCTAACTTAAGGCCTTGGCCGTCTCCTTGCCATTTACCACCTTAATTACAAATACACACAGTAATGCAGCCATCACAATAACACAGGTTATGAGAGAAAATTTCACACATACACACCCAAGTACACGGGGCTGAGTGACCACGATGTCGGAGCCCTTCAAACGAATTATGTTTGCCAAGTGTCTCTTATGGCGAAAGCAATTGTGGACACGCGCGAGTGCCTGGAAAACTACTTTTTTCTTTAATAATTTAAGAGTATATCGACGATGCATAATTATAACTTTTAGTCTAGGACGCTAATAACTTGACCACCGAAGCATTGGGAAGAAATTGCAATATTAAGGTACATAAACAACATAGCCTACACATTCAACTGTCGGTTAATGTTCCTCAAAATTTCACTTCTTAAATATTCCCCTCCTTTATAATTCTCCATCACGTGAAAACGTGCCATGTCTTGGGTTTTAAATATATCGATGCAATGGTTCTGCCATCTGCTATCAGTTACTGGAACTATATGGGCGATGTACTGCCATCTGTTGTCAGTTATAGGAACTGATTGCAGATATTTAAACGGCGTACTGAGGACAACAGTTTGCTCTTTTGATCACATCCTGTAATGCAATGGTAAAACGGAAATAAAACGTATTGAGAGGGAATGTAGAAATATGTATCTTTTACAGACATAAAACCTTACTAATACTCCATGATTAAACAATATTTCAATGGTAAAAAAAAATCTTATATCGGCGAGGGCTGGGATCGAACCGGCGAACCTAGGAACCACAGTCTGTCGCCTTAACCACATAGCTACTCGCGCGATCTCGATCAGTAGCAGACGCAGCCATTCATTATCTTCAAAAGCTGCTGCCTGAAGGAAATAATCCATTTCATTATCCAAATAAATCAATGTTGCACATTCGTATACGTTCATACTGTTATTATATTTTATTGCCAGAACTTGGTTAATGTATGTTTTCAATTACATGGAAGCTTATTAAATAACTTACATTTTAGTGGAATTCTCACCGCCACTTTGTCATGACCTCAGGCGGATTGTGCGCATGCGTGAGGTGCTAGAATTCTGCTATTTTCTATATTAATTCAAAAATATACCGAGAGGGAATGTAGAAATATGTATCTTTAACAGACATAAAACCTTACTAATACTCCTTGTTTAAACAATATTTCAGTGGTAAAAAAAAAAAAATATATATCGGCGAGGGATGGGATCGAACCGGTGAAGCTTGGAACCACAGTCTGTCGCCTTAACCACATAGCTACTCGAGCACTCTTGGAGAGCAGCAGACGCAGCCGTTCTTTATCATTAAAAGCCGCTGTCTGAAGGAAATAATCCATTTCATTATCCAAATAAATCAATGTTGCACATTCGTATACGTTCATACTGTTATTATATTTTATTGCCAGAACTTGGTTAATGTATGTTTTCAATTACATGCAAGCTTATTAAATAACTTACATTTTAATGGACTTCTCACCGCCATTTTGTCATGACCCCAGGCGGATTGTGCGCATGCGTGAGGGGAGAGAATTCTGCTATTTTCTATATTAATTCAAAAATATACCGTAATATATTTGTTTATTTTATAGACACTCTGCAAATCTAGAGGCCAAGAGCTTTCGTTAGAGTGCTCTACGAAGTAAATCGGTTCTGTCGTTCTCTCAATCTCGTGGTAACAAAAATCACCTTACTGTTTTAAATATATAGACAAGATGTTCAGCAAAGAACATATAGCCTACTTTCTCCTAAATGTATGGGTATATTTATAACTCTTTGTCCTCATCCCTAAAACCACCTCTACCACCATGTATTGTTTGTTCCCTTTTATATTGAAAATTAGCCAGTAAGTGTCAAAATCAATATTATATACTTTATGATGATTGAATAACAAAACTACTAACTTATTGTAATGCATTCACGTCCGTTAATCTCTATATTAAGCCAGCCTGCAAAGTTAAGAATCTTTCGTTTTGGGTACCTTCCCCTTTAAAAATCCGCGCCGATCACAGTAGGTTGGTGTTGAGACCTAGCAGTGAATTAATATTTATCTTGTACGCCTCTGGATGTTCAACGAGCAGGCAGTTTAAAGTAGCCAGGAGGGAGGCGATCCAGCTGGCAGTGTTTAAAGTTAATCGGAGCGCGATCGTGGCTAATAGTTGAACTACCAGTATTACAAAATTGTCATACTTCAGGAGGCCAGGTATTTACAAAGCGGTGTGTTTGGAACAATATTACCCACATAACCCACAAGAGGACAGCACCGTACAGAGACATTAAGAAGGCTGTGGTTGATAACAACGTGTATCTAGTTCTTCTATTCTCCTTTTCCTAATGTCTTCTGTTTATGTGCAATGCTGGGACTGTGATTTTATTAATAAACGAGTGTATACATTAGCCTCCCCTTTGAGCTAAATGACATTTTATTCAGTATCAGTGGAAAGAGCTTGTGCTCATCATTTGTAAGAGAATTCAAGAAAAAAAAGTTGACTGTAGCAGTATTCGATCCACAGTCAACTGCGTGACAGACTAACACGCTAGCCCAGAGCCAAACATATCCTTAACAACATGGCGATTTTAACTGATATATTAGATACAACCTGTTGGCAAATAATGACTTGAAATAAACTATTTCTTCACTGCAGTACATCTTCATTATAGATCATTTCATACAAAGTTTATATTATTGTATCAGTAGGGTATATCACATACAACATACTAAAACTACTGAAATATAAGACAGGCTCATGAGGACAGCTGCCAACTTGTCGTGTGGCAGATACGGCTCAGCTCTTTTAAGCCATTCATACAGAATACTATTATAATATTAAATTATAATAAATAACGGATCACGACCTTCAGGATAGCTTAAACCACCCTAGGCTTGATAATCTGAATTGGTGGGTCTTAAGCTATTGATTATAATGGTTGCATATTTCACACGGCTGCCATCCTGAAATGGCAAGGCCGATGACCTTGATGTTTGAGTGAAAGACGCGTCCTATATAAAGGTGTGTTGTCACCAAATTTGGTAGAGATCGGATGATTAGTTTAGCCGTAATTTGAGTTTACGTTATGAACGTTTGAGTGGCCGCCATTCAGTTTTGGTAAAGATGGCGGCGATATAAAGTATGACACTGAGGTGCCCTATGCTAGAGCTACCTCTGTACCAAATTTCGTTCGATTCGGTTTCACCGTGTTCGAATTGATAGGGGGGGACAGACATTCAGAGTACACACACTCACACACACACACACACACACACACATACACACACAGACTCACACACACACATACACACACACAGATAGACACACAATTTTTCGCCCTGTGTTGATCTCATAAGTCTACTTTCATTTTTTGCAAAAATCGAAAGTAGGCTAAAAATGAGATGGTATGTGTCTGTCTTTCTGTCTGTCTGTCTGTCTGTCTGTCTGTCTGTTACCTAATAACGCAAGAACCACTGGTCCGATTTAAATGAAATTTTGCATGGATGAAACTGAAATACCAGGTTTACATATAGGATACTTTTAATTTCGATATTTTGCACTATTAACAAATGGCAACCATTTTAATGACGTCACTACACCCTTTGGTTTCAAAATGTCATATTTCCATATCAAATAAAACGAGAACGGTAGGAAATAGCAATATTTTGATGGCACATACAATCTTCAAAATTTAATTTTCTATCCGAAGGGTCCTTATCACTTTTCGTGTATCTCCAACGGTTAGCGAGTAAAACCTACTTTTGTGACGTCACTACACCCTTTGGTTTCAAAATTTTATATTTCCATTTCAAATAAAAAGAGAACGCTAAGAAATAGCAAACTTTTGATGGTATACACGAGCTTTAGCATTTAATTTTCTATCCAAAAGGTTCTTATCACTTTTCGTGTATCTCCGACGGTTAGCGAGTAAAACCTAAATTTGTGCAATAAAACACGGTCACATCGAGCGGTGCAGTATATCTCTACATATATAAAAAAGAAAATTTGTCCGTTTTTTTCTGAATTTCTACGGAAATATGAGTTATTTACACGTTTCAGACTGTTTTATGATAGATGCGCGCGAAAATAATATTTTTGGTCTGTCTGTTTGCTTGATTTTCTGTGGACAACTTTGTTCCCTTATAACTCGAGAACGGCTGGGTGTATCAACGTAAAATTTGGTACAGATATCCATCAGAGGCACGACACTAATCATTGTGGTGTTTGAAGCCATATTTTCAGTGTTGCCTTAGTAAACAAGAGTTTAGTGCTTTTCAGTCGGTCAACACGAATGTACCCAAAAGAGATGGGTTATACCCTAATCCTGAAATAAATTACATGAGATTAATAAAACACTAGGACGACCAGTTTCGATCGTCAAGCGATCATCATCAGATCCATTACACTTAGGCTACACAATCCATGTTTGAAATACAGGTGAAAATATTTACAATATGTACAATTATTTAGTTGCAGTATTGGTACTGCAACTGTCAGTGTATGCTAAATGCAGTATATATGTTAGGTGAAATGCTAAATGGTGATAGCTATCCGGAGATTGTACTTTAGAGAGATTATATGGTTGTAAACTATGGTTAAACTATAAAATTTTAGGCTAACTACTTATCTGATTGTCTTCCGTACTACAGCTACTCGCAGTTTTCGTGCTCACTGGAACTCACTGTGCGGTCGACTGCGGTGGTTATCTTAACGACTGGTTTTTCCTGCCTTCTCCCCCCCCCCCCGCCAATTAGGTTTCTTTAATAGGTAAATGTTATCTGGATCAGGTGTACGATGTACTTTTCTTCTACAATAAAACAAGGCCCATATCCGCGGCAGTATTAAAGGTGCCGGGACGTCCTCATAAGACCGTCAACGCTTAGGTCGAATGGGTTATGCTTCACGCGTGGCGAGGGCTAATCCACGGTCTTTAATAGTTGTAGACCCACCTCATTCAATAACATACATCTTATCTAGGTTGGCAACACCTCACATAAACACATCGCTATCACTCCCCACAGCACGTAGGGGCAAGAGGGGGGGGGAGAAGGCAGGAAAAACCAGTCGTTAAGATAACCACCGCAGTCGACCGCACAGTGAGTTCCAGTGAGCACGAAAACTGCGAGTAGCTGTAGTACGGAAGCTAATCAGATAAGTAGTTAGCCTAAAATTTTATAGTTGAACCATAGTTTACAACCATATAATCTCTCTAAAGTACAATCTCCGGATAGCTATCACCATTTAGCATTTCACCTAACATATACACTGCATTTAGCATACACTGACAGTTGCAGTACCAATACTGCAACTAAATAATTGTACATATTGTAAATATTTTCACCTGTATTTCAAACATGGATTTTGTAGCCTATGTGTAATGGATCTGATGATGATCGCTTGACGATCGAAACTGGTCATCCTAGTGTTTTATTAATCTCATGTAATTTATTTCAGGATTAGGGTATAACCCATCTCTTTTGGACACTAATCATTGATGTAACTCTTCTCTATACCTCTCATAAAAGGGGGCATACCCCCTTAAAATACATGCTGAAATAGGAGTAGAAGGACGAGACAAAGCTCATTTTCAGCCCCTCAATGTGAGAGACAAAACTCGGGGGCCCTAAAAGCACATTTTAAACTCCTACGTCCAACCGTTTTTTAGATATTCCCAGAAAACTAATTTAATTTATTAAACTATGAACGAATTCAAGCCGATAACCATGGCAACAGATTCTCAGAGATCCATCTATTGCTGTAAGACGCAATACATTTCCATTAATTACATTAGTGTGAAAGTTTGCAAACGGTTAGATGGTTATTATGGAACCAAATTAAGCTGTAAATTTCATCAATACGTAAAATGCGCTTAAGGGGGTCAAGGGGTAGTCTAGATTTTTTTCACGCGATTTACATCTGCGGGTGTGGTATGGCAGGTCTATTATATTCCTATTCCTATGTTATATTATTATTATTAGTATTATATTATGGCGTACACCGACGAGACAAAGCCCCTCGGTGCCAGAAATAAAACTCGAGGGTCCTCGAAAACTACATTATAAGGCTCTAAAACCAACAGTTTCTGAAACATTCCCAGAAAACTAATTAAGTTTAATTTAACAAACTAATGAAGGAATGCAAATCGGTAACCATGACAACATTATCTCAAGGGGTGGCATCCAACTTTCCATCTATTTCAGTAAGAAGCAATTTATTACATTTATTACATTTTTGTGAAAGTTTGCAAATATAAGGTTATCACGGAACCAACGTAGACTGTATAATTCATCAATGCAATTAAGGGGGTCAAGGGGTAACCTAGGATTTTTTCATGCAATTTTCACGTGCGACATATAGTGCAGAAGGTCTATTATATCTCCAAACAACAACATTATTTTCAAAAATTCCTGAATTGAATCAGCATTTTTTGTGGCTTTTAGGAATTTGGGCCATTTGAGACTAAAGAACCTGAATTTTCATGCACCACAAGCTTTTATGATTTATGAAAAAGGTCTTCCTGTGTATGGGGACCCGACACAACGTAGAGGGTCAGTTTTTATGTGACGTGTATTGCGTTTCATCTACAAGGCTTTCAATTCTATTTCATGTCAGGAAGTACACGTCAGGTGAATTTAGTTTGAGAGCACATTACAACTAATCTTTTTTCTTTTGTTTTTTTTGTCGACATACGGGTTCATCGTAAGGATGATTTTCTTTGATACTGTGTGGTAGATATGCCCATATTTGGATTTCTGGGTGATATGTTGTAGACAATAGTATTGTCTGTCTGTCTGTCTTTCTGTGTATCCTTACGTACGCCTATAACTCATGTTCGGATGCTTGGTGCATCGTAAAATTAGGTATGGTAAACATGAGTCAATACACCAATCATTTATAAAACTCTTCACCGTTCATTTCATACAGTAGAAGGGTGGATATAGGGAAAAACGTCTCGAAATACATGCTAAAATAGGCGAAATATAAAAATTATCCTAGAAGGACGACCAAAGCATATGTTGCACTTCTCAATGTGAGACAAAAAATTCGCGAGTCTATAAAGGGTCTCCGAAAACCACATTATAAGGCCCTTAAATTAACAGTGTGTGTGATATTCCCAGAAAACTAACTTCGTTTTGATAAACTTATGAAGGAATGACAAGCCGCTAACCATTGCAACAGTAGCTCAATTGATAATGTCTGGTGCGTCTCTAAAAGCAACAGTATTTAAAAGGGACGTAACACCAATAACATTATTATTATTATTATTATTATTATAATGTCTGGTGTTAACACCGAACACCGTTCGAAGAACGGGTACTTCTGCTAGTTTAACCATAGGATCCAAAACTTATAGGTTATCGGCTTTTTAATATCTCGCGAGCCAATAATGCTAGGGACTTGTATGAGGTGTCCTAAAAGTTGGGGTAACGCCCCCCCCCCCCCGTTTTTCTGTCCCCCTCTTAATTTAACCAAAGGACCCAAAACTAAAGGGTCATCGGCTTTTTAATATTTCGCGAACCAATAATGGTAGGGACTCGTATGAGGTGTCCTAGGAGTCGGGGTGACGCCCCCCGTTTTTCTATCCCCCTCTTAATTTAACCAAAGGACCCAAAACAAATAGGTCATCCGCTTTTTAATATTTCACGAACCAATAATGTTAGGGACTTGTATGAGGTGTTGTAGGACTCGGGGTGACGCCCCATTTTCTCATGATTTTGTGATTTGCAGAGATGGGTAAATCCAGAGCAGAATATATGCGAAATTATCGACAAAAGAAACGTGAGAAAAAATTGAAAACTGGAGGAGTACAGCCGAAAGAAATTGACTTCACACATATTTCATCTCAATTTCGTAGTAGGATAACATGTCACATGACTTCACATATATTTCATTTCAATTTCATAGTAGGATATCATGTCAGATGTTACACATCATATGCCACTACTGTAAGGCTCGTATCTTATTATTATTATTATTATTATTATTATTATTATTATTATTATTATTATTATTATTATTATTATAATAATTATTAATATTACAACGTTATGCCCGAAAAAGGAGCGCGATTGATCCTATTTAAAAAGTAAATATGAATTTGCTCTCTTTTCTTCCGAAAGCTCTTCATAATTGTTATTAATATTATTATTATTTCATTATCTCAAAGTTTTTCAGCTCGTAATACAGTTCAGAATTCAGTACATGATGTATAAGAAGTGAAACTTAAAACATGTACATATTTTGCACAATACAACTTACAATGAGATTACTTTTCTTTGTGTTCCTTCACTGTTTTCTCCTCCGGACAATCTTCGGCCACCCACGCCTCATGATCGCGGGATTAACGGTCATGTAAAATTAAAAGCTTCCTTCCTTTCTTTCTTCAAGTTTGAGCCCCTTCAACTCAAAGCCCGTGTTGTGCATACAGGAACAAGTCTACAAAATCGCAGCGTCTAGTGCCACACTGTGAGATTTGATGGGGAGCTTCTGCATTTTGGGGCTTCCAGGAAATGGTTTTAGTTTAAGATCTGTAGGAGATAGAAGGAAAGGAAGAATTGTCACCTGTCTTCTTTCCAGATTCTTGCAATTTCCATTATCCGCCTCGTTGCGTAGTGGCTAGCATTCTTGGCTGTCACCACGGAGGCCCAGGTTCGATTCCCGGCTCTGAGGGCTGGAACGGGATACACTCAGCCTCGTGAGGCAAAAAAACTAAGGAACGGTGAGTTTGATTTCTATCTCAGCCAGCCAACCTGGAGTAGGTTTTCCATGGTTTCCCAGGCAAATGGGATGGTGACCAACTTAAGGCCACAGCCGCTTCCTACCCAAATCCTACATCAATTACGAATACACACACTAGTACAGACTTCACAGTGGCACAGGTTATCTGAAAAATTCTACGCACACCCAAGTACTCGGGGATACATGACCGCGATGTGCAAAGCCCCTAATAGAATCACCAACAATGAACATCGCAAATTCCATTGCTAGTGCAGTAGGCTGTTTGTCTATATCTCCCTATATTTCTCGTTGTTGATTTTTTTACGACATTGTGCTCATGTAGCACACCGTGTGTGTAATTTGTCTGTTAACCTGTGTTATAGTGATAGCTGTATTAGTGTGCGTATTTCTAAATGAGATGAATACAGTGGAAGGAGGTGGCCATTTCCTTAATTTAGGTATTGTCCCGGCATTTGCTTGGGGATGATGTAGGCAACCACAACAAATTACTTACAGACTGGCTGAGGTACGAATCGAACCCACATCTTCTCATTTCTGGCTCACGAGGCTGAGTAAACCCCCTTCCAGGCCTTAGACCAGCATTGAATTTCTTGACAGAACCAGGAATTGAACCCGGACCTCCACTGTGAAAGTCAAGAATGCTATTCATTACACCACAAGATGGATAGAAACAGTAACTTATTTGCTGTTGTTTTTGCTGCTGATTTTATTAATCTTAAGGGATTAGTGCGTTTGTACACGGCCGACTGAATCGAGCTGCGCTCTATACCGGCCTTGACATTCCCAGTCAGAACCCATGTATAACATGTAATTGGAAAGTTTCTACTCGTTGCCGGTAGAGCGCACTCCCCTCCCATTATAGGCGCGATAAGGAAAAAGCAGTACAGTACGTTCTTCTCACAGTGTTACGTGTAGAACAACAACGTTTTGTTTCAGTTTCAATTATTGTAAGTAGTCGGTATTAATATACTGAATTCCTACGTTGTTTGGAGTGTTCGCTTATGAAGTTGTAAAATGCTGGGGTAAATTATGAACTATGGTTTGAACGCCGCTGCTCAAATCCAGCATGTCATACTGTTGTGTGCCATTTTGCACTTCAAATAGGAAGAAAAGCGGAGGTGTGCTTTCATTTCATGAGTTCCCGTGTGACACAGATAGGTGTGATGAATGGCTTAGGGTGATTTCTCGCGATAAGTTTGTTCCGAACACGAACTCGCCTTCGTCTGTTGTATGTAGTCTTCATTTTAAGGAAGATGATTATTCACATGTAGGCAAGTCCAGAAGGCTAAAGAAAACTGCTGTGCCGTCGGTGTTTGCTAATTATCCAGTCTATAAGTTACCTGTTATAAAGAGACCCCGAAGGAGCATTGTCAAGTTCAAATTACCCTCACCCAAAAAACTGAAGAGTATTGTACATGATGAGGAAACTCCAGCTGTGGAAATTCCCAGTTCGCCCTTGCCTTACATTCAGTCTGTGAATATAGGACACTCGAGCACGCAGACTGATGCCTACGAGATCAAGGAAATGATGAAAACGATTAATCGGTTGCGAGTGAAAGTAACACGGCTAAACAATTCTCTGCAGAAAAAACAGGAGGAATTAATGGAAACAAAAGTTACACTTAACCAATTCAAAGATGATTTATTTCACAAAGAAATTGAGCACTTGAAGCAAGATGCGACTGAAGGAGAAATTCGAGCGAAGTTCATTTTAGAGCAGCTACTTTTGTACAGTAAACGCAGACCGAGTTGGAGTTTAGATACAATTAGGGAGTGTATTATTTTTCAATATATCTCACCGAAGGGTTATTCCCATATAAGGAAAAGGGGCTTTCTGAAATTACCCTCAAAGAGGACTCTATGTAGATATTCCGGTTCTAGTGATTGTGCGACAGGTGTTACTACATTGATTAAAGACAGGCTTATATTAGAGGCAAACAAACTGAATACTCCTGAACGTTTCTCATCCCTGGTTGTAGATGAGGCTGCAATAAATCCTAAGATTATTTATGATAGGAAACTCGACTGCTTCTTCGGGTACAAGGACACAATTACAGCACCGTCTCATCAAAAGGAAAGAGAGGATGAAAATTACAGCCGGGAACAAGTAGCAGCCAATCGAGTGTTGTGTTTTGTGCTAAGAGGCCTTTCGACAAATTATCAGATACCGTGTGCCTTCTTTTTCACGAAGCAGCTGTCAGGACGGGACTTACATAAACTCGTGCTGGACGTTATTCTCGAGGTTGAACAATGCGGTTTCATAATTATAAGAATTGTCTCTGATAATCACAAAACTAACACCACAATGATGAGGCATTTAGGGGGAGGGAATTTGCAACCAATGGTTAATCACCCATACGACGAGTCTAGGAAGTTATTCCTTAGTTTTGATCAGTGTCACATTCTAAAAAACATTAGAACGCAGTTTCTGGAACGAGAGATGACTGATGGTACTGGAATAATTTCGGGGAAATACTTGTCTTTACTATACAAAATGCAAAAGGATGAGATCGTCAAACCTGTGAGACACCTCACTAAAAAACACATTGAACCCACTAACTTTGAAAAAATGAATGTTCGGCGTGCCAAGGAAGTGTTCTCATCAGAAGTTATTGGTGCCATTAGTACACTGAAAGAAAATGTAGGCATGCACCCGGAAGCGTACAAATTCATGGACGCAGAAGCAACCATACTTTTTTATGAAAAACGTTAATAAATGGTTCGCTATGCATGACGTAAGCAACACATATCTTCATATTCAGTCTAGAAATCCAGATAAAGGGCATTTTTTCTCATTAAATGACAGTCGCCTTAACTGGCTAGAGGAATATTTTGTTTCTTACCTTGAAACTTTGAAAGCTGCTAGTAACGCTGCTAGAAAGGACTTCCTGACTTCTGAGACTTACGAAGCTATAAAATTAACCACGGAATCAACTGTGCAGTGCATAAGGTATCTTCTAAAAAATGGGTATCATTATGTTCTGACTCGAACATTCTCTAGCGATACTGTTGAATCACTCTTCAGTACATTGCGCCGTATGTCTGGGTCAAATGACATGCTGGACTCAAGATCAGTGAGTTTCAGTTTGCAGAAGATTTTGAAAACTGGAATTCTGAGTACATCAACTTCCAGCAATGTAGAGGACTCTGCATCTAGCATCACAGATAACCCAGTTCAGAACATGATTCTTGGAAATGCACCAGCTTCAGAGAATAGACCTGTCATTCCTCAAAGTATTCTGAATATTCTACAAGATCTGTTAAAGGAGCCTGGTATGTTACATTATCTTTTATAAAGTGGACTAATGATTTGAGTTCTGCACATAACAATAATTACTAGTAAGTTGTGTAATTCACCTAAATCATACTAACTCAGTTAAATTTCATTTTCAGCAATACCTTTTCCGACAATGAAAACGGCAAGTCTGGCTAACGTCGGTGGCTACATTGTACGCGCAGTGGAAGAAAGAATTTCATGTACGGAATGTTTGGACTGCATTTCGCAGATCTCTAACTCCTCTCCACTCATGAGCCTTATCAAAACACAAGATTTAGGACATCTGCGTTACCCTAAACCTGCTTTTGTGTCAATACTATCTGTAATTCAGCTCTTCGTTGAAAAAGCTGCGCCATGTGTTCCTGGGAGAAATGTACTAGATGTTATATGTTCGGAACTAGTTCCTGTTTTGTCTAAGAGTCCACCTCTACAGTGTCCAATTTGCGACAAGCCCGGTCCAAACGGACTTGCCATCATTATTGGAGAGAAATTTGTATCGCCAATTTTGGATAATATCGCGCAAACTGAAACTGAAAGACTGGTTGCTTCCAAACGCCTCCTATACAAACCGCTCAGCAGGAAAATGCATAAACTTTAATGAAAACTGAGTGATTCTCATCGAATTCAACTGTAACGAGGTGCAAGGTATGTCTAATTTTTCTTCGATTTATTAGCACGCTATTTTATTTTGTGTTATAATTTGCATTTTGATATTGCGGGAATTATAATGATAATATATAGTGTCACTAGCAACCCTCCCCGGCTTCGCCCGTGAACAGTTATGAATGTGCAAGGCATTCCTGTCAGACGTAATTTAAGAATGGCGAGGGGCATGAGGCACCGCCGTCCAAACTAAAAACACTTATAGTGGGCGATGTATCGAAGATAGAGATATGCTCTCGCGGACTTTTTTGCAGAATTTTTCATGCTGAACAATTCTTACACTCATAGTATATTGATATTTTTAACGGTTTGCCCAGCGTAAGCTTAAAAAGTGCACGGACGCCAGGTTCTTGTTTCGACCTATTCAATGAAATCTGAAATCGTTACTGCTTGGCTTCCTTTGATCATAAATAAATTATTTTCTACAGAAATGTTCCTCGATATTACCTGTACAGAATAGTGAAAGCCGCATCAAAATCCATCCAGTGGTTCTCGAGATTACCCGTGATATCCAAGAACCGGGGACTTTGTTTTACACTAAGCAGAGCTAAGTCTTCGTCTTGCAGTGCTTGCTGAACAGCGCTGTGTGAGCAGTCGAGTAACTAACAAGATTTCATGTAAAAGGTCTCATTGTCTAGGCCGGTTGTGGAGAGCTCGCATCCAGTCGGCCATGGTTTGTAAATACCGTGCGATGATGGTACTTGCTATAATAAGTGTTATTGGAATTACTTTGTGGAGGCAAGGATTAGTAAAGGTGACGCGAAACTTCAAATGAAGTACCATTTGTCCGGATTAAGTAGGTAAAGCCGCTCCGTAAACCTCACTCATATTGGTTGCTGCTAATGTCAAATTTTCAACCCCGAATAGCCTGAAAGTTCAATTTTCCATTCTGACTCTTGCCAAGCTAATCCAGTCAGTCCCCATACTAACACCTACATACCAGCATTATTCAGTGTAATTACATTATATCCAGTGAATTAGCTGCGATAGAATCTTTGCTAGAGGAACTTCGAATGTTACAAGACTCGTGAGAGTGAGGTCTCCTACCACATGTAGTTTCACTATTGAAGCTGTGGTGGGTAAAAGAGGAGCTGCAAAACAGTCCAGTTCCACAATCATCATCATCATCTTGAGCAATTCCGACCGCTGGTCGGGTCTGCTTGGAGCATAAGCTTCTCCATCGTTTCCTGTCCATCCACCATCTCTCATCTTTCACTGTGTCCCAGCACACTCCTCTTTCCTCCCCACTCTTCTTAACTCCTTTTGTCCATCTGTCCCTTGGTGTTCCCCTTGGCCTCCTTCCCTTCATTTCCATTCCAAACTTCTTCTTCGGTATCCTCTCCTCTCGCATCCTCGTCACATGTCCATACCATTGTAGCCTAGACCGCTCTATTCTATTTTGCAATGGTTCCTCTCTTACCATCTCTCTGACTATCTCATTCCTTACTCGGTCCATTCTTGTTACTTCTACCCTACTCTTCTGGAACGTCATCTCCACTGCTCGTATTTTACTCCTGTCCCTTTTCTTCATCACCCATGTTTCTGAACCATACGTCAAAATTGGCACAAAGTAGGTCTTCTAATAATGCAATTTCTTTCTTTCTTTCTTTCTTTCTTTCTTTCGTCGATATGCCCATTCAAAGAGCGCGTTTGAACTTGTTAGTTGGCCTGATGGTTTTCGCCTTCTTATCCTCCCAAAATCTCTCCATGAATGCACTGTGTTGCATCTTGCGTTCTGTCGACCACTTCCTACCAGTTTTCTTTATGGGTTTCTCCCTAAATTTATGGTTGGCTACTTTTGTCCTAAAAGCTCCACGATTGTCTATGATGTCGTCTGTGATATTCATTTATTGGAGGTCCGCCTTAGTTTCGTCTAGCCATTTTATCTTGACCTTCTTTGAGTTGATTACTTTGAATAATCTCTTAGTTAGTCTGTCGCTATTCATTCTGAAGATATGGCCATAGAATTTCAGGCGTCGCTTCCGTATGGCATCAGTGAACCTGTCAGTGAAGGAGTAGAGGTCCGCTGTTCTCCTCTTAATCCACATTCCATTTTCTCTCGTGGGATCATACATTTTCTGGAGAATTTTCCGTTCATGGTTTTCAATGTCTGCAATTTTAGAATTAATTAATTAATTAATTAAATTCATTCATTCATTCATTCATTCATTCATTCATTCATTTTCATTTGAGACAGTGTTGTCTTTCAACGTCCAGTCTAGTCTGCAAGCCTCTGTTTGCGAACAAGTCACCTCCATGGTCCCATATAAGCAGTCAGCACTGCGGCCTCCTCTTGCTATCACACCTCTCACCTAGAAATCGTTGAACACTGAATCCAACCGCCGGCTCCTAGGTCTACCTCTATTTCTCTTACCCTCTACAGTCAAGTTTATTAACTTCGTCCCTCATTCTCATTCCATGACCCCACCATCTGAGTCGGCTCATACGAACAGCTTAATTTAACGTGTTCATTTCTAACTTAGCTTTTATCTATTCATTTCAAGTACTCCCCTGCCATTGCTCCCATTTACATGTCGCAGCAATCATTCGCGCTTCAGTTACTTCTAGCTTATGTATGAGTTCTCCGGAATCCACTCAGCTTTCACTTCCATACAGCAACGTAGGTCTAAATACTGAGCGATGAAGTCACTACACAAACTTCTTTCTTGCAAAATCAACACAAAAAGAAGTTCAGCATAGAACATATAGCCTATTCTCTTAAATGCATGGGTATAGTTATAACTCTTTGTCCTTATTATGGAGTACACTTGAATGTTCTTGTGACAAACGCTAACTGTTGTATCCTACATTAGACTCCCCAGTCACTAAGTTTTATGTTGATTACGCTATTGTATCCTGAGTTACTTTTTCGAAAATTTAATAACATGCTCAACCACCATCTTGAGTATATGGCGAGGGTGTTATTTCGCCTTCGGTATACAATGCTCATATACGGTTCTACGTTAATGCTAATTTGAGATAATGTATCACCATAGTTATTTCTTGCATAGGCTATTCTATAATTTTATTTCAAGGTGGCCGCTGCGTGCTAAAATCAGTGTAATATTCCTATGATTAATGATAGCGAAGGCTTAAGTATGGTACTCTTCTCTTCTCTCACTGAATTTCGTGTTAAATGTGCTATTAGATAGTGAGATAAATATATTTAAGTCTTAAGAATAGATGTACGCCCAGCCGTCATCGTGAATGTATTGAGTCGCTCTTCTTTAGACGTGGATATAGTACGTTGTTTCAAAGTCCAGGGGGCACCTACCTCATTCCTGACCCTTAACTTATATTTACAGTTACACGCACTGTCACCATATAAACACGGGTTATCAGGCAAATTAAATACACACCCAAGTACCCATGCGGATCATAATGGATAATGTGCCAAGTCCCTGAAACGAATTAACAGCAACTTCAGGAGTGGAATGACCTCCCTGTGCATCACCATTGCCCAAAGGACAATCTTCCCGTTGGAATCCACATTGTAGGTAACACAACATTTGAGACAACGCATAGGCCTAAAGTTTAACAATTCACCAAGCCATTGAGAGTTGTAGATACCGTACGCTCCAAATGCTTTTCAGTCGGTCAACATATTAAATGCGCAATTAAATTGGATGAGTATCAAGGTGTAGTTAGTGTTATACATAAATTGCTCTATAAATATGTTAATAGCCGCTATCACCATACACAATTTCAGTTTGATTGCTGTAATAGATTCGTAAATATTGGGAACCAGTGAAATGTTTCTCATGGCCGCCATGTTGGATTCTTTTATATGTAGACACAGAGCTATGTACTTTTAGATGAGAAAATCAAGAAGTAAAATAAAAATATAAGTTAAACATTTTACACAGCCGCCGTTTAGAATTTCTCAAACGATTGAATGAACTTATATGCATTATATTGAGTCTTGTATAAAGATTAACTGTGCAAATTTCACTGCGCTCGGATAATTATATTGCAAGAAAAGTCAATTTTATAAGTATTTTAACTTCGCATGGCTGTCATGTTGGTTTTGTGCTTATGAGGTTTATGGAAGATAGACAGGTTGAAGCGATAGAAGCCATTTTTCAGTGTTGCCTAATTAGAATAATGAAAGATTTCCATTCGGTCAACATGAATTGTGCCCAATTATATTAGGTAGGAAACAAATATTTACATATCCTACAAGCTAACACGCTTTTAATACAAACACCTACTTAATTGGATGACATGTTTCGAACGTCTCGCGTTCATCCTCAGATCCTGTTCACTTAGGCTTAACTAGTTTTGTTTATGAATTACACTTAAACACAAATAATTATGTAAAATATTTATATTACGGTACATATGTTTCTAAAGACTTGTGTAACGTGCCATTTGCAGAGAGTATAATGCACTTCTATGGTTGTTGCGTAGTTATTATTATTATTATTATTATTATTATTCTTAATGTGGATTACGGATGTTTCGTGTTGTCTATTGAATTGTTATTATGGATAATGTCAGTATTGAAATTCTCTGCCTATTTCGTTATTATTGTTCTAAATCAACCGTTCCTTTTTAAACTATTGGCCTAATTATATTGCAATGTCTCGCATTAGTGTATTTTTGTTACTTTATGTTCGACCATGGCGAAATGTAAATATTATATGTCAGAAAACTGTACTATAATGAGGCTCATTATAGTACAAGTTTTCATTATGATACAGTTTCTCCCACCAATCAGAGCTCAAGAAACAGTTGTGTGACCAATTAGGCGAGGATAGCATAGCACCTGCGCTCAATTCCATGGCCCCCTATTTTAAATTTCATTGCGTGGCGAGTGTCATAGTGAGGTATTCCAGGAGGTCATGGTCAAATACAAGGTATTCTCTGCGTCCCATGCGCTCTGTTCAGTACATAAAACTGGTGAAATCTCGACAGATATTTATGAATATTTATGTTCGAACATAAAAGTAGTTATAATTATCGTCGAACATAAACATCCGTATTCAACTCGCCTATAATGGTAATTAAAACGCTCGTTTTATAAACATACTCGTGTCTTTATTGCCATTATGGGCTCGTTGCATAAGGTATTATTGTATTCGCCACGCGAGACATTACAATACAATTAGGCCAATAGTTTAAATAGGAGCGGTTGATTTAGAACAATAATAACGAAATAGACAGATAATTTCAATATTTCAATTTCAATTTTCAACATTTGTTCCCGCCTAATGTAATTGGGCACAATTCGTGTTGACCGACTGAAAAGCTTTCGTTATTAAGATTGAGAGGTGAACATGTCATGGTATCCTCTATCACCGTACGAAATTTCAGGTCATTAGCAAAATAGTTCAGGTGATATTGAATGCCGGTGTAATACGACGTGCACCTGTCACGATAGTGAGACTTAATATTTGAAAGATACGGTCAAGATCGAAACCTTACCAAGTTTCATTGAAATTGCTCCAGTCATTTCTCTTTTATAAGGGGAGGGGTTGGGGACACACATACATACGCACATACACAAAAGTGGTCTTAAGCCAATATTTCATAAATGAAAATAGGCTAAGAACATGTTTCTCTTGGTTTAGGATTTCGAGATTTCACTCATGGGCAACCTTAAGTGCGTATTCTAGTGTTGGTTGGTTCCTCAGTTTAGGGGCTGCGACAACGCGAACATGTAGCGCTGTGTACTTTGGATGTGTGTAGAATTTTTCTAATAACCAGTGTTAACCCCTCAAGCCGGTTGGCCGTACACTGTACGTCCGCTGGACTCTACTCCTTCAGCCGGTTCGACGTACCACAAACGTCCGGTGCAGGCGGAAGTTAGAATGCCTATTACGCATCAAAAAAACCCTGCTGCTTCGCCGGATCTTCTTTCACGTTATAAACCGAGAAGTTATGTACTTTCATGCCATCTCTGTTTCATAATTAGAACTAATACGAAGTTGATCGATATCCGTTGCTTTTGACGACTCATATCGATCAGCGAAGGAACATGAAACGCGCTCTATTGAGTTTCAGGTTAGTTGCTTTAGAAGGTACCACATCCTTTCCTGCCATCTCGAGATTGTTTCGTGAACTATATCTAACTTGACAGTATTAGTCACTTATGAAGGGGAAGCACCGATAGCAATTCCTTAGTAGATAACTTTTGCTTCGTAGGCTAGAGGCTACTCAGTCGCAGATGAATAATTGCCGGACTGTCTCAATCTCTTACGGGTGCAGATATTATTGGTTTGATAGATGACAGTAGTGGAAGTGATGTATCGGGAGCGATATTTTCGGTAGTGATACGGACTATGCACAGCATGATGTTATTGGAGAAGTGGGAGACAGCCCAGACGGAGAAGAAATAGCTTCAGCTGTAATAACAACGACCGCTGTTCAGTGTTTGTGGCGAGAGGTAGACTTCGTCACAAGCACATAAAAGATCCCTTCACGGGTATGCCGGGTACAAGAAGGCATTTCACGTCTGTTTTTTGCTGCTTTCGACAATGTGATTGAACGAGTTTGAGAAACAAATATGTAGGCCTACGCGGCAGAATGTATGGTGGCGCGCCCTTGAAACCAAGTTCGCGCGCCAGGAAGTGAGAGTCAGTGACAGGGGACAACATTTATGTGTTCTTGTGGCTTGTATTGTTGATGGGGATAATGCAGAAACCTACCCTAAAGATCTATTTCACCCCTATATTCCCTCAAACAATGCCAAGGAACAGGTTTGAAATATTATTACGATATTTACATTTTGTTGACAATTCGTCACGGGATGCATACACGGGGCCTAAAAAGCTTTTCAAAATTCAGCTTTTCCTGGAAATTATACCCGAAAAAATATGTATATATGTAGATTGAACATTATCATGTAAATATCTTGCTTTCATTGTAAATATACCTGAAACAAATACCAAAAGTGGAACTTATCAAATTATTATACTTTTGTAAATATTGGGTGTGATTATGGACAACCCTGAAGAGCAGTCGTCACATATATTACTGAGAAACATTGGACATGATTTCGGTAAGTAATCCTAAAAATTTCATTACGTTATATTTCGTAGATTTAACATTATTAATTTTTTACCTTGTTGGTGTCCAAACCTCTGCTGAGCTTCAATTTAAATACCGCCGGAGAAGTGAAAACCTCCGGATTAAATAGCCGGCCTGAGGGGTTAATTATTGTGATTGCTGTATTCGTGTGTGTTATCTGTGATTCATGTAGAAGGACTGCATACGATCCATTTTTGAAGTAATTTCTACTTTTGATACCAAATGCTATCGTCCACGACACTTAGCTGCGGACTAGGCTGCTAGATGCCGTCGCAGCCAGCACCTGGTGACGAACGTTGGAACTAATATAGCGTTATCAAACTAACCTACAAATTTTAGCTTCCACAAGTGTAGCTAGTGGAAGGTTCTTTTTCATGCTATAAATCTATGACATGGGACCGCCAGCTTTACTTACCCTCCGAAAGAAGGCACACTGAGGGATTTTAACGCTCTTAAAAATCCAGCGACTTCGGCCTGGTTTGAACCCCCGGCGTACTCTAGTGTACTACACCTTGGTTGCGACCTTGAACCTCAGAGACTACTATCGTTTTTCATCAGACGACTAGTCATAACAAGAAGAGGTACTATGTAATTTTCTGCCCATGCGGCTGATAAATTGTGCACTGCAGATAAAAGGTAATTATTGAGGGAACTATTACAGTACATTATGTTTCGTAATGGCGTCACGTGCAAATGTAATGGCTATATTCACAGTATCAATGTGGTAAACTGTGGCCTTGAATCAGTTTCACTCAACGCGAACCAGAAGACATTACGTTTTGCAATGAGCGCTAATAGTGCTAGAATCATTTTATCGAAACCATTAAATTAATTATATTAAGTTACTAGCAGAAGTACCCATTCTTCGAACGGTCTTCCGTATTAATAACCAGACGTTATCAATTTAGCTACTGTTGCAATGGTTAGGGGCTTGGAATCCGTTTGTCGACAAAGAAAAATGATTAGTTAAAATGTGTCCTCAAACTAAATTCTCCTAACGTGTACTTCCTGACGTGAAAATAAAATAAATCGGATACTTCGTAGACGAAACGCAATACACGTCACATAAAGACTGACCCTCACCATTGTGTCAAGTCCCTATCCACAGGAAGAGCCCTTTAATAAATTATAAAGGCTTGTGGTGGATGAAAATTCAGGTTTTTTAGCCTCCAATGGTCCAAATTCCTAAAAGCCGCAAAAATACTACGATATTTGAATTCGGGAATTTTTGAAAATAATGTTACTGTATGGAGATATAATAGACCTTCTGTACGACATATCGCACGTGTAAGTCGTGTGAAAAGATCTAGGGTACCCCTTGACCACCTTAAGCGCATTGATGAATTTTATTGTTTTAGTTGGTTCCGTGATAACCTTATAGCCATTTGCAAACTTTCACAGAAATGTAATAAATTAAGTTGAATTACTTCTTTCAGAAATAGATGGAAAGTTGGACGTCACCTCTTGAGAAACTGTCATGGTTACTGGCTTGCATTCCTTCATTAGTTTATTAAATTAAATTAGTTTTCTGAGAATATCTCAAAAACTGTTGGTTTTAGAGCCTTAAAATGTAGTTTTCGGAGACCCTTTACGGCTATTTAGGGGCCCCGAGTTTTGTTTCTGACACTAAGGGACTGAAAATGAGCTTTGTCTCGTCGTTGTACGCTGTAATGAAATAATCATAATAATTATAATAATAATTATAATATAACAATATAGGGATATGGATATAATAGACCTTCCTTACCACACCCGCACGTGTAAATCGCGTGAAAATATTTTAGATTACCCCTTGATCCCCTTAAGCGCATTATATGTATTGATGAATTTTACAGCTTAATGTGGTTCCGTGATAACCTCATAGCCGTTTGCAAACTAATGTAATAAATGGAACTGCATTACGTTCTACAGAAATCGATGAAGCTCTGAGATTCTGTTACCATGGTTACCGGCTTGCATTCTTTAATAAGTTTATTAAATGTAATTAGTTTTCTGCGAATATCCCAGAAACTGTTGGTTTTAGGGCCTTAAAATGTGCTTTTCGGGATCCCTTAGGGACCCGAGTTTCGTTTCTCACTCCAAGGGGCTGAAAATGAGTTATGTCTCACCCTTATACGCCTATTTCAGCTTGTATATTTTAGGGGCGGGGGTAGGCCCCCTGTTATGAGAGGTACGGAGAAGAGTTACATCAATGATTGGTGTCGTGCCTCTGATTGATATCTGTGCCAAACTTTACGTTGATCCACTCAGCCGTTCTCGAGTTATAAGGGAACAAAGTTGTCACAGACAGACAGACAAACAGCCAGACAGGCAAAACTTTTATTTTCGCCTGCTTCCGTCATAAAACAGTCTGAAACGCGTTAATAACGCAAATGTCCGTAGAAATTGAGAAAAAACAGACAAACTTTCATTTTTATAGCCACGTTCACTTCCCAGCTTAATCTACACCAAGGCTGGCAGTACTATCGTCAAAATTAATTCAGTCTCTTTTTTTCGTCTATGCTTTCCTTCGCTGACCTTCGTAGTCTACAGTACCTCATCGACACGAATAAACTGTCACACATTAGGAATATCGCCGGCACGAATGGTGTAGACCTTGTAGTTCCGCCCCTGAAAACCTCAATAACTAACCAACTACGGGTGGAGTAGCAGGCAAGGGCTCGCTTCATATTCCTAAGTTCACGGCATCAATCCCAGCCAAGGTCCCTGGATTTTTGACATGAGAAAAAAATTGAGAGTATTCATGTAGTATGTCGTTTATGAAACCTGTCTGGGATTTGTTAGTCTGGGCAAAATTCAATTTCGGCATCTTGTACCTTCTACACAGAAAACCTCTGATTGGGACTACCGATTTGCTAAGTTTCGTCAATATAACTCTAAGACATGTGGGATTATCGATATTAATGACTTGTATTTTTAATGGTTTTAGTTTACGTCCCTTTTAACTCCCGAGGCTTTTAAAGACGCTGGGGTGCCGGATTTTTCTCCCGAAGGGGATTTTTAAAATACTAGTAACTCTACCGACACGCTCCTTCACATTTGCGCAACCTCAACTACCAACTGACTGCGCCAGGATTCCATCCTGCAACCCTGCGCACTGCAAGCGAGAACGTTACCGCTGCGCCAGACAATCAGAAATAAGCTTGTATCCTGGCATTTTTCTGGAAGGAGTATGGAAAATCGCAAGAAAAGCCATATTGCGGATAGCCGCTGCAATCACCGGGATTCAAAGCTCTGATCTCCGAATTCGCTGTAGTTCCGTCGTGGTCGTGATGAGTAATTTGACGCGGGATATGGTGCATTTGCTTTTGTAATTATCATAATTAGCGGAGCCGTGTGAGAACTCTCGCATAATGGGTTGTGTGCGCCCCATGTGTACAGACCACCCTCCCGGCTCTAGTGCTATGAGGGGTGTACGGGACACAGTTCTACAGGGGCTATCGTCTTGATTATTTGTTTAAAAGCACTTTATAAACAAATAAATATATTTACGTTGACGTTTCAAGAAATGCAAGATTATTCCTGTACTATTGAGACTATTTGGAAGATTTTGGTACAAACCACACATTCTAACTCCCTCTGGTTTAGGAGCTTGAGTTTTGTGAAACATACACCTTAGCGTATTGTATAATAAGATATTAATCCTTACTATTAAATTATCAAATAGTTTTCCAGTGTGGGGGTGTGAAGGTCCAACAGTCAAGTTGCTTGCCTTCCACCAGAGATCGATTCTCTATTAGCGCATGTGATATTTACAAGGCATTTGTCACGTCTAGTGGTTCCTATTTCACATTAAAAGGAGGTCTCATGACTTACAATCGTGAGATTATTGGGCATGCAACACTACAAACTTCTTTTCTTTAGCGTTCTTCAATTCTTCATGTTGCAAGCGAATCTGTCTCTTCGAAGCTATGTCATACTTTGTCTTCCACAGAGCTTTCAACTGAGAGAGCTTGTACAATTAAAGTAAATTCCGTTTTAATATTATTAATTCTCAGAGAAGTGTTGTGTGTATACTTACGATGTATTATATCAAGAAGATTGTGGTGTTTGAAGCCATATTTTCAGTGTTGCCTTAGTAAACAAGAGTTTAGTGCTTTTCAGTCGGTCAACACGAATGTACCCAAAAGAGATGGGTTATGCCCTAATCCTGAAATAAATTACATGAGATTAATAAAACACTAGGATGACCAGTTTCGATCGTCAAGCGATCATCATCAGATCCAATACACTTAGGCTATAAAATCTATGTTTGAAATACAGGTGAAAATATTTACAATATGTACAATTATTTAGTTGCAGTATTGGTACTGCAACTGTCAGTGTATGCTAAATGCAGTATATATGTTAGGTGAAATGCTAAATGGTGATGGCTATCCGGAGATTGTACTTTAGAGAGATTATATGGTTGTAAACTATGGTTAAACTATACAATTTTAGGCTAACTACTTATCTGATTGTCTTCCGTACTACAGCTATTCGCAGTTTCCGTGCTCACTTGAACTCGCTGTGCGGCCGACTGCGGTGGTTATCTTAACGACTGGTTTTTCCCTGCCTTCCCCCCCTGTCCCTACGTGCTGTGGGGAGTGATCGCGATGTGTTTATGTGAGGTGTTGCCAACCTAGATAAGATGTATGTTATTGAATGAGGTGGATCTACAACTATTAAAGACCGTGGATTAGTCCTCGCCACGCGTGGAGCATAACCCATTCGAACTAAGCGTTGACGGTCTTATGAGGACGTCCCGGCACCTTTAATACTGCCTCTAATATGGGCCTTGGTTTATTGCAGAAGAAAAAGTACATCGTACACCTGATCCAGATAACATTTACCTATTAAAAAACCCCTAATTTCCCCCCTTTTTTTTATCTAGCTTGGCTGTGTCGCTAAATTGAGTTTTGTTTCCGACAGGGTGTGTTTTTTAGTAGCGTGAAGAGGGGTGAGCTCTCCATGAACGTGTGTTCATTTAGATTGTTGGGATTGTTTCGTTTGGCTAGGTGTATCTCGATTGCTTCCTTTATGTCAAGAGCTCTGCCTTTCGATTCGTGATGGATTATTTTAAGGTCCGACTCTATGTTGGTAAAGCTATGCCCTGCGTCACACATATGTTCGCACACGGCTGAATGTGTTCCGTATCTTATCGCATTTCTATGTTCATTATAACGTGTGTCTACTCGCCTTCCACTCTGCCCGATGTAATTAGCTTGACAATCGGTGTCTTGGCACGTTATAGAATATACCCCTGACCTTGAATACGGGTCACGTTTATTTATATTACTATTTAGGAGGTGCCTAGCGGTTGTGTTTTTCGTTGTGAAAGCTATCTTTATGCCTTGCTTTTTGAATAGGTTAGTGATTTTATATGTATTCGCATTCACATAGTTGAAACGCGCAAATTTTTTCTCATTACTGTCCGGTTTGGGAATCGTTTTATCTTTATTTTTATGTTTGGCTATAATTTGATTTATTTTGCTTGGCGAGAAGTTGTTTTCCCTTGCTATTTGCATAATAGTTCTTATTTCCTTATTATAGTTGTCTTTTGACATGGGTATGTTTAAAGCCCTGTGCACCATTGAATTGAAACCCGCTAGTTTGTGCGTACTGGGGTGATTAGACTGATTGTCGATTGCATGCGAGGTTTGTGTTGCTTTCCGGAATATGGAATATGAAAGGTCGTTGTCTTTACGTTCAATAGTTATATCGAGATAATTTATTTTCCGGTCTATTTCGGATTCCTTAGTGAATTTGATAGAATGGTGAAGGCTATTAATGGATTGGAGAATTGTTTCTTCGCTATTTAGTTCAGTATCGTAGATGCAAATTACATCATCTACGTATCTTTTCCATAATACTATTCCCTTTGTTGAAGTCTTTTCTAAGAACGCATTTTCTAGTGCATTGATGAAGATGTCAGCGATTAACCCACTTAGTGGCGATCCCATTGCTAGGCCTTCTCTCTGTGTGTATATTTTATTGTCGAATTGAAACACGTTTTGGGTGAGAACGACCCTCAGTAATCTCACAATCTCTTCAATTTCTTTTGCCGAATTGTTGGATTTTAAGTTGTTTTCGATAGTGTTGATTGCTTCAATAATCGGAATATTGGTGTACATGTTAGTTACGTCGAAGGATACTAGCCTGAAGCTAGGTTTCATTTGTAGGGTGTTCAATGCTGTTACTAGTTCTGTTGTGTTCTTTACAGAGTTGTTTTTGTCGTTGGAAAGACGGCATTTTAAGATTTTTAGTAACTCTTTGCTGATTTTGTAATTAGGGGCATTCCTACAATTGACTATTGGTCTCATTGGGCATTCCTTTTTGTGTATTTTTGGTTGTCCCCTCAATGACGGTATTTTCGGGTTCATGTTTATTAGTTTTGATTTTTCGGCTTTGGTCAGTATGTATTCTGTTTCTTTTAGCGCACTTTTTATTTGTTTTTGGAATTTGTTGGTGGGGTCTTTTGTTAATTCCTTGATTTCGTTGTTGTTTAGGAATTCGACTGTTTTTTCAATGTATTCTGTTTTGTTCAAAATTACTGTAGTGTTTCCCTTATCTGCTTTTGTGATGATTAAGTCATGTTCTTTTATTTTTTGTTTCAACGACTTTATTTCTTTGATTTGTTTGTTGTTTTGAATGTTATTGCTATCGCCCTCTCGTTTGAGGATTTTTTTGGCTTCGTTGGTGGCGAGATTTTTGGTTAATTCCCTGTCTTCTGCTGGGAGCTTGTGACTGGCTATCTCAATATCTGTGATTAACTGTTTTATATTGTGGTTCGTGTGTGCGTCTGTGCAGTTGTATTTCAAACCTTTGTCTAACATATTCATTTCACCTTGAGAAAAGGTTACGTTCGTTCTGTTGTTTACTCTGCTGTGGAAATTGAATTCATTGTTATTCGTGTGTTGTTCGTTAGATTGATGGTTCTGTGTTTCTCCTAGTTTTCTTAATTTATTTTCTAGCGTTTCATGCTTCCTCGTTGCTCTGATTTTGATGGTGTCATGTAGGTGTTCGGTGAAGCTGTCCCATTGGGCTGCGTGCCAGAAATTACTTAGTTGCAATTGAATGTCGTATAATTGTTGGTTAATTTTTTGCTTTCTTATGTATGCAAATCTTAATTCGTTTTTTATCCAAAGCGCTTTGGCTTGTTTAGTTGAAATGATCGAGGCTGGTGTGTTCGGTACGGTTTTAATTGGTACGTATTTAGGGGTGAGGTTTAGTTCTATACATTTTTTGTTGAACCAAATTGACTTGTCTAAATTCATGAGTTTAAGCCTGAGTGATTTGAATTTCTTGGCTTCACGATTTGCCTGACTAGCCGTGAACATTGTGGTGTTTGAAGCCATATTTTCAGTGTTGCCTTAGTAAACAAGAGTTTAGTGCTTTTCAGTCGGTCAACACGAATGTACCCAAAAGAGATGGGTTATGCCCTAATCCTGAAATAAATTACATGAGATTAATAAAACACTAGGATGACCAGTTTCGATCGTCAAGCGATCATCATCAGATCCAATACACTTAGGCTATAAAATCTATGTTTGAAATACAGGTGAAAATATTTACAATATGTACAATTATTTAGTTGCAGTATTGGTACTGCAACTGTCAGTGTATGCTAAATGCAGTATATATGTTAGGTGAAATGCTAAATGGTGATGGCTATCCGGAGATTGTACTTTAGAGAGATTATATGGTTGTAAACTATGGTTAAACTATACAATTTTAGGCTAACTACTTATCTGATTGTCTTCCGTACTACAGCTATTCGCAGTTTCCGTGCTCACTTGAACTCGCTGTGCGGCCGACTGCGGTGGTTATCTTAACGACTGGTTTTTCCCTGCCTTCCCCCCCTGTCCCTACGTGCTGTGGGGAGTGATCGCGATGTGTTTATGTGAGGTGTTGCCAACCTAGATAAGATGTATGTTATTGAATGAGGTGGATCTACAACTATTAAAGACCGTGGATTAGTCCTCGCCACGCGTGGAGCATAACCCATTCGAACTAAGCGTTGACGGTCTTATGAGGACGTCCCGGCACCTTTAATACTGCCTCTAATATGGGCCTTGGTTTATTGCAGAAGAAAAAGTACATCGTACACCTGATCCAGATAACATTTACCTATTAAAAAACCCCTAATTTCCCCCCTTTTTTTATCTAGCTTGGCTGTGTCGCTAAATTGAGTTTTGTTTCCGACAGGGTGTGTTTTTTAGTAGCGTGAAGAGGGGTGAGCTCTCCATGAACGTGTGTTCATTTAGATTGTTGGGATTGTTTCGTTTGGCTAGGTGTATCTCGATTGCTTCCTTTATGTCAAGAGCTCTGCCTTTCGATTCGTGATGGATTATTTTAAGGTCCGACTCTATGTTGGTAAAGCTATGCCCTGCGTCACACATATGTTCGCACACGGCTGAATGTGTTCCGTATCTTATCGCATTTCTATGTTCATTATAACGTGTGTCTACTCGCCTTCCACTCTGCCCGATGTAATTAGCTTGACAATCGGTGTCTTGGCACGTTATAGAATATACCCCTGACCTTGAATACGGGTCACGTTTATTTATATTACTATTTAGGAGGTGCCTAGCGGTTGTGTTTTTCGTTGTGAAAGCTATCTTTATGCCTTATCTAGGTTGGCAACACCTCACATAAACACATCGCGATCACTCCCCACAGCACGTAGGGACAGGGGGGGAAGGCAGGGAAAAACCAGTCGTTAAGATAACCACCGCAGTCGGCCGCACAGCGAGTTCAAGTGAGCACGGAAACTGCGAATAGCTGTAGTACGGAAGACAATCAGATAAGTAGTTAGCCTAAAATTGTATAGTTTAACCATAGTTTACAACCATATAATCTCTCTAAAGTACAATCTCCGGATAGCCATCACCATTTAGCATTTCACCTAACATATATACTGCATTTAGCATACACTGACAGTTGCAGTACCAATACTGCAACTAAATAATTGTACATATTGTAAATATTTTCACCTGTATTTCAAACATAGATTTTATAGCCTAAGTGTATTGGATCTGATGATGATCGCTTGACGATCGAAACTGGTCATCCTAGTGTTTTATTAATCTCATGTAATTTATTTCAGGATTAGGGCATAACCCATCTCTTTTGGGTACATTCGTGTTGACCGACTGAAAAGCACTAAACTCTTGTTTACTAAGGCAACACTGAAAATATGGCTTCAAACACCACAATGTTCACGGCTAGTCAGGCAAATCGTGAAGCCAAGAAATTCAAATCACTCAGGCTTAAACTCATGAATTTAGACAAGTCAATTTGGTTCAACAAAAAATGTATAGAACTAAACCTCACCCCTAAATACGTACCAATTAAAACCGTACCGAACACACCAGCCTCGATCATTTCAACTAAACAAGCCAAAGCGCTTTGGATAAAAAACGAATTAAGATTTGCATACATAAGAAAGCAAAAAATTAACCAACAATTATACGACATTCAATTGCAACTAAGTAATTTCTGGCACGCAGCCCAATGGGACAGCTTCACCGAACACCTACATGACACCATCAAAATCAGAGCAACGAGGAAGCATGAAACGCTAGAAAATAAATTAAGAAAACTAGGAGAAACACAGAACCATCAATCTAACGAACAACACACGAATAACAATGAATTCAATTTCCACAGCAGAGTAAACAACAGAACGAACGTAACCTTTTCTCAAGGTGAAATGAATATGTTAGACAAAGGTTTGAAATACAACTGCACAGACGCACACACGAACCACAATATAAAACAGTTAATCACAGATATTGAGATAGCCAGTCACAAGCTCCCAGCAGAAGACAGGGAATTAACCAAAAATCTCGCCACCAACGAAGCCAAAAAAATCCTCAAACGAGAGGGCGATAGCAATAACATTCAAAACAACAAACAAATCAAAGAAATAAAGTCGTTGAAACAAAAAATAAAAGAACATGACTTAATCATCACAAAAGCAGATAAGGGAAACACTACAGTAATTTTGAACAAAACAGAATACATTGAAAAAACAGTCGAATTCCTAAACAACAACGAAATCAAGGAATTAACAAAAGACCCCACCAACAAATTCCAAAAACAAATAAAAAGTGCGCTAAAAGAAACAGAATACATACTGACCAAAGCCGAAAAATCAAAACTAATAAACATGAACCCGAAAATACCGTCATTGAGGGGACAACCAAAAATACACAAAAAGGAATGCCCAATGAGACCAATAGTCAATTGTAGGAATGCCCCTAATTACAAAATCAGCAAAGAGTTACTAAAAATCTTAAAATGCCGTCTTTCCAACGACAAAAACAACTCTGTAAAGAACACAACAGAACTAGTAACAGCATTGAACACCCTACAAATGAAACCTAGCTTCAGGCTAGTATCCTTCGACGTAACTAACATGTACACCAATATTCCGATTATTGAAGCAATCAACACTATCGAAAACAACTTAAAATCCAACAATTCGGCAAAAGAAATTGAAGAGATTGTGAGATTACTGAGGGTCGTTCTCACCCAAAACGTGTTTCAATTCGACAATAAAATATACACACAGAGAGAAGGCCTAGCAATGGGATCGCCACTAAGTGGGTTAATCGCTGACATCTTCATCAATGCACTAGAAAATGCGTTCTTAGAAAAGACTTCAACAAAGGGAATAGTATTATGGAAAAGATACGTAGATGATGTAATTTGCATCTACGATACTGAACTAAATAGCGAAGAAACAATTCTCCAATCCATTAATAGCCTTCACCATTCTATCAAATTCACTAAGGAATCCGAAATAGACCGGAAAATAAATTATCTCGATATAACTATTGAACGTAAAGACAACGACCTTTCATATTCCATATTCCGGAAAGCAACACAAACCTCGCATGCAATCGACAATCAGTCTAATCACCCCAGTACGCACAAACTAGCGGGTTTCAATTCAATGGTGCACAGGGCTTTAAACATACCCATGTCAAAAGACAACTATAATAAGGAAATAAGAACTATTATGCAAATAGCAAGGGAAAACAACTTCTCGCCAAGCAAAATAAATCAAATTATAGCCAAACATAAAAATAAAGATAAAACGATTCCCAAACCGGACAGTAATGAGAAAAAATTTGCGCGTTTCAACTATGTGAATGCGAATACATATAAAATCACTAACCTATTCAAAAAGCAAGGCATAAAGATAGCTTTCACAACGAAAAACACAACCGCTAGGCACCTCCTAAATAGTAATATAAATAAACGTGACCCGTATTCAAGGTCAGGGGTATATTCTATAACGTGCCAAGACACCGATTGTCAAGCTAATTACATCGGGCAGAGTGGAAGGCGAGTAGACACACGTTATAATGAACATAGAAATGCGATAAGATACGGAACACATTCAGCCGTGTGCGAACATATGTGTGACGCAGGGCATAGCTTTACCAACATAGAGTCGGACCTTAAAATAATCCATCACGAATCGAAAGGCAGAGCTCTTGACATAAAGGAAGCAATCGAGATACACCTAGCCAAACGAAACAATCCCAACAATCTAAATGAACACACGTTCATGGAGAGCTCACCCCTCTTCACGCTACTAAAAAACACACCCTGTCGGAAACAAAACTCAATTTAGCGACACAGCCAAGCTAGATAAAAAAAGGGGGGAAATTAGGGGTTTTTTAATAGGTAAATGTTATCTGGATCAGGTGTACGATGTACTTTTTCTTCTGCAATAAACCAAGGCCCATATTAGAGGCAGTATTAAAGGTGCCGGGACGTCCTCATAAGACCGTCAACGCTTAGTTCGAATGGGTTATGCTCCACGCGTGGCGAGGACTAATCCACGGTCTTTAATAGTTGTAGATCCACCTCATTCAATAACATACATCTTATCTAGGTTGGCAACACCTCACATAAACACATCGCGATCACTCCCCACAGCACGTAGGGACAGGGGGGGAAGGCAGGGAAAAACCAGTCGTTAAGATAACCACCGCAGTCGGCCGCACAGCGAGTTCAAGTGAGCACGGAAACTGCGAATAGCTGTAGTACGGAAGACAATCAGATAAGTAGTTAGCCTAAAATTGTATAGTTTAACCATAGTTTACAACCATATAATCTCTCTAAAGTACAATCTCCGGATAGCCATCACCATTTAGCATTTCACCTAACATATATACTGCATTTAGCATACACTGACAGTTGCAGTACCAATACTGCAACTAAATAATTGTACATATTGTAAATATTTTCACCTGTATTTCAAACATAGATTTTATAGCCTAAGTGTATTGGATCTGATGATGATCGCTTGACGATCGAAACTGGTCATCCTAGTGTTTTATTAATCTCATGTAATTTATTTCAGGATTAGGGCATAACCCATCTCTTTTGGGTACATTCGTGTTGACCGACTGAAAAGCACTAAACTCTTGTTTACTAAGGCAACACTGAAAATATGGCTTCAAACACCACAATGTTCACGGCTAGTCAGGCAAATCGTGAAGCCAAGAAATTCAAATCACTCAGGCTTAAACTCATGAATTTAGACAAGTCAATTTGGTTCAACAAAAAATGTATAGAACTAAACCTCACCCCTAAATACGTACCAATTAAAACCGTACCGAACACACCAGCCTCGATCATTTCAACTAAACAAGCCAAAGCGCTTTGGATAAAAAACGAATTAAGATTTGCATACATAAGAAAGCAAAAAATTAACCAACAATTATACGACATTCAATTGCAACTAAGTAATTTCTGGCACGCAGCCCAATGGGACAGCTTCACCGAACACCTACATGACACCATCAAAATCAGAGCAACGAGGAAGCATGAAACGCTAGAAAATAAATTAAGAAAACTAGGAGAAACACAGAACCATCAATCTAACGAACAACACACGAATAACAATGAATTCAATTTCCACAGCAGAGTAAACAACAGAACGAACGTAACCTTTTCTCAAGGTGAAATGAATATGTTAGACAAAGGTTTGAAATACAACTGCACAGACGCACACACGAACCACAATATAAAACAGTTAATCACAGATATTGAGATAGCCAGTCACAAGCTCCCAGCAGAAGACAGGGAATTAACCAAAAATCTCGCCACCAACGAAGCCAAAAAAATCCTCAAACGAGAGGGCGATAGCAATAACATTCAAAACAACAAACAAATCAAAGAAATAAAGTCGTTGAAACAAAAAATAAAAGAACATGACTTAATCATCACAAAAGCAGATAAGGGAAACACTACAGTAATTTTGAACAAAACAGAATACATTGAAAAAACAGTCGAATTCCTAAACAACAACGAAATCAAGGAATTAACAAAAGACCCCACCAACAAATTCCAAAAACAAATAAAAAGTGCGCTAAAAGAAACAGAATACATACTGACCAAAGCCGAAAAATCAAAACTAATAAACATGAACCCGAAAATACCGTCATTGAGGGGACAACCAAAAATACACAAAAAGGAATGCCCAATGAGACCAATAGTCAATTGTAGGAATGCCCCTAATTACAAAATCAGCAAAGAGTTACTAAAAATCTTAAAATGCCGTCTTTCCAACGACAAAAACAACTCTGTAAAGAACACAACAGAACTAGTAACAGCATTGAACACCCTACAAATGAAACCTAGCTTCAGGCTAGTATCCTTCGACGTAACTAACATGTACACCAATATTCCGATTATTGAAGCAATCAACACTATCGAAAACAACTTAAAATCCAACAATTCGGCAAAAGAAATTGAAGAGATTGTGAGATTACTGAGGGTCGTTCTCACCCAAAACGTGTTTCAATTCGACAATAAAATATACACACAGAGAGAAGGCCTAGCAATGGGATCGCCACTAAGTGGGTTAATCGCTGACATCTTCATCAATGCACTAGAAAATGCGTTCTTAGAAAAGACTTCAACAAAGGGAATAGTATTATGGAAAAGATACGTAGATGATGTAATTTGCATCTACGATACTGAACTAAATAGCGAAGAAACAATTCTCCAATCCATTAATAGCCTTCACCATTCTATCAAATTCACTAAGGAATCCGAAATAGACCGGAAAATAAATTATCTCGATATAACTATTGAACGTAAAGACAACGACCTTTCATATTCCATATTCCGGAAAGCAACACAAACCTCGCATGCAATCGACAATCAGTCTAATCACCCCAGTACGCACAAACTAGCGGGTTTCAATTCAATGGTGCACAGGGCTTTAAACATACCCATGTCAAAAGACAACTATAATAAGGAAATAAGAACTATTATGCAAATAGCAAGGGAAAACAACTTCTCGCCAAGCAAAATAAATCAAATTATAGCCAAACATAAAAATAAAGATAAAACGATTCCCAAACCGGACAGTAATGAGAAAAAATTTGCGCGTTTCAACTATGTGAATGCGAATACATATAAAATCACTAACCTATTCAAAAAGCAAGGCATAAAGATAGCTTTCACAACGAAAAACACAACCGCTAGGCACCTCCTAAATAGTAATATAAATAAACGTGACCCGTATTCAAGGTCAGGGGTATATTCTATAACGTGCCAAGACACCGATTGTCAAGCTAATTACATCGGGCAGAGTGGAAGGCGAGTAGACACACGTTATAATGAACATAGAAATGCGATAAGATACGGAACACATTCAGCCGTGTGCGAACATATGTGTGACGCAGGGCATAGCTTTACCAACATAGAGTCGGACCTTAAAATAATCCATCACGAATCGAAAGGCAGAGCTCTTGACATAAAGGAAGCAATCGAGATACACCTAGCCAAACGAAACAATCCCAACAATCTAAATGAACACACGTTCATGGAGAGCTCACCCCTCTTCACGCTACTAAAAAACACACCCTGTCGGAAACAAAACTCAATTTAGCGACACAGCCAAGCTAGATAAAAAAAAGGGGGGAAATTAGGGGTTTTTTAATAGGTAAATGTTATCTGGATCAGGTGTACGATGTACTTTTTCTTCTGCAATAAACCAAGGCCCATATTAGAGGCAGTATTAAAGGTGCCGGGACGTCCTCATAAGACCGTCAACGCTTAGTTCGAATGGGTTATGCTCCACGCGTGGCGAGGACTAATCCACGGTCTTTAATAGTTGTAGATCCACCTCATTCAATAACATACATCTTATCTAGGTTGGCAACACCTCACATAAACACATCGCGATCACTCCCCACAGCACGTAGGGACAGGGGGGGAAGGCAGGGAAAAACCAGTCGTTAAGATAACCACCGCAGTCGGCCGCACAGCGAGTTCAAGTGAGCACGGAAACTGCGAATAGCTGTAGTACGGAAGACAATCAGATAAGTAGTTAGCCTAAAATTGTATAGTTTAACCATAGTTTACAACCATATAATCTCTCTAAAGTACAATCTCCGGATAGCCATCACCATTTAGCATTTCACCTAACATATATACTGCATTTAGCATACACTGACAGTTGCAGTACCAATACTGCAACTAAATAATTGTACATATTGTAAATATTTTCACCTGTATTTCAAACATAGATTTTATAGCCTAAGTGTATTGGATCTGATGATGATCGCTTGACGATCGAAACTGGTCATCCTAGTGTTTTATTAATCTCATGTAATTTATTTCAGGATTAGGGCATAACCCATCTCTTTTGGGTACATTCGTGTTGACCGACTGAAAAGCACTAAACTCTTGTTATATCAAGAAGATGTTTGGAAACAATGTATTTTACCCCTCCGCTCACAAAGACGCACAGTTTGTGTTACGAGAGACAGTTATGTCTGCCGCTGACATTAAAGTGAAGAGGCTCCATTGTTCTCTGGTTGTCTTCTAGCAGGGTCCATGTTATACTGTAGTTACATCGGGTTCTACTTGACACTGCTGAAAACACGTATCCATGTATAGTATACTGACATATACTGTTGTTGATTATAGGGGCTTTGCTACATCGTGGTTATGTGGCCTCGTGAACTTGAGCGTGTGTAGAATTTGTCTGATAACCTGTGTCACTGTGATGTCTGACTAGTGTGTGTATTTGAGTCGTCCAATTCCAGAATTACCTAATTCCAAATTTATCAATATTTTGTTTTTTTCTACGAGATTATTTGTCATATCTTTCATAATCTGTCTGCAATATTAATTTGCTTCTAAACTTCTTAATTCCTAATGTAAAATCCATGCGAATATTGCCTCCTGTTCCAAAACTATTGAAGTCCATGCCTCATTGAGTTTCAGAACTCTGTAAGTCCAAGCGCGATTAAAAGGTTCCAAAACTATTTATGTCCAGAACTTCCATCGTGGTGATCCATGACGTTTTGCCACAAAACTAGTTAAGTCCATGGGTATAAATATTCTGCATATGTTCTAAAATATCTCATATGGGAGTTCTGTATAAAACCTACAGACATTTTTGAAACTAGCGTTGGCAATACCGTTTTACAGATTCAGCTTTTCTTATACTTTGGCGGGAAAGCTGATTGACTAAATGGGTGATCAAAGTGTAGGTAGTGTTGAAAATTCTGTGAAAATTTCAGACAGAAGTATTTGTGCTACAATGAATCCGCGAAAGAGAAAAGTGAAAGAAGATAGCTGGGAAAAAGTCAATAAGAAAAAGGAAAGGTAAGTTCAGTAATTTAATTGGTAAATTAGACTTCATTTTAACCAAGTCTATTCCAAATAAGGTTATGTTTTCAACTTGCTTTCTTTTCTTTAAACTTCATTTTAAATACAATCTGTGCAGTAACTCTTCCTTGTTATGATGATTAAATATTGACCAAGTGTTTTGTCTCAACATACACTCATCGCAAGGGTTCCCGCGTCTACCAAAGTGCCACCATAAAGAGAAATCCAAGCTGCAGTGCCAACAACTAAATATGCAAGATAATCGACGGTTTCATCAGGGATTCTTTAAACCTACTGACAAAATTGAGTAAGATTGTTTTAATACTTCGGTATGCTAAAGGACGTCTGCCTCACCGTCATAGAGTAAGAACAGATGATGGGCAAGAACGAGGTAGGTCAATTGAATATTATATTCCCAACTTTCGTAAAGAGATCGGCAGTATTCCTTTAAGAGTCTGCCAAAACACATTCCTTGGAATTCTGAAACTTTCTCAGTATCGAGTGCAAAACCTGTGCAGGAGAGAATTAAATACTGGAGAGTCTCCCAAGGAAAGACGTGGTGGCGCTCGTCCTCAAGAATGCTTTCGCCAACATAGTCAGTCTGTAAGAATGTTTATTGAGAATATTCATCCACTTGAGAGCAATTACATTCGAGGAAAGACCAAAAGATTCTTCCTCAGTAGTGATCTCAGTATAAGAAAACTATGGGAAATGTACAATAAGGAACAGGCAGATGCTGAGTATTTCCGTACAATTTTTTGGAAGATCAGTTTTAAACCCCCAGCAACAGATCAGTGTTCAAAGGGTATTGAGCTAAAGGAAAGGATACAGAGTACAAGACATCTTGGAGAGATAGACAATTTAAAATGCAACCTTGCTCTTCACAAAAAGCAAGCCAGTGTGTTCTTCTCATTCCTTAGGGAAAAAGAAGAGGGGGAGATAACATTCAGTTTCGATTGTCAGAAAAATCTCGTGTTTCCGAAGAAACCAGACCAACTAGCATACTATAAGAGGAGAAATGTTTCTGTCGAGTACTAATGAAGAGACGAGATAGGTTGGTTGGACACGTACTAAGGCACCTAGCTATAGCCTAGTTATTGAAGAATCGGTCAAGGACCAGAGTAGTGGAGGTTTATCAAGGTTATAATATGTTGAAGAGATTGACTCAAATGTAAGGTGTGGTAGCTATGTAGAGTTGTAACGATTAACTCAGGACAGGGTGGCATGAAGAGCTGCATCAAACCAGTCTCAAGACTAAAGACTCCAATACAAGAAACATTTGCCTGCGGCTATAGGTTAGTGTCTAAGAATTATGATTGCACTCACGCAGAGTTCCTGAAGAGGAACGTCCTAAGTGAAACATGGTTTCCGCTCCGAGACTTAAATTTCCGGCTGTTTGCTTCCGTTGTAAAGGAATACCATCTCGCGTTCGTCTCCGAGTGTCTCTTTCTCTTCCTAGCTTCTGAGATATTCTCACAGCCTTCATACATTATACTTACGAGTTTAGAAAGTACGGGATGGAGATATAGTCTTGTTTCTTATCTGTAGGACGTTAAATCGACGTACTTCATTTTCAATGGTCGGGTGTATGCATTGCAAAAAAGAGTAAAACCATCAGAACAAGAAATAGGCCTATACCTACGGTACGTGGTAATTATGGTAATGGTAATAGATATGGTAAAAAAGGTTTAAATTTTTAGATCGTGTAATGCAGAAATACTGCAAGCCATGTGGATGGAAGTTAGAGAATTACAATTTCTAACCCAGCGAGATATGAACCTACGACCTCCAGCTCTTTGTGCCGATGTTCTGATCACTGAACTATAGAGGCCACACTGTATGTTTCACCTGGTAATGTCTGGCTCCGTGGCTAAATGATTAGCGCACTAGGCTTTGGCCCGAAATGCCCCGGGTTCGATTCCCGGCTGAGCCATCAGGGATTTTAATCTACTGGGGTTAATTCCCATGACACGGGGACTGGGTATATGTGACGTCTTCATCATCACTTCATCCTCATTACGACGCGCAGGTCGCCCACAGGCGTCAACAAGAAAGACCTGCACTCGGCCTCTCCGAGATGGCCTTGACTTATCACGTATTGCTGAGCACTGCTGGTATAACCGCTGGAAAAGGAAGGAGATATTGAGGAAATATACACAAGGACTGGAGCTCGGTTGGAGGGTAACTTAAATCTATTAAAACATTACTAGTTACAATATAGATACCATATACAGTGTCGAAGAAACCACATATATTACAAACGGCATCATCGATTGGGAACGGCGCCATTTTGTTACATTTTGCGGTGGAGAACTCCATAGAGTAGAAAGAGTGGAAGTGTCACTTAGCGACCTACGTCGTGTGAGGTTCCGAGTTTAGCCGCGAGGTTAAGACGTACTCGGAAGTGCTTACCGTGAGAGGGTATTGTATTTTTGAACTAGTAAAAATGGCGAATGTCAGGAAAAACACTATTAAATGCGCTTTTGAAGAAAGAAACAACAGACCGACACCACTTGAAATACATAGGTGGATAGCAAACGACCTGAAGCTTAATAGAGATCAAGTACTAGCGATTCAACTAAACAACGGGGAAAATACAGTGTACATTAAATTAGTGTCCACGTTACTTTATGAAAACATATTATCTCGACATGAAGGTGTGAAATCCTTCCGGCTAACTAGCGGTAACACCACGAAGATAACTATCACTGCTGCAGACTCTTTGACAAAACGTGTACGTGTATTTAATCTACCTCCCGAAGTCAACAACGAAAGGCTCTCTCGCGTGCTTTCTACGTACGGAGTTGTCAAGGACATACGGAACGAGTGCTGGAATGATGCATATGAATTTTTTGCTGTAAGTAATGGCATACGTATCGTAACAATTGAACTTAAATACCCCATACCATCATATTTGACGGTCAATGATTATAAAGTTGTGTTGACATATGAAGGACAAGCTAAGTACTGCTTTTATTGTAAAGAAACCTCCCACTTACAAGTAGACTGTCCGAACAGAAGGAATCGCCCAGTACTTCATGTCAGACAGCAAACATACAGCACGGTGCTGGGTGAGTCTGATGGGAGTAGTACGCTAAGCAACACTATGGACATGGAAACTGCAGTACTTTCCCCTGAATATCCAACCATATCAGAGGCCCTTCATAACAGGCCCCATTCCACAAACACAGATAGTTTTGCAGAAGTATCTCACCCATCAAATAACGTAGTTGAAACATCCCTGATTACTTTACATAGTAATGAAGAGGGAACTATGACGTCACGATCGGACAGCATGGGAAAGGGACACACCAGCCATCCAACAAAGCAGTCTGTGCAGCAGCCAGATACTATTGACGGACCTGTCACTACTGACGTACCCAAAACCCAATTTACGTGGTCGGAAGACATGGAATTTCAGGATGTCATACAAGAAGAACGAGAACACACACAAGTAATAGGCTTCCCAACAGTCTCAGTTCATTCGAAGCACCCTCCAGCTAACAATACCGTTCGCTCCCAATTACTTCACGTGCAAAGCACTGACATATTTCAGGAAACCATATCTACTACATCGGGGGCAGAGTTCACTTCCACCTCTGATGCAGCAATCAGAGTAAGTAAAAAGAAAGTCACGGACGTCAGTGGAAGTGCCCTACATCCACAAACAGGAGCAATACCCAAGGTCACAGATAAAGCCAACATTAAGGACACCCATAATCTTCCCATAAAAACTGTCAACAAAAACACTGCGAGGGAAGAAGATAAATTATATAACACACTAACACGAAGTGCATCACGTAGTCGCCGTAAATCACCGGAAGTGCACACCAGTAAAACATCACTCCAATGATCCCCTCAAATAATTGCTCATCGTCAGTCAAATGCACTCAAACATACTGATGCACGTCACCTTCATCCTATTGTTCTTTGCATATGAGTGTCTTGCGTTGTTTTGCGACTTTAAATATCAATGGCATCATAAGTTTAACGACACGTTTTCTACTTCAGGATTTTCTCAGGACTTATGATATTGACATTTTATTGCTTCAGGAAGTAAATGATCCAAACTTGGACTGGTTGAGTGGGTACGAATACATAGCAAATGTTGGCCTATCTCTCCGAGGCACAGCTGTCGTTTACAGATCAGGGTTAATTGTTTCGGAAGTGGAGTTACATCCGAGTGGCAGAATAATTGCTCTGCAATGTGATGACACATTAATTGTTAATGTCTACGCCCCTTCTGGATCACAAGGTCGTCTGGCAAGAGAACATTTATTTGAAGATGACATCAGATACTTTCTCCAGGGCCCGATCAATAATATCATATTAGCAGGCGATTTTAACTGTGTTTTAAACCCTCGAGATCAAACCGGCGCTTTCAACAACTGCCGCAGCCTCAAAAGTCTCGTAGACGGATTTAATCTCCATGATGTGTGGGAACTTAAACATGGAACCGACGTCCAATTTACTTTCTATCGTGCCGGATCAGCATCTAGAATAGACAGGGCATATATAGCACGAGGAATGCGAGATAGCCTGCATAGTTCCACAGTAGTGCCAGTATCTTTCAGTGACCATCACGCACTGTACTTGAAGTATTTAACAACGTCACGACCACCTATATATGGACACGGTTATTGGAAACTAAACGCATCCCTCCTTCACGACCAAGATGTGCGAAACAAATTTGAAACCCTTTGGATGAAGCTGCGCAGTAAAAGGTCGCAATATCCATATCATATGACTTGGTGGATCGAGGTTGTAAAACCTGCTATTAAAAAGTTTTTCCAGCAAATTTCAAAACAGCGTGCCTGGGAGAGGAGAAGTACTTTAAACTTTTATTATGATGTATTATATGAACTTCAGCAAAAGCAAGCAAATGGCGACGATGTCCTTGGTGAAATGAAAGAAGTTAAGCATTCAATTTTAAATATTCAGGAAAATTATTTAAAGGGTGCATTTATTCGAGCAAAGATTCCCTCAGTCATAGAAGAAGAACGTTCATCACTGTTCCACATCTTAACAGAAAGGCGTAAAGGGCAGCGAAAGACCATTACTAAACTTCGGGACGAGCATGGCAGCATTCAGTCGAACATGGATGATATCCTTCAAATTGGTGCAAAGTATTTCACAACTTTTTTCGCCGACGTCCAACTAAATAGCGAGCAAAGCGATGGGACCTTACAACAAAACCTACCCAGACTGACCGCAGAGGATGGATCGATGCTGGTAAGTGATATTACCTCGGCGGAGATTTTCACAGCACTAAGCCAAACTCAACGTCACCGCTCTCCTGGACCTGATGGAATACCACATGAATTCTATCAATTAATGTGGAATATACTAGGAGAAGATCTTCTTCAAATTTACCAGGAGATTATGGGAAACCCACAAATCATAACTGAAGAATTCACTGCTGGAATTATCATTTTAATTCCGAAGATCAGAAGACCACTTGGAATGGAGGATTTCAGACCTATCACACTTCTCAATACAGATTACAAAATCTTTACAAAAATCATAGCATCCCGAATCAAACCGCAACTGCTACAAATTATAGGGCAGTGGCAATCCTGTGCGACTCCAGGAAACAATATCATCTCGAACTTGTTGGTGTTAAGCAATATTATTATTCTACATGAGAAAACTTCTTCTAATCTTCCCCCTACGACACTAGTCAGTCTTGATTTTCAAAAGGCCTTTGACAGAATAAAACATTCATATCTATGGTCTACACTGCAAACCTTCGGGTTTCCTATCGGGTTGATTAAATGCATTACAGGACTGTACAGAACAGCACAATCTAGAGTAATCATTAATGGACATCTCACATCGAAAATACCCATCCGTAAATCGGTTCGTCAAGGATGCCCACTTTCTATGATCCTGTTCATCATAGCACTGGAACCCTTCCTCCGGAGGATAAACCAGAATGTAACAGGTCTGACGATCAATGAGAAAAAAGTGGCAGTAAGAGCATATGCCGATGATGTATGCATTGTTCTCACAGAGGAAAACGACGAAGACCGTATGCTGACTATCATAAACGAGTTTCAGCAAACATCTGGATCCCAAGTCAATCCATCAAAGTCTGGAATGATGTTGCTTGGGCAACATCCGTTACCCACACCTACTCGATCTTTCCCTATTGTGCAAAAGCTGAAGATTTTGGGAATTATTTACCAGAACAAATTTAAAGATATGATAAGTGAAAACTGGGCGATGGTAATCAATAAAGTGAGGCATACCTTATTCCAGCAAAATACCAGGTCCCTAAATCTCATACAGAAAGTATGGCACATTAATGTGTTTGCTTTATCCAATATATGGTATCTCGCACAATTCTTACCTGCAACGAAACAAATTAGCCAACGTTTAGAATTGTGTATCGGTCACTACCTCTGGAGAGGATCGCTGTACAGAGTCGCCCGCGACCAATTATACTTGCCAAATCTCCAAGGAGGCCTCAATCTAACCTGTGTCGATATGAAATGTAAAGCCCTCTTAGGGCGCACCATCCTCCGATCTATGTCAGGAACGCGGAGTCAAACAGAATTGACTTTTCTTCACCCACCAGCACTTATAACGATAAATGGGCGATATAGACACATACACCCGGCTTTTCGTGCCGTTATCAATGTAATAGACAGTTTACCTCAGGAAAGGAAAAATCAGGGGGAATTTAATTCAACGAAGAATCTATACACATATTTGCTGAAGGGGCAACAGAAGCCGCTATCAATAGAACATAAATTCACCCAAAGACATTGGAGAACGATTTGGTTGAACGCCTCAAATAAATACATCCCAATACAGTGGAGATCCACACTCTACTCTGTGATCAACGACATTGTGCCTACAGTGACTAAACGCATACGTCACAATATGGCTGAAGATGCTCAATGTAGACGATGTGGAGATGTCGACACATTAGTGCATCGAGTGACATCCTGCCAAGGGGCTCGAACAGTTTGGACTTGGACGACTGCTATACTGCGGAGAATACATCCGGGGATAGACCACCTACCAGCGGAGCGCATAATGGTTTGCGATTTTGAACTTACTGGGAAACCAAAACAAAACGCTGTAACCTGGTTTATAGCGGCAGCAGTGGACTGGAACATAACAGCGCACGAAAGAGGTGGGGGCACCTTAAGGGATTTTGTAAGTTCCATCAGAAGAATACGCTGGACAATGGTACAAAGCAAAAGTGTACAGAAGTTTGCAACGCATCTGTTTCAGTTTTGATTGTCGGATGTGACGGCCAAATTTTGAAACAGTACTGAGGGGATGTTTCGTTACAAACACTGAAAACTGCCTCTCAAAAACCAACACAACTCGGAAAGATTTGACCCAGTTCTATAAAGATGTTAGATGCAAAGATATACAAAACAATACCAAATGATTTATTTCGTGCATGATGCAAGCTTTTAACGTGATGGACGACGACGGAAATGTAAACATAGAACAGCTGAAGAAGAAAGCTCGTTTCGATCTACAGTGACGTCATCAGGGCGGACTTCATAAATGAGCTCAATGATATGGCTAAGAAGAGCAACGAAGGGTCTGGTCCTTGTGAGAGAGCATTCCTATTTATAATTTCAGGTTATAAGACACAAATGGGGAATATGGATACGCAAGAAATGATTACAACGGTTCAGAACATGAGTGGAAAACTTCTGGTGAACTCTTTATGTGAACTTTTCATGAAAAGTGACCAATATTTTATTTCATTCAGAGATATAAAACTAATGATACATACTGTAGGTCAATTGTTTACCAATAAATAAGAATTCTGAAAAAAAAAAAAAGACACACGGTCATTCACACCTGGCAATGATAAGTATATGACCCTGACCTGTACCTGTCTATCGTACTGTGGTTGTCGCTCGCTGTGGGCTACGTATAGATTCTAAAATTTGGAATTTTAGGACCGTGACCGCTTCCTTCTCAATCGTAGTCTCTTTTATACACACACTATTACATTCACCTCAATAACACAGGTTATTAGACCAATCATGCATTCATTCATTCATTCATTCATATCTGTACAATGTGACACTATCCAAGTACTGGAGCCTGTATGACCACGATGTAGCGAGCCCCTAAATGAATCATCAACAACAACAACTTTTTCACAGCATGAACCTTCAGAAATATTCCTTTATGTTTCCATTGGGACCAACATTTGTAAGCAAAACTCATAGAGAATATTACATTGCGCTAGAGCCTCCTACCTTTAAGCGTATATACTCTTTATGTATGGAGGACTAAATTAAGCTCAAGGTCTGTTATCGGTAGCTCTCACGGCAGAGGTTAATCGAATTAAAACGCTTAAGAGAGAATGACGTGCCTAGCGCGCATCTTCTGCACATGCCAGAAACATGAGAGTTGTGCTCGTTAAATCGTGCCGCGAGGGCAAGCCCAGAGATCGCAGGTTCGATTTACGGCACTAACAGCGGCTATCCTGAGTGTGGTTTTTCTCCGGGGTTTTCCACACTCCCTCCAGGCAAAATGCTGGGGCACCTACCCCATCCCTGTCCCCAAGACATTTTCACACACTACTACAGTCATCACAGGAATACAGATCATCAGACAAGTTCAACGTACATTGAACTACACGTGGCTAATGATCAAAATGTCCCAGGCCCCTCGAATTAACAACAACAAAATATCACGTGACAGCGGACACTGGCGCCTGAATATTATTTTCCATTCGATATTCACCTACACAAGACAGCTCAGAATCCAACGGCGGGACAGCAGGGAGACGTGTAAGGAATCGGAAATCAACGTCCAATAGGGGGAGAAGAGTTCTCGAAACTTCATAAAGGAATTCGTGCAAATTCAAAGGGGTATATGTATTTCAACTTCAAGGTGAATACTCTGCTATAGCCTGTAAGAACAAAGTTTTTTCTACGACATTTAGGGTGTCAGTGGAAAGACCATGGGCATAATCAGCACTTCAATGACGACATCAAGAACTGTTTAGACACCACCTCTGGGAAGGACAGTACTACCATCAGATAGGACGAGTTGGTATGGGTTTGCCAATCTCTCCGGTTGTAGCTATCCTGCACATGGGAACATTATGAGCAGAATCCACTCTCAACTTTATCCTATAACTTACGCCAAAATGTTGGCTTAGGCTTGTCGATGACACCTTTGTGATCTGGCAACTTGGCTGAGGGAATCTCCATGAATTCACCTTGCACTGAAATAATATCGAAGAGTGCATAAACTTCACCTACGAACTGGAAAAGGAAGGCTGTATTTGTTTCCTTACTGGATATCCTGATAACTCGCGACCATGTGGAACGCTAAGAAGGGGAGGGTACGATGCATGGGTCACAGATTCAAACCATCTTTAGTACACGTGTAGGGCATGCCCAAGCGTATACCAGGTGCAAGTAGTAAGGTGCGCTTCTCAGCAGTTTCCGAGAAATTAATTACATTCAATTGCAGTGTGGCGTCTATGTGCGTAGTACGTTAGCAATAAGCCAACGAGCGCGTGGTGCCCTGCTTCATAAGCGCGGGATCGCTGGATCGCAATTTTACCATGACTTCCAAAAACTATTATAGAATGCTTTACAGTCGGCTACCACGATCGTACCCCATTGCTGTGTATTAGCCAGGGAATACAAATATGTTAACACTCTAACCTGAAATAAATATTACATGAATTATTTATCACACAAACGAAGGGGGTGGGGGTTAATTAATTGGATGATATGCTTCGATTGTTATGCAGTCATCATCAAGTACGATGAGGCTTGAAATATGCGCCTTCCTCCACCCTAAACAAAACAATGCAAATCTACATTTTTTCATGATTAAACGTTCAGATCGCAAGACGATCCAAACATGTCATTCAACTAATCAATTAATCACCCTCACCCCTCCCTTGTTTGTGTGCTATTTAAATAATTAATGTAATATTTCTTTCAGATTAGGTTGTTTAAATATTTGTACTCCCTGCCTCATATAATTGTGCACAATCAAGTAGTCGGACTGAAAAGTCGAGCAACAGAGTAGGAGGAAGACGGATAAAATAAGAACAAAGGACTGGAAGAAGAAGATAGAGAGACCACGAATGCATCGGCGGGATTTTAGTATTAATTTTTGCATTCAATTATTCATTGATGATTTCTTCTTCTCAAGGTTTATTTCTATAAAATGCTTCTTGCGGAGTAGTTATTATGATAGACCGATACAACTTTGTATCCAAGTTCATAGGAGTAGTATGTCCGTAAAGTCTCTCCGCAGCGCGTGTCACGCCTTGCGGGATGTGTTGGGTTTGCAGTGCATCCATGTTATGTTGTTACAAGGAAAACAATTACATTAAATTAAGTAATGCAATTATGTATTCGGTACTCACCACTACCACACTGCACTCCGTAGAGTTTCCACCAGCACGGAAAATCTCTTTCACTAAAAACACACGCTCTTCAGTAGTAAGCATTCCCACTAGACTCAGCTTACACAAGAACTTGACAAGAACACAACTTACAGCGTCAACACTGTCAAGCACAGGCACTCACTGTCGGCAATAATGAACCGGTATTCCCCACCCTATCACTCCAGTTGAAGGTAACGAGGAACAAGTGCATGCTTATGCCAACCGCTGCGGTGAGACTTTGCGTATACAGCGACATGAATGTGCTGCCAAACAAACATGGCCGCTGCGGAGAGACTTTGAGGACGCTCTGTACTATAGAGAAGAATTTCCCAGGGATTTTTTTTTCAAACCAAAAATGCAGTATTTCAATGTAGGAAGTTTTTCATCAACAAGTGAAGAAATGTAGAGACCTATGAAGAATGGCCACATAACCTACATTTAACCTGCTGATAACTTAGATGCTCCTCCACACCTGTATGCTGCCTATCTTCATCTTTATATTTATATTATTATTTATATAAATAAATAAATAAATAAAAATTTCCATAATTTGTGACTACGTTCAGAAGGTGGTTTTTGCAGATTTCTTAATTCAAAGAACTGGTATGATACAGTACCAAACGTCTCCTCCTTTCCAATGCTAGCATAAATAACAAGTACAGTCACTTATTAAGTTATGAAAATAACACAGATCATCTGAAAGATTCATCACACACGGACAAGATCCTAAATAAACACACAAACAACAGCAACAACAAAAACGGTTGTATCGTCAGCTGCTGTGGAGCCCACAGTTATTACAACTGTGCCATAAGCATGGTACTGCAGTACAATTGTTATACATCACTCTAGTGATAAAATAAACTTGACTGATTACTGAGAGACCCGCAGCTTAGCTTTGCTCCTTTAAGTCGAGCACCACGATTGTATGGGGGACCTGGAAGTCCAGAGATCGAGATTTCAATCCTAGGTCTAACAGTGGTCATTCTGATTGTAGTTTACTCCTCTGCTTTTACCGCATTCCCTCCTGGAACATGTCAAGTACCGAAGCATGCACTGTTAAGGCCAGTACAGAGTAGTTATCAAACAAATTCAACACGCATCCATATAGGCCTACACGGGGTGATAACCGAGATGTCACAAAACCCCAAAGTGAATTAACTACAATAACAGAGCAGAGAGAATTTGTATTGTTGTTTATAAGTGCAGTTGGTGAGCTCTTTCCTAAATCCTTAGTGCCAGGTATTAACAATACGCCGTACAGAAAACAGAGGAGGGTGTTTCTTCAACTGTGATAAAACATTAGATGGCATACAACTAATCTTAATAAAACAGAGAGGTACCTTCACCTAATTTACTTGCATTCCATAATATGACATTTGTGCTAATCATCCAATGACTTTACAGTAAGGATCCTGATATTACATGGCTTTCTCCCTGGCCTGAGAGAAATATGTTATTAATCCTAGCTTACATTACGAATGTAGAGTCCTCCCAAGGACTCACAACTAGTGGGATGGTTGGTGACTACGGGACCCCCAGCTGTGTCTGGCATTACTTCCAATTATTTGTGCTGGGTTCCCCGCTATCATCTTACTGTTGAACTTTCTTGGTCAACTCTAGTTCTCTTCCAACCTCGACGGTATTAGGGTATCCGAGGCTTAGGGTGTCTTACACGTTCCCGCATCTTGCCTGATACCCTAATTTGTCGAGGCGTGTGATCCTTTCTTTTCATGATATCTCCTGCTACCTGCAAAAGCCATTAAAGGAAGCAGGGTGTCTGTTGCCCCACCATGCATGGTGCACCCTAAATAGTGTTACACCCTTCTTATGGCCGGTGAGTTTGGGAGTTGGCTACCCCCAAGGGATTCCTGAATTGGCTCCGATATTTCACCCTTTTCCCATTGACTTCCGGGTGGACCCTCTCCTCTTTCCCTTTTTTTTTTTTTTTATCTTCCCTCCATTGCTCTACCTCCTTTCAAGTCCCTCAGTCCTCGCTCATTGACAGTAGTCTGTCACGTGGCACAGTGGATAGTATTCTTGGCTCTCATCTCTGAGGTTCGGATTTAATTCTGGTCGGAGGGCTGAAACGGGGTTCACCTAGCCTCGTGAGACAAAACTGAAGAGAGGTGGGTTTGATTCCCACCTCATCCATCCTGGAAGTGGTTTTTCATGGTTTCACTACTTCTACTCCAGGCAAATGCCGGGATGGTTCATAACTTAAGGCTATGGCCACCTCCATTCCAATTCTCACCTGAATTACAAACTCTCTCTACTACAGACACCACAGTAACACAGGTTATCAGACATATTCTACACGTACCCAAGTACATTGGGATAAATGACCATGATGTCCAAGCCCCTCGAATGAAACAACAACATGTCATTTAATTCCCTAATTCCTTATTCCTTTATTACTTTTATCTATCTCAGACATAATAGCCTGCCAGCAAGAGTCATCGAAGGGATGTTAGAAGGGAAAAACACTAGAGGAAGACCACCACTTGCATACATCACACAGTTAATGACAGACCCGAACACAAAATCATATCGTGAATTGAAGAGGATGGCGGAGAATAGAGAAGATTGGCGAGTTGCTGCAAACCAGCCCTAGGGCTGTTAACTTAAGATAGACTTTTATCTATTTCTCCTCCTAGTTAATTGTAAATCAGTGGTTGTGTTAGTGTTCATTTCATCCCATTATCACCATATCACCGGGTGAGTTAGCCGTGGTCGTTATGGCATGGCTGCTGGCAGTCGCTCACTTCCGGGAGGCAAGGAGGTTCGAACCCCCCGCCGGCAACCTTGAAGAGGGTCTGCTGTGGTTTCCCATCTTCCTTCCAGGCAAATGCCAGGGTTGGTCCCTAATTATAGGCCACAGCCGCTACCTTCCAACTCCTTGTCCTTACATTCAAACTTTCCTCCCTACACAACACTCCACACGCGACGGTACTTGTAGCTCACCCACTGCGTGTCCGCCTCGAAGCAGCTACAAAAAAACTGGCGAGCCGAACATGTCCTCGGTCACTCCCGGCACTAAAAGCCATAGGCTAAAAAAAGGAAAAAGAAATACCATATCATTAGGCGCAGATGATTTACACCTTAAACCAACCCCCCCCCCTCTCTTCCATTATTAGGATAGTACGCATAATTTACGATCCTCACCCTTTGCTATACTTGAATCTGCTTTTCTTATAGAGCATTTAATCAAAGATAATTCCATAAAGATTATTGTTCCTCAAGTGGTGTGTTGCCATATTTCAACACAGAGGTCCTAAAACTCTGGAGATCTCTTATTTTCAATCAGTTGCAGCTTGGAGAACAATATATTCATTGACACAGTGCTTGTAGTATTAGTAGCTCGAAGAAAATACACTTTATGTTCGACCCTCACTATTATGTGTCAGATAACTGTATCACAATGATGGTCATTATAACACTGTTTTCCATTATGATACAGTTTCTCCAGCCAATCAGAGCTCGTTCATTGACCAATTAGGTAACGATAACTTCGCGCATGCGCTCAAAATCCAACATGTCGGACATAAACACAACATTGAACTATAATAAATTACCGACATGGAATACCCACCGTCCATATGTTCGCGTAAATAAACTGGCGAATATGAGACAAGAAATAGCACTGTACCTTAAAATCACCAACACTAATTTCTACACAGCGCATTGTCTTCAACTGACACCGGTGACAATATTACTGAGGGACGGTAGATGTAAACATATGGTTTGCATATGGCATTGCAAACACACAGAGCGCATGCGTCGGTCGTTCAAAGCTCTTGAAATGCAGAGATATAACACCCAACGCTCGCTCTGCGATCACAAAATTCCAGCAGCTGACTCTCAACAGATATTTATGAATATTTATGTTATAACATATAATAAAGTTATAATTATCGTCGAACATAAACAGTCGTATGCAACTCGCCTATAATGGTAATTAAGACACTCGTATGGAAATTATAAAACTCGCATACGCTCGTTTTATAAAAAATACTCGTGTCTTAATTATAGCCATTATAGGCTCGTTGCATAATGTACTATTATGTTCGACCCTCACTATTATGTGTCAGAAAACTGTATCATAATGATGGTCATTATAACACTGTTTTTCATTATGGTACAGTTTCTCCAGCCAATCAGAGCTCGTTCATTGACCAATTAGGTAACGATACCTTCGCGCATGCGCTCAATATCCAACATGTCGGACATAAACACAACATCGAACTATAATAAATTACCGACATGGAATACGCACCGTCCATATGTTCGCGTAAATAAACTGGCGAATATGAGACAAGAAATAGCACTGTACCTTAATATCACCAACACTAATTTCTACAGAGCGCATTGCCTTGAAACGACTCCGGTGACAATATTACTGAGGGGCGGCAGATGTAAACATATGGCCTGCATATGGCATTGCAAGCACACAGAGCGCATGCGTCGGTCGTTCAGAGATCTTGAAAGACAGAGATATCATACTCAGCGCTCGCTCTCCAATCACAAAATTCAAGTGGCTGACTCTCAACAGATATTTATGAATATTTATGTTAAAACAGATAATAAAGTTATAATTATCGTCGAACATAAACAGTCGTATGCAACTCGCCTATAATGGTAATTAAGACACTCGTATGGAAATTATAAAACTCGTGTCTTAATTATAGCCATTATAGGCTCGTTGCATAATGTACTATTTTGATAACATCTAATTAACACAGTATTAATGGAAAAACGCTGATTATTTACTTTCTCATACTTGAAGGTTTTTACTGCTTATTTGTTTTGACATTTGTAGTTTTTTCTTTGTGTTTGGGGACTTGAAACTTGAGAGTTTCACAGTAAAAACCACAAACGTTAACAGAGTGACTTGAGATATCAGATTACATCTAGATAAAATTAACAACTTGTCAACAGACTCGTAGACATTTACTTCTTATTAGTATTTGTTTCCATTTACCGACAGCAGTAGCTACGATCGCTAAAGCGCAGCGCTAGGCCAAGGGGCCAAGCTACCTGCAGACTCGGTAGACGTGGGTTCGAGCCCCACCGTCGGCCATCCTTGAAATGGTTTTCCATGGTTTACGATTTTCAACTCCCGGCAAAAGCTGGGACGGTACCTTCTGACAGGCCACGGCTGGATCATTCCACATCATTGGCCAGTTTCATTCATTTCATCTCCCATTAACGTCTCTCATGAGGTTGGCGTCAGGAAGGGTATTCAGCCGTAATATCATCCACCACATAGAATTTCATCGTACCTCATCCCCGACCATGTTGGGAATGGGAATAATAAGGGGTAGCCTGGGAATGGGAATAATAAGGGGTGGACATACAATTACAGTGTTTATATTTCCATTTCGGGTGCTTATCGCTTCAAGCGATTTTCAGCAGTAAACCTTTGTGGATGAGTTGCAGGAGGGTGACAGTTTTATGAGTGGCTTTCTGATTATCACCTGGCAACATTGTCGATATTAATACATTTTTCGTTGTAGTGAGCTTAACATTTCAGTATATCACAGCAGTACTAGCTGCACTTCCCAATAATTAGGATTGCATTAGTGTTGGCCGACTGAAAAGGCAATATCAATAATTAATATTTATTCTAACCATTTTACAAACGGAGAACCAGAAACAGATGAACTTTAAAGCCTGAGCTATTGTGATTTGCGAGCTTATCGTCCGGAGGCTCATAAGAGACTGATGCGCCAGCACGCTTCTTATTATAAGACAGGCTGTTCCAAATCCAAGAGTTTGAGTATGCGTACACGCGAGTACTCAGCAGTAATGCTCGGAGCACGGTTGGAGAGGGATTGGGGGTGATAGCCAATACGTTACTGGGCGAAGGTCATAGTTTAAGTCCATGCGCTTCCTGACAGTCTTGATGTATCCACGGCTTAGTAACGGCCGGCCGCCCCTACAGCAGAGCTGTATTGCATATTGCAGGTTTACTCACACGAGGCGGCGATTACTCAGGTGCTCACGGGCGAGCTGGTCGGCTGGAAGAGTCTGTTATAAGATAATTACTATTAGAATTTTAGCTTTACTGGAAACAAACGTAGGCCTTTGTTGTTGCGAGTAATGTGTCCTGCTATAATAAATTATATCTGAATCTTAATGACTTATTTCATGTAGTGCGACTAGTTATGACTTGCTGGTCTTGTAGGGAAGAAATAAAGCTTTCTTTTCGTTTCTACGTTAGTTATTAATACTACTACTACTACTTCTAATAATGATAATAATAATAATAATAATAATAATAATAATAATAATAATAATAATAATAATAATAATAATAATAATAATAAAAACTAACCCAATAAATCTACAGTCAATTGAGGACTTGGACGTACTAAGCGACTGCTGCTCAGCCATATGGCCAGCAGAATGCGGAATGGATCTTCGGTACCAGTAAAATAGGCTGGATGGAGCCATCTCATAGGTTTTTTCTGGATGGTCAATGACATAGTTCATAGTTGTTATTCCTGACTTAATTTTGTATAGAGTAACAATCTCTTTAGCCATTATATCTATAGGAGTAATTCCTGTAATAATGCACAGTGCCTCATGATATGCAGTGCGGTACGATTTTGCTATTCTCAAGAGAATAAGTCTTTTCACTCTCACGTATTTAATCATATTACATTTCTTTTCTAGGGATTCAATCCAGATCAGAGCAGCATATATTGCTCCTTTATATATTGTTTCCAAAGCCTGGTGTTTTAGACCCCATCCTATTCTAGTCGATTTTCATCATGCGTTTATTAATTTAATAAATTTTTCACTAACTTTATTGATGTGGTCATTGAACTTAAAGCGAGAGTCTATAGTTATTCCTAGATATTCCATCGTATCTACTTGTACAAGACGTTTCGAATTCATAAAGATATCAATTTTTTGTCTTCTTTGCTTTTCTTCTTCTTGATATTAGAGTAACTCTTGACTTACTTTCATTAAAACGGGTTTTGTTTTCTGTTGACCACTTAGTAACTTTCCGTAATTCCATATTCACAATATTTTCTGCTTCAATTTCAGTTTCAGCCTTAACTGCAATTATAAGGTCATCAGCAAATGTTATAGTTTTGTTGTTTTTACCGTATTCCAAACTGAGCAGTGCATTATGCTCTACATTCCAGTACCCCGGTCCACAACATGAACCTTGAGGACATCCTTTATTAACTACTGTTTCTACTTGGATACTATTGGAATTCATGAATGTCATTCTATCCTTGAAGTAGCTCTTAGTCAGGTAGTATAAATTTCTCAGCCATTTAAAGTCTTTTAGGGCCTTTAGGACACATGGCCACCACGCAGAGTCGAAAGCTCCTTTGACATCAAGACTAACTAAAACGGTAATTTGACCATTTTTGAACGCCTCAGTTATAAATTCCTTAAGTGCCATAGCTGCATTAGTAGTAGACTTTTGAACTGTGAAGCCATATAGATTTTCGTTCAGTAGTTTATTGGTATAGAGGTAGTGATTTAATCTGTTTATTAGAAGTTTTTCAAATACTTTGCCCGCCACATTTATCAGGCTTATTGGTCGGAATTTAGAGGGATCCTGAATCTAATCTTTCCCTGGTTTTGTGATTGGTATAAGTCTCGCATTTTTCCATCGCTTCGGGAAACAAGCATTCTTCAAGCAATCATTATATTATGAAATTACATAATATTTAATAATAATTTAATAATGAATGATGGTTGACTGCAAAACCTGGATAGAATATGTGGGAAAATGAGTCATTTACGAGTTGTTATTTGTGAGCCCCTACCAATGTACGATTGCGTGTGCACAAGATGAGCGGCTGAATTGAGGGCAGAAGTTCAAGTCCTGTACTGCTTTGGTATAAATTCATTGCAGCATAAAATTCGTAATTACATAACTACAGCCTTCCTGCTGTCCTGCAGGAAGTAATACGTTGTGGAATAGATTTTATATCAGTGCTGTATACGTATTAAGCTTATTATCTCATCTCTCACTCATTTTATTATACACAGTAAACTTACAATTGACGGCGAAAAGTGAGAGTAAGGACGACTGTTAGCAGTGTATAAGCATGTGCCACTCTAGCGTAATTGATTTGATGAAGCCAGAGCAAGTCCCAGGTGGTCGGACAGACAGCTGTCACATCAGCTTGATACAGAGTTACTACGGAACGTCATGTTTCCAAGTTTCATTCTTTGAGTACCAGGATATGATGTTGTTGTTGTTGTTGTTGATGATGATGATGATGATGATGATGATGATGATGATGATGATGTGGATGAAGATGATGATGATAAAAGTTGTTTTAAGGAACCTAATATCTAGGTCATCGGGCCAATTAAATCAAGAAAGGGAAAGACTCCCTAGGCCTCGAATACCCTAACACTATCGAGGTCGGAAGAGAACAAGAGTTGACCAAGGAAGGTCAACTGGAAAGATGTCAGAGAGGAGCCTGGCACAAGTAAGTGGAAACAATGCTGGGCTCAGCTGGGGTCCTGTGGTCGCCAACCCACGTCGTGAGCCCCTAGGGGGATGGCCAGGAGAGGACATAGCAAAGTGAAATAGGAAATTTCACGCTCAATGTTTAGGCGATGAAACAACCAAACCGTAATATGCAATTATTGAAACGTTTATTTCAGAAACCATTCAAGTGACAAGAGTGTCATTTTGAGAAAAACATTACAAATACCTAGCAGCGCACTGGAATTTTCGCATGTTGTTTCATGGTTTTTAGCCTACTTTTCACATTTTGCAAAAATGAGGAAAATGTAGACTTATGAGATCGGGCAAATGTGTGTCTGTCTGTCTGTCCTTCTGTCTGTCTGTGTGTGTGTCCCCCCCTATCAATTCCTAAACGGCTGCAGCAATTGTAACAAAATTTGGTACGAGTAAAGATCTATACCTGAATATCTCACGACCATATTTGAAAAAGATGTCAGTGCTACCAACTGCTGAAAAATCGCAATTGAAATTTGAGCTCCATGTTGGATATCTTGGAAGGTATGAATGGGAGCTATTTCAAAATTGGCACACGTATAGACAATAATATTGCAGTTTAATTTCCAGGAGGCCATACATGGCAGTGTTGCCAAAATGATTATAAGCCTGCTGATAGGTTCAAATTTTAAATGCATATAACTTCTACACTATCAATTGGATTTCAACCAAATTTCGTATGTGATATGTATGCATAAACAGATATGACTATGCGTATTCTTAAGAGCCACAAGGCTGACAACTGTTAATAAATGCTCTCAATTTTTTTAAATCCAAATACCCATATATCTGAAAGTATGCAAGCCGACAGCTTTAAACTATGCACACGTATAGTAAGTACCTGACATTATATATTAATTTGGAGTAACTTATATACGTCAGTGCTACCAACATGATTCTAAGCCTGCTGAGAGGCCCAACTTTAAATACATGTAACTTCTATACTAACAAATGGATTTCATTCAAAATTGGCACAACAATAGATCATTTTATTTCAGATTATTTCTGACCAATGCAAGCATGGCATTGTTGCCAACATGATTTTACGCGCGCTGTTAGATCCAATGTTTATCTGTATGTAACGTCCATGCTATCCATTGGACTTCAACCAAATTTTGTATTCTGTACCCTAAGAAATGGATCTAAGAATATATTCAGTCACCAGGGCTGCCAAATGTGATTCTCTATTAGGCTACATTTTGCCAGGTATGCAGTATTTCGAACCAATTAGAAATTTCGATAATACCAACTTAATTTCGTAATTATTCTAGATAGATCCATATAGATTAAATCTTAAATCTAACATTTTAAGAAAAGTAGGCTCTTTAGTTCGTCACGGAACTTCTTGTTTCCTTAAATGAAAGCATTTCAATGTACTTTATACAAGAAAAAGACTGTTTTCCCATTTGTTGTTTGAGTCTTCAGGCTTTTGACTGGTTTGATGCAGCTATCCATGCCTCCCTGTCCTGAGCTAATCGTTTCATCTCTACATAGCTACCACACCCTATATCTGAGGCTATCTGTTTAACATATTCTAACCTTGGTCTACCCCTACAGTCCTTGCCCTCGACCCTTCCTTACATAACTAAGCTTGCTATTCCTGGGTGTCTTAGTATGTGTCCTACCAACCTATCTCTTCTCTTCATTAGCAGTCGCCAGAAACATCTCTTCTCTCCAACTAGTCTTAATACCTCTTCGTTTGTAACCCTATCTAGCCATCTGATCTTCATCATTCTCCTGTAACACTACATTTCAAATGCTTCAATTCTCCTCTTTTCTGCTGCACCAATAGTCCAAGTTTCACTTCCATAGAGTGCCACGCTCCAGACAAAGGCCTTCAAAAATGACTTCCTTATACCTAAATCTATATTCGATATCAACAGATTCCTTTTGTAGAAATGCTTTCCTTCCCTGAGCTAACCTACTTTTTATATCCTTTTTGCTTCGTCCATCAGTGGTTATTTTGCTTCCTAAGTAACAGAATTTTCCTACTTCATTTAATATTTCACCTGCCAATATGAAGTCCATAGAGGTTTATGATTTATTTCGGCTGCATTCCAATATTTTTGATTTACATTTATTAATTTTCATCATGAATTCTTTCCTCAAGTCGGAGTCCATACCATTCAAAAACTCATTCAAATTCTCAGGCGTGTCGGCTAAGATGACTATGTAATCAGCAAATCTTAGAGTTGAAATTATTTCTCCTTGAATCTTCACTCTGTAACGACCTTCCGTTTACTATTGGTAAGGATCCTCACTTTCTTGAAGATGTTGCAGCAGTGGAAACGTGCACCTTTTAGTCTTGCGCTGGGCCCATGAAACAGGACTAGATGAATGAAAGGAGAATTGTCTCAGAGGCGTGGACTGAACGTACATTCACATCGCTGTGAATGCAAGTTCAATTCGAATGCCGTAATTATAACGAAACCATGGGCCTAGCCTAGTTGCATAAAGATAACGAACCAAACATCGTACGAAATAAAGTACTCAGACACTACGCATAAGCAATGGAGAGTTAACGTATTGACCAAAGAAATCAAGGAATGACGAGGAAGTATTACATGCTATGAATGAGGTTAAGTGGACGTCAAAAATGTGACATTAGGTAAAATAATGGGCGAAAGGACCGAAACGTAAATGTCATGATCGATAGGAGGTAACGGTAAAGGGAGGACACATTTTGGAAAAGTATACTCATTAAGAGTAATATACATTGTGAAAAAAAAAATTAAAATGGCTAGACAAGAGAGTCAGGAAAAATGGGCCTACCGTCAAAGTAGCGAACGGTAACCCTAATAGCCCGGAAATAACACAGGAGGTGAGGGATTTCGAAAAGGACGGAGTTTTAATAAAAGCACGCGTAGATCTGACGTAAATAACCAAACCTAAAAAGGGGCAAGTAGCCGAGATTAAAAATAATTACGAGAAAGGTATCATAACACAAAATAAAAGATATCCATCAAAATAAGTTACGATAAAGGGAATATGGTAAACTCGTAGACTTGCGTGAAAAGACGCAATCTTAAGATAATGAAGGCACACATAAGGTAAGTGGCGTACGGTATAGGTCTTACTTCGGGCGGAGGCACCACAGTAAACCCAGACCAAAATACCCACACAAAAGGGACAAAAGTAAGGAGATAAAGGTAACGGGAACAAACAAACACACTATGGACATACTAAATAGGCGAGACACCATAGTATTCCATAAAAAACATAAATACGCACTCACACACGCTAGGGAAGTAAGTTGGGACTTACCTTGATGGAATCAGGGCAGTCGGGCATCACAGAATTACAATTAATAAACGAAATCTACGCCACTACGCGCACCGGTTATAAAAACACAAAAAAGGGATAAAAAGATAAAGGGAGCACAGCATCTCGAAAACGAGAGCGGGAGCTCAAAAATATTGAATCCTACAAGGGAGAGAATTAACAGAAGACTGCCCAGAGACAAACAAGGGGTTGTCACTGGTAACCGAAAAGAGAAGCAAAAAGGGAAGAGGTGTCACTAATCATGATTCGGCATAGCAAAACGTTACTATAACGAACCTTGATCAGCAATTATAGAAACGCCCACTGATCTGCTTGGTTATTCTGGCCAGTAACAACCAAGATGAAAATAGAATAATTCCGATAATTGACACGCAGAAGAAAAGAAAAAGGGGGAAATGACTACAAATGGAAGAATACGGTTCAACTCCCACATTAAACTTTTCTCCAATTTCCTTCATTGCTTGCTCAATGTAAAGATTGGAAAGTATGGGTGATAAGTTGCAGCCTTGCCTTACACCTTTCTGAATACCAGCTTCTCTCTCATGTCCTTCAGCTCGAACAACTGCTGCCTGGTTTCTGTTTAGATTGCATATCACCCTCCTATCCCTGGACTTTATTCCAATCGTTTTCAAAATGCCAAACAATTTAGTCCAATCAACGTTATCAAAAGCCTTTTCTAAGTCTACAAATGCCATGAACGTTCTCTTATCTTTCCTTATTCTACCTTCCAAAATCAGCCTGAGACTCAGTAGAGCTACCCTTGTTCGTACATTTCTCCTAAAACCAAACTGCTCTTCACCCAACTCCGTTTCTATTTGCCTTTCCATCCTCTTGTAAATTATTGTAGACAGGATCTTTGAAGCAAGAGTAATTAAGCTGATTGTACGGTAATCTTCACATCTGTCACCTCCCACTTTCTTCGGTATAGGGATGATAACATTCTTCTTGAAATCAGAGGGTACCTCACCTGTCTCATAAATCCTCCACACCAAGTGATATAACCTGATCAGACCTTCATCTCCTATGCAGCGTAGCAACTCAATCGGTATATCATTTATGCCTGGTGCTTTGTTCCTGCTTAAGTCTTCCAATGCTTTGTCAAATTCCGATCTCAATATTGAATCTCCTTTTGCATCCTCATCAATTTCCTCCTCCCTTTCCATTACATGATTCTCAATCTCCTTTCCCTTATACAAACACTCTATGTAAGCTTTCCATCTCTCAACCTTCTCTTCCCTATCTGTTAGAGGCTTTCCATTTGTGTCCTTAATATTACAGCACTTAGTCTTCTTTTCCCCAAAAGTATTCTTAATTCTTCGATAAGCTGTGGCTACTTTTCCTAATTTCAGACAATTTTCTATGCCTGCACATTTCTCTTTCAACTATTCTTCTTTCACTTCCTTGCATTTCTTGTTAACCTCATTTCTCAGACGTCTGTATTCTGCTTTCCCCTTTTCATCTCTTACAATCTCGTGTTTCCGCCTCTCGTCCATCAATAGTATATCCTGAGTGATCCACGGTTTTCTACCTATTCTTTCTTTCCTGCCAATGTTTTCTTCTGCGGATTTTCTTATTTCATTCTTCAAAAGTGCCCATTCGTCTGCAATTGAAGTTGGTTTAGGGTTTTTCATTAGTCCTTCCCTTAGACTCTCCTTGAATCTTTCGTTTACATCCTTCTCTTTCAGTCTGTCTACTGCCCACCTTTTTGGATTTTGACTTTTCTTCAGTTTCTTCAACTGGTTCATGCAATAATGGAAGAGTGCAACCATTTTTGATAGCGTTGCTCTCAATATTGTGAAGGGTTTCGTAATAATGAAGTAAATGTTTGTTTACAAACAATATTTATTTATAGGCTATATTAGACTAAATTACTTAACAGGAAACATACCTTACAGTCTAAAATCTTTACTGACAGCCAACTCATTATTAGTGAAGAGATATTCATCTTCATGCACAAGGTACACAAACACAGTACACAGTCACTGTGTTAATGTTCTTACATATTCTATCATCTTAATGTTTATAAAAATCTAAAAATAACAATAACTTATATATTTTGTATGAAGCATGCAAAGGTTGCATTAAACAAAGTGACACGTCCACTCTGAAAGTTTAATGTACCTTATTAAATGTTAACTATTGCCATATCTTATTTTATTTAGTACAGAGGAAATAGGCTGTATAATAGAGCCTGTTCACTATAAGCTGTATTTCTGTACTAATCCCTATATCACATCATCATCATCTTCATCATCATTTTCCATCTTCAGTTTCCCAGGTGTGGCAAACAAGCACTCTCCATCTTGTCCGATCTTGGTACACCGTTTGTTCTTGGATATCGTCCCAGTTAAAACCATTCTTCACCACCTCTGATCTAACTGTCTCGATCCATCGTCTCCTTGGTCTTCCTCTTGGTCTCTTCCCTCTGACATCCAGGTTGAAGTACTTCTTAGCTGTTCTAGTGCTATCCTTCCTTATCACATGGCCATACCACTGAAGTCTGCGTTTCCCCAGAACATTGGTAACAGGGACCCTAAATCACAATAGAGCCTAAAACTGTAACTACTGTCGAATGTGTTAATGACGTTAGATACGTGGCGCCCTGGAGGGAAATATGACTGACGAATTTATTTTGGTGTCACAGATTTCTCTCTTTCTGTGGATGCTCCATCCATCATGTGTCCACTGAGGCCTGTCAATTATCAGTGAGGAACTCTGTCAGTTAGGAAACAATACATGATTTGATACTTGCCTCTATTGTGTGCCATGGAAAATCGCTGCTTTAATCGTGTATGATTCAAAGGTTTTGCGTTCGATTATTACTCTTCCTAAGAAATTGTACTTAGGCTGTGTGTAGCCTTATGAAGATAATTTAATGCCTTCTTTAACCATCATTGAAATGGTTGTTACAGTATTATTGTTAATTCATTTTAAATACAGGGGACATCTCCACAGTGTGTGCTTTCTGTGGTGACTGTGGTAATGTCTGTGTACTTCTAGTTATAAAGCTTAGGAATTGAGTTGTTGTTGATGTTGTTGTTAATAATTCATTTGAGGGGATTGAGACATCTTGATCATCAGCCCCATGTGGTAGGATGCATGCTGAACTTATCCGATCACCTGTTGTGAGGTTTGAAGCCATTTTTCAGTGTTGCTTTAGTAAAGTAAAGGTTGGTGCTTTTCAGTCGGTCAACTTTTTTCAGGATTAGGGTATAACCCAACTCTTTATGGTACATTAGTGTTGACCGACTGAAAAGCACCAAATTTCAGCTGATAACCTGTATTGCTGTGATGTCTGAAGTAGTGTGTGTAACTGTGTGAGGGACAGGGATGAGGTCGGTGCTCCGGTATTTGAAGTAAGGTACTATCCTGGCATTTGCCTGTAGGGAGTGTGTAAAACACTGAGGAAAAAAGCACACCCAGGATAGCCTCTGTCAGCGCCGAGATTCGAACCTGTGACCTCCAGATTTGCTGCAGCCGCCCGTGAGTCCGTGGTGCGCGATTTAACGACCAAGGACTTGAAGTAGGTGCTCTGGTACTTGAAATATGGTACCATCTCAGCATTTTCGTGTGAAGGAAGTTTGCAGAGAACTTAGGGTAAAACACACTAAGGGTGGTCACTGTAGATGCCGAGTCTCGTGGTGCGCAACTTGACGCGCAATGCTACGTCGCGGGGTAACATACGAGTTGATTCCCGTCTGTTTCCACTTCTCCTCCAAACAAACACCGGTATAGCACCCATTTAAAAGCCTCGGCTGCCTCATTTCCAATCCTAACCCCGAAGATAAGAGCACCATCGATGGGAATGACATGAGTTGAATCGAACTATATTGAAGAGATAGAAGCCAGTTTTTCAGTGTTGCCTAGTTGCAATAAAAAAAAATATCTCCAGTCGATCAACACATATTGTGCCCAATTACATTAAGCAGGAAAACAAGTATTTATATGCAACTAGCTGAAGTACCCGTGCTTCGTTACGCGTCATTAATAAATTAAAATGTGAAGGCGACAGTTAAAACAAGGGATAGGCGAGGTGCTGCGCAGAGGGAGATTAAGGATGGAACATTTTGTCCAACTACACCGCTCGGCGTTGACCGTGTTTCATAGCACAAATTTAGGTTTTACTCGCTAACCGTTGGAGATACCTTTCGGATAGAAAATGTAATTTTAAACCTCGTATATGCCATCAAAAGTTTGCTATTTCTTAGCGTTCTGTTTTTATTTGAAATGGAAATATGAAAGTATGAAACCAAAGGGTGTAGTGACGTCACTAAAATGGTCGCCATCTTTAAATAGTGCAAAGTATTGAAATCAAAAGTAACCTACATGTTAACCAGGTAAATCAGCTACTTCCATGTAAAATTCATGTAAATCGGACCAGTGGTACTTGCGTGATTGAGTAATACACAGACACACACCATCTCATTTTTAGCCTCGCTTCGCTCGCGTCATAGTCGTGTCATATTGTTATTCAATGAAATGCATGTTTAAACCCGTTAACACCCCTTTAGAACCTGAATACCCAAAACTCCCTCCTTAGTAGACGTTTTCGACACACAACAAACATATCCCCAAAATATCATTCTTCTAACTTTAATAGTTTTGGTTGGTCGATGAGAGTGAACATCCAAAAATCCTTCCTTAGTGGACGTTTTCTTCGAGAATTTCACCCCTCACCATAGGCCCCTTAAATTGCATTTATGAAAAACGGTCGAACACAAATTTATTTTATTTATTTATTTATTTTTAAGCTGATTGATTTCCTCCGAGTTTCAAACTCCTCGCCTATGTCGTTTAAGAGATACACGCTCCGTCAGGAATCTTTCAACCCCCACTTTTCATCCCTTTCACCTCATAATATACACTACATCGAAAACCATTAGACATATGTCAGCTTATTTTTAATGATTAGTATATGTTCCAAGTATCACATGCCCAAATGAAACCACTCGTGAGATATTGTTATTCAATGAAATGCAGGTCTACCCCCTTAACGCCTCTTTAGAACCTGAATATCCAAAACTCTTTCCTTAGTGGACGTTTTCGACGTACAACGAACATATCCCCAAAATTTCATGTTTCTAACTTCAATAATTTTGGCTGGGCGATGATGAGTGAGTGAGTCAGTCAGGACATTTTCTTTCATTTATTTTTGATAATTTCACCCCTCCCCATGAACCCCTTAAATTGGATTTATAAAACAAACGGTCAAACACCTATTTACTTATTTAAAGCTGTTTTCCCCCTGAGTTTGATGAGTAAGTCAGTCAATCAGTTAGGACACTTTCTTTCCTGATTCCCCCCCCCCCCCAGAATTTCACCCCTCTCCATGGACCCCTTAAATTGGATTTATGAAAAAACGGTCGAACACCTATTTACTTGTAATTTAAGCTGTTTTTTCCCGCCGAATTTCAAACTTCTCGCCTATGTCGTTTCAGAGATACACGCTCCGTTAAGAATCCCTCAACCCACAATTTTCACACCTTTCATCTCATAATATACACCACATCGATAAACCCTTAGACATATGTCTGATTATTTTTAATGGTTAGTTTATATACCGAATATCACATCCCCAAAGAAACAACTCATGAGATATCGTTATTCAATGAAATGCACGTTTACCCCCTTAACACCTCTTTAAAACCCGAATAAACAAAAATCATTCCTTAGTTGACGTTTTCGACATACAGCGAACATAAAATTTCATATTTCCAACTTTAATAGTTTTCGCTGGGCGTGATGAGTGAGTGAGTCAGACAGGAAATTTTCTTTCAATTATTTTTACCAGAATTTCACCCCTCCCCATGGGCCCCTTAAATTGGATTGATGAAAAAACGTTTGAACACCTATTAACTTATTTTTAAGCTGTCTTTTCCCCCTGAGATTGATGAGTGAGTGAGTTAGTCAGTCAGTTAGGACACTTTCTCTCCTTTTTCCCCCCAGAATTTCACCCCACCCTACTGGCCCCTTAAATTAATTTATGAAAAAACAGTCGAATACCGATTTATTTACTTTTTAAGCTGATTTTTTTTCGCTGAGTTTCAAATTTCTCGCCTATGTCGTTTAAGAGATAGGCCTACACGCTCCGTTAGGAATCCTTCAACCCCCACTTTTCACCCCTTTCACCTCATAATAATATACCACATCGAAAAACCCTTAGACACATGTCTGCTAATTTTTAATGATTAGTTTATATGCCCAGTATCACATCCACAAATGAAACCACTTTTGAGATATTGTTATTCAATTAAATGCAGGTTTAACCCCCTTAAGACCTCTTTAGAATCTGAATATCCAAAAAACATCCCATAGTGTACGGTTTTGACATACAACGAACATATCCCCGGAATGTCATGTTTCCAACTTCAATATTTTTGGCTGGGCGATGATGAGTGAGTGAATGAGTCAGGACATTTTCTTTCAATTTTTTTCTTCAGAATTTCACCCCTCCCGATGAACCCCTTCGATTTGATTTATGAAAAAAAACAACACTCGGACAGCTATTAAAGCAGTTTTTCCCCCTGAATTTGATGAGTAAGTCAGTCAGTCAATCAGTTAGGACACTTTCTTTCCTGCCCCCCCCCCCCAGTATTTCACCCCTCACCATGGGCCCCTTAAATTGGATTTATGAAAAAACGGTCAAACACATATTTAGTTATTTTTTATGCTGATTTTTTTCCGCTGAGTTTCAAACTCCTTGCCTATGTCGTTAAAGAGATACACGCTCCGATAGGAATCTTTCAATCCCCACTTTTCACCCCTTTCACATCATAAACACATCGAAAGACCCTCAGACACGTGTCTTGTTACTTTTTAATGATGAGTTTTTATGCCGTGTATCACATCCCCCAATGAAACCAATCGGGATATATTGTTATTCAATGAAATGCAGGTTTAACGCCCTTAAGACCCCTGTAGAACCTGAATATCCGAAAATCCTCCCTTAGTAGACGGTTTTGACATACAATGAACATATCCCCAAACTGTCATGTTTCCAACTTCAATAGTTTTGGCTGGGCGATGATGAGTGAGTGAATGAGTCAGGACATTTTCTTTCAATTTTTTTCTTCAGAATTTCACCCCTCCCGCTGAACCCCTTCAATTTGATTTATGAAAAAAAACTCTCGGACAGCTATTAAAGCAGTTTTTCCCCCTGAATTTGATGAGTAAGTCAGTCAGTCAATCAGTTAGGACACTTTCTTTCCTGCCCCCCCCCCCCAGTATTTCACCCCTCCCCATGGGCCCCTTAAATTGGATTTATGAAAAAACGGTCAAACACATATTTAGTTATTTTTAGCCTACTTTCGATTTTTGCAAAAAATGAAAGTAGACTTATGAGATCAACACAGGGCGAAAAAAGTGTGTCTGTCTGTGTGTGTGTATGTGTGTGTGTGAGTCTGTGTGTGTGTGTGTATGTGTGTGTGTGAGTCTGTGTGTGTGTGTGTGTCTGTGTGTGTGTGAGTGTGTGTACTCTGAATGTCTGTCCCCCCCTATCAATTCGAACACGGTGAATGCGAATTGAACGAAATTTGGTACAAAGGTAGCACTAGCAAAGGACACCTCAGTGTCATGTTTTATATCGCCGCCATCTTTACTAAAACTGAATGGCGGCCACTCAAACGTTCAAAACCTAAAATCAAATAACGACTAACCAAATCATCCGATCTCTACCAAATTTGGTAACAACATACCTTCGTATAGGATGCGTCTTGTGACCAAACTACAAGGTCGTCCGCCATTCCATTTCAGGATGGCGGCCGTGCGAAATATGCAAACTTTATAATCCATATCATGGGACCCACCAGTTCCGATTATCGAGCCGAGAATCGTTTTAACTGTTCTAAAGGAAGAGGCACGTTCGAAATTAAAAGTTTATTTTGTAATACTATAGTGCAGACGTGATTTTAAAAAGCTGAGCTGATTCAGTAATAAGACAAGATGGCAGCGGATATCTTGTGCCTGACTTATATTTCACTAATTTGAGTATTGCATGCAATATAGCGTACTGATACAAAATAAATAAACTTTGTATGAAATGCTTTATATATAAATAATATACTGCAGTGATGAAATCGTTTAGTATAAATCATTATTTGCTAACAAGTTCTATGTAAGTCATTTTATATAGAACGATATTCGTTGACACAATTAGCTCAGAGGTAGAGCGTTAGCCTATCGCTGAAATGCCTATGGTTCAAACCCGATCAGAGCTAGGTTTTTTGCTTGAAATGTTATATGTTTATTGTTTTGTAATGACTCAGATGTTTTAAAATTAAGCGTTATATTGTGCATATTATGGTGTAAAATATATATTTAATTAAAACATAATTCGCCAGCAGATTTACTCGAGACATCTAGCTGCCAAAAAGGTAACTGCACGTCGACCTACTTATTAACTTCCAGATTTTATTGAAAAATTTCTTCTTCTGGCCGCTAGAATGCACTCGCTCTGTTAGGATTATATTGTTCGATATTTCACCACTAGATATCACGACTAGTCTACGTGGGGCTCCATTGATTACTATACCATTGGCATTCTATGCGCATCGAATTTGAAGAATGACAAGATGATACTACGATACATTTTTACTTTTTATTTTAAAGGGTTTGTAACAGCCTATTTTGCGTTACTTGAAAATGTTATTTGAAGTAAAGAACAAAACGATTTCACATAGAAGTTTGTATACACACGTCTCTGTAGGGTCATGGAAAGATTTGTTAATTCAATTAGGGTTTTCGATTCCCGGTCAAAGCATGTGAGATTTTCGAAGTGAAATGCCATGTCCTGTGGTTCGGATTCCACGTAAAAAGGAGGTCCCGTGGCTCATAATCACAAGATTCACGGTCACGTAAAACTACAATCTTCCTTCCTTTTTTTTCAATTAGGGTTGTGAAAGCCATGCACAACCAGACGTGTAAAGACATGCCTCAACTCAAAGTTGGATGTTGCCCACGGCAGGTCGTATATGTAATAATAATAATAATAATAATAATAATAATAATAATAATAATGTTATTGGTTTTACATCCCTTTTAACTACTGCTGCTTTTAGAGACACCGGGGTGCCGGAATTTTGGCCCGAAGGGGATCTTTAACGTGCCAGTAAATGTACTGACACGGCTCCCTCGCATTTGTGCACCCTCAAATGCCAGCTGACTGCGCCAGGATACGAACCTGCAACCTAGGGCCCAGCAAGCGAGAACGTTACCGCTGAGCCACGCAGCCAGTCCGGTCGATTATGTCTCCAGATCCATAACATTCTTGATATACTTCTTATCTTTCTTTCTTTCTTTCTTTCTTTCTTTCTTTCTTTCTTTCTTCAATGATGGTAGCAGTTTTTATCTAGGTTGTGGCGTTTGGTAGAGGTAAATCGTTTCTAAGGTCTTCAACAAAGAATAGTTCTATTATACTCTTAGATAATAACGAGTTATAACTATACTCATACATTTAGGAGAAAGTAGGCTATATGTTCTTTACTGAACATCTTGTTTATGCTGATTTTTTTCCGCTGAGTTTCAAACTCCTTGCCTATGTCGTTTAAGAGATACACGCTCCGATAGGAATCTTTCAATCCCCACTTTTCACCCCTTTCACATCATAAACACATCGAAAGACCCTCAGTTACGTGTCTTGTTACTTTTTAATGATGAGTTTTTATGCCGTGTATCACATCCCCCAATGAAACCAATCGGGATATATTGTTATTCAATGAAATGCAGGTTTAACCCCCTTAAGACCCCTTTAGAACCTGAATATCCGAAAATCCTCCCTTAGTAGACGGTTTTGACATACAATGAACATATCCCCAAACTGTCATGTTTCCAACTTCAATATTTTTGGCTGGGCGATGATGAGTGAGTGAATGAGTCAGGACATTTTCTTTCAATTTTGTTTTTCTTCAGAATTTCACCCCTCCCGATGAACCCCTTAAATTGATTTATGAAAAAAAAAACTGTCGAACAGCTATTTACTTACTTTAAAGCAGTTTTCCCCCTTGAGTTTGATGAGTGAGTCAGTCAATCAGTTAGGACACTTTCTTTCCTGTCTCCCCCCCCCCCGAATTTCATTTCTCCCCATGGGCCCCTTAAATTGGATTTATGAAATAACGGTCAACACATATTTACTTCTTTTTTATGTTGATTTTTTTTCGCTGAGTTTCAAACTCCTCGCCTATGTCGTTTAAGAGATACACGCTCCGTTAGGAATCTTTCAATCCCCAATTTTCACCCCTTTCACCTCATAATATACACCACATCGAAAAACCCTCAGACACATGTCTTCTTATTTTTAATGATGAGTTTATATGCCGAGTATCACATCCCCCAATGAAACCAATCGGGAGATATTGCTATTCAATGAAATGCAGGTCTACCCCCTTAACACCCCCTTTAGAACCTGAATATTCAAAAATCCTCTCTTTGTGGGCATTCGCGGCCCTTGAGGAAGCTGCATACCAAATTTCATTCCAATCCGTTCGGTGGTTTCTGAGATTGCGTGATGAATAAATGAGTGAGTGAGTGAGTGAGTAAGTGGTATTTGACAAATATATAGTAGAAAAAAGATAGTGTCAAGTCTTTGTTATGCTAAACTCGGTTGACAGTGCTGTGTGAGTAGGTGAGTAACTAACGGGATTTCAAGTAAAGATCCTCATTCTCTATACCGGTAGTACAGAGCGCAATTGGCATCTAGTCGGCCGTGTCTCGACTTGAGCTATGTTACCATGGAAACTATCTTTCTTGCCATTCCTTCATGAGTATATTTTATGATTTGATTAGCCTGTGCTTGAGTGAAAAGGGCCGAAATCAGAAGAATGAGAAAGACTATCGAAAATTCATGTAGCCAGCGGTTCCTTCTGGGTCCTAAACTATGTGTATGCAAAATATGGTTGAGATTGGTGGAACGGTGTAGATTTGTATACGGAACCAACCCACATACATACATACATACATACATACATACATACAGACTTTCACTTTTATATATTAGATAATATGAAAAACATTACATAAGATATTTATTGTCCCGAGTGAGCAGTGAATAGGAGCGGATGCCATAGGTTTCGTATAACACATAAGTTTAAATAACCTTATTCCATTAGTGCAGTGTATAATTTGTGCACAAACAATTACAATACGCCATCAATTTAAATAGGAACGACTGATTTAGGACATACTTAAAAAAATCGTGTAGACATCATTCCTGAGTTTGGTAACAATAATAACTCAATAGAACCCAGGTTAACATATTTAAAATACATCAGCATTAACACAGCAACCAAAATAGTGAACAATAATATCTGTAATACGATTTGTTCGCTTTTGCGAATGTTTTTTTGTAGGCTATGTTTCCCGCACGGTTTGAAACACACGTTCAATTATTCTGCTCCATTATTTTTTTCGTTATAATTGCAGTATAAACGCGGTGTTCTGATTATTTATTTAACTTATGTTTCATTTGAATTGTTGTTCTTTATTATTCTTGTCAACTCACCTTTTTTCTGAAGTGTCTTTCTAGACGCACCATACTGTCACACTTTTTCATGAGGTACTGTGCTCACCTCAGCGGCAACCCTCGCAACGTGCATGGGGCTGTGCGTTGATTGGCTGTTTGACACCCCTCCTTCATTCTGGAATGTTCGGCGTGCTGTCGTCATTTCCACTATATATTCTCCGCCTCGCCGTCCTGCGGCCTGTCTACATCTGCCTGCCTGAACCAGTCTGACCACGGCTGCCTGCCTGCCCACTAACAGGCCCTTCTTGGGAAAGCCCTGTTAGTAAACATCGTGTGGCTGGAACCTTGCCAAGTGGCATGCTTCATCGCTCGGACTCTGTCATGCTAGGCGAGGCATGAGTCAACGACCTTCATCTCAGCAACTCAGTCAGCCCGCTAGCCCACTACAACACGGCGATGAGAAACTATAACTGCTTGTAATCCGCCAAACAGATCATTACCAAGAGGTCTGTTCCTGCGGGGTACACTTCGCCAAAGGAGTCACCATCTATCTTTCTCGGAAGGCATGCCGAGACATCTTAGAGGAAGCCTTTGTTTGGATTACGACCCGCTCCCTGCGGGCCAAATACTAAGTATAAAAGTATCAAATCATTGGTAACGCGAACTTCATTCACTTGGTCAACACATTCTTCAAGGCTAAGCCTTTTCTTGCTTCTTGCTTGGTTTTTGGATATTTTTCTTGAAAATACTTTTTTCGCCTTTTATAAGGCCTTTTTATGCATTTTTATTGTAATTCCTATTTTATTCTGAGTTTCCTGGAGAAACATTGCATTCTTAATTACCTTCCTTTAATTATTATTCAAAATGAAAATATTTGTTATTGATTCAAAAATCAAATAAATGTATTAAACCTTAGTTATCAATGTTTGGTCTCTTCCTCGTCGCTCTATTTAAATTCCAGTGTGTGCCCGAAACCTAATCCTCTATTTCCCAGTTGGGGTGCTATTCAATCACCCCTTTCCACGATTGACGCGTTATACAAGTTTTTACGAACTTATGTTATCTGAACATTATATATATATTTGTACACAAGTGTGATTCATACATACATACATACATACTGTACATACATATCCCATGTCGTTCCATCTATTAGATGGGTCGGCTAATGAGGCCTCTCCACCCTTTTCTGGCTTTGTACTTCTTCTTCTTCTTCTTCTTCTTCTTCTTCTTCAATGCTGTCCAAGTCCTGGCCCAATTGTTGGATATCATTTCTCACCATGTCTGCATATCTTTTTCTTGGCCGTCCTCTTGGTCTTCGGTCATGAAGCTGCAGTTCATACATTTGTTTTGGAATTCTGGTAACATCCATCCTTCGCATATGGGCAACCACATGAGCCTTTTCAAGGTTATTTTATCCTGTAGTTTGTCGACCTGAACCAATTCTCTGATATCCTCATTGCGAATTCTGTCTTTTCTTGTCTTACCAACCATGGCTCTGGCAAATCTCATAAACATCGTAATTAACTAAGCCTAAGTGAGTATGATCTGAAGATGAACGCTTGACGATCGAAACATGTCGTACAATTTAAGTACCCCATTTTTGTACACATAAGCGTGTTGGTTTGTGATAAATATATTATGTAATGTTTTTCATGTTAGGCCATATACATACTTGTTTCACGACTAATGTAATTGGGCACAACATTTGCGATTACCATCTAGAAAGCTCTCTTTATTCGAAGTATATTATAAAAGGATAAAGGAGATCTAGATAGAGAGAGGGGGCCACTGGCTTATTTTGAAGGAATCATCTGGAAGTCCATCCTGTGTTACTTGAAAAATATGTAGATCTGTACCCACAGCAACTGGACCCTTTCACCAGACAACTTCCTTTCACACGTAGTACATTCTTTGTTTTATCTCTTAGTGACCATTGGTCTAGATCTCCAGGCCCCACCCTCACACACAGAAGTATACGCTTACTTGAGTGTGCAAAATTAACAACCGGCCAGGGTTTTTACCCCCTGCTCTCACGCGCCTTAGCCCAGAGTTCCATATCTGGCGAAACCTCAGGGCAATGGAGATGACCTGGTGACGATAGATCAGGAAAAGAGAGAGTGTTCTTACGAAGAACATGCGCATAAATCTTCTAATTGAATGGGCAGTGAATTTGAATGCTGTCTTCCATTCTCTCACAACCACTACATCTGGCTTTTGTTTCTTAATGAATTTATTATAACAAAAAGTAAAAAATCTTTTGTCTTCCACTTGGGGGATGTGCTAAGTTGTCAGAAATGGAGAATCTTATGCATCATTTACAGACCCATCAAAAAATAAAGTCAGATGCTGTGATGCCATTTCTGCCCATTTCATAAAATGCAGTGGGTTGCGTTCAATCTTGAAAGTGAAGTGAGGATTTTCCTTCGAACAAAAAAATGAAAAATAATAAAATAAGAAAGAACTTTTATCGGTGTGATATGACACACTAATCTGTCACCATCACTTTGTACCTGATGTGTCGGTTTTGGAACGTTGATAGAAGAGTCCGATATATGTCTCGTCACTTGTTCGTATCTGTAGACAGCTCATTGGTGAGGGACGGCCGATAGGGCCTCACTTTTAATACCTTCTTCATGTAATGGTAAAGAGTCCATCATGGCATGGCAAGCTCAGCAGCCCGTTTGGGAATGGGTTTTTACGGAGGAGCGCTGAACTGACGCATCAGCTTTATAGCTCGTCTCCTGGCGCATCTTCTTTCTTCCACTTCTGGGTTGATCTTTCACATTCCCTGCGTTTCGCAGGAAATCACTTTCCGTTTTGCTAGAGGATCCTTAAAGTGCTCTCGTATGATGCTTGTCTCTCCAGTGTGCGGACGTTCTTGTATCTATACACTAGCAACCCGACCCGGCTTCGCCCGGGAACAGTTATGAATGCATTACGTGATAAGCGCTTTTCTTTTCAATGTCAATGAACAACGACCAATATCGGTTTTGCCTCTCGGCATGATGGGTTAAAATCACTGACTGGTCTATTAATTATATTATCATGGAGATGCATGTGCAACAATTTCTTGTCAAATGTAATTTAAGAATGGCGAAGTGCATGAAACACAAATCCCCCTTTCGTCCAATCTTAACTTGACTGTGAATTTTGCGGAGTGAAAAGTTCACAGGTGAAATGAAGAAAAGCCGAGTTGCACTTCCAGGGAAACTCTAAACACAACCACTCTTCTCTAAAGTTTTTAACTCACTACGACTCGACAGTTTGCTGCTGGCTGTATCTGGGGCAATAAGCTCATCCACTAGCTAAACTGTAACTGGGGTGATAGACTCGCCCCTAGCTAGCTCGTAAACTGTCGCCTCAGTAACTGAATGGAGATTGTTGGAAGAAATGAAAACGTAAAAACACTTACACTGTAGTAGGCGATGTATTGAAGATAGATAGATATATGCTCTTCCGGGCTTTTCTGTAGAACTTTTCATGCTGAACAATTCTTACAATCATAGTATATAGATATTTTTAACGGTTTACCCAGCGTAAGCTTAAAAAGCGCACGGACGCCAGTATTTTTTCGACCTTTATACTGAAATCATCAGTGCTTGACTTCCTTTAGTCATAAATAAATTATCTTCTACAGAAAGCTTCCTCGAGATATCCTTTACAGAATGGTGAAAACTGCATCAAAATCCATTCAGTGGTTCTCGAGATTACCCGTGACATCCAAGAATCGGGGACTTTATTTTATACTAAGTAGAGATTATACGCCAATCAGTATAATTTAATATAATATATCCCCCTTCCGTCCATCTTAAATTGACAGTGAATTTTGCAGAACGAAAAGTTCACAGGTGAAATGAGAGTTGCACTTCCAGGGAATGGCGAGGTGAATGAAACTCAAATCCCCCTTCCGTCCAATCTTAACTTGACTGTGTTTCACAGGCGAAATGAAGAAAACCTGAGTCACACTTCCAGGTAAACTCCAAACTCAACCATCCTTTCTCAGAAGTATTATCTCAACACGACTCAACGGTTTGCTGCTGGCTGTACCTGGGGCAATAGGTTCGCCCGCTAGCTAGGATGTAACAGGGATGATAGACTCGCCCTTAGCTAGCTCATAAACTGTCGCCCCAGTAGTTGAGTGGACACGGTTGGAAGAAATTAAAACGTAAAAAAACTTATAGTGGGCGATGTATTGAAGATTGCTCTCGCGGACTTTTTTTGTAGAACTTTTCATGCTGAACAATTCTTACCCTCATAATATTTAGATATTTTTAACGGTTTGCCCAGCGTAAGCTTACAAAGCGGTAGGACGACAGATTTTTTTCCCACTTTTCCACTGAAATCGTTACTGCTCGGCTTCTTTTGATCATAAATAAATTATTTTCTACAGAAATCATCATCCTCGAGGTATCCTTTACAGAATAGTGAAAACCACATCAAAATCCATCCAATGGTTCTCGAGTTTACCCGTAACATCCAAGAATCGGGGACTTTGTTTTATACTAAGTAGAGAAGAGATTCGCGACTAACCTGTCTTCAAAAGAAATCGAACTCATGTCAGTCAATTCAACTCACACAAAGACGGTTGAGTGAGGCTAAGGCAGGGGAGGACAGGCGGTGCTGATGTGACGTCAGTTCACACCACTGTACATGCTCGCAGCGAAGACGATTATAGCGTGTGACGACAGCGCGCTTTGTACGGCTGTCGCAGAGGACGAGGATTTAGTTTGAGGCATGCGGAATGCAGCAATGCAGGAAAGACAGGAAACTTAATGCTCCTTGTTGCAATTTCACAATTGATCACAGATTATACCCAATGCCATTTCGGCTCTCTCCTATAAAGAATATGTAACAAACGTAATTAATGTGAAAGACAGTCATGCTATAACGTAAATAGAACTTAACATAGTGCCATTTTCCTGCAAAGCCGGTGGTCCCTTGTCATAAATTTATGGCATGAAAAAGAACCTTGCACTAACCACACTTGTGTGAAGCCAAAATTTGTAGGTTAGAATTGATAACGCTCTACTAGTTCCAACGTTCACCGACAGGTGCTGACTGCGATGTTATCTAGTAGCCAAGTCCGCAAGCTAGGTATCGTGGACGGTAGCATTTGGTAGCAAAGGTAGGAACTACTTGAAATTATTGTCTGCAATCCTTACTTGAATTAAAAACCGATAACACACACTAATACAGTCATCACAATTAACACCGGTGATAATAATAATAATATCGTATGGCCTCGGGTGCCTGGTGCAACTTTGTTAATTGACACCCAGAGGGTAGCTTGCATGTCGAATTTCGTCGTTCCTTTGAACGCTATGAAAGTCAAGGAGGTTAGATATCTAAACTCCTTGACACTACAGCGCTTTCAAGTAGAGAATGGAGGAACTTTGTGTTGGCGGAAAATCCCGAGATTAATTTTGCCATTGAACACGGCCTACTGAATTCATATGGGTTCTTTAACATGACAACAACGTATGGCATGAGTGTCATGATTTTTGTCGCTTTCAAAAATCACTTACCATGGCCAGGGGCGAACCTGCAATCTTGGGGTTGGTAGTCCGACACTATAACCACTCACCCACCGTGGCAAGCTAATTAACACCGGTTATCAGACAGATTCTACACACCCAAAGTACACGGACCTACATGGCCGCGTTGTCACAGTCCCTAAACTAAGGAACCAACCAACCATTTTCCTGCACATTAGAAAAGAGCCACATTGAACAATAAAATCACAGGGACATTTTCCGACACTTTCTGTTTCGTTTTTCTTGAACTAGTGTATCAATATTAGGACGTACGGTCCGAGAAAGTTGTAATCGAAGGCTGCATGTTAGGTTGTGATCTGACAAGGTACTTCGAGATTTGGACTTCGCCAGTATCATAATAGAAAAGTATTGTTCGCACACATAATTATGTCGAACCAAACATACATAATATCCGTGCAGCAAGTGTATACAACCTGTTCGCACAGAGAGCTCTTCAGTGACTGACCCTTCCAGGTCCGTACGCACAGCGCCGTTGACCTAGGCAACATGGTATTACACGACTCTCGCCTGACGTTACACGAACTGATACAGCCCTTTGTTTCGACACGTTACATCGCTTGAAGCTGTCTTCCCCTGAGGAAAGGTCACGCCAACAATACACCGACCAAGGAGACAGAGCAAAAAATATGTCGTTGTTTCATTTGAGGGACTTGGACTTCGTGGTAATTCAGCCCCACATACTTGGGTGTGTGTGTGGAAGGTTTTGTCTGTTAACCTGTGTTAATGTGTTGGCTGTATTAGTGTATTTGTAATCCAGGTGAGGATTGAGAAGGAAACATCCCTGCGTTTGTCTGGAGTAGAAGTGGGAAACCACAGAAAATAATTTTCAAGATGGCTTGGATGGATATCGAGCCCACCTCTTCTCAGTGTTACCTTCCGAGGTTGAGTGTATCCCCGTTCCAGACAGTGTTCTCGTGTGATGCGTAATTGTGTCGCCTGTGTTGGGACATTCACGGCTTACAATACAAAACGAACTAATATCTGTCATACACAATGACGACTGTCAGACCAGACGGTAGCTAAGAGTGCTAGACGCTACATCACAAGGGGTTCAAGCTAAAAAATAGATATAAGGTTAGTAATGTAAAGGTCCTCTGGGATGCACTGTAGAGAAAATTCCTAGAACTTGAAGAACGGAAATATTGAATACTAGTACACAAGTCAGTGGGAGCTTCTTAAAATTGAGCAGGAGGTTCACGGAAACTGTTGTTTACAGTTGTTTCCAGCCCTTAGCTCAGCTCAGTAGTCTTGCATTACTGTGAAACCTCCGACAGTGTATTTACCATCAACGTGATCCACTTCATCATACTGTAATTGAGCCTGCAGATGCACTTGTCAAGCTACAGCTATCCACTAGCTTACACCACCCTTCCTCTTTCACCTTTCCTTTGACCACCTCTGGTCAACACTTCTTCCTCTACTTCTTCACACACGCAAAAGTTTGAAATATTTTATCTTATCCTTATTGGTTTGATCCGTTTATTATTTGTTATCAGCAGAGTGAAAATACTTCTCTTATCTCTACTTAGTATAAAACAAAGTCCCCGATTCTTGGATGTCACGGGTAATCTTGAGAACCACTGGATGGTTTTTGATGCGGTTTCACCATTCTGTTAAGGATATCCTGAGGTAGAATTTTGTACAAAATAATTTATATATGATCAAAGGAAGCCAAGCAGTAACGATTTCAGTAAAAAAAAAAGTCGAAAAAAACACAACCTGGCGTCCGTGCGCTTTTTAAGCTTACGCTGGGCAAACCGTTAAAATATCAATATACAGTGAAACCCCGTTATAACACCGCACTTATTACGCTATCCCGTTTATTACGCTCTCTTTGTAAGGACCCTGGACGGTTTGTATATAAAACTGCATAATTTTACCCTATTTTAACGCTTCCATATCCCGCTTGTAATGCTTATTTCGTGTCGAGAAAAAGAGGGGAAAATCCGTATAATGTTTAATAGCACTGCATTTGAGATGTTTTAAAAGGCGTGTTGAAATACAGTACTTGTTGGTGTCCCTGTAATGGAGTAGATGAACTGAATTCCCCATCCTAAGTGAAGAAACCCTCCCGCCAAGAGTGTCGAAATTTTAACTAACGACTTGCCTTTCCTTGAAAGGGATTTAACACTGATTTGTCAATACAGCTCATTTCTGTCCCTTCTTATTAGTCATTTTCTGAATTCGTGTCAGTGCAGTTGTGAATTTTGTAGTACAAAATGGCAAAGCGTAAATCTTTTTCTATAAGTAAAAAATTACGATTTCGTAGTAAGTACGACGAAAATTCTACTCTGAATCAAAAAGATTTTTGTGAATCTGTGGGTATCCCTTCATCCACCTTGAGAACATTAATAAACAAGTAGTTCCGTGAAGAACTCTACAGCCTATTTTCATATATCCTAATTATGTTAATTGCCACTATCAACATACACAATTTCAGTTTGATTGATGTAATAGATTCGTAGATATTGAGAACCGACTAAATATTTCGGATGGTCGCCATGTTGGATTTTATATATGTAGGTCCTAGAGTTATGTACTGTTACATGCAGATTATTGTGAACGTGTCGTATTCAAACTGCAATCGCATAATTAGGACACAAGAAAAAACAAGGAGATTTAAAAATTTTTCACAGCTGCCATCTTGAGGTTATGGAAACAATTGAAATAAATTAGATGCCAGTGGATTAACATTCGGATAAAGATTTACTGTACCAAGTTTCACTGCACGCGGATGGTTAAATTGCGAGGAACGTCCATGTGAATATTTATAATTCGCGTCACCGCCATGTTGGATTTATGATCACCAGGTTATTTAAAGTCCTATAGGTGAACTTAAGTTCATAGCCCCTATGAACATTAAAAAATGCAGTTTGATTGCTAAAATAGATTCGTAGATATTCGGTATCGTCTAAATATTTCGGATGGTCGCCATGTTGGATTGTTAAATGGATAGGCCATAGAGTCATGTACCATTAAAGGAAAATTATTGCGTAGGTTCATAATTCAAACTTTCACTTCGATCGCATAACTACATCAAAAGAAATAAAAACTTAATTTTAAAATTCGCACTGCCGCCATCTTGAGGTTATGTAAACAATTGAACTAAATTAGATACCAGTGGATTACAATGTGTATAAATATTTCCTGTACCAGGTTTCAGTGCGCTTGGAACATTAAATCGCGAGAAAGGTCTATTTGAAATGTTCAAATTCGCTTGGCCGCCATGTTCGTTTTGTAGTTAACCGGTGTTTGAAAATCTTATAGATGGACTTCCTGTAGTGCCCTTTATCTCCGTACAAACTTTTAGGGAGATTCCGCTAATAGTTTCAGAGATATAGAATGCCGGTGAAATATTTCGCACATCCGCCATCTTGTGATTATGTAAACAATTGAACGAAGTTAGATGTCGGTGCATTACAATGTATATAAACATATACTGTACCAAGTTTCATTGCGTTTGTTTGGTCAAATCGCGAGAAACCTCTATTTAAAAGTCGCAAATTCGCTTGGCCGCCATGTTGGTTTTGTAGTTACCAGGTTTTCAAAAGTCACATAAGTGAACTTATAGTAGTTCCCTCTATCACCAAAGAAAATGTCAGGGTAATATCGGTAATAGTTTCGGAGATATTGAATGCTGGTGAAATATTTCGCACAGCCGCCATGTTGGATTGGTGAGTCGTAAAAAAATTTGAAGGGCACTGTCGAGGTCGCCGGGAACAGTGCTATGAACTTTCCGAGTTTCATTGAAATCTCTCCTGCCGTTTAGATTTTATTAGGGGGGGACACACACACGAATCACACACACACACACACACACACGCACACACACACGGACAAAAGGTGATCTCATAAGCCTATTTTTTCAAAATTGAAAATAGGCTAAAAATAGGCTCGCTATTACCGAAGCAGCGAAGGGTGGTTGCAAACGTAAAAAAGTGAGAACTGGAAAATATGAAGACGTTGAGGAAATTCTTATTGAATGGATTCACCAATCCCGTGAGGCTACAATCCCATTAACCGGCCCAATCATACAAGAAAAAGCACGGGAAATAGCAGGCATTTTAACTGTACAGACTTTAGTGCTTCGAATGGTTGGCTTGATAGATGCAAACAAAGGAATGGCATAGTGTATCGTCAAGTCTGTGGTGAATCAGAGTCAGTTAGGGACAGTGATGTTAAGGACTGGCAAAGTGAAGTGCTACCTACACTTACTAAAAAATATGCACCGCACGATGTGTTTAACGCGGATGAATTCTGCTTATTTTTAAGTTAATGCCCGACAAGTCATATGTGTTCAAGAGGGAGAAGTGTCAAGGTGGGAAATTAAGCAAAGAAAGGGTAACTGTGCTTGTTGCTGCAAATGCTGATGTATCAGAAAAATTGCCTGTGTTAATGTTGGGGAAGTCAGCTAGACCCCGATGTTTTGAAAACATTAAACGTCTTCCGTGTGAATATAAAATTCAAGCACGTTCCTGGACGACTAGTGACTTGTTTGTTAATTGGCTCAAAGAAATGGACCAAAAAATGGCAAAAGCCAATCGCAAAATCCTAGGTTTTGTCGACAATTGTCCAGCTCATCCGAAAAATGTGAACCTGAAAAATGTAGAACTAGCATTCCTGCCTCCCAACACAACCAGTAAACTCCAACCAATGGACCAGGGGGTGATAAAAGTGCTCAAGCATTTCTATCGAAAACGTATTGTTCTGCGATATCTGCAGTGCATCGACAGTGGAGCCGAAAACCGCGTCACAATGGTTGGACGCAATGAATTTCATCTCCGCTGCATGGGAAGGGATCGAAGCGCAGACCATCGCCGATTGCTTTAATAATGCAGGATTTTTTAAGGTAAGATTCTCTCCACAATAATTTCATTTCATTTTTCAATCGTTAATCATTGTCCCGGAGTGCGACAGACCTCGCCAACCGAACCAATTTCTGTCCTCAGCGCTAGTTACGAGCTTCGCTCTTCCTATTCCTGATCCAGTCAGTTGACTTGAAATACAGTATGCTGTGGATTCCCAGTTTCTGCATACATTTTCGTTTCGCCAGGGGATTAATTTGCCTTTTTTTTTTTTTTTTTTTTTTTTTTTTTTTTTAGGGACACGGTGTAACACCCAATGATACAAATGTCCCTGCAACAACTAATAGGCTAATGACGAGGACTGGGCTGCTGTACGGGACAAGTTGGGGGATGTTTGCAGATCATGTTGTCCAATATGAAGACAGCAGCACAGAAATTGAATCTGCGGGTGGAAATGTCCCCACACGAAATGAAGCTCCCGGAGCAATACATCTGCTTCGAGATTACATACAGGATATTCCTAGCAGCGTATCAAGTGATGTGATGAGGTACTTAAACCGCGTAGAAAATGTGATCATTCACAGCGATAGTACACACAGTCGACAAGGATCAATTACAGACTTTTTTAATACGAAGCGAGATAAAATGTGCCTACAGTAATGAATAATAACATGCTTTACTGTAATAATAGTAATAACACAGTAATAATAAAATACAGTACTGTACATTACTGAAATGAAATGAATGAAAATCCACAGCCTGCTTCCAGTCTCCGACCGGGTCAGGAATGGAATGAATGAAGCCCCTATCTAGCGGCGAGGATATGAACTGTGCCGGCTGCCGAGGCCTGACGCACTCCTCTGGGGCAATGATTAAATGAATGACAGATGAAATGAAATGATAGTGGAGAGTGTTGCTGGAATGAAATTTTGACAGGGAAAACCGGAGTACCCGGAGAAAAACCTGTCTGCCTCCGTTCTGTCCAGCACAGATCTCTCATGGAGTGACCGGGATTTGAACCACGGACTCAGCGGTGAGAGGCCGGCGTGCTGCCGCCTGAGCCACGGAGGCTCTTATTACTGAAATATTGTTACCAAATTGTTTTTCCACTTCAGAAATCATTTCCCGTCTATATCGCTGCCCACGTATTACGCGTTTCAACCTCGGTCCCTTGAAGAGCGTAATAACGGGGTTTTACTGTACTATGAGTGTAGCCTAAGTATTGTTCAGTATTGTTCCTCTGTTTCGCCCCTTAAAACAACAATAACTAACTAACTAACCTTATTTCAAGTCGCGGGGTATCTACCTGAAGCATATCTCTATCTTCAATACATCGCCCACTATAAGTGTTTTTACGTTTTCATTTCTTCAAAAAATCTCCATTCAATTACTGAGGCGACAGTTTAAGGGCTAGATAGGAGCGAGCCTATGACCCCGGTTACAGCCTAGCTAGCGAGGCAAGCCTTATTAGTCCAGAACAGCCAGCAGAAAACTGTCGAGTCGTGTTGAGTTAATACTTCAGAGAAGAGTGCTTGTGTTCGGAGTTTCCCTGGAAGTGAAACTCAGATTTTCTTCATTTCGACTGTGTAGTTTGGACGGAAGGGGGATTTGTGTTTCATGCACCTCGCCATTCTTAAGTTACGTCTGACAAGAATTCGTTGCACATGCATCTCCATGAGAATATAATTAATAGTCCAGTCAGTGATTTTAACCCATCATGCCGAGACGTAAAACGGATATAGGTCGTAGTTCATTGACATTGAAAAAAAAGCGCTTATCATGTAATGCATTCATACCTGTTCCCGGGCGAAGCTAGTTGATGATATAATAAAGGACGAACAAAATACTACACACAAATTTTAGTATTTCGTATTCCGATATTTATGGGTGGAAATAAAAGCAGAATAATAAATAATTAACAATACGCTGTATGGGCTTATAGCCTTACGTTTGGTAGCATCCCGGTATTTGCCTGGAGTAGAAGTGGGAAACCACGAAAAACTACTTCTAGAAAAGCTGAGATGGGAATCTAAACCTCCTCTTCTCAGTTTTGCCTCACAAGGCTGAGTGTACCCCGTTCCAGCCCTCAGACCAGAATTTAAAGAACTGAGAATCAAACCCGGAGCTCTGGAATGACAGTGAAGAATGCTATCCGCTATACCACGAGGATACAAGTGCACTGTCCTCGCTGATTCACTCCTTTAAACAACAATTATCACTATCACCATCATCATCATCAAGTGCACTATAATGTACAGTCTTGATATTCAAAGTTGAGCGCACAAAAATACACCTGCAGTTGAACCAGGAATAGAACTCCAGATATCTGAATGTGGAGCCACTGTATCCAACCCTTCACCTCAGTGGTTTTCTTTCTACCACACATCTTAATGGAGATTGGAATTATGGCTCTCAGAAATCAATGTCACCATTGACATAGTATGAAAACACTTTTAAGGAAAGACCTGTTAATATCAGTGTAATGCGGGACTAATGCTTCACTGATTCTAGTTTTTAAGTGGCATGCCAATCACAAAGAGATTTAATCCACTCACATTACAGTAACCTCTAGCATTTAAAGCCCAATAATATCAAAGATTTGTATGAATATGGCATAACCTTTGCAACTTGCTTGTCTGAAATTTATATTTCCCAATATCAAAATATTTCTGTTAGATTAATTATTTTAAATAAAATCTCAATGATAAAGGAGGTTCTTATCCCTCTAAAGGTTTACTTGCTGTGAAGAAATTACTACACAATTGAGTTTAATATTGTATCAACTTTAAATCCCGAGCTTACTGAAATGATTACAATAGATTTCCAATAAATAGCGAGCTCTAGTGTTTTATATATAAAATCTCAGGCATGTGATACAGAATTCTATTACGACGTGAAGCACCTATAAAACATCTTACGTCTACTCTGTATGAAAAATTCAGTTAAGCGAGAATTACCTAATATTAAGGTCATCTTTAAACCCTTAGTACATTAGAAACCGAGACAGAACTGACTCCCATATTCCATTTCTGTGTATGGACTTTAAGCCATACAGGAAGAATTGCGTGGAGATTTCCGCAACTGTGCCTTTACGACTGGATAGCGATAAAATCCGGACATTCAGAGGGCCATTACAGAATATAAATGGGCTCCTTTACTTCGAGATAATCTCAAGCCAACCATTTCCTTTTGTTTAGTGGTTAGTGGTAGATTTGAAACCTCGCTGAAGACACATATGCTATACTAAGGAAGGAACCGAGAAGCTTTAGCTGTCATTTATAACAAATATTTCTAATAATAAATGGTACAAAGAATGAACAACAACTGGTGAGCTTTTCGTAAATGCCAAATAACTTCACATAAGGGTTGCGTACTCACGGAGTAATGTATTAAATAACGTTATTTAATTCTTGAAATGGCTTTAGGGAATAGCTTCCTTTAGTGCAATCTTTCGAGATTTCCTCTGGCATATTCTGCTCTTCTTTGCCACCCAGCCAGCAGTCTCCGTCTTACTCCGTCTTACGGAAAGAATTCATGATGAAAATTAATAAATGTAAAATAAAAATACTGGAATGCAGCCGAAATAAATCAGAAACCTCTATGGAGATCAAATTGGCAGGTGAAATGCTGAAGGAAGTAGGAGACTTCTGTTACTAGGAAGCAGAATAATCAGTGATGGACGAAGCAAAGAGGATATAAAAAGTATGTTGGCTCAGGCAAGGAAAGCATTTGTACAAAAAAGGAATCTGTTGACATCGAATATAGATTTAGGTCTTAGGAAGTCAGTTTTGAAAGCCTTTGTCTGGAGCGTGGTGCTCTATGGAAGTGAAGCTTGGACTATTGGTGCAGCAGAAAAGAGGAGAATTGAAGCATTTGAAATGCAGTGTTACAGGAGAATGTTGAAGATCAGATGGGTAGATAGGGTGACAAACGAAGAGGTATTAAGACGAGTGGGAGAGGAGAGATGTTTCTGGCGACTGCTGCTAATGAAGAGAAGAGATAGGTTGGTAGGACACAAACTAAGACACCCAGGAATAGCAAGCTTAGTTATGGAAGGATGGTTCGAGGACAAAAACTGTAGGGGTAGACCAAGGTTAGAATATGTTAAACAGATTGCCTTGGATGTAGTGTGTGGTAGCTATGTAGAGATGAAACGATTAGCTCAGGACAGGGAGGCATGGAGGGCTGCATCAAACCAGTCAAAAGACTGAAGACTCAAACAACAACAACAACAACTATTTTTAATTTTTAATTCTTAATTGATTTTCATTTTAAGCTGAAGATGACCTCATTGAAGGTCGAAACATATCCCAATATATAAAATATATATTTGTTAATTATTGATTTCGCGTATAATTTTTAACGTTTAATACTAGAAGAAGAAACGGAAAATAAAAGAAGAATAAGGCGGACAGGAGGTAAAGAAATGCCCTCAACCCTCGAATAAAGAGGATGGAGGGACGTGGAAGGAAGGAGAGTCCTGAAATGCAGATAGGAAAGGGAAAGAGGACAGGGTCCGCCCAAGAGGCAACGGATGAAATGGAAAACAAAAGGAGAATAAGGAAGACAGGAGATAAAGAAATACCCTCAACCCTTGAAGAATGAGGATGGAGGATGGGGGGAAAACCGGACCCAGCTCAGGAATCCCTCGGGGTTGCCAACTCCCGAACTCAGCAGCCGTGAGCCCTTGAGGGTGTAGCACTAACGAGGATGCACCAGAAGTGGTGGGGCTACATACACCCTGCCTCCTTAAGGGCCTTCAGCAGAAGACAGGAGATATGAAGAGAACAGAACAGGTCTGACCCCTCCAAGAATGAGGGATCAGAAAAGATAAGACAAGGGCCTATTAAGGCCTCCTAGGCCTCGGATACCCTAATGCCGTCGGGGTCGGAAAAGAACAAGAGTTGACCAAGGGAGGTTGATAGGAAAGATGACAGAGAGGAGCCTGGTACATGTAAGTGGAAATAATGCCGAACTCAGGTGGGGCCTCGTGGTCGCCAACCCACGTCTCACTAGTCGTGAGCCGCTGAGGGGTGTTGAATAGGAGGAATGTTTCTAATAACGCAGAACGTGGTGTAATATGTGGGCCAGAGCGTGGTTGGAAGAAACTGGAAGAATCCAGTGACGAGGAAACAGTCACGCGAGGCTTACTTCATTACAGGCTGGGGCAGGGTTCAAACCAAGTAGAAGTTGACGTAGCGAGGCTGGCATGAGGATAGAGTCAATTGGAATGGTCTGGCATCAGTTTGTAATGTGGTCCCTTACAAACGAGGAATATCACGTCTCCATTTGCAAAGCTCTTGATTGTGTTGCCTGTCCCTGTCACTCGCTCAAGTGTTCTGGTGGCACAATCCTAGAGCACGAAGGCAGACTAATGATTAATTAGGCAGAGAATGCGCTCAATGGTCCACAGTAAGCTACTGAGGTATGAACGGTGCTGAGTGATGGCTTTCAGGGCACAGATTGTGTCTATGTATGCTGTGAAACGTGCTTCTGATGGGTCCAGTGCTGCTGCGTTGTCTAGGCGAAGACACAATTGCAGGGAATCCTACTTCTCACGTGCCTGGTGTGCCTGTTTGTAATGCTGCCTCGAATTTTTGCAGTTTCTTTCCTCATAGCTTGCAGTGGTGTGTTTTGCGGATGTAACCGGCCACCGGGTAGATTACATGTACTTACGTTTATGACACTGCACACACACTTCTTAACACATCCAAATACTCCAGGAATCTTGTCAATTGTTCACCCCGTGGCGTAGCCATTGTTACAGTAATTAGAATTTCGTCACATAGTGTTCGTTATGTGAAGAACTCTCCGATCATCAATTTGAGCAGCTTGTGTAACATGATACAGGGCATTAGAGCATCAGGACTCAATTAATTACTTAGCAATTTAAATAAATGAAAATCCACAGCCTGCTTCCAGTCGACTGACCGGGTCAGTGGCTTAGGCGGCAGCACGCCGGCCCCTCACCGCTGGGTCTGTGGTTCAAATCCCGGGTACTCCATGTGAGATTTGTGCTGAACAAAACGGAGGCAGACAGGTTTTCCTGCGGGTACTCCGGTTTTCCCTGTCACAATTTCATTCCAGCAACACTCTCCACTATCATTTCATTTAATTTCATTTCATCTGTCATTCATTTAATCATTGCCCCAGGGGAGTGCGACAGGTTTCGGCATCCGGTACAGTTCATATCCTCGCCGCTAGATGGGGGCTTCATTCAATTTAAATAAATAAATTGTTAAATAAATAAAGAAAGAAATAAATAAAACGCAGACTAACTTTTTACGGGCACATACAGAGAATGAACAACAACAGACATACAAAGAAGATCTTTGATGTAGTAAACAGCTCAAGCAGGAAAACTAATTGCTATCATGAAATAGAGCAAGACTTAAGGCAGGTGGGGATCGACAGGCAAATGATTGGAGACAGAGGAGAATTCAGAAACAAACTTAAGAATACAAAATTTAAAGCAAATGAAAAGAAGAAGACGGGAACACTGTGGACAGAACAACTGAAACAGGAGCTCATTCAAAGGATGAAAATATTTTGGAAAGAGAAGAGGAAGAAGGGAGAGAAGTGACAATTGTGTCATCATGAGATATTCAAGTTCAAACATTGTCCATAAGCAAAAAGGTCACAAAAGACAAATATTTCAGCAGAGCAAGTTTGAAAGTTCGAAGACTCACATGGAACAGGTTTTAGAACTACAGAACTAAAGAACCATATTTGGAGGAAACATGCACATTACTTTTACCAGATTTTAATTAAATACTGTTACGAAATATGCTATGTGACCAAAGTACAACTGTATTGCAAGCATGTTATTTACATAAACCTTCATTAGAAAATGCGTAAGTAACAATTAAAAAGTAACACTAATCACCATAACAAGGACATTATTGTTCTAAATTTCACTAATAATAATAATAATAATAATGTTCGCATCTTTCTTGTAATTTAAAATTAACGACACTTCATGCTACACGGTATCTGGGTTCTGAAAAAATGTTAACAAGAACACACTTCTGGTGGTGGTGATTGTTGTATTAAGGGGACCATGACCATTCTTTCATACAAGGCTCAAATATCAACGGTGTGTTTCTCGGCAATTAATCGTTTATGCTTTGTAATATTTAACACAAGATACACCCCTACTGGTAGCAATAGACCCATCTCATTTTTCACTTTTAGTGGACCCTGATCTTTTACCACTGTACTTTTCACACTTTAGTGTTCCTAGTAGATTAGTCGCGATTAGAATGAGTAGCTGAACGTTTGAAATTCCAAGGTTGCCTCTGTGGGCGAAACAGTTCCTCGGGTTTATCTGCGCTATCATTAGGCAAATGATGGGATACTACCTTGTTTCAATTCCCGTGGTACTTTATCCTTAACGTGAGCAATACTGCAGTCACCACAATAACAAAGGTCATTACAATCGAGGTATACATACACAAGGACACTGAGATTTTGGGCATGATGTCAATGAAGCAACAACAACAATCCTTACATTATAGACCATTACATCTTCTCCATTCTATGGAAAGTAATATTTCTTTCCTATAGTACCGTGTTTATGTGCTTCTCCCTGGCCTCTTGATTCGATTCCAGGCTCCGCTAAAAGTTTAACATAGTCTGCTATAGTATAGAGATTTTCTTGTTTCCTAATTCTGTATTTGAGATGAGGACGGATAGGAACTGTTCACTGTAAACTTTGGCACATGATTTCTGAGCACAGGCACACAAAAAGATGGTATATTGGCTTTCACGGCAAGTGAATTAGGCACACAGTTTGTGGCCTTGCCGTACCGATGTACTCGAGAACCTCCCAAAGAGGTAAGAATGTGGCGTCAGCCGTTAAAGAATCATTAATGACAGTTTTCAGCGGTCGGTGGTGCCATTAATTGGATTGTACAGTTACCAATTTTGCCAACTCACACACGTTAGTTTCAATTAGAGACCAAATATAGCGTCTGTTGTTTGACATGTATTGAGATTTTTAGGGAACTTTCACAACCTATTTGTCAAGTGAACCATTTGTGGGTTTTAGGGGTTTATTGGGGATTTCTCCACTGCCATGAAGTATATTCTAATGTGAAAAAGATAAACTGAATTAAAACTCAGCAAATTTTGTAAAAAAAAAAAAAAAGAATGCTGAGCCTTAATTCACTGCCCGTGAAAACCAATAGGCCTATACCATATAACCCGAATTGATCAAATGAAAGAATCCTCCCTATATTATTCTGCTAAGTTCCCGTTCCGGTTTTGTACCGAAAATAAGGTCCTATTAACACCAACCTACACATATTGGGTACCTACAGGTTCCGCATAACCCCATGTGTGCCCGAAACGCACCCACTTCCTCTTTAAATGCCTCACAATTAAATAAATACCTTAAAAATGTACATTTACAATGGGAGCACCGTAACCTGGCGAGCCTGCCGCTAGAGCGCAGGTCAGCGCGGCGGTGGCAGCCATCTGGCGGGAGCGCGGAGTACTGCTAGCTGAGGAGTCTCTCAGCAGATGGCTCCGGTGTGGTCTCGCCAAGACTTTCACTAGGGTTCAATCCTTTGCAAATGTAAAAATTTGCTGTAGGAGAAACTCCCGAGCAAACAATAACCGATGCATTCGTTGTAACATCGAATATTGTCTACAAAGAGGTGCTGTGACAAGTACAAAACACTGTTCTGCATAATTCTTTGTGTGCTTTTCATGTACGTATGCCGTTTAACAACAATAAATACATTTCTTCAAAAAACTTCGTTCTCCCACATTCTTCCCTACTACCCCATAACCCTACATTCACGTTGCGAAAGCTCGCACGGGCCCACTAGTAGGATAATAAAATTCTAAAAAGCCTGCATTCTGATAGCTCTAAGATAATTACCGTATGATATAATACGACTAGCTAACTTCTAAAAACTAAACTTCCTAAGACACACACACATTTATGAGTGGGTTATTGATTTTCTAGGTGTTGCAAACTTTGGACCAGACTCTGCGAAAGGGTTAGCTGGTGACCTACATTAGGCTGCACCTAATAGCTTGGAAGGATAGGTGGCTACTGGTCAAGATCAAAGCATACTTATGTATTGTAAAATCATGCAATTTCAAGTGTTTTAAAACGCAGGCTAATAATAATAACAATAATAATAATAATTATTATTATTATCGAAAAACAAGGAAGGAAAATCCTCAGGAAAATCTTAGGACCAAAGTGTGAAAATGAATTTGGAGGAAAAAGAAATCGAATAAATATTTATCAAGTTACAGAAAAAAATCACAGATACCATAAGGAAACGGTGGTTAAAGCAGCTTCGGTGGCGTAGGTGGTAGCATGCTGAGCTTATGTGCCCTAGATCGCGGGTTCAAACCCGGCCAATATCGACGGATATTTTAAGAGCGTTAAAAACCCCTCAGTAGGCCTGTGCCTTTCTTCGGAGAGGAAGTAAAGCCGGCGGGCCCATGGCATAGATTTATGGCATGTAAAAGAACCTTCCACTAACTAAAATTGTGTGAAGCTTAAATTTGTAGGTTAGATTTGATTAACGCACTATTAGTTCCAATGTTTGCCGCCAGATGACGGTTGCGGTGGCATCTATAAACCAAGTTCACGGCTAGGTCTCGTTGATTGTAGCATTTGGTAGAAAAAGTAGGAACTACTTGAAATTGATCGTCTGCAGTCCTTACCCGAATTACAAATAACACACACCAATACATCTTCCACACTTAAAACCGGTTATCTGACAGATTCTACATACACTCAAATTACACGGGGCTACATAACCACGTTGTCGCAGCCCCTAAACTGAGGAACCATCCAACCAATGAAACGGCGGTTACAGTTTTACGGACACCTATATACAGTGAGTCCGGGAATGTTCTGCGCAGCGCCTACATGCGTCTGCGAGAGCTAGCTACAGCAGTTACGTTGGTAGCACGGCTGCCGCTTGCATCATAACAAATAAACAGTAAACATTGTACTCACCACAGCCATTCATAACGGATGCTGGAATCATTCACAGTACATCACTCTTTTTCCGTAATCAATTTGTTTTAATTCATGAACCACGGTAACTTTATAAGGGAACAACTGAAGCTTGTCTCTTACAGCTTTATGTGCTGTCGACTTAGAGATTCCTGTTTGTTGAGCTAATTTTCGTGTTGATTTACTTGGACTACGCAGCATTATATCGGAGATCTCATCAAGTGTTTCGTCTGTTAAAAGCGTAGACCTGCCTGTTCGCAGTCAAACGAAATTTACTTACCAAATCCCGAACGGTATATCGGTTTGGACACTTTGAATTAGGAAACCGTGCCTGAAATCTTAATTTAAATTTTCTGTAAACCTATCGCCTTCGCGAAAAACGTATTCCACCAAAAAAACTCTCTCTTCAGTAGTAAACATTACCGCCTATATACTATTGCACTCTTCCAATAATCTATCTGCACGCTCGCTGACTGTAATACACACTGAAGACATGCAGGCTCGCTCGCTTATCGCGATATACACTGACAGCCAACACGGAGGAGTCCCGCTTTCAAGGACACAGTGCAGCCAACTAAACTCATGACTCAACCTCTCGCAGCTACACGTACCCACTGCGGAGAACATTCTCAGGCGCCCTGTAGAATGGATAATAACAGGCTGACAAAGAAAATTTTCAACCTAGCTTGATCAATGTAAAATCAAAACAACTGGCTAAAGGAAATCAGTGGAGACATGAATGAAATTGGCTGTCCTGAAGAAACCATTCAAGACAGAACAAAATTCAGAACTTAAATTCAAAAAGACAAATTTTCTGAAAAACCCACCCGACGATATAGAGGATGGATAGAACAGCGTAAAAAGGAACACAGCGAGAGGATGAAGAGATTTTGGGAAGGGATGAATAAGAAGTGCTAATAAGTACAAACACGCTTTTCAGTTGGGCACAACGAATCAAATAATAATAATAATAATAATAATAATAACTCTCAGACCAGGTTTGTATTACTTGGCAGAAATGGAAATCAAGCCCACAACCTTGAAGTCGTAATTTTCAATACGTTCTCCGAGATCACAGAAATTATAATTGTATTTGATTCATGGCCACGTACTATCAATTATTTCAGCATGGCGATATTTTTGTATACCTGTTTCCCTGGGCAGTTCCAACTCCGGCTTAGCATACTTGTTCAAAAACCCTTACGTGAAGTTTGAGACACCTACCTGTCAACCCACATCCAGGCAACTGGTATTTCATCAAAATGAAACATAATATACTGTACATGTATGGGCTTTAGAGTTGTGGAAGCAGCTTATATTGTTATCGCGCGGTGATGCAGAGACGAAGGGTGAAGTTGATAGTCTCGGATATATCAATAACTAGCTGAAGTACCCGTGCTTCGCTACGCGTCATAAATAAATTAAAATGTGAAAGTGACAGTAAAAACAGGGGATAGGCGAGGTGCTGCACAGAGGGAGATTAAGGATGGAACATTTTGTCCAACTACACCGTTCGGCGTTGACCGTGTTTTATAGCACAAATTTAGGTTTTACTCGCTAACCGTTGGAGATACCTTTCGGATAGAAAATGTAATTTTAAACCACGTATATGCCATCAAAAGTTTGGTATTTCTTAGCGTTCACTTTTTATTTGAAATGGAAATATGAAAAATTGAAACCAAAGGGTATAGTGACGTCACTAAAATGGTCGCCATCTTAAAATAGTGCAAAGTATTGAAATCAAAAGTAGTCTATATGTTAACCAGGTAAATCAACTACTTCCATGTAAAATTCATGTAAGTCGGACCAGTGGTTCTTGCGGGATTGAGTAATACACAGACACACACCATCTCATTTTCAGCCTCGCTTCGCTCACGTCATAGTCGTGTCATATTGTTATTCAATGACATGCAGGTTTAACCCCCATAACACCCGTTTAGAACCAGAATATCCAAAAATCCCTCCTTAGTAGACTTTTTCGACACACAACAAACATATCCCTTCTTCTAACTTTAATAGTTTTGATTGGTCGAAGAGAGTGAACATCCAAAAATCCTTCCTTAGTGGACGTTTTCCTTCCAGAATTTCACCCCTCCCCATTGGATTTATAAAAAAAACGTTCGAACACCTACTTATTTTAATTATTTATTCATTTATTTATTTTTAAGCTGATTGAAACTCGGAGAAAATCAAACTCCTCGCCTATGTCGTTTAAGAGATACACGCTCCGTTAGGACTCTTTCAACCCCCACTTTTCATCCCTTTCACCTCATAATATACACCACATCGAAAAACCATTAGACATATGTCAGCTTATTTTTAATGATTAGTATATATGCCAAGTATCACATCCCCAAATGAAACCACTCGTGAGATATTGTTATTCAATGAAATGCACGTTTACCCCCTTAACACCTCTTTAGAACCTGAATATCCAAAACTCTTTCCTTAGTGGACGTTTTCCTCATACAAAGAACTTATCCCCAAAATTTCATGTTTCTAACTTCAATAATTTTGGCTGGGCGATGTTGAGTGAGTGAGTCAGTCAGGATATTTTCTTTCGTTTATTTTTGAGAATTTCACCCCTCCCCATGAACCCCTTAAATTGGATTTATGAAAAAAAAAAGAAAACGGTCGAACACCTATTTACTTATTTAAAGTTGTTTCCCCCCTGGGTTTGATGAGTGAGTAAGTGATTCAATCAGTTAGGACATTTTCTTTCCTGTTTTCCCCCCCGAATTTCACTCCTCCCCATGGGCCCCTTAAATTGGATTTATGAAGAAATGGTCGAACACCTATTTACTTATTTTTAAGCTGCGTTTTCTGCTGAATTTCAAACTTATCGCCTATGTTGAATAAGAGATACAGTACACGCTCCGTTAAGAATCCTTCAACCCACAATTTTCTCCCCTTTCACCTCATAAGATACACCATATCGATAAACCCTTTGACATATGTTTGCTTATTTTGAATGCTTAGTTTATATGCCGAATATCACATCCCCAAATGAAACAACTCGTGAGATATTGTTATTCAATGAAATGCAAGTTTAACCCCCTTAACACCCCTTCAGAACATTAATATCCAAAAATCCATCCTTAGAGGACTTTTTCGACATACAACGAACATATCCCCAAAATTTCAAGTTTCTAACTGCAATAGGTTTGCTGGGGGATGATGAGTGAATATCCAAAAATCCTTCCTTAGTGGACTTCTTTCCCCAGAAATTCATCTCTCCCCATGAGGCCCTTAAATTGGATTTATGAAAAAACGATCGAACACATATTTACTACTTTTTCAATCTGATTTTTCTCCTTGAGATTCTTACTTTTTGCCTCTGTCTTTTAAGAGATACTTGCTCCGTTAAGAATCCTTCAACACTCACTTTTCACACATACACCTCATAATATACACCACTCCGAAAAACCCTCAGACATGTGTGTTCTTATTCTTAACGATGAGTTGATATGCCTTGTATCCCATCCCTAAGGGAACCAATCGGTAGATATTGTTATTCAATTAAATGCAAGTCTACCCCCTTAACACCCCTTTAGAACCTGAATATCCAAAATTCCTTCCTTAGTGGACGTTTTCGACATACAACGAACATAGCCCCTTAATGTCATGTTTCTAACTTCAATAATTTTGGCTGGGGAATGATGAGTGAGTGAGTCAATCAGGACATTTTCTTTCATTTATTTTTCAGAATTTCACCCCTCTCATGAACACCTTAAATTGGATTTATGAAAAAAAAAAAAAGGTCGAACACCTATTTACTTATTTTTGAGCAGTTCTTCCCCCCTGAGTTTGATGAGTGAGTGAGTTAGGACACTTTCTTTCCTGTTTATTCCCCCAGAATTTCACCCCTCTCCAAGGGCCCCTTAAATTGGATTTATGAAAAAACGGTCGAACACCTATTTACTTATATTCTAAGCTGTCTTTTCCCGACGAATTTCAAACTTCTCTCCTATGTCGTTTAAGAGATACACGCTCTGTTAAGAATCCCTCAACCCCCAATTTTCACCCCTTTCACCTCATAATATACACCACATCGATAAACCTTTAGACATTTGTCTGATTATTTTAATGATTGGTTATATACCGAATATCACATCCCCAAAGAAACAACTCATGAGATATCGTTATTCAATGAAATGCACGTTTACCCCCTTAACACCTCTTTAAAACCCGAATAACAAAAATCATTCATTAGTTGACGTTTTCGACATACAGCGAACATATTCCCAAAATTTCATGTTTCTAACTTTAATAGTTTTCGCTGGGCGTGATGAGTGAGTGAGTCAGACAGGACATTTTCTTTCAATTATTTTTACCAGAATCTCACCCATCCCCATGGGCCCCTTAAATTGGATTGATGAAAAAACGCTTGAACACCTATTAACTTATTTTTAAGCTGTCTTTTTCCCCTGAGTTTGATGAGTGAGTGAGTTAGTCAGTCAGTTAGGACACTTTCTCTCCTTTCCCTCCCCCAGAATTTCACCCCGCCCCATTGGCTCCTTAAATTAATTTATGAAAAAACGATGGAACACCGATTTACTTATTTTTTAAGCTGATTTTTTTTCGCTGAGTTTCAAATTTCTCGCCTATGTCGTTTAGGAGATAGGCCTACACGCTTCGTTAGGAATCCTTCAACCCCCAATTTTCACCCCTTTCACCTCATAGTAATACACCACATCGAAAAACCCTTAGACACATGTCTGCTTATTTTTAATGATTAGTTTATATGCCGAGTATCACATCCACACATGAAACCACTCGTGAGATATTGTTATTCAATGAAATGCAGGTTTAAACCCCTTAAGACCCCTTTAGAACCTGAATACTCAAAAATCCTCCCTTAGTGTATGGTTTTGACATACAACGAACATATCCCGAAAATGACATGTTTCCAACTTCAATATTTTTGGCTGGGCGATGATGGGTGAGTGAGTCAGGACATTTTCTTTCATTTTTTTTAGCCTATTTTCAATTTTGAAAAAATAGGCTTATGAGATCACCTTTTGTCCGTGTGTGTGTGCGTGTGTGTGTGTGTGTGTGTGTGTGTGTGTGATTCGTGTGTGTGTCCCCCCCCTAATAAAATCTAAACGGCTGGAGCGATTTCAATGAAACTCGGTATGTTCATAGCACTATTCCCGGCGACCTCGACCGTGCCCTTCAAATTTTGTTACGTCTCACCAATGCAAAATGGCGGCTGTGCGAAATATTTCACTAGCATTCAATATCTCCGAAACTATTACCGATATCGCCCTGAAATTGTGTACGGTGATAGAGGGTACTACTAGAAGTTCACCTATGAGACTTTCAAAAACCTGGTGACTACAAAACTAACATGGCGATCAAGCGAAGTTGAGACTTTTAAATAGACTTTTCTCGCGATTTAACTATCCACACGTAATGAAACTTGGTACAGCAAATGTTTATACACATTGTAATGCACTGGAGTCTAATTTAGTTCAATTGTTTACATAACTTCAAAATGGCGGCTGTGCGAAATATTTCACTGACATTCTATATCTTCGAAACAATTACAGATATCACCCTGAAATTTAGCACGGTGATAAAGGGTACTGATACAAGTTTACCTATGTATATTTCATAAACTTGTAAAGTAGAGAACGAACATGGCGACCAAGCGAAGTTGAGACTTTTAAATAGACTTTTCTCACGGTTTAACCATCCAAACGTAATGAAACTAGGTACAGCAAGTGTTTATATACATAGTAATGCACAGGAGTCTAATTTAGTTCAATTGTTTACATAACCTCAAAATGGCGGCTGTGCGAAATATTTCACTGACATTCTATATCTCCGAAACTATTACAGATATTACCCTGCAATTTTGTACGGTGATAAAGGGTACTGGTACAAGTTTATCTATGTGTATTTCATAAACTCGTAAAGTAAAAAACGAACATGGCGACCAAGCGAATTTGAAATATTTTAATAGACTTTTCTCGTGATTTAACTCTCTGAGCGCAGTGAAATGTGGTACAGTAAATGATTTTGCAGATTGTAATGCACTGCCATCTAATTTAAATCAATTGTTTACATAACCTCAATATGGCGGCTGTGCGAAATTTTAAAATTAAGTTTTTATTTCTTGTGTCGTAATCATGCGATCGAAGTGAAAGTTTGAATAATGAACCTAGGCAATAATTGTCCTTGAATGGTACATAATTCTATGGCCTATACATATAACAATCCTAAATGGCGAGCTTCCGAAATATTTAGACGGTTCTCAATATCTATGAATCTTTTACAGCAACCAAACTGATTTTTTATGTTCATAGAGACTATGAACATATGTTCACCTATAGGACTTTCATTAACCTGGTGAGCACAAATCCAACTTGGCGGCGACGCGAAGTATAAATATTTTTTGGACGATTCTCGCGAATTAACTATCTGAGTGCTGTGAAACGTTGCACGTTAAATGCTTATACAAATGTTGATCCACTGGCATCTAATTTATTTCAATTGTTTGCATAATCACAAGATGGCTGCTGTGCGTAATTTTAAAATCTCGTTTTTACTTCTTGTGTTCTAATCATGCGATTGAAGTTTGAATACCACACGTACACAATAATCTTAATGTAATAGTACAAAAATAAAAATCCAACCTGGCGACAATCTGAAATATTTAGACGGTTCTCAATATCTACGAATCTGTTACAGCAATTAAACTGAAATTTTGTATGTTGATAGAGACAATTAACATGAGCAGGATATATGAAAATAGGCTGTATAGTTCTTCACGGAACTACTTGTTTCCTTCAGAATTTCACCCCTCCCGATGAACCCCTTGAATTTGATTTATCAAAAAACTGTCGAACTCACATATACTTATTTTTAAGCAGTTTTTCCCCCTGAGTTTGAAGAGCGAGTGAGTCAATCGGTTAGGACACTTTATTTCCTGTTTTTTTTTTACCCAGAATTTCACCCCACCCCTTGGGCCCCTTAAATTGGATTTAAGAAAAAAAGGTCAAACACCTATTTACTTATTTTTTGCTGATTTTTTTCTGCTTAGTTTCAAACTCCTCGCCTATGTCGTTTAAGAGATACAGGTTCCGTTAGGAATCTTTCAACCCCCACTTTTCTCCCCTTATACCTCATAATATACACCACCTCGAAAAACACTCAGACCCGTGTCTTCTTATTTTTAATGATGAGTTTATATGCCGAGTATCACATCCCCCAATGAAACCAATCGGGAGATATTGCTGTTCAATGAAATGCAGGTCTACCCCCTTAACACCCCTTTAGAACCTGAATACCCACAAATCCCTTCTTAGTGGGCGTTTGCGGTCCTTGAGGAAGCTGCATACCAAATTTCATTCCAATCCGTTGGGTTGTTTCTGAGATTTCGTGATGAATGTGTGAGTGAGTGATTGAGTGGTATTTGACAAATATCTAGTAGATAGTGTCGAGTCTTTGTTATGCTATATTCGGTTGACAGTGCTTTGTGAGCAGTTGAGTAACTAACGGGATTTCAAGTAAAGATCCTCATTTTCTATACCGGTAGTGCATAGCGCAAATGGCATCCAGTCGGCCGTGTCTCGACTTGAGCTATGTTGCCATGGAAACTATCTGCCTTGCCATTCCTTCATGAGTATATTTTATGATTTGATTAGCCTGTGCTTGAGTGCAAAAGTGCCGAAATCAGAATAATGAGAAAGTCTATCGAAAATTCATGTAGCCAGAGGTTCCTTCTGGGTCCTAAACTATGTGTATGCAAAATTTGGTTGAGATTGGTGAAACGGTGTAGATTTGTATACGGAACCAACCCACCCACCCACATACATACATACAGACTTTCACTTTTATATATAAGATATGAGGTCAAAAACAGACGCTGCCTTGTGACGTGTTTAGTTAGGATACAGCGGCTCAAACTGCAATGAAGTCGTCTATTACGATTGGAATCTGCGTGTTTGAGTAAACCATTGTTGACCCATCATCGTATGCCATTAATGATACCTTGTACACTGAGGGAGATCTTGTTTTGCATTTCACGGATTAACGTATTCAAGTAAATTTTCTCACTTTCTTCGCCTTATTCTTACTATTAACATTATTATTATTATTATTATTATTATTATTATTATTATTTTTATTATACCGAGGCCCATCCAGAAATGATGTTCCGTATTTATTAAATAAAAAGAAAACAAAGTTACTTGAACAATTTTATTGGCACCAGATACAGCAATATTGGAGCAATTTTTTCAACATAATCACCGCCAGAATTGAGACACTTGCCATATCGTGGGATCAACTGTTGTATTCCTGTGTCGCACAAGTATGACACCTGGGAATTGATCCAATTGTTTACATACAAGCGTGTTACTTTGTGTTAAATATTTTATGTAATATTTTTCATGTAAGGGCATATAAATACACCCTCTGTCTGAAAAGTTCGGTGAATGGGTCTATATTACGAACGGATTGTTGGCTTACCTGATACACCCGTTACTATCCTTAGAAGTAATCCCCGAGGATGGTTATGCATTTCTTAGAACGGCAATTGGGCACAATTTGTGTTGACTGACTGGAAAGCTTTCTTTAATAGAACTAGGCAACACTAAAAACACTTCGAGCATCTTATCAATGTAAGCACCTAAAATCACACTTTCACACACAAGCATGTTCCGCTTATGATCAAGATTACCTCCATACTGTACCCAACTGTCATCATGTGGACCATGTGTTCGTATCCCAACTAACTCACGGTCTTTCGAGGTATGGGACGTTCCTGCCCACCATACGACCACATGCTCAGGATTTGAGTCTACCAGGTAACTACTTTACATGAAATACACAACATTTTCCTAAAATCAAGTATTTACTGGTCTAAAATCATGGATATACAACAAATACAAATAAAGGACAAATTATATTTAATTCCCACAAATAAAATAGGGTTATTTTGTGAGTTTTCTTCATAAAATAGTGCTACACTGCACTCAAATCTAATTCTAGTATCCTATCATTGATACTTTTCAGACTTCAATGGGTTTCCATAGTGTTCATCATGTGACATAATTACTTAACTGGAGTATCATAACACAAAAGTCACATATCACCTCAAAATGACATTAATAAAACATTTCTCCGTTCCTTACGGCATTTACTTTAATTAGCATAAATTCATTATTTTCTGCATTAATTAATAAATATTTGTTGTGTCATGTGGATCATCTTCCTTCTTTCCGTCAATATGAACGCTTTAAGAAAAGTGGTCCTTATCCCTTCCAAAATAAACATGGATAGAATATTTTATAGTTTCACCATACAACGATTTTCTGGGTCTTGTCGGGCTTATATCGTTACAAACGTGTCATGTTCTTAGAAATCACATACCCGTCTGCATAACTTAGTGTGAACTGGCAAAATGCAATCTAAAAAAATGCCTAACAATTTATTTGGTTCAGTGTTCCTCTTCAGAGAATAACTGGGCCAAATATTATCCGATTTCTTTGATCCAATAACGTATGTGTGTTGCAACACATCATTCAATTCAATTGGCATCATCAAAACACTCCTATTGTAATTGCATATCGAAATATCGAGATTTTTCAGTGTCCTACTGTGACCCTCAATTACAGGACTGGTCGACCGACCTTCCCCTTCCCCCAGCAGGCAATAAAATTCGTTACAGCAGGCTAGTCAAGATGGCTGCCGCAGCAGTGGTCTATTCCCCCACTTCCCTCATCTGCTGTCAAGGTCAGATTTGTTTACAACTGCAGTACAGTAAAGTTACGCTAGGTGTGGCTCCTAAGTAATTGAGTCATTTAATTATTTAACACCTATAATTAGTGCATTGGGCTCAACTTGGCTCCTTATTAACATTCATGGCTGGGGATGACTCTGGTGATAGCCTTGCCGTTCTATGGTGAATACTGTGGCTTTAGACGCGCATCATAACGAAAATCCAAGATTTTCGCCAGCAGCTGTCACAATAATATATAAGGAAATCTGCGTTTCCTAAACGAAGAATATGATCCTTACCTCTCAGGGTAGATCATTCATATACATGCTCACGGAGTCTCGACGGATCTCAATCGTGGCCATAATTCATGCAAGCGATGGCAACAGACAGGCTCTGTCCAATTCGCTGCGAATATTACAGTATGGTCAAGGGCGATACTACTCGTAGATTTAGCCAACTTCTCACCTAACGTGCAAGCTATACTAGTTGGTCCCCGCAATTATTTATTACGTAAATCACTGGATTCTACGTTAATTCTGCACGCGATATGCGGCTTCAAACAATACTTCACATAGATGACTCAATTATTAAGGCACCCGCGCTCTTTCTGTAATAACCCTTAAGCCAAAGCTTTAAATAGCTCCTAATAACAAGGTATGAATTTACTGGCTTACTTTACTTTAATGGTCCTCAAATATAATCCTAAGGATTGACCATATCAAATATTCATTCAACATTTCACTGACACTGAAAAATTCTCGTATCTCGCTATATTCCACATTACCCTTACTGTTTACCAAAATACAGTATCTTTATATTAGACATGACACACTTTGAACATTATTTAGGCCAAAAATGCCTATTACTTTACTGTTGCCGACCCATATTATTATTATTATTATCATTCATTTAACGTTACCGTTACTTCCATCACTATTTTTGGCCTGAATGGCCTTAAACAAATCACCTTCCAAGCCATATTTTATTCAAGACGAGTGGTGAAAACTCGTTCAGTACGTGACTGTGACATTTTAGTCTCAAAGTGATAAAATCGTTATATGGTGAACTATTTAGTTATAATAACATAATTAATTGGTACTCACTTTTTCTTTTCGCTGGATAGTGCCAGCAGCTCAACCTGCGACCCACCATGATGCTTGACTTAAGCCATCATGTTATACTTTTCACAACACTTAATTTCACATATTTTCCACCTGATAAACATACTCTTATCAGTGGCCTCATTCACTTTCACACAATGCATATTAATCACTATACACATGAACACTTTTAAATCACTATTACACAATTTATGTACACTTATTCACTATTTCACAGGTAGATCCTTAAATCGGACTTCTCCTACGCCTGATCTCAGAGATGCGATGCAATTACGCCAACCGCTGGTCTTCGTGAAATCTAACAGCGTTTACGGACGTTCGGTCCTCGTCACCTGCAACATCGTTCAGCTCACTGTCAAGATGAAGTGGCGATGCTTCCCCAAGCTCCCATCATTGTAGTGATCCTGCTGATAATGTCATATTCAACACTGACAGTACCTCCTGGTATGTGTCATGTTCACAAACATTATAAGTTATACTCCTTCGCTGTGGCGAATTTATATTTGCGTCAGATAATAGATAAATATCTGTATTAAATTAACTTCGACGCACTTCATGATTATACTTATGAAGCTGTATGACTTGCTTCCATTGTTCTTTTAACGGCTGAGCGTCGATACTTTAACATTTGGCGCGCTCACTGGCGGCGTATAAGTTACGTGTATACTGCTGAAGACTGGAGATGAACTGGTGAAGACTGGAGAACAACTGGCTTGGCTTGCCTTACTCCTCCTATATAAAGGTTTCTCGTACAAAATAGTCCACTGGACATGTGAGAGCGACTCCTATCTTGAAATAATACCTCTTCAGCCGAAATGACATATACACCTTGTTTAATTAGGTGTGGAGGTTTCATAACCGTTCGCGTGCCGGCGATCGCTTCGGCCAATTAATTACAATTAATTGCCTTAGTTCAGAGCGTGGGGACGCCATCGCGGTAATTCCCCCTTGCCTGGTCAGCAAATCACTCCTCTCGAGCGTAGGCTAGGTTGTAATGTGTTCATTTGGAGATATCGGCTTAAATTTAGGTGTAAAATCATTCCTAAATTATCTCTCCTTGAATATATTCACCTGGGTGTACATTTCACTTCATTTTAATGCTCCACTTAGCGGTAATGAATTAATTTCCGTGTGCAGTCGTTCCCACCATAGCTTCCATCGTTGTCAAGTGGTGAATACCCGAGTCATTAATTTTGGGCTGTCTTCTCGGTCCAGACGTAAATAGTCCGCTCGGCGCCTAGGGTTACCACCCACTTGCCAAGTGTAATTTGTAAAATGCCAAACTAGCCTCCTTCGTTCTTATATGCTTAGAAAACGTATATTTTCTTGCATTTGGTTGCAATTCTTCACCTTAGATAGCTATGATATTCACATATAGGTCGTGAAATCATGCTACAATATTATATCTCATTATACCTCTCATTGCTCTTTGGGTTCCCTGTAATTGCTCCCCCTCAGAGATCAATGGTTCGACTCTAGGCATAATCGTGTGCCTGGTCTTCTCTGATGAGACCTGAGTTCGATGACAGACTGCCGTGACTGATTGGGTACAATACCAAAATGAAGCAACAGTAATAACAGCAACTGGAAAACTTATATTTACTCTTTCGTCGGGGCTTTATGATTTGACATAATTATGCCGTTTCAGAAAAAGAAAGTTCAACACTTCAAGTAGTTAATAATATTAAATATGCTCAAAGGAGCAAATTGTCAGCGTGTATAAGGATTACATATGAATGGTATCACTCACCAACTACTGGTCAAATATTCCCATTGAAGAACTCGTACCGTACCCGCAATGAAAATTTCTATTATTTTACAGGTCTACTCCAGTCATTAAAGTAAATTTACTTGATATTCATGAACACAAAAATCAATAGAAGAAACATCGCCTGGTTCCGACAAAAATCTCCTCTATACGCATGATTAAAACTAGGGTTTGGATGTTAAAGTCCCAAAAATGGACAAAATATGCAAACAAATATGCCCTAAATATGATCTAAAAAGGTAAAACATATGCATTTTGGGGATGTGTAGCAAGTGTTGAAGTAGTCTCTATCTCTCTATATATAAAAATGAAAGTTTGTTTTTTCTGAATTTCCACGGAAATTTGCGATATTTGCGCGTTTCAGGCTGTTTTATGACGGATGCGCACAAAAATAATTTTTTTGTCTGTCTGTCTGTCTGTCTGTCTGTATGTGGACAACTTCTACGAGTCCTTATGACTTGAGAACGGCTGGGTGGATCAACGTAAAATTTGATACAGATATCCATCAGAGGCACCACACTAATCATTGATGTAACTCTTCTCCGTACCTCTCATAAAAGGGGCCCTACCCCCTTAAAATACATGCTGAAATAGGCATAGAAGGGTGAAACAAATCTCATTTTCAGCCCCTCAATGTGAGAAACGAAACTCGGACCACATTTTAAGGCCCTAAAACCAACAGTTTTTGAGATATTTCCAGAAAACTAATTTCACTTAATAAATTAATGAAAGAACTAGTTGAAACCCGTCAATACATGACGGAAAAAAAGAAAATATTTACTGAAGAATTTTATTATATACGTTCTTTGTACAATTATGTTTTGGCACTATTGAAACTTTAAGGGCGTCAAAAGATTGCACTCTAGACATTGCAACATACTGCTGACCATGATTGAAAACTTGATGAGGCAAATTGAGACCTATACGTTCCAGAGTTCCCCCTTGAGCTTTATTGATTGTGATAAAGTATGCCAAGCGAATCGGAAAATGTTGCCTCTTAAAGGAAAATGATTGTTTTATCCCGTGTTGTTAAATCAAGTCGAAGGATTAGACCTCTTTGCCTAATTTTAACTGCACTTATTTCCAAATCCAAGCATTTTCATGCATATTTCATATAATTAATATGGAATCAAGTCGAAGGGTTAGATCTCGCCGCCTAATTTTAACTCACTTATTATTTCCAAATTCAAGCAATTTTCGTACACAATTATTTCTTATAATTAATATGGTAGCATTTAGATGCCCTTGGGAAACTTCAGATTTATAAGGAGCATATCTATGGGTCAATCGTTTGGAGTATGTGGAAGCAAATCACTTAATTCCAAGGAATTCAAGAATTCTGAGGAGTCTAATATATACAACTGGCCGCAGGAACCGTCGCTTATAATTTTCGAATATACATTAACGAAGAAATGCGATGATATGCAATTTCATACATTTTAAAACAATATGGACCGTTTGCATGTGGCACAGTGACATTGGCACCAACCAAGGACATAGCATTTGTTCTACTGCCGATTATTCTCTCTTAAATTCCTTGATATATCATTTCCAGTGAAAAATTGTTGCAGTGTCAAATATTTTATATTTAGTATGATTAATTTTGCCATTACAACACCAAAGGTCAAAGTAACCAAGCGTAGATTTCTCGCTACAGAAATACAGTGCAGAACAATGTTTACATTTGTTCGTCAAGGACCATTTGCTGTACGGCATAATATCTGGAATTGTTTCTGAAATGGCATTTTTATATTAGAGTTTAAAAGTGGCTTCGTATTTTTCTACGATTTCCCACTTTTTTGTGGCTAATGTTCCTTTTCGTCAAATGGGTATATTTATTGCAGCATTTCTCTCCAAATTAACGTCATATTCAATAACACTATAGTGGCCTGCATCAACGCAGCCGCCAAATATTAAATGGCAAATAATACTTCCATTGCCAAAATCAACAGCGTGGTTAGACTCATTGTTATGTACTCTAAACAAATAATCAATAAACAATAATATTCACGTATACAATGAAGTTCAGATACTTTCATTCTCAAGTTTGTTGCTGATGAGAATGCGATGATACTGATCGCCAATAATAAAATCCTTATAATTATTCATGCCAGCAACAATTTTTGCAATTTGCTTGCAAACGCAGCTCAGGATAACGTCCTGCATTTTGGAATAAACAGTACGAAACTGCTCTAAATAAGCAATTTCCATCACTTGATGTAGGTACAATCCTTTGCATTTCCATGACAGTAAATTAAGCAAGAGAGCATACTTCGCCAACTACTGGAATGAGCATAGACTCACTTCGACAGCCACCGTAATGGAGGGAGTTTATGAGTTAGACTATGTTCAGTGCTTGTCAAAAATCGTATTAACACAGGGAAGCCCAATCTGAAGGCTACATTCTGAGCTATCGCCCCGGAATCCAGGTTCGATCCCTGGTTTGCCAAGAAATTTACTTCTGGTTTGAGGGCTGGAACAGGGTGCACTCTTGAGGCAAAAATCAGGAGAGCAAGGTTAGATTCCTGTCTCAACAATCTGGGATGTGGATTTCCGTGGTTTTCCACGTCCACTGCAGGTAAATACCGGGATAGTTTGTAACTTGAAGCCTCGGTCGTCAATTCCCCATTCCCCACTTGAATTACAAATGCACACATCAGTACAGCCATCACAATAATACAGGTTATCAGAGAAAATTTTACACACACACACACACCAAAGTAGACGGGGCTGAGTGACCACGATGTCTGAGTCCATTAAATGAATTATATTCGTCAATTGTCTCTCATGGAAGCCTCCGTGGCTTAGGCGGCAGCGCGCCGGCCTCTCACCGCTGGGTCCGTGGTTCAAATCCCGGTCACTCCATGTGAGATCTGTGCTGGACAAAACGGAGGCAGACAGGTTTTTCTCCGGGTACTCCGGTTTTCCCTGTCACAATTTCAATCCAGCAACACTCTCCACTATCATTTCATTTCATCTGTCATTCATTTAATCATTGCCCCAGAGGAGTGCGTCAGGCCTCGGCAGCCGGCACAGTTCATATCCTCGCCGCTAGATGGGGCCTTCATTCATTCCATTCCTGACCCGGTCGGAGACTGGAAGCAGGCTGTGGATTTTCAATTGTCTCTCATGGCGAAAGCGATTGTGGCCATCTTTTATTTAATAATTTAAAAGTATATGGCAATGTAAATCGTGGAGAATTCCTTACTGTACGGGAATAATAAAAGTAAAATATGTTAAGACAATGTATTACCAATAGGCAGAATTAAAAAGAGGGGATTGAAGAACTTCAACAGGCGTTTGAGTTCGTTTGTTGTTTAAGTAACTTAATATTAGTTTAATGTCGCCTCCGTAGCGTAGCGGTCAACATGGTTAGCTGCCGCCCCGGAGGTCCTGGATTCGATTCCCGGCTCTGCCACGAAATTTGAAGAGTGGTATGAGGACTGGCACGGGGTCTACTCAGCCTCGGGTGGCCCAAATGAGTAGAGGGGGTTCAATTCCCACCTCAGCCATCCTCGAAGTGGTTTTCCGTGGTTTCCCACTTCGACTTCGGGAAAATGCCGGGATGGTACCTACTGTAAGGCCACGACCGCCTCCTTCCCTCTTCCTAGCCTATCCATCCCAATCTTCCATCCCTTCCCATCCCTCATGAGGCCCCTGTTCGCTTTGCAGGTGAGGCCGCCTGGGCGAAGTGCTGATCACACCTCCCCAGGTGTATCGCTCCCGACCAGATGTTCCAAGCTCCAGGACACTGCCCATCGGGGCGGTAGTGGTGAGTTCCCTCGCTGAGTCCGTGGGAACCACCAACCTAGAGGGTAAATTGGTTAAATAAAAAAAAAAAGTTTAGATGTATGTTGACTGGGTGGCTCAGGGGTAACATTGCGGACCCGGGAATGAATTTTGCATAGTCGAAGGAGTCTCACCTCAGACATGTTTTTTTTCCTAATTATTCTTTCTGGCTATTGGTAAGTAATTCTGGTCTGAGGGCTGGAACGGGGCGCACTCTTGAGGCAAAACTAAGTAGGGCAAGGTTCGATTCCCATATCAACAATCTGGGATGTGGTTTTCCGTGGTTTGCCACTTCCACTGCAGGTAAATACCGGGATAGTTCCTAACTTAAAGCCTCGATCGCCAATTTCCCATTCCCCACTTTAATTACAAATGCACACATCAGTAGCCTACAGCCATCACAATAACACAGGTTATCAGAGAAAATTTGACACACACCAAAGTAGACGGGGCTGAGTGACCACGATGTCTGAGTTCAACAAATGAATTATGTTCGTCAATTGTCTCTCATGGCGAAAGCGATTGTGGCCATCTTTTGTTTAATAATTTAAAAGTATATGGGAACGTAAAACATGGAGAATTCCTTACTTTATGAGAATAATAAAAGTAAAATATGTTAAGACAATGTATTACCAATAGGCAGAAAGAATAATTGAGAAATAAAAATATGTGTCGGAAGTGAGATTCGAACTGCTTCCATTGCGCGATGCATAAATTAAGAGTTTAGAACGCTGCCGTCTGAGCTACCAAATCACCGGTGGAAGATTGCAATATTAAGTTACTTAAACAAAATTCACTCTCAACAGTCCGTATAAGTTCTTCTACATTTCCCGTTTTTTATAATATTCTATTCCTGTTTATATCGTGGAAACTTCATAATCAATATTCCCCTCCTTTATTATAATTCTTATAAATAACTATTACATTAAAACGCGGTCGACATCCGCCATGTCTGTCATTAGCCAAGGTGATTCTGCGCATGCGCTTGAGCCAATAATTTTGCAGTTTTGTTTATAAATTGAAAAATATGTGGTAACATATTTGTTTATTTTAAAGACACTCTGCAAATCTACAGGCCTACAGCTTTCGACAGATTGCTCTACGAAGTGAATCGGTTCTACCGTTCCCTCAATCTCGCGGTAACAAAAATCAGCTTAGTGTTTTAAATATATGGATGCATGGCGGTAACCATGGCAACTGAATCTCAGAGGTCCATCTATTTCTGTAAGACGCAATGCAATTCCATTTATTACATTACTGGGAAGGTTTGCAAACGGCTATAAGGTTATAACGGATCCAAATTAAGCTGAAATATTCATTAATACATACAATGCGCTTAAGGGGTCAAGGGGTACTCTAGAATTTTTTCACGCGATTTACACGTGCGGGTGTGGTACGGAAGGTCTATTATATCCCTTCTCTATTATATAAAAATGAATATTTGTCTGATTTTTCGGCTTTTCTACGAAAATTTGACGTATTTTCCCGTTTCAGACTGTTTTGTGACGGATGCACGCAAAAATATATTTTTGTCAGTCTGTCTGTGGACAATTTTTTGTGTCCTTATAACTCGAGAACGGCTGGGAGGATTAACGTAAAATTTGATACAGATATCCATCAGAGGCACGACACTAACCATTGATTTAACTCTTCTCCGTACCTCTCATAACAGGGGGTCTACCCCCTTAAAATACATGCTGAAATAAGCGTGAGACAAAGCTCATTTTCAGCCCCTCAATGTGAGAAACGAAACTGGGGGGCCCTAAAAGGACCCCGAAAACCACATTTTAAGGCCCTAAAACCAACCTTTTTTGAGATATTCAAAAAAAAAACTAATTTCACTTAATAAATTAATGAAGGAATGCATGCCGGTAACAATGGCAACAGAATCTCAGAGGTCCATCTATTTCTGTAAGACGCAATACAATTCCATCTATTACATTACTGTGAAGGTTTGCAAACGGCAATAAGGTTATAACGGATCCAAATTAAGCTGAAATATTCATCAATACATATAATGCGCTTAAGGGGTCAAGGGGTAATCTAGAATTTTTTAACGCGATTTACACGTGCGGGTATGGTCCGGAAGGTCTATTATATCCCTATCCCTATTTTGTTATATTATTATTATTATTAGTAGTAGTAGTATTATTATTCTTTTAATTATTATCGTTATTATGGCGTACCACGAAGAGACAAAGCTCATTTTCAAACCCTTGGGGTCAGAAACAAAACTCGGGGCCCCTCAAGAGCCATAAAGGGTCCCCGAAAACTATATTTTAAGGCTCTAAACCCAACAGTTTCTTAGATATTCCCAGAAAACTAATTTCATTTAATAAACTAAAGAAGGAATGCAAGCCACTAACCATGACAACAGTATCTCAAGAGGTGGCATCCAACTTTCCATCTATTTCTGGAATAAGTAATGCCACTCCATTTATTACATTTCTGTGAGAGGTTGAAAATGGAGTACCCTAGATTTTTTTCACACGACTTACACGTGCGATATGTCGTACAGAAGGTCTATTATATCTCCAAACATCAACATTATTTTCAAAAATTCCTGAATAGAAATAGTAGACTGTTTTTTGCTTATTTTAGGAATTTGGGCCATTGGAGGCTAAAAACATTGCATTTTCATGCACCAGAAGCCTTTATAATTTATAAAAGGGGTCTTCCTGTAGTTGGGCACTTGACACAACGGTTAGGGTCAGTTCGTATGTGACGTGTATTGCGATTCTTCTACGAAGTTTTCAATTTTATTTTCACGCCAGGAAGAACACGTTAGGTAAATTTAGTTTGAGAGCACATTTTAACTAATATTTTTTTTTTTTGCCAACGAACAGGTTCCAAGCCCCTAAACATTGCAACAGTAGCTCAATTGATAACATCTGTTTATTAATACCGAAGACCGTTCGAAGAATGGGTACTTCTGCTAGTTTTAACATAAAACGCGATAATACCTAGTAATTGTATCACGAAAACTGGAGCTACAATAACTCCTCGACCCATCAAGGCCGAACTGGGCGTGAGAAAACTCGGAGGTTCCTTGTTTACTAATTGATCTGAGCTAAATTTGTCTCCTGATGTGGCATCTAACTTGATGATGCATCCATACAGAAGCTCTTTCTCGAAATCAGATTTTCTAAACCTGCTATCTGCCTGTTATGGGAACACACAGAATAATCTATATCTCCTACATCATTTACAAATCCCGTGTTTTAAACTCCACCCCGATAACATGTACCTAGTCAAGATGTTTTCAAAAACGCTCAAAATAGAACGAATCATACTGGTATCACAAAAGTGACAAAAATCAGACAAACATTTAAAAATGGCCAACATATGCATTTATAAGAAAAATACAATTGCTTTAAATGAGGTCACTTATTTTTCAAATTTCGGGCAAAATAAACACAAAAAATAAATAATTTTCTTAACTTACTAACCTTAATTATCACTCTGAAATCATTTCCATTTCGTTGTCTAACTTGCACATTGACTCACAAATTGATATGGAGCAATATTATTCCATACCTGTCATCTTATAACAGAAGCTTGCCACGGTCGGCGAGTGGTTATCGTGTCTTACTAACCCCAAGCTTTCAGGTTCGCTCCAGGATCGCTCCTGGTCGTGGTAAGTGATTTTTGACAGGCGGAAAAAATTACGACACGCATGTCAAACGATGTTGGCAAGTCAAATAACCCATTTGAATTCAGTAGGCCGTGTTCATAATGGCAAAATTAATCTCAGGATTTTCCGCCAACACAAAGTTCCTCATTTCTCTACTAGAAAGTGCTATAGTGTAAAGGAGTTTAGATATCTAACCTCCTTAACTTTCATAGTGCTTCAAGGAACAACAAAATTCTTCATGCAAGCTGCCCTCTGGGTTTCAAATAACGAAGCTTGCACCCGGCATCCGAGGCCATACGATATTATTATTATTATTATTATCTTTATCTTGGTCCAATCTACCGGTTGTCTTTCCTTAGAATCATCAGTCGCAATTTCTACTGTGATAATGCATACATTTTTCAGATATAGAAAGATATTTAGGACCAGGTCTCCTTGGAACGGTTATATCTGTTGAGTGAGACTTGAAAATGTGACCGTAGTCGAGATCCGAATTCAACCGTAATTATGTCCTCGTCATTCCGGAAGCCAACGCAAACAGCACCTCTCCATCTAAGACTTGAAGATTTGCTCTTGTACAGAACACTGGGGCTACAACGCCTCTTTATGCAGCTCCCTTCATTCAATGGGTGGTTAAATACAATAAAAGAAGAAATAACTTAATCTAAACATTTAATTGACAGTAAAATTATGTTCTTGATACAGGTAGTCGTTATTTCTTCTGGATAATCTTTGCATTTTTTATACAGAAAAAAGATTCCTTACTACTACATTTTATCTTAAATTACGTAGATTTTCATTTTCTGTTATTTATGAATTTTTAAGTATGACATTACACGACTAGAAAATTGATGTAAGTGGCTAAACGCTTTTGCCTGGTTAGCAGAAAATTAGGGTTCCAATCCCGACTGTAGTCATATTTTAAAATCTTAAACAAAATATTTTTAATTAATTTTTTAACATGCATGTAGTGTAATGAGCGAGTCGATATTCAAACCCACGGCTATTCGAACGGATTACCAAACGGTCATGAAATGGTCTTTAGATATATAGCTATACTAGTGATTGTGTATGTACTTATGCACTTAGACTAAGAACATTTATAATATTGCCAATACTGAATTAAGAGTGAAACGCACATGTGGCTTGGAAGGAACATTCAGTCGACACAAAGACGTGCAATGTCCACTCCACCAGGCTGACGCTAGTGGTGAAACTTGAAAAGTAACAGACGACTTGAGGGTGTGAGCACGCAGTAGATATTGTGTTGTGTCACGAAATGAGGACAAACAACGCAGTTAAGAAGTTTCTGGAAAGTTTGAGTCATCCTGAATGAAAGTTGACAACTGTCAATGTTCTCGAATACGCCCGGGAAGTTTGAAATCGGCCAAATGGCCACCAATAAGAAGAAGGTAAGGTCACTTAATTCTAGGATGGCAGGGACACTGATTGTGGATTTAAGTTTCTAAGGGCCAGAATTAGGGCTCCGAGGGAGAGTCTGGCCAGTAGGAAATCTGGTTGGTTGGTTCTTAAGTTAAGGGGCTGCGACAACGCAGTCATGTAGCTCCGTGTACTTTGGGTGTGTGTAGAATCTGTCTGATAACCTGTGTTAATTGTGATGACTGTATTTGTGTGTGTTATCTGTTGTTTTTTAAATTTAAGTACAGACTGCAACTTAGAATTTTTCAAATAGTTCCTACTTTTGCCGCCAAGCGCCACCGTCAACGACTACTAGGCCAAGTTCAGAACTTAGCTACCAGACGCCACCGCAGGCGGCTCTTGGCAACGAACGTAGAAACCTAAGAGCGTTGTTTACATTCTTAACCTATCCAATTTAGCTTCACACAGGTGTAATTAGTGAAAGGTTTTTTAACATGCCATAAATCTATGATACGGGACCACCGGCTTTACTTCCCCGCCGAAGGAAGGCATACGGAGGGATTTTTAACGCTCTTAAAAAATCCGACGGCTTCGGCCGGGTTTGAACCCGTGATCTTGGGCATAGAAGCTCAGCATGCTATCAACTACGCCACCGAAGCAGTAGTAAATCTATGTCAGCTCACTGTCCAACAGGGACTTAGAAAAGTTACAGAGGACTTAGTCTTATATTCTCAACGCAGAGGGTGGCTTCGGTGGCGTAGTTGGTAGCATGCTGAGCTTCTATGCCCAAAATCACGGGTTCAAACGCCGCCGAAGTCATCGAATTCTTTAAGAGCGTTAAAATACCTCAGTATGCTTTCCTTCGAGGGGGAAGTAAAGCCGGTGGGGCCATGTCATATATTTATGACAAGTAAAATAACTTTTCACTAACTACAATTGTTTGAAGCTAAATTTGTAAGTCATATTTAATTAATGCTCTACGAGTTCCAACGTTCGCCGCAAGGTGCCGGTTGCGGTGGCATCTAGTAGCCAAGTTCACAGCTAGGTGTCGTTGACGGTAGCATTTGGTAGCAAAAGTAGGAACTACTTGAAATTGATCGTCTGCAGTCCTTACCTGAATTCCAGATAACACGCACTAATACAGCCATCACAATTAACACAGGTTATCAGACGGATTCTACACACATCCAAAGTACACGGGTCTACATGATCTCGTTGTCACAGCCCCTAAACTGAGGAACCAACTAACCATCTCAACGCAGAAGACACGAGAGAACACGGGAAGATTAGGCAAGGATGTAGAAAGTCAAGCCAGCCTACATACATTGCTTGTACAGAGCAGGAGATGTGCAATACATTTGTACAAAGTCATAGACACAACATCGAACCATGAACTTCTTGTTGGAGCTGTATCAAAGACACCCTAACTCACGTGCCACATTTTGCTAAAGTTCGACAAATCCAGCATTCATCCTAACAGACCTCAGCAGCACCGAGCGAGCTTTATTAGTCAGCAAACCGAGGATCACTACAATAGAGTCAGCACAAACAGAAAGCCTGTTTATCGGATTCATCATTGTGGTTAGCATTACAACAAAATGTTGTTTAAAGCTTAAATTTAGCCAACGTCTTAGAACTTGAACAAGGAATATGGTATGAATTTCAAAAACGAAGGTGATGTCGGTAGGAAAGAAACACATGAAAATAGAATGACATTGGAGCAGGCGGGCCATTTTAAGTACTTACACTGTGTGTTCTCTCGGGGTGGTAGTACAGGGAAGGAATTAGTGTCGAGGTGCAGAAAAGCCAGTGCAGTGAGTTCTTAGTTGCGATTTACAGTACAGTAAACAGTCGATTATCCGCGGGCGGTTTATCCGCGGTGCCTGTAGGTGAACATTTTTATAAAAAAAAGGAAGGTTTTGAAACCGAAAATTATTTCTCAAAAATTGAAATAAAGTTACTAAATAATTAAACGTAATAAAAATCGTAAATCGCAAATACAGTACAGAACACTTAATACGGTACAGTACAAAACGTGTACAGTAGTTCAGTAATACTGTACAGTACTGTACTGTATATCTGTATACACACTGTACGTCGTGTGTACGCGGATGCAGAGGACCGTTACTCATGATGCAGCATTAGGACACATTGACAGGATTCTTCAATACCGTGACGAGCAAGACGATACATCACTTGTGACAAGATGGTGTTGAGAAAACTCAAATCACAAATAAAGAAAAAGTGTTTCACTACGAAAAAGCAAAAAAGCAAATGACCGATTTTTTTATAAACAGTAAACAATACTTTTTAATAACACACATAACATCGACTGAGCTTTGTTATCATGTACGTCATTTTATTGTATAATAAACTTATTTAAATTACTTGTGTGTTGTTTTTAGTGCCTTCGACCCTTGTTTAACCATTACCAGCAATTTTGCGGCTTATCCGCGAAATTCGATTATCCGTGGTATCCGCGCCAGTCAATTCCGCGGATATTCGGGAGTTTACTGTATTTTGCAGGAAAGAAGTTAGAGTAGTGACGAAACTCTTCCTACATCACTACATCACTTCCACAGCCCTCGGTGCCATTAATGGAGCTGTATGGAAGTGAGAGGTTATGTAGATTCTGGGGATCTCATACATAAGCTGTGGGAACTGATATGACAGTAGCGCAATAATTGCTGAGACAAATAGATGGGAGCAATGGCAGGAAAATACTCGTATCGAAGAAATTAAGGCCAAGCTAGATTTTTTTTTGTCGTGTGGCCTCATGAGAGGCCGAGTGCAGGTCTTTCTATTCGACGCCCGTGGGCGACCTGCGCGTCGGTATGAGAGATGAAATGGATGAAGATGAATGAAACTGGGCAAGGATGTGGAAGGAATCGGCCGTGGCCCATCAGAAGGTACCGTCCCAGCATTTGCCTGGTGTTGAAAATGGGAAACCACGGAAAACCATTTCAAGGACAGCCGACGATGGGGCTCGAACCCACGCGTCTACCGAGTCAGCAGAGAGCTTGGTCCCATGACCTAACGCTGCGCTTTAGCCAAGCTAGAAATGAACACGCTAGATGAAGCTGTTCGTATGAGCAGACTCAGATGGTGGGGTCGTGTAAAAAGAATGATGGAGGAGAGATTACCTAAGAGGTTTTTGACCTTGGCTGTAGAGGGTAAGGGAAACAGGGGTAGACCTAGGATAAATAATAATAATATCGTATGGCCACGGGTGCCTGGTGCAAGCTTTGCTATTTGACACCCAGAGGGTAGCTTGTAAGTCGAATTTCGTTGTACCTTGACTATGAAAGTCAAGGAGGTTAGATGTTAGATATCTAAGCTTCTTGAACACTATAGCGCTTTCTAGTAGAGAAATGCGAAACGTTGTGTTGGCGGAAACTCCCGAGATTAATTTTGCCATTATGAACTCGGCCTACTGAATTCAAATGGGTTATTTGACATGCCAACAACGTATGACATGCATATCGTATTTTTGCCGCCTTTCAAAAATCACTTACAATGGCCAGGAGCGAACCTGCAAACTTGGGGTTAGTAGACCGACACGATATCCACTGACCCACCGTGGCAAGCTATACCTAGGATGCGATGGTTAGATTCAGTGTTGAACGATTTCAAAGTGAGAGGTGTAGAAGCAGTGCTAACTGCTAATAGGGGATCATGGAGGTGACTTGTACGCAAACAGAGACTTGGAGACTAGACTGGACATTGAAAGACAAATCACTCCCAAATGGAAATGTATGTAAATGTTAGATTTGAACAATCAACAGAGGATCAACTAATTAGAACGCTTTGAAGCCGTTATCAGCATTGCCTAATTAACGATTAGATGATTACTTTCAGTCGGTAAACAGGCAGTTATGTCCAAATATGTTAGGCGGGAAATATGAGATTCTACCTGAAAACGATACTTATGATTGTGCACGGATTGCACGGGGTGAGGGAGGTTAGGTTACAAGGGTGAAATGTTTTGTTCGTCAAGCGAGCATCATCAGATCGACATAGACAATACAACCAACTATCACTAAGGAATGCACAATGAGTGACATCGTGAGCATGTGCTGATAAGTCATCAACTAATTAGAATATTTATCTACGGTGACCATGGAATAATACGAATTGTTTTACTGGCTGAGTGAAGCTGATAGCCACGTCTGGCTGTACTGTGCCGGGCTGTGCAGTGTTGTACTGCTACTTATCTTAACATGAATATATTTTGAGCAATTGTAGTTTAATGGTTGGTTGGTTGGTTCCTCAGTTTAGGGGCTGCAAAAACGCGGTCATGTAGCCCCGTGTACTTTGGGTGTGTGTAAAATCTGTCTGATAACTGGTGTTAATTGTGATGATTTTATTGGTGTGTGTTATCTGTAATTCAGGTAAGAACTGCTGACGATCAATTTCACAAGTAGTTCATATTTTGCTACCAAATTCTACCGTCAACGACACCTAGCTGTGAACTTTGCTACTAGATGCCACCGCAACCGGCACCTGGCGCGAACGTTGGAACTTTACTAGAGCGTTAATCAAATATAACCTTCAAATTTAGCTTCACACAATTGTAGTTAGTAGAAGACAATTATATTTGTAAAGGGTTTATATTGCTTCATCTCTGCCCACTCTGGGGGTATTCGGCCTTTCTGTTGGAGATCCGACAGTGTCGGGAAATAAAATTATTGCAACTAATTTAAGTATTTCTAGCATTTTAGAATGCTTCAGGAAATCTCACGTTTTTGAAGGGAAAGTTCATAAATCCTTCTCATTTGGCATACATTGCGTGGCCAGAGCATCACCCTTCCCCATAGTACCCAAATACCTGCTCGGGAGAGAAAGAGCACTTAGCGACAGCCTGCAGATAACCGTAGCTCACGCCGCTCTCTACATTAACTGTGCTCAGCCTTCGCGCGGTGTAATTACTCTTTATATCACTATTTCTTTTTTAATTTTATTTGAAATCTCTTCCTCTTTGCCTACGATCCACTCCTAAACCTTTATGGGGTAAGGGTCACTATATTAACCATCTGTCATAACGACAGTTTATGCTTTCAAAGATGCTTATAGTTGAATCTTTTAGTCAATTTTCGGAGAATTTTCATGCCGAAGTGCTAGTATTTCTATAAATCATATATTATATACGTATCTACTTGACGTAATGTGGTGGATAAAATTTAAAAAAAACTAAAAACATTAAACAATTAAAGTGTAAAAATGAAATATAAATATAGAAATAAAAGTCATACAATATAATTACAATAATAAAAGAAATACAAAAATTAGAATAATAAACATAACTATAAAAAATTATGAAAATAATTGTAAAATCAATTCTAAATTAATTAATTAAATAAAAAGAAAAATATATTTAATTAAATCTACAAGACATAAATTAAAATTAAAAATAAACATATAATCATTAAGATTAGAGAAACAGAAAATAACAAATAATAACAGTAATAATTAAAATGAAGTTAAATGTAAAAACTCATACAAATAAAATAAAATAGTTTTGCCCTATGAAGGGTTGATAACCTCAGGAATGGAGACAAACGATATTCCTACCTCAGACTAAAAACCACTTACCAGCCACAGTTGGGCATATCCCACTCCACAAGCATACAGGCCAGTTTTTTCTCTTCTACCTCCACGGCCACGCATTGTCTGCACGCCAATCTCCGCAATATCAATCACTCCTGCCACTATTCGAGTCACGCTTGTCCGCCATTCATTACGGCGCTCAGGCATTATACAACCAACCCGCCAACAAAAACAATATACTGCAGAGCTATCGCTTGTCTGTACAGTAAGCATCTATCATTATTATTATTCTTGTTTGCGAATTGACCACTTAGGATCACACTACAATTTCACTATTTTGTGCTTTGTCAGTAATTTCCAACTCCTCCATGCGTTCGCTGTGCTGCTGCCGTTGGTATTCCGACCAAGCTCTTCCAGTCTTTTTCGCACTTATCTCGTATTGAAACAATTCCACATCGTGTATACTGTTTCGAAAAGTATTCCTTTCTAACATTTGGGCCTCCGGTATTTTAGATCGTTCAAGGTCTTCCCGAGTTTTTTTAATCCATGATGTAGTGGACTTCTTGTTCCAGAAGTAGTCAAATAACTGTTTGGTTAATTGGGATTTGTCCATTCTGTACAGGTGTCCAAGAAATATTAGCCTCCGTGTCCTCATGGTCTCAGATATTTTTTCTACATTCTTATAGACTTCGTTGTTGCTCAAACGTTTCCATCCGGCTTCAGTCTGGATTGGGTTCATGATTTTCCGTAGGATTCTCCTTTCCAGGATCTCCAACTTCTCATCTCGTAGTTCATTGAAAGGCTTTCGCTGGCGTACAGTTATTCTGTTTTGACCAAAGTGTTGTAGTGCTTTATTAGCCTACTTTCGATTTCTGCAAAAAATGAAAGTAGACTTATGAGATCAACACAGGGTGAAACATTGTGTGTGTGTCTGTCTGTGTGTGTGTGAGTCTGTGTGTGTGTGTGAGTGTGTGTACTCTGAATGTCTGTCTGTCCCCCCCCCCCTATCAACTCGAACACGGTGAAACCGAATTGAACGAAATTTGGTACAGAGGTAGCACTAGCAAAGGGCACCTCAGTGTCATGTTTTATATCGTCGCCATCTTGACGAAAACGTAATGGCGGCCACCAAAAGTTAAAAGCTTAAATCAAATTACGACCAACCTAATCATCTGATCTCTTCCAAATTTTGCAACATTATACCTTTGTGTATGAAGAATGTTTTTAACAATCTACAAGGTCATCAGCCAAATAATTTGCGGATGGTGGCCATGTAAGTGTGCAAACCTATTCCCCCTATCTTTTCAAACATGATGAAACCGAATTGAACGAAATTTGGTACAGATGTAGCACTAGCAAAGGGCACCGCAGTGTCATGTCTTATATCGCCGCCATCTCGATGGAAACGTAATGGTGGCCGCCCAAATGTTAAAAGCTTAAATCAAATTACGACCAACCTAATCATCTGATCCCTACTAAATTTTGCATCAACATACCTTATTGTGGTAAGCATCTTTTGAACAAACTACAAGGTCATCTGCCTAATAGTTTGCAGAAAGCGGCCATGTATGTGTGCAAATCGATTCTCCCTATCAATTCAAACACGGTGAAACCGAATTGAACGAAATTTGGTACAGAGGTAGCACTCGCAAAAGGCAACTCAGTGTCATATTTTATATCGTCGCCATCTTGACGGAAACGTAATGGCGGCCACCCAAATATTAAAAGCTTAAATCAAATTACGACCAACCTAATCATCTGATCTCTACTAAATTTTGCAACAGTATACCTTTATATCAGAAGAGTTCTTTGGCCGAGCTACAAGGTCATCAGTCGAGTAGTTTGCATATGGCGACAATGTATGCGTGCAAATCGATTCCCTCTATCAATTCAAACATGGAAAACCTGAATTGAATGGAATTTGATACAGAGGTAGCACTAGCAAAGGGCACCTTAGTGTCATGTTTTATATCGCCGCCATCTTGACGGAAACGGACATACGTCACATTTTATTTTTTGTGTCCTAATCATGCGATCAAAATCATCGTTTGAATAATGAACCTACGCAATAATGGTCTAATAGTACAAAACTCTGTGGTCTACATATACAAACATCCAAAATGGCGACCATCCGAAATATGTAGACGGTTATTTATTTATGTATTTATCATATGATGAATATATGTACAATATATACAAAAAAATGTGCCCACACAAATTCATAAAATCTCATAGTTCTACGGCGCTCTCTGACCCATTCAACTGCTTCAGCAGATACTTGATGAACATCCATCAGCGATCCATGGAAAGCTCGCAGAGGGCAGTCAGCGACAATTTGATTGATTGACTGTAAAGAGACCCCACAGTCACAATCTGCAGAGTTAGACCAGCCCTATTTATGCAGTAAATAAGCTGATCTGCCTTATCCTGTGCATATCTGATTTAAGATCCTTCATTGGCGTCTGGGAAGATCAAATTCATGCAACCGTTCAAAAGGGTTCCCAACTAGGTGTTTGTTGGTTACTGAAGAATGCTCCCACTGGATTTTCCATGGTTTATTTACATTAATGGAGGATCATTCAAGGTTAATTGCCGTGCGCTTTGGTGGTTTCCTTGACTTCAAAAGTTATATGCTATTTGTGTAATATCTTGATGAATGGGAAAATGGGGATTATATTTAGGCGGTTCTCAATATCTACTAATCTATGACAGCAATCAAATAGAAATTTTGTATGTTGATAGAGGCAATTTACATAAATAGGATATATGATAGGCCCAATAGGCTATTTTGTTCTTCACGGAACTACTTGTTTTTATTTAATTCTATTTACTTTATTTGCCCTTCTTGGATCACTTAAGGTAAGTACTTGTATTACTTGAATGACATGGCATCTATGATGCCCTATAAAACTATTATACTGTATGTATACTACAGCATCGTAAACTTCATTGCCTATTTACTAAACAAACAACATTTACATAGCTACTAATAAGGACCCGAACATTCTATCTTCGCCCTTTTAGCATAAGATAATTCATCATTTTCGATTCTTTATTTACACGACCACCATGGAAAGCTTCATAAGATGAAGATGCTCCTTATATATCATTTGTATAATCCTATGCCCTAAGGATATCACGTAATCACATTCAATGAATTCTATTATACTAGTAATATTTAAATATTCTCATAAATAATTTACAGTAATTGACTATTCGGTTATTGACTAATCGACAACGGATACGTCGAACTACCGAAAGCATGGCATTTTATAAAATAATACAGTTTCCTAAAGCAATGGCATTAAAAAAGCACGTTACATTAATACAGCATGAGCACATGATAATCCATTAAATCAACTAATTATCATATCCAATCAAAATCTCGCCCTAGTAATAATTCCTCATCATTTCATAAAATCAGCGTTATTACTCAAATCTCTAACATATTCAATTTTTCCCATTTGATCCATAATATATCACTAAATTAACTTCTGTACTATAAGGTGCGTTCAAAAAATAACGAGCCGGAGGCTGGAATGCGCAAACCGGTGACTACATCGGATAATCGTGGCGTGTGTAACGAGGTGTGGTTGCGACCAGAGCGTGGAAGGTCACAGCCCATCGCTAGAGGGCACGCGTGCACGTCATGTGACGATACAAAGCGAGCAGTAGCTTGCATCAATCGTCTAATGCTGCCAGTCGCATTGTAAACAGTGACATGGAGGCGTCAACCGAAGAGCAAAAGAGGTGTCGTTCGGTTTCTGACAGCGGAAGGAGTAGGGGGAACGGACATTCATCGCGAATGTCACAAGTGTACGGCGAACACTAAATGTCCCTTGCAATGATCAAGGCGCTTCTGGGAAGGAGGGGTGTCGTTAATCGATGATGCCTGGTCTGGGGCACCCCCCTGCATTACCGATGACAACGTCCAGCTGGTTGATGCACTCATTACCCAGGACCGCCGAGTGACAGTGAACGCCATAGCCGCCGTGGTCGCTCCACGACAATGCACGACCTCATACGGCCAACACAGTCGCGGCACTCCTGCAGAAATTCAAATGGGAGGTTCTCGGCCACCCTCCATACAGTCCAGACCTCTCTCCCTGTGATTACGCCATGTTTGGTCCCCTAAAAAGGGCTCTGCGGGGCCAACGATTCACCTCGGACGCCGACGTACAGCTGTACGTGCGGAACTGTTTCTCATCGCAGCCCAGGGAATTTTTGGAGACAGCCATTTACCGCCTCGTGTCACAGTGGGACATGTGCCTCAACAGCCAGGGCCAATACTTCTAACATTCAGGTACTGGGTTCTGTAATTATGCCTTCGGCTCGTTACTTTTTGAACTCACCTTATATGTTGTGCTTCACTAACTTATCATTATTCGTCTGTCAACTCGAGTGCATGAGTAAATGAATTTCCCTTATTTGATTCAAACGAGGATACTCATGTACCATCAAGATTTCCGATAGGCGACATTTCCCTTCTGCTGGAAATTCCTTTTACTTACCATCTTTTTAGCCTACTATCGATTTTTTTTTGCAAGATATGAAAGTAGACTTATGAAATCTACACGGGCCAAAATAAGTCGGCTTCGGTGGCGTAGTCGGTAGCATGCTGAACTGCTATGCCCAAGATCGCGGGTTCAAACCTGATCGAAGTCGTTGGATTTTTAAGAGCGTTAAAATCCCTTCAGTATGCCCATGCCATGAATGTAAAAAACCTACCACTATAATTGGTAGTGTGTAGCCACATTTGTAGGTTATATTGGTTAGAAACGCTCTACCAAGTTCCAACGTTCGTCACTAGGTGTCAGTGACCTAAGTTGGAACTACTTGCAATTGAACTTGCAGGGAGCCTACGGGCGTTCAATTAAAATACCCTGCTATGGCCATTGTATGATAAAGTTCGTGTGACTGTGTGTGTCTCCCCACTCCCACCTTTCAATTGAAACATGACAAAACCGAATTGAACCAAATTTGGTAAAGGGGTAGCACTAGCAGAAGACACCTGTGATATGTTTTATATCACTGCTACCTTATCCAAAACAACATACTGGCCATCTAAATATTGAAATGTTAAATCAAATGACTACTAAACTAACCATCCGATCTCAAGCTCATTGTGGCAAAATATACCTTTAATAGGGAAGTGTCTGTTGCCCTAACTACAAGGTCATCTGTCAAATAATTTCAAGATGGCAGTCGTGTATACGTGCAAGTCTTTTTATTTCCTGACACACTAATATTTTGAGGTGTCAAATATGCTTTCCTTCTTACCTACCGCAGCTGGAAGGCTGGGAATTTGTCAACCCTGAGAGATTCCCGTACTGAGTCTGTCGTCTCCTTTTCACGGTGACTTGGTGATGCCCCCTCTCCCCTTTCCCTTTCCTTTCTGCCTTTTATGGCCCTAAATCCTCCCAAATCCCTCAATACTCATTGCTTAGAGGTCATTAATTTTCTATATACTTCCAGTGTATGTGTTCATTGAGTTGCAGTTAGTTGTAATAGAGGTATTAGTGGTGATCATTTTCACAATCTTCTTCATTATTACCTACCGATAACCAATATGTTACACCCCTTAATACAACAAATGCCATCAACAATTATTAGCATCTTTTTACAAGGGCTGGTAATATACCATTAGATTTGGGATTGAAGAATTATCTGCAACTCACTGGCAAGTGATAGATCTACTCTGACAATGCAGGATTGAAGTTTACGGCGTTAAGTAAACACATGCGTGTTTGCTCGGTAGCATAGTCTCTCTCTCTTCTAAGTGAGTAATACAGGTGCAACACCAATTTAAATGGCAGAAATACTGTAGTTCTCATTTTAAAATAACTTGAAGGTGTCACATGTGTATTTATAACCATTCCTTACATTAATCACTGCTAAGAATCCCGTAGACATTTTTAGAATCATCTACCTACAATTGTTACCTTTTCATAAAACTTCATCCAACATTTGATATGAATCACGCTAGATTATAATCATGAACTACATAGGCATATCAATTCCAACACGACGAAACCGAACTTTGGTACAGAGGTAGCACTAGCAAAGGACAACTGAGTGTCATGTTTTATATCGCCCACATATTAACGAAAACGAAATTGTGGCCACCCAGATGTTAAAGCTTAAATAAAATTACGACTAACCTCATCATCCGATGTCTACCAAATTTTGCAAAAATATAACTTCATGTAGGAAGCATCTATTGCCCAATGTACAAGGTCATTAGCCAAATAATTTGAAGATGACAGCCGTGTGAATCATTCAAGCCTTATAGCCTAATCCGCAACTTATGATCCAACAAGGCCCGGTGTCACCAGTTCCGCTTATTGAACAGGAGATGGTTTAAACTGTTGTCAAGGACGTGACCCGTTCGATATTATAATTTTATATTACAATATTACACTGTAGCAGTGACGTAAGAGCTCTTAGGCAGAGCCACCGTGCCGTGACGTGCACCAACCGTGGAAGCTCACACGCTGAAATGGCGGCTATTGCTTGCCAACCTAATCCATATTTCAGTAGCTTTAAGTTGTTTCATGTAATGTACTGAATGCAGTAATATAAATTTAGTATAGCCTAAAATGGTTCTTAATAAATACATAATAGGCTACTCTGAAGAAATCGTTTATTCAAGACAATATTTGCTAGATATTTATATCTGAGGCTATTGATAACAATCATGTAGCAATGATCAGGATTGGCCAAGAGGTCAGCGTGACAGATTCTCACCCGTAGGCCTGGGGATAGAATCCAGGTAAGATTGGTTGGTTTTATCTACTTGATTACTTTTATGTTCATTGTTTTACAATTACTTAGACGTTATGATATTAGGCATAGCCTATATACTGTGTAATTTGCAATGGAAAATATTATATACTAGGAGGTACCCGCGGTTTCACTCGCGATGAAGACAATGGGGACGATGCACTAATGCTGATAATTGGTCTATTCTATAAATAATTCATGCTTTTGGGCTAATGCCGTGTGTATTTTTAATTTAAACCATACGTTTCGGAGAAACCTTGCCTCCTTTTTCAATGGAAATAAACAATGTGGCCAAAGAAAGTATATCAATGAGATTACAAAAAATATAGATAAATTCCTCTGTTCGTCACCAGAGAGCAGCTGCCAGAAATAACTGTATGGACCATGGTGGAACGGCGGACAGAGTAGTAAGTAACAAGAAGGTAAAGGGGGCGGTGTGAAAATATAGAAACTCCTCGAAGAATGAGGAGGGGGGGGGGGGGAGGTGGGAGGGTTAGATGGATATAAGGAAACATAGACAAAAGGGAATACTAGCTGAACGAAACCTAACGTCATACAGTCAACGGCGAAAAAACAGATGGAAACTCCTCCAGTGACGAACAAAGGAGATCAAATCCAGGCTCTGAGCCCTAGAGGGAAAATGTACAATTTTAAATATGTGAAGAACAGAGAGACTAAGAGGAACTATCTCCCTAGATCCTTAATAACTGGTAGCCAAGTGTCACTTAGCTGATAACCAGTGTCTCTGTTAAAATTATTGGGATTTTTACGAATTTCAACTGCCTCCCTTATAATTCTAGACCAGTTGTGCTTAACAAGGGCAAGCGCATGAGCATCCTTGAAACATACATCGTGCCCTGAAGACAACTTTACTAGTATCAAGAACCGTACGAGGAGCTGTTTGTCTCGAGGACATTCGAAGGAACTTAGCTCTTTGTCTATCTACAGCCCGACAAAAATTATTCTCGGCCTGAATAGCGGAGATACAAAGTTGTAGTCAATCTTTCTAATACCCCTTTAGATGACTATCAAACAACTTTACTAAGCAGAGGTCTCAACTTTGCTCTCGCACCCTCCAAAATTCCTACAGAGGAGTTGATCACATCCGTTGAGGCTGCCATCTACAATTTACCTCCAGATGAAGCTGAAGAAGTTAGACAAGAAAGTGTGAGGATATTAAGATCCTCTAAAGTACCCGCACCCAATTTAACTCGGGGTGAAAGAAAGGCATTGAAGGAACTAAGAAATAATGACACCATTTCTATTCTTCATGCTGACAAGGGAAATGCGTCAGTGGTGATGGATACCGTTGAATATAAAAGTAAAATCTCGATTCTGTTATCTGATCCTGTCTACAGACTGTGCACTCGTGATCCAACCACTCGTGTATCCAATGCCACTGCTAAGCTTGTTAAACTGTCATCTATTCCAAAAGAAGAGGGAAGATGTCTTATTCCGAGAGATGCTGTTCCTCCGAGATTGTATGGTCTTCCAAAAATCCATAAGCAAGACGTCCCTCTTCGACCAATTGTTAGCACAATAGGTTCTCCAACTTATGCTCTTGCGCAATATCTCAGCAAGTTGCTTCAGCCACACTTGGGGCGCACACAGTCCTACATTAGGGATTCAACCCATTTCGTCGAAAAATTGTCAACCATCGCCGTTCAACCAAATGCTATTTTGGTGAGTTTTGATGTAGAGTCCTTGTTTACCAGAGTGCCGGTGGACTCGGTCAATGTCACTCATCAAGGACTTGTTTCCTGAGGACATTGCCCGATTATTCCACCACTGCTTGTGTTCCAGCTATTTCTTGTGGGATGGTAAATATTACGAGCAGACTGATGGTGTGGCCATGGGAAGTCCACTCTCGCCTGTCGTGGCAAATTTTTTCATGGAACATTTTGAGGGGGAGGCTATATCTTCGGCGTCTTTCAAACCTGTGATTTGGTGGAGGTATGTGGATGATACGTTCGTGGTGTGGGAGGAGGGTTCTGAGAAACTGAACCACTTTCTGAACCACCTAAATCAGCTGCATCCTTCAATACACTTCACAATGGAGCTAGAGTCAGGTGGATGCTTACCTTGTTTGGATGTTCTTGTGAGGAGGAAAGCGGATGGCTCCATGGGGCACAGCGTCTACCGTAAGCCAACTCACACTAACCGTTATTTACATGCGGACTCCCACCACCACCCAGCACAAAAACAAGGAATTATAACAACTCTAGCCAAAAGAGCGGAACGTATTTGTGAGGCATCAACTCTTCAGGAAGAGTTACATGCCTTACAAACCATGTTTAAGGGTAATGGCTATAATGAATCCACTATATATAGGTCCCTACATCCCAGAAGGAGGGATAGACAACCTTCTCAGAGCTCCGACATGAGAGGAACTGCTTACCTCCCTTATATTCACAACACCACTGACCGCGTTGCTAAGATTCTCCGCAAGCACAAGATAAAAACAGTTTTCGGCACTATGACGAAAATTGGTCAACGTTTAGCATTAAACAAAGATAAATTGTCCCCAATACTACAACCTGGGGTGTATGAAGTCCCATGTACTTGCGGAAAAGTCTACATTGGACAAACCAAACGGTCCATTGCCACTCGCATCAAAGAGCATCAAAGGAACATCCGTCTAAACCAACCTGACAAATCAGCTATAGCTGAACATGCCCTGTCTTCAGGGCACGATGTATGTTTCAAGGATGCTCATGCGCTTGCCCTTGTTAAGCACAACTGGTCTAGAATTATAAGGGAGGCAGTTGAAATTCGTAAAAACCCCAATAATTTTAACAGAGACACTGGTTATCAGCTAAGTGACACTTGGCTACCAGTTATTAAGGATCTAGGGAGATAGTTCCTCTCAGTCTCTCTGTTCTTCACATATTTAAAATTGTACATTTTCCCTCTAGGGCTCAGAGCCTGGATTTGATCTCCTTTGTTCGTCACTGGAGGAGTTTCCATCTGTTTTTTCGCCGTTGACTGTATGACGTTAGGTATCGTTCAGCTAGTATTCCTTTTGTCTATGTTTCCTTATATCCATCTAACCCTCCCACCTCCCCCCCCCCCTCCTCATTCTTCGAGGAGTTTCTATATTTTCACACCGCCCCCTTTACCTTCTTGTTACTTACTACTCTGTCCGCCGTTCCACCATGGTCCATACAGTTATTTCTGGCAGCTGCTCTCTGGTGACGAACAGAGGAATTTATCTATATTTTTTTGTAATCTCATTGATATACTTTCTTTGGCCACATTGTTTATTTCCATTGAAAAAGGAGGCAAGGTTTCTCCGAAACGTATGGTTTAAATTAAAAATACACACGGCATTAGCCCAAAAGCATGAATTATTTATATAATAATCCGGGCCGTGAAAGCCTTAATACGGTCTATTCTATTACAGCAATCGCGGCTACAGGTGGGACAATTTTAATTCAGGAAATTCTGATACATACAATATACTGATCTAAGTAGCAAAGTGGGAATTTCATAGAGTTGAGAAAGTCTGCAGAGTACGATGTTACATTATGTGAACACATTTGAAAATTACGTTTTTGATTTTGCCATCTTCTGCTGAGACATAACGATTTTGTTGTCCGGATACTCGTGAGCACGCCACATACAGTTGCCCATGGAAAAACTGGTTTTGTCTTAATGTACACCTGCTGCTGTAAGTGCATGTCATTGCGCTTTGTTAACAATAATTGCAAATACTGTCTCAAGAGGGAACTGCACTCATGCACTCTGGAATGGAAAATCAAAATAATCGGAATATGGGGAATAAGAAGTATGTTTCTTTAAACTATTGAGGGTGTACTTTTCCCACAATTATTGATGATTTGAACGTTAACATGTCGCTATTAATAGACCAATAGCTGAAATTACTCTCACCTTGGCCACTAATGTATATTGTGCAGCTTCTTCCAGTGTTACATCCCAGGGATTGTAATTCTCCAACAACCCTTTCGTCTCACATGCCTCTCTAAATAATTAAAATTTCTGATTGTTGTTGTTTGAGTCTTCAGTCTTTTGACTGGTTTGATGCAGCCCCCCATGCCTCCCTGTCCTGAGCTAATCGTTTCATCTCTACATAGCTACCACACCCTACATCTGAGGCAATCTGTTTAACCCTGGTCTACCCCTACAGTTCTAGTCCTCGACCCTCCCATCCATAACGAAACTTGCTATTCCTGGGTGTCTTAATACGTGTACTACCAACCTATTTCTTTACTTTATTAGCAGTCGCCAGAAACATCTCTCCTCTCGCACTCGTCTTAATACCTCTTCATTTGTTACCTTATCTACTCATCTGATCTTCATCATTCTCCTGTAACACCACATTTCAAACGCTTCAATTCTCCTCTTTCCTGCAGCACCAATAGCCCAAGTTTCACTTCCTTATAGTGCCACGCTCCAGAAAAAAGCTATCAAAAATGACTTCCTAATACCTTAATCTATATTCGAAGTCAACAAATTCCTTTCCTCTAGAAATGCTTTCCTTGCCTGAGCCAACGTACTTTTTATATCGTCTTTGCTTCGTCCTTCACTGGTTATTTTGCCTCCTAAGTAACAGAAGTCTCCTACTTCCCGTAGCATTTCACCTGCCAATTTGATGTCCATAGAGGTTTCTGATTCATTTCGGCTGCATTCCAATATTTTTGTTTTACATTTATTGATTTTCATCATGAATTCTTTCCTCAAAACGGAGTCCATACCATTCAAAAACATTCAAATGATCTGGCGTATCGGCCAAGATAACGATATCATCAGAAAATCTCAGAGTTGAAATTATTTCTCCTTGAATCTTCACTCCCACTTGAAATGTGTCTCCAATTCCTGATTATTGTGTTTTTAGAGATCTTTGAAATGTGTTGCCCTCGCACATGGCGTAGATGCATAGTCAAAGGAAAACATTCTATGTTACAAACATGGGTCGCATGACCTGTACCGAAATCTTCTGCAGATTTTACACAAAGTCTATTCTGAACAGCATTTCCTTGAACTCTGATTTCATAACATTTTATTGTATCTCTCCACGTGGTACGAGTATATCTCTGTACCTCAACATACAGAAGAGTGCTTTCAAAATAACGTCTTGTATAAATTATGGAAAAGGCAGTGGGTGTGGCTTTTGGCGGAGTGGATACTCGCTCGTAGAAATTATTTTCAGTAAAATAGACTGGTTTAAAATTTTGTAAATGCACATTGAGGTATGTGACGGCGGGATGCCTTTAGTGTTACGGAAACGACAATAGCCGCCACAGAGCTTCGTTGCTACTGATATAACGACCAGACTGATATGTTTGTATTTAATTATACGGGATTTGTGAGCCGAATGTTTATGAAATTGTACGTAGCTATAACGCTACCTTATTTAGTAGCCGCCACTGTAGTGTTACAAAATTAAAGGTGGTATCAGAAGGCACTATCTCACACTAATTTTCGTAATTGTAGTTCTAAAACACAGAAAGTTATTTATTTTTAAATTATGATATAGATATATCTTGAAAGAGGGATGACCGTTAAATTCGTAATTTGTAATAGATTTGTATATCTTGAGAAAGGGATGACCGTTTAGATTTCTAATGTTCTTATCGTGTTTTAATAATACTGTTATTGGATTTACGTTCCTTTTAATTAGAAACGCCGGGGTGCTAGAATTGTGCCCCGAAGGGGATCCTTAAAGTGCCAGTAAATTTACTGACCCGGCTCCCTTGCATTTGCGCACCCTCAAATGCCAGATGACTGCGCCAGGATACGAACCTGCAACCTTGGGCCCAGCAAGCGAGAACGTTACCGCTGAGCCACGCAGCCAGTCTATCGTGTTTTAGATAACAAATGAATTGACATTGCCTCTTACAGGGATAGATATATAATTGGAAGCCATGTCCTGAGCTACTGTTACCATGGATACTGACTTGCGATTCGCTCATCAGTTTATCAGAGCTTACTGTTGCCATGGATACGGACTTGCAATTAGTTCATCAATAGGAGCGAAGATAGTTTTCTGGGAATATCTTTGAAACTGTTGGTATTAGGGCCTTAAAATGTAGTTTTCGGTGTCTCATAGAGACCCACCGAGCATTGTTTCTCGCATCAAGAGGCGTAAAATGAGCCCTGTCCGATCTTTATGCGACAACTTCGATATTTTGTCCCAGTTGAGTATTTTTGGTGACTTTTCAGTTATGTTGCCCGTTCCACGGGAACAATAATTTATTTCTGGACAAGCTGTACCCGGCATGCGTTGCAATGCCAATCAAAGAAAGTGTTGGCGTTGAAATTCTGTTTCTTGAAGTGCTTTTGGATACACAACATGTTAACTGCCTCTAAGCTATCGTAAAATGGATGTTCTAATTTAGAACCATTCGTGGGAGCGTGCACAACAACTTTCAAAAGTTTCATCGCTGTCACTCATTTGTTGAATCTACTCGTACGCTACCTATTGTGAAATGGATTTACTAAGTCGAAACCCTTCCCAGGCGTGTACAGAATAACTCATCAATGATTCATCGCAATCGGATGAATGGTATATGCACGTATAGGGGTTTTTGTTTAAACGATTCGTGCGCTGTCACTCATTTGTTGAATCTACTCGTGCGCAACCTATTGAGAAATGTATTACGAAGTCGAAGCCCTTCCCTGGCGTGTACACAATAACTCATCAAGGTTTCATCGCAATCGAAGAATGTTATATGAACGCAATAGGGGATTTTGTTGAAACGCTTCGCGCGTCGTCACCCATTTGTTGCATCTACTCTTGCGATACTTATTGTGAAATGGATTTACTAAGACCCCTTCCCTGGCGGGTACACAATAACTGATCAATGTTTCATCGCAATCGGATGAATAGTATATGAACGCATACCTGATTTTGTTTAAACGATTCGCGCTCCGTCACTCATTTGTTGAATCTACTCGTGCGCTACCTACTGTAAAATGTATTTACTAAGTTAGAAGCCGTCACGTAAGTGTCCACAACATCTCACCCAAGTTTCATCGCTATCGGACTAATGGGATATGAAGACATAGGGGACTGTATTGAAACGCTCCGCGTGTCGTCGTTCATTTGTCGAATCTACTCGTGTGCTACCTTCTGTTAAATGTATTTACTAAGCCAGAAACCTTCCTTGGAGTGTCCACCATATTTCACCCAAGTTTCACCGCTAACGACAGAATGGTATATGACCTTATACGGGACTTTGTTGAAACGCTTCGCGCGTCGTCCCTCATTTGTTGAATCAAATTGTGCGCTGCATATTGTATAGTGGATTTACTAAGCCAGAAATTTTCCATGACGTGTACACAACATCTCACCCAAGTTTCATAGCTACGGACGAATGGTACATGAATCCATACGGGACTTGGTTGAAACCCTTCGCGTGTCGTCGCTCATTTGTTGATTCTACTATTGCGCTACATATTGTAATATGGATGTACTCAGCCAGAAACCTTCCCTGGAGTGTACACAACGTCTCACCCAAGTTTCATCGCAATTGGATGAATGGTATGTGAACGTATACGGGACGTTGTCGAAACGCTTCGCGCGTAGTCACTCATTTGTTGAATATAAACGTGCGCTTCGTATTGTAAAATGGATTCACTTAGCCAGAAACCTTTCCTAGAGTGTACACAACAATTCACCAAACATTTATCACTATCAGACGACTGGTATAAGACTTTATACGGGACTTTGTTGAAACGCTTCGCGTGTCATCGCTCATTTGTTGAATCTACCGGTGCGCTACCTATTGTAAAATGTATGTACTAAGCCAGAAACCTTCCCTGGAGTGTACACAACATCTCACCCAAGTTTCATCGCTATCGGATGAATGGTATATGAAATTATATGACACTTTGTTGAAACACTTCGCGCGCCGTTGCTCATTTGTTGATTCTACTCGTGCTCTACCTATTTTTAAAGGGATTTACTAAGCTAGAAACCTTCCCTGGAGTGCACACAAAATCTCAGCCTAGTTCCATCGCTATCGGACGAATGGTATATGAACGCAAACGTGACTTTGTTGAAATGCTTCGCGCGTCGTAGCTCATTTGTTGAATCTACTCGTGCGCTGCCTATTGTAAAGTGGATGTACTAAGCCAGAAAATTTCCCTGCAGTGTACACAACATTTTACGCAAGTTTCATAGCTATCGGATGAATGGTATTTGAATGCATATTGGACTTTGTTGAAACGCATTGCGTGTCGTCGCTCATTTGTTGAATCTACTTGTGCGCTATCTACTGTGAAATGTATTCACTAATTTTGAGACCTTCACGTAAGTGTACACAACATCTCACCCAAGTTTCATCGCTATCGGACGAATGGTATATGAACACATACGGGACTTTGTTGAAATGCTTCGCGCATCGTCGCTCATTTGTTGAATCTACGCGTGCGCTACCTATTGTAAAATGGATTTACTAAGTCAGAAACCTTCCTTGGAGTGTACTCAACATCTCACCCAACTTTCATCGCAATCGGACGAATGGTATATGAACGCATAGGAGACATACATACCCACAGACAAACTATCACGTTACATTGATTTTTATATATATAGATGTAAGGCAGCCTGTATGTTTACCCTGGATATAAGCTATCTCGGTGAAGACCGTAAACAATCAGACAGTAAAGACAATACAACTCAACAATGACATATTGTGCCCGCTGGCCGAAGGTTTCGGGGAGCCACCGGTTTCAAATGACCCATCCGAGACCCTCTTCCAGAAAACACTCAAGTATAGGGGACGATACATTCATAGGCTGGAGTAGCACAAAGACTGCACTCAGGGGTGTTGGGAATTAGTGAGGTTCGATCTTTAACCAGCTCAGAGGAATGCATCGATAACAAAACTAAACAAGAAAAGAGAGGTCAGTCTTATGTTAAAATCACAAATAAATTTTATTCAGAATAGATCCCTAGCCTAGCATGAGAGTTGCAAACGGCTGGTCCGATACTATTCAGCCCTGAAAGAAAATATAAGAAAGTCCTAAACAAGATCTAAATTACTCTCATGGTCCTAATACAAAATTCGATTAAAATGAACAAGCTAAGAGAATGGCACGTAAGATCGGCCCTAAGCAATTACATCGAAATGACTACGGGAGGATCAAACATCAAAAGAATCTACAGTAAAGCAAGACATTTACTTGTTTACAAATACTAGAACATTTACATTTAGTAGCAAGGGAAAAATTTGTCCTATGCTATGATGGTGCCATCTCTAACATTTATCTTTAGAGTTAAGTGTTTAGCTAGTCCTAAATATCATTAATTAATAAACGAGATGCGTTTATTACTAAGAAAATCAAGCTATGTGCACAATGTTGCTGAATAAATAAAAAAAGCTACGCTAATACAACACAAATGCATACAATAATTCAGCACTCCTATGGTTGTGCAATTGGCACTGCCTGCGTACTCGATTTGTTACTTTTTGTAACAAACGGTCATAGTGTCAAAGTGTTAAGAAAGTAGAAAAATATAGGAAAGCCTGCAAATGCCATAGTAATTAAACAATTACCTCGACTCATATTGCTTCTAATCTGATGTGTGTGCTTCTGTTATCACATCACCAACTATTCATGTAAAAATGTATCAAAATGTATCTAAAATAGCTTAACAATATCTAAGTGTTAACATTTGGTCCAGAAAATAGTTTATTTTTAATGTTTAGAAATTTTATTTATACTCAGGGGGAATTATAAGATTCGTTAGTTTTCAAAACACTATTTTTGATTATTAAAGCTTCACACAATTATTTATCCCTGACAGTATTGTTGTTCAGTTTATGGATCTTTAAAAGCGTTCAGTGTATTTAGGTAACGTGTGTATCCAACTTAAGCAAAATAACTCAATAGTTTAATAGTTTACTAGACACCCTGTGTCTTCACCAATTACTTCATAATTATTAGACATCCTGCGTCCTCACCAATTACTTCACTCTTATTTCGGATTAATTGATCCAGGCGCCCTCGGTTTGGTACGACTTCAAATAGTTCATTACCACCGGTATAACCACAATAACAATGTCGGAGGTATTAATCCACCGTCACGACTCATATGATATTCTCATAACGTTAATTTACTAAAGTGTGGATTCCTAATTGGTACACGTTTGAAATGCTGGTAATAAAGATTATGTGTACAGAAAACACATCCTGACAACGTTTTAAATAAACATGAAGGCTTCTGATACAAGCTAAAAGTGTGTTTGAGCATTTATAAAATTGCCTCTTCCCTGAATAAGGTCGAACCTGCGTTCATTTGGTTACGAAATACAGTTGCTTTCATTGCCTGCGTGGCTTCTCTTAAAGAAATAAACCTTTTCAAGTATTGATCTGCCCAACAAATGTGAATAACGGAACTCTGCATTCCACTTGTAGTAATGTTAAGAATCTCACAGCCTTCTAAACAAAATACAGATGCACTGCCTAGAATCGAGTGTGCTGTGTAGAGGGTTTGGCTCGTTACCTTGGTCTCGATTTAACATCTGCCAAACTAGCTTATTTGTCATCAGCTTGACAAAATAAAAGTTGATAATAACTGTTTTGAAATGATACGAAATGAGCATTGAAAATACAGCTTTCCTGGCGTCTATAAATGTTTAATAAAACTATTACTTTCCACACGCGTCTTATAATTAACTACCTGCATTGTGCACTTAAATAAATGAAACCAAATTAAATTAAATCTACTGTTTCCAACTCATTACAATACGCTACAAATACTTGATCTGACTTACAGATGCAGCGTCACTTGGTTCGAGACCCGCCATGAGATGTTATATGCGGTCTCGTGTACGGCTTTAGATTATCTTCTCATTGTATTTGGACATCTTCCGCTGCCAATTCCCCACGCATGATTTAGAAATCACATGCCATCGCGTGGTTGGGGTTGTATTTGAAGATCTGATGGGTTAGCATGATTGTAATGTTAGCGTTGGTAATAACGTAGCACATAATTAACGAAAACTTGCGCGCACTGAAGCTAATATGCGGTAAAAAATTGCCCATTTTCACTCCGCCACTGTCTCTAGTCTTGTCGCTTGTGCGACACTCACTCGTGACTTTTGCACTGATATTTACAGAAAATATTAAACCAAAAATACTGCCCATCCGGCAAATAAAGATTGTACTCGTAGATTTTGTACAGTTAATTAATTACACAGTTTACGTAACACTGAAGTGTGTGTGTGTGTGACTATGCGGTCATAAAGTTTGCTTTACACAAGTCCATCATTTCACCTCGGAGAATGAAAATATTTCACAGGTTATGTAATGATGAATGTCTCCAATCTTTAAATTGTTAAATAATTCCATGATGGCTATCCATGAGAAAAATATCCACAGATTTTTCGTGCCACATGGTTTCCCTTCACGGACGTACTTTCACTTGTGCTCCAACATGCACATCGATGTTGCCTCATCCAAAGACAAACAGGAACTGGTGTTAACAAATATGGCGTGCTCTTAGGATAAGAGCTAGCCGCGTAAATTGATAGTTTCATTGATTTACGAAGTATGCTGTACATCAAATATGCAGAATTACTTGGTTATAATTATAATTGATTTTTGGAATGTCCAAAATATATAAAAATATGATCATAAGCGATATTACTTCAGCTTCTTCCCGCCGCTTGCAGGGTACCGTATGTTCAGTTACATTCCAACATAAGTTTTAGTCTCTGTTATCTGAGCAAACATGCGTCAACGGGCGCAATATAAATATCAAGTTATCACAAACTTCACATAGCATCTCATGTATAAGATTCGATTAAAAAACACAACACGGTTTCGGACCACAAACGTAAAAATAAAATAAATGAGATACATTAAACACACTGACTAAACAAAAAAATCCATTGACATAAATTCCTAGGTAAAAAGTACACATCATAAAATTACACAAACGAAATCTTCTACGCCCTCATTTTCCCCCTTTCACCTCATAATATACACCATATTGAAACACCCTTACACGCGTGTCTGCTTATTTTTAGCTGCAGGTCCCCAACCCCGCGATGACACACACGTATCTAAGGCTGTGCAGCGGTAGTCCTTCTTTAGTGGGCTTTTTTTTTTAAGAATTTCACCCCTCCCCATGGGCCCCATAAATTGGATCTATGAAACAACGGTCGAACACCTACTTACTTATTTTTAAGCTGATTTTTTCCCTCTACACTCTCACATGAAACCACATTCTCTTCACTACTTGACCTTTCCGTCATTTCCCCCTCATCCCTTACAATCATTAGTTTATCTCCAGATTCCATTTTAACCTTACGTTGAACAGTACGTGCTCTTAGTACAATCTCTGACATTACCATCTATCTTAATCACCTTACATATCATGTGCATTTTCGAGATTATATTTTGGTGAATTGCCATAAATGGATCCCCACGTAATGCGGTGCCACTTTGTGATAGCTCTTAACCTTAAATAACTTCTTTTGGGCGCCACTCATTACTATAATGAGAAAATGTAGAATACACAAGACAGTATTCCCGGGTAGCAGGACAATAAGCTTGTTTTTACACCAATTCACTTTACCCTCCCCTTTCCTATAATCAGATCACTTAAAAATAACGGTAAAATAATCTCAGCACAATGTGATTGCAAGATAACTTTATAATAACTTATAAATTGAACTACTCATACTTATCGGAAAGCACTACATTACTGTCTATCATAGTGAACCTTGTCTTACTTGTACTTTGGGCATTATATTCCTATATGTTGTGCCGTCTGGCCTTTCGCAGATGTTGTCGCAGTGGAAATGTGTACCAATTAGCCTGGCGCTGAGCCCATTAAACCGGACTAAGGTTATGAATGTATCAGAGGCGATTGATTGAACGTACATTCAATGCGATGTGAATACAAGTTCTATTCGAATGCGCTATTCATTGAGAACCATGGGTCTAGCTTAGCCTAGCTTAAAGAAATAAAGAATAAATAACGGACTAAATAAGGTACACATACATCACATTGATTTCCTTGGTTGTCCTTGCTACAGCCAACCTATATTGTGACACGTAAACCAAATAGTGTTCTTTATATTAGGGCTACTATTAGGTAATGTATATTTTTGGCCAAGGGATGGATGTAGGAAACCTTAGCCAATGAACTAGCATCCTTGTTGTGGAATCTTGCAATAATACGTGCTGTGTAATTCGTAATTATTTCGCATTAAGAAATACGCACTCTATGTAATTATATGGTTAATCGATAATAGGTTCAGGAAGTATCGTAATGATTGGAAACAAGGAACATATTTAGCATAGTATAACGTATAACACAGTGGCAGATGACCTCGCTGTTCCACCCCTTAAAACAACAGTTAATCAACGTATGATACACTACGTTGTATTTGAACAAGCTACTACAACCAACATACAGTTATAGTAAATACCCAAATATTTAGGAGAAAGTAGGCTATATGCGCTTTACTAAACATCTTGTTCGGTTGTATTTGAAGTACGGTACTTTAGCTTTAGAATCGTACACCAACATTTTAACAAGAATTGGGAGGATTTCTCATTATTTCAGGGCTTAAACAAGGACTAACCAATTAGGGCTTTGAGTTAAATATATTAAACGGCTGAATTTCATTTATTGTCGCACGAAATAAATAAATAAATAAATAAATAAATAAATATGAACCCATGTTTGCGACGAAAGAATGATCACAATCTTCGTCGTAACACGCGAGACACAACGTGAACCCAATTATGACTTTGAAAGCATGTCGAGGACTAATGCGAAACCCATAGTAGCTCTTTGTCATGGATGATCATTTATCATTGGACGGAAGGAAGCTATCTGTGTCTGTTCCGCTAAGTGGTCCATTCAGTAGTCAGCCTGTGTTATAATTCGTTTACAGATGATGTGACCTGTAGGCATTACAGTAAATTTAGGCCTGAATAGTGTAAATGTTAAAAGAAATGCTTATGTCTAGGTATACTGTACTGCAGGAAATTACCTTCCACTATGTATATTTAGTTCATGATTATAATCTAGCGTGATTCATATCAAATGTTGGATAAAGTTTTATGAAAGGTAACAATTGTAGGTAGATGATTCTAAAAATGTCTACGGGATTCTTAGCAGCGATTAGTGAAAGGAATGGTTATAAATACAGATGTGACATCTTCAAGTTATTTTAAAATTTCTGCCATTTAAATTGGTGTTGCACCTGTATTATTCACTTAGAAGAGAGAGAGACTAAAATCCCGAGCAAACACGCATGTGTTTACTTAACGTTGTGAACTTCAATCCCACATTGTAAGAGTAGTATTATCACTTTCCAGTGACTTAAAGGTAATTTTTAATCCCAGATCTAATGGTATATTACCAGCTTTTGGCATTTGATGTATTAACGGGTGTAACATATTGGTTAGCGGCAGGTAATAATGAAGAAGATTATGAAAATGATTACCACTAACTACAACTCAATGAACACATACACTGGCAGTATATAGAAAATTAATGACCTCTAAGGAATGAATATTGAGGGATTTGGAAGGGTGTAGGGCCATGAAAGGCAGAAAGGAAAGAAGAAAGGGGAGAGGGACCATCACAAAGTCACCGTGAAAAGGAGAAGAGAGACTCAGTACGGGATTCTCTCAGGGTTGACACAACACCAGCCTGCCAGCTGCGGTAGGTAAGAAAGAACACATATCTGACACCTCCAATTAGTGTGTGTGAAATTAAGTGAAAGTCACCTTACACTAACACCGTCAAGGTCAGAAGGAAGCAAGAAATATAAAACAGATGAGATGGGTGCTATTAAAGAAAGCTTTCCATTTGGTCAACACAAATTGTGTCTAATTACATTATGTGGGAAACAAGTACTTACATGCTCTAACCTGAAAGAAACAATGTATTATTACAAAATAACATGCTTTTATGTACAAAAGAGGGTACTGAATTGTATGACATGTTTGGAACGCCAAGCGTTATTCTTCAGATCCTAGTAAAAGGAAACAATGGCAAGCTCGTCTGGAGCCTCATGGTCTTCAACCCAGATCCATCTAATACCCCTGGGGGTATAGAAAGTTTGTCTAGAGGACGCCCGAGAGGATGCTCTTTCCTTACCTCCCCTAAGATACTGGGTTCGATTCCAATCTCTGAAACTAATGAAACAAATAATATAGACAGACGTGTATTTCAGATCACATTGTTGCATTAAGTGTGAATATGCGGTCGTATCCAGCGCTAAACTTGTCATAAATAACTTGAGGGTATCCTCTTAACGACGTTCTAAGCATCTTTATTAATTATTCCTCTCATCTTTTTCTAACTCCAATTTTACTTCTACTAAGCCATAGGCCAAAGCTATATCTCAGGAATAGGAAGGTGCGCGGATTTAAACCCCACCGTCGCGTCGGTCATCTTTGAAATGGGGTTCTGTGACTTCCCATTTTCAGCTCCAGTTAATTTCAGGGACGATAATTTATAATATCATGGCCACTTCTTTCCAACATCCAATCTGCTTCATTCATTTCATATCTCATTAAGTCTTCTGAAGACGTTAGTAACGTAAAAGCCAGTCATTCATCAGCTAGGAACCTGATCCCCGGCCATACAGAAACAAGAATAAAAACGATCTTCAAGACCCTCCGAACGAATCAAAAACAACAAAATATTGTATAAATATTTACTGTGCTAAGTTTTAGTGCGCTCGGACGATTATGTCGCGACAAAAAACAATACTTAATTCACTAAATTTCGCATGACCACCATGTAGGTCTTGTGCTCTTCAGGTTACTGAAATGTACATAGGTGAACTTATATTCATATCCTCCATGCAAAATGTCCGTTTGATTGCTGTAATGCTAGATTTGTAGAAATTGTGAATCAGTGAAATATTTCGTATGGCGACCATATTTTATATGTAGGCCATAAAGTTATATACTAGTAGATTAAGATTACTGTAACACGATGATTCGTTATAGAATCTCTCACTTCGGTCAACCCGGCCGAAGTAGTCGAATTTTTAGGAGCGTTAAAATCCCTCATTATGCCTTCCTTCGGAGGGGAAGTAAAGCCGGTGGTCCCATGTCATAGATTTATGGCATGAAAAAGAACCTTCCACTAACTATAATATTGTGGAAGCTAAAACTTGTAGGTTAGTTAACGCTATATTAGTTCCAACGTTTCGCCACCAGGTGCTGACTGCGATGGCATTTACTAGCCACGTCCGCAGCTAGGTGTCGTGGATGGTAGCATTTGGTAGCAAAAGTAGGAACTAATTGAAACTAATAATCGTCAGCATTCCTCCTACCTGAATCACAGATAACACACACTAATACAACAATTAACACCGGTTATCAAACAAATTCTACACACACCCAAAATACACGGGGCTACATGATCGCGTTGTCGCTGCCCCTAAACTAAGGAACCAACCATCACGTCGGTCACTTGATTAGGACACATGAAATAGAAACGTAATTTTAAAATATCGCATAGTTGACATTTTTGAAATTGATGAAATGGAATGAAATTAAATGAATTGAAATGAAATGGAATGAAATGAAATGATATTAAATGAAATGAAATTAATTATTTACCGTGCCAAGGCACACTGCGCTCGGTCGATTAAATCGCGAGAGAAGATCATTTTAATATTTCAAATTTGCATGACCACCATGTTGGTTTTATCTGTTTAATAACGTTGTCGTTAAAGCTAATATTGCATTGTTTGTACCAATCATATCACTATTTCACAGTGGTCTCATTTCACTTGTAGATGGCACTGCTATGAATTCATTATTCTACCGTTGCATTGATTCATGGTAGTACATTTGCTGCATTACTGCTTATTTTCAAGGACTCAAATTTGCACTCAAGTGCACTTAAAATGTAAGTGTTAATATTGTTTTAATCTGGTAGAGCTAATTGTAATTTAGCAATATCTACGAGTTAAAGTATAATTCCAGACTGTTGCACGCCTTTGCTCTACAGACTTCACTGGAGACTCAAACTTGCACGTCATTTTGTAAGTGGTGTACTATCAACAATGAGATGATGGAGAGTGCAGACAATAAAAACAGGATCCGGTTGGATGCTTTCCAAATTGTAGCAATGGAGGATCAGGCATTTGAAATTAAAATTGATTTCTTTACGCCTGTTTCAAACATGTCCCCCACCTAGGGGCTCACAACTTTTGGGACGGGACCCCAGCTAAGTCCGGCATTGCTTCCACTTAATTGTGCCGGGCTCCTCTTTTTTAGCCTATTTTCAATTTTGAAAAAATAGGCTTATGAGATCACCTTTTGTCCGTGTGTGTGCGTGTGTGTGTGTGTGTGTGATTCGTGTGTGTGTCCCCCCCTAATAAAATCTAAACGGCAGGAGCGATTTCAATGAAACTCGGAAAGTTCATAGCACTATTCCCGGCGACCTCGACCGTGCCCTTCAAATTTTGTTACGACTCACCAATCCAACATGGCGGCTGTGTGAAATATTTCACCAGCATTCAATATCTCCGAAACTATTACCGATATTACCCTGACATTTTCTATGGTGATAGAGGGAACTACTATAAGTTCACTTATGTGACTTTTGAAAACCTGGTAACTACAAAACCAACATGGAGGCCAAGCGAATTTGCGACTTTTAAATAGACGTTTCTCGCGATTTGACCAACCAAACGCAATGAAACGTGGTACAGTATATGTTTATATACATTGTAAACCACCGACATCTAACTTCGTTCAATTGTTCACATAATCACAAGATGGCGGATGTGCGAAATATTTCACCGGCATTCAATATCTCTGAAACTATTAGCGGTATCTCCCTAAAATTTTGTACGGAGATAAAGGGCACTACTGGAAGTCCATCTATAAGATTTTCAAAAACCTGGTAAGTACAAAACGAACATGGCGGCCAAGCGAATTTGAACATTTTAAATAGACCTTTCTCGCGATTTAATGTTCCAAGCGCACTGAAACCTGGTACAGGAAATATTTATACACATTGTAATCCACTGGTATCTAATTTAGTTCAATTGTTTACATAACCTCAAGATGGCGGCTGTGCGAATTTTAAAATTAAGTTTTTATTTCTTGTGATGTAGTCATGCGATCGAATTGAAAGTTTGAATAATGAACCTACGCAATAATTTTCCTTTAATGGTACATGACTCTATGGCCTATACATTTAACAATCCAACATGGCGACCATCCGAAATATTTAGACGATACTGAATATCTACGAATCTATTTTAGCAATCAAACTAAATTTTTTAATGTTCATAGGGGCTATGAACTTAAGTTCACCTATAGGACTTTAAATAACCTGGTGATCACAAATCCAACATGGCGGTGACGCGAATTATAAATATTCACATGGACGTTTCTCGCAATTTAACCATCCACGTGCAGTGAAACTTGGTACAGTAAATCTTTATCCGAATGTTAATCCACTGGCATCTAATTTATTTCAATTGTTTCCTTAACCTCAAGATGGCAGCTGTGAAAATTTTTTAAATCTCCTTGTTTTTTCTTGTGTCCTAATTATGCGATTGAAGTTTGAATACTACACGTTCACAATAATCTGCATGTAACAGTACATAACTCTAGGACCTACATATATAAAATCCAACATGGCGACCATCCGAAATATTTAGTCGGTTCTCAATATCTACGAATCTATTACAGCAATCAAACTGAAATTGTGTATGTTGATAGTGGCAATTAACATAAGTAGGATATATGAAAATAGGCTGTATAGTTCTTCACGGAACTACTTGTTATCTTTCCTGTCGACCTCCCTTGGTCAACTCTTGTTCGTTTCCGACCCCGACGGTATTAGGGTAACCGAGGCCTAGGGAGTCTTTCACTTTCCCGCCTTAATTGGCCCTTGTCTCATCTTTCCTGATCCCTCATTCTTCGAGAGGTCAGACCTCTTGTTTTCTTTTCATTATATCTCCTGCCTTCTGCTCAAGGCCCTCAAGGAGGCAGGGTATGTGCAGCCCCACCACTTATGGTGCACCCTGGATTGTGCTACACCTACAAGGGCTCTCGTCAGGTGAGTTCGGGATTTGGCGACCCCGAGGGCCTCCTGAACTTGGTACGGTTTTTCTCCCTTTTCCATTGCCTTTGGAGCGGTCCATCTCCTCTTTACCTTTCCTATCTGCCTTTCCAGGGTCTCCTTTCTTCCAAGTCCCTTAATTCTCATTCCTTGAGAGTTGAGGGCAATTTCTTTCCTCCTGTATTTTGTTTCTCCTTATTCTTATTTTAGTTTTTAGCCTACTTTTCACATTTTGCAAAAATGAGGAAAAAGTAGACTTATGAGATCGATCCGGGAAAATGTGTGTCTGTCTGTCTGTCTGTCTGTCTGTCCTTCTGTCTGTCTGTCTGGCTGTGTGTGTGTCCCCCCCTATCAACTCCTAAACGGCTGCAGCAATCAAAACCAAATTTAGTATAAGTAAAGATGTGCACCGGAATATCTCACGTCCATATTTGAAAATGATGTCAGTACTACCAACTGCTGAAAAAACGCACTAGAAATTTGAGCTCCATGTTGGATATCTCGCAAGGTATGCATGGGAGCTATTCCAAAATTGGTACACATGGAGATAATACTATTTCAGTTCAATTTCCAGGAGGCTAACAATGACAGTGTTGCCAAAATAATGTTAAGCCTTCTGATAGGTCCAATGTTTAAATGCATATAACTTCTACACTATCAATTGGATTTCAACCAAATTTTGTATGTAATATCTGTACATAAAGAGGTATGATTGAGCGTATTCTTAAGAGCCACCAGGGCTGCCAACAGTTAATAATTGCTCTCTCTATTTTTTTATTCAATTACCAATATATCAGAAAGTATGCAAGCCAACAGCTTTAAACTATGCACACGTATATTCTGACATTTTAGATTAATTTGGAGTAACTTATATACGTCAGTTCTACCAACATGATTAAATGCATGCTGATAGTATCAATTTTTAAATACATGTAACTTCTATACTATCAGTTGGATTTCAACCAAATTTCGCATGTGCTATGTGTACCATAACAGATATGACTGAAAGTATTGTTAAGATCAATCAGGGCTGCCAACTGTTAATAAATGCTGTCCATATTTTTTTTTTACCCTAATATCAATATATTAGAAAGTATGCAAGCCAACAGCTCTATACTTTGCACATGTATAGCACCTGACATTGTAGATTAATTTGGAGTAATTAATACAAGGCAGTGCTGCCAACATGATTCTATGCCTGCTGATATGTCCAATTTTGAAATACGTGTAACTTCTATACTAACAAATGGATTTCATCCAAAATTGGCACAACAAGATATCATAATATTTCAGATTATTTCTGACCAGCACACGCATGGTATTGTTGGCAACATGCTTTTACGCGTGCTGATAGATCCAGTGTCTAACTGCATGTAACGTCCATTGGACTTCAACCTAATTTTGTATTCTGTACCTTAAGAGATGGAACTAAGAATATATTCAGTCACCAGGGCTGCCAACTGTAGTGCTCTATTAGGCTACATTATACCAGGTATATTTTGAACTAATTTGATATTTCGATATTACCAACTTCATTTTTTCATTATTCTAGATAGGTAGAATAATCATTGGCATGAAAAGTAGGCTGTATAGTTATTCACGGAACTTCTTGTTTTCTCTCCTAATATGTATGTAGTTAGCTTTATGTTTAGTTTCATTTCATTTACATTTTCACTATCACCTAAACCATTAGGGGCTGATAACCCAGATGTTAGGCCTCTTAAGACAACTTATCATCATCATCATCATCATCATCATCAAACATGCAGGTGTACGTGGTACAGTACCACATTTATAGACTTGATCATATTCAAAACACACAACTAAGTTCTGTATGACATTAGTTATTTACACACATCAAAAAACGTTTTGCATATTGCTATGGAGCACAGTGGAGATGCAATATTGAGGACGGACTTATTTACTAAGCAGTGTCCACGCCTGCTCTACACAATTGAAATCGGGAGCATTCCATTCTGTGAATACCATTCTCCTGAAGAAAGGCATTGACAGTGTACGGGCGAGCGTTATCGTCCACGAAAGTAAAATTTAGGCCGAAATTGTCAGCATAGCCTTTCACTACAGATGCCAGAATAGTATCCCTGTAATGTATGCTTGTCATACGCCCTGGGATGTACACGAGGGGTTCGGTGACCAGACATGATGCCACCCCAAGACATTGCATAACGTCCTCCCTGTTGGTATCGGTCTGGGATGTATTGGTAGTGCATACGTTCACCGGGCGTCTCCACACTCGCACAGATCTATCCTTATTGACAAAGGCAAGTGTACACAGCCAATATTCACGCACACAAGAACGACGAATGGGTTTGAGACCACTATGACTCTTGGCCAGCAAAACGTTTGTTGATGTGTGTAGTGATAGGCTATCACTCGCTGACGAGTATGATTGTCTTCCTCAGATGTTATTTGTGAGTCTATGAGTTCTTATATGACTATGCAGGCCAATTCCCGAGCCACAAATTCTTCCTCAGTGCTGACAAACATTGCCAGCGTTGAGATCCAGTTGTTGTGGGTTATTCATCCTGAGGAACATCCGCTCTTTCCGAGCAATCCGCTTCTCAGTTTCAAATCTCCGACGTTGTCGTTCAAAGTTCTTAGGACCTTCGTGGGTAAGACGACGCCATATCAGGCGGTTAGCTGCTTTTGTTTCCCAGTTAGTAGTGTTGATGTGGCATTTCTTCATGTCTGACTTTAGGACGTCCCTGAACCTGTTTTCTTGTCCACCCTGGTGCCGACGGCCATCCTTCAGTTGAGCGTACATAATTTTTCTTTGGATGGCGAAAATCAGGCATACGAACGACATGACCTGTCCAACGAAGTCGATGTTTCATGACCATAGCCTCAATGCTGATGGTACATGCTTCTTCCAAGATACTGATGCTAGTTCGGTGATCTTGCCATTTAACACTAAGGAGCCTTCTCAGACAGCGCTGATGATATTTCTGCAGGCACGTTATGTGTCTCCTGTAAGTGGTCCAAGTTTCACACCCGTAAAGGAGTGTTGGTATCACAACAGCCTGGTACACATGAAGTTTTGTCTGAGCATTGATGTTGTGGTTATGAAAGACCCTTTGTCGTAGACGACCGAATGCTGCACTAGCACAGTTCAGGCGATATTTAATTTCAGCATCTATATTGGCATATGCTGATAGGTGACTACCAAGGTAAGCAAAATGTTGGATGTTATGCAAGATCTCATCGTGAACAGTGATGGTAGGAGCAGTAGCATTGGTTTTTGGTGTGAACTGATGCGATATCTGAGTCTTTTGGGTGTTGAGACTTAGACCGATGCTTTTGTATACTTTTTTAAAAGCATTTAGGATGGCCTGTAGATCTTCTGCTGAGCTGGCCAGAACAACATTGTCATCTGCATACTGGAGTTCCATTATCCAGGCAGTCGAGATCTTGGTCTTGGCACGCAGTCTGCTAAGGTTGAATAAACCTCCTTCAAATCTGTGCTCTATTTCTATGCCCTGTGGTAGTTCACCCTTAACAAGGTGAAGTATGGTTCCAACAAAAATTGAGAATAGTGTAGGAGCAATTACACATCCTTGCTTTACACCAGTAGTGATCTCAAATCGTTCCCCAGGTCCATTATTCGTAAGGAACGTGCTATACATGTTGTCGTGTAGGAGCCGAAGGATCTTAATGAATTTTGTAGGACAGCCAATTAACGCTAAGATTTTCCAGAGAGCATCTCTATTAACCGAGTCAAAGGCCTTGACAAGATCTATGAATGCCATGTATAGGTGGCGATTTTGTTCCCTAGATTTCTCCTGCATTTGCCTTGCACAGAAGATCATATCGACAGTACCGCGATTGGGCCTAAAACCACATTGTGTCTCTGGTAAAAAAAACTCTTCTGCAAGTGGTACTAGACGACTGGATAGAATTCTGGCAAGAATTTTGCCAGCAACAGAGAGTAAGGATATTCCACGGTAATTACCACATTGGGTTCTATCCCCTTTTTTTAAATATGGTCACTATTAGTGCATCTCTGAGGTCCGCAGGCATGGTTTCCTAGTTCCAGATTTTGACAATGAGTTTATGTAAATCTCAGCGAGGACTATGCCAACTTCCTTAAAGAATTCAGCCTGTGTTTGAAGTGTGGCTGCCCATATGTGGAAACACCTCCTACCAACTCCTAGCCCAGATTTATTCGTATCACTCATTTCTCTTATTAACACTTCCAATAAGCCAGCGTCGGCCACGTCTCAGACCCCATATAATGATGAGGGATAGGTGTGAGGTCACTAGCGTCCAGGAAAGTTATGCACACCCTCAAGTTGTTTTCGTTTTTCAGCTTTGCGCTTAACCCAATTTTACTCTCAACCTCTGGTATCTTTCAATCCAGTAAATGAGCGTCTCGTGGTATAGTCGTTAGTATTGTTGGCTGCCAACCCGGGGGCTTGGAATCGGTTCCCGTCGCTGTCAAGGTATTTAATTCTGGTTTGCTTTACAGAAATGGTTTTGTTGACATGCTACACGAGTTAACTTTATCGAGAGTAAAATATTACCCTTAGCGGCCAACCCCTTCGTAATATGATATTTATGTCTTTACTGTACATATTACGACGTCGCATTGTAAGGGTGTATAATAGCATATGTCACTTGGTACCAACGTCAAGCTGAAGAGAACAATGAAGATCCAGTTATCGTCGCTCGCCCCCTCAACTATCACCCATTCACGCTGTCAAAATCTGTGGAGATGGTTAAATACCAGCACATTCACCATGGCGAAGACGTCGTGCAGCTATTAACTTGATAAAATATCCCACTAATGGCTTATTATATCGTAGTGCTTAATGTCTGCATTACACGGGCTCACACAAACCATACATTTACGAGAGTTACAGCACCTACTTAAGCTATTAAGGAAGATGATGAGATAGTCTCGAGTCGAAAAAATTATCAGCAAACAAAGACACCCTTGAGAACAAATTCTCCTCATCCAGGCTTATCGAACCTTTTTTTTATTATTACCAAGTATTATTATTATTATTGTTGTTGTTATTAAGGCTAGGATTGTGTTGACCGATAAAATATCTAAAAACTCCCCCAAAAAATGCATTTATGACATAAGGAACTTAAAATGTTACCTAAGCTATTGTATTTTTAGCCTATTAGCTGACTTTCAATTTTTGCAAAAAATAAAAGTAGACTTATGAGATCTACACAGGGCCAAAAATGGTGTGTCTGTCTGTGCGTGTGCGTGTGTGTGTGTGTGATGAGTGTGTGTACACTGAATGTCTGCCCCCCGCCCTATCAATTCGAACACGGTGAAACCGAATTAAACGAAATTTGGTACAGAGTTAGAACTAGAAAAGGGCACCTCAGTGTCATGTTTTATATAGCCGCCATCTTGACGGAAACGTAATGGCGGCCACCCAAATGTTCAAAGCTTAAATCAAATTACCACTAATCTAATCATCCGATCTCTACTAAATTTTGCAACAACATATATTTATATGGCGAGCGTCTCTTGACTAAAATACAAGGTCATCAGCCCAATAGTTTGCAGATGACGGCCATGTATGTGTGCAAATGGATTCCCCCTATCAATTTAGACACGGTGAAACTGAATTGAACAAAATTTGGTACAGAGGTAGCACTAGCAAAGAAAACCTCAGTGTCATGTTTTATATTGCCGCCATCTTCACGAAAACGTAATGGCGGCCACCCAAGTATTCACAGCTTAAATCAAATTACGACTAACCTAATAATCGGATCTCTACCAAATTTTGCAAAAACATATATTCATATGGCGAGCGTCATTTGACTAAACTACAAGGTTTTCAACCCAATAGTTTGCAGATGGCGGCCAATGTGTGTAAATCGATTCCCCCTATCAACTCAAACATGGTGAAACCGAATTGAAAGAAATTTGGTAGAGAGGTAGCATTAGCAAAGGGCACTGTAGTGTCATGTTTTATATCACCGCCATCTTGACGAAAACGTAATGGCGGCCACCCAAATGTTAAAAGCTAAATCAAATAACGTCCAACCTAATCATCTGATCTCTACCAAATTTTGCAACGTTATACCTTTATGTATGAAGAATCTTTTGACCAGACTACAAGTTCATCTGCCCAATAATTTGCGGAGGTCGGCCATGTATGTGTGCAAATCAATTCCCCTATCTTTTCAAACACGGTGAAACCGAATTGAACGAAATTTGGTACAGAGGTAGCACTAGCAAAGGGCACATCAGTGTCATGTTTTATATAACCGCCATCTTGACGGAAACGTAATGGTGGCCTCCCAAATGTAAAAAGCTTAAATCTAATTACGACCAACCTAATCATCTGATCTCTACCAAATTTTGCAACAACATAGGCCTACCTCTATGTGCGAAGCGTTCTTTGACCCAGGTACAAGGTCATCAGTCCAATCGTTTGCATATGGCGGCCATGCATGTGTGCAAATCGATTCCCCCTATCAATTCAAACACGGTGAAAGCGAATTGAACGAAATTTTTTAGCACTAGCAATGGACACCTAATCTTCATGTTTAATATCCGTATAGAACGTTGTATTTCAACAAGCTACTACAACCAACATCCAATTGAACAAAGAGTTATAACAATACCCATGCATTTAGGAGAAAGTAGGCTGTATGTTCTTTATTGAACATCTTGTTTTAATTTATGAGATCACATTTTGTCCGTGTATGCGTGTGTGCGTAGGCTATATGTGTGGGTCTCCGTAATAAAATCTAAACGAATGAAGCGATTTCAATGAAATTGGCAAAGACTTACTACTAGTACCTCGTTCAACCTCGATCGTGCCTTTCATATTTTAGTTACCGATCCAACATGGCAGCCGTGAAAATATTATACCAATAATCAGTTTTTCCAGAAACTATTAGGCTATTATTATCAATCTCAAGTTTTGTATGGTCATAGAGGATATTATAATAATTTCATCAATATTGTTTTCAAAAACCCGATGAGTAAAACATCAGCATGGCGGCCATATGAAGATTGGTTGGTTCCTCAGTTTAGGGGCTGCGACAACGCGGCCACTTCGAGTGTGTGTAGAATCTGTCTGATAACCGGTGTTAGTTGTGGTGGCCGTACAGTATTAGTGTGTGTTATCTGTAATTCAGGTAAGTACTGCAGACGATCAATTTCAAGTAGTTGCTACTAAATGCTACCGTCAACGACACCTAGCTGCGAACTTGGTTACTAGATGCCACCACAACCAGCACCTGGCTACGAACGTTGTAACTTAATAGACTGTTAATCATATCTAGTCTACAAATTTAACTTCACACAATTGTAGTTAGTGGAAGATTCTTTTACCTGCCATAAATCTATGGGCTTTACTTCCCCTCTGAAGGAAGGTATATTGAGGGATTTTTAACGCTCTTAAAATATCCGAGGACTTCGGCTGGGTTTGAACACGCGATCTTGGGCATAGAAGCTCAGCATGCTACCAACTATGTCACCGAAGCCGCCTTATACGAAGATTAAATATCAAAATTGACTTACGCTATTATTCAACAAGCTCAGCGAAACCTGGCATGATAAATCTTTATGCAAGGCTTCATATACTGGCATCTAATTTAATTCTATTGTTAGAAATTCAACATAGAGTCTGTGCGAAATTTTAAAAATATGTTCAAATCCGAACTGAAATTTTGTATAATGAACCATTGTAATAATCTTCATATATTGCCTATGGCCTACATAAAAAAGCAATCCAACGTGGTGACCATGAGAAATGTTTCACTAGTTCTCAATATCTACAATTCTATTAGCCTACAGCAAACAAACTGAAATTTTGTTCAGTGATCAATAACCTGATGAGCACAAGACCAACATGGCAGCAACAATAATTTTAAATATTCAATTTGGGAATTTATCGCGACTTATTCATCCAAGTGCAATGAAAATTATCACGGTAATTCTCTGCAATTTGTAAGCGAAATAAAAGATGGTGGCTGTGAAAAATTTATAAATCACGCTTTCATTCTTTTAGTCCTATTCAAGTGATCGAATTGGAAGTTGTATAATGAACGACCGTAATAATCGTCATCCCCTGATATGTAATTCTAAGGCCTACATATTAAACAATCCAACGTGTCAGCGATGAGAAATATTCCACAAGTTCTTAATTTCTCCTAAACTACTCCAGCAGTCAAACTGAAATATCCCATGGTGATAGAGGTTTCTTAATTATGTACAGTATATGTAACTTTCAAACACGCGATAAACAAAAAATAGTATGGGGCCATGCGATATTCAAATATTTATAATTCTTTATTTCTTTATTGTATCCTATTCAAGCGATTGAAGAGAGTTAGTTAGTTAGTTATTGTTGTTTTAAGGGGAAGAACTACGACGTCATCTGCCCCTCGATTGAAGAGAAACTTTGTATCATGAATAATAATAATAATAATAATAATAATAATAATAATAATAATAATAATAATAATAATAATAATAATAATAATAATAATAATGGCCTAATACTCTATGATTAACTTCCACGCTCCTACCAATGACTCTAACAAAAAAAAAACAGAAATGACAAACCATTACTGGGATGCCTTTGAGGAAACCCTAGACAAGGTCCCAGGTCACCATACGACTATATTGTTAGGAGATTTCAATGCCCAGTTTGGTAGAGAACGGAAACACCGGAAGATTGTAGGAAGATATCCTGCCCATAAGAGAACCAACACCAATGGGGAACGATTAATCAGTGTCTGCACCAAGTATGGATTATTTTTGATGTCTACAGCTTTCAAACACATTCCCAGGAAGGCCATGACATGGCGATGCCCAAATAGCATGTTGGGTGAATTCCAAATCGACCACGTAGCAATAGACAAGCTGCACCATAGGGATATTATGAATGTCAAGATGCTACGAGGAGCCAACATTGACTCTGATCACTACCTGTCTCTGGTTAAGACGAACCTGAAACCACTAATAAAGACCACTGGTATGCTAGCAAAGAACACGAAGATCCCTAGGTTTGATATCACCAAACTTAAAGAAGACAGCACTAGTTACCAAGAGAGGCTGATTCATAATACCAACAGGATTAACACATCTACAAAATGGGATCCGCTTAGGGATGCCATAACAGTAGTGGCTCAGGAAACAATCCCCAATAGACCTAAAGGGAACAAGCATCCGTGGTGGTCCAGCGAATGTGATAAAGCTATAGAAGCCAGGCGACAAGCGTGGATCAAATGGAATGTACATAAAAACGAAGCTAATTTACAAGCCTTTATTGCACAAAGGAAAACTACGTCGAACATCATAAGAGGGGCCAAGAGGAAGCACAACCAGGAACTGATTAAGCAGGCAGAGAAGCATTTTGTAAGGAACAACTCTAGAGATCTATACAAAAGCCTCAAGCAACAAACAACCCAATTCGCGTCCCCTACCTTACACCTCCAGAGACCAGATGGGTCCCTGTGTCTTAATGACAACGATTGTACCAAGACCCTAGCTAACTACTTCAAAGGACTCTTAAATGCAGAAGAACCTATTGAGCGTCTCCAAGTTACAGAACCAGCTAACCCTAATACTGAGTATATCGCTCCTCCAACCTAAGAAGAAGTCAGAGGTATAATTAAACTACTCAAGAATAATAAAGCTTCTGGGGAAGACGGGATAGTAGCAGAAATGCTAAAACATGCCGGAGAACACACCTTCAGGAGCATACATAAAGTAATTCTGGACATATGGACTAGTGAGAGGGTCCCAGATTATTGGACGTCAGCCATTATCCATCCAATCCACAAGAAGGGAAGCAAAACAGATCCCAGTAACTACAGAGGAATATCACTCATTGCTGCTACCTATAAGATACTTTCCAAGATTTTGGAACGCCATGTAACGAGACAGCTGGATAAAGAGTTAGGAGAATATCAAGCAGGGTTCAGAGCATCGAGGTCCTGTACCGAGCAGATACACAATCTGAAGACCATCCTGCAATACAGCAAGTCAAGAGCCAGACAATGGGTAGCTATATTAGTCGACTTCCAGAAAGCATACGACTCAGTGGACAGAATTACTCTTTTTAACACCTTGAGAGAACTAGGACTCAACGACAAGATCAATAGGCTGGTGCAAGCCACCCTGCACAACACCACAGCCAGAGTAAAGTTTAGAGGACAGTTCTCGGAGAGTTTCACCATTAAAACAGGGGTGAGACAAGGAGACGGCATCTCATGCATATTATTTAATTGTGTTCTGGAAAAGATCATTAGAGAGTGGACGAGAATCCTACCAGAGAATACTGGATTACGGATGGGGATTAAAGCTGACAACTTAAGGATTCCATGCCTAGCCTTTGCAGACGATCTGACTTTATTGGCAAATGACATACAGGAGGCTACTACTCAGCTCCAAACACTGCACTCAATAGTGGCTAAAATGGGTCTTTTGATTAACAAAGGAAAGACCGAGTTTGTTACTAACATCAAGGATGCCCCTAGAATGATGAGAGTCAGTGATAACATCTACATCAAGAGAGTCAAAAGTGTAAAATACCTTGGGGAATGGTGTTCAGAGGACCTCAGCGAAACAGTGGCTCTAGAAAACAGGAGACTCAAACTAGATAAGGCTTACCATGCCTGTAGAAAACTCTATGCTTCAAAAAAATAATCGATGAATGTCAAACTAAGACACTACAATGCAGTAGTCAGACCTTCAGTCCTCTATGCAGCAGAGTGCCTATGTCTAACTAAGAAGACCCCATTAAGAGCCCTCGAGGTACAAGAAAGAAAGTTCCTGAGACGGATAGTAGGACCAAGAATTCTACCAGATGGAAGCCGATTGTATCAACCAAATCGTGAGCTATATAAACACCAAGAAAATCTCATAGATGCCATCAGAAGAAGGCGACTGGCTTTTTACGGACATCTATTCAGAATGAACTCAAACAGGTTATCCCATAGGATCTTCAAGGCTGCTAACAAGGGCAAAGCTACTGGATTCTTGTGGAAGAAGCAAGTGGAGAAGGATCTTTCGGAACTCTATATAAATGAAAATGACATAGCCGATCGGAGTAACTATCATACAGCTCTTAAAATTAAATCCTTCGTAACATCCCTCACAGAAGTTACCCACAGACCAAAAGACGAGGCTAGGAAATGGTGTGAGGAACGTAAGATTCAATTTAGCCGGAAAATGAAGGACTACTGGGCCATCAGAAAAGCTCGAGGTACCAATATGAAAGCAGCTGCCAAACACACCACTAAGAACACCAATCGTGGCAAGCCTGACGATGACATCAAGAAACGGCTAAAACACAAGCACCAGGTCCGTAGATGGCCCTAACGAAATTTAAAAAAATGGCCTAATGCCGTTGAATTCTTTAGCTTGCCTAAAAACCGTACATTGGACTTTTCTTAAAATTAGCTCCAGTTTATCTTTACAGAAAGAAGCCATCTCGCAGAAGGAGTCATTATTAACTGACTGAAAGTTATGTTCGAATGTGGTTATCGTAAGTTATAGGTTATACGCATATGCATTTCTGAAAAGGAACACATTTTACAAATATTCTATTGAACTGATCTCTCCGTAAGTTGATAAACCAGTACCATGAACTGGTTGTATACATGTGTTGTAGATAAACGTCATCATGTGACGATGACGGTGTATTTGTGTGAGTTATCTGATGTATCGATGAAAGCTTTAAAGTAAGACAGGGCAAGTACTAGTACAAGAGAAATACCATTTAGCTACACGTGAAACCTCTCAAAAAACCACCCCTATTAAAAGCTCTTGAAAACCGATTTTTCTTGGAACGGAATTAAAACCTAATAAGGTTGTTACCTCTATTTAAAGACCACCCCTCTCCCCGACCAAATATCAGGTATTTTCTCAGTCTGACCTCTTTCAAAAGACCACTTTTCGTGTGTACTTTGGAATAAAAGAGGCCTACAGTGTTAAGAAAACTAATGATTCACAGGCCCCTCGCCACATTCTTTCTGGAATTAAAGGTACCTGAACAGACAAAAATTCTACTGTTGTGCATGATAAGATCTGGTCTGAGTAATTGCCTGAGCTTCCCAAATGAAATGTTCTGTTTGGAAGGAACTTAGAGAGCAAAGTTTGTCAGAAGTTTAAATAGCCAATTAGGAAATTCCAACAAGTATGAATGTTACAGTGTTGTGGTGTAATGTACACAGTAACAGTTTAATAATACGGATAAGAGGCTTGCTTATTTACAGTTCAATTTGCATGGTGTTACGGTTCTGTACAGGACAGCATCAAGATGAGATGTGCTTTATCGTTGGAAGAGCGAGTGAAAGTGGTCTGCCAGAAGAGAAACTAGCCGAAAAATTTAAATGCAATAAAACTCAAATTAAATCGATTTTAAAATCCAAGGATGATATCTTACGTGAGTGGAACAGTAATGTAAATCGGCATAAAGAGGAAACGTCACGAGAAGTTTGAGGATGGGAATGACTTATTGTTAGAATGGTTTAAAAGTGCAAGATCCAAAAACATCTGTATCAGTGGTCAATTGATGAAAGAAAAGGCACTTGAAATTGCATCACAAATCGGGGTTAATTATTTCAATGAGAGCAATTGTTGGTTTGAAAGATTTCGTGTGAGCAATAACATTGTTTTTCGGTCCGTCAGTGGTGAGGCGGGTGATGTAAATGATTCAGTTTGCATGGACTGGAAAGATCGCCTGCCTTCCGTTATTGAAGGGTATGACCTCAAGGACACCTACAACCTGGATGAAATTGGATTGCCTTTTCGATCCTTGCCATCGAATTCTATGATGATAAAAGCAGAGCAATATTCTGGCGGGAAAGTTTCGAAAGAGAGTTTGACAATTTCATTTTGTGTTAATGGTGTAGGTGAGAAAGAACCAACTTTAGTGATTGTCAAATCTCTTTATCCAAGATGTTTCAAGATTTAACAAAGGTTTAACATGGCGAGCAAATAAAAAAGCTTGGATAACTAGAGCGAATTTTGAAGAATGGGTTCAAACATTCGATAGAAAAATGAACAGAAAAAACAGGAAAGTTCTTCTTTTATTGGACAATGCCCCTTGCCACATCACTCAGCTACAACTGAAGAATGTCAAACTTCAGTTTCTGCCGCCAAACTCAACTTGTAAACTTCAACCCCTGGACCAAGGCATTTAAGCTACGATACAAGAAGCGTGTTCTTTGATCTGTAATCGCCCACATGGATGAACCTTCCCTTGCATCCGATCTATCCAAGAAAACTTCTGTCAGTGATGCTGTCTCATGGATAAAATCATCGTGGGAGGAAGTTCGGACATCAAAAATTATGAAGTGTTTTGGGTTCTGCGGCTATCCTGAAAGTTCAGATTCTGAATCGTTTGCTGAAGAAGACATTGGCGAGTTGAGTATTCTTAATCAGCTGGCTGGGATACGAGACTTCGACACAGCTGAGGTGGATGTGCTGGAATGCTACGATGATCTGGGAGAAAACTGTGAAGAGCAAGCAGTGCAGGATTTCTTGGAAGGTAAGTTCCATGACACCATACAATGTTACAGTATTCTTTTGTTTATGCATGCAAGATTAAGTTACAGTTCAGTGCATAAGTTCTAAATCTCTTTTTTCTCCAACCTCTGTAGATAAATCTGATCGCCTTCCCATTGGAGATGATGATGAGGGTGATGATGTGATCAATGGTTCTGTCAGCACAGAACTGCATCAACATACAATGTCAATGGAAGAAGTGTTATGCAATATAGAACAAGGAGTTCCGTGACGAACTAAAGAGCCTACTTTTCATATCGAAATGTCCAATTAGTTCGAAATATTCCTGGAATCATGTTGGTAGAAGTATATAAGTTACTCCAAATTAATCTAAAATGTCAGGTATTATACGTGTGCATAGTTTAAAGCTGTCGGCTTCCATACTATCAGATATATTAGTATTTGGATGAAGAAAATAGAGAGAGCAATTAACAGTTGGCAGCCCTGGTGGCTCTTAAGAATACACTCAGTTATAACTGTTTATGTACACATATTACATACAAAATTTGGTTGAAATCCAATTAATAGTGTAGACGTTATGTGCATTTAAATATCGGACCTATCAGAAGGCTTAAAATTATTTTGGCAGCACTACCATGTATGGCCTCCTGGAAATTAAACTGAAATAGTATTATCTACATGTGTGCCAATTTTGGTATAGTTCCCATGCATACCTTCCATGATATCCAACATGGAGATCAAATTTCTATTGCGTTTTTTCAGCAGTTGGTAGCACTGACATCATTTTCAAACATGGGCTTGAGATATTCCGGTATACATCTTTACTCATACCAAATTTGGTTTCGATTGCTGCAGCCGTTGAGGAGTTGATAGGGGGGGGACACACACACAGCCAGACAGACAGAAGGACAGACAGACAAAAGGACAGACAGACACACATTTTCCCGGATCGATCTCATAAGTGTACTTTTACCTCAATTTTGCAAAATGTGAAAAGTAGGCTAAAATTACAACAACAACAACAAAAACGGCTCTACTAGAAGATTGTTCGAACCCAAAACAAATTAATGGACTTTTGAACTCACTCGGAGATATTCTAGGAAGTGAATTGTTAAAAAAAGATGTACTTACCTGAAACAGAGATCAATTGATGACTTTTTTAAATGACAGTGCTCAGAAAAATCTAATTGTAATAAATGTGTACGAAATGTGAACCAATGCAAATAAATTGTAATCAACTATGTGTTCAAACAGTACTTTATTAATATAGCAGTATAAAATTATTTTAGTGCCTATCCCTAAGAGACCACCCCTCTAAAAGACCAGTTTTCCATGGAACCGTCACTTGTCTCTTAATAGAGGGTTCACTGTATATTTAAAATATTCTAATGGGTTTTTTCTTTTCGAAATGACTACAACGTTGGACATTGAGTTTTGAGTTTAAAATCATTCCTCTATGCTTTACCACAATGTACAGTAGACCATGTACCCGAAGCCATTTAGTCCATCACATGGAAAATCTATTTAATAGTAGGGAGAGTTTCTAAATGGAAAAGGCTACACGAAATAGATAATTTAGTTCTTCACGGAACTACTTGATCCTCTTGCATTAAATACGTTAGAAATAAGGAATTTGAACCAGCCATGAAACAATGCACTGAGTAAAATTTCTCCAGAGACACCTTGATTGCAAGTTACCATGAGCAAAGAGCAAACATCACCTTGCATAATCCAGTACTCCAAATACAATCAGTAGAAATGAATTAGTCCCGTGGTGTAGCAGTGCTCGTTAAATCGTGCACCACAGTCGCGCACGCAGCTGCAAGTCTGGATATCGTGGGTTCGAATCCCGGCGCTGACAGCAGCTATTCTGAGTGTGTGTTACCCCGTTATTTTCCACTCCCTCCAGATAGGCCGGGATATCACCTTACTTCCAGTTCCGGGGTACCTATTCCATTCCTGTACCTAATAAGAGTCATCGCATAAATACAGGTTATCAGACAAGTTCAAACACACACAACTACACGGGGCTGATGACCAAGGTGTCCCAAGTCCCGTAAATGAATTTACAACACGAATGGAAATTAAGCCTATCATCTGAGTTCAGTGTTTAATTTTGAGTTGCAGCATATTGAAAAGTTTTCTTCAGGTTTGCAAAAATAACTGAACAATGGTTGACTGACCACTCGTATAGATGTAAAAGCTTATAATTATTTAATCGTTATACGTAAGATACAAAAATGACCCGAAATGTCAAACATTTCTTGTTGAGCCAAATAAATTCAAAAAGAAAAAAACTGGGTCCAACAATGTCCTCACGAATTCAATTTGCTAATCCTGTAAATACAAAGAAGAGATGTTGATGGCTTGCCAGAAATCTCTCTCTCTACATATATATAAAAATGAAAGTTTGTCTGTTTTTTCTGAATTTTCACGGAAATTTGCGTTATTTGCGCGTTTCAGACTGTTTTATGACGGATGCGCGCAAAAATAATTTTTTTGTTTGTCTGATTGTCTGTTTGTCTGTGTGTCTGTGGACAACTTTGAGTCCTTCTAGCTTGAGAACGGCTGGGTGGACCAACGTAAAATTTGATACAGATATCCATCAGAGGCACCACACTAATCATTGATGTAACTCTTCTCCGTACCTCTCATAAAAGGGGGCCTACCCCCTTAAAATACATGCTGAAATAGGCGTAGAAGGACGAGACAAAACCTATTTTCAACCCCTCAATGTGAGAAACAAAACTCGGGGGCCCCCCCGAAAACCACATTTTAAGGCCCTAAAACCAACAGTTTTTGAGATATTCCCAGAAAACTAATTTCATTTAATAATCTATGTAAGAATTCAAGCCGGTTACCATGGCAACGGAATCTCATAGGACCATCTATTTCTGTAAGACGCAATGCAATTCCATTTATTACATTTCTGTGAAGTTTGCAAACGGCTATAAGGTTATCACGGAACCAAACTAAGCTGTAAAATTCATCAATACGTATAATGCACTTAAGGGGGACAAGGGGTACACTAGAATTTATTCACGCGATTTTCACGTGCGCGTGTGGTACGGAAGGACTTTTATTTCGCTATCTCTTTATTGTATTTATTATATTACTAGCTGAAGTACCCGTGCTTCGCTACGCGTCATAAATAAATTAAAATGTGAAAGTGACAGTTAAAACAGGGGATTGGCGAGGTGCTGCGCAGAGGGAGATTAAGGATGGAACATTTTGTCCAACAACACCGCTCGGCGTTGACCGTGTTTTATAGCACAAATTTAGGTTTTACGCTAACCGTTGGAGATACCTTTCGGATAGAAAATGTAATTTTAAACCTCGTATATGCCATCAAAATTTGCTATCTCTTAGCGTTCTCTTTTTATTTGAAATGGAAATATGAAACTTTGAAACCAAAGGATGTAGTGACGTCACTAAAATGGTCGCCATCTTGAAATAGTGCAAAGTATTGAAATCAAAAGTAACCTAAATGTTAACCAGGTAAATCAGCTACTTCCATGTAAAATTCATGTAAATCGGACCAGTGGTACTTGCGTGATTGAGTAATACACAGACTCACGCCATCTCATTTTTAGCCTCGCTTCGCTCGCTTCATAGTCGTGTCATATTGTCATCGTCATCATCTTCCTTCCAAGTATTGGGCCAAATGTCCCGTTACGGTCTTGCACTTTCCCTCCATCTCTTCATCGGACGTCCTATCGATCTATTTCCCCGTGGCTGGTAACGAAGTATCTCCTTTGGAAATCTTCCAGGTTCCATCCTTTGGACATGATGCTTCCAGTTCTCTTGGTAGTCACAAATGAATGCAGTTATTGGTTTCACTTTTAGTTCCTTCAGCACATCCTCGTTTCTCTTATGATCCCATTTAGTATAGCCTGCTGTTCGGCGCATAAAGGTCATTTCGCGTGCTGTGAGTCTGGAGATGTCCTGACATCTTATTGTCCATGCCTCGCTGCCATAGCATAGGGTTGGTCTGGCTAATGTGTTATACAAACGCAAGCGTGTATGCCTTTGGACAAGAGATGGCTTCATGACATGATTAATGATTCCTGTTGTTCTGGTATAATTAGTTATTTTTGCAGTTATGTCTCGTTCTTCTTGAAAAGATAAATGATATCCTAAATACTTGAATTCGTTAACTCTTTCTAAAATTTTACCATCCAGACAAATTTTACTGGGGATAGGGTCCTTACCCTTAAAGGCCATTACTTTAGTCTTTTCAGTAGAAATGCACATGCTGAATTTTGATGCCACTTTCTGGAGGTTGAAAACTGACCACTGCAGATCATCTTCAGATGCTGCTACCAATGCAACATCATCAGCAAATAGTATAGCATCTAAAATTTTTAGATGCCTGCTGATAGGTATTGAACCATGTCTTTCACACCTCTATTCCTTTATTATAGCATTCATGTAGATTATGAATAGCAATGGAGAGAGTCCACAGCCTTGTCTTACCCCTCTGCTGATTGGCTTCCACTCGGATTTATGATTACTTAACCTTACTGAAATAAGAGTACCACTATACATGTTGGAAATGTTATCAATTAACTGTTGGGGGACACCATCTCTGGCCAATATGTCAATAAGTCTGTTTCTGTCAACAAAATCAAAGGCTTTCTTAAAATCAACAAATGATATGTGTGTTTCCAAATTGAACTCCCTGCGTTTTTCGATCAAAATTTTTAAGGTGAAGTAGGCATCTGCACATGTGCGACCTTTTCTAAACCCATGTTGTTCATTCCCTATTAACTCAGAGTAATGTTTCAGTAATTTTTCTTTAACAATGTTTGCAAAAATTTTGTATCCAGAGTTAAGTATACTTATTCCTCTATAATTTTCCAAAACTTTCATATTTCCCTTCTTATGAAGAGGAACTACTATTGCCTTTTGCCAATCTTCTGGAGGCCTGTTACCCATCCAGATTAAATTCAATAATCTGAGAAATCTTTTCTTGAAGGCATCGCTTGAATATTTCAACATTTCTGCATTTATCGAATCTTCTCCAGGTGTTTTCCCATTTCGAAGTTTCCATAATACCTGTTCTAATTCTTCGAGTGTAATATTTTCCGATGACTTGTTGTTAGATGCTTGCAAAACAAGTTGTTCAATATTTGGACTCGACCAAAGGCTCTGAAAATACTCAAGCCATTCTTTGTGAGATATTGCATTAATTTTTACATCTTCTTTTACTTCCCTATTTAGTTTTTTCAAAATTTTATAGGTTTGTGGTTGTGGTCTTGTTATGTCAGTCTCCAGGTACGAGACAAAGTTTTCCCAACTTTCCCTGTGTTTCTTTCGAACTTCTCTTTTTGCTATTGCTCTCTTATGATGGTATTCAATTTTATCTTCTAATTTACCAGTTGACAGAAACTTTTTATATGAATTTGTTTTTTCGGAGATTACTTTTTTAATTTCTTCGTCCCAAATTCTTAAGCCCTTTTTCTTTTGCCATCTTCTTTTTTCTCCCAAACTTTCAAATGCTTACTGTTTTAGAGCTGAACTCAAATTGGACCAATCGTCTTCCACATCGTCAGAAAGTGGAATCATCTGAATGTGATTATCAAGCCTGTTTTGGTATAGCCATTTTATACTGGGATCATTTAAAAGGTTAACCTTATATAAAGTTTCGTTTTCCTGTGTTCTTTGTTTCTTTTTCTTGAACCACCGTGGTTTTATACGAATAGGAGCAACTAATAAATAGTGGTCTGTTTCCAATTCAGGTCCTCGATAAACTCTTGTATCCAAAACTAAATCTGCCAATTTTCCATTACAAATGATATAATCAATAATTGATTTCTGATTTCTTGCGGACCACGTATATTTATGACTGTCCATGTGTGGAAATAGTGTGTTCATAATCCGAAACTGATTGAAGATAGTGAAATCTATTAATTTTGTTCCATTATTATTGCGGGTTACCTCTCCATGAATACCAATGTTATTCGAATTTTCTCATTACCAACTCTGCCATTAAAGTCTCCCATTAACAGTACCATATCTTGTCTATTAGTAATATTGATTATCTTCTGTAGATCATTATACAAAATATCACTTTCTTTCGAGTATCCTTCAACCAGTGCATATACCCCTATAACTGTCAAATATCCTCTGGATAGTTTTATTCTTACTTGAATGATCCTTTCATTCCAAAAAGTATAGCTATCAATATTTGATCGTAATCTCTTGTGAACCATAAGCATAACCCCTGCCTGTGCTCTAACATTTCATTGAACACCACTACAAAACTGTCATATTGTTATTCAATGAAATGCAGGTTTAACCCCGTTAACACCCCTTTAGAACCTGAATACCCAAAAATCCTTCTGTAGTAGACGTTTTCGACACACAACAAACATATCCCCAAAATATCATTCTTCTAACTTTAATAGTTTTGGTTGGTCGATGAGAGTGAACATCCAAAAATCCTTCCTTAGTGGACGTTTTTAGTTCAGAATTTCACCCCTCCCCATAGGCCCCTTAAATTGCATTTATGAAAAAACGGTCGAACACCTATTTATTTTATTTATTTATTTATTTTTAAGCTGATTGATTTCCTCCGAGTTTCAAACTCCTCGCCTATGTCGTTTAAGAGATACACGCTCCGTTAGGAATCTTTCAACCCCCACTTTTCATCCCTTTCACCTCATAATATACACTACATCGAAAAACCATTAGACATGTGTCAGCTTATTTTTAATGATTAGTATAAGTGCCAAGTATCACATCCCCAAATGAAACCACTCGTGAGATATTGTTATTCAATGAAATGCACGTTTACCCCCTTAACACCTCTTTAGAACCTGAATATCCAAAACTCTTTCCTTAGTGGACGTTTTCGACATACAACGAACATATCCCCAAAATTTCATGTTTCTAACTTCAATAATTATGGCTGGGCGATGATGAGTGAGTGAGTCAGTTAGGACATTTTCTTTCATTTATTTTTGATAATTTCACCCATCCCCATGAACCCCTTAAATTGGATTTATGAAACAAACTGTCAAACACCTATTTATTATTTAAAGCTGTTTTCCCCCTGAGTTTTATGACTGAGTATGTGAGTCAATCAGTTAGGACACTTTCTTTCCTGTTTTTTTTCCCAGAATTTCACCCCTCTCCAAGGGCCCCTTAAATTGGATTTATGAAAAAACGGTCGAACACCTATTTACTTGTATTTTAAGCTGTTTTTTTCGCCGAATTTCAAACTTCTCGCCTATGTCATTTCAGAGATACACGCTCCGTTAAGAATCCCTCAACCCCCAATTTTCACCCCTTTCACCTTATAATATACACCACATCGATAAACCCTTAGCCATAATTATGTCTGATTATTTTTAATGATTAGTTTATATTCCGAATATCACATCCCCAAAGAAACAACTCATGAGATATCGTTATTCAATGAAATGCACATTTACCCCCCTTAACACCTCTTTAAAACCCGAATAAACAAAAATCATTCCTTAGTTGACGTTTTCGACATACAGCGAACATATTCCCAAAATTTCATGTTTCCAACTTTAATAGTTTTCGCTGGGCGTGATGAGGGAGTGAGTCAGAGAGGACATTTTCTTTATATTATTTTTACCCAAATTTCACCGCTCCCCATGGGCCCTTTAAATTGGATTGATGAAAAAATGCTTGAACACCTAATAATTTATTTTCTAAGCTGTCTTTTTCCCCTGAGTTTGATGAGTGAGTGAGTAAGTCAGTCAGTTAGGACACTTTCTCTCCTTTTTCCCTCCAGAATTTCACCCCACCCGATTGGCCCCTTAAAATAATTTATGAAAAAACGGTCGATCACCGATTTACTTACTCTTTAAGCTGATTTTTTTCGCTGAGTTTCAAATTTCTCGCCTATGTCGTTTAAGAGATAGGCTTACACGCTCCGTTAGGAATCCTTCAACCCCCACTTTTCACCCCTTTCACCTCATAATAATACACCACATCGAAAAACCCTTAGACACATGTCTGCTTATTTTTAATGATTAGTTTATATGCCGAGTATCACATCCACAAATGAAACCACTCGTGAGATATTGTTATTCAATGAAATGCAGGTTTAACCCCCTTAAGACCCCTTTAGAACCTGAATATCCAAGAAACCTCCCTTAGTGTACGGTTTTGACCTACAACGAACATATCCCCGAAATGCCATGTTTCCAACTTCAATATTTTTGGCTGAGCGATGATGAGTGAGTGAATGAGTCAGGACATTTTCTTTCATTTTTTTTCTTCAGAATTTCACCCCTCCCGATGAACCCCTCCAATTTTATTGAAAAAAAAAAAAGCTATTTACTTACTATATAGCAGTTTTCCCCCTGAGTTTGAAGAGTGAGTCAGTCAGTCATTCAGTTAGGACACTTTCTTTCCTGTTCCCCCCCCCCCCCCAGAATTTCACCCCTCCCCATGGGCCCCTTAAATTGGATTTATGAAAAAACGGTCAAACACATATTTACTTCTTTTTTATTTTCATTTTTTTCCCGCTGAGTTTCAAACTCCTCGCCTATGTCGTTTAAGAGATACACGCTCCGTTAGGAATCTTTCAATCCCCACTTTTTACCCCTTTCACCTCATAATATACACCACATCGAAAAACCCTCAGACACGTGTCTTCTTATTTTTAATGATGAGTTTATAGTCTATGCCGAGTATCACATCCCCCAATGAAACCAATCGGGAGATATTGATATTCAATGAAATGCAGGTCTACCCCCTTAACACCCCTTTAGAACCTGAATATCCAAAAATCCTCTCTTAGTGGGCATTTGCGGCCCTTGATGAAGCTGCATACCAGATTTCATTCCAATCCGTTCGGTGGTTTCTGAGATTTCGTGATGAATAAATGAATGAGTGAGTGAGTGGTATTTGACAAATATTTAGTAGAAAGAAGATAGTGTCAAGTCTTTGTTATGTTAAACTCGGTTGACAGTGCTGTGTGAGTAGTTGAGTAACTAACGGGATTTCAAGTAAAGATCCTCATTTTCTATACCGGTAGTGCAGAGCGCAATTGGCATCTAGTCGCCGTGTCTCGACTTGAGCTATGTTGCCATGGAAACTATCTGCCTTGCCATTCCTTCATGAGTATATTTTATGATTTGATTAGCCTGTGTTTGAGTGCAAAAGGGCCGAAATCAGAAGAATGAGAAAGACTATCGAAAATTCATGTAGCCAGCGGTTCCTTCTGGGTCCTAAACTATGTGTATGCAAAATATGGTTGAGATTGGTGGAACGGTGTAGATTTGTATACGAAACCAACCCACATACATACATACATACATACATACATACATACACTTTTATATATTAGATTATCATTATTAATATTATTATTATATTATGGCAAACAACGTCGAGACAAAGCTCATTTTTAGCCCCTCAGTGGTAGAAACAAAACTCGAGGGTTCCCGAAAACTACATTTTAAGGCTCTAAAACCAACAGATTCTGAGATATTCCCAGAAAACTAATTGAATTTAATAAACTAATGAAGGAATGCAAGCCGGCAACAATGACAGCAGGTTCTCAAGAGAAGACATCCAACTTGCCACCTATTTCTGCAAAAAGCAATGCCACTCTACTTATCACATTACTGTGAAAGTTTTCAAATGGCTATAAGGTTATCACGGAACCAACTTAGACTGTAAAATTCATCAATGCGCATAAGGGGGTCAAGGGGTACCCTATAATTTTTATATGTGATTTACACGTGTGATATGTCGTACAGAATTATATCTCCAAACAGCAACATTATTTTCAGAAATTCCTGAATTGAAATAGTATTTTTGCGGCTATTAGGAAATAGGGCCATTGGAGGCTAAAAAAACCTGAATATTCATGCACCACAAGCCTTTATAATTTGTTAAAGGTGTCTTCCTGTGGATGGGGACTTTACACAACGGTGAGGGTCAGTCTTTATGTAAGGTGTATTGCGTTTCGTTTACGAGGATTTTAATTTTGTTTTCACGTCGGGAAGTACACGTTAAGTGAATTTAGATTGAGCACATTCCTTTTTTTTTTCGACAAACGGGTTCATCGTAAGGATGAATTTGTTTGATACTGTGTGGTTGATATATCCATATTCGGACATCTGGGTGATATGTTGTACGTTGGTTGGTTCCTCAGTTTAGAAGCTGCGACAACGCGTTCACGTAGCCTCGTGTATTTTGAGTGTGTGTAGAATCTGTCTGATAACCGGTGTTAATTGTGATGGCTGTATTAGTGTGTGTTATCTGTATTTAAGGTAAGGATTGCAGACGATCAATTTCCAGTAGTTCCTACTTTTGCTACCAAATGCTACCGTCAACGACACCTAGCAGTGACTTGCCTACTAGATGCCACCTCAACCGGCACCTGGTGGCAAACTTTGGAACTAATAGAGCGTTAATCAAATCTAACCAACAAATTTAACTTCACACAATTGTATTTAGTGGAAGGTTCTATTACTTGACATAAATCTATGACATGGGATCGCCGGCTTTACTTCCCCGCCGAAGTAAGGCATACTTTCTGTGTATCTTTATGTACGCTTATAACTCGTGTTCGAATGTTTAGAGCATCGCAAAATTAGGTATCCATGAAAGTCAATACACCAATCATTTATAAAACTCTTCACGTTACTTCTCATAGAAGGGTTGATATAGGAAAAAAACTTTTCAAAATACATGCTAAAATATGCGAAATATAAAAATTATCCTAGAAGGACGACCAGAGCATAAGTTGCACTTCTCAATGTGAGACACAATATTCGGGAGTCTATAAAGAGTCTCCGAAAACCACATTTTAAGGCCCTTCAATTGACAGTGTCTGTGATATTCCCAGAGAAATAACTTCGCTCTGGCAAGCCCCTAACCATTGCAACAGTAGCTCAATATTGATAACGTCTAGTTATTAATACCGAAGACCGTTCGAAGAGCGGGTACTTCTGCTAGTACCTGTATATACCTGGCCCTTATTATTATAATTAATTTTTAGGAGAACGATGGAGCAGCGTAATACTTACTTGCCTTTTACACAGATGGCTGGGTCAAATCCCTGTGCGAGTGCGACACACCTTAAACTCAAGTCGACCATTTGCAAAATGAGACAAGTTACCTCCGGCGACCCCCAAATAATCGTGTGTACACTAAAGAAAGTTATCATTAATGTTAATAACTATAAAACTGGTTCTTGCCATTATGTTACCATTATGTGGGTGGCTTGATATTCATTTTTATCTAAATCACCCGCACGATATGTTACATACATTAAAGGGATCAATGAGTTGAAAGTAACAAAATATTTCATTTTAGATATATTCCATTTTGGCAAGTAGTTCAGAACGTAATTTCCCGTAGTTGAAATAACTTGAGAACGGCTCGATGCCTCCCCGAAATTATGTGCCGGATATCCAAGCCCCACAAATGAAACAACAACCAACAACCTTGTAAACTGTGCCTAACAATCAATAATTGTGTAGCGGTATATTTTCCACCTGCTGTAATTGGTCATCAAACTTCATATCTTTCGGAGTAATGTCAGGTCCGTTCTGATATATAGGCCTGAGACTTGGAAGGTAACTAAGGAAATCACCTCCTGGCTACAGACCTTGGCAAACCGCTGCTTAAGAAAGATCCTAAACATCTACTGGCCGGAAGTAATCTCCAAACAAGAAGGACGGGTGAAACTGAGATGGCCATACAAATAAAGCGGCGGAAATGGAAATGGATCGGACATACTCTGAGGAAAGGAAACGAAGTCATTGAGAGAGAGGCACTGGATTGGAACCCACAGGATACGAGGAGGAGAGGGAGACCCAAGCAAACGTGGCGTAGATCTGTCCACTTGGAGGCTGTAGAGGAGGGAAAGACCTGGAGTGAGGTGAAGAGGTTGTCAGCAAACATGACCAGATGGGGATGCTTCATTGATGCCCTATGTTTCACGAGGGACAATAGGAACTAAGTCAAGTAAGTCAAATAATTGGTCATCAATACACTTTTAACGAATAACTGTAAATTAGGTTAATTGCTTCGTAGGTATACTGTATATAAATACGTTTGTGCACATTCGTCTTCAAAGAGCAGACATGCGTAAAACAAGTAGTTCTACGAAGAACTAAATAGCCTATATGCATATATCTTACTGGTCTTACTTAGGACACGAGAAATGAAACCAAAATTTAAACAAGAAGTTCCATGATAAACTTAAGAACCTACTTTTCTTAAAATTTAAGATTCATGCCAATGATTAATCTATATGGATCTATCTAATATAATGAATATATTAAGTTGGTAATATAGAAATTGCAAATTAGTTCGAAATACTGTATACCTGGCATAATGTATCCTAATAGTGCACCACAGTTGGCAGCCCTGGTGACGGAATATATTCTTAGTTCCATCTCTTAAGGTACAGAATACAAAATTTGGTTGAAGTACAACGGATAGCATGGACGTTACATGCAGTTAAACATTGGATCTAACAGCACGCGTAAAATCATGTTGGCAACAATGTCATGCATGTATTGGTCAGAAATAATCTGAAATAATATGATCTATTGTCGTGTCAATTTTGAATGAAATCAATTAGATAGTATAGAAGTTACATGCATTTTAAAATTGGACGTATCAGTAGGCTTAGAATCATGTTGGCAGCACTGACGTATATTAGTTACTCCAAATTAATCTAGAATGCCAGATAATATACGTGTGCAAGGTTTAGAGCTATTGGTTTGCAAACTTTCTGATATATTGATATTAGGGTAACAAAAATAGAGACAGCATTTATTAACAGTTGGCAGCCCTGGTGGGTCTTAAGAAAACGCTCAGTCATATCTGTTTATGAACACATAGCACATACAAAATTTGGTTGAATTCCAATTGATAGTGTAGAAGTTATATGCATTTGAAAACTGGACTTATCAGCAGGCTTAGACTCATTTTGGCAACACTGCCGTGTATGGCCTCCTGGATATTAAACTGAAATATTATTATCTATACGTGTACCAATTTTGAAATAGCTCCCATTTATAACTTCCACGGTATCCAACAAAGAGCTCAAATTTCAATTGCGATTTTTCAGCAGTTGGTAGCATTGACATCATTTTCAAATATGGCCGTGAGATATTCAGGTATTGATTTTTACTCCTTCCAAATTTTGTTTCGATTGCCCCAGCCGTTTAGGAGTTGATACGGAGGGACACACACACAGCCAGACAGACAAAAGGACAGACAGACAGACACACATTTTCCCGGATCGATATCATAAGTCTACTTTTCCTCATTTTTGCAACATGTGAAAAGTAGGCTAAAAATACTGTATGCACTGACACCATTTTTAAGTTCTTATACAATTCCATTAAATTAGACGTCAGTATGTTAGGCTTGTATGCAAATACAGGCCCACCGTGTCAGGTTTCAAAGCGCTCGGATGAAAAGTCGCGAGAAAAATCCATTTTAATGTATAAATTTAGCTTGGGTGCCATGTCGGATTTGTGCTCACCAGGTTATTAAAAGTTCCGTAGGTGAACGTAAGTTAATAGCCTCTATCAACACACAATATTTCACAAATTGACTGCTGCAATAGATTCGTAAATATTAAGAGCCGTCTAAATATTTTGGATGGTCGTCATCTTGGATTTTTATATTTGTAGGCCATAGAGATATGTACCTTAGATGAGGATTATTGCGTAGATTCATTATTCAAACGTTAATTTCGATCGCATGATTAGGACATAACAAATAAAAACTTAATTCGAAAATGTCGCACAGCCACAATCTTAAGGTTATGGAAACAATTGAACTAAATTAAATGTCAGTGCATTACAATGTGTATGAGCATTTGCTGTACCAAGTTCAACTGCGCTTGTCTGGTTAAATCGCGAGAAATATATATGTTTCAGCTTCGCTTGGTCGCCATGTTCGTTTTGTACTTAACGTTTATGAAAGTCACATAGATGAACTTCTAGTAGTGCCCTTTATCGCCGCACAAAATTTCAGGGTGATCATTGAAATCGCTTCGGCCGTATTGATTTTATTAGGGACACACACACGCACGCACACACATATGCACACACACACACACACACACACACACGGACAAAAGGTGATCTCATACTGTGTGTATTTTAGGAATTTCTCTCGTGTATTGTCATTTTTGGCCTATTTTTCAGGCAAAAAATTACAATACTTTGGAGAAATTCCTTAAATACGAAAAATAAAGACGAACTGTGAATATTATGTGTAATATAAAAGATTTCATCTCTGGTGTTTTCACTCATCATAATGATTTGACTAGCGTCAGTCCATTAACATCACCCCTGCCACAAGGACGGTACTGTTGCATTATTTAGGAACTTTGTGACATCTTTATCATATAGCCCCGTGTACTTGGATGAGTGTAGAATTTTTATGGTAACCTGTGTCACTGTAATGTACTATATGTATTATCGTGTGTAGCCTATTTGTAATTGAGGTAGGAATTGTGTAGAAAGCGGTCGTGGCCTTAAGTTAGGTACCATCCCGGTATTTGTCTGGAGTAGAATTGGGAAACCACGGAAAGCCACTTCCAGGATTGCTGAGGTAGGAATTGAACCCGCCTATTCTCGATTCACGAGACCTAGATGACGGTACAGATTGTACAGTATACACGCTAAAACAATGGAATGTCTTTCATCCTTTCCTCAGAGCTGGGATGGGAGAAACATTTTATTCAGTTTCTGGCAGACCGTGTTCCCTATGCATTGCACCATAAATTTTTCTCAGTGGATTATTTCGCTCGTTTCCATATTGTCTCGGAAGTGGAATATATGAGGATCAACTTGTTTGGAACGAAGCATGAAATGAAACGAATCACAGTAATTCATATAAATGGTACAGATTCATCATTCAAAACCACTATAGCAGCTAGCTTGTATTACATTAACATATTATTGATGATTGCCAGGGAATCTCTACAATTTATCTTGACAAACTTGTTCTATTATTGCACCGCTACGCTGGGCTAAAATACTACACATCAAGCTGAGTAAACCTCATCTTGTGCCTTGAAGCTTTTCTTACTACTGTGGGTACATCATGTTAATGTTCGACAGATTTTCATGCACTATGAGAATGACCAGTGCAAGCAATCTCATTTTAAACATGCGTGGCTGAACACGTCAAAAAGCGCTACAGTTTGATAAAAACAGCGCGTCAACATATACAACGGCTGCTCGTCTGTCATATAGGCAACCCAATTGACGCAAGTGTTAGCTGAGCTGCTGACTTCCCAGTTATGTTTCGTTCCAGCAACCGAGTCAGTTTTACACATTCATCTAACAGAGCTTCAGCCATCCTTTGGCTATGTTTGATCATTGTGGTGATTGTCATGGCAGTCCATAAAATACATATAAGTTTTGTAATAGTTTCTCATTAACACCTTCCATTATGTTCACATGGACTTTTTCATATAACGAAATGTAAATTCAATGAGCCCGCTGAGACGTGTGAGTGCAACTTATGCGGACATACATGTAGACGCTACCACATAGAATTGTGCAATAAAAAAAGAGAGAACCCAATCAATTACAGAATATGGAAACCAAGGCACCAGAATGCAATCTTGAAATTACTTGCATAATTTGTATTGTAATTAAATTTTCCTTTTGTTTTTATGGCCATTCGGCTGCAATAAAAGTATTATTATATAACGAATTCTCATTCATTTCTGCGACATGCATCAATGATTCTGCCTGTAAGCATATAGGCTTACTTTGTAATAAATGAAATTGATTTACGAATACAAGTGCAGTTATTACATTACTTTCCCTCTCCACTGACACAGGCACGTATTGAGAATTCTGCCCTGAGAATGCAGGGTCGATTCCATGTTCGACGAAGAATCATTTTAACTGCAAGTTAGACTTTTGAGATTAGCGATACTAGTTGCTTTTATTCCCGTTTGATTGTTTTATTACACAAATACTCTGAAGGAGTGAAAGTGATAAACCTCGGATGAGACATTTGCGGGAACATCTTCGAATATTTTTATGATTTCTTTTCTAGATATCAAGGTGGTGTTTAAAATTTAATTATACTTCAAGGTTAAGCAAAAACCCATTCATATCGTGACAAGATATACAAATATGTAAATTCACACCTGGAAAATAATATAATGATGGTGATGTAATTGTCGTTTTAAGGAGCCTAACATCTGGGTTATCGGCCCCTAATGGTCTCTTCGGTTGCGTCAGATTCAGAATCTGTATAACCCCAAATGTATATACTAGTCATAGAATAAACTCAACGTTTTTGCGAGAGAACAATCTGTCCACTAAGAATAAAAACAAAGGAAAGGAAAACCGGGTTGACCTACTTGAACTTGCATCGCTTGCCTTCGAACAGATCGATATTCCTCCGCTGAACAGTGACGTGGTGCTATCTAGCGATAATATGTGCAACGTCATGCTTACTGGCACCCACACGCGAGTGCTAGAGCTGTACAATTACGTTCTCCTACACAAACCGCGAGAAATCGATCAACGTAATCTTACGCTCGCCGCAGTTTAAATAAGTTACCTTCGAACGTAATATTACGGCGCCCGCGCTCTAAGTGTTAATAAATAAGCCCATCCTCAATGGCGTCCCCACTGTGCTCCATGGCAATATGCAAAACGTTTTTGAATGTGTGTAAATAACTCATGTCAGACAGAACTTTGTTGTGTGTTTTGAATATGAACACGCCTATAAATGTGGTACGGTACCACGTACCCCCGCATGTTTGATGATGATGATGTTGATAAGTTGCCTTAAGAGGCCTAACATCTAGATTATCGGCCGCTAATGGTTTGGGTGATAGTGAAAATGTAAACGAAATGAAACAAAACCTAAAGCTAACTACATACGTACAAACTAGAACAGAAAATAGAAAACTAAAATAAGAATAAGGAGAAACAAAATACAGGAGGAAAGAAAATGCCCTCAACTCTCAAAGAATGAGAATTAAGGGACTTGGAAGAAAGGAGACCCTGGAAAGGCAGATAGGAAAGGTAAAGAGGAGAGGGAGCACCCTAAAGGCAATGGAAGAAGGGGAAAAACCGGACCCAGCTCAGAAAGCCCACGGGGCACGAACTCCCGAACTCACCAGACGTGAACCCTAGAAGGTGTAGCACAATCAGAGGGGCACCATAAGTGGTGGGGCTACACACACCCTGCCTCCTTGAGGGCCTTGAGCAGAAGGCAGGATATACAATGAAAAGAAAACAAGAGGTCTGACTCCTCGAAGAATGAGAGATCATGAAAATGAGACAAGGGCCAATTTAGGCGGGAAATTGAGAGACTCCCTAGGCCTCGGATACCCTAATACTGTCGGGGTCGGAAACGAACAAGAGTTGACCAAGGGAGGTCGACAGGAAAGACAACAGAGAGGAGCCTGGCACGAGTAAGTGGAAGCAATACCGGACTCAGTTGGGGCCCCGTGATCGCCAACCCACGCCCCAATAGATGTGAGCCCTTGGGTGCTGGAAAAACTTACATATTTTAGTTAATTATCATATTAAATGGGGCAATAGTGATAATTAGCTAATACATGTATTTTTTTTTCCAGGCCTGCACGGCATATCTCGTCTACGATAACTTACTATAAGACATACTTACTATTACCACAGTACTGCTACTGATAATTCAATAATTCAACTTGTAATTTGAGTGTATGTTGGACACATTCGTGATGACGGACTGAAGAGCTACAAATGACAATATTGTATAGGCTACACTGAAAGAATGGCTTCAAATCTCTACTTTTCATTAGATGGAAGAAAGGAAACAGCTTAGCATTGAACGTAAATTGAGCAATACATCTGTAAAATTCAATGACGAGTTAGCAAGATTAGGGGCATTGGGCCCTCTCCTCCATCTAACCAGAATACAGCTAGTATACAATAAAGCAGCCAAAATCGGCAAGTACAGGTTGATTATATGAGAGTGCTGTGGGTGTATCTGGCCGATAGGCTGTGCCCGTCTATCAATGTAGAGGATGTGTATACTGTTTGCTGCCTGGACGATAACCTCTAATAGGCCACAGCAGCTCTCTCTTCCAATTCCATCCTCAGTTTTGTTTAAGATCTCATTAACTCTCCTCGTGAGGTTGGCGTCAGAAACGGCATACAGTCGTCAAAAACACCTGCCACTTAAAACATTCATGGCACTTCATCGGACCATCTCGTGAGAAGCTATTTTGGCTATCTCCCCAGAGGTCAGGTTTAGATTCCCAGCTCTACCAATGAATTTTAATTCTGATGCGAGGGCTGTTACGGGATATACTAAACTTTGTAAGGCAATACTGAGAAGAAGAGGAAATGATTCCCACGTCAGTCATTCTGGAAGTGGTTTACTGTGGTTTCCCCCACTTCTACTACAGCCAATTGCTGGAATGGTTCCTAACGTAATGCCACGGGTGCCTCCTTCCCAATCCTATCCTTAATTTACACATACACACACTAGTACAGCCATCACAATAACATAAGTTATCACACAAGTTCCCCCCCCCCTGCCACTACAGCCTGTTAAGGGCCTAGGTCTATGAAGCGACCACTGCCCAGCCATTTGTCCTGCAGATATTGGAGTGGCACGTGGTCAGCGCATCGTGACCGTGGCGTTGCCTCACTGTCAGTCAGCTACTCAATTGTCCTCACGAGGCTGAGTGCACCTAGTTCCAGCCCTCACGTCAGTTTCTAAAATCTTTGACGAAGCCGGGGCCTCCGGGTGAGAGGCAGGAGCACTACCCTAACACCACGGGGCTGGCACACAAGTTCCACCCCCCCCCCCCCTCAATATACGGGGCTACCGGTATATGACCACAATGTCGCAGCCCCTTCAATAATCAACTACAACAACAAATACCTCAATAGTCCTAGAGGTGGTCATTGGGGACACTTCTACTCCAACCAAAAGCCAGGATGATTCCTAACTTAGAGTCACGACCACCTCCTTCCAAACCATACCATCAAATAGCCACAAATTACTACAGCCATCACAAATACACAGGTTATCCGACAGATTCCACACCCACACGCTACGAAGTACACAGGGATACATGGCCACGAGATAGCAATGCCCGTAGAATGAATCAACAACAAATACTGTACAATCGCTAGTTTTAGCGATGTGTTAATGTAGGAATTTATAATTTACAGTAACACAGTTGTAATATTAAGGCATTGCAAGCAGCTGCTACTTCATTAATTATTTAAGTCTAATTACGGAGTCTTGGGAAATATGACCATGCCAAGTTACTGAAAAAAAATTCGGCTCTCTATCTGTATTCATTGTTTAATGCTTTTAATGCTTGTGACTCGCAGCACGTGCTGGTAATGTTAAACGGTTTAATATGAAGTTCACTGATAAACACCAGCTTAATTACTTTCTTGTTTGAAGTACGGTGTGGGAGACACTCTCGACCTACCCGGTCAATGTTCCCTTTTATGAAATTACAGACACCAATATTTTTACCGGCTCTGCTTCACTCTCTTTTATTTCTCTTAAGTAAGCATCAGCAATGAATACAAATATAACAAGCATCAAGGCCTCCTTGATAGACATTTGTTCTGACGTAAAAAGAGTCCAAACGGTTGGGTCTGTTACTAACACTCCACATCCTCCCGACCTTTTATGGGGTGCAATAACTTAAAACAATTGAGTTACAGAACAAGCACATCATAAATGAATACCCTTCTCTATATGGAAAGTTTTACTGGCACTTTCACTCTTCTTCCACTTTTAGTGATCACTGGTTTCTGATCGATATCATCCACCTCAGGTGATTTACTAGGTGGAGATGAGGTACCGGTAGTGGTATTCAGTCCATCAGCCACTGGCGTTGAAACCTCCAACCGATACAACCGCTGAATAGGACGAATCACTTCTCCGGTCGCAGTTCGCAATCTCACCACCCTGGCAACTCCATCTCGTCCGGGAAATGTTTGTAGCACTCTTGCTAACGGCCATTCAATCCTTCTCCTTCCTTCTGTACCGATTAGTACGATGTCACCCTCCTTCACTGTCTCAGTCTCTGGTTTCTTACGTTTCTGCATCAGCTGACCCGAGTATTCTTTTCTAAACTTCTGTTTCATGTCTCGAAGCAACAGCTGCAGATGCTGAAATCTCTTAGTTACGTTAACACTGTCCAGGTTGTCCAAGTCCGGGGTTCCACCACCCTTAAACATGCCTCGGTGAAGTAAGTAGTATCCACCAGTACCCTCTAGCTTTTCCGTAATATCTTCAATAATACCGTCAGCCACCCACTCGTTTAGGGTTGAATCGTACTCCTCAAATTTGCTCGTAGCGATGAGTTTAGCTGTCATCGCGGCAAGTCTTCTCTCGGCTACATCTCTATTGTCTTTCAGGTCGTCTCTATTTTCTGTCCATGGCAAGCAGACCTCATATCTACCCTCTTTATTAATAGAAACAGTCTTGTTAAAATGATCAAGAGCTGCAATCTCAAGTTCGGCCTTTGATTTCTGTTCAACGGGGTCTGTGATGCCAAGTACATCAAGTCTCCACAGATGAGACAAGTCGTGGTTGTGCGTCAACAATGAAGTAGTCATTGTAGCAGCGGATTCTTCCTTCGGATCATTGTTGAGTGTGCCCATCACTACCCAACCTAGACGAGTCTCCATAGCGGTCAAGCCACACTCCAGTTTGTGCATGTTACCTGTGAACAACATACCAGCTGCATCAGAGCCAATCAATACCTCTATATCAGGCTGTCCACATCCTTTGTCAGTGATGATGATATTCTTTGTCGTCAACTCCCTCAAACATGATTCTTGCTTGTCTTGGAATCGAACCACATATAAGTGGCTGATCAAGCACTCGCAGTTTACAAGAATAATTGTCAGATAAACTCTCGAGCAATATCTGATAGCACTGATGAACATTCCTCTTAGACGTAACACCCCCAAACAGAACTTGGACTAAGGTCTCTGATCATACATTCCTAAAGTTCATGTCGATAGCAGTTTGTTTCAACATGTAGGATCGTTGAGATCCTGTGTCAATTATTGCTCTCACTATCCGATGATTGCCTCCAGACTTCAGTTTCACAAGTAGAGTCTGGAGTAAAATCTCATTTGATACACACTGTGAGGCTCCAACAATGCTTGTGCTATCTGGTGTTCCAGGTCCCTTCAACATATCTCCTATCCTATCTTTATTTGCTGGTAGATCTGGACACATAATAGTACAGTGCTTCTTGCCACTGATCAAACATCTTAAGTAAGCTTTACAGTCGTGGGATCTGTGTCCTTGCCTCAAACATAGAAAGCAACCGTTCTTCTTCTTTAAAATATCCTTCTTCTCTCGCAAAGACATTCTTTGTGCTCGGAAACACTCCTTGCTTTCATGCGTCTTGTCACAGAATAGACAGTTGACCATCCTCCTTTGTTTCTCCTCAGTCAGAAGATTGAGAGCAGTAGGTACCTCCTCCTCATTTTCAGAATTCTTTAAGCATCTTGGCTTCGGTGTCTTGGTCGAAACTTGGAATCCTGCCTTTGCCATGGTTAGTCTTTCTTCCCCCTCTACTTCAGATCTGAGGAAAGATAACAGGAGACTCAGCTTGTCACTATACGTGCCTGTAGACATCTGACTGGACGAGGTGGAATTGCGTAGCCAAACCCTCAAAGTCTCTTCCGGAATGCAAGATTCCACCAAGGGGAACAGCATTGCTGCATATTTATCAGACGTCATACCTATGGATTCCAATGCTCTTAAATATGACTCAAGTTTATCATAAAGCTGAGGTGTAGTTAAGCTGTTCTTACTCGAAGTGAAATTTTTGGTAACTAACCCCAAAAGCTCTCTTACATAATACTCCGTAAGTAATTCGTCTCTTCCAAATCTGCTACTCAGACTATCAATAGCCTTTTGATAGTTATCAGCAGTTGGGGGAAAACTCTCAATTATTTCTCTGGCCCTAGACTTCCTAACCGTCGCCTTTATCAAGTACTGAAACTTGTCCTCCTCAGGCATTTCTTTATCCTCATGGATTCTACTAAACTGGCTCCAAAATCCAAGCCAGTCCTTAACATTTCCGTTGAACTGTTTAAGCTCTATTTTAGGTAGCCTGAGTTTCCCCCGTGAAGTTGGAGACGAACACGACATAGCATTTTTACTTTGTGCTTTGGCCATAACCTTGGCGAGAAACACATTGTATTTCACCTCCACTTCGTCGAATGTTTCCTTATACTCTTCTAACTCCGCATATTCAGCATCAAAATCACCATGTGTCCCGTCCTCTAGCCTGATTAGTTCATACCATTCACTCTCAATATTACTTAAGTCCTTTGAAAGTCTGATCAATGTATTGAACTTAACCTTAACAATTTCTTCATCCGGATTACTTTCACCAAATAACCGATTCAAATAGTTATACGAGCGCGTAAAAGACGCTCTGGTCACTCTTCTCTTCTTTGTAAGTATTTCCATCGCACCAAATATTATGATAGGGCTCACCTGAATTATGCAGTAGAAATCACAAAGTGCATAACCAAGTTACTTGCCACTATCACTTCCGAAAGTTGACTCGCGTTGAAACAACGAATCACGTCGGGGTCACCACAATGTGGGAGACACTCTCGACCTACCCGGTCAATGTTCCCTTTTATGAAATTACAGACACCAATATTTTTTACTGGCTCTGCTTCACTCGCTTTTAATTCTCTTAAGTAACCATCAGCAATGAATACAAATATAACAAGCATCAAGGCCTCCTTGATAGACATTTGTTTTGACGTAAAAAGAGTCCAAGCGGTTGGGTCTGTTACTAACACTCCACATACGGTAATCAGAACGTTGTGGATAAAAGAGTGCGTGTTGGTTCATCGGAAATCCAGGTAGAACACGTTATTATTCGTGAATAATACTATTGTACAACAACAGCCCCACTAGGGCACAGAGTATGTGAAATACATTTGATAATAACTATACTCGGTTTTACGTCCCTTTTAACCACAGCGGCTTTGAAAGACGCCGGGGTGCCGGAATTTGACCCCAAAGGGAAAATCTACTGTCACGGCTCCATCGCATTTACGCACCCTCAAATGCCAACTGACTGCGCCAGGATTCGATCCTGCAACCTTGGGAACCGCAAGCGAGAACGTTACCGCTGAGACACGCAGCCAGTCTGAAATACATTTGAGCTAATGCTCACGACTACAAATGTTTTTGATTAAACGTTTAAAAATGTATCATAGAAAACGTATTTTTTAATGAAGCGGTTTTGTAAAAACTTTTAAATGCTTCCTAAAAATAATTGTTTTGTAAATAACCGTTATCTTAAGGGGAGCCGGAGGTGGTCAAATAAGAAAAAGATTTTTAATCTTTATTACTAAATATAATTTGGCCATTCCTCTTTAAGGCAAACTTTGATTTAGCATTCTACTCGCCCTAGAAGTGGAGTTATTGCAGTGTTTATACGTGCTTGCAGAGGGCGGAACCACTGAATCGATCTGACATGCTCTCATGAGATCTTGGCGAATTACTTGGCGTTTTCTCTTCCTGAAGTTCAATATTTATTTACATTATCTTTCTAGCAGATGTTCAAAGTTGGTTATACCGATTTCTATAACAGCGCTTGGGGCGCCAAACATCCCATTTTTGTTATTGTTCGTTTTGAAGTATGTCATTGAAGCGCATATTCTTGTATTATACTCCTCGTGTAAAGCCTGCTTTTGGTTATCATGCCGCGTTTTAATACGAGGGCAGATCAAAAATTAAGATGCACTTCCCAGTTATGGCCATTTATTACACCACCTATACAACAGCAACACGCCTATAACAACATACAATGTTTCCAAGAGACTCCAAACATTTCTGCGAACGCACAACCAACTTGTCGATGCCGGATGCATAGAAAGTTCCTCCAGCGTTCTGTAACCACACGGAGACAGCGGCCTTCACCTCCTCATCGGTCTGGAAACGTCGACCACCGAGCTCCGTTTTGAGCTTACCGAACAGATGAAAGTCACATGACGCTAGGTCGGGACTGTAGGGCAGTTGTTGCCAGACCTCCCACTTGAAACGCTGCAGCAGTTCGCTCGTTTGGCGGGCCTCGTGAGGTGTTGCGTTATCGTGCAACAAAATCACACTGGCGCTCAATTTCCCCCGACCCTTCTCTTTATTCGCTTTACGCAACCGGTGCAACGTTTGACAATACGAAGCCGCGTTGATCGTCGTTCCTTTCGGCAATAATTCCACGTGCAGCAAACCCTCCTTGTCAAAGAACACTGTCGCCATAACCTTACCGGCTGAAGGTTGAACATTGGCCTTCTTTCGTTGTGGTGAGGAGGGGTGCACCCATTCCATTGATGATCTCTTCGTTTCGGGGGTGAAGTGGTGGAACCATGTTTCATCGCCTGGGACGATTCGCCGCAGAAACTCGTTGCCATCTGCGGCATAGCGTTGCAAAAATGCCAGAAAGGATTGGAAACGTTGTCCCTTGTGATCATCGGTGAGAAGACGTGGGACCCACATCTTTGACACAGCTTACGATATCCAAGGTCCTCGTGAACAATGGAGAACACACTGCCATACGACATGTTCAGCCGCGTCACGATTTCTCTCAGTTGAATGCGCCGGTTCTGTCTAATGATCGCATTCACACTGTTGACATTTGCACGGGTCCTGGACGTTGCGGGCCTGCCTTCGCGATATTCGTCTGTGATATCCGTACGTCCTGCTTCGAATTGCTGACCTCACTTTACGATCCCTTGCCGGGAAATGCCCGTTCCCCATTCACAGCACTAATTTCACGATGAATGTCCGTGCAATTCTTCCTTTTGGCCCATAGGAATCGGATTGTCACACGTACCTCATATTTGGAGTAAACCTCCAGTCGACGCGCCATTGCATTTGGCCGCTATTCACACCATTGAAGGCGAGACACCACAGCGACCTGCCTAACAGACGGGTGGGCAGTGTCTGTCCGTTTCTCCGCTGTGCCGACGCTTGCGACACACAGCGCGCTGCTGCAGCGCGTTAGTGCAACTAACTTTTGATCCACCTTCGTAATAGCGTGTATAAGGAGAGGAATAAAGTAGGGAAAAGACCCGAAAAAAGATTACTCCAAAGGAACTGAAACCATATAGAAAATAATTTTATGTTGAAAAATTGGAATGTATTGGGCACGTGCGATAACGCATGGGAGTACGGCTTCGAAGGCTCAAGCAAACTTTGGGTTCAAGTAAGCTCGGTGATGGAAAGTCAATAGGAGGGTGAGGCAGGCTTTCTGATCGGTCGATTGAACATCTACAGAGATACTATGGATACGCAATAATACAGAATACTACTAATGCTGGTGATATGAGGAATGTAGTTTGGGCATAGTTCCTTCATACTGCCTCTTCCAATGAATGCCCTCAAAATGGCCTGTGCCCAAAATATTCCTGGTGCAAATATAATGCCAAAGAGGAATATCATCACAAGCACTCTTCGCCCGCACCTGTGATAGAAGCAATAAAACCTATTTTTCGTGACTTGGCACAGCCAGAACTATTAAAGAAATGTCTGCACGGAAAACGTAGAATCCTACTGAGAGCGTGAACAATATCATTTGGTCAGTAGCCCCTATAAAAGAGTTTGTGGGTATCAAAACACTGCACTTTGGCATTTACGATGCAATGGCAACCTACAACCAAGGGAACAGTGTGAAGTGTGAAGTATTGAAGACATTAGGATTTCAAGCTGGAGTGAACACTGTGCGAGCACTAAGAAGTATTGGCAGAGAGGGCATAAGAGGAGCGGAAGGACGAGAAGAGGACATGAAATATGATTGAACGACAGGGCAGGAAAGAAGAAAAAATGGAAGCTCTTGGAGGATGAAGAAGAAGACCATGATAATCCATCCTATAGTGCAGGAATGTATTGAGAAACTTTGGAGGCCATTTCCCGTAAATTAGATTTTTTTGAATTTAAGGAACTTTTTCTCAACACCCACTCAAGATAGGCAGATGAAACTTATATATAGTGCTCTATGTGGTCAAAACTACATTTTAACACAGCCAGTTGACAATGTATTCAGTAGTGTATACGTAACTTAATTAAATGTAGCATCTTAAAAAAAAGGGTTGGTAAAAATAATAATTTAATGTAAAATATAAAAGATAAAAAAATATCCCCTCGTCTTAGCTTCAAGAATAAACCACTGTATATTGAACCCTTATTAATCTGCGATGAATAAGTATTCATGATTTATTATTATTATTACTGAGGCCTAGGCAGTACATGTAGAAATTGACAAAGGGGAAGCCAAGTTAGTGTGTTGCAATGATTACCACAGGGGCAGGCTTGGTAGTTATTCTTGAAGACGACCGGGTAAGCCGAGTTCAAGGACAAATTGTGTAACAACGGGCACCAAAATTGGAGTCATTAGGGGATGGTCTCGAGTGAGTTTCAACCGACCTAGGATTGAATCACCCAATCAGATGAGACCACGCCAAAACCACGCGATGGGTGGCGTACCCTGTAAAAAAAAGGCGCGGAAACGCATATCTAAAGAACCGCCGATCCGAAATAATTCCGCATAAGTGCGCTGAGACGTTTGAATAAAAAGATGAAGAGTGATACTAGTCCCAAGTTTGTGAGATGAAAACAATAGAATATTTTTCTTAATTCTCCCCACTCCACCTCATTCTGTCAGTTTCCAATAAATTGATCGAGGAGAAGCTGTTTAGAAGACAACTGTTTTGAGCTCTGGTGAGCAAGGGTCACGCCAGTCTGCGTCGCGATTGACCGCTCTTATTAATCATACTAGTGACAACTTTTGAATTGAGCTCTGGTGAGCAAGGTTCACGCCAGTCTGCGTCACGATTTTCAGCTCTTAATGGGCAAGACTTTACTAACATTCCAATTAGTGCTCAAAGCGAGCAAGGTTCACGTAGAACAGTGGACATATCTAGCGAGATAAGGACTGCGAGACAGTCATGCTTAAAACTTGTTTTTCAAGCCAGTGACGATGTGTTTAAAGTGTATAATTTATGTAAATTTTGTATTGTATTTTTCAAGTGATAATTGTGCGTGTGTAAGCGAATGCTAAGCTAGGGAAAGTCTTCGATCATTAATCGCATAGGACAAATCGTGAGTGAAAGTAGTAACTCACAGCGATTATAGCCAGGCAATTTCTAATAACATTGAACATTTCTGTCCAAGAGACTACGCCAAGATGTCCGACGTTTGGCCAGGAGACGGATTGATGTGCATCGCTTCTTCGACGACGTCGACAATGGAGGGCTAATTTCCCGTAGGGAACTGAGCCGGGACGGAAGTTATATGTTCTGCAAGCTGATACGGTGATGTACAAAAATTGATTTACTCAATATGTAGTTAGATAAGGCGTGGGAACGTTGTAAATAGTTCATTTATTCTTTTCTTGTTTAGATTTTTTTTGTGCACCGACACTAGTGTTTTAAATGTACGTTGGCGCGTGGCCAAAGTTGTTTGTTGTATATTTTTCTTTGGAGTCATATTTAATGTACACGGCGCGTGTACTTGATTTTATCCATGCGGATGCGAAACTCGTTACATTCGATGAGTGGTGCTTTATTAAAGTTCATATTTTTGATAGGAAAGGGAGGTAATTATTGTTAGATGTTTGATGAACAGGTTATTACTCATATTAGGGTTGCCGAGCGCAACAAATTAAGATGTAATAGTAGAACACCTTAGTTCAAATTTTTTTTAGATTTTTTTTGAGTCCTTTTCAGGTTCGTTAGTCACAGCCTAGAACGGAAGCGCAAGCTGGTGGAAAAATATTTATGTCATTTATTTCAGGTTTCTGTCAAACCCATATGTGTGATTCTGTGTGTGTTCTTGTGTCAGGTGTGTGTTTTGATTCTACGTGAAGAGGGGTAGATGGTGCTACCGCCCCCATATTGTTGTTGTTGTATTTTTGATGGAAAGGCAGGGCGCTCCGAGGAGGCTACTGTACCTTGTCCAATGCTGATTCTTGGATTTCCTAGGGGAAATGCTGAGATATATTTTGTTCTGACACACACACACGTATATATTGTGCTTTGGGGCACGCTTCTTCGAGACTCGATCCCGTGCCTTGGGAGGTCGAGGTTATTGACACGTGGGTTGACAGATGTGCAGATTTCCACTTAGCGCCCGTCTAGCCTTCGTGACTTATTTTGTTAGGCAGTCCTGTTGTCCGACTGACCCCTATTAAGCTATCATTAGCAAACCTGTTCTTTTGTGATGGTCATTTGGACCATAATTAATTGGGGAGTTCGCCACGTTTGTTACGAATTATTGCATGTCGTATGGATGAAATATTGTGTTAATGATGTAAATGTTGGCTTCGAGCCTAGTGATTTTTCTATGACTCAGTTCATGTATGTTTTTCTGTGTGTGACACCCGTGTGGTGTAGTTGTATTTTACTTGTAAAAATGACGGTGGTCATATGTGTTTCTTTTGTTGGTCACGTGTTAACTTACTTGTGTTGATTTTTGAGAAGTCCTAATTTTTAGGCAGTAATATTTTGCTACGGCAGTTCTTGATTCCAATTTCATGCGGAAATTATTTGTTGTTTATTTAGTCTAGAAAGTGTCGGTTTGGTTTTAAGTTGTGTATAGTTGTTCCCCACGTCTGTCTAGCTCCAAGCAATGCGGATTCGTCTCCTGAAAGTTTATCCGGATGATGACGAATCATGCATTCATTTGTACGCATCGTTAAGCATGTAGAACAGAACACACGATACATTGTCATTGCAGATTTTGGGGCATTTGGTCCGATTAATAATCTCTCCTGAGATTAGGCCTAGTTTGTGGCAAGTAATTTTATTCAGAGGGAGTCATTTTGGGAATTTTGTTTGCTTATTTCATTTTGTAAATAGCTGATCTGTCATTAAATTCATTTGTTTTAACCCTGGCTTCACTTTTTCCTGCATGCTATTTTGTTATATGTTACCCTGCATGTTATGGAAGCGCTTTAACAACAACTTACGAAATGGACCGTTACACCCCCCGAAACTGAGTCTCATAAGCTTCTTTGCAAGGGTTCAATATGTTGACAAATTTTCAAATTAATAGAAGCAATAGTTTTCCCATTAATGTTCCTCAAATTTCATCATTTTAACATGTGCAGCATAGGCACCTCCGGCTCCCCTATGTTTCGAGTTTCTTTATAATTTTCAACCTCTTAACGATTTAGCACTAAAATTTAATAAATATTTCTGACGATTGACGTTTTGGCTGATTGTGAGGGAACTGTTACGTAGGGTTTTCAATTCAGAAGTTTAGTGCGAGGAATACATAGCAAGTATAGGAGTATGTAATACCGCCATCCAGAATGAGAAATACCGGTAAACCGCTCAGGGTAAAAAACCGATGAAAGAAAGTTGTTTATTTGACCGACAATAACACTCGTCACACACGAAATATCATTACGGTGAGTTTATTAAATTAAGGAAACGAAAATGTAAGGCATATTTGGAAAAGATTTTTACCTTTGTCCTTAAATTCGTTATACTTTTATTTGGGATATAAAATATTAAATTTTCCTTCATAATTTAGTGTATTTAAGTTTAGTATATGAAACAAGTTTAAACGAAAACTGGTATAACAATAGATTTATCTTTGAGATCATAAAACGATTTCCAGAAAACGTTTAGTTAGGAAAAATTTGTTAAGAAAAACGTTCTTTCATTTATTTATTAAAATTTGTTGAAATGTTTCTCAAGAAGACGTTCATTTATTATTAATTACAAAAGCGCACAAACTGTGCAAATTATAAAGATACAATAAAGGATATAGGAAAATGTCTATTCTTCAATTTGTGTAAAAGTATATAATTGATTTCCCACGTTTCTTGCAGTGAAGTACAAGATATCTGTCACATTTTTGTTCGCAGAACTAAGTCACACATCAGGTGAGGGTCATGGCAACCTTTCGTTTTGCACAACTTGTGATGGTAGCCATGTACAACCATTACGAAATGATGGAGATCCTGGTTAGCTTCAGTCCAGGCTCTGTTTGTCATGGCTTCTGTCGTGGAGAACTCCATCCAGATATCTTCTCTTTAGTGCGCTCTTTCTTCTATTGACCTCCTCCAAGCGTCCGTAGAAGGTGGCAAGTGTTTGTGTCCAAGGTCCTCTAAGAGAAAGGGCTCACCAGCGAGTGTTTATTTAAGTTTGTTTAATAAGGTAGTGAATAGCCAAGTACTCTAATCGGATTACCCCTTGGCATAGCTGTGCGCGTAAAAACGCTCACCACAACTGTGAGGGGGGCTGCAGAAAGTCCAAACATCGAAGTTTCGAATTCTGACGCTGACAGAGGCTATCCTGATTGCAGTTTTCTCCTCTTTCCACACTCCCTCCAGGAAAATGTCTGGGTAGTACCTTATTTCAAGAACTAAGGCACCTACCCCATTCCAGTCTGTAATATAGCTACACACATACCTAAGTAAACGGGGATGATCTCCAACATGTCCCAAGCCCCCGAAATGAATTATTTACAACAACAACAACAACATCTAACTGGGTCATATCTCACCCTAAAAATGTTTGACATAAGACACAAATATGATACACCAACTTCCTTAATAAGTAGATTATGAAACTCTTAACAACTAAGTATTGTTCACAGAATACAAACAATTTACAATTATTGCACCAGAAACCCCAATATTATTACTGTAAATACAGAATTCTATTCTGAACACGTCTCTGAATATTCTATTTCCTCCGCCATGTAACAACGTATTTTAGAACATATTTCTATTAGTTGGTAAGTTTGATACGAGTCGTCCAGTTGTAGTTTTCATTACCATCCCTATCAAATGACTAAGATGTTACGTCCATTATTACAGTAATAATCACCACCAAATAAAATTTTATTCGAACTGTGATTCTTAAAAATTTGTTTTTATTGGTAGGTCAAAAGCTGTTGCTGATGGATTCCATCCAAGCTATTATTGCTTAAAGTACAATCGGTGTTACATAGAGTCCCCCTTGAAAGAAACACTCCTTGCGAGCTGCTTCAGCTAATATCTTCAAGTAGCTCACCCCACAACATAGATGTGTGCGTTAAATCACGCACTGTGACTGTAATGAGGAGCTGCACCAAGTCGGGAGAACGGTGGTTTGGATCCCAGTGTTGATACTATTATTCTGGGGTTTCCCGCCTCCAGGCAGATGTTTGTATACTGTAGTTCATTTTTCCATGTTCAGAAGAATATGCCCTAATCCCTAACCCATGAATTATAGCTACACACCTTGTCACAAATATCTCAGAAACAAATGACCAATCGCCAACAACAAGAACCTCTTGTAGCTCACATGTTGGACGTAAGTGGCTGAGGAATGAGTTAACAAGCTTGACAAGGTCAGTGCTATTATAAACTGTTAAGTTTTGACGCTCACGATTAAGGGGTTTAACAAAAAGGACATGTCTCTATTTCGGAATATCTCAGCTGATTCCTCTACTAGTGACTGATGGTTTCCATTGAGGTAGCTTGTGCAATCAAGACCCTGCAGTAGAACAGCTTTTATACTCTGTATCCTTCAAGAAAGTTATTGACATTTCTCGTCTCGCCGTGTGCCTTAGAACGAGGTTGCCAAACTACACAATCCATAAAGGATGGACTGTTTTGGCTGTCACGGCTAGAGTAGTTAAAGGGGACACAGCTTAAGGAGCCAAAACAATAACGATTTTAATATTACTAGCGGACCCATGCGAGAACTCTCGCATATTCTAATGGGTTGTGTGCGCCCCTTGTGTACAGACTACCCGCCCGGCCCTAAGGTTTTAGATGACGTAACACTCACTGGTTATACGATTGAGTACCCAATCTATCGATTTACTGTTTCTGAAAACCATGCGAAATGATAGAAGAAACACCTGTAAGAGAATTAACGTTTAATAGATTTAAGGTTTTAGGGAGCGTGATGGCGCAGTGGCTTAGTTTCTCGCCTTTCACCCGGACGGCCGGGGTTCGAATCCCGGTGACAGCGGGGTGGAATTTTCACCTGGAAAATCACGTGGTGTCAGGAAGGGCATCCGGCCTTAAATCCCCGGCCTAAACCAAAATGAGCCTGGTTGGCTCCGGTGACCCCAATTAATTGGGAAAGGCCGAAGGGGAAGAAGAAGAGATTTAAGGTTTTAGACGACAACTCATAATTGCAGCATGTTACAGCAACAGTATTTGCAAATTGCACACTTCTTACAAAATTGATATTTATGAAATGAGAATGCAGAAGATAAACCTGTAAAGGAATTAACTTTTAATAGTTTTAAGGTTTTATACGACAATACATAATTGCAGCATGTTAGAGCATTAGTAGTTGCAAATCGCACAGTTCTTACAAAAATTCATATTTATGAAATTAGAATGCAATTCGTCACTGCTAATGTAATTTGTGCGCTGAGTCCATTGATTGACAGCGAACCTGTAAATGAATTAGGAGATGAAACAGGCAACCCTACGGCCAAAATGCAAACTGAACAGCAATGATGTCGCGTATTTTCCTACTGCAACAGTATCTGCAATTTGCACACTTCTTACAAAAAATTGTTTATGAAATTAGAATGCAATTCGTCACTGCTAATGTAATTTGTGTGACGAGTCCATTGGATAACAGGTTAGCTGTAACACTCACCAGTTATTCGATATTTATGAAATTATACGATTTGAGTATATTATAAGAATATCCACTCTATAATACAAATATTTATCATGCGATGTCCTTATGAACTATGATACATGTTTCGGCTGCTTTTGAACCTTCTTCAGTCAATAGTACAAATGAAATTTGCACAAATCAGTCTAGGGTTGATCAGTGTGACTTCCTAATAATTTATTTATAAGATTTTCACATCATCATTGCAATTAGACCAATGGAAATAAAATGCTTAAATAATTTTAAACTGTATAAAATTCAAGTCTAAACTCATCGCCGTTGAAATCATCAGTTCCAAGAAAGGGACCTGTAACAACAAAAGCTCCTGACAATCTACATTTCCTACTCGGAAACCTGAACTTATAACTCTGATTTGGCACTAACTTACCCCATTGTACAGACGTCTTGAGTAAAAATAATCGTGTGCTTGTTATCCTGGTAGAGACGAAATTACGGAAGCTATAACTTTTACAAATTGTGTTCATCATCCTGTAACGCGAAAAAAAATATTTGAAAACCTGAAAGAATAAACTAGAACGTAACCCACGTAAAATAACCAGTTGTTTACAAACCGTAGTTTGGAGACCAGAACTGTCACATCATACATTGAGAGAAATGCAACGAATGTGTCTATATCCGTCGTTGCTTGACTACCTATGAAAACTGGCTGACTGACCGACCTTGGAACTGCAACTGGGAGGTCAAGAGACGCGGGAAGGGGAGGCAAGACACGTCAGAAACTTACATAATGGAGCAGAGAGGGTGGCTTTCTGATTATATCGGTCTCTTCGCCTTAATTTCGAAATCTGTGCGTTACAGTAGCAAGTGAGTACATTTGAAATTGCTCCTCCTAAAAGTTTAACTTTAAAAGAGAAAGTAGACATCGTAGATTATCACTAACATAAGAAATGTGGTGTATGGAAACCATGTGATGTGTTTAAGATTGGAAAGACACAGGCAGTAGAAATTGTGAAAAAACAAGGAGATTATTAAGGTATGGCGTCTTAATGGTAATGAGCTGAAAATTAGACAGTTTTAAAGAGGTAATGGTGCTGTTATTGATAAGTCAGTGATAGGGTGGTTCAGCAAAATAAGAAGTCAGAACTTCCCTGTGTCCGGACCATTGATACAAGCCAAAGCATTGGATTTCACGACAGAAGTAGGTATCGGAGATTTCAAAGCCTCGAACGGCTGGCTCGAGAATTTCAGAAAGCAATTTGCGGAGAATCCTCCACTGTTGATATGGATAAAGTTTCAAGCTGGGAAGAAAAATTGCCTTCCATCACTGACGGCTATTCGCCGGAAAACATATTAAATGCGGACGAAACTGGACTATGTTACCGCGCGTAACCCTACGGTTACATGTAAATACACATACTGTAGAAGTACATGTGCTATATTGCAATCATTTTCTTTAACCCTCTCTATAGTGGACACCCCTCTTTAGCGGACAGTATTTACGGTCCCACAGGTGTCCGTTATAGAGAGGTTTCACTGTATTAGGAATCACCCGTAAAATGCGTTCGTAAAAGCGCTAAAAAGTGTAACCCCCGTCCCTTAATTGTAACACAATGTACCAATTATTAATACCCCCGCCCCCTCCCCCTCGCCAAAGTGAGCGACCAAAATAAATGACTTTGTTCTATGTATTGCGCAACTCAGCGCATGGAAAAAATCCACTCTCACTCCCTTGCTACAGCACCAGAAGCAGGAAATAATATACCTTATGAAAGGTGAGAATGCTACACATAATGAATTTATCCTTCCACAATACAACCTACAACAAATTGCCCCATTATAACAGTTTACTTTCCCACCCCCTTCTTTTCGTGTGATCTCCTGAGAGGTCGAGTGCAGGTCTTTCTAGTCGACGCCCGTGGGCGACCTGCGCGTCGGGATAAGAGATGGAATAGATGAAGATGAATGAAACTGGGCTTGGATGAGGAAGGAAGCAGCTGTGGCCAGTCAGAAGGTACCGTTCCAGCATTTGCCTGGTGTTAAAAATGGGAAACCACGGAAAACCATTTCAAGGACGGCCGACGCTGGGGCTCGAACCCACGCGTCTACCGAGTCAGCAGAGAGCGTGGCCCCATGGCCTAACGCTGTGCTTTAGTGAGCGTAGCTACCGCTGGGCGCTGTTGGTATTATAATAGTCATCATAACTAATACACGCATTTTTTTCCAGGAGTGTTATTTTGCTTATTGTTCATATATTACAGGCTGTTCCAGCCGAGCTGCTCGCCGGTGAGCAGGTGAGTACTCGCCGCCTTGCGTGAGTAAACCTGCAACATGCAATACAGCTCTGGTGTGGGGTTTGCCGTCACTGCGCGGTGGATACATCAAGACTGGCAGGAAGCGCATGGACTTGTGTTATGACCTTCGCCCAGTGACCTATTGGCTATGACCCCCAGTCCCTCTCCTACCGTGCTCCGAGCATCACTGCTGGGTACTCGCGTGTACGCATACTCAAACTCGTGGATTTGGAACAGGCTGATATATTATATACATTGTACTCCGCCCAGTTTTTGTGCGAATTCGTGTTGACCGACTGAAGAGCTACAACTAACAGCTTTTCAGTCGACCAACACGATTGTGCCCAATTTGATTGGGCGGGGACTCCGATAATTAAACACTCTAACCTGAAAGAAATATTACATGAATTGTTAATCACTTAATAAACACACCTTTGGCAGCTTCGGTGGCGTAGTCGGCAGCTTGCTGAGCTTCTATTCCCAAGATCGCGGGTTCAAACCCGGACGAAGTCGTCGGATTTTTTAAGAGCGTCAAAAATCCCTCAGTATGCTTTCCTTCGGAGGGGAAGTTAAACCCGCCGCTTATGTAATAGATTATTAATATATAAAAGAACCTTCCACTAAATACGGTACAATTGTGTGAAGCAAAATTTGTAGGTTAGATTTGATTAACGCTGTATTTAAGTTCCAACGTCCGCCAACAGGTGCCGGCATCTAGTGGCCAAGTTCGCAGCTGGGTGTCTTTGACGGTAGCATTTGGTAGGAAAAGTAGGAACTACTTGAAATCGATTGTCCGCAGTCCTTACCTGAATTACAGATAACACACACTAATACAACCATCACAAATAACACCGGTTATCAGACAGATTCTACACACACCAAAACTACACGGGGCTAGATGACCGCGTTGTCTCAGCCCCTAAACTGAGGAACCAACCAACCAAGGGTCTACCTGAGACTGTCATTTCCGTGACATCGGGCTAAGAGCGAAAGCTCTCAAAGATTGGTCGCCACTTAGTCGAATATGCAGCACATAAATGCAGTTCTCACAAGGAGGAAAAAATAAATTTGATAAAGCTTTATAGAAAGGTTAATTAAAGCCCCTGTGATCTAAGTGAAGTTCAATTTGTTTGTTGTTGTTGTTGTTGTTGTTGTTGTTGTTTCATTTGCGGGACTTGGACATTATGGTGATTTAGCCTCAAGTACTGGGATATGTGTGTACATGTAGAATTTGTCCGATAGCCTGTGTTATTTTGGAGTACGTATATGTAATTCAGGTACGGATTGGGATAGAGGCAGGCGTGGCCTTATGTTAGGATCCATTCCGGCATTTACCTATAGTAGAAGTGGATAACCACAGAAGGCCTCTTCCAGGATGGCTGAGGTGGGCATCGAACACACTACTCACTTTTCCCATACGAAGTTGAATGTACCCGTTGCAGCCTTCATACCAGAAACAAATTCCTGGGATTGTACCCGGTCCTCCAGCGTGACAGCCAACAAATGCTAGCTGCTCCACCACGAGATGGTCAAAGTAACTGGTTGAGTAACAAGTAGGCATTAGATGACGAAATTACAATTTCTAGGCTACTGTAAGTGGCAACTTATCTAGCTAGGAGGCATATTATTAAAAGAGGAAAGAAGATGCAATTGAGATTGTTTTTTATCGATGAATATCGAAACCATGATACAGATTTAATTCCCAAGATCTTGGGTTCAAACCCGGCCGAAGCGTCGGATTTGTTAAGAGCGTTAAAAATCCCTCAGTATGCCTTCCTTCGGAGGGGAAGTAAAGTCGGCGGTCCCATGTCATAGATTTATGGCATGTAAAAAAAACTTCCACTAATTACACCTGTGTGAAGCTAAATTGGATAGGTTAAGAATGTAAACAACGCTCTTAGGTTTCTACGTTCGTAGCCAAGAGCCAACTGCGGTGGCGTCTAGAAGCTAAGTTCTGAACTTGGCCTAGTAGTCGTTGACGGTGGCGCTTGGCGGCAAAAGTAGGAACAATTTGAAAAATTCTAAGTTGCAGTCTGTACTTAAATTAAAAAACAGATAACACACACTAATACAGTCATCACAATTAACACCGGTTATCAGACAGATTCTACACACACACAAAGTACACGGGGCTACATGACCGCGTTGTCGCAGCCCCTAAACTTAAGAACCAACCAACCAACTTGCCTTTGTATCAATGCCAATAATAGTGCAATAGGAGGCTAAGCTGAAGAAATAAGGTTGTTATTATAGCACGTACATAGCGGCAAATGAAAGTAGGGCGAAACAAATATTGATTTTTACGACAGAAACAGTGAAAATGGACATCAAGACTTTCACTAGTTCATAAAGTTGGATATCACGCAAGGCTTCTCACGTACACAAGGCACAGAGCACCTGTGACACATCCCAAGGGTCCAACAACTACATGGCGTCTCAAGAGATAAAGTGTTAGATGCCACCTCAGCAACATCCAAAGAATTAGAAGAAAAGTCAAAGAATGTTGCAATGGTCCTTCCTGGTGTTTAATTGAAGTTGCATATACTGTAGCTGTACTCTTATCTATTATACCACGCTTGTACAAGGAGATGCTTCATATCAAACCCTTTATGTTCGACCCTCACTATTATGTGTCAGATAACTGTATCACAATGATGGTCATTATAACACTGTTTTCCATTATGATACAGTTTCTCCAGCCAATCAGAGCTCGTTCATTGACCAATTAGGTAACGATAACTTCGCGCATGCGCTCAAAATCTAACATGTCGGACATAAACACAACATCGAACTATAATAAATTACCGACATGGAATATGCACCGTCCATATGTTCGCGTAAATAAACTGGCGAATATGAGACAAGAAATAGCACTGTACCTTAAAATCACCAACACTAATTTCTACACAGCGCATTGTCTTCAACTGACACCGGTGACAATATTACTGAGGGACGGCAGATGTAAGCATATTGTACAATACCCAAGGGGTATGCACCCCTTAGAGATCATCCCCCCCATCATCTGTCTAAATCTCATAAAAGGCAACCCTTTAAAAGCCTACCCAATATCCATCAATACTATAAGGGCAGCTGGCTACTCCATAAAGCAGCTCAACCCTTGCGTAATTATGACACACAGCGACATACTACAAACTGGTTCAACTATGCCACAACGCGCTGACAGAACAGAGGCTAAAGGTATAAAAGGTGCCTTAAGTGGGTCACGAGAATCTCTCCATCACCAGTGCTTCGACGAGACAGCCGGAGGCTAACGACAGTGTCAACCGAGGTGAGTCAGTCAGTCAGTGTTCAGAATCCTATTTTTGTAACCTAACACCCACAGTTTGTACTCACATTATAACATCACAAGATCCCTTAAAAGGGACTAACAGTTACTCATTGCTGACCAATAAACACTTGGTCAGTCTCTTACACTTGCATTACTGATCTACACTCTTCTTCACGTCCCCACGTCCTTCCTTACTCCCGTCACGGTCAGACGTGACACACCGTAGTAATAACGCCAACTCAGACGTCCTTGTATTCCTCACAGCGGCTCGCGTGCTCAAAGGAAGCGCGTGCCGAACCGCTGACACTAGCAAGGTGATTATATAATAAGTAGCCGGCTGGGCGACTAGTACACCGACCCGCGTGCTAAGGCTACATCCCTTAAACCACATTTACAGTCTTTATAGGAACGCCCCCTAGTTCCTAGCACACCACAACACACTACACTGGTCAGCTTGCCCTGTCAAGGGGAGCTACCCTTATTTAGGCACAAACTCATAAATTAGTACAGCAACTCTCCCTTTTAGATCCACCCCCAAATAAGGGATCTAAAACACTGGTGGAGGCGCGATCCTACGCACAGTAGAACGGGACTCAATCAACGAGCCCTCGTAGGAAAAGCGACCCCTTCCGTACCGCAAAAAGCCAAGCAAATAGAGATTTTTTTTTTATTTTTAACCTCATATTGCGTCACACATTTTTTTTTAATTATTAAATGTCCACATTTAGAACTACATTAAGAGACTTTGCACACCATTTGTCGGCTAGTACAACTCCACTCCTGCCGAAGCTAAAGATTAAGAACAGTGACTTAATAACTGACCAGACTGCAGTACAACTTCTCAGGGACCTTGAATTCCACACAGCACAGATCCGTGCTCAACACCCTGCCGCTGCAGCACAGATTATACATTTTACACGGTCCCAGGCCAGTGAATACACACACGAGTCGCCGGTATCCAGCGATAGTGAGGTAGATTGCCTGCCAACACTCCATCCCCTATTGTTGCAGCAATTGCAGATCACAGAGCAGAAAGCCAGTGACCTGCTCGAGCGCATTTCAGAGCTATTAGAAACAGACACTATTAAAGCCAATAGTCACACGACAGAAGCGGTTCTGGACATCCACACTATTTTGGAGACAGTAAAACAGGATTTAGACAGAACCGTACACATAGTCGAATCCACACAGTACGACAACACACCGGCCGTCAGCACAAGCATATCAGGTGACGAGCCACCTGGTAACGTAACACAGGTGTCCTACACGGGAAGCGAGGCTAATTCCCCTCCAAACAGCCCAAACACCTCGACACACAGTCAACGGGACACAGCCGAGAACGACATGAATAGACACACTGAGTACCCCATGATCCACCCCACAAAGTTCACGGGGGAAGGCCAGGATCCCGAGGAATACCTCAAGGCCTTCAATAGAACGGCCCGGATCAATGGTTGGAGCGAGGAAGTTAGAAAACGGCTCCTTCCTGCCTACCTCACAAAGGCGGCCATGACGTGGTATGAGCTCCATGAGGACGCACTAGAGGCTGCCACATGGGAGGAAACCGCGGTAATGTTGAAGGATGAGTTCCAGCTTATACCAGACGATGACGATCTCTATGACCAGATTAGACAGAGGTCACAGGGACCCAAAGAGAGCGCCCAGGCATACATCAATGTTAAATTGATAATGTGCGAAAAGTACAATGCAGCAATGACAAATAAACAGAAAGTCAAGCTGTTGATGCAGGGCCTCAGACCAGCCATAGTAGAAAAGCTATGCATCATGAACAACCTCACGGTCCAACATATGTTGAATAACATAAAGACCATAGAGGAGGGGAGAAAGATCACGGAAAAGGCTACGGAAAAAGCCGTGGATCTGCACTTCAAAACCCGGAAAGACGACACTAATGACAAAATAGACGAATTAGTGGACAGGATGGAGAAACTGACCATAGCTGCCATCCAAGCGGGCGGGAGACCGCCAAGGGATGAGCAAGCAGACACACGAGAACACTATCATACTGAGAGGGACAGGGGGTACACAGAGAGGAGACGCTACGGGAGGGAAGAAAGTTACTACCCTCCACAGCGGCCAACAACACCTCCCCCACAGGATAGGCCACACTACCCTCCTCGGTACTCACCGATAGCATACACGGACACAGAGCCGACATACCCCTCGAGGCGGTCACCATCTCCGTACACACGGGAGTACTACCCTGAGGAGTACGACCACGATATCCCCCGACGAAACAGCCCGTCACCACATAGACAGTCCTACGCTGCCCCACAGTACAGGGGAAATGGGGAATATCGGGAAAACCCGCCCCCACGCAGCCAAGGCTATGCTGCCCCGCAGTACAGGGGAAATGGGGAATATCGGGAGAACCCGCCCCCACGCAGCCAAGGCTATGCTGCCCCGCAGTACAGGGGAAATGGGGAATATCGGGAGAACCCGCCCCCACGCAGCCAAGGTTATGCAGCCCCGCAGTACAAGGGAAATTGGGAACAGCGAGAAAACCCACCCTCGACCAGACAGGGGTATGCAGCTGACCAATATAGGGAAAAGGGGAACCGACGGGAACACCCGCCCCAGCAGCAGCAGACATACACCCCACCCTGGCGGAGACAGAATAACGGACAACAGGGCAATAACCGACAAGGAAGAAAACCCACTAGAGGAAGGGACAACATGGACAAACACACGAAGGGCCCAGAACACTACCCCCTCCCAGACGAATACCCGAGGGAGTTCAGGGATGAAACACCCCACAGGACAGACAGGGGGGCAATACTCCCTACGCCTAAACACACACCGCAAGCAGGGAGTTGGCGCAGCCACCCCGAGGGGGGGCGCACATACATTACAGGCAGGCGTACACCCACATTTTCAAAAAACGCCTAGACGGGGAGGTTCGGCTAGCTGATGAAGCAGCTGAGGTTCCTCCCCCAACACAACACAAGAAAGGCCCTTCCCCCAAGAAAACTCGTAAGAATAAGGGGAAGAAGCAGCCAGCTAAAACTAAGGCTGACGATCCGCCCCCGGACCGTTTCCAAACACACCCCGTGCAAGGAGACGGCAACTGTCTGTTTAGGGCCATGAGCTTTCTAATCCGGAATACCGAGGATTATCATGGGGACTACAGACAGAAGACGGTCAAACATATCCTGGCCAACTGGAAAGAGTACCGGGACTTTGTGTCGGACGAGCGGGAAAACCCATTCCAGACCGGGGCGGATTACCAAAAATACATGGGCAAGGACGGCACCTATGGCAGTGCCGTAGAGGTAACCGCTCTCGGCAAAGTGCTCAAAGCCAATATCCATGTATATACGGATGTGCACTCGCCTCCGCTATTCTCAACTGCGGGATTCAATAGGGACCTACACATACTTTTCACAGGAAACCCTAAGGCGGGACATTACACACCCCTCACAATTAGAAGCCAACAGCCCGAGAACACGCCCACACCCTCCAAACAGAAAACCCCACCCCCTTCACCACACCACAGGGGGGGAATTGACCATACACAGGCGCGTGACGCGAGCTCGCTCGGCATGGGGAAGCCAGCAACAGGAGTCGAACTCGCGACCGCCTGGAACAAAAGTCGGGTTAACAAAGGCAAGCTCAGGGTCACATTTGCAGACACACCTTCCCGAGAGGAAGAAACCAACAACAACACAACTACACAAAGGCTGGGAACAATTAATACACTAAACGTTAGCCAGCAGACTCCTAGTTTCACAGCAAGACCGGTTAAAGGAGCTGGCAATGTACCTGGCAAACGCACTTTGCTGACCTGGGCAAAGTACTCAGGACAGGAAGTAAGCCGAGAGGCGAAGCGTGCTAGGTACGATAAACGGACAGATCCATGCCCTCCCAGCACAAATGTCACGCCGGCAACAACAACAACAACAACGTACATCTTACACAACACATCGGTGCAGGGCAGTGGATTTCAGGTATCGGCCCTCACGATACACGCCACCATAAATGGCCACAGAGTGCAGGCCCTAATCGATACTGGGGCTGCCGTAAGTTGTGTTAATAGCCGACACATTGCCGAGGCGCAAATACAAGGTGTCACGGGGGACATCCGGCTGGTAGCGGCCAATGCTCAGACGTTAGAAAACAGGGGAGTGGCAAACATCCATATTAGGATAGACCATTTTGCCACAATGCACCCCATGTTCGTTATCGAACACCTTTCTGCGTCAGCCATAATAGGCATGGATTTTCTCGCTAGATATGAGGCTAGCATAAATTTCGCTAGTGGTCAGATGCTTTTAAAGCACGACCAGAGGCTCACCACACATCCCATGGTATACACCAGGAACAGAGATGGGATTCGAGCGGAGCGAGAAAACCACGAGCATCAGGCCCCTACACTGCACACTATCAGCCAATACACAAACACACACACTGATAAGGCGGCCAACCAGAACCACACGCAGGACCTGACTCCGGAGCAAAATAAAAGGCTCACGGAGCTCCTGGAGTCCAACAGAGATATTTTTGCCCACTCAATGAAGGATCTCGCTGTGACAGACCTCATTGAACACCACGTCACACTCACTAGTGACCGACCAGTACACCAGCCTCCCTTCAGAGTGAGCCAGAAGGAGAGACATGCCATCGATGCCCAAATCTCAGAGATGCTCGAGGCAGGGGTCATTGTTCCAGTTCTTTCTAACTATTCCTCTCCAGTTCTGCTGACCAAAAAGAGGGACGGATCGCACCGCTTTTGTACTGACTACAGGAGGCTCAATAAGTTGGTCGAAAATGATAGTTATCCACTACCAAGGGCAGACACCTATTTGGACGCCCTTGGTGGAGCTAGCTGGTTCAGTTCGATGGATTGCTATAGCGGATTCTATTCAATCCCCGTCTATGAACCAGATAGGCACAAGCTGGCGTTCGTTACAGAGAACGGACTATTTACCTACACCCGTTTACCAATGGGTCTCCGTAACGCCAGCCAAACCTTCCAAAAGCTAGTGGATAAGACATTTTCAGGGCTTAAATGGCGTTCCGTATTGGTGTACGTGGATGACATAACGGTCTTCTCCAACACTTTTGACGAACACATCGTACATTTGGAGGAGGCTTTCGCAAGGATCAGAGAAGCTAAACTAAGGCTTAAACCTGCGAAATGTCAATTTGCCAGACAGCAAATTAACATATTGGGCCATATTGTCAACCGGGAGGGCATTATTCCCGACCCAGCCAAGACTGACGCAATAACGGGCATCCCAATGCCCACAAATTTGAAACAATTGCGCAGTTTTATTGGCTTGGCTTCGTACTATCGCAAGTATATCTATAGGTTTGCACACATCGCCCATCCCCTAACTGAACTCACACGTGAAAAAACGCCCTTCAGCATCACGCAGGAACACATAGATGCCTTCAACACACTGAAGCAACTATTGACCTCACCTCCATTGCTGCAACACTTCCATAGTGATAGGCCCACATTTTTACACGTGGATGCCAGCCTGTATGGGTTGGGAGCAGCCCTATTGCAGGAAGACGCCGAAGGGCGCAAACGGCCCGTCGCCTACGCTAGCAGGAAGCTAACGGCCGTTGAGACTAGATACTCTGCCACAGAGCGGGAAATGTTGGCATTTTCGTGGGGAGTGAACTATTTTAGAGTATACCTCTATGGTATCAAGTTCACGGTAGTGACTGACCACGCGAGCTTGCTTTTTTGGGACAAATTTAAAAACCCAAATTCGCGCCTCAACAGGTTTATATTCCGCCTGTATGAATATGATTTCGTGGTCAAACACAAGAAAGGCGCTACACACCTAGACGCAGATGGGTTGTCTAGGCTGCCAGTAGCCGATCCCCCGGATGACAGTAAGGACCACGACTGGGACGATATGCCCACCTTTGCCCTGACGGTGGTTGACATCAAACAGGAGCAAGAAAGTGATCCGCACTTGAAACAGATTCTATTGGCACTAGAAGACTTGGATAAAGTGGACTCCAAGACAGCACGGCTGTCTAGGCGATTTTTCCTAGACAAAGACGGGGTACTGAAATTTAAGCCCACAGCCATGCACGATAGCGCACCTATAGCGGTTCCGGAATCATTGAGAGAAAATATCATGATCGGACACCATAATAGCCCAATAGCAGGGGCACACTTAGGTACGCATAAAACTTACCTTAGAATCCGTGACAAGTACTATTGGGTAAACATGAAGGCCGACATAGATACCTTTGTCAAGACATGTCACACCTGCCAACGATTCAAAACAAGACCTGGCAAGCCTCATGGACTACTCAACCCAATTCCCGTGGGAGAGTTATTTCACAGAGTCGGAATAGACGTGAAAGGCCCCATTACAACAAGTCAGAAAGGCAATAAATATATCCTGGTGGCCACCGAGTATCTCACACGATACATGATTACAAAGGCTGTTCCCAAAGCAGACACGAACAGCATAGCCGAATTTTTATTTGACATAATTACACGATATGGCCTATTCCAAACCTTATTATCCGACAGAGGTACTATTTTCACCTCGAGAGTGCTCCAACAGTTTCTGGAGATACTCAGGATTAAGGCATACACTACCACGAGTTTTTCACCGCAAACCAACGGACTCACGGAAAGTATGAACAAAATACTTGGAATAGCGCTGGCTAAATTTACAGAGGACGCAGGAACAGACTGGGATGAATATCTGCAAAGCATTACTTTTAGTTATAATACCTCTGTATCTACGGCTACGAAACACTCTCCACACTTCCTACTGCACGGATACACACCCAGAAGTCCCATAGACAATATATGTATCCCACAGGACGCCCACACAGACAATGCGGCTCGGCTAGAGCATTTGCAGATAGCCCGCATGGACGCTAGAAAAAACATAGCCGAGGCCCAGAAAAAACAAAAAGAGCGGTACGATCAGAATAGAAAGACCGTGGAATACACACCCGGGCAATTGGTCATGATCTCCAATCATGCCCGTAAGAAAAACGTGTCCGAATTCCTCCTACCACGATGGGCAGGTCCCTTCAAAGTCTGCAGGAAGGTATCTGACCTAAATTATATAGTGAACGTGCGCCATGGGAGGAAACTCATAAAGGACACTATTCACGCCCGCCGGATGAAGGCATATCACACACGTAAAGCACACACACCTACATGTAAAGGCGGGCACACTGCTAAAAGAAAAGGAAACGGTCCCGTTGGAACACGTGGGAAGAAAGCCAAGAAATAGCCCACTGACCGAACCGGGATACCATCCTAACACTCACCAGAACTGTCCCGGAGACACAACCTTCATGGCGCCGGAAACAATTACTCTGGGTAAAAGGCGGTCTCCAGACCCGCAACCTTCTGAATACCAGGAATATAAGGTTGAGTAAATATCCAGTCGTAGAATAAGGATAATGAGAACGCTAAGACTAATTGGGACAGTCCCACTAACAGCGGGTCATAAACGAAAAACAATACAATCGACACTGGCATCTGGTCACCAAATACGCGACTAGCGGACCAGACACACTCGCGTACAATGCATATGAGATTTCCGAAGTGAAATGCCATGGACTGTGGTTTGGATTCCAAGTAAAACGGAAATCCCGTGGCACATGATCTCTAGAAATGGTCACGTTAAACCACAAAATTCCCCTCTTGCCTTTTTATAATGCGAAGAGCACTAACAGAAAAGCAGGCTGATTAAGAACACATGTTCGGATACACAGCGTTATCGGAACAAATAAACAAGCGAGCGCGCAAGACATTGCAACCCGACACCCTCATACTCAGCAGTAAAGCAGACCTCAATGATAAACTGCGAGCCTTACAGACGACAGTTCCCAAAGCACACTGCACGGAATCATTCATAGCCAACCTAAGAACCCTATATCTTCAAAATTTACACTACGAGGAGAGGGCAAAAATAAGCAAACTCCTCGCAGGAAGGTATACTAGGGGTTGCGCATAGAAAAACACACAGCCCATTTGCCATAGTGTAGGCGGCACAGAAATGGCCACCAAATCTTTACAGACAACCGGCTTCGAACCCATGTCCACACACAAAAACCTCGTACCGAAAACTAACTAAACAACGGTATTTTCGGTACGAGAAACACAAACAAAATACAGGCAGAATGCCCGCAGAACATGAACAACGCAGACATATAACACAGAGAATTACATAGAACACGGGTTCGAACCCCAGAGAAAATTGCACGCCAGGGAAAAACAAGCAGACGGCCTTCCAATCACACCAAAATTGGCCCATATAACGGCTTAGACAGATAATACTACATTCCTGCGGCCAAATGACAGGCATAAAATTCCAGAAATACACTTGACAGGGAAAATGGACTTTCCAGACAGAGACATATAAATTTCGTAAGACAACGGTCTTACGGAATAATGGCCACACAACGGCAATAGTAGCAGGGCGGATTACCACATCGGGCCGCCAGGAATTTAACACAATGACCACACTGGCATACGTGCAGAAAAACACGCAACAGTGGTTAACCTACATAAAATCCCGGCCTGAAGTTACACACACGAACTGATGACTTGCAGACTTAGCCACTTTGCAACACTGTCGATGACAAAACGCAATTGTGTAGTGGCAGTGACCATGAATAAACAAATGCAGAACAATCATAACACTATACATTTTTCAACACTGCGAAAGCATTTATCAACAAGCAGACGTCACAGACCAAAACTTGTCGCAGGCCCAGAGTAGCACGTTCGTAAAGACGTTGGCAGGCCACGGGCGCTTCCTACCCATACACAATATACACAGTAGGACTTAGCTCTACAGCAGACCAGGCGTCCGCGTGGTGTAGCGGAGCGTAGTCACACACACACACACAAACGCGCTCACCAATCAGGGGCGAACATAGGGACTTTGAGGAAACGGGACCTCCCCTTAACAACTTCTTTTTGCGACCCTAGTCCCGAAACAAATCATTCCAGGCGACTAGGACTTAGCCCTATAACGGACCAGAGTAGGTCGTGAAGCTTCGCTATCCCAAAGCGCGGATAGAAAACCAACATGGACCAAGGGAGGATGACAAGAGAACATGCTAACAGCGTCCCACTCTACTCCCTTCCCATAACCTTTTCACGTCCAGACATAAACAACGCAAACACATCTACACGACCATAAACAGCTACACTACACTACAAAGTATACATAAGGGTTGGTAAACTTCATGTGTTTACAGAAAGGGCATGCTACGCCCTGAGCCCCACCGCTATCACCTGAATGAGAGGGGTGCATCGGCCAACAACAACTAAGCGTAATGCACATCTCCATCTGAGAGATGAGGCCATAAGTAATAAATACTAACCATTTTTTTTTAAATTTAAATCATCCCGCATGAGAGGGAAATATATTAGTATTATGCCTCAACCTACACCTATCCATACATGAGTGCAAACGCCTCATATCCAGACGCATGCATGTACATCCCATCCATTCACCAGGGGATATTGATATCAGACCGGCATGGATTTTTATTTTATTTTTTGCAACCCCGGGAATTACCTGCCCCGTTCCACTCACTGTAGGAGCATCCCAGCACAAAAACCGGTTCCAGGCCGCCACTAACGCGGAATTCGGAAGTGCGCAACCTCCTCCTACCCTGCTTTAACCCACTCTACAGATAACTACCCCCAGATCACAATAACAGGGTACCTGACGCCACAGACCCTACTAACACCTCCATCAAGGTTAAAAAAGAGCATTATCGCTGGAGAAGCTGATATAGCACAGGTAGCCTAAAGTAGTCTACGTATGTAGAGGTTTTACCAGCCCACCACACTGGAAGTATTTTACATTTGACACTTTTTACACAGGTTACACCTATATTTAAAAAAAAAAAAAAAAAAAAAAAAAAAGGGAATCTGAAACACCCTGGCTGATGATACCGGCGTTAGCCAAAGGTCAAAAGCACAACACTAGGAGCAGAGCTGGGGAAGGCGATGTGGACCCTTACCCCAGTCGGCTCATCAAATTACTGACGACTAGACCAAATAGACGAACCACGTAAGGTCAAAGCATTCGCGGCCTGGTCGGGCAAGCTCTGGAATCCTAGGTGCGCATAAACCGCCCCTGGGAGGAAGGGATGCTAAACCCACTTTGAGCCACGGTCGTCGAAGCCAAGACCTGCAGGGAGACTTTCTGAGAATGGCGGGAGAAATAGCTCACTCCGCGTCGGCCTCGGGAGCTATCCCTAGAGACGACCACATTATGACTAGACTGCTAGTTAAGTTTAAATTTAAGTAGGCAAGACTTCCATGGCGGGAAGCAAAACTCCTGTGCGTTGGAGCATACTACGGCGGCCCATAGAGGCAAATTTATATATCAATGCGAAAATGCATACTACGGCGGCCCATAGAGGCAAATTTATATATCAATGCGAAAATACATACTACGGCGGCCCATAGAGGCAAATTTATATATCAATGCGAAAATGCATACTACGGCGGCCCATAGAGGCAAATTTATATATCAATGCGAAAATGCATACTACGGCGGCCCATAGAGGCAACTTTATATATCAATGCGAAAATGCATACTACGGCGGCCCATAGAGGCAACTTTATATATCAATGCGAAAATGCATACTACGGCGGCCCATAGAGGCAAATATCACTGCGAAAGCAGATTGCGACGGCCGATTAAGGCGAAGACAATATTATGCCATTGGACCACACTGTCCAATGCCCACATAAATGACGACGCATCGGGCAGTCAGAGGGCATTAAGAGATGGGGCATTGCGCGCCCCTCACAGGAGCCAAGTGGGCGGCTCACCTACGTCGAATAGGAACAGCACCCGGTTATGAACACGAAAGTTACAGCGGGCGGAACGGTTAGCTTAGTGGCACCGTAAGCCGCCCGCGGATAGATTAATCCTAGTAATAGACGTCGACACTAGACTTAAGGGGACGGAATCTAGCGACCCTAGAGACAACCGGTGTTTCTGGGGCTCGTGCGGGTGGTGATCTGGGGATTTAATTGCCCCAGGCGATCGTCCTAGGCCAAATTTAGTTATAGACGGTTGCATTTGACACGCAACCTAGGATTAAGCAAATTTAATGAACACTGTTGCAATTCAGCACAGCATCTTTCGGCAATAGATTAAGGCAACCCTCTCGGCTTAGATGTAGTTTTTTTTATATATATACCATAAGTAGAATAAGTGGTATAAGAGAACGCCGTTCGGCGCCTGATGACCCACAAATCCGTCATCAGGGTAAGTCCGATAATTCATGATAAGTTATTATAATGTAGCATAGTCTTACATTTAAGACAATTTTTTTCAATACATATATTGAGGTAAAATTTCGGCGCCTGGCGGCCCAAATTCGTTGCCAGGGTAAGCCCAATACTACAACACATTAGGAAATGACGTCACGGCACCATATAGGGTAAGCCCGGCCATATATCGAGTAATAATAACCATGCCATTCTTTTCACAGGTAAAAAGGGGCTTCAGACTGTGGCAACGCTGCCACAGGAAGCGGCATATGGAATAGGGAATTTCAATGTTTTGTTAACCTCTCCATTTTTTTTTGCAGGCATTGTCACCTAGAATATGACACGTGTAATTATGATTTTGCTGCCAGATAGCAGCAACATGCTATTTAATGCCCCCTTATTGTAGTATTATACCTGTGCATACTAACCTCCATTTAACATTCATTCTCACTTACACACTCACTACATTTTTTTTTACAGCTACACGTCAATAATCTGCACAGCGGGAATGATGCCTGTGGGGCATCAAGCTTGCTGGCAGATCTACATAAAACAAAAACACTTGAAGCGTCAAAATGCGACGCAGCTTACGGCGATGAGGGCGCAACCGGCATGTGGCGGCGACCCTCATGGCCAAGTGTGCAAGCATTCACCCACAGAGGATGCTTCACAGACTAGGTATTAAGAATACACTGCAAGCGGTACGACCACTCAACCGTGCCAAGAGGTGGCCGTATAGGATCAGCCGTGATACGGCAAGCGTACGTACAAACAGGTAGCGTGCACGCGAGGATCCAAATAAAAACTAGAATTATAAGGGTTTAGCGCGCTTAAGTAGACATAAGGTCATTGTAGTTCATAATTTTAAAGAGTAAACTACATACATATTCATGCGCCCACGGGCAATTATTCCAATGGAAATTCCTAAATGTCAGCATCGCAACATAATATTTTTGTCTGTTTATCAAGTTCACGTGTACACGATGTCTATATTTTTGTTTTGTTTTGTTTCGTTTGCTAAGGTAACACGTAACCAATGTCTGTGAATTGTTTTCTTTCATTTTTCTCTCTTCTAACTTCCCCATTTGTCAGGGTGTTCCGTTTTATCCCACACCAATAAATACATTTTAAATATTTCCTTTAAATTATACCCTGGAACACCCATTTTTTTCTATTCTCTCCTATCTTCTTTATTGCGGGGAGCACTTTTTCCCCAAGATAGGGCGGACGACGCAATCATCCGTTCGGCCCTGGGTTTTTCCTCCCTGCACAACTATGTAACCATGTATAACCATGTTTTTTTTCTTTTTTATGCCGACAACGGCAATGGCGATTGTGCCTCAATAGCAATTATTTTCTTTATTCAACAATGTTAATGCACATTTCACCATGCAATGTAAAATTTATATACATATATATCTATGTACACCCCATAACCCTCCCCTCTGAACACGGGCTGACCGCACACCTACACTTCTGCACGACGACACCCGTTCCATACGACGACGCTTACGACGCCACCACCAGAAGAGACGAGGGGGATTCAAAAACTACTACGACAACATCCCAACCCCAAGTGCCCTTCCCGGTCGCGAGGACGCGACCAAATGGAGGAAGAGGCTTGTACAATACCCAAGGGGTATGCACCCCTTAGAGATCATCCCCCCCATCATCTGTCTAAATCTCATAAAAGGCAACCCTTTAAAAGCCTACCCAATATCCATCAATACTATAAGGGCAGCTGGCTACTCCATAAAGCAGCTCAACCCTTGCGTAATTATGACACACAGCGACATACTACAAACTGGTTCAACTATGCCACAACGCGCTGACAGAACAGAGGCTAAAGGTATAAAAGGTGCCTTAAGTGGGTCACGAGAATCTCTCCATCACCAGTGCTTCGACGAGACAGCCGGAGGCTAACGACAGTGTCAACCGAGGTGAGTCAGTCAGTCAGTGTTCAGAATCCTATTTTTGTAACCTAACACCCACAGTTTGTACTCACATTATAACATCACAAGATCCCTTAAAAGGGACTAACAGTTACTCATTGCTGACCAATAAACACTTGGTCAGTCTCTTACACTTGCATTACTGATCTACACTCTTCTTCACGTCCCCACGTCCTTCCTTACTCCCGTCACGGTCAGACGTGACACACCGTAGTAATAACGCCAACTCAGACGTCCTTGTATTCCTCACAGCGGCTCGCGTGCTCAAAGGAAGCGCGTGCCGAACCGCTGACACTAGCAAGGTGATTATATAATAAGTAGCCGGCTGGGCGACTAGTACACCGACCCGCGTGCTAAGGCTACATCCCTTAAACCACATTTACAGTCTTTATAGGAACGCCCCCTAGTTCCTAGCACACCACAACACACTACACTGGTCAGCTTGCCCTGTCAAGGGGAGCTACCCTTATTTAGGCACAAACTCATAAATTAGTACAGCAACTCTCCCTTTTAGATCCACCCCCAAATAAGGGATCTAAAACAATATGGTTTGCATATGGCATTGCAAACACGCAGAGCGCATGCGTCGGTCGTTCAAAGCTCTTGAAAGGCAGAGATATAACACCCAACGCTCGCTCTGCGATCACAAAATTCCAGTAGCTGACTCTCAACAGATATTTATGAATATTTATGTTAAAACATATAATAAAGTTATAATTATCGTCGAACATAAACAGTCGTATGCAACTCGCCTATAATGGTAATTAAGACACGAGTATTTTTATAAAACGAGCGTATGCGAGTTTTATAATTTCCATAATTTCCATAGCAATTATAGGCTCGTTGCATAATGTACTATTATGGGGTAGTTTAATGTAATAAATATTATAAAGAGTTAAAACCCCGATATTCATTTATAAACACCCTGTATTAACCACCTGTCATTAGGACAGTTTATGCTTTCAATGATGCTGATAGTTGAATCTTTAAGCCAAATTTCGGAGAATTTACATGCCGAAGTATTAGTAGTATATTTATAAAAATCAAATATTATATTCGTATCTACTTAACGTAATGTGTTGGATAAATTTTTTTAAAATTTAAATCTAAAAACATAAACAAATAAAGTGTAAAAATAAAATATAATTATAGAAATAAAAATCATAAAAATAAAAATACAATAATAAAAGAAATATAAAAATTAAAATAATAAATATAACTATAAAAAATATGAAAATAATTGTAAAAATCAACTCGAAATTAATTAATTAATTAATTAATTAATTAATTAATGCAATAGAAATATCAAAATTAAACTTATAAGAACTTAAATTGAAAATTAAATTTAAATATATATATATTAAAATTAGAGAAACAAAAAATAACATTATTAATAATTATAATTTTTACGTGCAATGCCCGTACCAACGTTTTTAAATATGTATCTCCCCTATATTTGACTTCCCGACCTTTGAAACGACCGCCTGATGGCTTGGTTCCGATTATGAACACGAGATGGCAGCTTTTATCGGAATGCGGCTCCTCTAGTCGGAGTTGCTTCTTCAACCGCATGAGTGTGTTTGGGGTGCCTTCTGGTATCATCCTAATCGAGACATATTTGAAGGTTATTATATTCTACGTCATGGAACAAAAGATTGTATATACATGATACCGCCAAATTAATTACATAATATGCATATTGTTACTTGATGTGTCAAGCTGTGATTGGACAATTACATTAACATGAATGCAGTGCGGTATTTGACTTGTATTCTCCGCCATGTTGTCATCGGATAGTCTGTCGTCAAGAAAACAACAAGCCGGCCGCTGGTGTGAAAGAGTATCTCTCCGTGTGCTGGGGGCTTCGCCCCTAGCCTCTACGAAATATGATATATTAAAAGGAAACTAAGGAAATGCCTGTGCTCCTAGATTATTATTTCTTAATTTGCCGTGAAGATGACGTGTGGTCTGTTTATTTACTGGCTACAAGAAGGAAAGCCTCGTGGATGATCGAAGCGGCTTGGGTGTGCTTCCGCAGCAATGTTCAGGCAGTTCATATATTTTATATTTTTTTAAATGTGTTAATTATTTTATTTTTATTGTGTCTCCACAGAGAAGTTTCAAGGTACGTTATTATTTTTAATATATTGTTTTGGGAGCTCCAATATTGGCCTTATATTAATGTTTTAATTCTGTATTTTGTTTTGCCTGGTAGGCCTATTTTTTCTGTTTTGCTAATGTTACCAGATATGTAAATTTTATTATTTTCCTTCGTACCTTTCTGGAGACACGTTTCTAGTTTATTTTACGTTGTAAATTTTTATTTATTTAGTTTTTGGTAGTCTTTGGGATAGCCCTATTATTTATTTATTTATTTTATATCCGTAGCAGTCTAAAAAGCCTCATGTCAATAGTGTTAAGGCGTAATTCTTTCCTCCCCTTCCTTTCTCTCTGGTGATTTTAAATTAATTTTATGCTAATTGTTTGCCGTAATTCGATTTGACATGCGGTCGTCTGTTTTGGTGGCCATGTTTGTTTTTGTTTTTCCCGAGTGCATTCTGGTCTTGGGAGTGTAGTCTCTAGGCGTTGAGCGGGAAACTCAAACGTGTTGTGGTGTTAGCTTAATTTGTTTTTTTTTGTTAACCTTGTTGGTTTAACTTTGTGTTTTTGGTGAATGTTCCTGTGTTTCTCTCCGTCACGAATGTTGTGGATTTCTTAATTGATCATATTTTATTTTATTAATTTAATTTTAAATTTTTCGTTTTGCATCGTGGCCTGGATCTCTGCATGTCGGGTCGGTATTGCGTACTAGTAAATTATCAAGCCCTTTCTCATTTGGTAATTCCTGTATTCTGTTTTTTTTATCTTTTGGGCATTATTATTTAAATTTTAAATTAAATGTTTTCATTTAGCTCAGCAAGCATGTTAAACCGTCTCTTGCCTACTTATGTAAATAACTTATGTTGGCTTTAAGCCATATGCATCACCAGATAGATTTTATCTTGGCCATAGAGTTTCTTCCTTTTTTTTGGTGATTTTGTTTAATGTTCATTTTTCCTCGCCCCTTTTAGTGATTAAATTTTTCTTTTAAATTTTGAGCAACTGTTGTGGCATTATTTCGTCGGCAGCAATTCTATTAGTTATCGGAGGGTGTCTGTAGACGAGCCTGTGTCTTCCCCTCTTCTCCACCTTCCTTCCACCGTTAGGTGTTCTTCTGTTGGGGCATGCCATCTGGCGGTGATTTTGCTGTTGAAGCGATGCGGACCTCTGAAATAAGGTAAGTTGGCCCATCCACCCTGGCCATCCCCGGTGTCAATAATCATTAAAATAAGTTGAAATGTAAAACCTCATAAAAATAAAAATAGCTTTGCGCTATAAAGGGTTAAACAAGGTATCTTATATGTGCGACATTACATTTGTGTAGGCATTAATTTCATCTAATACTTATTGTATGAAAATGAAAATCCACAGCCTGGTTCCAGTCTCCGACCGAGTCAGGAATGGAATGAATGAAGCCCCCATCTAGCGGCGAGGATATGAACTGTGCCGGCTGCCGAGGCCTGACCAACTCCTCTGGGGCAATGATTAAATGAATGACAGATGAAATGAAATGATAGTGGAGAGTGTTGCTGGAATGAAATTTTGACAGGGAAAACCGGAGTACCCGGAGAAAAACCTGTCTGCCTCCGTTTTGTCCAGCACAGATCTCACATGGAGTGACCGGGATTTGAACCACGGATCCAGCGGTGAGAGGCCGGCGGGCTGCCGCCTAAGCCACGGAGGCTTCACTTATTGTATAATTAAACTAAAATGTAATAGACAAGTTTTTTGGATGAGGCTCCAAGTGAAAAGAGTAAGTATTATGGGCACAATAAATACTGGTATCAGAGTGTAATTTCAGATAAAATCATCCTAAGTATTGTCATCCATATTTCTAGTTTGTCATTGAATGATGCATTTATTTATCAATTTCCTTACTTCAGTGAAGCGTAAATACACCTACCTTCTGTTCTGTACGCCACAGCACACATGGAAAGAACACAACTCACCGATCTATCAAATGTCTTAAACTTGACTCAAAAACGTGATAATTTAACCCTCCGTTAGGCGCGCGGGATTGCGGACCGCCGTTGGGTCTGGTGGCCCCATGCTACTGCTTCTCAATATACGATCATTATTTCATATTTAAATCACTGTATATGAGAAGCTTATTTCCAAAAGGTACCAAATCCAAAAAGTAATATTTTACAGGAGAGAGGAAAAACGCTCAGATTGTAAAATTTCATTTGAAAATCCATTTGAGCAAATGTACTATGTTCAGATAGAATAAATGCATTGTTATACCAAGTATTTCTGTGTAGGCTTTTGCAGTTTAGGAAATATTCAAAGAAAATGATGGAGTTGGTACTTTTTGGCACTCAAACTCTAAATACGTTCAACGGAAAGACATAAATTTCACTGCAGTCATCAGAATCTTCGAGAATGATTGTATTTAGTTATGCAATAATTAGATTTAAGGTATTTACAGTGAAGGCATCGATTATTTAAATAATATTAAATAAAATTGAACAAAACAATGGAAATTATGCAAAGTAACTTACCAGTGCTCAACTTTTAGATTTATGATTGCAGTTTGTGTCAAAAGAACATAAATATGATAAATAACTTGTGAACTGGACAATGGATAATATTATCCAGTACTAAAAGAAATGGCCGCTCATTGGCTGCATGGATACGGTAACTTACGTTTTGGCACATTCAGGCCACAGGATTTGGAACTTATTGGCATCAAACGAGATTTTTAATGTCCTGTTTGTTATGGATTTAGGTTGTTTTGGCAATTTCTTTTTCTTTCATATGATGATGATGATAATTGTTGTTTTAAGGGACCTAACATCGAGGTTATCGGCCCCTCTTTCATATGATGGAGCTTCCTACCGTTCCCGATACCTAGTTGAGGCTATCGGCTACGCCAGTTGTGATCGAGCCATAGTTGAGATTTATGCGAAGAGAAGAAAAGATACCGCTCAGATCGAGTCGAGAAGAATGGTAGGAAATGACGTAGGAGGCCAAGGATGAAGGAGTCAAGCAGATGGAACTATGGGAGGAATATTGGATTATTATAAAGATCTATATGGAATAAAACATTATATAATCTCAGAAGAGAAGGAAATATCAAGAAATCTATGGTGATAACTTGAAGAAAGGCAGATAACTCCTTAAGTTATGTTATAACTTATTTGCCGATGTAATTGTGGTCGAGATTATAGTTGTGACGTATGACCGCAGAAGGAAGGGGAAGGTCACGAGATAGAGCCGAGCGGAGCTCATCGCACCGTCTGAGAAAAGCAGTACGAGTCCAGCCAGTCAAGCTGAGCAGAGCACATGGTGCGCTAGGAAAACGACAGTATTACTCCAGCCAGTCAAGCTGATAACAACGTGCGCCAGGAGAACGAAAGTAGGTCAGTCAGTCAAGCTGAGCGGAGCACGGTGTGCAGTGCGAGAATCAGTTAGCAAGGCAGGTTACACAAGCCGTGGAAGTGAAAGAGAGCCGGTGTTCGGGCCGATGTCTTTTCAACATCGTGGCTATAGTTATGTGAAACAGCAATGCTTTTCCAATGTTACAGTTCATTAAAGTAATACGCAGCTTTGTGATAGAATTGAGAACATTATTTCGAGCTACATTCTTAATACAGAACAGCACAGCGAAGTGATATAATGAGGCCAGTTTTCAGCGTCGCATTATACGAGAACAGTGAGGCGGAACAGGTCGTGCTTTGGCCGACATTTTTCGAGCAGGCGATAGGCAAGCAGCTGAACATTACTTCGACATTCTGTCAAACTTAATAAGTTTGGACTTGTGTTTAGACAGTCCAATTGTGCAAGCAGATAGCAATTATACACTGCTATTATGAACTTTTAAATGGACTTCGATATGTTTCAATGGTATTACGGCTTATTAGATGATGCATTTTAGACCGGAATATTTAAGGCGACCATGGTGTCAGTCCAACATTACTGCTTTTTGGCAAGTGAACAGTTACAAGAATATGCACTTATTGAACAGTGGCACGTGCAGCATTATAGTTGCTTTTCATGAACAATTATGACATATCAGTTACGAACACAGATACAGGGTGTTTAAGAAATCAATACACTTTTCTAAATAATTTATTTTCTACTAGTGAAATTCAGCCGCTGTGGAGATTAACTTTTGTCATATGCAAACCGAACATTGTATGGGACAGTGGCGTGACATATTTGAAGAGTATGGGGTACTCTACATTTTGAACTTTTATGGAAGAGTTTGGACAATATCCGTGATGGATAATATTCAATTCATCATGTCGGGCTAGGCGAATACGGAGAGGTGATGGCACCACAGAGCGATGGATTCGGATCCTGAAGAAGAGCATATCCAACATCAGATTCACTTGGAATATGAAGTAAATCGTTAGTTCAGTGGGTGATACAATGTTTTCGTCGATCTATCGAGAAATTTGTGACACACACGAGGATTATCGGCAATCTTTGAATTACTGTATATTAACAGCTGAAATAAGAAGGTATTGTAAGAGTTATGACTTTCCTGATATGATTTTTTCATGAACACTGGGCATACATGTATATATTTCTAGTAGGAGTTCTACGATTATTTTTGGCATGGCTTAGATATATTTTGCTCCATTTGCTAGAATATGGTGTTACCATATGATATGAGAGGCACCGTTATACGACGTTCTCGCCATTGGTTGGCTTTATTAGACAGAAGTTTGGTCTTTTTGATATTTTTCAGTAAGGATAGTATTTTTTTGGAGAGATATTTTTGTGGCGAGTGTTTCGAACTCGTGATCTGCAATTGGATAAATTATTGCGTCAGTTCATTGCATACTAGCGAGTATGTATAATTCATCAGTAGGGATCTTTTTATTGGATTGTTTGGTGATATTAAGATTTTATTCACTCAAGTGAATGAATATCGCTTTTATGTGACAACTAGAGACTTGTTGATTCCAATCTGGTACACTCACTCATCAGTCTACGAGATGGGGCCTGTCGCTTTATGCGATTGCGTGGTGGCACTCACCTGACCCATCGTTCAGGGCATTATCATGGTAGTCGACGGGGCACGGCCTTTCGCTTTAGGCGATTGCGTGGTGGCACACACCTAACCTGCCAGTCGAGGGCCTCATTTTTATCATCCGAGTGTACTTAAGATCGTAAGAGGATTAAACAGGAAACTACTAGTCACACATTAGTCGAATTTTGTCAAATAAATTAAAAATAAATGTCAGCAGGGTTACATTTTGTAATTCTTGTTTTGCCAATCCAATATTTTGTTGCTATACTCTTTTGAGAGTACATTCATTTAACAGCTGATACTTTTGATACTATTGATACTCTTTGTGAGTAGTTTGATACCTTTGAGAAGGATTTCAAGTAATTGAATCTTGTATGATGAATCATTTATGGTCAGATTTATTTTGAGGCAGATCAGTATTACATATTTTTGATGTGAGATATTGTAACACATTGGTGTTTTTCTTTGAAGTGAATTTTGAGAATCTTAAGAGAATTTATGCTCTATTTGAAAGCAGATCTTGAATTGGATTACGATTACTAAGGTAATTTTTCCTTATTGTTTAAGAAGTTGTCTAGGTATGATCAGATTAATTACAGTTCTTGGAGATTGTGTGCGTTAATAATTTGAAGCCAGTTATATATTTTTGTAAATCATGCAACGTGATTAAGTGAAGTTTGTGATAGGTATTTTTGGAAGTTGCCAAGTGGAAGTTTTGCAATATTGCCAATGAGTATTTTGAGGCAGACATGAGGTTGTTGAACCCAGTCTAGCATATTTTTGAGATTCATGCTGTGCGCTGAATATTTATGGTGTTATGTGGAATAATTATGGTGTTATGTGGAATAATTATGGTATTCAAATATCATATTTTATAAAGTGAGAGTATATGATGAAGTTTTGGATAGTGAGATCCAACGTGATTTTGTGAAGACAATAATAATTTTTGGCATGATAATTAAATACGAGATATAACTTGGAAGTGATAAAACTGTAAGACAACGTTCTATAACCTATATTAAACAATTTTTAGGAAATTAAATAAATAAATAATTTTGATAATACAAGATTTTCTGATAATAATAATTTATAAAATAATAATCCGAAGTTTAAGCATATTAATGATCTGACCCAATGAAATAAAAATCTAAATGACCCGATGAATTAAATTTTGAATAAATTAACTGAATTGAATAAATTAATAGGTGATTAAACAGCTGATGAATAACTGAATTAAAAGGTGATAATTAATTAAAGAAGCTGATGATTAATAAATTTAAATGAATTTAAATAAATTTAAATAAGAAATATGATTTAAATAATTTGATGAATTGCAACTTGAATTAATGAATTGAACAATTTAAATGGATGAATTGAGATGATTTAATCTGAATGAGATAATGAAATGAGAGTGTGTGGATAATTGAAGAATATAATGAATTGATGATTATAGGGGAGCGTGATGGCGCAGTGGCTTAGCTTCTCGCCTTTCACCCGGACGGCCGGGGTTCGAATCCCGGTGACAGCGGGGTGGAATTTTCACCTGGTAATCACGTGGTGTCAGGAAGGGCATCCGGCCTTAAATCCCCGGCCAAAACCAAACTGAGCCTGGTTGGCTCCGGCGACCCCAATTACTTGGGAAAAGCCGAAGGGGAAGAAGAAGAAGAATGAATTGATGATTATAATATTCATTTAAATGATTTAATGGTAATAAATTAATTATTCTGACTTGAATACAATGAATATTGGGATGAGAATTAATGTGAGAGATATTTAATTTTGATATGATGATGATGATGACCAATGAATAGTGAAGTTTCTTTGATTCACAAACAAGCAATAATCAGTGACAGTGTAAATATAATGTAAATTAAATGTTAGATTTCTAGGAGCATTTATTGAGATTTTCAGCATGTGAATAATGCCATTCAAGCCATAAAAATAAGTTGATATTTAAATATGTGTTATTAGAATAATTTGTTAGACAGATTCATGTTTATTGACATCCACATTCATGATGTTAACTTAAAGAGAAGTTAGGTCTCAGGAATCACAAATAAGAGTGACGCATAGACATAGTGCTACGGTGAACCTGAGAACCCAAGCGAACTTTAGCAAATTTTCATATTTTTTGGTGGATGAAGTACACTTTGAATAGCAAAGAGATGGTTCGATTTTCAGGACAATGACAATCTAACGTTGGCATTCGACCATACTCTTAGGTAGGATGTGTGTTTAATATTTCTGTCTGACTACCAAAGTTCGAATAAATTTGTTTTATTATCTTAGTTGTGATCTGATGATGATGTGGTTTTCCTAATCCTTTCCTTGTCTTAATTAAGGCTTAACCAGGAAGGATGTGGTTTGCTAGGGATTCAGTTGATGGCGCCCATTTCTATTTGTATTTTTAGCCTACTTTCGATTTTTGCAAAAAATGAAAGTAGACTTATGAGATCAACACAGGGCGAAAAAAGTGTGTCTGTCTGTGTGTGTGTATGTGTGTGTGTGAGTCTGTGTGTGTGTGTGTCTGCGTGTGTGTGTGTGTGAGTGTGTGTACTCTGAATGTCTGTCCCCCCCTATCAATTCGAACACGGCGAATGCGAATTGAACGAAATTTGGTACAAAGGTAGCACTGGCAAAGGACACCTCAGTGTCATGTTTTATATCGCCGCCATCTTGACGGAAACGTAATGGCGGCCACACAAATGTTCAAAGCTTAAATCAAATTACGACTAACCTAATCATCCGATCTCTACAAAATTTTGCAACGACATACCTTTATGGAGGGAGCATCCTTTGACCAAACCAATAGCTCATCAGCGTAAATGTTTGCGGATGGCGGCCATCTTTGTGTGAAAATCGATTCCCCCTATTAATTCGAACACGGTTTAACCGAATGGAACGAAATTTGGTACAGAGGTAGTACTAACAAAAGGCACCTCAGTGTCATGTTTTATATCGCCGCCATCTTGACGGAAACGTAATGGCGGCCACACAAATGTTCAAAGCTTAAATCAAATTACGATTAACCTAATCATCCGATCTCTACCAAATTTTGCAACAACATACCTTTATGGGGGGAGCATCGTTTGACTAAACCAATAGGTCATCAGCGTAATAGTTTGCGGATGGCGGCCATCTTTGTGTGAAAATCGATTCCCCCTATTAATTCGAACACGGTGCAACCGAATGGAACGAAATTTGGTACAGAGGTAGTACTAACAAAAGGCACCTCAGTGTCATGTTTTATATCGCCGCCATCTTGACGGAAACGTAATGGCGGCCACACAAATGTTCAAAGCTTAAATCAAATTACGATTAACCTAATCATCCGATCTCTACCAAATTTTGCAACTACATACCTTTATGGAGGGAGCATCCTTTGACCAATCTAATAGGTCATTCACCTGATAGTTTGCGGATGGCGGCCATCTTTATGTCAAAATTGATTCCCCCTATTAATTCGAACACGGTGGAACCGAATGGAACGAAATTTGGTACAGAGGTAGCACTAGCAAAGGGCACCTCAGTGTCATGTTTTATATCGCCGCCATCTTGACTGAAACGTAATGGCGGCCACACGAATGTTCAAAGCTTAAATCAAATTACGATTAACCTAATCATCCGATCTCTACCAAATTTTGCAACTACATACCTTTATGGAGGGAGCATCCTTTGACCAATCTAATAGGTCATTCACCTAATAGTTTGCGGATGGAGGCCATCTTTATGTCAAAATTGATTCCCCCTATTAATTCGAACACGGTGGAACCGAATGAAACGAAATTTGGTACAGAGGTAGTACTAGCATAGGGCACCTCAGTGTCATGTTTTATATCGCTGCCATCTTTACTGAAACGTAATGGCGGCCACACGAATGTTCAAAGCTTAAATCAAATTACGACTAACCTAATCAACCGATCTCTACCAAATTTTGGTACTACATACCTTTATGGAGGGAGCATCCTTTGACCAATCTAATAGGTAATTCGCCTAATAGTTTGCGGATGGCGGCCATCTTTGTGTCAGAATCGATTCCCCCTATTAATTCAAACACGCTGAAACCAAATGGAACGAAATTTGGTATAGAGGTAGCACTAGCAAAGGGCACCTCAGTGTCATGTTTTATAACACCGCTATCTTGATGGAAACGTAATCGCGGCCACCCAAATGTTAATAGCTAAAATGTAATTACGACCAACCTAATAATCTAGTCTCTACCTAATTTTGCAACACCATATCTTTATGTGGGAAACATATTCTGACCAAACTGCAAGAACATCAGCCCAATAGTTTGCAGATGGTGGCCAAGTATGTGTGCAAATCGATTCCCCCTATCAATTCAAACACGGTGAAACCGAATTGAACGAAATTTGGTACAGAGGTAGCACTAGCAAAGGGCACCTCATATTCATGTTTAATATCCCTATAGCACGTTGTATTTCAACAAGCTCCTACAACCAACATTCAATCATACTCCTTGAAAAGGACAAAGAGTTATAACAATACCCATGCATTTAGGAGAAAGTAGGCTATATGTTCTTTACTGAACATCTTGTTTTAAAATTAAATTTAAACCCGTAACGACCCTGGAGATACTTTATCTCGTGTTGCCCTCTGCTTTTGTGAATTTTCAACTGAATTTCCGACACATTCCTTATTTGATTTCATGTTCATATAACTCCACTCTGTCCTGGAAATCCAGGAATGCGATGTAATAGCAGATGGGCCATCGCATACCACGGCCGAACGGGTACTGAGAGAGGGAGAATTGGCTCTACCCAACGTGGGGCATCGATTTTGTTTATTCTATGGGAACACATCAGATTTAGATTACGAAGAGATTGATCTCTATTTCATTTAATGGTGTTATAAAATTTATTGAACTTGGTCAGACAATATACTTGTATGCCCATTCCAGTGATCATGTTAATCATATTAGTGTTATATCATGTTTAATTATATGTCATTTTTCTTATACCCAAGTGAAGTCAGGAATTGATACATTGTGATGTTTTGCTATCCAACGTCTCTGAATTAAAACGTTTGTTGAAAGGTATAATTATGTCAGCGGAAGATTTATCTAAGGTGTTAGGAGAGTTACGGAGTGACATGTCTGGTATTGCAGTAACTATTTCTAGAATGGAATCAGAAGGCAAAGAACAGATGAATGATTTACAAGCTAGATGTAGAGAAAATTTGAAAGCTAGTGAAGCTAGTTTAAAGTCATTGCAGACTAGCACTGAAAATAATTTAAAGGCATTAGAGACTAGATTGCAGTCAAATAGTAGAGATGAATTAAAGTCATTAGAGACTAGATTACAGTCCAGTAGTAGAGATGAGTTAAAGTCATTGCAGACTAGTAACGAAAATAGTTTAAAAATATTGGAAGAAAGATTGCAATCAAATAGCAAAGATAGTTTGAAATCATTGGAAGAAAGATTACAGAGCAGTACTGAAAATAATTTAAAGGATAGTTTTAAATTGTTAGAAACTAGATTACAGGCTCGTTGTGAAGAAAATAACACCGAGTTGAAAAATAATTTTACGAGTTTGGAAAATAGATTAACGTTACAGAATGATGAAATATTCAAGGCTTTACAATCAGATATAAAGGCAGTAGAAATGAAAGGAGAGAAAAATTTGCACATGTAAAAAAAATATTATTGAGTTACAAAATAGAGAAGAAAAAAATATTTTAATTATAGAACAGATGTTATGTCTATACAGAAAGATATTAAATCAGATGTATCGAAATTACGATTCGACATAGATGGTTTAGTGGCAGATGTAGGCAAAATACAAGAATTGTCTACCGAAGTATCTTTCGAATCCAAGATCAAAGGTTTAGAAATGAATTTAGGTAATGAAATTAAAAGTTTAAAATCAGTAATTGGGACAGTTAAAGAGGAAGTCTTAGGAGAGGTTAATTCTAACTTGAAATCCTTAGAAAACCAATTGCAGGCAGACATTAGGAAAATTGATGATGATATAGATCAAAAAGTTAATGAAAACTTAGCATTGTTCAAAAATAGAGTCGGTGCAATAGTGGAAGAACGGTATAGTGAGGTCGATGCCGAAGCAAAAGAAAAGCGTGCGGGGCTAGATGAGAAATTAATCGCAGGTATGGCGAATTTGGAAGCGAGATTTACTGAGAATAAAGAAGCGATGAAGGTAGATTCAGCTCAGTTCAGGACAGATGTAGATCAATTAAAAGAAAAAGTCGCGTCAGTCAAGACAACGTGCGAAGATAAGATAGACAAATTGAAGAACGATTTGGAAGAGAGTAACAGAACGCAGGCTGTTATGCCATTAGATAATTTGGAGACCAAAGTCAAGATAGTGGAAAAGCGAACGGAAGATAGGATGACCAAACTGGAGTCTATAATAACTAATTTTACGAGTCAAGGTGTTATAACGGGGGATGGATCGATAAATCAGACACCGATAGATCGCAGTATGAACAGTCAAGAGGTTAGCGTCGGAGAAGATAGTCAAACGCAACAGAATGTTACTTTCGAAAGGACTAGTTCAACCCTTCAAGGTAATTCGAATCAGAATAGAAGCACGTCTAGTACGAGTGAACGATACTCAGGTCCGGTGACCATAATCAGAAATCTGGATGATAAACCAAGGAAGTTTTCGGGGAACACAGGAGTCATGCCGGTCTAATTTCTGAGAGATATTCGCGATTACATGGCGGAACATAGAGTAGCCAAGCAGAGAGAACTAAGGGTAGACGAACGCGCATTTTTACGAAGATTCTGGAGTGCAGAGGATCAGTTGAACGTAAGAGCAGAAATGTACTCGAAACGTTAATCTACGTCGCATCCGACGCATTATGCAAATAACTTTACCTCGAAATTGGCTAAATTGCAATTTTTGATTCCCCCATTGCCAGAAGAAGAACTTTTACAAGCAATAGCAAGGCAGTTGCCAGTTGAGGTACAAAGATCACTCATAGCATCGGGAGCGAACACACTTGAGCATTATGATGATATCCTACGCAGATTGGATTATACGAGCGCTCAGATGACACCCAGAACTTCAAGGAATGAAAATCGAAACACGCAAGAAGTGAATGCGGTAGTTGTCGATAATGCAGCACAGACAGATAGAAGAGATTCCTGGGGAAACAGAAGAAACGAAGGGAATAGAGGAAATATTCACAACGTCCGTGGGAATGACAGATATCAAGGACCGTATGAGAGGCCATATGATCAAGATACAAGAGATAGTAGATACAGGAACTACAATCAGAATTCCAGATACCAGAACCGGAACAGATATAATAATCGATATCGAGGCAGATACAATTGGAACCAGAATCAGCAGTCCAATCAAAACAATAGGCAAGATAATAGCAGGAATGATCAAAACGAAAGACGACAAGACAATCAAGAGTATGGGAGATCGAGGCAAGAGAATAGACAGCCTAGTGCACCATCCGAAGAGGTAATTCGACATGTCAAAAGGGCAAGCACGAGTGAAGGAAGAAAAAAACGACAAATTAACACCGAATCAGAATACTAGTCATTGGGAATCCATCATCATAGTTGAGACATATCAGGTCGAAGATGAAGATTTAATTTAAGAAGATGTAGTCCACCGAGGGAATAGACACAGATGAATTTGTTGGAACTTTCAACGCAGCCAGCATTAGGAAGTATCATTATGCTTAGAAAGAGGATGGTTGCAGAGCTATCGTGTACATTATTTGTTGTGTATAGAGAATGCCTAAGAGTATTTTTTTCTCAAGCCTGATAAAAAAAGGAGATGTACGGGAGAGATGTACCCGGTACCTAGTTGAGGCTATCGGCTACGCCAGTTGTGATCGAGCCATAGTTGAGATTTATGCGAAAAGAAGAAAAGATACCGCTCAGATCGAGTCGAGAAGAATGGTAGGAAATGACGTAGGAGGCCAAGGATGAAGGAGTCAAGCAGATGGAACTATGGGAGGAATATTGGATTATTATAAAGATCTATATGGAATAAAACATTATATAATCTCAGAAGAGAAGGAAATATCAAGAAATCTATGGTGATAACTTGAAGAAAGGCAGATAACTCCTTAAGTTACGTTATAACTTATTTGCCGATGTAATTGTGGTCGAGATTATAGTTGTGACGTATGACCGCAGAAGGAAGGGGAAGGTCACGTGATAGAGCCGAGCGGAGCTCATCGCACCGTCTGAGAAAAGCAGTACGAGTCCAGCCAGTCAAGCTGAGCAGAGCACATGGTGCGCTAGGAAAACGACAGTATTACTCCAGCCAGTCAAGCTGATAACAACGTGCGCCAGGAGAACGAAAGTAGGTCAGTCAGTCAAGCTGAGCGGAGCACGGTGTGCAGTGCGAGAATCAGTTAGCAAGGCAGGTTACACAAGCCGTGGAAGTGAAAGAGAGCCGGTGTTCGGGCCGATGTCTTTTCAACATCGTGGCTATAGTTATGTGAAACAGCAATGCTTTTCCAATGTTACAGTTCATTAAAGTAATACGCAGCTTTGTGATAGAATTGAGAACATTATTTCGAGCTACATTCTTAATACAGAACAGCACAGCGAAGTGATATAATGAAGCCAGTTTTCAGCGTCGCATTATACGAGAACAGTGAGGCGGAACAGGTCGTGCTTTGGCCGACATTTTTCGAGCAGGCGATAGGCAAGCAGCTGAACATTACTTCGACATTCTGTCAAACTTAATAAGTTTGGACTTGTGTTTAGACAGTCCAATTGTGCAAGCAGATAGCAATTATACACTGCTATTATGAACTTTTAAATGGACTTCGATATGTTTCAATGGTATTACGGCTTATTAGATGATGCATTTTAGACCGGAATATTTAAGGCGACCATGGTGTCAGTCCAACATTGCTGCTTTTTGGCAAGTGAACAGTTACAAGAATATGCACTTATTGAACAGTGGCACGTGCAGCATTATAGTTGCTTTTCATGAACAATTATGAAATATCAGTTACGAACACAGATACAGGGTGTTTAAGAAATCAATACACTTTTCTAAATAATTTATTTTCTACTAGTGAAATTCAGCCGCTGTGGAGATTAACTTTTGTCATATGCAAACCGAACATTGTATGGGACAGTGGCGTGACATATTTGAAGAGTATGGGGTACTCTATATTTTTGAACTTTTATGGAAGAGTTTGGACAATATCCGTGATGGATAATATTCAATTCATCATGTCGGGCTAGGCGAATACGGAGACGTGATGGCACCACAGAACGATGGATTCGGTTCCTGAAGAAGAGGATATCCAACATCAGATTCACTTGGAATATGAAGTAAATCGTTAGTTCAGTGGGTGATACAATGTTTTCGTCAATCTATCGAGAAATTTGTGACACACACAAGGATTATCGGCGATCTTTGAATTATATTAACAGCTGAAATAAGAAGGTATTGCAAGAGTTATGACTTTCCTGATATGATTTTTTCATGAACACTGGGCATACTTGTATATATTTCTAGTAGGAGTTCTACGATTATTTTAGGCATGGCTTAGATATATTTTGCTCCATTTGCTAGAATATGGTGTTACCATATGATATGGCAGGCACCGTTATACGACGTTCTCACCATTGGTTGGCTTTATTAGGCAGAAGTTTGGTCTTTTTGATATTTTTCAGTAAGGATAGTATTTTTTTGGAGAGATATTTTTTGTGGCGAGTGTTTCGAACTCGTGATCTGCAATTGGATAAATTATTTCGTCAGTTCATTGCATACTAGCGAGTATGTATAATTCATCAGTAGGGATTTTTTTATTGGATTGTTTGGTGATATTAAGATTTTATTCACTCATGTGAATGAATATCGCTTTTATGTGACAACTAGAGACTTGTTGATTCCAATCTGGTACACTCACTCATCAGTCTACGAGATGGGGCCTGTCGCTTTATGCGATTGCGTGGTGGCACTCACCTGACCCATCGTTCAGGGCATTATCATGGTAGTCGACGGGGCACGGCCTTTCGCTTTAGGCGATTGCGTGGTGGCACACACCTAACCTGCCAGTCGAGGGCCTCATTTTTATCATCCGAGTGTACTTAAGATCGTAAGAGAATTAAACAAGAAACTACTAGTCACACATTAGTCAAATTTTGTCAAATAAATTAAAAATAAATGTCAGCAGGGTTACATTTTGTAATTCTTGTTTTGCCAATCCAATATTTTGTTGCTATACTCTTTTGAGAGTACATTCATTTAACAGCTGATACTTTTGATACTTTTGATACTCTTTGTGAGTAGTTTGATACCTTTGAGAAGGATTTCAAGTAATTGAATCTTGTAAGATGAATCATTTATGGTCAGATTTATTTTGAGGCAGATCAGTATTACATATTTTTGTTGTGAGATATTGTAACACATTGGTGTTTTTCTTTGAAGTGAATTTTGAGAATCTTAAGAGAATTTATGCTCTATTTGAAAGCAGATCTTGAATTGGATTACGATCACTAAGGTAATTTTTCCTTATTGTTTAAGAAGTTGTCTAGATATGATCAGATTAATTACAGTTCTTGGAGATTGTGTGCGTTAATAATTTGAAGCCAGTTATATATTTTTGTAGATCATGCAACGTGATTAAGTGAAGTTTGTGATAGGTATTTTTGGAAGTTGCCAAGTGGAAGTTTTGCAATATTGCCAATGAGTATTTTGAGGCAGACATGAGGTTGTTGAACCCAGTCTAGCATATTTTTGAGATTCATGCTGTGCGCTGAATAGTTATGGTGTTATGTGGAATAATTACGGTGTTATGTGGAATAATTATGGTATTCAAATATGATATTTGATAAAGTGAGAGTATATGATGAAGTTTTGGATAGTGAGATCCAACGTGATTTTGTGAAGACAATAATAATTTTTTGGCATGATAATTAAATACGAGATATAACTTGGAAGTGATAAAACTGTAAGACAACGTTCTATAACCTATATTAAACAATTTTTAGGAAATTAAATAAATAAATAATTTTGATAATACAAGATTTTCTGATAATAACAATTTATAAAATAATAATCCGAAGTTTAAGCATATTAATGATCTGACCCAATGAAATATAAATCTAAATGACCCGATGAATTAAATTTTGAATAAATTAACTGAATTGAATAAATTAATAGGTGATTAAACAGCTGATGAATAACTGAATTAAAAGGTGATAATTAATTAAAGAAGCTGATGATTAATAAATTTAAATGAATTTAAATAAATTTAAATAAGGAATATGATTTAAATAATTTGATGAATTGCAACTTGAATTAATGAATTGAACAATTTAAATGGATGAATTGAGATGATTTAATCTGAATGAGATAATGAAATGAGAGTGTGTGGATAATTGAAGAATATAATGAATTGATGATTATAATATTCATTTAAATGATTTAATGGTAATAAATTAATTATTCTGGCTTGAATATAATGGATATTGGGATGAGAACTAATGTGGGAGATATTTAATTTTGATATGATGATGATGATGACCAATGAATAGTGAAGTTTCTTTGATTCACAAACAAGCAATAATCAGTGACAGTGTAAATATAATGTAAATTAAATGTTAGATTTCTAGGAGCATTTATTGAGATTTTCAGCATGTGAATAATGCCATTCAAGCCATAAAAATAAGTTGATATTTAAATATGTGTTATTAGAATAATTTGTTTGACAGATTCATGGTTATTGACATCCACATTCATGATGTTAACTTAAAGAGAAGTTAGGTCTCAGGAATCACAAATGTCAGTGACGCATAGACATAGTGCTACGGTGAACCTGAGAACCCAAGTGAACTTTAGCAAATTTTCATATTTTTTTGTGGATCAAGTACACTTTGAATAGCAAAGAGATGGTTCGATTTTCAGGACAATGACGATCTAACGTTGGCATTCGACCATACTCTTAGGTAGGATGTGTGTTTAATATTTCTGTCTGACTACCAAAGTTCGAATAAATTTGTTTTTTTTAATCTTAGTTGTGATCTGATGATGATGTGGTTTTCCTAATCCTTTCCTTGTCTTAATTAAGGCTTAACCAGGAAGGATGTGGTTTGCTAGGGATTCAGTTTGATGGCGCCCATTTCTATTTGTATTTTTTAAAATTAAATTTAAGCCCGTAACGACTCTGGAGATACTTTATCTCGTGTTGTCCTCTGCTTTTGTGAATTTTCAACTGAATTTCCGACACATTCCTTATTTGACTTCATGTTCATATAACTCCACTCTGTCCTGAAAATCCGGGAATGCGATGTAATAGCAGATGGGTCATCGCATACCACGGCCGAACGGGTACACTACCAACGTACGTTTTCCATCATAATCTCAATTTCGATACTTTTTTGATTTGGTATCTTTTGGAAATAAGCTTCTCATATATGAATATTCGTACTAAACCAAATAATCGCTCTAACAGCACACCTGCAACTCACTGACAGAATGCCACGTCAATGGGCGATCTGGGGCTACCAGTCCCGCATGACACAGAAGCTGAAAAAGCTGCACGAGTCGAGCTATTTTTAGGTTCGTCATTTCACAACTCACGGAAAAGGCATGGTTTAAGACGTCCCAAGACGATAAGATCATAACTTAAACTGTAAGCCATATATTCAAACTTACACTATGTCCCATGCGCGACTAACGGAGGGTTAAATAAACTTTCCCAATTTCCGTAATTGTACAAATTATACTCACCCTTGACAGAAGTTTCCTAAATCAATAGTTTGAGTGAATACTTAAGGACATAAAGGGATGTTTTGGAGTGACTTCGTACAGGTAGTTTGAAAATGTGTAGGGTACTTTCATGTCAAATGACCTCAATTATCCGCCCATTAAAACAACAATCATCATCATAATAATAATTTCATATCAGGCATTCCATACACACGTTAAAACAAATGGTTTTATAGTAGTGTAAGTTACAAGAAGTTGTCTTTAATTATTTTATAACGATTAGGTAAAAATGAATATCTATGACTTTTGTCATTCTTCTAGATTTTCCCGTATTGATTTGATATATAGCAACAATATCCACTTTGCAATACAAAATGTTTTTATATGATGTCCTCAACTTTTTCAAATACATAATCGAATTCTTTAAGTACTTTATGTCTATTTTAAACAATTTTGACGAATGTAAAAAAGAGTTTTTATAAGTGTAACAAGTTTGTCATATGAGAATGTGTTTTGACTGAAGAAGATTCACAAGAACCGAAACATGTATCAAAAAAGTTAAGGACATCATATACAAACATTGTGTATTGCAAAGTGGATATTGTTGCTATATAGATTAGGTAATAAGTCATAGCAGTAACAACAGTTATGAAGCGTCTCTGACAATGGTTGGTGGTTGGTTGGTTCCTCAGTTTAGGGGCTGTGACAACGCGGTCATGTAGCCCCGTGTACTTTGGGTGTGTGTAGAATTTGTCTGATAACCAGTGTTACTTGTGATGGCTGTATTAGTGTGTGTAGGCCTATCTGTTTTAATTCAAGTAAGGACAGCAGGCAATGGATTTTTTCAAGTAGTTCCTACTTTTGCCGCCAAACGCCACCGTCAACGACCAGCTAGTTCAGAACTAGTCACCAGATGCCACCGCAGTTGGCTCTTGACGACGAACATAGCAACCTAAGAACGTTAGTCAAATGTTTAACCTATATTAATTTAGCTTCACACAGGTGTAATTAGTGGAAGTTTCTTTAACATGCCATAAATCTATGACATGGGACCGCCAGCTTTACTTCCCATCCGAAGGAAGGCATACTGAGGGATTTTAAGAATAGTGGGTCATCACCGAGTTTCGCTCTGTGTTCATCTGGCATCCTATATTAGAGACAGATGACATCGTTGATGACCTTTAAAACAAAAATACCACCCACCACCACGCCAGAGAACATGATACAGTTACTAGAAGTAAGTCATAGGATACAAATTATAATACATTTTAGATGCATGTAGTTGCGACAAGATAGATATATTGTGTTTAGAAATGTACCGTAGGTTGTAGATACTAGTCTATGTCATGCTTGTTTGTTACAAATGAACGAAATACTTCCTCAGGTTTCGTTATTACACTGAAGAAAATGGAAATTGCAACACCTAGAAGGAGTGGTGCTACATTGCTGCAATTGAACATGCAGGACGAGTGTTCGGCTGTGATTCGATGATTACACTTTCAGGTCCCTCTGACCGCAAGTTTGGACAACAATCAATACAGGATGAGCCCACCACGAGCTGCAATATATTGATGAATTCGGCGAAGCATGGAGTCAATAAGGCCTTGGATCGCTTCCTGAGGAATTGTGGCCCATGCTTGCTGCACTGCACGGGTCAGTTGTTCCAGAGTTGTGGGTTGCTGAGGACGGTTGGCCAGTTGTCGACCCATCATGGCCCACACATGCTCAATAGGACTGAGGTCCGGGGATCTAGCGGGCCATTGTAAGGTTGTGATGTTGTGGGGGCATAGTGCCCTCAAAAAGCACTAATTGTGATTTCACATTAAAGCCAAGAGCTCCCCTGACCATAATGCTTGGTGTTGGCCCTGTGTGCCCCTCGACAATAAGGTCTGGGCGGCCCCTCTCCCCGGTACGTCGGCGCACACGATTCTGGCGATCACTGCGGGCATGACAGAAGCGCGATTCATCACTAAAGACGTCGCTGTTTTCCTGGACGAAACCTCAACTTGTTGTTATAATAAAGTCTTCTGTCGCGCTTGGCCTGTGCCAGGTCTACGAGTGTGGGTACCTTCATTTGACCACTGCTACCATACACGTTGTACCGTAGATGCCTGTCGGCCAACACGTGCAGCGACAGTCCTTAGCGATAGTCCAGCCTCACAACACAGACCAATTATCCGAGCCCTCTCAAACGGCGACAGTTGTTGATAGCGTGCTCTTCTCTGTCGTCGAGGCATGTTTGACGAGGAACACTTCACTGCACAGACTGCAAGTCAACTACGCTACACCAGAGTCCGTATACTGGAGTGGATTCCTCCACGACCAATCACGTGGGGAGACGTGTAGCAACAATCCAATGGGTCTGAAACTTTGATCGTGTACATAGGCCTACCTACATGGCATCGTTCCATATCTTGAAAATCAACACAAACGACTAATGCCTTCATGGTGTTGCAATTTCCATGTTCTTCAGTGTAAATTAAAATGTATTGAGTCGGTCCTGTGTTTACCTAGTACCAACCTGGCGAATCTTCACATAGGCCTATTCAATATTTACCGATGTGAGGACCTAGATATCAAATGCTCCTAATTCCTCTTCAACATACAGTGGAACGTTTGCTCATTTTCTATGATGTACTGACTCCCTACAAGTCTTCGAACACAAACCAATCCTAAACTGAAGTGCTAGTAAGCATTCAAATTAATGTTTTACCCCTCTACCAAAGTAAGTCACCGACATTGCGAAATTACTAATATTGTTGGATGCAGAATTAAGCGCTAGTGTTGCTGGATTGCAACTAATAGAAATATAGAGAACTTTGAAGCCATTTTGCAGTGTTGCCTTATTGACAATATTCATATTGCAACGTTTCTATCGGTCAACACAGTCTAATCCCAACTACTGGGAAATGGAAAATCAACATGAAAACTAAATGTGATCGAAAAACTCCTTGCTACATTGTGTTGACCGACTGAAAACCAATTATATTAATAAATCTGGCAACCCAAATACTGTGCTCACAGTGCGACTACAAGTTACAGTATGCGCTTTACATTGTTCCCGCTGGTAGTTGTTCCCGAAGAACGGTACTAAAACTAACGTGGTTAAGAACTCGCTGTCTCATTACTTACGAAGTTAACGTTCCGAGCTATATTCGTGCAGACTCATAGCGCACATTATGTACACCCGGCTGCGCCAAATTATTGGCACTGGGTTGTACGACTTGAGTAACTGATGGAACATTAGAATGAGCGGGACAACCTACACTTGGAGTTCAGTTCGGGAGGAAAATTAGTCCTTGATGCTATTGCTTAATCTTGGCGTCTTGAGAAACCATTAGCTACGTGTACGTGTAATATCACTGATACCCTAGGGTTTTAGTGTCTGTACTGTAGTGTATATGTTACAATCAAATGCTGAAATAGGGACTTTTCAGATATACCCTACGTAATCCAGAATGCTCGTTCAATTTTGACGTTTACCCAGTTCACGTAGTGGCGTTTTTGGGGGGTCAAATCAAGAATTTTCATCGCTAATAGTTGGTAATTGCAAACATTATTAACACCTCGCAACGTTCCCGGTAAAGCATTGCTTTCTTATATCTAAGTTTCAGCTTATTTGTTGGCACGCTAAAAGCATGAATGGAACTTAGAAACACATCTTAAAGATCACGATTTACACTTGCGCATCCTAATTGTTTTTGAAAATCTATATATTAATATTTTTAATACGTGATGCATGAAAGTTTACATCATCTCACCACCTAATAAATATGATGCCTCTTTTCAGTCTTCTTCACCCTTTTGGGAGTTGCAAAAGCAGTGAAAGTGACAAGCTACAGTAAGTTACGCGCTGTGCCCATTGTAAGAGAAATTGAAGGGTGAATAAAGAAGTCGAGAAGGGCGAGAGGAACGGAGGGATTCATCCTGAGGGGGTTGATCGTATTTTCACATGAAATTGAATGAATGTTCAATACGAAACGTTAAAAGGGACAAAGGGGGAACCCAAACATGGACAAAGCCTGGACCATAGGTCGGAGAAGGAAATATAGACGTAGAATACCTATGAAATAAATGAACTCGAAATTAATCGTAATATAAGGGAAAGTATATACTGTATATCTTCTTTCCAATAGAACAATAAAGCTCCGGTGAGGAAGTAATACAACCTAGTGATTACGATAGGTTATGTCATGACCATAAATGAATAGAGGTGGGTTCGTTGGGATACACATACTCATACAGATTAGGTCATTGCCGGCCACGACACAAACTAACATAAAGAACCAAGTAATGTTTAAAGTTGCAATAACAGATGTCGCTGGCAGCACTTAGACTTAGTATTGATAACTAGAACACAGAATAGCAAGTAGAGCACACGACAGCCGACAAACGTAGATCTTCACTTTCTCGGAGCGTCAGTACGTTTTTTTTTTCGTGTGGCTTCCTGAGAAGCCGAGTGCAGGTCTTTCTAGTCGACGCCCGTAGGCGACCTGTGCGTCGGGATGAGGGATGGAATGGATGATGATGAATGAAACTGGGCAAGGAGGTGGAAGGAAGCGGCCGTGGCCTGTCAGAAGGTACCGTCCCAGCATTTGCCTGGTGTTGAAAATGGGAAACCACAGAGAACCATTTCAAGGACGGCCGACGATGGGGCTCGAACCCACGCGTCTACCGAGTCAGAAGAGAGCTTGACCCCATGACCTAACGTTGAGCTTTAGCCAGCGTAGCCACTGCGGTCGGTGTCAGTAGGGTGATACATGCATTGAGGACGGACGCTACAAGGATCAGTTTCTAAAACCAGATAAGTTGGCATAACTTTATTACATTTAGTGCAGTGTATCATTTGTGTATTCGCCACACGAGATATTACAATACAATTAGGTGACTAGTTTTGCTGATGACACTGCTATAGTTGCAGTGGCGGATCCAGGCCTTGCGGGGCCCTGGGCGATATGATAAGGTGGGGCCCACAACAAAAGGAAATTAAAAAATATCAAATCAAAAGGAAAATAGTTTGGTAATAATAATAAAATAAGGAATAGTTACAATATTTTGAATACACTACAGTACATTTTTTAGCCTACTTTCGATTTTTGCAAAAAATGAAAGTAGACTTATGAGATCAACACAGGGCGAAAAAAGTGTGTCTGTCTGTGTGTGTGTATGTGTGTGTGTGAGTCTGTGTGTGTGTCTGTGTGTGTGAGTGTGTGTACTCTGAATGTCTGTCCCCCCCCCTATCAATTCGAACACGGTGAATGCGAATTGAACGAAATTTGGTACAAAGGTAGCACTAGCAAAGGACACCTCAGTGTCATATTTTATATCGCCGCCATCTTGACGGAAACGTAATGGCGGCCACACAAATGTTCAAAGCTTAAATCAAATTACGACTAACCTAATCATCCGATCTCTACCAAATTTTGCAACAACATACCTTTATGGGGGGAGCATCCTTTGACCAAACCAATAGGCCATAAGCGTAATAGTTTACGGATGGCGGCCATCTTTGTGTGAAAATCGATTCCCCCTATTAATTCGAACACGGTTCAACCGAATGGAACGAAATTTGGTACAGAGGTAGTACTAACAAAAGGCACCTCAGTGTCATGTTTTATATCGCCACCATCTTGACGGAAACGTAATGGCGGCCACACAAATGTTCAAAGCTTAAATCAAATTACGACTAACCTAATCATCCGATCTCTACCAAATTTTGCAACAACATACCTTTATAGGGGGAGCATCCTTTGACCAAACTAATAGGTCATCAGCGTAATAGTTTGCGGATGGCGGCCATCTTTGTGTGAAAATCGATTCCCCTATTAATTCAAACACGGTGCAACCGAATGGAACGAAATTGGGTACAGAGGTAGTACTAACAAAAGGCACCTCAGTGTCATGTTTTATATCGCCGCCATCTTGACGGAAACGTAATGGCGGCCACATAAATGTTCAAAGCTTAAATCAAATTACGATTAACCTAATCATCCGATCTCTACCAAATTTTGCAACAACATACCTTTATGGGGGGAGCATCCTTTGACCAAACCAATAGGCCATAAGCGTAATAGTTTACGGATGGCGGCCATCTTTGTGTGAAAATCGATTCCCCCTATTAATTCGAACACGGTTCAACCGAATGGAACGAAATTTGGTACAGAGGTAGTACTAACAAAAGGCACCTCAGTGTCATGTTTTATATCGCCACCATCTTGACGGAAACGTAATGGCGGCCACACAAATGTTCAAAGCTTAAATCAAATTACGACTAACCTAATCATCCGATCTCTACCAAATTTTGCAACAACATACCTTTATAGGGGGAGCATCCTTTGACCAAACTAGTAGGTCATCAGCGTAATAGTTTGCGGATGGCGGCCATCTTTGTGTGAAAATCGATTCCCCTATTAATTCAAACACGGTGCAACCGAATGGAACGAAATTGGGTACAGAGGTAGTACTAACAAAAGGCACCTCAGTGTCATGTTTTATATCGCCGCCATCTTGACGGAAACGTAATGGCGGCCACATAAATGTTCAAAGCTTAAATCAAATTACGATTAACCTAATCATCCGATCTCTACCAAATTTTGCAACAACATACCTTTTTAGAGGAAGCATTCTTTGACCAAATGACTAGGTCATTAGCCTAATAGTTTTCAGATGGCGGCCATCTTTGTGTGAAAATCAATTCCCCCTATTAATTCAAACACGGTGAAACTGAATGGAACGTAATTTGGTACAGAGGTAGCACTAGCAAAGGGCATCCCAGTGTCATGTTTCATATCACCGCCATATTGACAGAAACGTAATGGCGGCCACACAAATGTTCAAAGTTTAAGTTAAATTACGACTAACATAACCATCCGATCTCTACCAAACTTTGCAACAACATTCCTTTATGGAGGGAGCATGCTTTGACCAATCTAATAGGTTATTAGCCTAATAGTTTGCGGCAGGCGGCCATCTTTATGTCAAAATTGATTCCCCCTATTAATTCGAACACGGTGGAACAGAATGGAACGAAAATTGGTACAGAGGTAGCACTAGCAAAGTGCACCTCAGTGTCATGTTTTATATCGCCGCCATCTTGTCTGAAACGTAATGGCGGCCACACGAATGTTCAAAGCTTAAATCAAATTACGATTAACCTAATCATCCGATCTCTACCAAATTTTGCAACTAAATACCTTTATGGAGGGAGCATCCTTTGACCAATCTAATAGGTCATTCGCCTAATAGTTTGCGGATGGCGGCCATCTTTGTGTAAAAATCGATTCCCCTTATCAATTCGAACACGGTGAAACCGAATGGAACGACATTTGGTACAGAGGTAGCACTAGCAAAGGGCACCTCAGTGTCATGTTTTATATCACCGTTATCTTGACGGAAACGTAATCGTGGCCACCCAAATGTTAAAAGCTAAAATGTAATTACGACCAACCTAATAATCTAGTCTCTACCAAATTTTGCAACACCATATCTTTATGTGGGAAACATATTCAGACCAAACTGCAAGAACACCAGCCCAATAGTTTGCAGATGGTGGCCAAGTATGTGTGCAAATCGATTCCCCCTATCAATTCAAACACGGTGAAACCGAATTGAACGAAATTTGGTAAAGAGGTAGCACTAGCAAGGGGCACCTCATATTCATGTTTAATATCCCTATAGCACGTTGTATTTCAACAAGCTACTACAACCAACATTCGATCATACTCCTTGAAAAGGACAAAGAGTTATAACAATACCCATGCATTTAGGAGAAAGTAGGCTATATGTTCTTTACTGAACATCTTGTTTAATAATATGAAAGAAACCTTTTTAAGTCCCCTTGAAGAAGATTATGTAAACTATGAAAGATTAAAATATTACTTTCCGACATTTTTCTCAACTGAAGTCTTCTATTATTTCACTGAAATCTAAACTTGCAAAACGGTCACGGGAGGTCATAGCTGCACTGAAAAAAGGAATATAAATAATAAATTAGTTTGAAAAGTATAATTAATTCATTAATTAATTGAATTTAAAATAAGAAGTTCCGTGACGAACTAAAGAGCCTACTTTTCTTAAAATTTAGGATTCATGCCAATGATTAATATATATAGGTCTATCTAGAATAATAACGAAATTAAGTTGGTAATACCGAAAATTTGTATTAGTTCGAAATTTACCTGACACAGTGTAGCCTAATAGAGCATTACATTTGGCAGCCCTGGTGACTGAATATATTCTTAGTTCCACCTTTTAAAACACAAAATTCACATACAAAATTTGGTTGAACTCCAATGGATAGATTGCACGTTTCATATAGTTAGACATTGGATCTAGAAGTGCGCGTAAAAACATGTTGGCAACAATGTCAAGCATGTGTTGCTCAGGATTAATCTGAGATATTATGATCTATTATTGTGCCAATTTTGGATTAAATCCGTTAGTAAGTAGGCCCTATAGAAGTTGCATGTATTTCAAAATGAGACCTATCAGAAGGCTTAGAATAATTATGGCAGCATTGACATATAGGCTATTAGTTACTCCAAATAAGTCTAGAATGTCAGCTAATTTACGCGCGCAAAGTTTAGAGCTGTTGGCTTGGATACTTTATGATATATTGATATTGGGGTAAAAAAAATGGAGACAGCATTATTTAACATTTGGCAGCCCTGGTTGCTCTTAAGAATACGCTTAATCACATCTGTTATGGTACATATAGCACCTACGAAATTTGGTTGAAATCTAATGGATAGTATAGAAGTTACATGTATTTAAAAATTGGACCAGTCAGCAGACTTAGAATCATGTAGGTAGCACCGACGAATATTAGGTACTCCAAACTAAAGTAGAGTGTCAGGAACTATACGTGTGCAAAGTTTCGAACTGTTGGCTAGCATACCTTTTGATATATTGTTATTAAGATTAGAAAATAGAGGGAGCATTTATCAACAGTTGGCTGCCCTGGTGGATCTTAAGAATACTCATAGTCATATCTGTTATGGTACATACAGTACATACGAAATTTGGTTGAAATCCAATTGATAGTGTAGAAGTTACATGCATTTAATATTGGTCCTATCAGCAGGCTTAGAATTGTTTTGGCAACACTGTTATATATGACCTCCTGGGAATTAAACTGAAATATTATTATCTATATGTGTGCCAATTTAGGAATAAGCACTGACATCATTTTCAAATATAGCCTTGAGATATTCAGGTATTTACTCATTCCAAATTTGGTTTCGATTGCTGCAGCCGTTTAGGAGTTGATACGGGGACACACACACACACGCACAGACAGACAAACAGACAGACAGACAGACAGACAGAAGGGCAGACAGACACACATTTTCCCGAATCGATCTCATAAGTCTAATTTACCTCATTTTTGCAAAATGTGAAAAATAGCCTAAAAATCCATGGTGCGGGGCCCCCCGGACCGCGGGGCCCAGGGCGGTCGCACTCCTCGCCCTCCCCTAGATCCGCCCCTGTATAGTTGCACCATTTGCCACCATCACCCACATCAACAACCATGTCCAAACCTATCTTGATCTCTTCACCTCCTGGTGTGGCAAGTGGTGTCTGTGACTAAACCTCGAAAAAACGCAGACCATCCTCTTCCGTCCCCGCAGGCGAGCTTTCGTCCTAACCCGAAATCCCGCCAACCTAAACCTTCAACTTCACCACCGCCGATTAACCCCTATCCCAACCATTCGCTATCTTGGCATCACATATGATGAACATTACACCTCCCCACCACCACCACCACCACCACCACCACCACTTCAAAACAAAACTTCCTGCTGCTCGTAAGCGTGCCTATCTATTGAGACGTTTGGCTGGCACTAACTGGGGCCTCAACGAAAAGCTATTATTGCACACATATAAGACGCTCATCCGCACCTTTCTGATCTACGGACACCCCGCATAGGTCGGATTCCCGGACCTCCGCCCCCATTCGTCCATTCCTCCAGATGGAGCGCAGACTAGTTCGCGTAGCCATGCGATTGCCATTTACTTACCCCACGGTGGATCTGCTCGACAGAATGCCATTGCCTCCTTTTACCACAGACATCGAGCTCAGACAGCCCCGCTACCTACAGCGAGCCCAGCGGACTAGAAATCCAATAAGAACACCACTCCTTGCACAGTCCCTGCGAGCTTCAGTCCGTACAAAGCTGGGCATCCACACCCTCTGGGTCCTCCTCCCGGCGCCGGATTAATTAATACACCATCACTCCATGATCCCACCATGATATCACCCAGCCGGCATCCTCTTTGCCGATAACGCTACCTTAAACCCTCTAACAATCATAAATAAATAAATAAATAAATAGAAAAAATAAAATAAAATCACATTCATCCTCCCATACTATCACCCATTCCATCTCATTCCCGCCCATTGTAATTGGGTACAGTTTGTGATGACTGACTGGAAAGCTTTCTTTAATAGATTACACATACTGTGTATAGTTTAATTAGGAGGACAATAATAAGGGATTGAAATGGGAATACTGACGAAGTAAGTTCAGTATCCCGAATATCCTACGAGTAAAATAACGGTATAGTAGGGATGATAGAATCAAGAGTGGACACTTGCACAACGGACATGCCTGAACTAATTAGTAATAATTGTGGCAAAAGGTCCGCCTATCAATACCTTTATTTTGATAAATGATCACTTTGTGGTCATTGGGTACATGTTTAGAGGCCCAATTGTTAGGTCCCTTCATCAGAATAAAGGTATTGATAGACGGAACTTTTGCTACAATTATTACTAATTAGTTCAGCAATACGGAACCAGCATGAGCCTTTCAAATACTAAAACAAGTAGTTCCGTGACGAACTATACAGCCTATTTTCATATATCCTACTCATGCTAATTGCCTCTATCGACATACAAAATTTCAGTTTGATTGCTGTAATAGATTCGTAGATATTGAGAACAACTAAATATTTTGGATGGTCGCCATGATGGATTTTTATATATGTAGGTCCTAGTGTTATGTACTGTTACATGGAGATTATTGTGTACGTGTAGCATTCAAACTTCAATCGAATGATTAGGACACAAGAAGTAAAAACGAGATTTTAAGAATTCGCACAGCTGCCATCTTGTGCTTATGGAAACAATTGAAATAAATTAAATACCAGTGTATTAACATTTGCATAAGGATTTACTGTACCAAGTTTCACTGCACTCGGATGGTTAAATCGCGTGAAACGTCCATTTAAATATTTATAATTCGCGTCGCCGCCATGTTGGATTTGTGCTCACCAAGTTACTGAAAGTCCTATAGGTGAACTTATGTTCATAGCCTCTATGAACATAAAAAAATATTAGTTTGATTGCTGTAAAAGGTTCGTAGATATTGAGAACCGCCAAAATATTTCGGATGCTCGCCATTTTGGATTGTTATATGTATAGGCCATAGAGTTATGTACCATTAAAGGAAAATTATTGCGTAGCTTCATTATTCAAACTTTCACTTCGATCGCATGATTACGACACAAGAAATAAAAACTTAATTTTATAATTTCGCACAGCCTCCATCTTGAGGTTATGTAAACAATTGATCTAAATTAGATGCCAGTGCATTACAATATGTTACAGAGGTAGCACTAGCAAAGGGCACCTCAGTGTCATGTTTTATATCACCGCCATCTTGACGGAAACGTAATGGCGGCCACACAAATGTTCAAAGCTCAAATCAAATTACGACTAACCTAATCATCCGATCTCTACCAAATTTTGCAACAACATACCTTTATGGAGGAAGCATCCTTTGACAAATCTAATAGGTCATTAGCCTAATAGTTTGCGGATGGCGGCCATCTTTGTGTCAAAATCGATTACCCCTATTAATTCGAACACGGTGAATCCGAATGGAACGAAATTTGAACAGAGGTAGCACTAGAAAAGGCCACCTCAGTGTCATGTTTTATATCACTGCCATCTTGACGGAAACGTAATCGCGGCCACCCAAATGTTAAAGGCTAAAATGTAATTACGACCAACCTAATAATCTAATCTTTACCAAATTTTGCAACAACAAATCTTTATGTGGGAAGCATATTCTGACCAAACTGCTAGATCATCAGCCCAATAGTTTGCAGATGGTGGCCAAGTATGTGTGCAAATCGATTCCCCCTATCAATTCAAACACGGTGAAACCGAATTGAACGACATTTGGTACAGAGGTAGCACTAGCAAAAGGCACCTCAGTGTCATGTTTTATATCGCCGCCATCTTGACGGAAATGGAATGACGGCCACCCAAATGTTAAAAGCTTAAATCAAATTTCGACCATCCTAATAATTTGATCTCTACCGGATTTTGCAACAACATGCCTTTTTGTGGAAAGCATCTTATGACTGACTACAAGGTCATCAGCCCAATAGTTTGAAAATAGCGGCCATGTATGTGTGCAAATCCATTCCCCGGATCAATTCAAACACGGTGAAACCGAATTGAATGAATTTTTTTACAGAGGTAGCACTAGCAAAGGGCACCTCATATTCATGTTTAATATCCCTATAGCACGTTGTATTTCAACAAGCTACTACAACCAATATTCAATTATACTCCTTGAAAAGGACAAAGAGTTATAACAATACCCATACATTTAGGAGAAAGTAGGCTATATGTTCTTTACTGAACATCTTGTTTCATAAAATGAAAATAGGATAAAATGCCTGAACTAGGTTAATAACAACAAAACGAAAGAGCAGACCAGTTAGATAATGCCAGAAAGGCAAGGTATCAATTACTTGAAAACTGAGAAAGAAATATTTGCGAGTACACTAAAGGGAATATACATAATCCACGAGGGACACATACATAATGACTTACGTATTTAAGCCTATAATGAACGTCCCAGAGAGTATACGCTCCATTACTTCCGACAATTTTGATACGTATCTGTCCAATTTGCGTGAGCTATTGTATGACATGGAGTAAGGGGAGCTTTTGGTATAGGTCTCCTTGAGAGAAGTCCTTTCTCTTGCAGTGATTTCACACTTTCTAACCGGGCACAGCCATTTTAGAGATCCTTAAAGGATCCTTGTAAGACGTGAGACGATAACGCGCAGAAAGCAACACAAACCGCTCATACCTGCAAGTTATTTCGCGTCCTTTAACGAACAATAACTGTTTGTGCATCTCCGAAAATGTTATGTTGTTGTTGTTGTTGTTGTTGAATTCGGGACTTTGCAACATCGTAGTCATGTAGCCCCGTGTACTTTTGTGTGTGTACGCGCGTGGAATTTGTCTGAAAATAACATGATTATTTAATATTGTGATAGCTGTATTAGTGTTTGTATTTGTAATTCAGATGAGGATTGGGAAGAGGTAGCCGTGGCCTTCAGTTAGGAACCACCCCGGCATTTGGCTGGAGTAGAAGTGGGAAACCACAGCAAACCACTTCCAAAATGCCTAGGATAGGAATCGAACCCACCTTTTCTCAGTTTTGCTGTGTGTAACCCGTTTCAGTCCTCAGACCAGAATTACATTTCTTGGCAAAACTGGGTATCGAATCCGAACCTCCGGAGCGACATCCAGGAATGCTAGCCACTACACCAGCAAGTGATCTGATTTTTAATACCTTTTATATACTTTTATACATCTTGACATTCAGCTGTCTGAAGTAGCGTTAGAATCCGAATGCGGTCAGTAGCAAATAACTCTCCGACTAGTAGCTTGCCATGGTCCTACACGTGTTGTCTGTATAGTACCCAACGCAAATATGAAGTTGTTAAAATGATGGACACGGCAAGTGTCTCCTAGTGAACACAATGCAACTTGAACTCTTAGTAATGCTACTATTGTATGTGCGTTTGATGTTGACCTGCTGAATATAACATACGCATGAAGTATGCACAGTGATATGAACCGCCTGTTGTTGAATTTTAGGGGAATTGCGGCATCGTGATCATGTATCCCCGTGTACTTGGTTTTGTGTATAATTTATCTGATGACCTGTGTCACTGTGATGGCTGTACTAATGTGCGTAGGATTTGGATGGGAAGCGGCCGTGGCCTTACGATAGATACCATCCCGGCATTGCTGGAGTAGAAGTGGGAAACCACGAAAAACTACTTCCAGGTTGGTTGAGGTAGGAATCGAATCCACCTCACCTCAGTTTTACCTCAGGAGGCTGAGTGTACTCAGTTCAAGCCCTTAGATGAGAGTAAAATTTCTTGACAGAGCTGGGAATGGAAACCAGGTCCCTGCGGTAACAGCCAAGAATGCTAGCCACTACATAAGGAGGTGGACTGTCAGTGCATTCACACGCACGTTAATGATCCCCTACAGGGCTAAACTATGCCACCCCAGGATCTCTAAAGAAGCAGTAATTAAAGGAGACGTAAGACTTAAACAATATTTAACGCCAGGAAATCTCCTTGGTCTATGCCGTGTCTATTACGGAGTTTCGCTACGTGTACCAAGTTAGGCTCATCTACAGACCTTTTGATACGCCCTGTCTGGACCCCACGGGAATGGGGATATACATCGTACTTATTTCGTGAGAGAACTAAGAGCTCCTTCAACATTGTCTCTTCCCTACAGAGCAGGCTGTTCCAGCCGAGCAACTCGCTCGTGAGCAGCGGAGTACTCGCCGCCTTCCGTGAGTAAACCTGCAACATGCAATACAGCTCTGCTGTGGGGAGCTGCCGTCACTTCGGGGTGGATACATCATGACTGGCATGAAATGCATGAACTTGTGTTATGACCTTCGCTCAGTGACGCATTGGCTCTCACCCCCCAGTCCCTCTCCAATCGTGCTCCGAGCATTACTGCTGAGTACTCGCGTGTACGCATACTCAAACTCATGGATTTGGAACAGCCTGCTATAGAGGTACCAAAAGGAGCCATATTGGTTATCACGGCCATGTAATTAATTACGACCGGGTGAGTTAGCCGTGGTCGTTACGGCGAGGCTGCAGGCAGTCGCTCACATCCGGGAGGCGAGGAGGTTCGAATCCCCCGCTGGCAACTTTGAGGATGGTCTTCTGTGGTTTCCCATCTTCCTTCCAGGCAAATGCCGGGGTTGGTCCCAACTACAGGCCACAGCCGCTACCTTCCAATTTCTCATCCTTAAATTAGCGGCTTCGGTGGCGTAGTCGGTAGCATGCTGAACTGCTGTGCCCAAGATAGCGGGTTCAAATCCGGCCGAAGTCGTCGGATTTTTTAAGAGCGTTAAAAATCCTTCAGTATGCCTTCCTTCGGAGGGGAAGTAAAGCCGGCGGTCCCATGTCATAGATTTATGGCATGTAAAAGATCCTTTCACAGACTAAACTTGTGTAAAGCAAAATTGTTAGGTTAGATTTCGTCAGAACGCTCTATCAAAGTTCCAACGTTCACCACTAGGTATCATTGATATCAGGTGGCGAAAGTTGGAACTACTTGAAATTGAACGGAACTTGTAGCTCACCCTTTAGGGTGTCCGCTGGAAGCAGCTACAGACTCAGGCGAGCCGAACATGTCCTCGGACACTCCCGGCACTAAAAGCCATACGATAGATAGATAAATAGATCCTTACATTCACACTTTCCTCCACAGACAACACTCCACACGCGACGGTACTTGTAGCTCACCCCATGGGTGTCCGCATAGAAGCAGCTACAAACTCTGGCGAGCCGAACATGTCCTCGGACACTCCCGGCACTAAAAGTCATACGCTAAAATATATATATATATATATATATACTGTGCCCAACTCTAGGAATGGGTATTCCAAGATTCAGACACCTAGATATCAAGGGAAAGGCTACAGCCGCTTTTGAAAGTTGAGATATTTGAATATCACGCTCCATTACTTCTAGAATGGAATGGAAACTTTGTGCAGCCAAGAGCATGTTAAGTGACGTAGCGAGTAGTAGCAGAGGTCGAGACTATTTGTTGATTAAATAGTTAGCCATGGAGTAGAGACTTGAGACTTGAATCAGATTACTGGCACGGCCAAATGAAAGAGAATGCACTTAGTCTCAAGTGAATCGGACCAGAGACACCGGAGATATGAGGATTTCCAGATTTCAGCGTGATCCAGCGTGGACCCGACCGTTTTGAATAAAAGCCGACCGGCCCAAGCATCATCAGCTCACTTCGAACCAAGCTTTTGCATGACAAGGTGCTGCTGCTACGTTGAGCCAAGGCACATGGTTGCCGGATCTACGCAGAAGATATCTTTAAATTGTGATAGTCACAAAAGTGCTGTGAGACGTGTGGAACATAGTAAGTTTCCGGCAGAGGGAATCACTAAGGTGATTGTTATTTTTCTACGGACACTGGTGAAATACTTTATTTCTATATGGACACATGCTAGACTTTGTCTAGAAAGTACTTTGTCACAGTCCAGTAATAATAATTCAATACTTGGATATTTTAATCCAATTAGTCAGTTTCATAAATTGTAACTTGATAACCACTCCGATCTTTCAGTATATTGAAGGCCAGTCTATCACGGTGTTGTTCATTAGCCGACAAAGGGAAACTATATGTTGCTTCGCGCATGATAGATGGTGATAAACCATGCCCAGGGAACGATCTTCAGAACAGCCGTTGATTGATTTAGACTGTCAGTGTTTTCTTGTACTGAAAAGATTACCGTGAGTTATGTTACAACTGACGTATTTGAGAATAGATCATTTGGATCTGACCCCATTTAAGCGAACTGCTATGGATTTGATTGAAGCCAATATTAAAATGGATCAGCAGTTACTTCAAACTTCAAGAAGTATTTCCACTATGTCGTGTTAGACCGATTGTGGGTATATAATGGCGGCCGATACAAGGATTAGACGTGCGTGTCCAATAGGGCATGTATCTGGATAAATCTGGTACAGACCAGGTTCACTACGCTTCAAGACCAACGAGAAATGTAAGCCACATTTGGCTTTTATGTTATGCCTAGCTAATTGGAACAAACTCATTTTCTGCAGATGACCAACACATTTGTTTTTTTCTTCGTATTTAAATCTTGCAATGATTTACGCAAGACATATTAGAGTTATTCTGAGTATTTTCAGCACTCAGAACAGTTTAGGATCGATGACCGAGCATAACGAGCATTTATTTGAATGTTTCATATTTTTTTGATAATCACGGTAATCAGCCGAGGTAACTGTAAAAGTTAATAATTATTTTTGTTGAGAAATGGATATTTTATCCATATTCGAAGAATCGAACATGTGGATTCTCACATAATGAAATAATAATTAAACACATTTATAATAATATAACTAATAATAATAATAATAATAATAATAATAATAATAATCCACTAATAAAAATAATAATGATTTTCATAACCTTTCTAAATAATTCTTGGATCTTATATTTTCTAATAATCACATTCATTGAGAGAGAGCTTATGAAGTAGTTAAATCATTTCTAGTTTGGAACAGGTGATTTTCCGAAGGATAGTGGTTAGCGCAAGCCCGCATTCAACCAACATTACAGTTCTGGTTGAACAGTTAATATTTGCAATAAGCAAAGTATATTTTTCAGATAACACGGAGAGGCATGAAACGGGAAGCAAATGATATTTGTATCAATTAGGATATTTTTGTATTTATATAAAATCATGACGTAGATACACATTCGAAAGTGAAATAGAGAGTATCATAAGTGTGGTAACTTCACGATTTGAACTGAATGGTAAAATAAAATAAACTTGTAAGTTTATAAATCTTCCAGTGTTGATAATAAGCAGAGGCTTGATTTATTGTATAAATTTTGGGAAGAAAATTTATGTGTGTGGAGTAGTTGAAATGCCATTCCCAGGTGCGCATGTTTAAGTCGCAGGAATGAGGAGGTTTTTATTTGAGCATCAATCAAATAGCAGGTTCGATGACTCAGTGTTAAAGAAGGAGTATTGGAACTATACATTGCGTCGTATGAATGACCCAAAGGTTATTTCTTAAAAACCATCAGTTCTTATTTCAACCTTGTTTACGGATTCCATTAAGACTTTGATTTTGCTAGAACCCGGATTTGTCATGATAGTATTTTATTCTTCTTCAGAGGAAGACCTTTGCCGTTGTTGTTGGAATATTGTGTTCTTATAAAAATAATAGAATGGGCCACTGCCAATTAAAAATAATTCTATAACCACGAATAATTGGAAGGATGTTTTCAATCCTAGTGTCATGAACTAAATGAATTTATTATGAAGCTACAATTCTTATTTCTGCATTCTGTTTAAGAATTGCAAGTTGTGAAAGTTACTAAAATGGCCACAAATATAAATATTTTTCTTAATAATGATTCCAAGTGGAAAATCGAATAGTTGAATGGTCCAACAATTTATTGATCAAGTTGATGATTCAGAAATCATATATTTTGTTAGGAACTTGAAGTTCATAATCGAGTCACTTCTCGAAACGTTTAATGTCAGAAGAACAATTAATTTTGTTGTGCTTCGCACAGTTCTTCGATGCTATGCTCAAGGGTCAGATACTTTTCAGATGTTGTTATTAATATGTGTACATAATTTGTGTTGATTCAGAGATAATAATATTTTTGACAATATTTTTTGAAACTGGAAAAATAAGTGAAAGTTAAAAATTCTATGAACAATTATTCTACGAGTGTTAATATTATGTAAAAATTCAACCAGTGAACTACAGTATTTCCAGTAAAGACAATTAAATTTGAACTGGATTTAATCATGTATAATGGAAATAATTTTGGAACACAGTCTACAGGACTGATAATCAGACTTGTGTCTCCAAAGATAATTGTCCAATGTGTTGGAAAATTTCTGTACATTGTGTAAATAGTAATGTGGGTCGCCACACATGAATGATGCTGCTTTGAGCATTTTTTTTGCAGTCAATTTTAAATTCAGAATAAAATGAGATAATTTTACATGATGTGTTATGCCCAGTTGAATCTCCTTCTATCCTTATTGTTGCATTGAGCCAAAAATCAGTAAAGCATTTTTTTTATTTGATGTCGTTTTTGCGATTAGCTTTAACCCATCTGGCGCCCCGGGATATTTTGACTCTCGTGCTGACTGATTCTTGGTAAAATGCATATGTGGTCGTGCGGACTCCGGTCTAAACGGGCACATAAAATAAGATAGAGAGAGAAATGGCTTCGAACGTGGGGCTCGAGTTAGACACGGTCAATCGCATGCCGATTTAAATTGTGATAATTTTTATATAGATATTTTGGGAGTTGAGAGATGTCTGGTTTGGATGAATAAATTTGTAGGAAACCCAATTAGTGGGGAAAATTAAAAAATTTAACTGGGTTAATAATTAGAATGGGTTTGATTATTTTTGATAATGGCTTAACCATTAGGGCGTCAAGTAAATTCAGTAGTAAACGTTCGATGACTGGACATACGCATTATTAGAATCCAGGTGGAGGATATTTGAGAACTTGCATATTTTTCTTGTGATATTGTGGTAAATGTAATTTGTAAAAGTAGAGAATTTTGTTTTTCCATCACATCGACATTAGGACAAATCTCATTTTATTAGAGTGTTCCAATTAGCTATTCATATTTCTTGTTCTAATTATAATCTTGTGTCTGCCAACATGTATACCCCTAAGTTTTGAATAATAATTGAAAATTATGGAAGAGATGATGCGGATGATGAGGAGTTTAGGAGAGAGTTCCAAAGAAGCTGGACTGCGTGTAGCAGCCATTATGAAAGAAAATACAGAGGCTTTTGAAAAGAAACTTAAAGGAAATTCTGATTCTTTAGAAAATAAACTTAAAGAAAGTTTAAATGATAAACTTAAAGAAAATTCTGGTTCTTTAAAAGATAACTTGAAAGAAAGTTTAGATGATAAACTCAAGGAAAATTCCGATTTGTTAGAAAGCAGGTTAAAAGATAACTTGAAAGAAAATTTAAATAGTAAATTTAATTCTATGGAAAATAAATTTAAAGAGAATTCCGAAATCTTGAAAATGTCACTTGAGAGTAAAATGACTAAATTATGCGAAAAAACACATGAGCTCGAAACTTCATTAGCCACTAACGCAAGATTAATGGACGATAAATTTCGCGATGCCGATCTAAGATCCCAAAGCTTAGCTGATAGGATAGAACATGGTCTTAGGAAAGTTGGTGAAGACATGATCAACCTTGAAATCAGAGTGAAGAAAGAGAGCAATGAGATGGCAACTCTAGTTGTTCAACGTTTGACAGAACAATTCAAAGAACTCATAGTGGGAGAAATAAGAGAAGGTGTGAATAATGAATTACAAACTGAAATTAAAACCACAGTTATCGATGAGATTAAAGACACACTCAAGCTGGAGAACCAAGAGGGAGTCAAGGAAATTAGGGAATCTTTGTCATCCCATATTCAAGTAATTTCCAAAGATATTCAAGCAACTCAGAAGGACATATCAGATGTGACAGGGTCGTTGAAAAGTCACGAGGCTGTTATGAACCAGATATGCACTGATGTCAAGGAGAACTGTAAGGAAACCGAAGAAATTAGAAAAATGGCAGAAGAAAATCATAAGGAAATTGAGGCTATGAAAACCCAAATCAAGGACGAGAAACAGTCTGACCATCTGTTGAAAATGCCAAGTATAAGGGGAGAAGAACAGATACAGATAAACCTAGGAGCAGCTAGAGAAACTGATAGTCAAAGACAGGATGAGGTCAGGACAGTATTTCAATCCAACCCCATAACTGTATTCAAGAATGTAGAGGATAAGCCTTCTAAATTTTCAGGGCGAGTTTCTGTGACACCCGTAGAATTCTTGAGAGAAGCAGGTGATTATCTAAAAGATTCTAAAATCCCTAAGGAAAGACAGATCCGAGTGATAGGGAAATTTTTGGAAGGTCCCGCACTTCTTTGGTTTAGAGCTTTTAGGTCCACTCTCACCAATTTTGAGGAGTTTTCCCGTGGGTTATTAAAAAAGTTTTGGTCCCCGGAAACCGAACAGCAAGTCAGAGCAGAATTATATTCAAAGAGATTCTCGACGTCACAACCTACTCGATACTCTACGTACTTTTCTGGACAGCTTTCTAAACTACAACATTTAGATCCGCCGATGCTAGATAATGAATTAATTACCGCATTAATACGTCAGTTTCCAGCAGGCGTCCAAAGAACTTTGATCGCTGCTGACATTTATAATATGGAGCAATTTGACGAGGTATTGCAGAAACTTGATCACACGAACGCTCAATTCTTCCATCAGAAGGGAGGAAAGAATAACAACGCTGTGTACGCTGTTATGGCCCACAGTTATCCCAAACACCTCGAGAGATTCGAGAGGGGCGAGAAGAGAAAACGCCGAGGGAAGATCCAGATAAAAGAGGATGGAATCAGAACAATAACAGATACAGTTACAAGCCTTATGCGAGACCGGATGGTGGATATCGATATAATACTCGATGGAGAAGGCCAAGGGAGAATCAAGGAAGGTACCAGGAAAGAAGGTACTATGGTAGAAACAATAACTACAATAACAGAGGGAATGTGAACACTCGTCAGTCCAATGAACAGTTCAATAAGGAGACGAGGAAGAACTTGGAAGAAAGACACCAAGAAAACTTGCAGTTCTTGGAACAGAAGCCCAATGAACCAGGTCCATCGTGAACACAACAATCCCGGGGGAATGGAAAAAAAACTTCGAATTCACAGTAGAAGATAGAATTTTAAACACTTTCACTTCCAGGATTATTAAATGGCAAGCAGAGGATGATGACTTAATTCAACATAATGACGAACGGAAAGAAATGGGTACAACAATTAAAATGCCAATCATATCATGCGAAGTATTCGGTATGCCTGTCGATACTTTAATTGATACTGGGGCTATGCTTTGTCTTGTGAGCGAGAAGCTTTATATTCTGTGGAAGCTCAAAGAGAATTTAGAGGAGATTCCAGTATCAGGAATTAAAATCCAAGGAATAATACCCAACAAAATATCTCTGTGTAAAACACAATTATACTTATGTGTTACTATTGGAGGACATGATTTCCGACATGTGTTTGTAGTAATGAAGGACATGGCATTTGACATGATATTGGGAGCGGATTTCATTCAGAAATATCAAGCAGTGATAGACATGAAGACAGAGACGATCAGATTCAAGAATACCGAAGAGATAAACTTCGAGGGAAAAGAAGAGGAAGACATCGAGGGAGATGCTCAATGGTCTCTGATTTTTCATGAAGCTGAAGGAAGAGAAGTCTACACTGAGAAGGAGTCCCCAGAGCTAGGAAAAATTTTGGAAGAGTACCACGATATTTTTGATATTAAACCTGGTGAAATTAAAGATTTTGAATATCGTATTCGTGTAAATGATGATGCACCTTTCTATGCTAAATTGTATCCGGTAGCGGAAAAGCATCGAGAAATGGTAAAAGTGCTTATCAGAGAGATGGAAAGTAACAATGTGATTGAAAAGTACACTACCTCTTATGTCAATCCATTAGCAGTAGTGTCTAAGCCAGATGGAAGTCTAAGACTATGTTTAGACGCGCGAAATTTGAATTCAAGATTGCTGCCAGAGTATGACAGACCACCAATCATTAGGGAACTGTTAAGGAAATTCCAAGGCAAGGTCTGGTTCTCTAACATTGATCTCACTTCGTCCTACCACCACATTAGGCTTAGTGAAGATTCCAAAAAAGTTTACAGGGTTTATGTTTGACCAGCAGACATATGTATTCCGCCGTCTACCATTTGGGGTCAAAACATCTGGATCTGTTTTGATCAGAGCACTGGAACAAAACTTGAGTCCTGAAGTAAAAGAGATAGCAATTCGTTACATAGATGATATCCTAATTGCATCTGAGACTAAGGAGGAACATTTGTTACATCTTCAGATGTTATTCGCAGATTTGAGAAAAGCGAACTTTAAAGTAAACCTTCGAAAATGTCAGTTCTTTCGGAAGGAAATAAAATTTTTGGGCCACATTTTGGATGGTGAAGGATACCGTCCCAATGAGACAAAGATACAGGTGATTGCAAATTTCCCTAGACCTACTAGAGTGAAGAATGTCCGCAGTTTTCTCGGGACATGCCAATTCTTTGCAGGGCATTGTCCAAGCTTCACCAAGACGGTTGCTCCATTGCAGGAATTATTAAAAAAGGGAAACAAATGGAAATGGAATGAAGATTGTGAACAATCATTTCAAGATGCCAAGAGGTTATTGGTAAACAGCGTGAAATTAGAGTATCCTGACTTTACCAAGAATTTCATCATAGAATCCGATGCATCCACCGTAGGGATTGGAGCTATTCTTCTTCAAGAAGATGACAATCACAAGAGACGTTACCTGGCGTTCATAAGCAGGAAACTTCGTCCATCAGAAAGGAATTATTACACCACAGAGTTAGAAGCCCTTGCTGTAATCTTCGCGTTGGAGTCGTGGAAGAAAATGTTAATTGGACATTCAGTAATTGTGAGGACTGATCACCATGCATTGGAGTTTATCTTGAGAACAAACTTTGCCAGTGATAGGATAACTAGATGGTCACTTTTTATTCAACAATTCAACCTAGTTATTGAACACACTCCTGGAAAATCGAACGTTGGGGTCGATTTATTGAGTAGAGCAGTGGAGTCTACATCTAAGGTTTTTCAAGTTAACCTGACGCAGGAGGATGAGGATACCTTGAGAAGGTTAAGATTGTTGCATTTATCCCAGAGGAGAGACCGACGTTTTAGAAACATTTTTCGTTTTCTACAGGGAGACATGGATCCACATGATGATGATTTTGTGGAAACTGAAAGAATTTCAAGAGATTTTATGATGTTAGATGGTTTAATCTACAAGTTTGCAGATCCCGACCATACGAAGCTGAGAGTAGTGATACCTCCACGAATGCAAAAACCCATTATCTGGATGGCACATCGAATTGCAGGTCATGCTGGAGTAGATAAGACGGTCAACTTGATACAAGAAAAATTTTCGTGGGAGTGAATGCGACAAACTGTCAGGAACACTATTCGAGAATGCGACTCATGCCAAAGGAGTAAACATAATTCTAGATTATTGAGAGAATTACCAAGGCCTATTATTCCTTCTAAGCCTTGTGAAATCTTCGCGACTGATCTTTATGGTCCTCTCCCAAAGTCTAAAAGAGGTAACCGATATATTCTGGTGATCATGGATGTTTTCAGCAAATACACTATGTTACACCCAATTCAGAAGGCAAACGCAAAATATTGTGCGAAGAGAATTAGAGACAACGTAATTCCGGAAGCAGGCGAACCGGAATTCCTTTTATCAGATCGTGGATCCCAATTTACATCTTTAGAATTTAGAACCGTCATGAATAATCTTGGGATTAGACAATTGTTTTGTTCTATCAGATATCCTGAAAGCAATCCAGCAGAACGCGTGATGGCTGAAATAGCAAAATTTTGCCGCCTCTATTGTCCAGATGAGCATTGAAAATGGATGAATGTTTTCTCATTAGCATCCGAATCCATCAATTCTACTATTCATGAGAGTACTGGACAGATTCCCATGTTGCTTCATCATGGAATTAAACCAACAAGATTATGGGATCGAATCATCTCTATTCCACCTGAGATTGAACCAAGTCGTCAGATGAGGGAAACTCTAGCTTTAGACAAGTTGAGGAGCCAAGCTGAGAAAAGAGAGCGCAGAGTGAGAGGAAAGCGTTTTCGCAGACCCTTGCGCGTAGGAACTCTTGTTTTAGTGAAAAGACCTACACCCTCTGACGTGCAAAATCGAGTGTACTCGAAGTTTGCAAGCCTTTACGCTGGACCCTAGCGTATTGTGGAAGTAAACAACAATGAAAGCTATGAAATCGCCAATACACGAACTGGTAACATCGTGGGAACTTATAATGCAGCGAATTTGAAGATTTATTATTCAAGAACCAGATGATTTAATGTGAAGATAGGAAAAATAAAAATTTTCCAATTTTTATTTTTTGCTAGGTGTGGGGTGGATGTGCCCAACTCTAGGAATGGGTATTCCAAGATTCAGACACCTAGATATCAAGGGAAAGGCTACAGCCGCTTTTGAAAGTTGAGATATTTGAATATCACGCTCCATTACTTCTAGAATGGAATGGAAACTTTGTGCAGCCAAGAGCATGTTAAGTGACGTAGCGAGTAGTAGCAGAGGTCGAGACTCTTTGTTGATTAAATAGTTAGCCATGGAGTAGAGACTTGAGACTTGAATCAGATTACTGGCACGGCCAAATGAAAGAGAATGCACTTAGTCTCAAGTGAATCGGACCAGAGACACCGGAGATATGAGGATTTCCAGATTTCAGCGTGATCCAGCGTGGACCCGACCGTTTTGAATAAAAGCCGACCGGCCCAAGCATCATCAGCTCACTTCGAACCAAGCTTTTGCATGACAAGGTGCTGCTGCTACGTTGAGCCAAGGCACATGGTTGCCGGATCTACGCAGAAGATATCTTTAAATTGTGATAGTCACAAAAGTGCTGTGAGACGTGTGGAACATAGTAAGTTTCCGGCAGAGGGAATCACTAAGGTGATTGTTATTTTTCTACGGACACTGGTGAAATACTTTATTTCTATATGGACACATGCTAGACTTTGTCTAGAAAGTACTTTGTCACAGTCCAGTAATAATAATTCAATACTTGGATATTTTAATCCAATTAGTCAGTTTCATAAATTGTAACTTGATAACCACTCCGATCTTTCAGTATATTGAAGGCCAGTCTATCACGGTGTTGTTCATTAGCCGACAAAGGGAAACTATATGTTGCTTCGCGCATGATAGATGGTGATAAACCATGCCCAGGGAACGATCTTCAGAACAGCCGTTGATTGATTTAGACTGTCAGTGTTTTCTTGTACTGAAAAGATTACCGTGAGTTATGTTACAACTGACGTATTTGAGAATAGATCATTTGGATCTGACCCCATTTAAGCGAACTGCTATGGATTTAATTGAAGCCAATATTAAAATGGATCAGCAGTTACTTCAAACTTCAAGAAGTATTTCCACTATGTCGTGTTAGACAGATTGTGGGTATATAATGGCGGCCGATACAAGGATTAGACGTGCGTGTCCAATAGGGCATGTATCTGGATAAATCTGGTACAGACCAGGTTCACTACGCTTCAAGACCAACGAGAAATGTAAGCCACATTTGACTTTTATGTTATGCCCAGCTAATTGGAACAAACTCATTTTCTGCAGATGACCAACACATTTGTTTTTTTCTTCGTATTTAAATCTTGCAATGATTTACGCAAGACATATTAGAGTTATTCTGAGTATTTTCAGCACTCAGAACAGTTTAGGATCGATGACCGAGCATAACGAGCATTTATTTGAATGTTTCATATTTCTTTGATAATCACGGTAATCAGCCGAGGTAACTGTAAAAGTTAATAATTATTTTTGTTGAGAAATGGATATTTTATCCATATTCGAAGAATCGAACATGTGGATTCTCACATAATGAAATAATAATTAAACACATTTATAATAATATAACTAATAATAATAATAATAATCCACTAATAAAAATAATAATGATTTTCATAACTTTTCTAAATAATTCTTGGATCTTATATTTTCTAATAATCACATTCATTGAGAGAGAGCTTATGAAGTAGTTAAATCATTTCTAGTTTGGAACAGGTGATTTTCCGAAGGATAGTGGTTAGCGCAAGCCCGCATTCAACCAACATTACAGTTCTGGTTGAACAGTTAATATTTGCAATAAGCAAAGTATATTTTTCAGATAACACGGAGAGGCATGAAACGAGAAGCAAATGATATTTGTATCAATTAGGATATTTTTGTATTTATATAAAATCGTGACGTAGATACACATTCGAAAGTGAAATAGAGAGTATCATAAGTGTGGTAACTTCACGATTTGAACTGAATGGTAAAATAAAATAAACTTGTAAGTTTATAAATCTTCCAGTGTTGATTATAAGCAGAGGCTTGATTTATTGTATACATTTTGGGAAGAAAATTTATGTGTGTGGAGTAGTTGAAATGCCATTCCCAGGTGCGCATGTTTAAGTCGCAGGAATGAGGAGGTTTTTATTTGAGCATCAATCAAATAGCAGGTTCGATGACTCAGTGTTAAAGAAGGAGTATTGGAACTACACATTGCGTCGTATGAATGACCCAAAGGTTATTTCTTAAAAACCATCAGTTCTTATTTCAACTTGTTTACGGATTCCATTAAGACTTTGATTTTGCTAGAACCCGGATTTGTCATGATAGTATTTTATTCTTCTTCAGAGGAAGACCTTTGCCGTTGTTGTTGGAATATTGTGTTCTTATAAAAATAATAGAATGGGCCACTGCCAATTAAAAAGAATTCTATAACCACGAATAATTGGAAGGATGTTTTCAATCCTAGTGTCATGAACTAAATGAATTTATTATGAAGCTACAATTCTTATTTCTGCATTCTGTTTAAGAATTGCAAGTTGTGAAAGTTACTAAAATGGCCACAAATATAAATATTTTTCTTAATAATGATTCCAAGTGGAAAATCGAATAGTTGAATGGTCCAACAATTTATTGATCAAATTGATGATTCAGAAATCATATATTTTGATAGGAACTTTAAGTTCATAATCGAGTTACTTCTCGAAACGTTTAATGTCAGAAGAACAATTAACTTTGTTGTGCTTCGCACAGTTCTTCGATGCTATGCTCAAGGGTCTGATACTTTTCAGATGTTGTTATTAATATGTGTACATAATTTGTGTTGATTCAGAGATAATAATATTTTTAGCCTACTTTCGATTTTTGCAAAAAATGAAAGTAGACTTATGAGATCAACACAGGGCGAAAAAAGTGTGTCTGTCTGTGTGTGTGTATGTGTGTGTGTGAGTCTGTGTGTGTGTATGTGTGTGTGTGAGTCTGTGTGTGTGTGTGTGTGTGAGTGTGTGTACTCTGAATGTCTGTCCCCCCCTATCAATTCGAACACGGTGAATGCGAATTGAACGAAATTTGGTACAAAGGTAGCACTAGCAAAGGACACCTCAGTGTCATGTTTTATATCGCCGCCATCTTTACTAAAACTGAATGGCGGCCACTCAAACGTTCAAAACGTAAAATCAAATAACGACTAACCAAATCATCCAATCTCTACCAAATTTGGTAACAACATACCTTCGTATAGGATGCGTCTTGTGACCAAACTACAAGGTCGTCCGCCATACCATTTCAGGATGGCGGCCGTGCGAATTATGCAAACTTTATAATCCATATCATGGGACCCACCAGTTCCGATTATCGAGCCGAGAATCGTTTTAACTGTTCTAAAGGAAGAGGCACGTACGAAATTAAAAGTTTATTTTGTAATACTATAGTGCAGACGTGATTTTAAAAAGCTCAGCTGATTCATTAATAAGACAAGATGGCAGCGGATATCTTGTGCCTGACTTATATTTCACTAATTTGAGTATTCCATGCAATATAGCGTACTGAAACAAAATAAATAAACTTTGTATGAAATGCTTTATATATAAATAATATACTTCAGTGATGAAATCGTTTAGTATAAATCATTATTTGCTAACAAGTTCTATGTAAGTCATTTTATATGGATCAATGTTCGTTGGCACAAATGGCTCAGTGGTAAAGCATTAGTCTGTCATTCATATGCCTATGGTTCAAACCCCATCAGAGATACGTTTTTTGCTTGACATTTTACATATTTGTTGCTTTGTAATGACTCAGACGTTTTAAAATTAAGCGTTATATTGTGCATATTACGGTGCAAAACATATACTTAATTAAAACATAATTCGCCAGCAGATTTAATCGAGACATCTAGCTGACAAAAAGGTAACAGATTTTATTGAAAAGTTTCTTCTTCTGGCCGCTAGAATGCACTCGCTCTGTTAGGATTATGAAAATGAAAATCCACTGCCTGCTTCCAGTCGCCGACCGGGTCAGGAATGGAATGAATGAAGCCCCCAATCTAGCGGCGAGGATATGGACTGTGCCGGCTGCCGAGGCCTGACGCACTCCTCTGGGGCAATGATTAAATGAATGACACATGAAATGAAATGATAGTGGAGAGTGTTGCTGGAGTGAAATTTTGACAGGGAAAACCGGAGTACCCGGAGAAAAACCTGTCTGCCTCCGTTTTGTCCAGCACAGATCTCACATGGAGTGACCGGGATTTGAACCACGGACCCAGCGGTGAGAGGCCGGCGTGCTGCCGCCTGAGCCACGGAGGCTGCTCTGTTAGGATTATATTGTTCGATATTTCACAACTAGATATCACGACTAGTTTTTATATTTATTGTTTCTTGAGTACTGAGACGTTATAAAATAAAGCTTTATATGGTGCTTTTTGCAATGGAAATTATATATTAAAAAAAACGACATTCTCCACTGGAGTGACATCTTCCAGCCTTCAGTTGTACTATGCAGAAACTATAGATTCGAGCAGCGCTCTATACCGGCCAGTTAGTGAACCCAGTCTTAACGACTGCTAGGAGTAATAAGACAGTAACATTCGTTTATTCCTTGTGCACAGAGGCGTTGTTGATAATCTCAAAACTTGCAATATGGATGATTTGGAGATGGATTATTTTGTTATACCGTGTATTTAAGATTAGCCCATAAATTAACGGGTTGCGAAGTTACTTCACTTAGTTCTATATCATTCGTACACGACACAGAACAACAACGTGACGTCAGTTTCTGATCTGCTCTGATTGGCTATTACATTGCTGCAGTCGGGTAGTTGGCAGTCAAGGATAAAATTCTCGACTGCCAACTGCCAGCTATCAACTGCAACTTCATGTTGTGTATGGTGCCTATAGTATACACGGAGTCGATCGCGACTGCCGACCGAGGACTACCAACTACGGACTGCCGACTGCGCATTGTAGATGGGCCTTATTAGAGCAACGAAGTTTCAATTATTGTAAGTAGTCGGTGTTTGGAATGTTTGCTGATGAAATTGCAAAATGCTGGGGTAAATTATAAACAATGGTTTGAACGCCACTGTTCAAATCCTGTGTGCCAATTTGCACTTCAAATAGGAAGAAATTAGGAGATGATAAGGACAGAGAGTTATAACTATACCCATACATTTCGGAGAAAGTAGGCTATATGTTCTTTCCCGAACATCTTGTTTGACAATATTTTTTGAAACTGGAAAAATAAGTGAAAGTTAAAAATTCTATGAACAATTATTCTACGAGTGTTAATATTATGTAAAAATTCAACCAGTGAACTACAGTATTTCCAGTAAAGACAATTAAATTTGAACTGGATTTAATCATAAATAATGGAAATAATTTTGGAACACAGTCTACAGGACTGATAATCAGACTTGTGTCTCCAAAGATAATTGTCCAATGTGTTGGAAAATTTCTGTACATTGTGTAAATAGTAATGTGGGTCGCCACACATGAATGATGCTGCTTTGAGCATTTTTTTTTTTTGCAGTCAATTTTAAATTCAGAATAAAATGAGATAATTTTACATGATGTGTTATGCCCAGTTGAATCTCCTTCTATCCTTATTGTTGCATTGAGCCAAAAATCAGTAAAGCATTTTTTTTTATTTGATGTCGTTTTTGCGATTAGCTTTAACCCATCTGGCGCCCCGGGATATTTTGACTCTCGTGCTGACTGATTCTTGGTAAAATGCATATGTGGTCGTGCGGACTCCGGTCTAAACGGGCACAATACGATGTGCTATAGGCCACAGCGCATGATTATTATTATTATTTCAATCAAATATACATTTTCATTTTAAACTATTTTGCCTTTCAGCGTTTCCTCTAGTCTGCAAGCCTCTGTTTGCGAACAAATCACCTCCATGATCCTTTATTAGCAGTTAGCACTGCGGCTCCCTCTGCTTCAACACCTCACACTTTAAAATCGTTCAACCCTGAATCTAACCATCGCCTCCTAGGTCTACCTCTGCATCTCTTACCCTCTACAGCTGAACTCATTAACCTCTTAGGTAATCTCTTCTACCCCATTCTCTTCACATAACCCCACCATCTGAGCCGGTTCATACGAACAGCTTCATCTAGCGTGTTTATTTCTAACTTAGCCTTAATCTCTTCATTACGAGTACGTTCCTGCTATCGCTCCCATATATTTGTGGCAGTAGTATTTCGTGCTACCTTCATATTGTTAGTTGCCTCTTGCATATGTATCAGATATCCTGAATCTACCCAGCTTTCACTTCCGTACAGCAAGGCCGGTGTAAATACTGAGCGATGTAGGGAGAGCTTCGTCACTACACTAACTCCTTTACTGCAGAATACAGTGGGTTGTAACTGAGAACGCTCTGCATTGGCTTTTCAACACCTTCGACTCTATTTCCTCTCCCATACTACCATCCTGAGAGAATACTCAGTCCAAGTACTGCTCGGGTCCAAGCTCCATGAACCTGAGAGGAATATGGATCGCAGACTATGAGGAGTGATGGTGATGAGTGATGAGGGTTCCCGGTCCGTGCGTAGTAACAGAACCAAATGCATTGGTCGGTGACTCACTCACTCATTCGCAACACAACAGTGGTTTGAGAAACGGCCCTATGTTAGCAGTATTGGAATAGACAGGAATACCAGATAACACAGCGGGCTGTTGACAGGCCCTACTCTTCCCGCCTGCCACTTCACCTCACCCCGCAAGCTCACCCGTCTGCTCCAATATTTGTACCTGGCATTCTATTTTCTTGCGTTTCTTCCCGTCGTCGCCTTACAATTATTATTGATTTTATAATTAGATCTAAAGCATGCCGAAATCTCACAGAATTAATTCTCTTCCTCTTCTCTGGGGATCATCTCTAATGAACCTCACTCCCGGCTTATTATTGTGTCCGTCTTGCCACATCACTCTGTCAACAGGTGTGCAGTAACGCTGATTGCCTCACGCCACGTGTAGTTGTGGCTTGACCTGGTGCAAAATTACTGGTTGAATAATGCACATGTCACTCGGTAAAAACTACGAACATTAAAAATATTACAGCATGGGATTCCCAGACACTCTTCACTGAGATATTACAGTATGTCTTTCCGGAACAAAGCGTTTGCTGGAGGGAGGGAGTTTTGGCAAATATGGGGCAATGAAAATATTCAAAAGCCTGGTAGTCTTAAAAATGATTTACTTACTGGTATTAATCAACAAGTTAATTACATTATTTATTTATTTGAATAAATAGAGGTATAGCCGTTTAGCCACTGCACGTGGCATGAGGCAATCAGCATTATTGCACACCTGTTGATGAAGTGATGTGGCAAGACGGACTAAAGCCATGAGTGAGGATTAATAGGGGATTCCCCAAAGAAGGGGAACAGAATAGGTTCTATGTTTTGAGATTGCAGCTTGCTTAGGCGGCAGCACGCCGGCCTCTCACCGCTGGGTCCGTGGTTCAAATCCCGGTCACTCCATGTGAGATCCGTGCTGGACAAAACGGAGGCAGACAGGTTTTTCTCCGGGTACTCCGGTTTTCCCTGTCAAAATTTCATTCCAACAACACTCTCCGCTATCATTTCATTTCATCTGTCATTCATTTAATCATTGCCCCAGAGGAGTGCGTCAGGCCTCGGCAGCCGGCACAGTTCATATCCTCGCCGCTAGATGGGGGCTTCATTCATTCCATTCCTGACCCGGTCGCAGACTGGAAGCAGGCTGTGGATTTTTTCATATGGTGCTTGAAGCCATTTTTCAGTGTTGTCTTAGTTCCCTCGAAATTTAATGTCTTTCAGTCGGTCAACACGATTGTATCCAATTGTATTAGGTTTTGCCCTAATCCTGAAACAACTTACATGGGATTAATAAATACACTTGGATGACCAGTTTTGATCGTCAAGCGATCATCAGCAGATCCATTACTCTAATGCTATTAAATCTATGCCTACAAGTATTTACATACTGTCACCCATAACTTTCCTGCATCTTCACCACAAGTACAGCTGTTGGTGAAATCTCTGCAACCCCTCACCTTGCACTCCTAACCCGAGCACATTTGAGACAGCAAACTAGCCCAACACAGTAACTTAGAGTTTTGTTTGAATTGTTGTTGCTTCATTAAACAGCTGGGATAACTTTTGACATTAGCAACGTGCGCTCTGATGTGTGTGTAATGTGTATGAACACTTGGGTTATTGTCGTGTCTGTAGTAGCGTTTGTAATGTTGCTTACAATAGCCTGGCATTTATATAGGCGTCCTGGGACTTAACGAAAGGTAGCATGTCAGAAATTTCCTGGATAAATTGTAGAAAAATCGAGATAAAACAATACTCAGAATGGTCACGTCTCATATGAAGTAAAAATTACTGAATGTGCTTAGTCGTGGAAGTTTGTAACCCTGAATTTTAAAGTATGATTTTGTACATAATCTCAGCTAGCTATTCCGTTCATATTAGCCATCAATAGCTCCAAAACAAAAATAAATTTACGAGCCTTACAGTAGTCGCATATGATGTGTAACATCTGACATAGAAGAAACCTCACGTGAAATTGTTGATACACCGGTATTTTATACTATTATTGGCACAAATATTAATCTATTGTAAAAGGGAGTGTTTTACAGATATTGTAGTTTATAATACGGAACTCATTTTATTAGATGATTAGTAGCTTCCACCAGCACTGGCCTAAATAAAGAATACGATATGGATCAACTAGATTAATAGACGCGACACCGTGAAACCTTAAATTCCTTATAAACAGGTCCTCTTCATTCACAGACCAACACGTAATTTCATATGGATTCCGTTAAAATGAGTCATATTGATATGATAAATATTGTTTAAAATGATAATCTGGTAGCAAAAATATCCACCCCGTCCGGGATTCGAACCCAAGATCTCTAGATTCGCAGTCATAAGCACTAACCCCATGGATATTTTGACTACGCAAATTTTGTGCACAAGTTGGTGACTTATTTCCACGTTCCAATAATACTGCATTACGGAATTAAGTTTCATTTATATTTAGCTTGTTTCGATAATGTTCCTGCGTGAAAATGAGTTTAAAATGCCTTTTGAATAGGCCCTCTTGTGAGTAGAGAACGTATTCAGCAATAGTTCATGAAGGCTTGCTCAATTCTCGTATAACCACAACGATCATATTATATTGATGACTACATTACCGTTATGTGGGTTAATATTTGAATAGCCATTGTGCAGAAACATAATACCGGCAATGCCGACTACTTACAATGTTTGATATTAAGGCAGTTTACCATTTAAGTACTGATACGAAGACTTCGAACATGTACCACGGCATGTCATTTGTTTCAATCACTTGACACCAGAGTTCGCATGAGCGTTTTCCGTACAGTATGTCATATACATTCCACATGGCCGAGAGTACGTCATGGTATCAATTTCAAACACCGCGCGCTCATTGTTTCTCGTACCACTGCCAGCTAGTACACTTCCGTTCGATCGATCGAGCGGGCAGTGCATACTTCCGTTTTCCACCACTGCCAGCTAGTACACTTCCGTTCGATTGATCGAGCGGGCAGTGCATACTTCCGTTTTCCACCACTGCCAGCTAGTACACTTCCGTTCGATCGATCGAGCGGGCAGTGCATACTTCCGTTCGATCCACCACTGCCAGTTCGATCGTTCCGATCCACTTCCGTCCCCAATTTTCAAAATCACTCCCACAAAACTATCCAGCAACCGAGCGGAAAGATGTTACACATCAAAAGCATACGAAGAAAATACAGATTATACATGTACTGTATTAACTAAAACTTTGCATGCTTCATTTGAAAATGTAGGGAGTTATTTACAGTAGCTGCTTTTAAGGTATCATGAATGAAAGTGAAGCAGAAACATGCTAGAGTCGGGCTCACTAATTACAAATCTTGGAACTCTTTGGGGACAAAAAATCCTCTTCTCCATTAGACTAACGAGAAACTCTATGGTGAATATATTTTATCACATGGCTACTCGTGCATTTCTTATCTCCGTCCTCCACAGAATTAAAGGCGATGTACAGTTGCGAGATTATAAAATGTGTTATTGTTAACTCATTTTAAGAGCTTGGGGCATCTTGGTAATCTGCCCCATGTACTTGTGTGTGTGTAGAACTTGTCTGATAACGTGTATTTATGTGAGGACTGCACTAGTGTGTGCAGCTGCATTGGGGACAGGGATGAGGTAGCTGTCCCGGGACTTGTAATGAGGTACTCTCCTGACATTTGCCTGGAGGAGGTGTGAAAAAGTAAAATTCCGGATAGCCACTGTCAGCTTCGGATTCGAACCACTGATCGCTGAACTTACTGGATCTACCCATCGCTCTCCTGATGCGCGATTTAACAAACATTACTACGCCAGAGGGTCTTATAAATGAGTGGCCACTATTTTTATAAGAAACACCTCGTGGACAGGCTACCATCCTTGGTTTTCACACGTGAGGTCCAGGTTAGATTCCCGACGCTGTCAAACAAATTTAATTCTGGCCTGATGGTTGGAACAGGGTTTTCTCAGCCAGAGAACTGAAATTAAATGTTTATAATTATACACCGAATCAATACGGATATTTATGGCATTTGTTTCCAATGGCAAATGTGTTTGCATTCTATGAGAGAACTGAAAAGAGATGGATTTCGACTCCCATCTGAACCATCCCAGAAGTGTTCTTTCCTGGTTTCTCACTTATATTCTAGGCAAATCCCGGGATGGTTCCTAACTTAAGGCCAAAGCCACGTCCTTCCCAAACCTAGTCTCAATTATAAACATACACACTACTACAGTAATCACTATAACAAGGGTTATTGGACACATCCTGCACACACCCTCGTACACACTGCTAAATAACCCCGACGTCGCAAGCCCATATATAAATTAACAAGGAATGAAGCTTGTAGTTTCACGTGACCGTTAATATCGCGATCATGAGCCACATGACCTTAATTTTTACATGAAATCCAAACCACAGGACTTGATATTTCACTTGGACAATCTCACATGCATTAACCGGGCCTTTGTGAGAGACAAGCAGCTTTACTACTGCACCACCACGCCCCCATTATTATTTATTTATTTATTTAGCGTATGGTAACAAGTTAGATACATATACAAGTACAAATATACACAGACATAAACATGTTTCTCGGGAGGAAGATTTAATTTTATTGCAATGTCCAGTTGGGTAATCCACTGTATGGCTTCCTCTGTTGGTTCCAGAAAGTCATTTGGGCTACCTGTATAGGAACGTCGCACACGTTCACTTGCAATATGGGGGATTGTTTATTGAGAGGCACAACAGTCGCACTCCAGTGATGTATTATATTTCCACTTATAAAGGGCGTCCCTACATCGTCCACGATTTGTTCTCACCCGATTCAGTGTGGTCCAGATGATGTCCATTAGGAAGATGTTCACCAGAAAAGATGTTGTGTAGGGAACTGTATGTGGCAACTTTCCAGCGACTTCTCCATTCTTCCAAAGGGTAGAAAATCCCATCGGCCAAAGCGACAGCATCACGCAATGATGGATGACGTGTCTTGAGCCTCGGTATCCTGCGAGCGGGAATGTCATCCAGAACGGGCAATTGAGGGTTCATTTCAATCTTCCAGTACTCTCGTATGAGAGCATTTGATCTTCTTAAATCAGGCGGCATTATGCCTGACAGAATTGGAAGCCAATACAGAGGTGTGGGCTGGATAGTACCCGATATTAACCGCATCCTAGTGTTTAGTTGGGTATCAATGAGTCTTGTGTACGAGGTAATTAGCCCCCATATAAATAAACAACAACATTTTATAAGTAACGCAGTGGCTACCATTCTTGCCTGTGATCGCTAAGGTCCGAGTTCGAATCCCGGCTATGCCAAGGTATATAGTTCTTGTCTAAGGCTGGAACAAGGTTCACTCAACCTCGTGAGGCAGGACTGAGAAGAGGTGGGCTGATTCCCACCTCAGTCATGCCAGGAATGCTATTCTACGGTTCCCCACTTGTACTACAGGCAAATTGTACCTGAATCACGACCATAGCTTCAGCCATCTCCAATCACCATCCTAATTTTAAAAAAAGTCCTCTCGGCACGCCGGAAGGCGGAGGTAGATTTCACCGGGCATACTTGGGGATAGGCGAAAATAGACAGAATATGCAGGTTTTCGTAGAAGGATCAGACCTCATTTATTGCGAGACAGTATTTTATAAATGGAGCTTAATTAAGTTTTTTTTTCGTCCTTTTATGCATATTTTAAATTTTTTATTGTCTTATGGGGACGGTAACCTTCTTGTCATTTGGGGTCCATTTTAGGTAGATTTCATTAGAAAGCTAACTATTGCAATGGGTACCATGTTTCGACTTCCGGAAAATTTCGACATATCTTCGCGTTTCACATCCCCCAGACCCCAAAACCACCGTCAGTTCAAAAGTTTATATATAATTTATGTATATATGTATCTATTTATCTATATATATATATATATATATCAGTTTCTTGTGGACACGATAACTGCCGTAATTTTGCACCAATCACTTTGAATTTTTTACATAATATCCCTACAAAATCTCGGTCGAGTTCGTTAATGGGCAAAATCGGTCGAAGGTGGTGAAAATGGGGGGCTTTTTTCGAAAAAGTGAAATTTCGCTATAACTCTCTTAATACGTGAAATATCGAATCCATTCAAAGTTCATAATATGTGTCGGATAAGTGCCAAAAATTTATCTCAAATAAGTTTTTTGATAGCACCAACCATTGACCAAAGGGGTGGAACAAAGTGGTTTTTTCGGGAAACATTAATCATATCTCTCTTAATAGGCACAATATCAAAACCGTACAAAATGGAAAATATTCCCCTAATAATTACCTAAATCTTTTGTCTGAAAGAATTTTTGATATGACCCACCATTACGCCAAGGGATGAGAAACATAATTTCGGAATTTAAAAAAATGCTAAGTGCCATCAGAGGTTACCATAACAACGCTTTTAAATTGATAAGGGATGATCTATCAGAGGTTGCCAAGACAACGCCATTGACGAGATCACATTCATTTTTAGCCTACTTTTCACATTTTGCAAAAATGAGGAAAAAGTAGACTTATGAGATCGATCCGGGAAAATGTGTGTCTGTCTGTCTGTCTGTCCGTCTGTCTGTCTGTCTGTCCTTCTGTCTGTCTGTCTGTCTGTCTGTCTGTCTGTCTGGCTGTGTGTGTGTGTCCCCTATCAACTCCTAAACGGCTGCAGCAATCAAAACCAAATTTAGTATGAGTAAAGATATGCACCGGAATATCTCACGTCGATATTTGAAAATGATGTCAGTGCTACCAACTGCTGAAAATACGCACTAGAAATTTGAGCTCCATGTTGGATATCTTGCAAGGTATGCATGGGAGCTATTCCAAAATTGGCACACATGTAGATAAGACTATTTCAGTTTAATTTCCAGGAGGCCAACCATGACAGTGTTACCAAAATAATGTTAAGCCTTCTGATAGGTTCAATGTTTAAATGCATATAACTTCTACACTATCAATTGGATTTCAACCAAATTTTGTGTGTAATATCTGTACATAAACAGATATGACTGAGCGTATTCTTAAGGCCACCAGGGCTGCCAACTGTTAATAATTGCTCTCTCTATTTTTTCATCCAAATACCTATATATCAGAAGGTATGCAAGCCACCAGCTTTAAACTATGCACACGTATATTCTGACATTTTAGATTAATTTCGAGTAACTTATATATGTCAGTTCTACCAACATGATTATAAACCTGCTGATAGTACCAATTTTTAAATACATGTAACTTCTATACTATCAGTTGGATTTCAACCAAATTTCGTATGTGCTATGTGTACCATAACAGATATTACTATTAGTATTGTTAAGAACAATTAGGGCTGCCAACTGTTAATAAATGCTGTCTATATTTTTTCCCCTAATATCAATATATCAGAAAGTATGCAAGCCAACAGCTCTATACTTTGCACACGTATAGCACCTGACATTCTAGATTAATTTGGAGTAATTAATACAAGACAGTGCTGCCAACATGATTCTATGCCTGCTGATATGTCAAATTTTAAAATACTGTGTAACTTCTATACTAACAAATGTATTTCATCCAAAATTGGCACAAAAAGATATCATAATAATTCAGATTATTTCTGACCAGCACACGCATGACATTATTGCCAACATGCTTTTACGCGTGCTGATAGATCCAGTGTCTAACTGCATGTAACGTCCATTGGACTTCAACCAAATTTTGTATTCTGTACCTTAAGAGATGGAACTAAGAATATATTCAGTCACTAGGGCTGCCAACTGTAGTGCTCTATTAGGCTACATTATACCAGGTATATTTTGAACTAATTAGATATTTCGATATTACCAACTTAATTTCGTCATTATTCTAGATAGGTTCATATACTGTAGAATAATCATTGGCATGAAAAGTAGGCTGTATAGTTCTTCACGGAACTTCTTGTTAGCCTACTTTTCACACTTTTCAAAAATGATGAAAAAGTAGACTTATAAGATATATCCGGGAAAATGTGTCTGTCCTTCTGTCTGTCTGTCTGTCCTTCTGTCTATCTGGCTGTGAGTGTGTGCCCCCCCCCCCCCCCTATCAACTCCTAAACGGCTGCAGCAATCGAAACCAAATTTAGTATGAGTAAAGATGTATACCGGAATATCTCAGGCCCATATTTGAAAAAGATGCCAGTGCTACCAACTGCTAAAAAACGCACTAGAAATTTGACCTCCATGTTGGATATCTTGGATGGTATACATGGGAGCTATTCTAATATTGGCACACATGTAGATAATACTATTTCAGTTTAATTTCCAGGTGGCCATACATGACAGCGTTGCCAAAATAATTTTAAGCCTTCTGATAAGTCCAATTTTAAAAGCATATAACTTCTATACTATCAATTGGATTTCAACCAAATTTTGTATGTAATATGTGTACATAAACATATATGACGGAGTGTATTCTTAAGAGCCACCAGGGCTGCCAACTGTTAATAATTTCTCTCTATTTTGTATCCAAATATATCAGAAAGTATGCAAGCCGACAGCTTTAAACTATGCACACGTAAATTACCCGACATTTTACATTAATTTGGAGTAACTTATATACGTCAGTTCTACCAACATGATTCTAAGCCTGCTGATAGGACCAATTTTTAAATACATGTAACTTCTATACCAACAAATGGATTTCATCCAAAATTGGCACAAAAATCTATAATATTTCAGATTATTTCTGACCAGCACTCGCATGACATTGTTGCCAACATGCTTTTACGTGTACTAATAGATCCAATGTCTAAATCCATGTAACGTCCTTTGGACTTCAACCACATTTTGTATTCTGTACCTTAGGAGATGGAAGTAAGAATATATTCAGTCACCAGAGCTGCCAACTGTATTGCTCTATTAGGCTAAATTATGCCTAGTATACCTTATTTCGAACTAATTAAGACATTTCGATATTACCCACTTAATTTCGTCATTATTCCAGATAGGTTCATATACTGTAGATTAATCTATGGCATGAATCTTAATTTTAAGAAAAGTAGGCTCTTTAGTTCGTCACGGAACTTCTTGTTCCATCTGACTATGAGGGAAGCGGGTAACTGGTAGCATGCTGAACTTCTATGCCCAAGGTGCTGATTCAAAGCCGGACAAAGTCGCCGGATTTTCTAAGAGCGCTAAAATCCGTCAGCCTGCTTTCCTTCGGAGGGGAAGTTACAACGTTCGTTGCAAGTTGCTGGTTGCGGTGGCATCTAGCAGCCAAGTTCACAGCTAGGTGTCGTTGACGTTAGTATTTGTTACAAAATTAGGTACTACTACTTAAAATTGACCGTCTGCAGACCTTACCTGAATTACAGACTAATACAGTCATCACAAATAACACCGTTTATCTGACAGATTCTACACACACCCAATGTACACGGGGTTACATGACCACCTTGTCGCAGCCCCTAAACTGAGGAACCAACCAACATCTCTGCGTGTGATAAAATTTTGCGTGAAGAAGTAACAGACTGTTAGATAGTTGCACATTAGTTCCAAACCTTGCATAAGGACAGTGTGATCACAAGTATAAAAATTAACCCCAAATGACAAGAAGGTTACCATCCCCATAAGACAGTAAAATGTTAAAAGTACGCATAGAAAGACGAAAAAATGTTAACTAACCTCCAATTGTAAAATACTTTCTCACAATAAATGAGGTCTGATCCTCCTACGAAAACCTGCATATTTTGCCTATTATAGCCTATCCCCTAGTTTGCCCGGTGAAATCTACCTCCGCCTTCCGGCGTGCCGAGAGGATTTTTTTAGCCTACTTTCGATTTTTGCAAAAAATGAAAGTAGACTTATGAGATCAACACAGGTGAAAAAAGTATGTCTGTCTGTGTGTGTGTATGTGTGTGTGTGAGTCTGTGTGTGTGTGTATGTGTGTGTCTGTGTGTGTGTGTACTCTGAATGTTTGTCCCCCCCCCCCTATCAATTCAAACACGGTGAATGAGAATTGAACGAAATTTGGTACAAAGGTAGCACTAGCAAAGGACACCTCAGTGTCATGTTTTATATCGCCGCCATCTTGACGGAAACGTAATGGCGGCCACACAAATGTTCAAAGCTTAAATCAAATTACGATTAACCTAATCATCCGATCTCTACCAAATTTTGCAACAACATACCCTTATAGAGGAAGCATCCATTGACGAAATGAATAGGTCATTAGCCTAATAGTTTGCGGATGGCGGCCATCTTTGTGTGAAAATCAATTCCCCCTATTAATTCAAACACGGTGAAACCGAATGGAACGAAATTTGGTACAGAGGTAGCACTAGCAAAGGGCATCTCAGTGTCATGTTTTATATCGCCGCCATATTGACAGAAACGTAATGGCGGCCACACAAATGTTCAAAGCTTAAGTTAAATTACGACTAACATAACCATCCGATCTCTACCAAACTTAGCAACAACATACCTTTATGGAGGGAGCATCCTTTGACCAATCTAATAGGTTATTAGCCTAATAGTTTGCGTATGGCGGCCATCTTTATTTCAAAATAGATTCCCCCTATTAATTCGAACACCGTGGAACCGAATGGAACGAAATTTGGTACAGAGGTAGCACTAGCAAAGGGCACCTCAGTGTCATGTTTTATATCGCCACCATCTTGACTGAAACGTAATGGCGGCCACACGAATGTTCAAAGCTTAAATCAAATTACGATTAACCTAATCATCCGATCTCTACCAAAGTTTGCAATTACATACCTTTATGGAGGGAGCATCCTTTGACCAATCTAATAGGTCATTCGCCTAATAGTTTGCGGATGGCGGCCATCTTTATGTCAAAATTGATTCCCCCTATTAATTCGAACACGGTGGAACCGAATGGAACGAAATTTGGTACAGAGGTAGCACTAGCAAAGGGCACCTCGGTGTCATGTTTTATATCGCCGCCATCTTGACTGAAACGTAATGGCTGCCACACGAATGTTCAAAGCTTAAATCAAATTACGATTAACCTAATCATCCGATCTCTACCAAATTTTGCAACTACATACCTTTATGGAGGGATCATCCTTTGACCAATCTAATAGGTCATTCGCCTAATAGTTTGCGGATGGCGGCCATCTTTGTGTCAGAATCGATTCCCCCTATTAATTCAAACACGGTGAAACCGAATGGAACGAAATTTGGTACAGAGATAGCAATAGCAAAGGGCATCTCAGTGTCATGATTAATATCGCCGCCATAATGACAGAAACGAAATGGCGGCCACACAAATGTTTAAAGCTTAAATCAAATTACGACTAACATAACCATCCGATCTCTACCAAACTTTGCAACAACATACCTTTATGGAGGGAGCATCCTTTGACCAATCTAATAGGTCATTAGCATAATAGTTTGCGGATGGCGGCCATCTTTATGTCAAAATTGATTCCCCCTATTAATTCGAACACGGTGGAACTGAATGAACGAAATTTGGTACAGAGGTAGCACTAGCATAGGGCACCTCAGTGTCATGTTTTATATCGCCGCCATCTTGACTGAAACGTAATGGCGGCCACACGAATGTTCAAAGCTTAAATCAAATTACGATTAACCTAATCATCCGATCTCTACCAAATTTTGCAATTACATACCTTTATGGAGGGAGCATCCTTTGACCAATCTAATAGGTCATTCGCCTAATAGTTTGCGGATGGCGGCCATCTTTATGTCAAAATTGATTCCCCCTATTAATTCGAACACGGTGGAACTGAATGAACGAAATTTGGTACAGAGGTAGCACTAGCATAGGGCACCTCAGTGTCATGTTTTATATCGCCCCCATCTTGACTGAAACGTAATGGCGGCCACACGAATGTTCAAAGCTTAAATCAAATTACGATTAACCTAATCATCCGATCTCTACAAAATTTTGCAACTACATACCTTTATGGAGGGATCATCCTTTGACCAATCTAATAGGTCATTCGCCTAATAGTTTGCGGATGGCGGCCATCTTTGTGTCAGAATCGATTCCCCCTATTAATTCAAACACGGTGAAACCGAATGGAACGAAATTTGGTACAGAGATAGCACTAGCAAAGGGCATCTCAGTGTCATGATTAATATCGCCGCCATAATGACAGAAACGAAATGGCGGCCACACAAATGTTTAAAGCTTAAATCAAATTACGACTAACATAACCATCCGATCTCTACCAAACTTTGCAACAACATACCTTTATGGAGGGAGCATCCTTTGACCAATCTAATAGGTCATTAGCATAATAGTTTGCGGATGGCGGCCATCTTTATGTCAAAATTGATTCCCCCTATTAATTCGAACACGGTGGAACTGAATGAACGAAATTTGGTACAGAGGTAGCACTAGCATAGGGCACCTCAGTGTCATGTTTTATATCACCGCTTTCTTGACAGATACGTAATCGCGGCCACCCAAATGTTAAAAGCTAAAATGTAATTACGACCAACCTAATAATCTAGTCTCTACCAAATTTTGCAACACCATGTCTTTATGTGGGAAACATATTCTGACCAAACTGCAAGAACATCAGCCCAATAAATTGCAGATGGTGGCCAAGTATGTGTGCAAATCGATACCCACTATCAATTCAAACACGGTGAAACCGAATTGAACGAAATTTGGTACAGAGGTAGCACTAGCAAAGGGCACCTCATATTCATGTTTAATATCCCTATAGCACGTTGTATTTCAACAAGCTACTACAACCAACATTCAATCATACTCCTTGAAAAGGACAAAGAGTTATAACAATACCCATGCATTTAGGAGAAAGTAAGCTAAATGTTCTTCACTGAACATCTTGTTATACTTGTGGTCACACTGTCCTTATGCAAGGTTTCGACACTGATGAGTAACTATCTAACGGTCTGTTCCTTCTTCACGCAAAATTTTATCTCCCGCAGAGATTTTAGTTGGTTCCTCTGTTTAGGGGCTGCGACAACGCGGTCATGTAACCCCGTGTACTTTGGGTGAGTGTAGAATCTGTCTAATAAACGGTGTGAATTTTGATGACTGTATTAGTCTGTAATTCAGGTAAGGACTGGAGACGGTCAATTTCAAGCAGTAGTTCCTAATGTTGCAACCACATACTACCGTCAACGACATCTAGCTGTGATCTTGGCTACTAGATGCCACTGCAACCAGCAACTCGCAACGAACGTCGGAACTTCCCCTCCAAAGGAGAGCATACTGAGGTATTTTTAGCGCTCTTAGAAAATCCGACGACTTCGGCCGGCTTTGAACCCGCGACCTTGGGCATAGAAGTTCAGCATGCTACCAGTTACGTCACCGAAGCCGCTTCACACTTAGACGGATGGAAAACTGAATGTGATCTCGAGCAAGTGCGTTGTCATGGCAACGTCTGATGGCTCATCCCTCATCAATTTAGTAGTGTTGCCATGGCAACCTCTGATAGCTCTTGGCATCTCTATCTCTATATATATAAAAAAGAAAGTTTGTATGTTTTTTCTGAATTTCCACGGAAATTTGCGATATTTGCGCGTTTCAGGCTATTTTATGACGGATGCGCGCAAAAATATTTTTTTTGTCTGTCTGTCTATCTGTGTGTCTGTGGACTACTTCTACGAGTCCTTATAACTTGAGAACGGCTGGGTGGATCAACGTAAAATTTGATACAGATATCCATCAGAGGCACCACACTAATCATTGATGTAACTCTTCTCCGTACCTCTCACAAAAGGGGCCCTACCCCCTTAAAATACATGCTGAAATAGGCGTAGAAGGGTGAAACAAAGCTCATTTTCAGCCCCTCAATGTGAGAAACGAAACTCGGGGGCCCTAAGACCAACAGTTTTTGAGATATTCCCAGAAAACTACTTTCACTTAATAAATTAATGAAAGAATGCATGGCTTTTCTACGAAAATTTGACATATTTGCCCGTTTCAGACTGTTTTGTGACGGATGCACGCAAAAATACATTTTTGTCTGTCTGTCTGTGGCCAATTTTTTGTGTCCTTATAACTCGAGAACGGCTGGGTGGATTAACGTAAAATTTGATACAGATATCCATCAGAGGCACGACACTAATCATTGGTGTAACCCTTCTCCGTACCTCTCATAACAGGGGGTCTACCCCCTTAAAATACATGCTGAAATAAGCGTGAGACAAAGCTCATTTTCAGCCCCTCAATGTGAGAAACGAAATTCGGGGGCCCTAAAAGGACTCCGAAAACCACATTTTAAGGCCCTAAAACCAACAGTTTTTGAGATATTCCCAAAAACTAATTTCACTTAATAAATTAATGAAGGAATGCATGCCGGTAACAATGGCAACAGAATCTCAGAGGTCCATCTATTTCTGTAAGACGCAATACAATTCCATTTATTACATTACTGTGAAGGTTTGCAAACGGCAATAAGGTTATAACGGATCCAAATTTAGCTGAAATATTCATCAACACATATAATGCGCTTAAGGGGTCAAGGGGGTAATCTAGATTTTTTAACGCGATTTACACGTGCGGGTATGGTCTGGAAGGTCTATTATATCCCTATCCCTATTTTGTTATATTATTATTATTATTATTATTATTATTAGTATTATTTTTTAATTATTATCATTATTATGGCGTACAACGAAGAGACAAAGCTCATTTTCAAACCGTTGGGGTCAGAAACAAAACTCGGGGCCCCTCAAGAGCCGTAAAGGGTCCCCGAAAACTATATTTTAAGGCTCTAAACCCAACAGTTTCTTAGATATTCCCAGAAAACTAATTTCATTTAATAAACTAAAGAAGGAACGCAAGCCACTAACCATGACAACAGTATCTCAAGAGGTGGCATCCAACTTTCCATCTATTTCTGGAATAAGTAATGCCACTCCATCTACAGTATTACATTTCTGTGAAAGGTTGCAAATGGAGTACCCTAGATTTTTTTCACACGACTTACACGTGCGATATGTCGTACAGAAGGTCTATTATATCTCCAAACATCAACATTATTTTCAAAAATTCCTGAATAGAAATAGTAGACTGTTTTTTGCTGATTTTAGGAATTTGGGTCATTGGAGGCTAGAAACACTGAATTTTCATGCACCACAAGCCTTTATAATTAAAAAAGGGGTCTTCCTGTAGTTGGGCACTTGACACAACGGTTAGGGTCAGTTCGTATGTGACGTGTATTGCGATTCTTCTACGAAGTTTTCAATTTTATTTTCACGCCAGGAAGAACACGTTAGGTAAATTTAGTTTGAGAGCACATTTTAACTAATAATTTTTCTTTGCCAACAAACAGGTTCCAAGCCCCTAAACATTGCAACAGTAGCTCAATTGATAACATCTGGTTATTAATACCGAAGACCGTTCGAAGAATGGGTACTCCTGCTAGTTTTTTTTATAATTCCGAAATCATTTTTCTCATCCCTTGGCGTAATGGTGGGTCATATCAAAAATTCTTTCAGACAAAAGTTTTAGGTAATTATTAGAGGAATATTGTCCATTGTGTACGGTTTTGATATTGTGCCTATTAAGAGAGATATGATTAATGTTTCCCGAAAAACCCACTTTTTCCCACCCCTTTGGTCAATCGTTGGTGCTACCAAAAAACGTTTCAAACATAATATTTTGGGCCTTATCCGACACATAGTATAAACTTTGAATGGATTTGATATTTCAAATATTAAGAGAGTTATAGCGATATTTAACCTTTTCGTAAAAAGCCCCCCATTTTCACCCCCTTCGACCGATTGTGCTCATTAACGAACTAGACCGAGATTGTATAGGGATACATATTCTGTGAAAATTTCAAAGTGATTGGTGCAAAATTGCGGTAGTTATCGTGTCCACAAGAAAGTGATATATATACATATATACATATATACATAAATTATATATAAACTTTTGAACTGATGGTGGTTTTGTGGTCTAGGGGATGTGAAACGCGAAGATATGTCAAAATTCTCCGGAGGTCGAAACATGGTACCCATTGCAATAGTTAGCTTTCTAATGAAATCTACCTAATACGTAGAATAATGCAGCGACCTCAATAACACAGGTTATCGGACACATTTTACACATATCCAATTACACGGGATTATTTAACCACGTTGTCACAAAACCCTAAATAAATAAACAAAACTCGTAACTACATTAGTGAACCTTCTACAGGTAAGTTAATTATTCCTCAGAAAGACTGCAAAACGCCCCTTCTAAACCCTAGTAAATCTTGATGTATCAGGTAATAATAATAATAATAATAATAATAATAATAATAATAATAATAATAATAATAATACTTGTAAATCGTATGACCCCTGCCATGAGTGTAGATCTTTTGACTTGGAGCCATTTAGGCGACCAACTCGGTGATTTCGATATTCCGCTTATACTGCCACCTAACATAGACACAATAATATTTGTTTTACGTCCCTTGTAACTATTGCGGCATTTAGAGACGCCGGAATTTTGCCCCTAAGGGCATCTTTAACATGCCTGTTAATCTACTGACACGGCTCCCTCGCATTTGCGCACCCTCAAATGCCAGCTGACTGCGCCAGGATTCGATCCTGCAACCTTTGAAACAGCAAGCGAGAACGTTACCGCTAAGCCACGCAGCCAGCTATCATAGAAACAGTAATTATATTTGGCAACCAGTGGTTGAGATAATATCATAAATCTCGATTATTTACTGTCGCCCCGGAGGTCCGGGTTTGATTCTCGTCTCTGGCGAGGAATTTAATTATTGTTCGAGGCCTGGGGGCAAAACTGAGAAGAGATTGATTCGATTCCCGAATCCGCTAACTTGGAAGTGATTTTCCGTGATTCCCCACGTCTACTGCAGGGAATTTCCGAGACGGTGCCTGACTTAAGACCGCTGCCGCTTCTTCCAAAATCTCACCTGAATTACACACTACTGCAGACACCATAATAACACAGATATTAGACAAATTCTACACACGCCCAAGTACACGGGAATAAATGATCACGATATCCAAGCTCCTCGAATAAAAAATCAACAACAATAAACTACTTAATTTATCCTATTCGCCAAATATGGCACGAGAGGTCTTTTACGATTAGGCGTTGTATAACTCGGAGTCAGTGTTGTCAACCTTAGAGACATAAGCAAAGTTTCGAAGTCATTTTCCTGTGTTACCTGTACTAATTGTTAGTTGTAGCTCTTCAGTCTGTCAACATGAATTCGCCCAAAGACTGGGCGGGATACAATGTATATAATATATGAAAAATAAGTAAATAACACTCCTGGAAAAAAATACACATAGTAGTTATGATCTCTATTAACCGACAACGGTAGCTACGCTCGCTAAATCGCAGCTTTAGCCCATGGGACCAAGATCTCTGCTGACTCGGTAGACGTGGGTTCGAGCCCCGCCGTCGGCCGTTCTTGAAATGGTTTTCCGTGGTTTCCCATTTTCAACTCCAGTTAAATCCTGGGACGGTACCTTCTGACAGGCCACGGCCGCTTCCTTCCACAACCTTGCCCAGTTTCATTCATCTTCATTTATTTCAATTCTCATTAACTCCTCTCATGAGGTTGGTGTCGGGAAGGGCATCCGGTCGTAAAAACCATCCGTCACATATAATTTCATTGCATCTCATCCCCAACCCCCTTGATAACGGGAATAATAAGGTGTAGATATACGTATATACAGGGTGTCATTTATGTACTTGAGTACCCTTAAGGTGCGTGTAGGGGATCAGTATAGGATCAATTTGAGATAGGGAACCTGGGGTCGGAACGGCCTCCTAACCCCAGAAAACAGGTTTGACTTTAGGTCATGTTTTCGTTTTTGATGGCCAATAGAGACATTTTTATTTTTGACTAATTATTATGTTGGTTGTTAAGCTTTAAGTTTCTGTTTTCAATTATGCCGAAAGACATTTTTGAACGGAGTACGTTTGGTTGTTTAGCTTCAATTTGTTTTTGTTACATTTTGATGACAAGTCTAAGAGTTTTAGGTAAGCTTACGAAGTTTGTACTAAATAAAGCTGCATTCCTCTTGCCTATCGATAGTTCCGTTGTCTGTAACTACTACAGAAACACATGTAACTTATTGATACTAATAATCAAAAGGCAATTAATTTATAGAAACAACGAGAGTTTTAATAAAGCAACACAGAATAAACACGCACTGTGACTACGCCCCCTCTTTCCACTCTAAAAATAAAGAAAAAGAAAAAATGAAGGCATGGCACCCCAAGAGAAACGAACCCGGAACCACCGGGCCACCGCACCTCGCCGCTATCCTCTCGGCTACCGCAGCGTTGAGCAGTGTTCGCGCTTGACCACCAAGTAACATATGGCTTTACAGGAGCGTCCAACCCCTCGTCCACGTCGTGGGAGACGGGCAACGGCACAAAGTAGGGGATTGCCAGTAGGGGCGAAGTACAGTGGGGACTTCGTGTGCCCTGGGACCGTTACGGTAGCTGTGAAGGTCCTACAGGAACCCTGAAAAGTGACGGCTAACGGGGCTCTGGTGAAGCTACGATAGGCCCAGCAAGCCAGTAGTGGATTAAACCAAATGCTTTCAAGAATGGAACGAGCCTCGGACATGATGGATATAATAGACGACGACACGGCTGTAAACACGGACTAAGATTTGGAACTTTAAACAAAAGAACGCTGACGGGGAAGGTGGAGGAGATAGTGGATATGATGGAAAGAAGGAAGTTGGATTTATTGGGATTGGCAGAAACAAAGTGGAAAGGGGAAGGAAGGAGAGAACTGAGAAAAGGCTATAGACTGTACTGGAGTGGGAATGAAGAGGGAAAGAGGAATGGAGTGGGAGTAGTAGTACGAGATGGTTTAAAAGAAGAAGTGAAGAGAATAAGTGATAGGATGATGAAAGTGAAAGTAGCACTGGGGGGAGAGACCGTAGAAATAGTGCAAGTGTATGCTCCACAAGTAGGCTGCGCCTCTGAAGAGAAGGAGGAGTTTGAAGAGGAATTGCAGAAGCAGCTGGTAGGAAGAAATATGATTGTTATGGGGGATCTGAATTCCCATGTAGGAAGAGAAAGACAAGGGTATGAGAGAGTCCTTGGGCCAGAGGGTTGGGACGGAAGAAATGAGGAAGGAAAGAGACTATAGGACTTCTGCCAAAGGAACAGCCTGCTAGTTGGGAACTCCTGGTTCAGGAAAAGAGAGAGCCACACAATCACATGGTACAGTGATGACTTGACCAGGAAGTCGGTGGTAGACTATATACTGTATGAGAAAGAATTAAATAAGAACATCACGTACATCAAGGTTATACCATCGGAGAACCTGGATAGCGACCAACGATTGCTGGTAATGAACCTGAGAGGGACTAAGGCGAAGAAAGGGACTGAGAACCAGGAAAGACGTATAAGGATATGGAAACTGAAAGAAGGAGATAGAAGGGTCGAGTACCTCAAAATGGTGAAGGAAGGAATTCCAACAGACGAAGAAAGAGGGGTGGAAGAGGAATGGGCTAGATTTAAGAAGACACTAGTAGGTGCAGCAGAAGCAGTATGTGGGACAAGTAGTAAGAAGAGGTGGAAGGAAACACCATGGTGGAATGAGAAGACAAAAGAAATAGTAAGGGAAAAGAATAGAGCCTTTAGGAGGTGGTATAAAAATAGGACGGTAGAGACAAGGGAAGTGTACCAGGAAAGAAAGAAGGAGGCAAAGAGAGTAGTGGCTGAGGATAGAAGAAAGTGGATGGAAGAGTGGACAAAGATGATGAAGGAGGAGAGTGAAGGTACAAAAAAGGTCCTGTATGGGATGATAAAGGATAAGAGGCAGAAGGATCCTACGGATTATGTTAGAATGGTGAACAAAAGGGGACAAGAGAAAGAAAATAGGGAAGAACTGAAGAAAATGTGGAAAGAATATTTTCAAGAACTGAACCCAAATGGAAACCACGGCGAGGAGGAAGAAATCGGGGAAGAGGTAGATGAACTGCAAACAGAAAAGGACTTAACATGGAAAGAAGTGGAAGATGCAGTGAGGAAGTTGAAAGGAGGGAAGGCACTGGGTGTGGATGAGTTGAGTGTGGAGATGGTGAGAGCAGCAGGAGAGGTGAGGATACAATGGTTGTACAGAGTGATGAAGACAGCATGGAAGGAAAGGAAGACCCCAGAGGACTGAAAAAAGTGAATAAATGTCCCGATCTTCAAGAAAGGCAGTAGAACTGAATGCAGAAACTATCGGGGAATAACACTGATGAGTCATTGTGCAAAGACGTTTGAGAAAGTTTTGGAAAGGAGAATTAGGACAGTGATAGAAGGAGGGATGAGGGAAGAACAACATGGCTTCAGAGCAGGAAGGTCCACAGTGGATTTTTTGCTGTAAGGCAGTTACAAGAACAGCACTATGAGTATGGAACAGATCTACTGATGGCCTTCCTGGACATTGAGAAAGCATATGACACTGTATGCAGAAACAAAGTATGGAAGTCCCTAGAGGATAGAGAAGTAGAAAAATGGACTATAAGGAGGATAAAGGAGATTTACAAGGGAAGCGTGAGCTGTGTGAAAGTGGGAGGAGAGAGATCGGACTGGTTGGGACAGAGAAACGGCCTGAAACAAGGAAGTGCACTGTCACCGTTACTTTTCATTCTGGTGATGGATGACATAATTACCCGAGTGGCACAAGTAATTGGGGAAGGAAAGATGAAAGCAATGGTGTTTGCAGATGATTTGATGATTTGGAGAAACAAGGAGGAGGAGGTACAGGAACAGTTGGACGTGTAGGAAGGAATAATACAAGGGTATGGGATGAAATTTAGCACAAATAAGAGTGAGATGGTGATCACAACAAGGAAGAAGGAAAGAACCACAACAGGAATAACAATTGGTGGGGAACAGCTGAAGAAAGTGGAGAGTTTCAAGTATCTGGGAAGCCTGATACATGAGAATAGAAGAAACGATAGAGAAATAAATGAGCGGGGGAGACAGGCAGAAGCATTCCAGAGGAGTGTGAGAAGCATATTATGGAGCAAGGATGTCCCTCAGAACAGCAAAAAGATCATATATCGGACGTACTATGTCCCTATCCTGACGTATGCCTCGGAGACCTGGGTTATGAAAGGAAGGGAGAAGAGCAAAATACAGTCCAGTGAGATGAGGTTCTTGAGAAGCAGTATTGGAGCTACAACGAGGGACAGAATAAGAATTGAGAGGACCAGAGAATTAATGAAGGAGGAACCATTACAGGATGGTATAGAGAAATCTAGACTTAGATGGTATGGACATGTTAAACGAATGGAGGAGAAGAGGATACCCAGGAGGATACACGAGACGAAGTGGGAAGGAAAGAGACCAAGAGGGAGACCGAGATACAGGTGGCTGAAGGGGGTGGAAGAAAGCGTGAAGAAGAGAGGAGAAGACTGGACAAGGGTGGAGGCTGAGAGATGGTGGGAAGACAGAAGACGTTGGAGAGGCTTGTGTTCCAAACAGACCCGGCCAGTGGCTGGAAACTGTGCAAGATGATGATGATGACAGGAGCGGAGGGCCTGAAACAAACCTGTTTTCTGAGGTTAGGAGGCCGTTCCGACCCCAGGTTCCCTATCTCAAATTGAACCTTTATCCATCCCCTACACGCCCCTTAAGGGTACTCAAGTACATAAATGACACCCTGTATATGTACATACATACACAGTTATGATCTCTATTATATTGGGGCAATTTTTAGGAATATGCGTTTCGACCTTCAAGCGGTCATCTTCGGATCCTGATCACTGAGTTGAGTTTTAAATTTATATACCATGTACATAAGTGGAGCGTGATGGCTCAGTGGCTTAGCTGCTCGTCTTTCACCAGGACGGCCGAGGTTCGAATCTCGGTGACAGCGGGGTGGAATTTTCAAATGAAAAATCACGCGGCGTCAGGAAGGGCATCCGGGCTTAAATCTCCGGCCAAAACCAAAATGAGCCTGGTGGGCTCCAGCGATCCCAATTAATTGGGAAAAGCCGAAGAAAGTTTTTTATTCGTTGTCTAACTACATAAATGTTGTAGCTCGTACACTGCTTGAAGTTCAAAACGCGTAATCCTAAAATTGCCCCATCAAAATAGTGATCATAACAAATAATACGAGTACATGTAGTTTTCTATCCAGGATTATTATTTACTAATTGTTCATCATACTAATATATAAAAATGCGATGGTGTGTGTCTGTCTGTCGTCCTGTCTGTTACTCAATCACCCAAGAACCACTGGTCCGATTGAAATAAAATTTTGTATGAATGTAGCTGATTTACCAGGTTTACACACAGGCTTCTTTTGATTTCGATATTTTGCACTATTTAAAATTGGCGACCATTTTAGTGACGTCACTACACCCTTTGGTTTCAAAATTTCATATTTCCATTTCAAATAAAAAGAGAACGCTAAGAAATAGCAAATTATTGTTGGCACATACTGAGCCCGAATAGCTCATGCTGGTGATAGCTTGTACGAGAACCATGGAATTTATTATGTTCGAGAGTTATGAACGCATCCCAGAGGCATGCCACCACATCAGATGTTCTTTTAACTTTGTTAAGAAGCTATGGATAATTACTCATCATGATTAAAGAAGTTTTTCTTTAATGTGCAATCTTGAATTTATAATCAGAAGTCATACAGCCTAATTAGCCACATTTTCATGGGCTTATATTTTTATTTATGGTTTACAACCAAAGGTATATCGCCGCAGACATGCGAGAGGAAAGAACATAGTTGCTAAATGACTCGGAAGTGAGAGAACTGAGCACTCCTACTTCCGTGAAGGAATGACTCTAATCTGAACTCGCATGGCGAGCACACGTCATTTTTGAAGGTCCAAGTTGACCTGGTATTAGCAACGTCGTTATCAGGAATCTGATTGTTTAACACGACCACAGTATTTATTTCAGCACGAAGTGTGCTTGTGACGTGAAATAGTCCGCCGAAAATCTTTAAAGTGTGATATTTTACAAAGTGTGAAGTGAACGACCACATGGTTTCAGCATGCTAAATGGCTGACCAGTGTGACGATAAGTGATTTGTTTACCAGTGATACACGAGTGAAAATCTAGTCGAAATATTCATCAGTTCATGTGCAATATTATTGAGCCGTGCGAAAGCCGAAATTAATACGGCTAAGATTAAGCCGATATAAGCAGATAAAATATCTACCACGTGCGAAGAGTTAACTTCAGTGAAGGGACAGGTGCTTTGTGTCCAAATCTAGCTTCTGTGATTAAGCAGACAAGGCCATTCTTTGAATATAGTCTGCTATCTGTAAAGTGTAAAAGCAGTGAATTTAATACGTTAGAAGCAGTGTCTACAATTCTATGATTAAACCTAGATGCCTTCATTGAACCACGTGCTGAGGCATAATTGTACTGTTCTAAAAAGAAGATGATAATGGCTCAAATACCCAATGGGAGGAACGCCTAACATCTAAGCCACACTACGACCATGGAAAAGGACCTGTGGATAACCATGCTTATAGCCAAGCAGCGAGAATATCTGTGGATTACCAGGATAAAAGGAAAAAAAACACTCAATCCTTGTGTCTGGATGAAGTAAACTGCAAATAGCTGTGAGTCATGATCTTATAATCTATTTATGTACGGTGGTTGGTCATGGGTGGATTAGTTTGTAACAGCCGTTACGTTATTGTCAGTCATCAAGGTAGGGACTTTCATTCTTTTTGACCACCTTCTATGGTGATTTCACGCTTCAAAATGCTTCATTGCATTTCGATCCTGGACAGAGAGTTAGACACCGACTTGTGTGTTTTTCACACGGTGCAATATTGTTTATCAAAGGTAATTCCGCATAACGGAAAATTAATTTCGTCATTTGTTACAGGGGCATTATTTTAATTCAGTTCTAGCTGATTATTTTTCATGTTTTCTGAAGTCCCCCTTTGGTAATTATTTTGTACGCCACTGAACGTTTATTATTTAACATTTGAGGACGTATCGTTTAGGCATGGAAAGTCTCCAGCCTACATTGTTATTGTAAATTACATTTTTCCAAGAGTGAGCAGTTTGCCACCAGAATTAAAATGAATTCACATCGTTGTAAATGAGTCAAGCAATGTATTTGACTTAATCATAATTCCTATTACACGATAATCGTATCATTTCAATTATTTCCACCAGAGGTTAAGGTGTGAAACTCGTATAAATACTCATTTAAACGTACCTAGTACGCTGTGCATATTTTACTGTGAGCTGCAGTGGTGATACACACTTTCAAAGACTTTCAACAGGAGAGAGATAACTTTCCGTTACGTTTCTTTGGTTTTCAGAAGCCAAACATATCATTCTTATTGAAATTTATTCGTCTTTAACGACATTCTACCCTTTACTACATGTGTATTTTAATACAGAGTGAATACTAGGATCACTCATGAAACCTTGATTGTAAATCTAATGGTTTTTGAATCAGTGAAAGATATTTCTTTGAGAAATCACTGACACGCTGTAACGTGTGTTACAGGGCGCTCGGAAGCATGATGACAGATTCTAGCCCAGTTCGCACCTGTGACATTGTCCAAGGTTACTTACGATCTCAATTGTGAGACAATTGACTAACGACTTTATTTAATTTTCTCTAGACCTTGCTAGGAATGTTCATTACGAGCCATGTTTGCTGATCAACCGTGATTAAGTATCGATTTTTGTAAAGATTGTTCTAGTACAGGGGTACTAATAAGTAATGCTTTATATTTCGAAATATACTCGCAGGTATTTGTGAACGAGCCCAATGTATTATTGTCATGATTCATATTGTTTTGAGTAACCATTTGATAGGTTTGACAGTTAAGGCCATTGTTTATTCTCACTTGTAAGTGAATGATTCTTTTCCGTGTTTTTGATACACGAAGTTGGGTCGGTTACCATGTTTATGATAGTGTAGGCTGGCAAATCTATGTTACAGAACAAGTTTGTCCGAGGAGGAAAGGTAACGGTCTCTTACGAGCACCGATTGTGTTATTGTTAACGTGCGAGCCACGTGTTCTTTGGTGAGGTGTGCCCCGAGATGGTAGCACACTCATGCGAAGACTTGCATTTGGTCAACTATCTCAATAATAAATGGACTCATAAATCTACGACATTAAACTTAGGACTAAATCATGAACATCAGTTTATTTCCTAAACCTACGATGCTAATACTACAGTTAATCTTTAATCGTTGTTAAATCTTGATCTTGTTTCTTTTAGTCGAGCGGACCATTGCATTGAGCTTTAGTTTGTTCTTACTAGTAAGCCTAGTAGATGACACTGATAAACCTTTGACAGAGATCGCACGCGAACCAAAAGTTAAGAACTTGTGGGCCGCGACTCGATCAGGAGAATGCTGTTTTTGAGCAGTTTGGATTCTCATGTTTAAATACACTGATAGATGACAGTGGATAACAAACAGTTGTTCATCTGACTGAAGGCTGGAATAACAAGATGATTATTTGTGTTTCAATTTATTTATTCATTGACATGTTATCCCACTGTTTAACCTACTGTTTCTTGTAATGTAATATATTTGTTGTTGTATATAATTGTAACATTGTACTGTAATGATGACTGACAGTCATTAGATTTTGTTTAGTTTGTTTATCATGGACGTCTAACGCCGTTGATCAGTTTAAAGCAGGGTTCGTTCGAATTCATTAAATCGTAAATGCAAATATGGGATGGTACCAGTCATTTAACTTTTCTGTCATGTTTGACATGTTGTGCTGACATGATGTCATCTTCTCAGAAGCATCGTCTATTCGTGTATAACCATTTTATTGCGGTACCATTTCCCCAGCATTGATTTTAGCCTACTTTTCACATTTTGCAAAAATGAGGAAAAAGTAGACTTATGAGATCGATCCGGGAAAATGTCTGTCTGTCTGTCTGTCTGGCTGGCTGTGTGTGTGTTCCCCCCTATCAACTCCTAAACGGCTGCAGCAATCAAAACCAAATTTAGTATCAGTAAAGATGTGCACTGGAATATCTCATGACCATATTTGAAAATGATGTCAGTGCTACCAATTGCTGAAAAAACGCACTAGAAATTTGAGCTCCATGTTGGATATCTTGCAAGGTATGCATGGGAGCAATTCCAAAATTGGCACACATGTAGTTAATACTATTTCAGTTTAATTTCCAGGAGGCCAACCATGACAGTGTTGCCAAAATAATTTTAAGCCTTCTGATAGGTCCAATGTTTAAATGCATATAACTTCTACACTATAAATTGGATTTCAACAAAATTTTGTATGTAATATCTGTACATAAACAGATATGACTGATCGTATTCTTAAGGGCCACCAGGGCTGCCAACTGTTAATAATTGCTCTCTCTATTTTTATTGTTTTTATCCAAATACCAATATATCAGAAAGTATGCAAGCCAACAGCTTTAAACTATGCACACGTATATTCTGACATTTTAGATTAATTTGGAGTAACTTATATACGTCAGTTCTACCAACATGATTATAAGCCTGCTGATAGTACCAATTTTTAAATTCATGTAACTTCTATACTATCAGTTGGATTTCAACCAAATTTCGTATGTGCTATGTGTACCATAACAGATATGACTGTAAGTATTGTTAAGTGCAATCAGGGCTGCCAACTGTTAATAAATGCTGTCTATAATATTACCCTAATATCAATATATCAGAAAGTATGCAAGCCAACAGCTCTATACTTTGCACACGTATAGCACCTGACATTCTAGATTAATTTGGAGTGATTAATTCAAGACAGTGCTGCCAACATGATTCTATGCCTGTTGATATGTCCAATTTTAAAATACATGTAACTTCTATAATAACAAATGGATTTCATCCAAAATTGGCACAACAAGATATCATAATATTTCAGATTAGTTCTGACCAGCACACGCATGGTATTGTTGGCAACATGCTTTTACGCGTGCTGATATATCCAGTGTTTAACTGCATGTAACGTCCATTGGACTTCAACCAAATTTTGTATTATGTACCTTAAGAGATGGAACTAAGAATATATTCAGTCACCAGGGCTGCCAACTGCATTGCTCTATTAGGCTACATTATACCAGGTATATTTTGAACTATTTAGATATTTCGATATTACCAACTTAATTTCGTCATTATTCTAGATAGGTTCATATACTGTAGAATAATCATTGGGATGAAAGGTAGGCTGTATAGTTCTTGTTAGTTTGTTGTATTTAGGACCTGTCGAGGGGGTTCTACGTTAAATTAGGAGTTGTTTGTTTTCTTTTTGTTTATTAGCTACGGAATAGCCGTTTTGTCCAAACCCTCCGACCGTAGGACAGGGGTTTGGCATTTTAAATAAACAAACCATGAGTATGTCTTAAATCTGGATGTAATTATTTAGCAGTTTGACCTTTTGGGGGTACATTTCTTTGGGTGTCTATGACAATCACTGTGATGGGAACCTGATCCTTAGGGAAGCAGAGTCTTGTGCCGGCTAGTCCCACAAGGAGTGCATTCCGATCCTCTCCGGCAATGTGTCTCCAGGTAGGGGTCATCTGGGAGGCCACGATACAGTTGGTGGTAACCAGATAACCTCGTCCAACGGGCACAATACGAGCTATAAAATTTAATTTTCTATCCGAAAGGTCCTTATTTCTATTCATGTATCTCCAACGGTTAGCGGGTAAAACCTATAAAACACGGTCAGCGCCGAGCGGTGCAGTATATCTCTCTCTATATAAAAAATGAAAGATTGTCTGTTTCTTCTGAATTTCTACGGAAATTTGAGTTATTTACGCGTATCAGACTGTTTTATGATGGATGGGCGCGAAAACATTTTTTGTCTGTCTGTGTGTTTGTTTGTTTGTTTGTTTGTTTGTTGGTTTGTTTGTTTGTCTGTGGACAAATTTATTCCCTTACAACTCGAGAACGGCTGGGTGTATCAACGTAAAATTTGGTACATATATCTGTAGGTGCAGGAGACATGATTTAGATAGCTGTGGACATGATATAGGTAGCTGTGAATAATAAAGAAAACAAACAGTAGAAAAAGAATATATATATATATATATATAGTTAGCAGTGCCTATAATGTAATCTATGGAGAAATACTGATTGTTGTTGATCTGTTAAAATAAGTGATTGAAAATAAACATAAATAGAATATTCCCGACGTGATTCGAGAAATGACTGAAAATAGTGATAATGAAGCGCGAACGCCTAATGGCACTACCAGTGAAGTTGAGGTTAGTAAAGAGTTTGTTAAAATTCCACCGTTCTGGGCCGATAAACCAGAAATTTGGTTTTACCAGATCGAAGCACAATTTGCGATTAACAGGATAACCTCTGAAGAGACTAAATTTAATTACTTGGTTTCGCAATTAGAACCGAAATATGTGGAAAACAGATGGGACATCATTAGTAGTGATAACTCCTGTAAATATGCCGCGGCAAAAGAAAGATTCCTAAACATCTTCAAAGAAAGTGAAGATAAGAAAATAAAGCGATTAATGACAGGAATTGACTTAGGGGACCTCAAACCAAGTCAGCTGCTGCGCAAAATGCAATCTCTGGCAGGCGCAGATATTTCAAACAAAGTCTTAAGGACACTATGGCTAGACAAACTTCCAAACTCAGTAAAAACCATATTGCTAGTTAGTGATGAGGAATTGGAGGAAATGGCAATAATGGCAGTTAAGTACTGGAAATAAATCCACGTACTGATCTGTATAGTGCCACAAAACTCCCAAGTCAGTGCTCTTCAAGTAGCAGTGCAACACTGGATGAAATCGTAGCGAAGATTATCGCATTGGAACAACAAATAGCAGCTATCCCAATCGGAAGACATCACTCACAAGCAACACATCGTAGTCCCAGGCGAAGTAGAAGTCGCAGCCGCTCAACCAGAAAATTCAATCCAGATGGGAAATTGTGCTACTATCATTTTAAATTTGGCTCAAGATGCTAGCCAGATAAATGTAAACCACCGTGCGAATGGAAGAATCCGGAAAACGAGAAACAGCAGTAGAATTAGCGGCAAGTTCTGCTGCAGAAGGTCACGAGTTATGCCGCAGATCCCGGTTATTTGTGAGAGATAAAGAAACGGGAGTGCAGTTCCTTGTAGACAGTGGAGCGGATGTTTCAATTTGGCCAGCAACAAAGCATGACAATGTAGATAGTTCCTATAAACTGTATGCAGCCAACAATACAGAAATACCAACCTGTGGTATCAAAATATTGACTGTGAACTTGGGACTAAGGCGAAAATTCCAGTGGCCATTTGTGGTAGCTAAAATAAACAAAGGCATAATTGGAGCAGATTTTCTTAAACAGTTCCATTTACTTGTGGACCTGCATAATAAATAATTAATTGACGGTGTAACTCAGCTTGGTGTTAAGGGCGAAGTTACAGTCATTCCAGAATGCGATGTTATTAGCTCTATGAATACAAATTTCAAATACAGTGACATTCTTGCACAATATCCAAGATTAACAACACCAAACTTAACCTCTACCCCGATAACACATGATATTAAATGTCAAATAGTTACCAACGGCCAACCAGTATTCTCAAAAGCCAGACAGATCCGAAGAGGGTCCAGATTGCCAAACAAGAATTTCAGTTCCTGTTGGATAACGGGATAGTTCGACCACCAAAATCTCAATGGGCGAGTCCACTGCACATGGCTAGTAAGAAGGATGGGTGGTTACGACCTTGTGGTGACTATAGAAGATTGAACGAGAGGTCAATTCCAGATCGCTACCCAGTACCTAGAATAGAAGATTTCAACACATCTTGAAAGGAAAAATTGTTTTCTCAAAAATCGACTTATTTAAAGCATATCACCAAATCCCAATCGCCGAAGAGGATAAGTGCAAAACTGCAATAATAACTCCTTTCGGATTGTATGAGTTCAATGTCATGAGTTTTGGGTTAAGAAATGCTCCATCCACCTTCCAGAGATTCATAAATGAAGTTTTCAGAGGTTTGGATTTCACATTTCCTTATTTGGACGACATTCTGGTAGCCTCCACATCATAGCATAAGAATCATCTTAAGTTGGTTATGGACAGGTTAAACAAGTATGGCCTTCGAATAAATATCCCCAAATCAGTGATGGGCGTAGGCAGAATAGAGTTTCTAGGGTACCCCATTACAGCTGAGGGTACTAGACCTCTTCCTGAAAAGGTTCATTCAATCTTGAATTATAAACTGCTTGAAACAGTGCATGAACTCCGCACGTTTCTCGGCATGGTTAACTTTTACCGCCGCTACCTCAAAGATGCTGCCAAAACACAAGCAGTACTCCATGAATACCTAAAAGGAGCAAGAAAGAGAGACCGCAGAAAAATTCAATGGACTGAAGAAGCGAAACAGATGTTTGAAAAATGTAAACAAGAGTTATCAAATACAACACTCTTATCTATTCCTAACCCAGACAATCTATTAGGTCTGTTTACAGACGCCTCTGACATTGGCATTGGATCTGTGTTGCAACAATATGAAAATGATAGTTGGAGACCAATTGCCTTCTACTCAAAGAAACTGAGCGAAACACAGAAATCTTACAGCACATATGGCAGAGAGCTTTTTGTCATTTACCTATCAGTGAAACAGTTCAAACATCTTCTGGAGGGAAGAGATTTCACCATCTTCACGGATCACAAGCCGCTAATCTATGCATTTATACAAAAGAACGAGAAAGCATCACCAAGACAATTGCAACACCTCCATTATATTTCTCAATTCACTACCAATATTCAACATATTAGTGGTAAACACAACATTGTAGCTGACACTCTATATCTAACGGAAGAAATCTCTGTGATTGATTACGATGAAATTGCGAGAGAGCAACTGCGAGATGAAGAATTAAAACGGCTGATGGAAGAGAGTAAATCACTGACATTCAAGAAGTGCGCGTTAACAGCGGGTAAGGCAATGTGGTGCGACATCTCAACGAATAATGCAAGACCATTTATCCCAGAGTCATTCAGCAAACAGATGTTTCAACAGATCCATAACTTATCACACTCAGTTGTAAAATCGTCAGTGAAACAGACGACAACTAGGTTCATTTGGCCGAATATAAAATATGATGTTCGAAAATGGGCCCAAGCTTGCATCCACTGCCAGAAAAACAAAGTAACAAGACACACACAGTCTAAATTAATTTCATTTCCAGAACCTGATGAAAGGTTTAGTGTTGTACATATAGAATTAGTTGGCCCACTGCCACCATCAGATGGGAACATTTTTTGTTTAACATGCATCGACCGCTATACCTCTTGGATGGAAGTCACCCCAATGCAAAATATCACAGCAGACACAGTTGGTAAATCATTCTACTCCAATTGGATTGCAAGATTTGGAGTCCCGAGTGTAATTATCACAGACCGTGGACCACAATTTGAATCCGAACTTTTCAAGAAATTAGCAGTGTTGTGTGGTGTTAAACTGAAGCACACTACAGCCTACCACCCACAATGTAATGGAAAGATTGAACGACTACACCGCACCTTAAAAACTGCCATCAGAGCACATAATTCCCATAAATGGACAGAGGTTTTGCCTACAGTGCTTCTTGGGTTGCGTGCAGCCCTAAAGAGCAATTCTGACTATTCTATTGCACAGATGGGCTAGGGTAAGACTATTAAGCTACCTGGAGAGTTTTTTGAAATGCCATCAACAACAACTGACCCAGACACCTTCGTCTCCCACTTACAAAATCAGATGACAGCACTTAAGCCTATTCCAGCTTATCATAAAACTACCAGAAGTGTATTTGTTCATAGAGACCTCAAGTCATGTACTCATGTCTTCTTGAGGAATGACAAAGTGAAGAAGCCATTGACACCACCTTATGATGGTCCTTTTCCTGTTGAGAAGAGATATGAGAAATTCTTCACACTACTAATTAAAGGCAAACAAGTAAATGTATCGATAGACAGAATAAAACCAGCCTACATCTTGGCACCAGATGAAGAGAACCCAGATCCTTCTCCTGTTTCAAGCCCAGCCAACCATCAGCAAGACACTGCAGTACCACCTCATGCCTTTGCGAATAAAAAGGACACTACCATCATCAAGACATCACACTCTGGACGTACTGTGAGATTGCCAGTTCGTTTTCAGTAGTGCTTACATTTATTTAATTGTATTGTTAGTGTATGGTAATAGTTTTACTCCTTCTTGAACAAGCGTAACTATGTTACTGGTGGGGGAGTGGTGTAGGTGCAGGAGACATGATTTAGGTAGCTGTGAACATGATATAGGTAGCTGTGAATAATAAAGAAAACAAACAGTAGAAAAAGAACGAACATATAGTTAGCAGTGCCTATAATGTAATCTATGGAGAAATACTGATTGTTGTTGTTCTGTTAAAATAAGTGATTAAAATAAAAATAAATAGAGTATCTATAAATCCTTCAGAGGCACGACACTAATCATTAATGTAACACTTCTCCGTACCTCTCATAAAAGGGAGCCTACCCCCTTAAAATACATGCTGAAATAGGCGTAGAAGGACGAGACAGAGCTCATTTTCAGCCCCTCAATATGAGAGACAAGACTCCACATTTTAAGGCCCTAAATCCAACCGTTTTTGAGATATTCCCAGAAAACTAATATCATTTAATAAACTAATGAAAGAATGCAAGCCTGTAACCATGGCAACAGAATCTCAGAGGTCCATCTATTGCTGTAAGACGCAATGCAATTCCATTAATTACATTAGTGTGAAAGTTTGCAAACGGCTAGAAGGTTATCACGGAACCAAATTAAGCTGTAAAATTCATCAGTTCGTATAATACGCATAAGGGGGTCGAGGGGTACTCTAGAAGTTTTTCACGCGATTTACACCTACGGGTGTGGTACGGCAGGTATATTATATTCCTATCCCTATGCATTATTATTACAGTATTATTATTATTATTATTAGTAGTAGTAGTAGTATTATATTATGGCGTACAACGACGAGACAAAGCCCCTCGGTGCCAGAAACAAAACCTGGGGGCGCAAAAGAGTCCTCTAAAACTACATTATAAGGCTCTGAAACCAACAGTTTCTGAGATATTCCCAGAAAACTAATTTAATTCAATTCAACAAACTAATGAAGGAATGCAAATCGGTAACTATGACAACATTATCTCAAGGGGTGATATCCAACTTTCCATCTATTTCTGTAGGAAGCAATGTCCCTCCATTTATTACATTTCTGTGATAGTTTGCAAATGGCTCTAAGGTTATCACGGAACCAACTTAGACTGTATAATTCATCAATGCTATTAAGGTGATCAAGGGGTAACCTAGAATATTTTCACGCAATTTTCACGTGCGACATATAATACAGAAGGTATATTATATCTCCAAACAGCTACATTATTTTCAGAAATTCCTGAATTGAATCACCATTTTCCGTGGCTTTTAGGAATTTGGGCCATTTGAAACTAAAGAACCTGAATTTTCATGGACCACGAGCCTTTATAATTTATGAAAGGGGCCTTCCTGTGTAAGGGGACCCAACACAACGTAGATGGACAGATTTTATGTGACGTGTATTGCGTTTCGTGTACAAGGCTTTCAATTCTCTTTCACGTCAGGAAGTACACGTTAGGTGAATTAAGTTTGAGAGTACATTTTAACTATTCGTTTTTTGGCGACATACGGGTTCATCGTAAGGCTGATTTTGTTTCATACTGTGTGGTAGATATACGCATATTTGGATATCTGGGTGATATGTTGTAGACAATCGAATTGTCTGGCTGTCTTTCTGTGTATCTTTATGTACGCCTATAACTCGTGTTCGGATGCTTGCTGCATCGTAAAATTAGGTATGGTATCCATGAGAGTCAATACACCAATCATTTATAAAACACTTCACTGTACTTTTCATACAGTAGAAAGGTGGATATAGGGAAATACTTCTCAAAATACATGCTAAAAGAGGCGAAATATAAAAATTATCCTAGAAGGACGACCAAAGGATATGTTGTGCTTCTCAATGTGAGATACAAAATTCGGGAGTCTCTAAAGGGTCTCCGAAAACCACATTTTAAGGCCCTTAAATTAACAGTGTGTGTGATATTCCCAGAAAACTAACTTCGTTCTGATAAACGTATGAAAGAATGACAAACCGCTAACCATTGCAACATTAGCTCAATTGATAATGTCTGGTGTTAACACCGAACACCGTTCGAAGAACGGGTACTTCTGCTAGTATATTATACTGTATAGCCTACTGTACATTGCACCCGCCCAGTCTTTGGGCAAATTCGTGTTGACTGACTGAAGAGCTACAGGTGACATATGCCTACGCATTTGAAATGTTTTCTCCATCGTAGAAATGACCTTAAATCGCTCACCACGACCGCGATCACACGGCAAAAGACAAGACGAATTGCTGGAATTTAATTGCTTGCCCGTGAGGTCAATAGCCTATACTACTTTGACATTACGTTATTGACTTCTAATGTACGTACAGTCCACTCGATACGTGTTTTTACAGTTACTGGAAAATTACTGATGCCGTGCTTGACAAATCACTCCTTAATAATATAACACAAGATGGCGAAGCTCAAGAAAATGTTTTTGTTTTGGTATGACATGTGGATCGATTGTGAAAGTCATTCCAAGGTCAGCATACTGTAGTGAGAACGCTGGCATTGAGATAGGTAATATTAGGTGAAACAAATACAAACAGTACTGTATTTAAAAAAGAAGCACTGTCAGGTAACCGCAACGCATTGCGTGCAGAGACAATACCTTTGGGCCCACAGTTTTTTGAGGTACCAAACAATCTCTATGTGACTCCATGTTTTACGAGTACATAATTATCTTCCCTCTAGTCTACTGAATAATGTGCACCTCGTTTCTTCTTGACTATCACCGCGGAGGCCTGGGTTCAATACCCGGCTCTGCCAAGACGTTTAATTCCGGTCTGAGGACTGGAGCGGTGTACACTCAGTTTCATGAGGCAAAATGTAAAAAGGTGGGTTCGATTACTACCTCAGACATCCTGGAATTGTCTTTCCGTGTTTTTCCATTTCTACTCCAGGCAAATGCCGGGATTGTACCTAACTTAAGGCTATGGCCACTTCCTAACATAATCCTACCTAAATACACACACCAGCACATACATCACAGTAACACAGGTTTTCAGACAAAGTACACGGGGCTACATGACCACGATGTCGCAAATCCCCTAAATGAATTAACAACAACATTTACTGAATACTTAACGTTTGTTGTTACTTCTCTGAAAAATTGAAAACTTGATCATCAGCCCTATGAACTTCAGAGTATATTAAATCTGAATAATAACTGTGTTTTGTTGTGTCCGTTAAGGAGTGTGTATTAGGATCTAGTGTCAGGAAAGGTGCCTCGGACTTGGAATAAGGTACCATCTTGTCATCTACTTATACTGAGAGTGGAAAACCAACAGCGGAACATCCTCAGGATGGCCACTGTCTATGCTGGGATGCAAACCTTGGATCTCCGAACACACAGCCATCCATCTCAGTCGTAGAGGGTGTCTTATTTAGACCAGTCAGTTACGTTGGGACTGCGTTTTGGAAGGAAGGACACAAGTAAAAGTAGTTAATGTATTGTGTGCCTACCTCTCATTATCCCCTTTTATAAGGGATCAGGTATGAGGCGAGTTGAGTTCCTGTGTGACGATCATTTTTACGGTCGAATGCCCTTAATGACCCCAACCTCATCAGAGGGTTTAATGAGAGGTAGCGGCTTCGGTGGCGTAGTTGGTAGCATGCTGAACTGCTGTGCCCGAGATAGCGGCCGAAGTCGTCGGATTTTTAAGAGCGTTAAAAATCCTTCAGAATGGCTTCCTTCGGAGGGGAAGTAAAGCCGGCGGTCCCATGTCATAGATTTATGGCATGTAAACGAACCTTCCTCAGACTAAACTTGTGTGAAGCTAAATTGTCAGGTTATATTTCGTCAGAACGCTCTATCAAAGTTCCAACGTTCACCACTAGGTATCATTGATATCTGGAAGGGAAAGTTCGAACTACTTGAAATCAAACGGAACTTGTAGCTCACCCTAAGAGTGTCCGCTGGAAGGAGCTACAGACTCAGGCGAGCCGAACATGTCCTCGGACACTCCCGACACTAAAAGCCATACGATAAATAAATACATAAATGAGAGGTAATAATAATAATATCGTATGGCCTCGGGTGCCGGGTGCAAGCTTTGTAATTTGACACCCAGAGGACAGCTTGCATGTCGAATTTCGTTGTTCCTTGAATCACTATGAAAGTCAAGGAGGTTAGATATCTAAGCTCCTTGAACACTATAGCGCTTTCTAGTAGAGATTTGAGGAACGTTGTGTTGGCGGAAACTCCCGAGATTAATTTTACCATTATGAAGACGGCCTACTGAATTCAAATGGGTTCTTTGACATGCCAACATCGTATGACATGCGTGTCGTATTTTTGACGCCTTTCAAAAAAATCGCTTACCACGGCCAGGAGCGAACCTGCAATCTTGGGGTTAGTAGACCGACACGCTATCCACTCACCCACCGTGGCAAGCAAATGAGAGGTGACATCAATTATCATGAATGAAATAGGGCAAGGAGTTGGAATGAAGCACTCGCAGCCTGTTCGATGGCACCGTCCAAACATTTTGTGTACATAAGAAAGTTGGAAACCACGAAAGGTACAATCACTCCCCACGACCACGATAAGTAGCTGCAGCAAGTACGGATAAAAGATCTTCAAAAATGTGTCGCATCGAAGACTGATTACAATTTTGTAACACATAATTTCCAAATTGTATCTCATTAGGCCTGTGTGGTATTAGGTTAAAAAGCAATAAATTGTGTTGTAAATAAAATACAACACAAAAATACATTGTGTTGAAATAAGCTATGTTGTATAATAAAATTTTATTTCATAGAAATACTCTGCAAATGCCATTATCAGAAGCGTAAAATAACAAGTTCTGAAACATAAATCGTTCAAACTTACTGTGTAAATATATTTTGAAAGAGCAAAATACTTTCCAATGCTGCATAAGAAGGCGGCAATCATTGAAATCGAACTCAGCTCCGTCGCTAGCGCGCTGCGAGATAATTTAAAGCCGATTGCGGGTGGGTAGGCAACCCATTTTATAGTTCCGTGTAGAATAGGGATGTATAGAACTAGCACCGACAGAGCGCACTGCTGTTGTACTGGGTAAGCGCACGGCGCTCTTCATTTGTCTCCTGTGTTCTCATGCCGCTAATATGTATGAATTTAAGTTGTTTAAATTGTTATTTTCGTGACTATGCCGAGCTATTGCAGTGTTCCTCTTTGAAAAAAAATCAGGGAAGCCCGTTTTCGTTTCACCAATTTCCACAAAATAAAGAAATGAGGAAGAAATGGTCACATGTTATCAGAAAGAAAAATTTCGGTGAGAAAAATCTGACCGAATATATTAAAGTGTGTTTCCATCATTTACAACCCAATGACTTCACGAAAACTGTGTTGGATTAGTGTGACTTACAAAGGGAAATAATTCCTGTTTTGTACCTATAAACTGATTAGACATTTCGATAACAACCACTGAATTTATGCGTTTGTATCTGAAGGTGAGAGAGCAAGATAAAAACCGGGCGCTGTTCCATCGCTTTTTCCGTGGACCACGAACACAACAAAAAGAATTATTTAGAAAGAGGCCATACACAAGAAAATTGCCGGATTATCACGATAAGCCTACAAAATCGGAATCTGCAGAAATCATCTCCATTGAAGTACGGGAAGAAATCGTCAATATACACGAAGAAATGAAAGTAACATTTCTGACTCCCATTTTCAAAGACATCAATAGGCTACTCGGTCAAATACTTCAAGAATAAATGTCGCAACATTACCAGTCACAAACGTATTATGGTTGGTTTCTTGAAATCAGAATTAATCGTCAACTTCCATCTGCCCGACGGAGAATGTGGTAGCGACTGACTTCTACAGTACATTCTTGAGACATAGTCAGATGAATGGAAACAGTTCGTGGCTCTAAAGCAGGGATTCTCAAACTTTTAAAAATTTGTACCCCCAAGTCCTTTTCCAGGGGGAAGGGAACGATTCTTATTGAGAAATTGACAAAATTACATAAGAACCAAACGTTGCGATGCATTTTCGAGGTACACATTACCGGTATCAACTTTCTTTGATTATGTTTACCTTAAAACACGACAGTTTCATGTAAGCTATCAACCTAAAAAAAATACATGAATCGAAGTCTGTAAGCAGGGGGAGCAAGTGAATATTTAAATCTCTGTTTATGATTTAAGTCTTATGGAGATATATTTATCAATATAGGCCTACAATACTCTAGTAATTGTAATCTTTAGGAGAAAGCATGCTGATTCATATTCATAATTTTAAAAATAAAGCGTGTTAGAATTTTGTTATTACCGCTGTAGGCCATTAATTCTTCCTTCCTCCCGCTAGTTTTAGTGTCTCTATTCCGTAGCTCATTTTGCAGCTGTTTAACGCTTAAACGCTGAAAATCGTCCATAATATATTAGGAGATATACCTATAGAATTAATTAATATAGTCTTGGAGTAAAATTAAAGAAGATATAATTTACTTTAGCTTAGAAAACTCGGTCACAATTTATACATTCTTCGCAGCTGACTGGGAGAAACATAAGACGATCGCCTTGCGCTTACCCAGTACTACACGAGCGCTATCTGGCGCTAACTTTCTCCCGCTACATCCCTATTGGGAATGGCTGTACATACGTGGTTAATTGATAGAAACTCGGAGCCCATATGATATGAGTAAAGCAGTAATACTATTAGCCTTTTGAGGAACGAGTGCTTCTGCGCCAGCGTTTGTTGAAGGTGCCAGCTGGAGGTTTACGGGACGAGGAGGTGGGGGGGGGGGGGGGGGGGCACAGCGATGACGGAGTGCAGTCCCCAGATAAGTCAAGCAGCATTGCGTGTGCCACTTGTGTTAAGCCTTAATTATGAACTAGCAAACCCGTGCAAGAACTCACGCGTATTCTACTGGGTTGTGTCACTGCCATCGTAATGTCCAAGCCGGTATGCAGCAGCCGTGACCACGTGGTCAGCTGATCGACAGCGTGGGAGATGTAAAGGCCATTCGCTTAAGGGACACTGGGACTGAGTTTTCAGCATATTTTATTAAAAAATTCAAATTTTCGATTTTGACATATTATTGTACCCCTGACCATAACGGATCAATTAGCGGTATCATTTTCCACATTTCGCCATTTTTTGAGGCACGGCGAGACGTTTAAATGCCGGCCGCACTGCCATTTAAACGCCCGTTTCTCTTGGAACATTAACCTGTACACGCATTTATGCATTTTTATCGGTGTAGTTTGAATACGGATTTGAAATTCCCTCTGTACTACTGGCTCTGCATTGTGCTACTATCTACAGATGAATATTGACACTATTTACTACGTAAGCTTTACAAATACTTTAAATGTTTGAAAATAAGTAAATAAATAAATATCTCAAACGGTCGCCATGATGAAATTTTGCATTTATATTGTATTTTCTAATTTCATGAGAGTTTCTAGTCGCTTATAGAATGACAGTAGATGCACAATTTATCTTTATTTGATATTTGTGTTGACTTTAGAAGTGTACGAATGGTCTACCTCTGTTTATAAACAAGTTATTGGATGGTAGGCTAGTACTCTTTCGAAATTTATTGTGTTTGTGAAGTTATTAGGAGGGCACACACACATCACACACGACCAAGGTCACAAAGATGAAGAAGGAGGCTGCAAGACAGAAGAAGGAAGGTGTTACTTATGCTGCAGGAGAGTTCTAATGGGTAATTTGAGTGGAAATATTAAAATATATGCATGTTTTTAGAAAAATGCTGTTTTCTCGGTTTCACATTTTCTGATGTATAAAATCTAGTACGCGTTACAGATGTAATGCAATTTTCTTGTAAATTAACATGCATGTTCCTTAGTACTATATCCACAAACGTGTGCATTACTTTTTGGATTGCAGTTCTGGTTTGCCTGTAAAAAAAATTTAACCTTCAAATTTCAAGAATTTTACAAAAAATAAACTTCATTGGGGGAAAAAATTATATCTTCATAGTAAACAATACAATCTTAAAATCGATGCACTATTTTATTTGTATAAGAATAAGGTACTAGAAAAATAAAAATAAATTGTGCTATCTACATTAGTTTGACGCGCTTGACATTTTGAATATTTGAATAATTTGCATATAAATATTGGAAAATAATTAATTTCTATGCGGCTAGTGAAGCTACATTGATCAAATTTGGTGCACATGTTTATACTACCGCATACTACCAGCAAACAAAATATCAAGATTGTACCTTAATATTTACAGGAATTAGAAAACTCAGTCCCAGTGTCCCTGTGCTTCTGCGCCAGCGTTTGTTGAAGGTGCCAGCTGGAGGTTTACGGGACGAGGAGGTGGGGGGGGGGGGGGGGCACAGCGATGACGGAGTGCAGTCCCCATATAAGTCAAGCAGCATTGCGTGTGCCACTTGTGTTAAGCCTAAATTATGAACTAGCAAACCCGTGCAAGAACTCACGCGTATTCTACTGGGTTGTGTCACTGCCATCGTAATGTCCAAGCCGGTATGCAGCAGCCGTGACCACGTGGTCAGCTGATCGACAGCGTGGGAGATGTAAAGGCCATTCGCTTAACTGTGTGTGGTTTGAAGTGTGTTGTTTATACATTTTAAATAGTGTCCGAGTGAAAAGCAATACGTAAGAACGCTACTACTTACAGCATCCAGAATGAGGATTACTCTGTTTGTTTTCTTGAGCAAATGTTCATTTTGTAGGTAGGTTATTAGCCTATAGGTCTATCTATAAAAAGATGGAGTTGCATGCATGTTGCATGTTATGGTTCAGTTAGAACATTTACATCGCTAATTTTCGACTATTGCAGGCTTTTTGGATGGTAATACAATATTCTATTGGTTCATTGAAACAATTATTCCTTCCCAGGTCCCTGGTACGCCGAAAGGTTGTTGTGTTACCGTACCGGTTGCAAAAGAAACTGTGGAGATGATTAGGTTAAGTTACTGTATGTGCCTTGTTTTTAGCCTTCTTTCGATTTTTGCAAAAAATGGGTGTAGACTTATGAGATCAACACAGGACGAAAAAAGTGTGTCTAACTGTGTGTATGTGTGTGTGTGTGTGTGTGTGTGTCTGTGTGTGTGTGTGTGAATGTGTGTTTTCTGAATGTCTCTCCCCCTCCCCCCCCCCCTATCAATTCGAACACGGTGAACGCGAATTGAACGAAATTTGGTACAAAGGTAGCACTAGCAAAGGACACCTCAGTGTCATGTTTTATATCGCCGCCATCTTGACGGAAACGTAATGGCAGCCACACAAATGTTCAAAGCTTAAATCAAATTACGACTAACCTAATCATCCGATCTCTACCAAATTTTACAATAACATACCTTTATAGAGGAAGCATCCTTTGACCAAATTAATAGGTCATTAGCCTAATAGTTTGCGGATGGCGGCCATCTTCGTGTCAAAATCGATTCCCCCTATTAATTCAAACACGGTGAAACCGAATGGAACGAAATTTGGTACAAAGGTAGCACTAGCAAAGGGCACCTCGTTGTCATGTTTTGTATCGCCGCCATCTTGACAGAAACGTAATGGCGGCCACACAAATGTTCAAAGCTTAAATCAAATTACGACTAACCTAATCAACCGATCTCTACCAAATTTTGCAACAACATACCTTTATAGAGGGAGCATCCTTTGACCAATCTAATAGGTCATTAGCCTAATATTTTTCGGATGGCGGCCATCTTTGTGTGTAAATCGATTCCCCCTATCAATTCGAACACGGTGAAACCGAATGGAACGAAATTTGGTACAGAGGTAGCACTAGAAAAGGGCAACTCAGTGTCATGTTTTATATCGCCGCCATCTTGACGGAAACGGAATGACGGCCACCCAAATGTTAAAAGCTTAAATCAAATTTCGACCGTCCTAATAATTTGATCTCTACCAGATTTTGCAACAACTTGCCTTTTTGTGGAAAGCATCTTATGACTGACTACAAGGTCATCAGACCAATAGTTTGCAAATAGCGGCCATGTATGTGTGCAAATCCATTCCCCATATCAATTCAAACACGGTGAAACCGAATTGAATGATTTTTTTTTACAGAGGTAGCACTAGCAAAGGGCATCTCATATTCATGTTTAATATCCCTATAACACGTTGCATTTCAACAAGCTACTACAACCAACATTCAATTATACTCCTTGAAAAGGACAAGGAGTTATAACAATACCCATGCATTTAGGAGAAATTAGGCTATATGTTCTTTACTGAACATCTTGTTTCTTCCCCGTCGACAAACCTTTAAGGAAGCAATGGAAACTTAAAATTCCTAGAAAAGATTTGGGCATTACAGGGAACACAAAAATGGTCTGTGCATTGATTACAGTTAAAGATAGTTTACGTTGGGCAGCATGAGCCACGAGTAGTTTAGAATGTGATCTGTTGAATAGCCTAGAATTTATGTATATATGTAGGCCTATGGTAGGTAGATAGGCTACGTTAGTTATTAATGTTTCTGTACTGCAGCTTACTCCATAAGATGTTAACATCTACTGCTGGTAGCTTGCCACGGTGGGTGAGTGGATAGCGTGTCGGTCTTCTGACCCCAAGATTGCAGGTTCGCTCGTGGCCGTAGTAAGTGATTTTTGAAAAGCGACAAAAATACGACACGCATGTCATACGATGTTGCCATGTCATAGAACCCATTCGAATTCAGTAGGCCGTGTTCATGAAGCCAAAATTAATCTCGGGAGTTTCCGCCAACACTAAGTTCCTCATTTATCTACTAGAAAGTGCTATAGTGTTCAAGGAGCTTAGATACCTAACCTCCTTGACTTTCGTAGTGATTCAAGGAACAACGAAATTCGACATGCAAGCTACCCTCTGGGTGTCAAATTACATAGCTTGCACCCGGCACCCGAGGCCATGCGATATTATTATTATTATTCTTTCTTCTCCTTTATTCGTATCAGCCAACTAAGGACCACGTTATTTCAACTGGCTTCTCTGGGCTTTGATCTTTGCCCAGTGTTCATTCATACGTTGCAAGTGTTGCTCTTTTCTTTCTTCCGTCCACATCTTTCCCGTCTTCAACTTCGGTTTTTCCTGAAAACCCTGGTGGTCGTGTAGTTTCTTCCTGAGGGAATTGCGTTCTTGAATATCCCCACAGGTAATTTCCATCTCTTGCAGGTCACTTTCCACCTCTTTGAACCAGGCTGGCTTGGTCTTCTTATTTTTAAAATAGTTAAAGATCCGGTTCGTCAATCGTGTGGGTTTCATTCTAAGCAAGTGGCCATAAAATGCGATTCTCCTTTTCCTCATTACATCAGAGATCTTCTGGACATGAATATACAGCTCATAGTTATGCCGCCGTCTATATTAACCGTTGTCTTTAATCGGGCCAAGAATTTTCCTCAAAATCTTTCTTTCCTTGATCTCCAATTTTTCTACCAGGCCTTTCTTGTTCATGGTGAGGCATTCCACTGCGTACAGAGCCTCTGGTCGTATGACAGTGCAATAATGCCTAAGTTTTGCGTTCAGGGATATTGACTTTTTGTTGTAAACGTCCTTGGTGAGTTGGTACGCCATTTCCATTTTGTTCATGCGCGAAGTGAAGGTTTCTTTCTCACATACGTTGGGTTCTACCCACTCGCCAAAATATTTAAACTTATCTGTCTGTTTTATTTTCCCCTGGCTTACTTTTAGTTCCCTTGGTGCTGGCTTGATGTTAGTTATGAAGTGTGTTTCCCCAAAGAGATCTGAAGACCAACTTTTGTTGCCTGTACCTGCAGCTGGTTAATTTGTTTTGTGGCCATATCTAAAGAGTCGGAGAAAATTGCAAGATCATCTGCAAAAGCTAGGCAATCAATAGAAAGGTTCATGTTCTTGTAACCCAGTCGTACTCCATTTTGGACCCCATCGTTCATTTCTTTGCGCCACTCGCGGATGACTTTTTCAAGTGCACAGTTGAAGAGCAGGGGTGAAAGCCCATCTCCCTGCCTAACTCCTGTCTTAATTTCGAAAGAGTCTGAAATTTCTCCTCTGAACTTGACTCTGGAGGTTGTGTTAGCTAAGGTCTGTTGAATGATTGCCCTGGTTTTATTATCCAATCCAAATTCCTTTAGAATTTGAATAAGAGCTATTCTATCAATCGAATCATAGGCCTGCTTGAAGTCGACGAAGGTTACCACAAATTTCTTGTTCCTTTGCTTCAGATAGAAAAGGATGGATTTCAGATTCATAATTTGTTCGGTACATGAGCGCTCTTTCCTGAACCCTCCTTGGAACTCTCCTATTTGTGGATCAAGTTGTTGTTCTGCCCTAATCTGCAGAGCTTTTGAAATAATTTTCTAAGTTATCAGTAGGAGGGAAATGCCGCGATAGTTGTTAACGTCCGTTTTGTCACCTTTCTTATGCAGGGGATGAATTAAGGCCGAAGACCTATCACGTGGCAGTTTCTCAGTTTCCCAAATCTCCTTGATAATGTCAGTCAATTTATCAATCATCTTTTCACCAGCATACTTCCACAATTCGGCGATTATCGAGTCCTCACCTGGTGCCTTGTTGTTCTTAAGTGACTGGATAATCTGTTTGATTTCTTCTTTCGTTGGAGGGGATGAATCTGGGTGGACATGCATGTTGTCTTCAAATGAGAAAGTGGATTTGGAGTCTCACAATTAAGGAGGGATTCAAAGTATTTCGCTAGAATCTGGCAATTTTCTCTCTCACTGTAAGCTAGTCTCCCATTTGAGTCTTTGAACTGTAGACTCGGAGGATTGTATTTGCTTAGATTGCGTTTGAAGGTTCTGTAGAAGTCCCTTGTGTTGTTCCTCTGAAAGTCTAGCTCAATTTGAGTTAGTTGGCTCTTGTTGTAGGCACGTTTTACATTGCGGATGATTTTTGCAGCGCGTTGTCTCTCGTTGACGAAGTTTTCCCAATTATTTTGGTTATTTCCCGAGTTCCATTTCTGCCAGGCAAGTTGTCTTTGCTTTACCACTGAATCACATGCATTATTCCACCACGCATGTTTCTTTGACTTCGTCAGTGGAACTGTCTCCTGTGCTGTTGTGACCAAGGCCTGTTGTAGTTCATCCCAGTTTTCGGGATTCCAAGATTCTAGTTTTTGAGTAAATTCAGGGCACAATCGTAGTTTTTCAGTATCAAATCGATTGATCTTTTTTAAGACGGCCTTTCTGGTGTTTATCGGAATCAGTTTAACTTTGATTTTGGATAGATAGTGATCCGAATCTAGATTGGCATTTCTTAGAACCTTCACATTCTGTATTTCTCTCTGAGCTTTACGTGCAATTGCGACGTGATCAATTTGAAATTCGCCGAGATTTGGATTCGGAGATGTCCAAGTCTTCTGTTTTCTGGGAAGGTGTTTGGACGCTGTGGATTTTATAACAAGATTGAAAGCCTTACATAGTTCTACGAGCCTCTCACCATTGCGATTTGTTCTCTGGTGAGCTGGATAGTTTCCGATAATGTTTAGGAACTTTCTTTCCTTACCCAGCTGTGCATTGAAATCTCCAAGAAGCATAATCGTGTGTTTGTCTGGAATCTTACAGAGAACATCTTCAAGGTCTTCCCAGAATCTATCCGTTCCTTCCGGGTTTCTCTTATTCGCTTGATTGATTGGCGCATGGACATTCACAACCGTATAAACTTTGTTTGTGCTCCGGAAGGAGAGAGTTGAAACTCGACTGCTAGGCGAGTTGAAGCCAATGATTGAATCCAAAATCTTCCTACTGACGTTGAATCCTGTGCCAAGGTTGGGAACTGTTTTTATTACACGTTTACCAGTTTAACCTTTAAAAATTCTGTAGCCTTCTGACTCAAAGGCTTGTTCATCTGTGAATCTCGTTTCTTGAATTGCTTCAATCAGGATTTGATGTTGGGATAAGGAATCAGTTAGTTGTTTTAATTTACCAATCTTCCGAAGGGAATTCGTGTTATAGGTAGCAAAGAAATTCCGGCGTTTGTTTTGGATCTTTCCTGGAGTCTCCGATACCTCCAAGCATGTCGGCGCAGGCTCCCCAGATTCCGAAGGCCTGCATGCTTCGATGCTTCGCTCAAGGCGAAGGTGGATTGGTTACCACCTGGGGTAGCAGCTTTTGCTGAACTTTCCTCCATGCTTTGAACAGTTGAAAAACTGTAGTTTGGGGTCAGTGATGTTTCACACCGACCAGGGTACTACGAAGGTTGTGAGCCTTGGAGCCCCTAGCACTGATCGGCTCGCCGACCCAGTTTCCCGCTGGGATTGGTTACCCAACCTTCCACTGAATTGCTCGACTTAACAGGGGCACCTCTTGTAGGTTATGTGCTGGAGTTGGAGTGAAAGAGGCTAGTTGGATTCTCTTGCTGCATCCAATATGTTATGGTTGCAGTTGACAGGCAACGACGCATTTCACTCCCATTTGCCCAGAGCCACAAGGACTCATCCCAGGTAATTCCTGGGACCTATTATTATTATTATTATTATCTAGTGCTGGTATCACAACAGTAGCTCCATACTGACTGAAATGATAACACTTAGATTAGGATATTCGGTAAAACATTTGTATAAAATATTTTAACTACTGAAATTAACGATTAATGGATATTCGTAATGGTTCCACACGTTATAAATAGGGTGAAGATATTCATTCGAAGAAGTGCTTGGAAGACAGTAGCTTTTCAGTTGTTTTTTCGTTGTGTATAACAAAAATGTTCTGTAATGGTTTTCAATTTCTTTTATGTGGAAATAGGGTGAGATTTGTTTTGTTTTCTTTCTGATGGGTCAGCTAGCAGTTATTTTATTCAGAGAATATCCTCTATTAAGTGGTCCTGATTTTTGGACCTTATACCATACATTTTTCTGGTGGGCAAGTGGTACCGCAGTGATTTGGTAGGCTAAATACAAGTTTATTCGAAAAAGTGGTTCTTGAACCTTATTTTTCTAACAGGAGGCCAAGGGGGACATAGTGTTTTTATACATAATTATGTTTATTTGAAGAAGATCCTGTTTTGTGAACGTCATTCATTTTTGTGAGATAATAAGCTTTGTAATTTGACACCCAGAGGGTAGCTTGCATGTCAAATTTTGTTGTTCCTTGAATCACTATGAAAGTCAAGGAGGTTAGATATCTAAGCTCCTTGAACACTATGGCGCTTTCTAGTAGAGAAATGAGGAATTTTGTGTTGGCGGAAACCTCCGAGATTAATTTTGCCATTATGAACACGGCCTACTGAATTCAAATGGGTTCTTTGACATGCCAACATCGTATGACATGCGTGTCGTATTTTAGCCGCCTTTCAAAAATCGCTTACCACGGCCAGGAGCGAACCTGCAATCTTGAGGTTAGTAGATCGACACGCTATCCACTCACCCACCGTGGATAGCAGTGATTTTTACATTAGTTTTTAGTGTGTAACATCTCTCCACTCGGTTGCTCGATATTTGCGTGGGAGTGATTTTGAAAAATGGGACGGAAGTGGATCGGACGGTGGTAACGATCCAGCTGGCAGTGGTGTATCGTAAGGAAGTGTTTAAGACGCACTGCCAGCAGGATCGATCGCTTCCAGCTGGCAGTGGTAAGAGCAGCCAGAAAGGAAGCGATCAATCGATCCAGCTGGCAGTGGTAAGATCCAGCTGGCAGTGGTAAGAGGAACCAATGAGCGCGCGGTGTCGGAAATTGATACCATGACGTACTCTTGGCCATGTGGAATGTATATGAGTCATATGACATACGGATTACTTCAAGGTTTGGAGGAACAATTACAAATATTCATACAATAAATCATCTTCAAGTTGTCGTTCTTCGGTGTAAAAATATTCATTATATCAAATTTGCTGAAATCAATTATGATTTATTAAGAGTCTGTTTTTCAATCTCTGGATAAAAGTGATGGGTATCCACTCCCCGAGTAACTTTGCTAATACCGAACGGTAAACGCTCATGCGAACGCTGGTGTCAACTGATTGACACACATAGAGACCTGTTTATTTTATTTGTCTAGCTAGGAAAGGATTCCCGAGAACAGAGAGCTCTGTTGCGGAGAACAGTACATTACCGGTACACAGATGACGGACTAGCTCCACAAAGCCTAATGTATAATGCATTTAGAATAGGCTATACAAATATGCAATTGAAGCGATGCTTTTGGCACACTATTCTTTCACTTATAATGCAATACGGAGCGTAAATTGGCATTTTAAGAATGTCCAAGCTGTGTAGTATACGAGTAGGATAACATGCCATATGACTTCACATAAATTTCATCTCAATTTCATAGTAGGATAACATGTCAGATGTTACACATAATATGCGACTACTGTATGGCTCGTATCTTTTCTTTAATGGATCCTGAGTAAGGTGACATTGATTTTTGAAATTGAACCATTTTTCTGACAGGTCAAGGGGGATAACGGTAATATTGTACAAGATATATTTATTTGAAGAAGATCCTCATTTAAGTAGCAGTGGTATTTGGCCCCAATTACATTTTTAGTGCATAAATATACAACAAGATGTTCAGTAAAGAACATATAGCCTACTTTCTCCTAAATGCATGGGTATTGTTAACTCTTTGTCCTTTTCAAGGAGTATAATTGTATGTTGGTTGTAGTAGCTTGTTGAAATACAACGTGCTATAGGGATATTAAACATGAATATGAGGTGCCCTTTGCTAGTGCTACCTCTGTAAAAAAAATCATTCAATTCGGTTTCACCGTGTTTGAATTGATCTGGGGAATGGATTTGCACACATACATGGCCGCTATTTGCAAACTATTGGGCTGATAACCTTGTAGTCAGTCATAAGATGCTTTCCACAAAAAGGCATGTTGTTGCAAAATCCGGTAGAGATCAAATTATTAGGATGTTCGAAATTTGATTTAAGCTTTTAACATTTGGGTGGCCGTCATTCCGTTTCCGTCAAGATGGCGGCGATATAAAACATGACACTGAGGTGCATTTTGCTAGTGCTACCTCTGTACCAAATTTCGTTCAATTCGGTTTCACCGTGTTTGAATTGATAGGGGGAATCGATTTGCACACATACTTGGCCACCATCTGCAAACTATTGGGCTGATGATCTAGCAGTATGGTCAGAATATGCTTCCCACATAAATATTTGTTGTTGCAAAATTTGGTAGAGACTAGATTATTAGGTTGGTCGTAATTACATTTTAGCCTTTAACATTTGGGTGGCCGCGATTACGTTTCCATCAAGATGGCGGTGAACATGACACTGAGGTGGCCTTTTCTAGTGCTACCTCTGTACCAAATTTCATTCCATTCGGTTTCACCGTGTTCGAATTAATGGGGGGAATCGATTTTCACACAAAGATGGCCGCCATCCGCAAAATGTTAGGCTAATGACCTATCAGTTTGGTCAAAGGATGCTCCCTCCATAATGGTATGTTGATGCAAAATTTGGTAGAGATCGGATGATTAGGTTAATCGTAATTTGATTTAAGCTTTGAATATTTGTGAGGCCACCATTACGTTTCCGTCAAGATGGCGGCGATATAAAACATGACACTGAGGTGCCCTTTGCTAGTGCTACCTCTGTACCAAATTTCATTCCATTCGGTTTCACCGTGTTCGAATTAATAGGGGTAATCGATTTTTACACAAAGATGGCCGCCATCCGCAAACTATTAGGCTAATGACCTATTAGATTTGTCAAAGGATGCTCATTTCATAAAGGTATGTTGTTGCAAAATTTGGTAGAGATCGGATGATTAGGTTAGTCGTAATTTGATTTAAGCTTTGAACATTTGGGTGGCCGCCATTACGTTTCCGTCAAGATGGCGGCAATATAAAACATGACACTGGGGTGCCCTTTGCTAGTGCTACCTCTGTACCAAATTTCATTCCATTCGGTTTCACCGTGTTCGAATGGCCGCCATCCGCAAACTATTAGGCTAATGACCTATTAGATTTGTCAAAGGATGCTCCCTTCATAAAGGTATGTTGTTGCAAAATTTGGTAGAGATCGGATGATTAGGTTAGTCGTAATTTGATTTAAGCTTTGAACATTTGGGTGGCCGCCATTACGTTTCCGTCACGATGGCGGCGATATAAAACATGACACTGGGGTGCCCTTTGCTAGTGCTACCTCTGTACCAAATTTCGTTCCATTCGGTTTCACCGTGTTCGAATTAATAGGGGCAATCGATTTTCACACAAAGATGGCCGCCATCCGCAAACTATTAGACTGATGACCTATTAGTTTGGTCAAAGGATGCTGCCCGCATAAAGGTATGTTGTTGCAAAATTTGGTAGAGATCGGATGATTAGGTTAGTCGCAATTTGATTTAAGCTTTGAACATTTGTGTGGCCACCATTACGTTTCCGTCAAGATGGCGGCGATATAAAACATGACACTGAGGTGTCCTTTGCTAGTGCTACCTTTGTACCAAATTTCGTTCAATTTGCGCTCACCGTGTTCGAATAGATAGGGGGGGACAGACATTCAGAGTACACACACTCACACACACACACACACACACAGACTCACACACACACATACACACACACAGACAGACACACTTTTTTCGCCCTGTAGTGATCTCATAAGTCTACTTTCATTTTTTGCAAAAATCGAAAGTAGGCTAAAAATGCAAAAGTAGGCTATATATTAATATATGGATTTTACTGGTATTGTTTAGAGAGGAGGAATACTTTTCGTAACTTTGTTTTACTGACTGTCAAGAATGGCAGATTTCTTACTTAGTCTTTTTTTCTCATGCAAGTCCAGAAGTGAATAGCTAGTATTTTTGTAATGTTAATCTGTTTTACTGATGAGTAAGGATGCTGGCAGTTTTTGAGAGTGAGATCCAGAAAGGATGTTACCTTCTCTGTTGATTTATTTCTGGTAAACAAGGTCTAGAAATGAATATTTCAGCTACTACCGTATATAATGATTTTTGGGGGCATAGTGTTCAAGAAGGCAGTAGGGGGGGGGGGGTCTCTAAAAGAAAGGAAAATAGAGTACAGAATTAAGAGATGAACTTAATAATTTGGTATCTTACCCTTGCAAGAGATTCTGAAGTTTCCTCGAATTTTATAACTTAAGCTCAGTTCGAACTTGAATGGGTTTTTCTGGCAGTAGGCACAGAAAAATGTACCTGTCTATGTAATATTTCTGTGGGTGTATGGATTTATTTTATTAACAAACTGTTCCTGCGAATTGTTTTGTGTATTGAAATATTCGAATGTTACCTTCCTTCAATCCCGAGTTTAGCCATATGAGATTTATCGACGTTGTGGCACATCTTGAGTAACTGTTTCAATGCCTCTTTTTATTGATATACCGTTTACAGGACGTCTAAATGCTGCAATTTTGCCCTGTCTGTGTGCGTCAACGTCCTAGTAAGTTCACAGACGATGTACCATTTTGTTCACTCGTAAAATGCCCGCTACAACGGAAGGATTCGAACTAGCGGAGCGATACTTAGGCCTATTTAGTGGTAACTTGTCTAACTGCCAGTGTACTCCAAATAGTATTACAATTTTCCTATAAATATGAATTTATATTCGCTTTGGAGTGACTGCGTGTGAAAGGAGCCGTCTGACTTGCTGCTGCGGCTGAAACGACCCTAAGCGTGACGTCACTACAGGAGCCTTGCGGCCTGGACATTACGATGGCAGTGGTTGTGTGCGCCCCATGTGTACAGACTACCCACCCGGCTCTAGTGCTATGTGGGCTGTACGCGCGACAGTTCTGCCAGGGGCTATCGAGTTCTTTATTTGTTAATTGCACTTTATAAACAAATACATATATTTCCGTTGACTTTTCATGAAATGCAAGATTTTTCCTGTACTATTGAGACGATTTGGAAGTTTTTAGTACCAACCACACCTTCTAACTCCGTCTAGTTTAGGAGTTTAAGTTTTGTGAAACATACACCTTAGCGTATTATATAATAAGATTGTGAATGGAAAAATAATAATAATGGGCAAATTAATAATGGTGCGTTTCTAATTGTTACGTAACAGTAGAGCACCTAAACGTAACAGGAGCCACGGTGGGTGAGTGGTTATAGTGTCGGACTACCAACCCCAAGATTGCAGGTTCGCTCCTGACTATGGTAAGTGATTTTTGAAAGGCGACAAAAATCACGACACTCATGTCATACGTTGTTGGCATGTTAAAGAACCCGTCTGAATTCAGTAGGCCGCGTTCAATGGCAAAATTAATCTCGGGATTTTCCGCCAACACCAAGTTCCTCCATTCTCTACTTGAAAGCGCTGTAGTGTCAAGGAGTTTAGATATATAACCTCCCTGACTTTCATAGCGTTCAAGGGAACGACGAAATTCGACATGCAAGCTACCCTCTGGGTGTCAATTAACAAAGCTTGCACCAGGTACCCGAGGCTATACGATATTATTATTATTATTATTATGTCACCACTAAGAGTAACGCGATGATTGAGACTACTGGAGCTGGGTCATATCCTACTCGCTCGACTGCACCTGACAGCGTGACACAAGCAAACAAAGAATAGTTCTCTCCTCAGCCGCCCACACTCTTATGTTGGAAGGCTAATAACAACAACTACATCAAACAATACGCCCTTGACGACCATGGAAATGAATAATACTTTTAATATTCGTTTCAGCTGACGCTAAGGTATCCCGGTGTTAGGAAAGATGCAATTTTATCTCATTTGCACGTTTCGCATAGAAGTGCATTATTTTTATAATGACAGTAATAACAGAAATAATGACACTTACATTTTCAGCCACTCTTTAAAAATGAAGTCATCGTGCAGACGTTTGGATTGTTTTTCATCTGACCTTGACTAACCTGATATTGACGGTTTTTGTGATGATGGAGGTCTCCCTCTCCCACGGGATTGAGATAGGCCTAGGCCTCGCTCACAAGACCACCTCCGCCAAGAAATGTAATTCTTGTCTAAGGGATGGATCGGGGTACACTCAGACTCGTGAGGCAAAGTTGAGAAGAGGTTGGTACGATCCCTACCTCAGTCGTCTTGGAAGTGGTTTTCCGTAGTTTTCCACTTCTACTCCAGGAAAATGCCAGGATGGTTCCTAACTTAAGGCCATGGCCACCTCCTTCCCAATCCTCTTCTGAATTACAAATACACACGCTAATACATCCATCACGCTAACACAGGTTACTTCACACACACCCAAGTACACGGAGCTATATGACCACAATATTGCAAATCCCCTGAATCGATCAACAATTTATTTACAGCAAGAGGCTGAGGAAAGTATCAAGATCAAAGGATCAAAGTAGGGCCTGCAACAGCAACAGACTTAACAGGTGGATTTCTACAGTTGTTCAAGCAAACGGCAGGCTTATACGCGAATGTTAACAGTGGTATAAGGTTATCCTAGGAGTAAATACACAAACCAGCACAGAAAATGCATCACTCGAGAAATATGTCATTGTCAGCATCGTAATTTTCTTTTAAAGCATTTCAGTTAGGGTTCACTTCAGGTTAGACCACCTCGTGACGCAGTGGATAGCATTCATGACTACGACCCCCGATGTCTGGGTTCGTTACTTGTCTCTGCCAACAAATTTAATTCTAGTCTGTGGGCTCTAACGGGGTACAGTCAGTCTCGTAACGTAAAACTGAGAAGAGTTGGGTTCGATTCCCGCCTCAGGCAACGTGGAAGGCGTTTCCCCTCTACTCTAGGCAAATACCAGGATGGTTCCTAATTTAAGGCCACGACCACCTCCGTCCCAATCCTCACCTGAATTACAAATAGCCCACACACACACAGGTTATCAGATAAATTCCATGCATACTCAAGTGCACGGGGATAAATGACCACGATGCCCAAGCCCCTCAAATAACACAATAATAACAACACTATGTCATAATGCCTCTAAAATAATCAACAACAGTTGTTCAGTTCGTAGAAAGTGAAAGCAATGAAAACGATTCTTCAATACAAGAACAAGAACATTCTTCCCTAAGAGTAATTTACCGCGTCATTGTTGAGTGTTTTGAAATATTATTGTATGTTATGCATCGCCAATTAGGTTTTAAAGCTTTCAAGGTTTCTTCGTCGCCCAGATGCACTGATTTGAACAAGAGGTGTGAACACACACCTTAAGTGTTTGTGTGTATTCAAAACACATTTAGTAGCGGCTTCGGTAGCGTAGTCGGTAGCATGCTGAGCTTCTATGCCCAAGATCGCGGGTTCAAACCCGGCCGAAGTCGTCGGATTTTTAAGAGCGTTAAAAATCCTTCAGTTTGCCTTCCTTCGAAGGGGAAATAAAACCAGCGGTCCCATGTCATAGATTTATGGCATATAAAGGAACGTTCCACTAATTAAACTTGTGTGAAGCTAAATTTGCAGGTTAGATTTCGTTGAAACGCTCTATCAAAGTTCCAGCGTTCACCACTAGGTGTCAGTGACATCTGGTAGCGAAAGTAGGAACTACTTGTAATTGAACGGAACTTGTAGCTCACCCCATGGGTGTCCGCATTGAAGCAGCTACATCCTCTGACGAGCCGAACATGTCCTCGAGCACACCCGGCACTAAAAGCCATTCGCTAAATAAATTCCTTTCAGTAGTCACATAAACTGCCGTGTCTTTTGTGCCATTTGACCGACGACGATGATGAATACGGGCCACATTAACATTTATAAAGAAACATTCAACAATAAATTGAAAATAATAGTATTTCGGATGGTTGTAAATTTGAAATACCATAATTTATTAAATAGTGGGACAAAATTGCTAACAATTGCAAAAATTAACAAATAGATCAAAATGCCTATGATCCATTCTTTGTGCCGGTGGGAGGTTAAGGGGCGTGTTGGTGGAGGAGGAAAGCTGATTGGCTCCTAAAGGGAAGACAGGGTTGATATCCGGTTGATGGACGTGCGATTTGTGTGTTGTAATGTCACGTACTTGCTTCAGATTCTTTGACAGAAATTACTGTAGAGGTCTCGTGGCACAAGATTACGAGATTAAAGGTCACGTAAAAACTACAAGATTAATTTTATAATAGCACAAGAATACTCTACTCATTTCTTTGAGTTTTTACTCGGGCTCGAGAACTTAACATAAAATGAATTAAATTAAAACAATGAAACTTAGTTCGGGAAGATCCAAACATCCTAATTTGCTTAAAATTTAAGATTCAAAATAGAGTCATCTACATCGATCTCATTAGAATAATACCATTTTTTTTATTTAGTCAATTTACCCCTCTAGGTTGGTGGTTCCCACGGACTCAGCGAGGGAACTCACCACTACCGCCTCTATGGGCAGTGTCCTGGAGCTTGGAACATCTGGTCGGGATGGCTACAACTGGGGAGGTGTGATCAGCACTTCGCCCAGGCGGCCTCACCTGCAAAGTGAACAGGGGCCTCATGAGGGATGGGAAGGGATGGAAGATTGGGATGGATAGGCTAGGAAGAGGGAAGGAGGCGGCCGTGGCCTTACAGTAGGTACCATCCCGGCATTTGCCCGAAGACGAAGTGGGAAACCACGGAAAACCACTTCGAGGATGGCTGAGGTGGGAATCGAACCCCCTCTACTCATTTGGACCACCCGAGGCTGAGTAGACCGCGTTCCAGTCCTCATACCACTTTCCAAATTTCGTGGCAGAGCCGGGAATCGAACCCAGGACCTCCAGGGCGGCAGCTAAGCATGCTGACCGCTACGCTACGGAGGCGACATAATACCATTATCTACGGATTAAGTCGGGGCACTGGTATTTAATATACAGTAGCCAAATAGAGCGCTGCGGTATGTTTTGAAATATCAGTATGGTAGTATAAACTGTGTAAATAAAATAGGGCAGAATTCCATTTAATATTATGGAGGTGAGGCTACATGCAGTCGAACAACTTGGCATTAACCTGAGGGATGGGACAAAATCCCGGGGAGTACCACCTCAGTTCGATACAATCTCCCAGCATAGCCGTGCACGTACATTCGCGTACCATGGTCATGATGGGGAGCAGCAGAAAGTCCGAAGATCAGAGGTTCAAATCCCAGGAGTGACAGCGAATATCTTGAGTGTGTTTTATTCCTGGGGTTTTAGATACTCCATTTAAGCAAATGCCGGAATAGTACCTGTACCTTCTTTCTAGTCATGGGGCACCTACTCCATTTCTGGGATAATTACAGTTATACACACTACATCAGTCACTTCAGAAACACAGGTTATCAGGCAGATCGAACACACATCCATGACCAAGATGTCCCAAGTTCCTAAAACGAATTAACTGCAAGGAGAGCTGGTAATCCAGAAGTGAAAGTTTCCAAACTAGGCACTGACGATTACCATCCTGAGTGAGGTTTGCTCCCACGTATCTTCCTCGACAACTCCAGCTAAATGCTGTGGTGGTACCCAGGACCTTGACCCCAATAATTATAGTTAAGAACACACTATTACAGTCATCTCTAATACACAGGTTAACTAAAATATTCAATAAACCTATGAGTACATAGGGCTGATGGCACTGAAATTAAATACCAGCAACAATAAAACAGATTATCATAAAGATTCCTCCAACACCTGTTGTTGTTTCATTTGAGAACTTGGGTAACTGTGGAATTTTTATCTGATAACCTGTGTTGTTGTGATGGCTGTATTAGTGTGTGTGTACCCACAGGGGCTCACATCTAGTGGGACGTGGGTTGGCGACCACGGGACCCCAGCTGAATCTGGCATTGCTTCCGCTTACTTGTGTCGGGCTTCTCTCCGTCTTCTTTCCTGTCAACCTCCCTTGGTCAACTCTTGTTCTCTTCCGACCCCGACGGTATTAGGGTATCCGAGGCCTAGGGAGTCTCTTCCTTTCCTGCCTTAATTGGCCCTTTCATATTTCCTGATACCCTCCTTCTGCGAAGGGTCAGCCTTCTTTTTCTTTTCATGTTATCTCCTGCCTTCTGCAGGGCAGGGTGTATGTAGCCCCACCGCTTCTGATGCACTCTGGATATTGCTACACCCTGAGGGGCGCAGGGCTTTTGATTTCGGGAATTGGCGATCCCGAGGGATTCCTGAGCTGGGTCCGTTTTTTCCCCTTCTTCCACTGACTTTGGGAGGGCCCTCTCTCCTTCCCCCTTTCCTCTCTGCCTTTCATGGCTCTCTTTTCTTCCAAGTCCCTCAATCCTCATTCTTCGAGAGTTGAGGGCATTTCTTTTCTTCCTTTCCTTTATTTGTCTTATCCTTCATTTGTTTACCATTTCTTCTTCTAGTTAGTAAGTCTGTAGCTAGTGTTAGTAATAGTTTTTATTCTCATCTCATCTTTCACTCTCACCCAAACCATTAGGGGCCGACAACATAGATGTTAGGGCCCTTAAAACAACAATTATCATCATCATCATGTAATAGTGTGTGCATTTGAAATTCAGGATTGGAAAGGTCGCGTCCACGACGTTAAGTTAGGAACCGTCCCAGCATTTGCTTGTAGTACAGGCATAAGTGGGAAACCACCGAAAACTACTTCCAGGATAGCTGAGGTTGGATTCGAACTCAGTGCTACTCAGTTTTTCCTCACGGGGCTGAGTGTACCGCGTTCCACCCCTCAGACCAGAATTAAATTTCTTGGCATAGCTGAAGATTGAGCTCTAACCTCCGTGGTGACAGCCAAGAATGCTACACCACGTGCTGTTCTCCTCTGACACCAAAATGCACCAGGCTGATGAGACCGTTGCCCCAATTTCCAGAATAAACAACATAGCGAACGTCGGAACCTGAGGTCAAAACTACTCAAGTCAGACTCCTTAATGTTGTTACCGCACCACGTGCCTTAACGGTCTCTGGTCAGCCGTTCTGCTGTGTAACATCAACCACCGCTTTTAATAACTGTTAGGTATGCGGAACCTGTTTCATCTATATGTAAATTAAGTGGATATTAGGGAAAATGCTCGTCCAGAAATGTTCAAACGTGTTCAAGATAAAGTATACAGTAATTAAAGATATACGAATTGGAGACACATGTTATTGCTGTTGATGATTTATTTAGGAGCTTTGTGACATCGTGGTCATGTAGTCCAGTGCACTTGGGTGTGTATATAATTTGTCTGATAACCTGTGTCACTGTTTATTTGTAATGGAAATAAGGTTTGGTTAGGAAGCAGCCGTGGTGAGCCTTTTGCCTGGAGTAGAAGTGGGAAACCACGGAAAACCACTTCCAGGATGGCTGAGATGGAAATCAAACTAATTTCTTCTCAGTTGTGCCTCACGAGACAGGGTGTACCCCATTCCAGCCCTCAAACCATAATTCAATTCCCTGGCAGAGCCTGAACCCGGGCCCCCGCGGTGATACCGAAGAATGCTAGCCACTACGCAATGAGGTGGACGAAGGAAGGAGGGTAGAAGATAGAAGGAAAGAGGATTACAAGATTTAAGGGAGGCCATTATAAAGAAGCAAATAGGAAGCAATACAATGGTATAGTAGAATATTCATAGATCTAGATCAAATAAACATGGGGTAGTCCTAATTGCTCCCGTGGATCAGCAGGCTTCAGATTGTTGTTCATTTAATTCAATCAAATATATACGATGTGAAATGAGAAACCCGACACTACCTTAATAGGAAATAATGGAACATTTTACTTGATACTATCAGAGTTGTGAAACTCAATACGTGACTTGAGCACAAATACGTTTTCCATGGATAATTAATTCAGATTATATGAAAGTACTGTCGCACTGTATTCTGAAGCGTTGAATCTATAGTGGGTATAAACAGAATACGAAATGAGCTGATTTAATTAGAACTTCCCGCTTTCAGTGTAAATGAACCTAATTCATGAAGGTCAGGGTTCCACTGTCATTGCGTAACAACGTTCGATGGCCTGCACCTTGGAGTGGTGGCTTGTAGAGCAAGGTCCAGGGACATTATAGGTGAGGCTCATTCGTTTGTTTAACACTTCTAGCACTCTTTAAGACGCTTCTAAGACTATTCCGTTCTTATGTAACATAGGCTTATGATATCACATTTTGTCCGTGTGTGCGTATGTCCTCCCGATAGTATATTATGAATGGCTGGAGCGACTTCAATAATAATAATAATAATAATAATAATAATAATAATAATAATAATAATAATAATAATAATAATAATAATATCGTATGGCCTCCGGTGCCGGGTGCAAGCTTTGTTATTTGCAACCCAGAGGGTAGCTTGCATGTCGAATTTCGTTGTTCCTTGAAGCACTATGAAAGTCAAGGAGGTTATATATCTAAGCTCCTTGAACACTATAGCACTCTCTAGTAGAGAAATGAGGAACTTTGTGTTGGCGGAAACTCCTGTGATTAATTTTGCCATTATGAACACGGCCTACTGAATTCAAATGGGTTCTTTGACATGCCAACATCGTATGACACGGTGTCGTATTTTTTGCCGTCTTTCAAAAATCACTCACCACGGCCAGGAGCGAACCTGCAAGCTTGGGGTTAGTGGACCGACACGTTGACCACTCACCCACCGTGGCAAGCTAGCGACTTCAATCAAACTCTGTTAGTAATGACATTAATAACCCGTCCGACCCTGACCGTGTCATTTAAATTTCAATAAGTCCAAAAAATTATAATACTGACACTCTATATCTCCACATCTGTAGCGGCAATCAAAGTGAAATTTTGTGTGATGAAAGATTATAAAAAAATAAGTTCGCATATGTGCCCTTCAAAAACATGATCACGGCAAAACAAAGATGGTGCCCTCACGTATTTCCAATAATTCGATGGGCTTTCTGGCGACTTAATCAACCGAGCACAGTGAAACTTGGCATAGTAGCCTAAATTTTATTTAGAACTAAATATATTTGCGTCTGACGTAGTTCAATTGTTTAAAAGGTCAAGATGACAGCCGTGCGAACTTTTATAATTATAACGTATTTGTTTTCTTGTGTTGTTATGATGTAATTGATATGTTGTTTTGTGTAATGAACCAGAAAAATAATATTTATCTACTGGTACATAACCTTTTATAAGTTATAGATGGATCAAACGTCGATTCCTGAGATATAATAGTACATTATGCAACGAGCCTATAATGGCAATAATTAAGACACGAGTATGCGAGTTTTATAATTTCCATACGAGTGTCTTAATTACCATTATAGGCGAGTTGCATACGACTGTTTATGTTCGACGATAATTATTATCACTACTTTATATTCGAATATGAAATGAAAATCCACCGCCTGCTTCCAGTCTCCGACCGGGTCAGGAATGGAATGAATGAAGCCCCCATCTAGCGGCGAGGATATAAGCTGTGCCGGCTGCCGAGGCCTGACGCACTCCTCTGGGGCAATGATTAAATGAATGACAGATGAAATGAAATGATAGTGGAGAGTGTTGCTGGAATGAAATTTTGACAGGGAAAACCGGAGTACCCGGTGAAAAACCTGTCTGCCTCCGTTTTGTCCAGCACAGATCTCACATGGAGTGACCAGGATTTGAACCACGGACCCAGCGGTGAGAGGCCGGCGTGCTGCCGCCTAAGCCACGGAGGCTTCACTTTATATTCGAATATAAATATTCATAAATATCTGTCGAGATTTCGCCAGTTTTATGTACTGAACAGAGCGCATGAGACGCAGAGAATGCCTCGTATTTGACCATGGCCTCCTCGATTACCCTACTATGGCACTAGGCCAGGCAGTGAAATTTAAATTAGAAGGCCGTGGAACTCAGCGCATCTAATTATCTAATTGGTCAAACGACTGTTTCTTGAGCTCTGATTGGTGAGAGAAACTGTTTCATAATGAAAATTAGTGTTATAATGAGCCTCATTATAGTACATTTTTCTGACATATAATAGTCAGGGTCGAACATAAATGTATTTATAATAACACCATTATCTTATCATAATTCTTCTTAATGTCTAGAGTGGCTACAATACTTGGATATTGAGGTACGAGTTTAACATTGTTACCTTATATTTATATTAACAGAGTTAACCAAAATCTATTTACTCCATCACGTGTACAATCTATTTAATTGAAATGGGGTTTTATGATATTATGGGCCCGTAGAATACATGAAAATAGGCTATGTTAGTTCTTCATGGAAATGCTTGTTTAAAATATTTTCATAATATGGAATATAGGCTCACTGTATGAGTTCACCTGTTGTCCATGCGTGTGTGTATGTGTGTGTGTATCTCCTACCTAATAATGTATGGTTGATGAGGTTTAACTGCTAGTCTACCGTCAGTTATCCTTGAAATGGTTGTACATGGTTTTCCATTTTCAACACCAGGCAAATGCCGGGATGGTAGCTACTAATAGGCAACGGCCGCTTCCTTCCTCCTAGTCTAATTACAATATTATTATTATTATTATTATTATTATTATTATTAGCCGTTGATAAATCCCCTAAAGGTCAAAGGCCTCCTGCTAGCAGGGTAGGTCTGAGATATTTCTTCAGGTGAGCTAGGCTGATGAATATTTACCTACGTAGTGTCTTAAAACTATTTACACACCTTATAATAATACAGTAATAATAATAATAATAATAATAATAATAATTTATTTAATTAACGTTGAAGTTGATAATTTCTCAAGGGATTGAATATTGAAACAAATGCTATTTAAAAGTGAAAGACTGGGAAATGACTTTCAAGAACCCACACCTGTGTGTGTCATACTCACTATATACTTGGGTGACCAGATTCTGATAATGAAAATAAGGGACACTCAGGCATGTCGCGTCAATTATTGTCTGTCGAGAAAGAGGATCATATAATTGGGCATTTGTGCAATATTTATGATATTTAATTTCAAAACAAATATTTTATTCACAAAAACATGAAATAGTATATTGCATTTCTTAAATCACGTCTATATAGTCACTCTCAAACATATTCTATAAATTATCCAACCTAACAGATAAATTTTAAAAAAATATCACTTATAGGCTATATTGAATCCATGACCAAGAAAACCGATTCACATAGAATATCTGGGTCAGTCTTTTCTTTTCTTTTATATACTTTAAAGAGTTATGAATTTCCTTCAATAGGTTTCCTTCCTTCTAACAAAAATTTATAGAAACTTGAGCAAGATACATCACGAAAATGTGTCAAGATCATTGCTTTAACAGTTTCAACATTGAGCCTGTTCTTTTCATCTAACCACATACAATTGATAATTGAAAACACTCTCTCTAAGACTTCATTAGTTCCTGGAATCGTCAAAGCAACGCAATACATTTGTATTCAATGTTTTCCCTGTCCATAACACTAAATATCTCAACCCACTTATCTTCAGTTGCTGTACCATTTATCTTCCAGGTTTCACTTTTTGCTTCAAAAATGTTTTGGACATGTCTTACTTCATCAAATAGTTCATCTTAATCAATTAATTTTTCTGAATGACTGTCAATTTCTGCAATCCACTGCACACACTGCTGAACCTCATTCCACAATGGAGGACTATTCAGCTGAACCCACTGAAGTTCTTTCAGTTTATCGAAGGGTAGTGTCCAGTTCTCCATGTATTGAAGGAAAGTGATATAAAAACTGTTCGCAGGCTCCGTAAATTTATGATCATTGATCAAACCACCATCTTCTAATTGCTTTAGTAAAGAGATCATTATGGATGTTCGAAAATTCTGGTCCTTCCTGCACACAAGCTTATTTTTCAAGGCATGTAATTTATTAGCAACTTCACTGCCACATATATTGTCTTTCTCAATTTTCTTTATTGTGTTGGCACACACCTTGAGTAGTGAATTAATAAAATGAAGCCAAAGTAAGGATTGTGGATTACTGAAAAAGTCTTTTAGCACTCGAGGACACTTTTCTTTTGAAAGAAAATAATACTTGAGACCGTCAAACATATCAATAAGTCTGTTAACAGCTGGTTGTAAAGAAAGACATCTTGGTTTTACACTTCCCAATATCTGCTTGTACTCAACATCCACAAACTCACAGAAGCTCTTCAATTCAGCCACTCGAACAGCATAAATGTGAAAATACTGGAACACTTTATTAACAATTGTGTCAACATCAATAGGTAAAATGTCTGCACTTGTCTGCATAGCGTTGTGTACAATGTGGGCAGCACAACCTATTCCAAAAATGTTTTCATTTATCCCCCATATTAACTTAAAAAGAATCATTGTTGGTGCCTTTCCTTCCAACCCCACCGAAGTTGGTGTTGCAGTTATCACCACAGAAAGCAATAACTTTGTCAGTTAACTTGTATTGTTCCAAGATGTGAAGAATGTGGTTTGTTAGCATCTCTGCTGTTTCCGCGGAAAGTGCTTGAAACTCAAGAAATTTGATTTGAACGCCTTTATTTGGTACGAAATACCTTACAAGTACTGGAACTAATTTCAAGTTGTTGTGGTTTGAAGTATCAACCATAACTGATACATATCTGTCATTTTGCAAGTCACTGGTGATTTCGCTTAACGCAAAAGGAGCTAAGACATTAACTACGATGGCCTCACACTTGGTTCTCCCACATGTAAACTTCCTTTCAAATAAAGTACGCACAAGAGTTGATGTGCAATCCATCGATCTGAAGGAATGGTTATGTTTAACCGTACGAAAAGTAAACACACCTTCTAAAGCAGCAAGACGTTTCCCTTCTTCATTCTCTTTCCCTTGTGTTGTCATGAAGGAGGCTGAACTCTTAGCAGCCTCTGCCACTTTATGCTTCTTCTTTTGTATATGTTGGAAAATGTCCGATCGACCGCCATGTTCGATAGAAAACGCACCTTTACATAAAGTACACACTATTTTGTCTTGATCTTCCTTAAGAAAAGGAAATTCTTCCTTTAATACATCCGTGAAATTACACTTTCGTTTCGGCATTCTCAACAATTGATAAAATATTGTGGAACAATTCGTCTCGATTAGTAACTATAGAGTACTGAAATACGCGTGCTTGTAAACATTATAAGACGTTAAACGTGAAGTTTTATGTATCAAGCATCATTACTTACAATAAAACAAAGTTTCCCTCGCACGCAACGATGGTGTTATGTTACAAATTTGTTATTCCGCATGCATCGGCATGTATGCCAACCACAGCCTACAAAATTAACCCTATGAAAGAGAATTGTTTGCGAAATTACCCTTGGAAAGATAATTATAGTGTTGGTTGATTGGCGATACTTTCTACGAAGTATCTCTCGGATAATATTTGAATCTTGGGATACAGAAAACAAATGAATTAAGTAGCCTAAAGCATGTACGCAAAACTGCACACACATTAAAATATCTCAAGAAAACGGGATTTAACGGGAAGAATGTTAAGAAAACGGGATACTTTGCGTCCCGTCAAAGATTTGTCGGGACAACAGGACCAACTACTGAAAGAAGGGACAATCCCGTTAAAAACGGGACGTCTGGTCACCCTACTATACACTACACTATACGGTGGGAACGAACCAATTCCTATGCCAAATCCACAGATAGTTTGGTCTCATGATCTTGCGCTGCGCCTTAGCACACGTAATTGCCGCTGTCGGTTATCATTACATAATACCGGTCTATTACTCAATAATAACATTGATTTATGAACAATGCAGTAGAGGATTAATTTTCCCATAAATCGTTTTCATATTGCAGTTGATTTGTTTCTTTATGTTTCCAGTTTACAAATAAGGTTACATGAATCCACCCAGTTTTCATTTCTGTGCTCAGCACTGGTATACAGCAAAACAATTTGTTGGTTGAGTCTTCAGTCTTTTGACTGGTTTGATGCAGCTGTCCATGCCTCCCTGTCCAGAGCTAATCGTTTCATCTCTACATAGCTACCACACCGTACGTCCGAGGCAATCTGTTTTACATATTATAACCTTGGTCTACCCCTACAGTTCTTGTCCTCGACCGTTCCTTCCATAACTAAGCCTGCTATTCCTGGTGTCTTAGTATGTGTCCTACCAACCTATCTCTTCTCTTCATTAGCAGTCGCCAGAAACATCTCTCCTCTCCCACTAGTCTTTATACCTCTTCGTTTGTAATCCTATCTACTGAACTAATCTTCATCATTCTCCAGTAACACCACATTTCAAACACATCAATTCTCCTCTTTTCTGCTGCACCAATAGTCCAAGTTTCACTTCTATAGAGTGCCAGGCTCCAGACAAATGCCTTCAGAAATTACTTCCTAACACCTAGATCTATATTCGATGTGACAGATTCCTTTTCTGTAGAAATGCTTCTCTTGCCTGAGCTAACCTACCTTTTATATCCGCTATGCTTCGTCCATCACTGGTTATTTTGTAACCTAAGCAACAGCAGTCTCCTACTTCCTTTAGTTTTTCACCTGCCAATTTGATGTCCATAGAGGATTCTGATAAATTTCGGCTGCATTCCAATATTTTTGTTTTACATTTATTAATTTTCATCTTGAATTCTTTCCTCAAGACGGAGTCCATACCATTAAAAAACTCATTCAAATCCTCGGGCATGTCGGCCAAGATGACTATGCCATCGGCACACAATTTACGTAGGCTATATGAATCTTAAAAATATAAATACTTAATTCAAGCGATAGTAATTGCGACACCTGGCAAAAGGAATGGATGGGCCAACTTACCTTTTTTTTGGAGATCCGCATCGCTATCTGCACAATCACCGCCAGATGACAAGCCCCAACAGAAGAACACCTAAAAGGGTGGAAGAAGGTGGAGAGGGGGAAACGCACAGGCTCGTCCACAGACACAGTCCGATAACTAACAGAACTGCTACCGACGAAATGATGCCACAACAGTTGCTTAGTATTTAAAAGAATATTTACTCAGCAAACAAAGGGGCAAGAAAAATATAATTTAACACATCATAAAAAGGAAACTCTATTGCCACAACAACCTCTCTCTGGTGATGCACATGGCTTAAGGCCAAAATAATTAAATTACATAAGTAGGCAAGAGACGGCTTAACATGCTTGCTTGAAAAGCAAAAAACGAAAAGTTTTAATTTAAAATTAAAATAATAAAGCCTAAAAGATAGAAAACCAGAATACAGGTATTACCAAATGAGAAAGGGCTTGATAATTTACTAAGGTACGCAATACCGACCCGACATGCAGACATCAAGGCCACGAGGTTAAACGAAAAGTTAAACAAAATTTAATAAAATAAAATTAATTCACCAAAACTAAAACTTTCATGACGAAAGAAAACTCAGGAACACTCACAAAAACCACAAAGGAAAAACAACGAGGTTAACAAAATTATTTAGTCTCACGCCACAACACGTTTGAGTGTCCCGCTCGATGCCAAGAGAACAACTCTCTCTGACCACAATGCACTCCGGGAAAACAAAAAAGAAACATGGCCACCAAAAGATGCTTACATGTCCAGCCGAATCACGGCAAACAATTACATCTTAAAATAGAACTTCACCAGAGAGAACAGAAAGGGAGGAAAGAATTACGCCTTAACACTATTGACACGAGGCAATTTAGGCTGCAACGGATCGTAAATCAAATTAATAATAGAGAAATCGCTAAGATTACCAAATTTTAAAAAAATATTTTACCAGGTACGATAACTAGGTACGTGTCTCCGGAAGGCACAAAAAAAATATTTACATATCAGGTAACATTAACAAACAGAAATATTAGGCCTGGAACACGAAATAAAATACAGAATAAAAACATTAATATATGGCCAGTAACGGAGTTCCCATAACAATATATATATATATATTAAATAATAACGTACCTTAAAATCCTTCCTCAATGGAAACACAAGGAAACAAAAAAAAAACTAACACATTTTAAATAATGTAAAAGATATGAACTGCCCCAATATAGCTGCGGTAGCACACACATCCCGCTTCGATCACCCACGAGGCTTTTCTTCTTGTAGCCAGTAAAATAAACAGATCACACGTCATCTTCAAGGCAAGTTATGAAATTATAGCCTAGGAGCATAGGCATTTCCTTTTTTTTTTTTTAATGTATCCATATTTCGTAGAGGCTAGGGGCCAAGCCCCCAGCAGCGGAGAGACACTCTTTCACCACCAACTAGCTTGTTCCTTTCTTGACGACAGACTGAGAAGATGCCAAGATGGCGGAGACTCCAAAGTCAAAAGCCGCAGTGCATTAATGTTAATTTTAATTGTCCAATCACAGATTGACACATCAAGTAACAATGTGCAGATTATATAATTATTTTGGCGGCATGATGTATATATAGTCTTTTGTTTAATGACGTATTAAACAACATCCTTCAAATATGTTTCGATTAGACGAGATCAGAAGACACCACTCACACACTCTAGCGGTCGAAGATACAACCCCGGCTAGAGGCCGATAGAAGCTGCCACCTCGAGTTCATAAGCGAAACCAAACCATCAAGGCGGGCGCTTTAAAGGAAGAGAATCCATACATATAGGGGAGATGCATTTTAAAATGTTGGGACGGGCTTTTGCACGTAATAGTAATCAGTTGCATGAAACCCAGCTAACAAAGTCGCTGAGTTTTAGTCCTTTAGTCTGTAGCTGCAGCAACAAGTACAGAGAGTTTGCGAAGGAATTCTTGTGGGTGTGAACTGATATGGTGCAGCCTAACCGTTAGCACACCTGCCTGGAATGTAATGGATTGTACTCTCACGTTCTACCCTTGCATTGCTAAGGCCCGTTTTGACCAACTTCAATTATCTCTTAATTCATCATTAAAGGTTATTTAACGTTGCACGAGCATTTCATCAAGCAGAAACGCTCGTTAACTTACCACTAACAAGCAATTAACTTAATTGGCCAAATATGACCACTCAACTTTCTAAAGCATCTTAAGCAGAGGGAAACAACTGAACTCTACCTCGTGCATCTTGCAATGGCGGAAGAATTGGTTTCTTTACGATTTTCACACAAACGTTTATTCATTTGAATAAAAACTATGTTTATGACAGTGGAATTATAAAAGATCATACGTGTTACCAACACCAAGAAAGAAAAAGTAGTTCCGTGAAGAAATAACAGCCTAATTTTATATATCTTACTAATATCAATTGCCTCTATCAACATACTAATTGTCAGTTTGATTGCTGTAATAGATTCGTAGATATTGAGAACCATCTAAATATTTTGGATGGTCACCATGTTTGATTTTTAGCCTACTTTCGATTTTTGCAAACAATGAAAGTAGACTTCTGAGATCACTACAGGGCTAAAAAAGTGTGTCTGTCTGTGTGTGTGTATGTGTGTGTGTGAGTGTGTGTGTGTGTGTGTGTGTGTGAGTGTGTGTACTCTGAATGTCTGTCCCCCCCTATCAATTCGAACACGGTGAAACCGAATTGAACGAAATTTTGTACAGAGGTAGCATTAGCAAAGGGCACCTCAGTGTCATACTTTATATCGCCGCCATCTTTACCAAAACAGAATGGCGGCCACTCAAACGTTCAAAACGTAAAATCAAATTACGGCTAAACTAATTATCCGATCTCTACCAAATTTGGTGACAACATACCTTTATATAGGACGCGTCTTTCATCCAACATTCAAGGTCATCGGCCGTACCATTTCAGGATGGCGGCCGTGTGAATTATTCAACCATTTTAATCAATGGCTTAAGACCCACCAATTCCGATTATCGAGCCTAGGGTGGTTTAAGCTATCCTGAAGGTCGTGATCCGTTATTTATTATAATTTAATATTATAATATTATACTGTATGAGTGGCTTAAAAGAGCTGAGCTGTCTGTGTCACACGACAAGATGGCAGCTATCCTCATGTGCCTGTCTTATATTTCAATAGTTTTAGTATGTTGTATGTGATATACCCTACTGATACAATAATATAAACTTTGTATGAAATTCTCTTTAATGAAGATGTACTGCTGTGAAGAAATCGTTTATTTAAAGTCATTATTTGACAACAGGTTGTATCTAATGTCAGTTAAGACCGCCATATTTTTAGGGATAGGATTAGCTCTGGGCTAGCGTGTTAGTCTATCACGCAGTCGACTGGGGATCGAGTACTGCTGCAGCTAACTTTTTTTTTCTTGAATTCTTTTACAAATGATGTGCACGAGCTCTTTCCACAGATACTGAATAAGATGTCATTTAGCTCAAAGGAGAGGCTAATGTATACACTCGTTTATTAGTAAAATCACAGCCCCAGCATCGCAAATAAACAGAAGACATTAGGAAAAGGAGAATAGAAGAACTAGATACACGTTGTCATTAACCACAGCCTTCTTAATGCCTCTGTACGGTGCTGTCCTCTTGTGGGTTATGTGGGTAATATTGTTCCAAACTTACCGCTGTATAAATACCTGGCCTCCTGAAGTATGGCAATTTTGTAATACTGGTAGTTCAACTATTAGCCACGATCGCGCTCCGATTACCTTTAAACATTGCCAGCTGGATCGCCTCCCTCTTGGCTACTTTAAACTGTCTACTCATTCAACACTCTTAGGCCACTGCCATCGTAGTACATTACGATGGCAGTGCATAGGCGTACAACATAAAGATTAATTCAAGGATAGGTCGCAGCACCAACCTACTGTGATCGGCGTGGATTTTTAAAGGGGAAGATACCCAAAACGGAAGATTCTTAACTTAGCAGGCTGACTTAATATAGAGATTAACGGACGTGAATGCATTACAATAAGTTAGTAGTTTTGTTATTCAATCATCATAAAGTATACAATATTGATTTTGACACTTACTGGCTAATTATCAATATAAAAGAAAACAAACAATACATTGTGGTAGAGGTGATTGTGTTAGGGATGAGGACAAAGAGTCATAAATATACCCATACATTTAGGAGAAAGTAGGCTATATGTTCTTTGCTGAACATCTTGTTATATTATAGGTCTTAGATTTATGTACTATTACATGAAGATTATTGTGTAGGTGTTTTATTCAAACTTCAATCGCATGATTAGGACGCAAGAATTAAAAGCGAGATTTTAAAATTTCACTCAGCCGCAATCTTGTAATTATGAAAATAATTTAAATGAATTAGATGCCAGTCGATTAAAATTTGTATAAACATATACCGTATCATGTTTCACTGCGCTCGGATAGTTAAAGCGCAAGAAACGTCAATTTGAATATTTAAATTTCGCGTCGCCGCCATGTTGGATTTGTGCTCGCCAGGTTATTGAACGTCCCATAGGTGAACTTATGCTTATAGCCTCTATACACATACAAAATTTCAGTTTGATTGCTGTGGTAGATTAATAGATATTGAGAACCGTCTAAATATTTCGGATGGTCGCCATGTTGGATTTTAATATATGTAGGCCATAGAGTTATGTACTATTAGATGATGATTATTGTGTACGTTCATTATGCAAATGTTGATTTCGATCGCATGATTAGAACACAAGAAATAAAAACCTAATTTTCGAAATTCGCACATCCGCCATCTTGAGGTTATATTAAAAAATTGAACTAAATTAGATACCATTGCATTACAATGTGTATACACATTTGCTGTACCAAGTTTCATTGCGTTTGGATCATTAAATCGCGAGAAAAGTCTATTTAAAACTTTCAACTTCGCTTGGCCGCCAAGTTCGTTTTGCAGTTAAACGATTTTTGAAAGTATCATAGATGAACTTCCAGTAGAGCCCTTTATATCCGTACTAAATGTCATGATGATACCGGTAATAGTTTCAGAGATATAGAATACCGGTGAAATATTTTGCACAGCCGCCATCTTGAGGCTATGTAAACAATTGAATGAAGTTAGATGTCAGTGCAATACAATATGTGTAAACATATACTGTACCAAGTTTCATTGCGTTTGGTTGGTTAAATCGAGAGAAAAGTCAAATTAAAAGTCGCAAATTTGCTTGGCCGTCATGTTGGTTTTGTATTTACCAGGTTTTCAAAAGTCACATAGGTGAACTTCTAGTAGTTCCCTTTATCACCGTACGAAATTTCAGGGTGCTATCGGTAATAGTTTCGGAGATATTGAATACTGGTGAAATATTTCGCACAGCCGCCATGTTGTATTGGTGAGACGTAACACAATTTGAGGGGCACGGCCGGGGTCGCCCGGAATAGTGCTATAAACTTACTGAGTTTCATTGAAATCGCTCCAGCCGTTTGGAAGTTATTATGGGGGACCACAAAAATCCATCACACACACACCATCACACACACACGCACACACAGACACACGGACAAAAGGTGATCTCATAAACCTATTTTTTCGTAAATGAAAATAGGCTAAAAATACGGAAATAAAAGATCCGAAGTGGGATTCGAACTCCTTACAGGTCTGCAGAATGATCTAAGAGATTGCAACGAATCCACTTACGCTATGAAAGCAACGGAGAGAGATAGTGTGTGTATCAAGCTAAGTGTCCACACAACTGCCAGTTCTTCCAAATACTTTGTTCAAATACTTTTTCTTTTGCCATGAATAAGGTCTTCTGGATTCCCCTCTCTTTACAATTATGTTCCAGAAGGTCTCAAAGAAGCATCGCAAACAACGATCAGTGCTAAACGCTTCTTGCTCTGTCCGCCATGTTTTTCCAGGGTGAGACCGAGTCCACGCATGCGCAAGAGCCGTAAAGCGTATTTAAGTAATCACGGACCCGAATGGCCTCGTGAAATGCAACGACGATAACCATACATTAACTCTCGTATTTAAGATAAATAGGAATTAACTAACTAATCATTAGTACAGAGTTAGTGAACATGGCCCTAAGTATTCCACAATGGCTTCTTAGATAAAAGCTATTCACAAAGCCTAATGATAATTATCATGTTATATTATAATATAACATGAGATATAGTGCCATTCTAAATTAAGAGAGAATCGAACACGGATTGTTCTTCGATCTCGCTTGACATTAGGACCTCCGTTGTTGTTGAGAGTTAAGTGCAATTACATCTTCCTTGTTCATGCAGTCTGGACTCGATTAATGATCTGCCAAGGAGCATACAAATCCTGGTATGAGGTTTGAAATTGGGTATGGATTGGATTAGATATTTTATTTATCCATTTGATCAATCTCATGTATACAATTCATATAGGACACGTCAGAAATTACATCTATAAAATAGAAGAGCTTACAGGTATATATTGTAACTACAATAACTATTTGTAACATATTATAATAATAGATCTTAAGAGATAGCCTACAATCTTATTGGCCAACTATTTACACGTTAATTATTATCACAATATGAAAACTTAATTCTATAAATACAAGAACTTACATCTAGGTGTTCCAATTAAAATAGAAAAGTAAAATATAATTATTGACTTCATCGCTTCTATACGCTAAGATATTTAACTGCAGAGTAAAAACAATGGCACTGCAGATAAGCTTTCAACATTCTTTCAAAGGTTTCCAATCTCATGTGGACAACTGAGAAACGAGGTAATGGAATTCCTGTCTCAAGCACCATGAAATAGATCTTGCTTGATTTCCTACTTCAACTCAAGTTAGGTTAATAAATTGGCTATTAGATGGGCAATTCTTCTGCCCCACTTATCTCTGTAGCAGAAGCTAAGTAGAATGAACTATCCATGTATCACAAATTACTGATGTGACACAGTTTAATGTACTGGATGATGCTTATAGGATCGGCTGACTAGAATGGAAACAAAGTATGATTGGTGCTCTCAGCAGTGTTACAAGACACTATATTATCATCGTCGGCCACTACAAAGAGCATCATGAGCCTCATTCATCTAGTAACGTCAGTCCGTGTAGCTTGTAATCGTTGATTTTTTTAGGGGCTTTGTTATAACGTGGTCACATAGCCACATGTGCTAGGGTGTGCGTAGGAGTCTGATAACCTGTGTCAGTGTCATGTCTGTGTATACTTGTAATCGAGATAGGATTTGGGTAGGAATCGACCGTGGCATTAAGTTAGCTACCATCCCGGCATTTGCGTAGAGTAGAAGTGGGAAATCAAGAAGAAACACTTCCAGGATGAGTAGGAATCTAACCCGCCTCTTCTCAGTTTTGCATAACGAGGCTGAGTGTACGCCGTTCCAGCCCTCAAACCAGAATTACATTTCTTGGTAGAGCCGGGAATCGACCCCGGGCCTCCGTGGTGACACCCAAGAATGCTAGCTACTAAGCAACAAGGCGGACCCCGTGGAGTTCGTCCACCACCGCACATTCAATTAGAAAATGACAATTTAATGAGCAAGGAAGGGGGTTTTGCGTCAAACCATTAACCTCTCGGGACTAACCAAATGTTTTGGTGTTCTTAAGAGTTTAGTCCCTATAAATAACGTAAGTTTTATCTCTGAACTTAACGCTTATACTCGTAACTTCGTACTTATCAGGATGAGAAGTGTATACCTTCACTTTAATTTTTGTCCGTGTGTCTCTTTATTATACAGTAGGTTGTGTCAAAACTACTCGAGCGAATGACATGAATATTTATATTAAAGTTGAAGGCACCCATAAAATAAAACTGGGCTACAAATTATTAATAGAAAGGGGCAAAAGGGAAAATGAAGCCTCAAATCGCGACAGTAAGGCATACTATGCATGTTCCTCTTGACATGACGCAATATTGTATTGACCGACTGAAAGTTACGATGTTAATTGCCAATAAGGCAATAGTGAAAAATGTCTTCAAAGCAATCTATAGCAAGGTCAGGTACAAGAAGGGCTTGGTGACTCACTTGCTATCTTGAGATGAGAAATGATACCTTCATGCTGGATGTCACAGCACCATAAAACCAGTAGTTCCGTGAAGAACTATACAGCCTATTTTCATATATCCTACTTATGTTAACTGCCACTCTCAACATACAAAATTTCAGATTGATTGGTATAATAGATTCGTAGATATTGAGAACCGACTAAATATTTCGAATGGTCGCCATGTTGGATTTTATATATGTTGGTCCAAGAGTTATGTACTGTTACATGAAGATTATTGTGTACGTGTAGCATTCAAACTTCAATCGCATGATTAGGACACAAGAAGTAACAAGGAGATTTTAAAATTTCGCACAGCTGCCATCTTGTGGTTATGGAAACAATTGAAATAAATTAGATGCCAGTGGATTAACATTATTATAAGGATTTACTGTATCAAGTTTCACTGCACTCAGATGGTTAAATTGCGAGAAACGTCCATATGAATATTTATACTTCGCGTCGCCGCCATGTTGGATCTGTGATCACCAGGTTATATAAAGTCCTATAGGTGAACTTAAGTTCATAGCCCCTATGAACATTAAAAAATTCAGTTTGATTGGTGTAATAGATTCGTAGATATTCAGAGCCGTCTAAATATTTCGGATGGTCGCCATGTTGGATTGTTAAATGTATAGGCCATAGAGTCATATACCATTAAAGAAAAATTATTGCTTAGGTTCATTAGTCAAACTTTCACTTCGATCGCATGATTACGACACAAGAAATAAAAACTTAATTTTAAAATTCACACAGCCGCCAACTTGAGGTGATGTAAACAATTGAACTAAATTATATACATTGCAATGTGTATAAACATTTCCTGTACCAGATTTCATTGCGTTCGGAACAGTGAATCGCGAGAAAGGTCTATTTAAAATTTTCAAATTCGCTTGGCCGCCATGTTCGTTTTGTAGTTAACAGGATTTTGAGTCTTTTAGTTGAACTTCTAATAGTGCCTTTTATCTCCGTGCAAAATTTCAAGGTGATATCGCTAATAGTATCAGAGATATAGAATGCCGGTGAAATATTTCGCACATCCGCCATCCAGTGGTTATGTATACAATTGAACGAAGTTAGATGTTCGTGTATTACAATGTGTATAAACATATACTGTACCAAGTTTGATTGCGTTTGGTTCGTTAAATCGCGAGAAACGTCTATTTAAAAGTCGCAACTTCGCTTGGCCGCCCTGTTGGTTTTGTAGTTACCTGTTTTTCAAAAGTCACATAGGTAAACTTCTCGTAGTTCCCTTTTTCACCGTAAAAATTCCAGGGTGATATCGGGAATAGTTTCGGAGATATTGAATGCTGGTGAAATATTTCGCACAGCCGCCATGTTGGATTGGTGACATGTAACAAAATTTGGAGGTCACGGTCGGGGCCGTCCGGAATAGTGCTATGAACTCACTGAGTTTCATTGAAATCGCTCTAGCCGTTTAGAAGTTATTAGGGACATACACACACACCTCACACATACACACGCACACACACACGGACAAAAGGTGATCTCAAAAGCCTTTTTTTTTTTTTCAAATTGAAAATAGGCTAATAATCATAAAAGTCACAAGGTGTCACTTGGCACGGACCGTGGAGTAAGTCCATACGCACGTTACTTAAACTCTGTCTGCTGCCAGAAGTAGTGATGATCGATTGTCTTCAGATATGCTTATTTCTGTGCAATTTCACTGGTGTTTCTCGACAAAAGATTCGCTAACAATGGTTTCCGGCTGTAGATTCCTATGTCAGTAAGTAATTTATTCTTCGCGGAACTTCAAGTTAGCTATTAACATGAATCATTTATAGTCGGTAGAGTTTTGCCGTATTGAAAATTAATGTAAACTAATTGAAATATAGTCGCCATTTCACTAGGCATCTTGCCCGCTTAGTCTGTAGAATAATGTAAACTAATAATAATCTATAATGTGTGGCAATAAGATCATAACGTGTATGAAGTTTCCTCAGTCCGTCACTAGATGGCAGATTGGAGCAACTGTAGGACGTTATTGGGACAATGCGCCACATTTAGTGAGAGAACGATAATTGTAGTAAATGAAAGATATACTTATAAAAAGTATAAGTCCTAAAAATGTGATAGTGTGAGGGATGTTGTTGTTGTTGCTTATTTTAGGGGCTGTAACATCGTGGCCATACAGCGCCTTGTATTTTGAGTGTGTGTAGAATTTGTGTAATAACCTGTGCTAGCTGTACTGGTGTGTGTATTTGTAAATTGGGGATAGTATTGGGTAGGAGGCGGCCGTGCTCTTACGTTAGGAACCATCCCACCATTTGCCTGGAGTAGAAGTGGATAACACTTACAGGATGACAGAGGTAGGAATTGAACCCTATAGAGCCAGGACATCATGGTGGACCTACACTCTGATTTCATCACAGTGATAAATGATATGTTAACGTGAGTGGAGATAAAACTCATTTATTAAAATTCAATCCAGTAAAAGCTACAAGTACAGTAATTACTTTGATGGAGTATGAAAAAAAAATGAAACACAACGCGCTGTCGCAATTCAGTCGTATTCTATCTTTATCAAGCGATTTAATTACGGTATTAATCTACACGGTCGGTTACGATGCAATCACTTAAATATAAACAATTTAACAACAGGATTTGAAATCAACAATCAGTATTTCCTAGTAATTGTAATATTTTAACACCATCTGCTACCGGTAAAGTGGGTATTGTTATCAGTGGCACATAAATATATAGTTATCCAGATGAATTAATGAGCCATCTGTGAAGCTGTAGGTGATTTCAGGCGTCTAGGTGTTTAAAATTAATTTTAGGGACGTGGGACTTAAGAATTTTCTGAGTTTTCAGCCCCATGTGTATGGGTGTGTTTTGGATTGGTCAGATAACCTGTGTCTGAGGTGTGGGCTTTGTAAAGGCTGCTGGAATGTTCGAGAATTAACACGAAACATCAAAGAATTCTCGTATTTTCTGGTAAAATCGTTTCCTAGTTTCATTAGCGTGACCAAACTGTTCATAATGTTCTGGTTGGTGCACGGAACACCCCACCCATTGAGCGGTAGACTTGTTTAACACAGGGCTCTTTTCCAGGAACACCAACTTACTGCTGGTTGAGGTTCGCTGTACTCCTGGTTAGACACGAGCCATTCAGAACATATATTTCAAAATGCCAGAAGCAATTGCTGGTGAAACGTCCGAGATATCATGATGCTTATAACATGTCCTACTAACCCGAAAAGCCACTTTGAGGAATTCCCTATTATGTTTGCCTGCCATACATTATTCTCTTCTCTTTTTTTCCAAAAGGAATAAAAGGTCCACTTAAAAATTTCCTCCACTTTACACCCCCCCCCTCCCTAATTCCTATACCAGAACTGCATCCCACCTTCATTCTCTGTAAGTCCAGTCCTCTTCTCCACCCTTCCGCCACATTCTACAATTTCCATTCCAGTGAATTACCGCTTTCTTTACGTGTCTTTACTTTTTGTTGAGAAATGATTTTTATTTTTTCGCACCTTCCCATTTACATTTCCTACCCTAATATCGTTTTCCTACTTTAGTTTTATATGAGTTCTCCCTTCCCCTAATTCTCTACTCCGAATTTGACCAACTTCACAATAGATTCTTATTTAAAAAATGTCCACCCATGACCCGAATAGATGGCGAAAATGTCTAAGGGAACTGTTACGCACACATATTGAAATTCCCAGGGCTGTCACTTTATAAGCGTTAAGTGAACTTGCTCTTGTCTATCCTCTACATTAATTAGCCTGTTCATAGCTGTTAATATTTCATCTCGTCATGACTAGCTATGCGAGCAATATTCTTACTAAAATAGGAACTGTTAAATTATCATTAAATGTTCATATATCCCAACATATTTTTAGCTCACCTCAACAATGTTTTAGAGCGGCTTTGGTGGCGTAGTCGGTAGCATGCTGAGTTTCTATGCCCAAGATAGCGGGTTCAAACCTGGCCGAAGCCGTCGAATTTTTTAAGAGCGTTAAAAATCCCTCAGTATGCCTTCCTTCGGAGGGGAAGTAAAGCCGGCGGTCCCATGCCATAGATTTATGGCATGTTAAAGGACCTTCCACTAATTGCACCTGTGTGAAGCTGAATTGTATAGGTTAGGAATGTAAACAACGCTCTTAGGTTTCTACGTTCGTTACCAAGAGCCGACTGCGGTGGCGTCTAGTAGTCTAGTTATGAACTAGGCCTAGTAGTCGTTGACGGTGGCGCTTGGCGGCAAAAGTAGGAACTATTTGAAAAATTCTAAGTTGCAGCACTTAAATTTAAAAAACAGATAACACACACTAATACAGTCATCACAATTAACACCGGTTATCACACAGATTCAACACACCCAAAGTACACGGGGCTACATGACCGCGTTGTCGCAGCCCCTAAACTTAAGAACCAACCAACAATGGTTGAAGCCTGAAAATAAGCTTCACACGGGTCAGTGACAGCACGCTGCATAACAAACAAGTAGTTCCGTGAAGAACTATACAGCCTATTTTCATATATCCTGCTCATGTTAATTGCCCCTATCAACATACAATATTTCAGTTTAATTGCTGAAATAGATTCGTAGATATTGAGAACCGTCTAAATATTTCAGATGGTCGCCATGTTGGATTTTTATTTTTGTAGTATTACATTAAGATTATTGTGCACGTGTGGTATTCAGACTGCAATCGCATGATTAGAACACAAGAAGTAAAAACGAGATTCTAAAATTACGCACAGCAGTCATCTTGTGATAATGCAAACAATTGAAATAAATTAGATGCCAGTGGATCAACATTTGTATAAGCATTTAACGTGCAACGTTTCATGGCACCCGGATAGTTAATTCGCGAGAAACGTCCATTTAAATATTTATACTTCATGTCGCCGCCATGTTGGATTTGTGCTCACCAGATTACTGAAAGTCCTATAGGTGAAAATGTATGTTCATAGTCTCTATGAACATTAAAAAAAACAGTTTGGTTGCTGTAAAAGATTCATAGATATTGAGAACCGTCTAAATATTTCGGAAGCTCGCCATTTAGGATTGTTATATGTATAGGCCATAGAGTTATGTACCATTCAAGGACAATTATTGCCTAGGTTCATTATTCAAACTTTCACTTCGATCGCATGATTACGACACAAGAAATAAAAACTTAATTTTAAAATTTCGAACAGCAGCCATCTTGAGGTTATGTAAACAATTGTATTAAATTAAATGGCAGTGCATTACAATCTGCAAAATCATTTACTGTACCACATTTCACTTCGCTCAGAGAGTTAAATCACGAGAAAAGTCTATTAATATATTTCAAATTCGCTTGGTCGCCATGTTCGTTTTGTACTTTACAGGTCTTTGAAATATACATAGATAAAATTGTACCAGTACCCTTTATCACCGTACAAAATTGCAGGGTGATATCTGTAATAGTTTCGGAGATATAGAATGTCAGTGAAATATTTCGCACAGCCGCCATTTTGAGGTTATGTAAACAATTGAACTAAATTAGACTTCAGTGCATTACATTGTGTATAAACATTTGCTGTACCAAGTTTCATTACGTTTGGATAGTTAAATCGCGAGAAAAGTCTATTTAAGAGTCTCAACTTCGCTTGGCCGCCATGTTGGTTTTGTAATCTCCCGGTTTTTGAAAGTCTCATAGATGAACTTCTAGTAGTGCCCTTTATCACCGTACACAATTTCAGGGCGATATCGGTAATAGTTTCGGAGATATTGAATGCTAGTGAAATATTTCGAACAGCCGCCATGTTGGATTGGTGAGACATAACAAAATTTGAAGGGCACGGTCGAGGTCGCCGGGAATACTGCTATGAACTTACCGAGTTTCATTGAAATCGCTCCAGCCGTTTAGATTTTATTAGGGGGGGACACACACACACACACCTCACACACACACACACACACACACACACACGCACACACACACACACACGCACACACACACGGACAAAAGGTGATCTCATAAGCCTATTTTTTTCAAAATTGAAAATAGGCTAAAAATAAAAAAGTCCTCTCGGCACGCCGGAAGGTGGAGGTAGATTTCACCGGACAAACTTGGGGATAGTCGAAAATAGGCAGAATATGCAGGTTTTCGTAGAAGGATCAGACCACATTTATTGCGTGAAAGTATTTTATAATTGGAGATTAATTAACTTTGTTTTTCGTCATTTTATGCATATTTTAAACATTCTATTGTCTTATGATGACGGTAACCTTCTTGTCATTTGGAGTCCATTTTTATACTTGTGGTCACACTGTCCTTATGCAAAGTTTCCACACTGATGTGTAACTATGTAACGGTCTGTTACTTCTTCACACAAAATTATATCTCCCGCAGAGATGTTGGTTGGTTCCTCAGTTTAGGGGCTGCGACAACGTGGTCATGTAACCCCGTGTACTTTGGGTGAGTGTAGAATCTGTCTGATAAACGGTGTGAATTGTGATAGCTGTATTAGTCTGTAATTCAGGTAAGGAATGCAGACGCTCAATTTCAAGCAGTAGTTCCTAATGTTGCTACCAGATACTACCGTCAACGACACCTAGCTGTGAACTTGGCTACTAGATGCCACCGCAATCAGCAACTCGCAACGAACGTTGGAACTTCCCCTCCAAAGGAAAGCATACTGAGGGATTTTTAGCGCTCTTAGAAAATCTGACGACTTTGGCCGGCTTTGAACCCGCGACTTTGGGCATAGGAGTTCAGCATGCTACCAGTTAAGTCACCGAAGCCGCATCACACTTAGTCAGATGGAAATCTGAATCTGATCTCGCGCAAGTGCGTTTTCATGGCAACGTCTGATGGCTCATCCCTCATCAATTTAGTAGTGTTGCCATGTCAACCACTGATAGCTCTTGGCATTTTCTTACAATTCCGAAATCATTTTTCTCATCCCTTGGCGTAATGGTGGCTCATATCAAAAATTCTTTCAGACAAAAGTTTTAGGTAATTGTTAGGGGAATATTGTCCATTTTGTACGGTTTTGATATTGTGCCTATTAACAGAGATATGATAAATGTTTCCCGAAAAAAACACTTTTTCCCACCCCTTTGGTCAATGGTTGGTGCTATCAAAAAAACGTTTCAAACATAAATTTCTGAGCTTTATCCGACACATAGTATGAACTTTGAACGGATTCGATATTTCACATATTAAGAGAGTTATAGCAATATTTCATTTTTTTTCGAAAAAAAAAGTCCCCCATTTTCATCCCCTTCGACCAATTTAGCCCAGTAACGAACTCGTCCGAGAATTTATGGGTATACATATTCGGTAAAAAATTCAAAGTGATTGGTGCAAAATTACGGCAGTTATCGTGTCCACAAGAAACTGATATATATATATATACATATATTACATAAATTATATATAAACTTTTGAACTGACGGTGGTTTTGGGGTCTGGGGGATGTGAAACGCGAAGATATGTCGAAATTTTCCGGAAATCGAAACATGGTACCCATTGCAATAGTTAGCTTTCTAATGAAATCTACCTAAAATACTGCCGTCAACGACACCTAGCTGTGAACTTGGCTACTAGATGCCACCTCAATCAGCAACTCGCAACGAACGTTGGAACTTCCCCTCCGAAGGAAAGCAAACTCAGGTTTTTTAGCGCTCTTAGTAAATCCGACGACTTCAGCCGGGTTTGAACCCGCGACCTTGGGCATAGAAGTTCAGCATGCTACCAGTTCCGATACCGAAGTCGCTTCCCACTGACATATGAAAACTGAATGTGATCTCGTGCAGTGGCGTTGTCATAGCAACTGCTGATGGTCATCCCTTATCAATTAAAAGTAAAGTTGTCATGGCAACCTCTCTTGGCACTTGGCATTTTCTTATAATTTAAATCATTTTGTTCACCCCGTGGCGTAATGGTGGGTCATATCAAAAATTCTTTCAGACAAATGTTTTAGGTAATTATTGGAGGAATATTGTCCATTTTGTGCGGTTTTGATATTGTGCCTATTAACAGAGATATGATTAATGTTTCCCGAAAAACCCACTTTTTCCCACCCCTTTGGTCAATGGTTGGTGCTATCAAAAAACTTATTTGACATAACTTTTGGCACTTATCCGACACATATTATGAACTTTGAAGGGATTCGATATTTCATGTATTAAGAGAGTTATAGCGATATTTCACTTTTTCGAAAAAAGCCCCCCATTTTTACCCCCTTTGACCGATTTTGCCCATTAACGAACTCGACCGAGATTTTATAGGGATACATAATATGTAAAAAAATCAAAGTGATTGGTTCAAAATTACGGCAGTTATCGTGTCCACAAGAAACTGATATATATATATATAGATAGATAGATAGATACATATATACATAAATTATATATAAACTTTTGAACTGACGGTGGTTTTGGGGTCTGGGGGATGTGAAACGCGAAGATATGTCGAAATTTTCCGGAAGTCGAAACATGGGACCCATTGCAATAGTTAGCTTTCTAAAGAAATCTACCTAAAATGAAAATATTCCATTTTTACGTATCATTAATTCTTTGGTCTGAGTAACACCACGTGACTTTTCAATTCAAAATATCACATCCATGCTCATGATATAATGCATAGTTTATATATGACAGAGGCATTTAATACAATATCAATGAAAAGTTTTAAATATAATTTAAGTTGTTGTTGATTCATTTTAGGACAATGCGACATCGTCGTCATGTAGTCCCGTGTACTTGGGTGTATATGAAATCCGTCTAATAACTGTAATTTTTATGACTGTACTATAGGGTTTATTTTTAGTTTATATGATGATCATTGGCATGAGATACCCTCTGACTGTACAAGGAAGGTAACAGGAAATATTTTAACAATTAAAGAGGTATTTCTGTGTCTTGCGCAAAGCGTACTCACTGTAGAAAAGAAAGTTCAAAAGTAAGATGGATGAAAACCATTGTGGGTTTAAACCACAACGAGGATGTCAGGATCAAATTTTTAGTATGTGCCAAGTTATTGAGAAATACTAAGACATGAATATATATTTGTGTTTTGTAGATCTAGATAAGCATACAAAAATATACCAAGGGAAAGATTCTGAGCATCCTGAGGGATTGTGGTATCGAGGAAAGGCTCCTACAGGCAACCAAAATTAATTTATTCTCTTGACTATAAATAAATATATTGACTACTGGATGGGATCATCTCCCGTCGGTGGTTTAATAGCCAATATATCTATATATATAAAAGAAAGTCGTATTAGTTACACTATTTATAACTCACGAACGGCTGAACCGATTTGGCTGAAAATTGGTGTGGAGACGGACATAGGATACTTTTTTTTAATCCCGTGACGTCACATAAAACGTCAAAGAGAATACAGGTCACTATAGAACGTAACGCAAATGACAGCTAAAATAAACTCATGAAGGAATGGCAAGGCAAGTCGTTTCCAGGCAACAGTAGCTCTTGACGAGACACGGCCGACTGGATGCGAGTAGCGCTCTCCACTACCGGTATATAAAATTAGGCTCTTAACATGTAATCCAGTTAGTTACTCAAAGTAATTTGTATTCTCTTTGAATCACCATTAACAATGCCGCGACAAAGACGATCGAATATTTCCCGACAAAGCCATAATACAAGAAGGATACGAAACATTGCGAATGAAAGGACTGAAGAAGAACAAGAAATTGCCCGTGAAGAGCGCCGCGTTAGTATGGCTCGACATCGTGCTTCTCAATCACAAGAGCTAAGTGAGGCATCCCGTGAAACTGCTCGGTTGGCAATGCGAAATCGTCGAGCGAACAACAGAGATCAAGAAGTAGATAATTTTCGACGCACAAGAAGAGATTTTTCAAGTGCCGATTTGAATCGAGCAGCGTTTATAAAAAAGGATGTTCGTTTGTTCCTCTTTTATGCGTTCATAAACCATTGCGATCAAATGTTGGTGAGTTGTTGTGCACACATTGGGGATGGTTATAGGCATAGTTAATCCAATTTACAATAGATAGCGCACGAGTAGTTTAAACAAATGAGTGTTGGCGATGCGTTCATATACAATTCATCCGATTGCGATCAAATTTTGGTGAGTTGTTGTGCAAAGTCCCAGGAAAGTCCCACATACGTTCATATAACATTCTTCCCATTGCGATGAAACTTGGGTGAGATGTTCTGTACACTACAGGTAAGGTTTCTGGCTTAGTAAATCCACTTAACAATAGGTAGCGCACGAGTAGATTCAACAAATGAGCGGCGACGGGCGAAGCGTTTCAACAAAGTCCTGTATGCGTTCACATACCAATCGTCCGATAGCGATAAAACTTGGCTGAGAGGTTGTGTACACTACAGGCATGGTTTCTGGCTTAGTGAACCGATGTTATAATAGGTAGCGCACAAGTAGATTCAACAAATGAGCGAAGACGCGCGAAACGTTTCAACAAAGCCCGTATGCGTTCATTCACTATTCGTCTGATAGCGATGAAACTTGGGTGAGATGTTGTGTACACTTCAGGGAAAGTTTCTGGCTTAGTAAATCCACTTTAAAATAGGTATCGCACAAGTAGATTCAACAAATGAGCGAAGACGCTTTTACCAATTGTCTCTCTTTGGGAGTTTGCTTAAACTTCTGTTGTCTAAGTGTTTCTCTGTATGTGCTCCTGTCTGTCATGTCTTCTGTAGAGATGTTTAGTTTCTTAAGGTCTTCCAGTGTGTTATATTGTGTTATATATATACAAGCTGTACCCGGCAGGCGTTGCAATGCCAATCAAAGAAAGTGTTGGCGTTGTAATTTTGTTTCTTGAAGTGCTTTTGGATGCACAATATTTTTAAAATTTCCGTTAACTGCCTCTAAACTATCGTGAAATGAATTTACTAATCTAGAAATATTCGTGGGAGCGTGCACAACAAATCACCAAAGTTTCATCGCAATCGGAAGAATGGCATATGACGCATACGGGATTTTGTTTAAATGATTCGTGCGCTGTCACTCATTTGTTGAAACTACTCGTGCTCTACCAACTGTGAAATGGATTTACTAAGTTAGTAAGCTTCACGTAAGTGTACACAACAACTCATCAAAGTGTCATCGCGATCGATGAATAGTATATGAACGCATACGGGATTTTGTTGAAACGATTCGCGTGCCGTCACTCATTTGTTGAATTCATTCGTGCGCAACCTCCTGTGAAATGGATTTACTAAGTTAGAAACCTTCACGTACGTGTACATAACAACTCATCAAAGTTTCATCGCAATCGATGAATGATATATAAACTTATACGGGATTTTGCTGAAACGCTTCGCGCGTCGTCACTCATTTGTTGAATCTACTCGTGCGCTACCTATTGTAAAATGGATTTACTAAGCCAGAAGCCTTCCCTGGAGTGTACACAACATCTCACCCAAGCTTCATCGCTATCCGTCGAATGGTATTTGAACGAATACGGGACCTTGTCGAAACGCTTCGCGCTTTGTCGCTCATTTGTTGAATCTACTCGTGCGCAACCTCCTGTGAAATGCATTTACTAATTTAGAATCCTTCACGTAAGTGTACACAACAACTCATCAAAGTTTCATCGCAATCGATGAATGGTATTTGAACACATACGGGTAATAAAAAAATAAAAATATAAATGGTATATAAAATTATAAGGGATTTTTTTGAAACGCTTCGCGTGCCGTCACTCATTTGTTGAATCTACTCATGCGCTACCTATTGTAAAATTGATTTATTAAGCCAGAACCCTTCGTTAGGATGTACGCAACATCTCAACCAAGTTTCATCGTAATCGGACGAATGGTATTTGAACGCATACGGGACCTTGCTGAAACGCTTCGCGCGTCGTCGCTCATTTGTTGAATCTACTCGTGCGCAACCTCCTGTGAAATGTATTTACTAATTTAGAAACCTTCACGTAAGTGTACACAACAACTCATCAAAGTTTCATCGCAAGCGATCAATGTTATATATACTTATACGGGATTTTGTTGAAACTCTTCGCGCGTCGTCGCTCATTTGTTGAATCTACTCATGCGTTACTTATTGTAAAATGACTTTACTAAGACAGAAGCCTTCCCTGGGGTGTACACAACATCTCACCCAAGTTTCATCGCTATCGGACGAATGGTATTTGAACGCATACGGGATTTTTTTGAAACGCTTCGCTAGTCGTCGCTCATTTGTCAAATCTACTCGTGCGCTATCTATTGTAAAATGGATTTACTAAGCCAGAAGCCTTCCCTGGAGTGCACTCAACATCTCACCCAAGTTTCGACGCAATCGGATGAATGGTATATGAACGCATACGGGATTTTGTTGAAACGCTCTAACGTGCATAGACAAACAGAAGAATTCGACATATCCGCCACCTATTTTACAAGACATAACTTTCCGCCCTGGGCGGAGTGTAAATTATGGCGGTAGTTGTACAGGTTGTGACCAGGTGGCTCTAACGTGTAGAGACAAACAGTCCCAAGACATAAGCTTTCCCTAAGGCTAGCGGTTTCCATGACAACTGTTTTTGACTGTATGTTGTGGTTCTAAGATTGTGTGTAAATTGTGGTCTATAATTGTGTTCATTCCATCTACCGGGTCAAATTGTGAATCTAAACCATACGTGGGCCCACTCTACCATATATAGAAAATTTCATCAAAATGGGTCCAGCTATTTAGGGGGAGTTCAGTGACATACACATGTGTCGAAGGATTATATAATTTTAAAGAATACAAGCTGTACCCGGCATGCGTTGCAATGCCAATCAAAGCAAGTGTTGGCGTTGTAATTTTGTTCCTTGAAGTGCTTTTGGATACACAATATGTCTTTCAATTTCCGTTAACTGCTTCTAAACTATCGTGAAATGGATTTACTTATCTAGAAACATTCATGGGAGCGTGCATAACAACTCACCAAAGTTTCATCGCAATCGGATGGATGACATATGACGCATACAGGATTTTGTTTAAATGATTCGTGCGCTGTCACTCATTTGTTGAATCTAATCGTGCACTACCAACTGTGAAATGGATTTACTGAGTTAGAAGGCTTCACGTAAGTGTACACAACAACTCATCAAAGTTTCATCGCTATCGATGAATAGTATATGAACGCATACGGGATTTCATTGAAACGCTTCGCGCGTCGTCACTCATTTGTTACATCTACTCGTGCGCTACCAATATTGTAAAATGGATTTCCTAAGTTGATGACCTTCCCTGGCGTGTAAACAACAACTCATCAACGTTTCTTCGCAATCGGATGAATGGCATATGAACGCATACGGGATTTTGTTGAAACGATTCACGCACCATCGTACACTTGTTGAATCAACTCGTGCGCTACCTATTGTAAAACGGATTTACTAAGCCAGAATCCTTTCATTGAGTGTACACAACAATTCACCAAAGTTTCATCGTGATCGGACGAATGGTAGATGAACGCATACAGGATTTTGTTTAAACGATTCTCATGCCGGCACTCATTTGTTGAATCTACTCGTGCGCTACCTATTGAAAAATGGATTTACTAAGCCAAAATCCTTCCTTGGAATGACACAACATCTCAGCCAATTTTCATCGCTATCGGACGAATGGTATATGAACGCATACGGGACTTTGTTGAAACGATTCGGGCATCGTCGCTCATTTGTTGAAACTATTCGTGCACGACCAATTGTAAAATGGATTTACTAAGCCAAAAGCCTTCCCTGGAGTGCACTCAACATCTCATCCAAGTTTCATTGTAATCGGATGAATGGTATATGAACGCATACGGGACTTTGTTTAAACATTTGGCGCGTCGTCGCTCATTTGTTGAATCTACTCGTTCGCTACCTATTGTAAAATGGAATTACTAATCCAGAAACCTTCCCTGGAGTGCACTCAACATATCACCCAAGTTTCATTGTAATCGGATGAATGGTATATGAACGCAAACGGGACTTTGTTGAAACGCTCTAACGTGCAGAGACAAACAGAAGAATTCGACATCACCGCCACCTATGGTACAAAACATAACTTTCCGCCACGGGCGTAAGGTATGGCAGTGGATATTCAGGTTGCAACTAGGTGGTCTAACGTGCAGAGACAATCAGTCCAAAGGCTTCAGCTTTCGGTTTCAATGACGACTGTTTTTGACTGTATATTGTGGTTCTAAAATTGAGTGAAAATTATGGTTCTAAAATTGTGTTAATTCCACTTACCGGGTCAAATTGTGAATCTAAACCATGCAGGGACCCACTCTAATATACGTACAAAATTTCATCAAAATCGGTACAGCCATTTAGGAGGAGTTCAGTCACATACACACGTGTCGAAGAATTATATATATAAAGATACTGGCATTACCCGTCGCGGCTTCGCCCGCGAATATTCTAATTATAGAGAGTATACTTAGCAAAATCTCAATCCTGAATGCAATGACTGATTTATCCTTGGTATGAATAATTAGACTTTATCAATTCAGCTACTGGTGCAGTGGTTAGGGATTTGTTATTCCTTCATAGGTATATCAGAGCGAAGTTAGTTTTCTGGGAATATCACAGACACTCTTAGGGTGGAATTCAGAGACATTTCTTGAGGACACCTTGAGGAGACCTTGACTAAGGAGGCCTTGAGGCTTCCTCCAATCTGAAGGTCTCCTTGAGATTGATTTTGCCGTCAGAGTCATTTCCTTAAGGTCTCCTTACTCAAGGGATGCTCAAGGCTTCCTCAAGGCTTCCTCGAAAGTAAGATTCACTGGTACCAATCACATACGAAAAGTTTCACTAGTGTTATTCGAATAAGAATTAAAGCTGACGTGTCTTACAATATAATCTGATGTTCCATGATATTAACGTTGATATGTTAAACATTATAATTGATTGTCAGCTAGTCACATATGATACATGTGTGATTAGAGCGTACTTATTTCAATGTAACTTTTTGAGACTTTTGGCAACGGTCAGTGTAGCTTTTGTTTCCAGACAAGCTATGAAGCAATCTTCGCGGCCCGGTATTTCAAACCTCATGGAGTGTAGAGTGGAGTAATACAGAAATTGTGGTGTGTAGAGGATATACATTTTGTTGTGCAAATCGTCCTCCAGTATAAAAATATACTTGAAAATAAGAAGACGGACGAAGTTGCCGTGGAAAAAAGAAGATACCATGTCAAAATATAACGGAGGCGTTTAATTGCGTGCCTGAGCACAAGGTAAGATTTCCTCAATTTTCGTATTATTTCTGTAGTAAGACGCATCTGTTGATTATTTTAAAGCACCAATACGTCCAATGGGCCTACTGACTAAAAGGAACATAAATTAAAGAGTAGCAAAAACGTAAAGTAGTAGCCTACTTTTAAGGTTACCGTACCATAACCTATTAGGGCCTACGCGCAATAAGCAACCAAAATCCGGAGGTATGCACAAAGTTTTAAATCATATAATGAAATGCACACAGACTATGAAAGTATGTTACTTTTTATGAAAATCTTGTTTCATTGTATGATTATCTCCATTCAAGAACGTGGTACCTTCTCAGCTTGATAGCTGCATAGTTCAAAGACATGCCAGGCAATTTGCCACTCATTTTGTTTATATGGGTCTGATGTCGTCATGTACAGTAGATCAGGTGTTTTACATGTTTAGGCCTATGGAATAAATATTGTTTTAGAATGTTTAAATAATGTTGATTGGTTAGGTCTGGTGGATACTAAAACCATAACATGATAGTTAATCTTACTATTACCCCCCCCCCCCCACACACACACACACACACATTTGAAATTGGTGCCGAAACAACTATTGTCCAAAAATTACTGATAAGTGACAGGTTAGGTGAGGACTAAAGATCCACTGAAAATTACTGTCACAGTGACTCCTATGTTCCCCCCTGCCTATATCATAATGGTGCCAGCTTATTGTTCGATGTTCCATTGGATATTTTCGGTCTTATTAGGTGTGTAATAAGTGTACCGAAATAGGAATGCTGGCATATCGAGAGCCTCCCAATTGTATAACATGGTATTCTGTGGACTATTTATGCCATCGAAGGACAGTGGCAGTAATGAGCAACTTAATTGCCACTATGGGCTAGCCAACACAGGAGTACAGTACAGAGGAAAGTATTGGGGATCACTGTGGAGAGAAAACCACTACATAGGCATATCCACTTGTGGAGCATGAGCATGGTTAGGACAAAATAGACCCATTTTGCAAGGGGGATTCTGAATTAAAATGTTTCCTACTCGGATAGATTGCAGATTGTACTGCATAAGTGTACATACGATGGTAGGCTCACTGTCACACATCGGAAAACCAAGGGTACTTGGCCTACTCACAACATTTGCTAGATGCACATAATATTGTGATGAGACTGTACAAATTGTAGCAGACTATAGCTTCTCAGCTCATGAACTGCACAAAGAAACATAACTATAACATTCAAAGAATAATAACGATACCATAGTTATTTATTATAATGAACATTAAAGGAGAGGGAACTATTGTAAATAAAGTTGTAATGGACTTCTAATTCTGATTAAAAATAGAACCATGCCAGTTTCTTGTAATGAAATTACTGCTTTATGAAAGCAGTGCCATAAACTTGACTCTACTTTTACTAGTTAATGTTAATGGTTATAATATTTATCCTTTCTTTCTGATATTTTTAATTGGTGTTTTTTTTCTTGAATGTTACCTTAACATAATGAATTTTCTTTTCAGAAAATGGTTGAGCAAATAAACAAAAAATTGGGACAGCGAGAAAAGCATTTGTGTGACGAAAAAACAGAACATGACCCAGCGGTGCATGCTCTCTTGGGGCAGGTGTATATCGAAATACCGTTTGCCCTGGACAGTGATACGTTCACATAAGATAGGCAAGTTGAAGAGGCAGCATCAATATAAGAAGAGCCTATCATCGAGCTGGTCATAGAACCAGATAAGGCTGGCACCAGTACATCGAATGATGAAAGTCCAACAGGTTTGTCAGAGAGATAGTTTTAAGACAGTTTGCAGAACAATGTTCTCCTACCCGATATTATTCTCATTTCTATGGAGTCTGGGATTTGTAAAACAGAGAGCCATGTAGCCTTATGTCATCACGCCAGGAGATGGCAGTTCAACACGCTGCGACGGGGTAAGGGGGTCTTGCAGTACGCATGCGCAGCCCAACTATTCCAAACCTAAATATATCGGTTGGCAGTCAGTTGCTGCTACTTCCTGCATGATAATTTGTTACCTTCTTACTTTCAATAGGCTATTCTTATAAGTCTTTGTGTTTACTTTCAATAATGTAGCAGTATCAGGTACAGTAATAGAAACAGTGACCAACTTAATGTTTTTGGAATGCGCGATACGCAGTGAGAGGGAAGACAACTGCTGTTCAAACCCAACTGCCATCTCCTGTCGAGATATCAGTAGGTTATACATTATGTGAACAGAAGTATCTGAACACTTACATGTGAATGCAGGTGAAGTTTGGACCAACCATCGCTACTAGCCGTGGCTGTCAAAATGCTACTTTTCATGTGTATGGTAACTTTCACCTGCAGTCAAGGCTCAGAGGGAGGGTGTATCAGCTCCATGCCCGGCTGTCTTTGTTCCCAGGAATTACCCAGGTACTCATTTCTGGTGTAGGCTGAGTGAACCCCAGGGCTATTTGCGTTTCCGATAGTGGTAGTTTTGTTTCTAAAATCCACTACCTGGGTGGGGATCGAACCCACTCCCTTTCAGTTAGAAGCTCAGCGACTCGACCGACTGCGCCACGCACCCCCTCAAGTGTAGTTAGTGGAAGGTTCTTTTCATGCCATAAATCTATGATATGAGACCGCAGGTTTTACTTCCCCTCCGAAGGAAGGCATACTGAGGGATCATGTTTATTTTGACATGGAGGATGCTAGTAACATGCTATAGCCTCCTAAATGTCCAGAATACCTGGCAGATGACTGTGCCGTTGAAGGTTGTCAGTACGTAAATAGCGGCTTCAGTGGCGTAGTTGGTAGCATGCTGAACTGCTGTGCCCAAGATAGCGGGTTCAAACCCGGCCGAAGTCGTCGGATTTTTTAAGAGCGTTAAAAATCCTTCAGTATGCCTACCTTCGGAGGGGAAGTAAAGCCGGCGGTCCCATGTCATAGATTTATGACATGTAAAAGATCCTTTGACAGACTAAACTTGTGTAAAGCTAAACTGTTAGGTTAGATTTCATCGGAATGCTCTATCAAAGTTCCAACGCTCGCCACTAGGTATCATTTTTTTTTAAATAAAAAAGCCAATGGCCATGTACTTTTCTTTTCAGGACGGGTCAGGGAAGGGATATTGGAAGGAAATCGGCCGTGGACCTATTGAAAGGAACCGTCCCGGCATTTGCCTGGTGGTGAAAATGGGAAACCACGTAAACCATTTTCAGGACGACCGAGGTGGGACTCGAACCCACGCTCTCCCGATGCCAGCGAGACACGAGATAGCGCGTTAGCGCTCTCGGCCACCGCGGCCAGTACTAGGTATCATTGATATCTGGTTTATATTTGGTAGCGAAAGTTGGAACTACTTGAATTTGAACGGAACTTGTAGCTCACCCTAATAAGGGTGTCCCCCTGGAAGCAGCTACAGACTCAGGCGAGCCAAACATGTCCTCGGACACTCCCGGCACTAAAAGCCATAAGATAAATAAAAATAAATAAGGACGTAAATGAAACATTTCGGTGTATTCCTATGCAAATAAAATAGTTTTACATGAATCATGCTGTAGTTGGTAGTGGTAAGGAATGTAACCATCCTCAAAATTAGGGGCTGATGAGTTGAAATGTGGTGGCTTGGATTCCACATAACAAGGACGTCACATGGCTTATGATCACAAAATTAGTGGACTCGTAAAACAACAAGCTTCCTTTTTTCCTGATAGGCCACGGCCACTCCCTGTCCAGTGAAATCGATTTGAGTTCTACCTGTAAATTAAGTAATTACAATTTTACCTTTCATGGCTTAATTCCACACAAAGCAGTCTGTGTTGTGCATTATATTATCTGATTTGTATTTTAGAGAAATGAGAATTTTCAAAAAAAATCTATTCAATGAACCTCTTGAGAGTATTCTCATAAATTGTACTTGCCAGAAACTTAAATAGAGTGCAACCTTTAAATTACTTTTGTAAGGGCGGTGAAGAGGTCAAACTCTTTCAACAGTAAGGAGACTCATCACACCACATTCCTATAAAGATTTCACCACATATCCATGAAATTAATTATAATTATATCACAGTAAAATGTTTTCTTTATAACAATGCCCATTTAATATAATCTATAGTTTACATGAACTATCAAAGGAATTCCAGACCTTGTTCATAATGAGTTACATGTAGGTTTTATGTGTTTCAGAGCCATTTCCAATGAAGAAAAGTTGAGAGCCTCATGCAGTGGCTCTAAAGATAAAACTAGCATACGAGAAAGGTGTCTTCGGATACAAACCCTGTTTGCGCAAGAAAAATAATTACATGTTAAGCAAGTCAGGGAAATAATATCAAGTTAAAGGAGCAGGAATTAATTCTGAAACAGCAGACTTCCTGTCCCAAATGAAATGTATTTATTAATTGTACAGTACAGTATGTGAATAAATACCTATGAAAATGAACCCTTGCATCATGTATTTAAAATAAAAAGTAAACTATGGAACATTGCAAACAGCTGCTGAACTTGTAGGCTATTGTTGTCGATGTAACTTCAGACGGTAGAATAAAAAGATAGGGGCACATCCCGTTGCTGTCCCACCTCTTTAAACAATAATAGTAATCAGAATAGGAAGATGATTACTCACAAATAGTTAATTTTTTATCCCAAGATGATTTGCCATTGTTGCACTGTGACTGATTAAGGCCCTAGCCTTTTTTGTAGCATGTTGATAGAAAAACGAGATTGAGGTACAGATTTTTTTATTCATGTAACTTACAGATGGTTATTGGTTAGGAGGCAGAACATTGAGAAAAACTGCTCCTTGAAACAAGTTAAATTTAAATATTGATTATTTAAATAGGTTGAGACAGATGCCTAATTAAGAAAACAACTTACTATAAATGAAACTAACAATAAGATAATACAGTGAAACCTCTATTAAGAGACCAGTGACGGTTCCATGGAAAACTGGTCTTTTAGAGGGGTGGTCTCTTAACAGGGGTAGGCATAAAAATAATATTATATTGCATATTAATAAAGTACAGTTGGAACACATACTTGATTACAATTTATCTGCATTGGTTCACATTTAGTACAAATTAATTACAATTAGTTATTTTCTGAGCTCTGTCATTTAAAAAAGTCACCACTTGATCTCTGTTTCAGATTAGCACATCTTTTTTTAACAATTTCACTTTCTAGTGAGTTTGAAAGTCCATTAATTTGTTCTGGGTTTGAAAAATCTTCTAGGAGAGCCGTGTTTTGTATTTTTTATACGTTACATAACACTCTATGGAAGTGAAACTTGGACTATTGGTGCAGCAGAAAAGAGGAGAATTGAAGCATTTGAAATGTGGTGTTACAGGAGAATGATGATGATCAGATGGGTAGATAGGGTTACAAACGAAGAGGTATTAAGATGAGTGGGAGGGGAGAGATGTTTCTGGTGACTGCTAATGAAGAGAAGAGATAGGTTAGTAGGACACCCAGGAATAGCAAGCTTAGTTATGGAAGGAAGGGTTGAGGACAAGAACTGTAGGGGTAGACCAAGGTTAGAATATGTTAAACAGATTGCCTCGGATGTAGGGTGTGGTAGCTATGGAGAGATGAAACGATTAGCTCAGGACATGAAGGCATGGAGAGCTGCATCAAACCAGTCAAAAGACTGAAGACTCAAACAACATAACACTTCCTCTATTGACATTCTATGCTGATGCAGTTCTGTGCTAACAGAACTATTGTTTACATCATCACCATCTCCAATGGGAAGGCAGACGAGAAGTGGTCTTTTGAAAGAGGTCAGACTGAGAAAATGCCTGGTCTTTGGTCGGGGAGAGGGGTGGTCCTTAAATAGAGGTAACAAATACATAGACCTTATGAGGTTTTAAATCGGTTCCAAGAAAAATCGGTCTTTAAGAGGGGTGGTCTTTTAGAGAGGTTTCACTGTAGTAACATTAAGGCGTTTCCATAAGTGTTAAATCCAGGATCGGATCCTGGCTCTGGCAGCGACTGTCCTGCCCAAGGATCATGAAATTATTAGTTCAGTCGGCCACTCTTGTATAAAAACGTGCCTAGAGACGAGGCCACCTCAGGTTATGTTGCATTCTGGCAATTCTGCCAACACAACGACACATTCGGGATTGAGCCTGTTGTCCTCATTGCTGGGTGCATGTGCGTTTCTGCTGCGGTTAGAAGAGATAATCTCTGAAGCACTACAGAAGTTAACCACTGAGCTGATAACATTCTTATTTACAGCAAACGCCATGCTAAACACCGGCATATTTTTACCTAACTCCATTATAGATTCTATATTCTTTTGTGTCCATTACATCGTTGTCCTGATATTGTGTTTCTTGCAATGCCTGTATTGATATGTTATGTTCTTGCATCATCGTCGTCAGTTCTTTGTGCTCACCAAACTTGAGTAGTGAGTTAAAGTTTAGTATCCCAAAGTATTATTTTTGCTTCGTCCTGACTTTTGTACGTTTAGACATAGAATTTCTAAAAGGTTCATTTCCCCTAAGCATCTAATTGATGTATGCTCCCCAGAATCCTAAGACCTACTTGGACATTCATTGAATCTTAACTTGATGAAGCTGTTTTGAATATTCTCGAATCATGAGCTCAATGTTTAGAGAAAAGGACTTCTGCCATTGGTCCACCGTGGCTCTTGATAGGTATGTGGGTACAGTCGTTGCACCTTCTGATTTGTTGAATGCCCCCATTTGTTAGAATTTCCTCTGCCTCCTATCATATTTTTCCTGAGAGTTCAGGATTCTTACATACTGTACGTTCGAAGTTGCTTTGCCAAATGCTCGGATATAAGACAGCCTTTCATGCGCTAGATAGGCTTACTCCGCGAAGGTCACCACATACAGTCAAAAAAAGAAAGAGGATGAGAGCCTAGTTACAGTATTGTTTTTGTACGATTCAGAGTTTAATGACACGGTTTCATTTTGGTATGCATAGCCTACACATGGTCAATAAAATTTTATTGTGTCATCTATCAGAAAGTTATATTTTTGTGGTAAGGAAGATGAGTCCCCATTCATTTTCTCAGATAATGTATATTATCAACTGGAAGTTTTATGTAACTAGTCTGTAAAATAGGCTAGCTTTTTTGGTGGAGCACTGAAGTCATCTTCCCCAGAAAAATATCCCATTGAACTACTGCTCGGGTCTAAGCTGCGTGAACCTGAGATGAATGTGCATCGCGGACTATGAGATGTGGTGTTGACGAGTGATGAGGTTTCTCGGTCTGTGCATAGTACAGTACCAAATACATTCGTCGGTGACTCACTCACTCATTCGTAATACCACAGTGGTTTGAGCTACGGCCCTATGTCAGCAGTATTGGAATAGAAATGAATACCAGATATCACGGCGGGCTGTTGACAGAACCTTCTCTTCTCGCCTGACCCTTCCCTGCTCTTTCCCTTCACCCCACAAGTTCACAGAGCTTGGACCCGAGCAGGTTATTGATCCATTGACCTATGGTATATGAAACATGGCCTTCGGATTAGCCTAAAACATCTGTTATACTATTTTAATGTATAGATGAATTGGAACATCTTTGGGTATGTATTTGGTCAGAACCTAGTTTCTAAGGCTTTCTAATTCTCGACTGTGGGTTGAAACAAGGTACTCGCGCCTTATGAGGAAGAACAGAAGAGATGGGTTCGATCCCCATGTAAGCCATCTTAGAAGTGGTTTTCTGCGATTCTCCAATTCAATTCCAGGGAATTACTGGCATGGTTCCTATAAGACCATAGCCACCTTCTCCTTAACTCTTATCATCAATTACAAATACACAGACACACAATAACCCATTCGATATCAAACAGATTATCCACATAGCCTACCGGTAAGTACATGGGGTTGATGACCATGATGTTCAAAGTCCTGAATGAAATAGTAACAGCCTGTTTCATGACTTTCACCTAGGCTATTAAGACACTCATTTTTCACAGGAAATTCAAAGACTGTTACTCTCCATTTATTGTCTGGGATGTGTCTCCAATTAAGGCAGTCAGAAGCAAAATTGTAGGGTCTTGGTAATCAGCCTTGTGCAGCAGATTGCGTATTATAGACCTATCAGTAGTGTGCATGTATGTATCTAATCACTTTTAACCCAGTATTGAGGCCAGGAAACCGGATTATTACGAGATGTCATCTAATGCGTGTTTCTTGCGTACGTATTCCTAAGGGCTATTAGGCTACTTTACATTACCGGTATTGTAGGTTATTTAGGGCCGTGTATTAATACTGGAGGTATGAAAGTCTTGCATCAAAATAAGCTAACAGGCTAATCATGTAACTTATGTATAACCTAATTAATAATAAACACCTAGGCCTACATATCAGTCTGATACGATACGGTACCGGTAGGCCTATGATATAAATTACGGCTCTTTTCCTGTGGAAAATACAAACGGACGGGAGCTAAATTATTGTGGGTGTTAAATATTAATATCTTTAAATAAACAAATAATAGGCTACCCTTAAAAAAACTAACCTACACTGTAGTACCGTACCTAACCAACAAAAGTATGGGGACTTTTACCGTACCTTAATTAGGCACCGTACTTATCGTACCGCTATTTGGTTTTATTTCGAATGTCCCTATTACCGATACCTGAAAGTTTATCGTGGCATAAAACCGTAGACTAATAACTAAAATCTGTAATATTGGAGAAAGTGGAAGTCATCTTCTGCTTTCAAACTGAACTAAAGGCAAAATCACGTTTGTCACATGTTTTGAAAAACGGCAGCTCAGAAAATATTTTCTATGGATTCTAGAAATCTCTTATATATCGTCTTCGTACGTATTCGTCTTCAAATAATGCTTTAGTATAATCAAGATAGTCGTCGTCCGCCAAGAATACGCCATTTTTCTTGTGATAAGGATTCCTTAAGGTAGCTTGTCCCCTACCTTAGCACACGACAAGTCGTGCGCAGTCGCGAAGGAGTCCTTGAGCCCAAGGCTTCCTCAAGATATGTCTCTGAATAGTATTTCTGCTCAAGGAAGCCTTGAGGTCTCCTTAAGGAAGGCTTGAGGTCTCCTTAAGGAAGGCTCAAGGGAGCCTTCAAATGGCTTCCTCAAGGAAGCCTCAAGGAAGCTCTCTGAATGCAAATGGCTTCCTTAAGGCTTCCTCAAGCCCAAGGTCTCCTCAAGGTGTCCTCAAGAAATGTCTCTGAATTCCACCCTTAATTTAAGGGCCTTTAAATGTGGTTTTCGGAGACCCTTTATAGTCTGGTGAAAAAGACCTTTCGTACCACACTCACACGTGAAAATTGCGTGAAAAAATTCTAGAGTACCCCTTGACCCCTTAAGCGCATTATACTGTATGTATTGATGAATTTTACAGCTTAATTTGGTTCAGTGATAACCTTATAACCGTCTGGAAACTTTAACAGTAATGTAATAATTGGAATTGCATTGCGTCTCACAGAAATAGATGGACCGGTGAGATTCTGTTACCATGGTTACCGTGTTGCATTCTTTTTTAGCCTATTTTCAATTTTGAAAAAATAGGCTTATGAGATTACCTTTTGTTCGTGTGTGTGTGCGTGTGTGTGTGTGTGTGTGTGTGTGATTCGTGTGTGTGTGTCCCCCTAATAAAATCTAAACGGCTGGAGCGATTTCAATGAAACTCGGAAAGTTCATAGCACTAGTCCCGGTGACCTCGACCGTGCCCTTCGAATTTTGTTACGACTCACCAATCCAACATGGCGGCTGTGCGAAATATTTCACCAACATTCAATATCTCCGAAACTATTACCGATATTACCCTGACATTTTCTATGGTGATAGAGGGAACTACTATAAGTTCACTTATGTGACTTTTGAAAATCTGGTAACAAAAAAACCAACATGGCGGCCAAGCGAATTTGCGACTTTTAAATAGACGTTTCTCGCGACTTGACCAACCAAACGCAATGAAACTTGGTACAGTATATGTTTATACACATTGTAATGCACCGACATCTAACTTCGTTCAATTGTTTACATAATCACAAGATGGCGGATGTGCGAAATATTTCACCGGTATTCTATATCTCTGAAACTATTACCGGTATCACCATGAAATTTTGTACGGAGATAAAGGGAACTACTGGAAGTCCATCTATACGACTTTCAAAAACCGGTTAACTACAAAACGAACATGGCGGCCAAGCGAATTTGAAAATTTTAAATAGACCTTTCTCGCGATTTAATGTTCCAAGCGCACTGAAACCTGGCACAGGAAATATTTATACACATTGTAATCCACTGGTATCTAATTTAGTTCAATTGTTTACATAACCTCAAGATGGCGGCAGTGCGAATTTTAAAATTAAGATTTTATTTATTGTGATGTAGTCATGCGGTCGAAGTGAAAGTGTGAATAATGAACCTACGCAATAATTTTCCTTTAATGGTACATGACTCTATGGCCTATACATTTAACAATCCAACATGGCGACCATCCGAAATATTTAGACGATACTGAATATCTACGAATCTATTTTAGCAATCAAACTGCATTTTTTAATGTTCATAGGGGCTATGAACTTAAGTTCACCTATAGGACTTTAAATAACCTGGTGATCACAAATCCAACATGGCGGTGACTGGAATTATAAATATTCACATGGACGTTCCTCGCAATTTAACCATCCGAGTGCAGTGCAACTTGGTACAGTAAATCCTTAAACGAATGTTAATCCACTGGCATCTAATTTATTTCAATTGTTTCCATAACCTCAAGATGGCAGCTGTGAAAAATTTTAAAATCTCCTTGTTTTTTCTTGTGTCCTAATTATGCGATTGAAGTTTGAATACTACACGTTCACAATAATCTGCATGTAACAGTACATAACTCTAGGACCTACATATATAAAATCCAACATGGCAACCATCCGAAATATTTAGTCGGTTTTCAATATCTACGAATCTATTACAGCAATCAAACTGAAATTGTGTATGCTGATAGTGGCAATTAACATAAGTAGGATATATGAAAATAGGCTGTATAGTTCTTCACGGAACTACTTGTTTTTCATTGTAAATATACATGTTTTAAGGTATTTAATTAATTGTGAGGCATTTAAAGAGTAACTGAGTGCGTTTCACTTACGCATTGGGTTATGCTGAACCTGTAGGTACCCCAAATGTGTAGGTTGGTGTTAATGGGACCTTATTTTCGGTACAAAACTGGAATGGGACCTTAGCAGATTAATATAGGGAGGGATAGTTACCCCGCCTAATCTAATTGGACAAGAGTGTGTTGACCGACTGAAGAAAGTCTGTACAAGGAACACTAAAAACTGGCTTTACAACTTCATACATTCACAGTATTCTGCAAAAGAAAATTAAGTGTAGCGATGAGACTCTTCCTACATCGCTCAGTATTTAGACTGACCTTTCTGTATGGAAGTAAGAGCGGGTTAGATTCAGGATATCTGATACACAAGCCAGATGTAACTAATATTAAGTTAGCACGAATGATAGTTGGGACAAACGAGGGGAGCAATGACAGGAAGGTGCTCGTAATGAAGAGATAAAGACTAAGTTACAAGTGAACACGCTAGATCAAGCTGTTCGTGCGAGCCGACTCATAAGGTGGGGTCATGTGAAGAGATTGGGGGTGGCATTAAGTTAGGTGTGTGTGCGTGCCTATAATAAGGTTTGATTGGCTGTAGCAATTTATGAGAAACTTGGAAAGAACTTACTTACCCTGCTTCACCTCGGCTATGCTCTTCAAATTTTAGTAAGTGTCACCAATTCAACATGATGGATGCACGAAATACTTAACCGATAGTAAACATCTCCGAGACATTTTCTGTAATGAACCTGAAAATGTGTATGTTGATAGAGGGCACTGAAGTAGGTAGCGTATGAGATCTTCGAAATCATGGGTATCACAAAACATACAAGGTGGCCACGCGAATTTTAAATATTTAAATGGTCTTAACATGTGACCTCATCATCCGAGCGCAGCGAAACTTGGCACGGTCTATATTTACTTAATGCTTAGTATATTGCCATCAATTGCTCCTAGATATTCAAGATGGTGGCTGTGCGAAATTATATAATCATGTTTCTATTGTTTGTGTCATAATCAAGCAAACGAAGTAAAACTTTGTATAATAAACCACTGCTATAATTTTATGTACCGGTATAGATCTAGATACTAAACAATCCAACGCAGTGGCCTCGAGAAATATTTCACTGGCTTTCAATATCTCCGAAACTATTACAGCAATCAAACTGCAATTTTTATGGTAACAGTAGACTAGTAGGTAAGTACTTTTATTATATGACTTTAAAACCCTAATATTCTCAAAAGAAACATGGCGGTCACTCGCACCTCAACTATTTTCAAAAAGAAAAAAAAAAAGAAAAAGAAGAGAACTTTTCTGACGATCTAACCATCCTCCGAGCGTATTGAAACTTGACTCAGTAAACTGTTATTTAGAGCTGAATATAATGGCATATAACATTGTTCAATTGGTTTCAAAATTGTAGATTACGGCAGTTCTAATTTAAAAAAAACTTATTTTAATTTCTCTCATATTTTAGCAACCTAATTGAAAGATTGTATAGTGGTCTATAGTTGGTTAGTTATTGGAGTTTGGGGAGAAACAGTGAGGCCATCTACCCCTAAATACAGTGGAGTATAATGAAATGAAAATCCACAGCCTGCTTTCAGTCGACCGACCGGGTCAGGAAATGGAATGAATGAAGCCCCCATCTAGCGGCGAGATATGAACTTTGCCGGCCGCCGAAGCCTGTCGCACTCCTCTGGGGCAATGATTAAATGAATTACAGATGAAATGAAATGATAGTGGAGAGTGTTGCTGGAATGAAATGCTGACAGGGAAAACCGGAGTACCCGGAGAAAAACCTGTCTCCCTCCGCTCTGTCCGGCACAAATCTCACATGGAGTGACCGGAATTTGAACCACGGACCAAGAGGTGACAGGCCGGCGTGCTGCCACCTAAACCACGGAGGCTCACACAGTGGACAGTAATAATGATATTAATTTACTGGTACATAACACTGGACTCAACCTAATTACGAGTTGAGACATGTCACTAGGTTTACATGTCATGGTTCCCATCAAAGCGGTCTGCACCAATAATGAATTTCATGAACCTTGTGATTCGTGTGTGTGTGAACTGTGTGATGTTCGGTGTGGCAGATACCACTTGCAATTTTGCAAAAGGAGATTAAAATCATTATGTGACTATGCAACACAAATCCAATGCATATTGTGCGCGATTCTTTTAATAATTAATAACACCGTGGTTTACATTTTAACCAAACCAACATTGTGGCTCCACGAAATATTTCACCAACACTCAATATCTCCGAAGTTATTAAGGAATCAAATTGATATTTCACATGGTGGTGGTGGTATTAGTAGTCGGGCTATATGTTTATTACCTCAGAGATAATGTATAGTTTGACGGAGTAGATTAGGGAGGGGGAGTAGGGAGATTGTTCACTCAAGCGAACCTGAGTACGACTACTGGTATTTACTTGTTGATATACGAGTGCATGTCAGTTGTTCATAGTGGCTGAATGAAATGCAAGAATGTAACGTGAAACCTGTTCCCCTGCATCTTTCAGTCTTAAGTCATAAAAAGTTACTTGTTTCCACCGTAATTGCCATTCATTACTCGTGTATGTGAAGGTAACACAACGAGCAGGAGTCATAAGAAGTATGATAATAATAATGTTATTGGTTTTTCGTCCCTTTTATCTACTCTGGCGTTTAGAGACGCCGGGGTGCCAGAATTTTGCCCCGAAGGGGATCATTAATATGCCAGTAAATCTACTGACACGGCTCCCTCGCATTTGAGCACCCTCAAATGCCAGCTGACTGCGCCAGGATACGAACCTGCAACCTTGGGCCCAGCAAGCGAGAACGTTACCGCTGAGCCACGCAGCTAGCCATATGAAGTATGAACCTCTTCACTTGTGGTAAGGATTTTTGATGTGTAACATCTTTCCACTCGGTTGCTGGATATTTCTGTGGGAGTGATTTTGAAAAATGGGAGGGAAGTGTATCGGACGGAAGTGTGTAAGACGCACTGCCAGCTGGAGCGTATCCCGCCTGGCTGCTGTGGAATGTATATCTCAAACGGATTACTTCAAGGTTTGGAGGCGCCATTACAAATATTCCTACAATAAATCAACTTCAAGTTGTTGTTCTTTGGTGTAAAAATATTCATTATATCATATTTGCAGAAAACAATTATGATTTATTAAGAGTCTGTTTTTTAATCTCTGGATAAAAGTGATCGGCATCCACTCCCCGAGTAACTTTGCTCAACACTGTCATTCTAACGGTAAGCGCTCATGTGAACTCTGGTGTCAACTGATTGAAACACAAAGCACATGGCACATGGTCGAAGTCTTCGTATCAGTATTTAAATGATCATATGCTTTAATATGAAACATTGTAAGTAGTCGGCAATGCCGGTATTATGTTTCTGCACAATGGATATTCAAATATTAACCCACACAACGGTAATGCATTCATCAATATAATATATATCGTTGTGTTTATACGGGAACTAGGCAAGCCTTCATGAGCTATTGCTGAACACATTCTCTTTTCTCACAAGAGGGCCTATTGATAAGGCATTTTAAACTCAATTTCACGCTGGAACATTATCGAAACAAGCAAAATATAAATGAAACTTAATTCCGTAATGCAGTATTATTTGTACGTGAAAATAAGTCACCATCTTGTGATCAATACTAGCGTGGCCGAAATAGCCGCGGTCTCAGCGTCTTTGACTGTGAATCTAGGAATCCTGCGTTCGAATCCCGTACGGGATGGATATTTTTGCTAACAGGTTATCGTTTAAAACGATATTTATCATATCAATATGACTCATTTTAACAGAATCCATATGAAATTACGTGTTGGTCTCTGAATCAAGAGGTCCGGGAACTGGGCAAGCCTTTCATGATCTACTGCTGTGCACATTGCATTTACTCGCAAGATGGCTTATTTATAAGGATTTTAAGGTAATGAGCGGTGTCGCGTCTATTAGGTCTAATCTAGTTGATCCATATCGTACTCTTTATTTAGGCTAGTGCTGGTGAAAGCTACAAAGCATCTAATAAAATGAGTTCCGTATTATAAACTACAATATCTGTAAAACACTCCCTTTTACAATAGATTAATATTTGTGCCAATAATATTATAAAATACCGATGTATCAACAATTTCACGTAAGGTTTCTTCTATGCCAGATGTTACACATCATATGCGACTACTGTAAGGCTCGTAAAGTTTTTATTATTATTATTTTTCGCCTCAACTGCTTGATTGTCCGACGAACGGTCGTGAGAAGATGGCACATTATACTTTGGCCCAAAAGGATCCGTTTCGATACCCTGCTGGCGTGGAATTTTAAATGTGTACGGTTAATACCAATGGCGCCGGGACCAGATGTTCTTCATTCACGTCCTTGTCACGAAGACGTGAAGATCACCCACGGGCGTCAACTAGAACGTCCTGACCCTGATATCCTTGTTGTTTGAAATTTAACTATGATCTGAAGAAGTAGGTTCAATTCCCACCTCAATCGTTCTATAAATGGCTTTCCGCGGATTCTTCCTTCTACTGCTGACAAATACCGGTGTGGTGCTTACAGCCTATTAAGACCAGCATTTTCTTCCCAATCCTAGCTCCACGTACACACTTGTACGGTCACGAGAATAACACAGTGTGTGTGTACACTTAAATATACAAGCCTCGTGACCCCGATATCTCAAACCTGTAAGTAATACAACACTAGCGTAAACTGAATATGAGTTGTTCCTTTTGCCTAAGTTTATCCCTGTCTTTCACTTACCGGTACGTTTTATCATTTTATTTCTCCCAAGGTTTATCTACAGTATAGCAACCTAATTCACAATTATATGTCTTAAGTAGAACAACATGTTTAACAATTTGCTCCCAGTTTCGGCATCGCCCTTGGACTGAACGAGGGATTATACCCAGTTCTCTCCTTACGGTAGAGATGAAAGTGTTGACAAACTACTTCACCTTGCCTAGTACGCCCCGTTAATAGTGCTACTTTGGGTTTGTTTGGGTTTCTACCAACATAATCTACGTCAGAAGTTTTGAGGATTCAACCAGCCTCCAAGCTGACTCACAGAGAAGGTGTCATTCAAAAGTAGCTTAGGTAGGGCAATGTGGGTGACGATGAAGGAGAACTTTCACTGCACGCATCACGAATAGAATAAGAAGTGATGTCACTGGCCTAGTACGCCTGGTCCGCCGCAGCGCAGCGCTGGCTCCGATCTGTGATGTAAGTTAGCATTGGCGCTTACGAGACTTTTAAAACCTTGCGACCGGTTTTACATGTTAAAACACCACAAGATATCCTCATAGGCGCTAATAAGTTCGACATCTCAACTTACTTTACTGTGCACAATTATAATTTATTAAGTCGTCTACTGTAATAGTCCAGTTTCGACAATAAGCGAAGAAAGAGAGCAAGTTCAAACTGCAATTAGTTTTGCCAGCTATCGGTAAATTAAAAAAAAAAAAGAACGGAAAAATTAACCTCGCTATCAGAAAGGATTTCTTCACATTGTTACACATTTTACATTCCCTTAAGAGTCTTGCAACACAGCAAAAATAAAAATAAAACGTACGAACGCAACTTTCAACTTTACCGTAGATTATTATAAAATTGAATAATAACCATAAATTTCACTCCACAAACACCAAAATCAGTAAACTACCATCATTTCAGAAGAACTTAACATTAAACAGGCATAGAAGACATAGTTAGTTAGTTAGTTATTGTTGTTTTAAGGGGCGGAACTACGAGGTCATCTGCCCCTATAGAAGACATAGTCTTGACCCCTTCATAGAGCAGGCTATTGCCTAAACCCGATCACGGCTCCTTCAACTTTACCTTAGAATATTACAGAAATCAATTATACCCATACATTTCACTCCACAAACACCAAACTCAATAATCTACCATCATTTAAGTAGCACTTAACATTTAACAGACATAGAAGGCACAGTCATGACCCCTTCTTAGAGTAGGCTATTGCCTAAAACTGATCACGCCTCCTTCAGCATTACGGTATGTTTTTAAACTCATTGTCGTTTTATTCTCATCCCTTTCTTCACAGAAGTAGTCTTTAATGGCATCAAGAGCATTTTTATTTACACCATATTGGACAAATAGTTCGGCAAATTAGGAAATATATGTGGAACAGAATAGTCTTTCAATCGCCAGTTGGTTCTTGGGAGAAGTACAGTAGCCTACTACTTCCTATCACAAATTTGTCAAATTTAACAATTAAATATTCTGAAAAGTGAGCATCACAGATGTAGGACTTTTCGGTAAGTTCCCTATCCGTCCCTGGTATGGCCCCTATGCACTTGATAAAACGTTCCTTATCTTTGTTTGAAAAACCGTCTGACCTCTTTACAGTCCCCATTGCCAGATCTGCATCCTGGTACAAAACAGCAAGGCATCTTCACTACTCACATTAAGCACTCATGAAGATGTAAGGGCTAAACTGCTGTTTACCTACATTAAATAACAATAAAATTAACATACGAAGATAACGTCAACACACGACAAGAAATTAAATTCCATTTCAGTTAATGCTTCCTACAATAGGATTTCAGGTATTAATACTATGAAGTAATAGTGTAAGCACTTGTATATCAATAAACGTTTGCACAGAACACCACCAAAACACTCCGATCGATTAAATACTTAATATATCGCACATAAACACATAAACATATGTGGAAATCAACAATCTCAAATCGACCGTAGCGCTGCGTAGCGGCGAGTGCCAACCCGATCCGTATTCATTACATGCTATTGAGGGAGAAGAGATCACACTTTATATTCTATTCGTTATGCTGCACGTTTACTCCCTTCCTCGGTGTTGTGACCCACAACAAACAGCATAGTATTATAATAAAGGAAACTTTTCCCCTTATCAAGCTTGGTAGCAGCAACATCGCGTACTGCTGCCATCTAACGGCTCAAGGAGAGCACTTAAACAACGAGCTATTGAAACACTGCACAGTTGAACTCAGTTTGAACTTCGAAAATGCACTAAAATACAGATTTTAAGACATTTCCTTCGTTACTTAAGATCATAAGCGAAGGAAGTCGGATGGTGTTCTGAAAGAGCAGTAAAAAGAATAAAACAACCACCATCACCACAAATTATTGTCTGTTCACATAAATAGAAAATAATACCAGAACGTAAATATTAATACTCACAGGATTTCATGCTAAGGAGATCTGCATAATGACCTGCAATGACTTGGTGTTTTGTAATTAAAACAACCATACATATCTCGAATAATGCCTTTTTCTGTCATTTTCCAAAATCGTAATACGTAACAAGCCCAAAACATTACTATTTGAATTACAGACGTTAACATCTGGACAGTACATGAACTTGCTAGCTGACTGCAACAGCAAGTGTTGTTATCTGCACGAACCGCTAGATGGCACGCAGGAGCAGTGTCGCCTGTTTATCGCGGGAGTTTCCACTATTATCATATTACTAGCTGAAGTACCCGTGCTTCGCTACGCGTCATAAATAAATTAAAATATGAAGGTGATAGTTAAAACAGGGGATAGGCGAGGTGCTGCGCAGAGGGAGATTAAGGATGGAACATTTTGTCCAGCTACACCGCTCGGCGTTGACCGTGTTTTATAGCACAAATTTAGGTTTTACTCGCTAACGGTTGGATATACCTTTCGGATAGAAAATGTAATTTTTAACCTCGTATATACCATCAAAAGTTTGCTATTTCTTAGCGTTCTCTTTTTATTTGAAATGGAAATATGAAAGTTTTAAACCAAATGGTGTAGTGAAGTCATTAAATGGTCGCCATCTTTAAATAGTCCAATGTATTGAAATCAAAAGTAACCTAGGCCTATATGTTAACCAGGTAAATCAGCTACTTCCATGTAAAATTCATGTAAATCGGACCAGTGGTACTTGCGTGATTGAGTAATACATAGACGCACATCATTCATTTTTAGCCTCGCTTCGCTCGCGTCATAGTCGTGTCATATTGTTATTCAATGAAATGCAGGTTTAACCCCATTAACACCCCTTTAGAACCTGAATATCCAAAAATCCCTCCTTGGTAAACGTTTTCGACACACAACAAACATATCCCCAAAATATCATTCTTCTAACTTTAATCGTTTGGGTTGGTCGATGAGAGTGAACATCCAAAAATCCTTCCTTAGGGGACGTTTTTCTTCCAGAATTTCACCCCTCCCCATAGGCCCCTTAAATTGGATTTATGAAAACATGGTCGAACACATATTTATTTATTTTTTTTTTCTTTTTTTTAAGCTGATTGATTTCCTCCGAGTTTCAAACTCCTCGCCTATGTCGTTTAAGAGATACACGGTCCGTTAGGAATCTTTCAACCCCCACTTTTCATCCCTTTCACCTCATAATATACACTACATCGAAAAACCATTAGACATGTGTCAGCTTATTTTTAATGATTAGTATATATGCCAAGTATCACATCCATAAATGAAACCACTCGTGAGATATTGTTATTCAATGAAATGCACGTTTACCCCCCTTAACACCTATTTAGAACCTGAATATTCAAAACTCTTTCCTTAGTGGACGTTTTCGACATACAACGAACATATCCCCAAAATGTCATGTTTCTAACTTTAATAATTTTGGCTGGGCTATGATGAGTGAGTGAGTCAGTCAGGACATTTCCTTTCATTTATTTTTGATAATTTCACCCCTCCCCATGAACCCCTTAAATTGGATTTTTGAAACAAACGGTCGAACACCTATTTACTTATTTAAAGCTGTTTTCCCCCTGAGTTTGATGAGTGAGTAAGTGAGTCAATCAGTTAGGACACTTTCTTTCCTGTTTTTTTTTCCAGAATTTCACCTCTCTCCAAGGGCCCCTTAAATTGGATTTATGAAAAAAAAACAGTCGAACACCTATTTACTTGTATTTTAAGCTGTTCTTTTTCCGCCGAATTTCAAACTTCTCACCTATGTCCTTTAAGAGATACACGCTCCGTCAAGAATCCCTCAACCCCCAATTTTCACCCCTATCACCTCATAATATACATCACCTCGATAAACCCTTAGACATATGTCTGATTATTTTTAATGATTAGTTTATATATTGAATATCACATCCCCGAAGAAACAACTCATGACATATCGTTATTCAATGAAATGCACGTTTACCCCCTTAACATCTCTTTAAAACCCGAATAATCAAAAATCATTCCTTAGTTGACGTTTTCGACATACAACGAACATATTCCCAAAATTTCATTTTTCCAACTTTAATAGTTTTCGCTGGGCGTGATGAGTGAGTGAGTCAGACAGGACATTTTCTTTCAATTATTTTTACCAGAATTTCACCCCTCCCCATGGGCCCCTTAAATTGGATTGATGAAAAAACGCTTGAACACCTATTAACTTATTTTTAAAGCTGTCTTTTTCCCCTGAGTTTGGTGAGTGAGTGAGTTAGTCAGTTAGGACACTTTCTCTCCTTTTTTCCCCCAGAATTTCAACCCACTCCATTGGCCCCTTAAATTAATTTATGAAAAAAACGGTCGAACACCGATTTACTTATCTTTTTAGCTGATGTTTTTTCGCTGCGTTTCAAATTTCTCGCCTATGTCGTTTAAGAGATAGGCCTACACGCTCCGTTAGGAATCCTTCAACCCCCACTTTTCACCCCTTTCACCTCATAATAATACACCACACCGAAAAACCCTTAGACACATGACTGCTTACTTTTAATGATTAGTTTATATCCCGAGTATCACATCCACAAATGAAACCACTCGTGAGATATTGTTATTCAATGAAATTCAGGTTTAACCCCCTTAAGACCCCTTTAGAGCCTGAATATCCAAAAATCCTCACTTAGTGTACGGTTTTGACATACAACGAACATATCCCCAAAATGCCATGTTTCCAACTTCAATATTTTTGACTGGGCGATGATGAGTGAGTGATTGAGTCAGGACATTTTCTTTCATTTTTTTCCCTTCAGAATTTCACCCCTCCCGATGAACCCCTTCAATTTGATTGGTAAAAAAACTGTCGAACAGCTATTTACTTACTTTAAAGCAGTTTTTCCCTTTGAGTTTGATGAGTGAGTCAGTCAGTCAATCAGTTAGGACATTTTCTTTCCTGCCCCCCTCCCCCACAGAATTTCACCCCTCTCCATGGGCCTCTTAAATTGGATTTATGAAAAAACGGTCAAACACATATTTACTTATTTTTATGCTGATTTTTTTCCGGTGAGTTTCAAACTCCTCGCCTATGTCGTTTAAGACATACACGCTCCGTTAGGAATCTTTCAATCCCTACTTTTCACCCCTTTCACCTCATAATATACACCACATCGAAAAACCCTCAGACACATGTCTTAATTTTTAATGATGTGTTTATATGCCGTGTATCACATCCCCCAATGAAACCAATCGGGAGATATTGTTATTCAATGAAATGCAGGTTTAACCCCATTAAGACCCCTTTAGAACCTGAATATCCGAAAATCCTCCCTTAGTAGACTGTTTTGAAATACAATGAACATATCCCCAAACTGTCATGTTTCTAACTTCAATAATTTTGGCTGGGCGATGATGAGTGAGTGAGTGAGTGAGTGAGTGAGTGAGTCAGAACATTTTCTTTCAATTTTCTTTTTTCAGAATTTCATCCCTCCCCATGAACCCCTTAAATTTGATTTATGAAAAAAACTGTCGAACAGCTATTTACTTACTTTAAAGCAGTTATTCCCCCTGAGTTTGATGAGTGAGTCAGTCAGTCAATCAGTTAGGACACTTTCTTTCCTGTTTCTCCCCCCCCCCCCCCTCCAGAATTTCACCCCTCCCCATGGGCCCCTTAAATTGGATTTATGATAAAACGGTCAAACACATATTTACTTATTTTTATGCTATTTTTTCCCGCTGAGTTTCAAACTCCTCGCCTATGTCGTTTAAGAGATACACGCTCCGTTAGGAATCGTTCAATCCTCACTTTTCACCCCTTCCACCTCATAATATACACCACATCGAAAAACCCTCCGACTCGTGTCTTCTTATTTTTAATGATGAGTTTATGTGCCGAGTATCACATCCCCCAATGAAACCAATCGGGAGATATTGCTGCTCAATGAAATGCAGGTCTACCCCCTTAACACCCATTTAGAACCAGAATATCCAAAAATCCTCTCTTAGTGGGCATTTGCGGCCCTTGGGGAAGCTGCATACCAAATTTCATTCCAATCCGTTTGATGGTTTCTGAGATTTCGTGATGAATGTATGAGTGAGTGAGTGGGATTTGACAAATATATAGTAGAAGATAGTGTCAAGTCTTTGTTATGCTAAACACGGTTGACAGTGCTGTGTGAGTAGTTGAGTAACTAACGGGATTTCAAGTAAAGATCCTCATTTTCTATACCGGTAGTGCAGAGCGCAAATGGCATCCAGTCGGCCGTGTCTCGACTTGAGCTATGTTGCCATGGAAACTATCCGCCTTGCCATTCCTTCACGAGTATATTTTATGATTTGATTAGCATGTGCTGGAGTGAAAAAGGGTCGAAATCAGAAGAATGAGAAAGACTATCGAAAATTCATGTAGCCAGCGGTTCCTTCTGGGTCCTAAACTATGTGTATGCAAAATAGGGTTGAGATTGGTGTAACGGTGTAGATTTGTATACGGAACAGACCCACCCACATACATACCCACATACATACATACAGACTTTCACTTTTATATATAAGATTAACTAAGCTGTTCGCCGTCCCGCGGCGTAACCGTGCACCACGACCACCCGGGTAGTTGAAGCAAGTATGGAGATCATAGGTTTGAATCCCGTCGCTGACAATGCCAATCCTGAGTGGGGTTATTCCATACTCTCTCCAAGCAAATGTCAGGATAGTACTGAGACCGTATGGCTCATGATCGATGCCACTTTTTCGTCGCATTGAAATACGTCACTGACGGAATGATCTGGAGGAGGATTGAACTCATACCAACCAAGTTAGTACAACTTCAGGAGCATGTTTATGCTTTGGAAACATCAAAAGAACCCCTACAAAAAGAATTTCCAAAATTGTTTGAAATTTATAAATTAAAAATTATTTCTTACAACATTTGAGGATATTTTGGAAGTTTATACGATTTTTGGCCATATTTAATAGGAGTTATACATCGCAGATAAGCGAGATGACCACGAAATGGCTTTGGTATTTGATACATTGGTTTGCAAGGGAAAAGACGCCATTGAAACTCCGTTTTGAGACCGTGTCGAGGTCAACATGTTTTACCGTGTTCTGTGACTAGAAACAAGGTGCAAGTTGAATTGGGGTGCTTTGATCCTTTTCTCAGACGCCTAACAAAACCAGAGTGATTGTAAGGAATTTAGATATTGTTGTGACGAACTGCATCGTTGAGTTTTGTCTTTTGTCAATTTTTGGTATTTTCACAACCTAAGAATCAAACTTGGGCTTGCACATAGTGCACTGATAATCTGAAAAAAATAATTATAAAGAGAACCACGAGACTGGGGAATTGTTATTTCTATCACTAAAATAATCTGTGGGCCGAGTAGAGTGATAATTTCTTAAAACTGAATTTTTGTAACTGGATTGAAGTGACAATTAGTGAACTTTTGCACCCACACGTCCGTAGAATCTGTGAAGTACATTGCAGAAGCAATGCTAAATTCTGTGGCGGAAATAAAGGGGCAATTTTGACTATCCGCAATAAGTGTAACGCCAGTGTTGCTATTTTCGAGTATTTAAAAATTAAAGTCAGTGGATCAGGGAAATTGTTATCATGTCAAATCCAACCACGATGACTGACCACATTGCTACTTCAATGGTTTCGATGAATGGTGCTATGGAGTAGACACAACGTTATTGGGAGACGCCTACATTAACGCCCATACCATGAGACGCAGGAAGAGACGTCGATTGGGAAAGTCCATGAAGCCGAGTCCAGGCTCTAATTAAGGATTGAACCCAGAACCCACGACAGTAGTATGTGTGTTCAAACTAACATCTTGTATGGTAGAGTTGTTAACTGAGTAGTTGTAGAATGACCACCCTTTATTACGCAACTGGAAGGCAGGGAAATCGTTTGTACTATTAGTCACGGCTGTACCTGGGAGTAATTTTATTTGGCAGCATTTAGGTGTCATTTTTCTTGGCAGCATCACAACCGGTTAATTACTATGATCTTTGCTGTATTAGGAGAACCATGCAAGTTGTAAATATTCAGCGTATCGTTTAACATCATCTGATCTAGTGATGAGTTTTATCTACTGTTTTACTATTCATTGGAATAGCTTGATGGTTATGAGAAGAGCTAAATTAAGCCGTACAAGTGTATCTGTAAATATGAAGATTCTACGTATCATTTTCGAGACCTTGTTGGAAGAAGGCAGTGTCATATCTTCAGTTTACTACTGTTTGAAATATTCTGCGATTTTGATAAGTTTTGGACTCGCCACACTACAAGGAATGAATGTTAGATTTATGCTGTGCTAGAATGATGATATGGCATATTGTAGCCAGAGACTGCTTTGCGAAGTAGTAGCATTGGAATGACAATTTACAAGGCTGTGAATGTAACGTGAGGTTTTGAAAGCCTGTTTTTGTAGACCGTGCTGGGAGTGGGCACAGCTGCTGAAGTGTTGATTTTATCATTTTAAATGATCTTGTCGACTTCGTCGTTACGCTGGGGTCTGGCGTTACGTTACGGTGACGGGACGAAATGTAGCCAGATTCACTGAGGTGTGTGACGTCATTGTACCGCTTGGTGCACGGTTTCCCCGACACTACGTCGTTAGTAGCCTATAAGGCAAAAATCCCCGATTCTTGGATGTCACGGGTAATTTCGAGAACCACTGGATGGATTTTGATGCGGTTTTCACCACTGTAAAGGACATCTCGAGGAATGATTCTGTAGAAAATAATGTATGTATGATCAAAGGAAGCCAAGCAGTAACGATTTCAGTGAAAAAGTCGAAAACAAACTTGGCGTCCTTGCGCTTCTTAAGCTTACGCTGGGCAAACCGTTAAAAATATCAATATACTATGAGCGTAAGAATTGGTCAGCATGAAAAGTTCTACAAAAAAGTCCGTGAGAGCATATCTCTATCTTCAATACATCGTCCACTATAAGTGTTTTTAGACTGGATGGAAGGGGCACGTCTCCGCGCGCTCTGGTGAGCGTGACGGCATCCCGCGCGCTTGACCTTGCTTTTCCCTTGGTTTGCACTTGCCGTTCATGAGTAATTTAAAACAAGATAAGCAAGATAAGTATTATGCAGATAAATTTCTAACATGTCATGAGTCTTTGGCTTCAAGCGAAGCGAGAAGCCTCCAGCCTTTCTAGCATTTAAAATGATACAAAGTCTAGTCATTCAGACTGACTGTCACTTTTTTTATTTTACATTCATTTCTACTGCATAAACGACATAAAATGATAATTTGAAGGCGGATTTCTAATGTCAGAGGATATTGTTTTGAGGAAACGGAATGTGAAGTTTCCCGCAGTCTCACTGTACATTAAGAATAACAATACATATTCATGTAGGATTTCCAACTACGATTATCATGAGAGACTAACTTGAGGTTTATTCATGATATTTCTAGAGCTGAAAGCAGCCAATCTCTTTGCCATTTTTTTTTTGTAAAGACCAAATGAGATGCACACATTCAGGACAACGTTATTGTTGTGTCTACAGGTGACAGTTGATACTCGGGCAGACTAGGGTCGCTCATATTAAGGGTGTAAGGTTATTAGCGACAAGTGAGGGATTTTTCTCACTGTTGACCAGGTATTATCGTAAGCTGTAGGAGCCACGAATGTTTATCTGCCAATAGAGCAAGTGTTAATGAAGACTGTTGTGTACTTTGAAAGTGAGCTTTTTCTCACGCATTTTGGTAACATAAATTGAGATAGAGGTTTTTGATACTCGATGTCATGCATTCTTATGGTCATAAAATAACTATTGAAAACACCTAGAGGGATAAATTAATAACTAAATAAAATAATAATAATAATAATAATAATAATGCGATAAATGTTTCTCAAGTTAGCATGCAATTTAATAATCTAGTACCTAAATACTACATGGAAATTTAAATTTTAAAACTTAACTAAAGGACCGATTCTTCGACTTTTGTTTATGATGGATCATGATTAAATACAAGCCTAGGACGGTCTGACACGATTATGTAGACGACGAATTGCAATTTCTGGGGTAACCTTGGAAACCCAGATAATTGGCAATTACGTGACTAAAGTCGTAATTTTAACTACGCACTCACTGACCTAAATTTTCTACAATACTTAGATGACAATTAGCTGTAAACAGCTATTAATTTGTGCTCTGCAGGAAGGAGGCAAAGTGCGTAACCAGTAGGAGTATTTTTGTCTATTTATGGATTGATTGTTTTCCCTTGTAATGCATGTGTGTTTAGATAACTGTTTTGTATGTTAGCACCGAGTTTCGTATGACTTAGTTATTTTATAGGAATAGGTGCTTTTCTCCTATATTTAACGTCAGATGGGACTAGCTAAAAATCATTATAAATGTTGGAAGTGACACCGTCATATCTTAGATATGCTTATTGATGCTTTTAAAATATGTTAAGTGACACATTTTTCGATTGATTTTATTTGTTTTTCCGTACATTCAGGGTGTTTGTATTACTTTTTTCATAGATTATTGTATTGCGTCGGGACTTATTTCGTGTCACATTCTTAGCTTGCTTGTACCGGGTGAGCTAGCCGTGGTCGTTATGGCGTTGCTGCAGGCAGTCCCTCACATCCAGGAGGCGAGGAGGTTCGAATCCCCCCGCCGGCAACCTTGAAGACGGTCTGCTGTGGTTTGCCATCTTCTTTCCAGGCAAAAGCCGGGGTTGGTCCCTAACTATAGGCCACAGCCGCTAACTTCCAAATCCTCGTCCTTACATTCACACTTTCCTCCCAAGACAACACTCCACACGCGACGGTACTTGTAGCTCACCCCATGGGTGTGCGCATAGAAGTGGCTAAAAAACTCTGGCGAACCGAACATGTCTTCGGACACTCCCGGCACTAAAAGCCATACGCTAAAAAAAAACGAGCCTTACAGTAGTCGCATATGATGTGTAACATCTGACATAGAAGAAACCTCACGTGAAATTGTTGATACACCGGTATTTTATACTATTATTGGCACAAATATTAATCTATTGTAAAAGGGAGTGTTTTACAGATATTGTAGTTTATAATACGGAACTCATTTTATTAGATTATTTGTAGCTTCCACCAGCACTAGCCTAAATAAAGAATACGATATGGATCAACTAGATTAATAGACGCGACACAGCTCGTAACTTTAAATTCCTTATAAACAGGTCCTCATGATTCACAGACCAACACGTAATTTCATATGGATTCTGTTAAAATGAGTCATATTGATATGATAAATATCGTTTAAAATGATAATCTGGTAGCAAAAATATCTACCCCATCCACGATTCAAACCCAAGATATCTAAATTCACAGTCATAAGCCCTAACCCCACGGCTATTTCGACAACGCAAATGTTGTGCCCAAGATGGTGACTTATTTCCACGTTCCAATAATACTGCATTACGGAATTAAGTTTCATTTATATTTTGCTTGTTTCGATAATGTTCCAGCGTGAAATTGAGTTTAAAATGCCCTATGAATAGGCCCTCTTGTGAGTAAAGAGAATGTATTCAGTAATAGTTCATGAAATGCTTGCTCAATTCTCGTATAACCACAACGATTATATTATATTGATGACTGCATTACCGTTATGTGGGTTAATATTTAAATAGCCATTGTGCAGAAACATAATACCGGCAATGCCGACTACGTACAATGTTTGATATTAAGGCATTTTACCATTTAAATACTGATACGAAGCCTTCGAACATGTACCATGTCATTTGTTTCAATCACTTGACACCAGAGTTCGAATGAGCGTTTTCCGTTCAGTATGTCATATACATTCCACATGGCCGAGAGTGCGTCATGGTATTGTTACGGCTGTGAGTTTGTGTCATCGCTCGCCGCATGAGTCACAACTGCCCCAGGGTTGGGCTGTGTGTGCTCTGCCTCAGTGTATTACGTGCGCGTTACGCAACGGGCTGCGAAGTGAAAGGGATGGTCCAGAATATTCGTGACCCAGCCAGTGTTTGAATCCTCGAGAATCCGTGGACCCTGGATGAGTCTAGAAGCATTTATTGAGTCACCGGCCTGCTATATAAGAGCGACCTGTCAAGCATTCGTTGTTGTTGTTGTGTTTTACGAGCTACAGTAGTGCGAGCGTTTATCGTGAGCGACAGAAGTGTGGTGACTTGCGAAACCCCTAGTGAAGCCGTTTCCCTTGACAGCGAGGAAGTGAGAAGCATACAGGGGACTGCCTGTGTTTTCGTAAGTAACTGTAATTTGTGTACGTAGGGGAGAGTTGCATTTAGTTCTGTCAAGGCCATCAGACTCATTAGCGAGAAGATTAACTGTTGACAAGTGAAAGAGGGCAAGGGCTCTCCATAAGCAAAAGACTTGAGGAGACTGGAGTAAGGTTCCAATTGCTTGTATTTGCTGACGAATAGTGTATCTTCCTGCAAGCAATAAAGCTAACTTCTCTTTAAAGCAGTAATTGGTGTTGTGTTTTCTACCCTCCGTAATCCAGTTAACGAAAGTGCCACTAGGGGGGTGGCACGTAACAACTGGTGTCAGAAGCCGGATTACGAACTCAAGCACAAGCACAACACCTGACGGTCCTGGTTTCAAAACCCGAGCTGGTCATTTGTTTTAATTTTCCTGTGAGCGCATGCCCCTTACAAGACAAACATCTAAAATGGAAGAGCAATTCGCAGCATTGCTAGAAAAGTTATGTGGCATGGAAACCAAGATGGAAGACGGCCAGGAGAATTTAACCAAGGACCTAACTGCCAAATTAGAAGACGTCCAGAAGAAGATGGAAGACGGTTAAAATAAGTTAGCGGAGGACCTGAAGAAGATGGAGGACGGCCAGAAGAAGATGGAGGACGGCCAGAAGAAGTTAGCCGAGGACCTAACTGCTAAATTAGAAGATGGCCAGAAGAATTTAACCAAGAAGATAGAGGACGGCCAGAAGAAGATGGAAGACGGGCAGAATAATTTAGCACAGGTCCTGAAGAAATTAGAACTGGGTCTGCGTGAGGAAGTCACGGCAGTGGAAAAGAAGTTAGATGCCTTAAAAGAAGAAGTTGCCGAGCTACGCCGACGCCCGCTGACGGGGGTGGAAGAGAGATTTAACGCCCTACGAAAGGAATTTGCTGAGCTGCGCCGATACCCGCCGACAGGGATGGAAGATAGATTCAAAGCCCTACAAGAGGAAGTCAAGTTGCCGAACTGCGCCAACGCCCACTCACGGGGGTGGAAGAGAAATTCAACGCTCTTCAAGAGGAAGTTGCCGAGCTGCGCCGACGCCCGCCCACAGGTACATCGGGGACATCAGGAACGGGACAGAGCAGAGTGACGCCCCCAATCTTCGACGGAAAGGTCCCGTGGAGCACCTATTTACGTCAGTTCGAGGCGGCCTGTTCCATAAATAACTGGAACAACACAGAAAAGGCTACAGCTCTCATTGTAGCGCTGAGAGGTGACGCCCTTAACGTCCTTCAGGCCATCCCGAATGGATCCCAGGACTACGCTTCACTGATCGCCCAAATGGAGTCCCGATATGGAGATAGCCACCTTCAGCAGGCCTACCAGATGCAGCTCCGGACCCGGGTACAGAAGAACGCGGAAACCCTGCAGGAGTTCGAGATGGACATCGCACGCCTCGTAAGGCTCCCCTATCCAACAGCGCCGGCCGAATTTCTGGAACAGATTGCGACGCAGACCTTCACCGACGGGCTACGGGACTCGGACACTCAACAGGCGCTGCGACTCGCGCGCAATAAGACCCTGGCAGATGCGCTGAGCCATGCACTTGAGTTCGAGACGGCAAAACACGCATCTAGAATGCACGCGCGGGTGCGTCAAGTGGACGTCGACGAACCAGCAAAAACCAACAAGACCAAGCCCCTGGCCGATGAACTGATGGAGGCGCTAGGCCGGTTCTTCAAGAGTCGCAGTACGACCAACAAAAACGTAACCGAAGAACATCCGGAGAGGCGGCCCGGAAGAGGACTACCGACCTGCTGGACCTGCCGTAAGAGAGGCCACCTGAGCAAGGACTGCGGTGATCGCCGCCGCCAAGGGTTTCCGTCGGGACAGTCAGTCGTAGGGCAACCGCGTGGCCCAGGAAAGCAAGTATCAGCCAGCCTTGGGGGCAAAGGTTGGTTTATGACAGTCGTCAAGCCCCGGCAGTCCAAGTTCGTGTGACGCAGTTACGGAGGGATAATAGCAGCCTGATGGTCGACGGAGTCGTCAACGGAGAGAGCTGGCCCATGCTAATCGACACGGGAGCATCGAGGACCATCGTCAGTCCCACCGTGATCCCGAAGTGGAGAGTGCAACCCACACAAAGGAACCTCCAGCTAATAACCGCGACCGAAGAGACCGCACCGGTACATGGCGAAGCATCACTGGAGTTCGTCATTGGTCGACGGGCGATAAAGCATCCATTGATTGTGGCTGACGTATCAAATGAAGTGATCATCGGAATGGACTTCCTGGACCAGAACAACATCATCTTGGATATGAGTACCAACACTCTGCACTTCGGAGGTGAGGATCATGCTTTGCAACCAGCACACGAGGCCATCACCGCACGACGAGTAAGGCTGAGAGAGGACGTCATCGTTCCCGCCAGGACGGAAGTCAGCGCTGCCGTAACTGTCAACGGAACAGCTGAGGGAGTAGCGGCTGTCATCGAGCCAAAATATGAGGACATCCAGACAAAAGGATTGCTAGTTGCCAAAACTCTCATCAACACGACGTCTCGGCCGTACGTCCGCCTGTCCAACCTGAACGACTACGACATTACGGTACACCGGGACACCAACCTAGGAGTCTGCGAGCCCGTTACCTGGATTACCCGCATCACAGACACGACGGACGGACACCTGCAGACGGACAACCGAAGAAGACGCGCCCTGCCAGAAGAACTACAGAAGCTGTACCAAGGATCCCAGGACCATTTAGACGAGGACCAATCACGCCAACTTCGTGACCTGCTACACGAATTCCAGGATGTCTTCTCCGTGGTGAGCAAAGACTACGGCAGGACAAGCTTGGTCCAGCACAGAATCGACGTTGGGGACAGCGCACCGATTAGGGCCCCATTCCGACGTGTCCCGCTCGCCAAGCAAGCCGAAGTCGACCGGATGGTAGCAGAGATAAAGGAGCAAGGGGTGATCGAGCCATCACATAGTCCTTGGAGTTCTCCGGTCGTGCTAGTGAAGAAGAAGGACGGTTCCACCAGGTTCCGTGGACTACAGGCGGGTGAACGACGTCACGAAGAAGGACAGCTAACCTCTACCCCGGATCGACGACACGCTGGACACCATATCAGGATCAAGATGGTTCTCCACCTTGGATTTGAAGAGTGGCTACTAGCAGGTGGAGGTCCACCCTAAGGACCGCGAGAAAACGGCGTTCCCTGTGGGCAGCGGGCTCTGGCAGTTCACCGTCATGCCATTCGGTCTGTGCAACGCCCCTGCGACTTTCGAAAGGCTAATGGAGTCCATTCTGAGGGGACTAAACTGGAAGACCTGCCTGGTCTACCTAGACGACGTCATCGTTCTGGGACAAAGCTTCGAGGAGCACTACAGCAACCTGAAGGACATCTTGATGAAGCTACGGGCTGCCCAGCTGAAGTTGAGCCCCAAGAAGTGTCAGCTCTTCCAGAAGCAGGTCCAGTACCTTGGGCATATTGTCTCCGAGGAAGGGGTGCGCACCGACCCAGAAAAGACCGCGGCTGTGAGGGAGTGGCCAGTTCCGAAGGACAAGTCCCAACTATGAAGCTTCCTGGGACTCTGCACGTATTACCGTCGCTTCGTGAGAGGAATCGCCGACATCGCCAAACCACTGCATCGACTGACTGAGAAGGACCAACTCTTCACATGGACAGCAGAATGCCACAGAGCCTTCGAACAACTCAAGCAGGCTCTGTGCACCGCGCCTATTCTGGCCTACCCCAGACCTCGAACAAGGTTCATCGTCGATACCGATGCCAGCGACTTTGGCATAGGGGGATCCTGTTGCAAGTAGTGGACGGCGAGGAGAGAGTAGTGGCCTACTTCAGCAAGGTCTTTTCAAAGCCAGAAAGGAACTACTGCGTCACCAGGAGGGAGCTGCTCGCCATCGTGAAGACCATTGAACACTTCAACAAGTACATGTACGGGCAAGAATTTCTCATCAGGATCGACCATGCATCCCTGCGATGGTTCCTGAACTTCAAGCAGCCCGAGGGTCAACTCGCGCGGTGGTTAGAGAGGCTTCAACAGTACAACTTTGAGATTCAGCACAGGAAAGGCCAACTGCATTCTAACGCCGACGCCCTGTCACGAAGACCGTGCCCCGAAGACTGCACCTTCTGTGCCCGAAGGGAGGAGAACACCGGGATACAGTGCCGAAGGACTACCGTGGAACTTCAAGGGAACTAGAGCCGCGAATCTTTCACGCGCGCACAAGCAGAAGATGATGACCTGGGACTGATAGCCGAATGGAAGAGGGCCTGTGTCCCCAGACCCGGGTGGAACATTGTGAGTGACTGCAGCCCAAAGTTTAAATCCTACTGGGCGCAGTGGGACTCGCTGATTGTAAGGGATGGCCTCATCTGCCGCGCCTGGTAGAGCACCGACGGGAAGACATCTCGGGAACAAGTCGTCGTTCCAAAGGCTATGACGGAGGAAGTCCTGAGGGAAGTCCATGGAGGATCATCTGGTGGACACCTAGGAATAAAGAAGACCCTGGAGAAGCTGAGAGAGCGGTTCTACTGGATCGGATGCCGAACTGACGTGGAGAACCACTGCGCGAGGTGGCACGATTGCGCAGCCAGCAAGGGCCCAGGACGAAGACGACGGGGTCCACTGAAGACCTACAACGTGGGCGGCCCCATGGAGAGAGTGGCCATCGATGTTGCTGGGCCATTCTCGTTAAGCGAGGCAGGGAACCGCTACATATTGGTCGTCAGTGACTACTTTACCAAATGGCCGGAGGCGTATGCGCGCCCTACCCAAGAAGCCGCGACGATTGCAGAGACCCTGGTGAAGGAATTCGTCAGCCAGTACGGGGTACCCCTGGAGCTGCACACCGACCAAGGGAGGAACTTCGAGTCGCAGGTGTTCCAGAACCTATGCCAGCTGCTGGGAATCCGGAAGACAAGGACAACGCCGCTACACCCTCAGTCCGACGGGATGGTAGAGCGATTCAATCGCACCATCGAGAACCATCTCCGAATAGTCGTCAGCGAGCACCAGAGGGATTGGGACAAACATCTTCCACAATTTCTCCTGGCCTACCGCGCCGCCGTGGATGAAGCCACCGGGTGCACACCAGCCCGGGCCATGTTTGGAAGGGATTTCCGTCTACCAGTCGATCTTGCCTTCGGCCGACCTGGGAATGATCCGGTCCCGGTAAGCCAGTATTGTCAAGAACTGGTCGATCAACTGGAGGACGTGCACGCGTTCGCGAGGAGGAAACTGCGGATCGAGACCGACCGAATGAAGACCCGATACGACCAACGGACGGATGCCGGCGGATTCCACGAGGACGTCCTGGTCTGGCTCTTCAACCCATTACGGAAGAAAGGCCTGTCACCCAAACTGCAGAAGTCCTGGGAGGGCCCGTACCAAGTCATGAAACAGATCAACGATGTCGTCTACAGGATCCAACGGAGCCCGAGGGCGAAGATGAAGATCGTGCATCGAGATCGCCTGGCAGCCTACGGAGGGACACAGACGGACCAATGATTGATCGGGACGATCAGCCTTTTAGGAAGGGGTTGGTGTTACGGCTGTGAGTTTGTGTCATCGCTCGTCGCATGAGTCACAACTGCCCCAGGGTTGGGCTGTGTGTGCTCTGCCTCAGTGTATTACGTGCGCGTTACGCAACGGGCTGCGAAGTGAAAGGGATGGTCCAGAATATTCGTGACCCAGCCAGTGTTTGAATCCTCGAGAATCCGTGGACCCTGGATGGGTCTAGAAGCATTTATTGAGTCACCGGCCTGCTATATAAGTGCGACCTGTCAAGCATTTGTTGTTGTTGTGTTTTACGAGCTACAGTAATTCGAGCGTTTATCGTGAGCGACAGAAGTGTGGTGACTTGCGAAACCCCTAGTGAAGCCGTTTCCCTTGACAGCGAGGAAGTGAGAAGCATACAGGGGACTGCCTGTGTTTTCGTAAGTACCTGTAATTTGTGTACATAGGGGAGAGTTGCATTTAGTTCTGTCAAGGCCATCAGACTCATTAGCGAGAAGATTAACTGTTGACAAGTGAAAGAGGGCAAGAGCTCTCCATAAGCAAGAGACTTGAGGAAACTGGAGTAAGGTTCCAATTGCTTGTAATTGCTGATGCATAGTGTATCTTCCTGCAAGCAATAAAGCTAACTTCTCTTTGAAGCAGTAATTGGTGTTGTGTTTTCTACTAGCCGATATTTTTACCCTCGGAGGCAGGCTAGGGATTTGTGATTTTTATAATAGATTTTATGAAGGATATTTTAAGTCTGGCCTTTCTTATTTTAGCTTTGCTTTTCTTTTTGGGCGGGGGGGGGGGGTTCATGGGCTAGTTCATGACATTCCTGCTCTCAACTAACACCGCTACGACCCGAGATACTAGTCCCGTGCGTGCTGGTCTGAGAACACATCCTATCCTCTCAGGGGTATGGATTCGACGGATGGAGGTGCCAAGAACGCTGTTGTAGTCAGCTGTCCCCCGAAATTTCTGTCTGACGGGCACATTACCTTACATCAATTCCCGGGGTATCTACCTAATTTCTGTTCCTTATTCAGCTATACACACTACTAGAGTCATCACATCAACACAAGTTATCAAACAAATGCAACACACACCCAACTACACAGGTATGATGACCAAGATGTTTCAAGACCCTCAAATGAATTAACAACAAAAAAAGCGATTTACCGACAGTATACTACAATAGGTGTTTTCCTCTGTATTTGACTGTCTGTTGGGTAGTCAGCCCGGGGACAGGTTGGATCCCTTACATAAACAAAATGTCGCAAATCACCTAAATGGATCAATAATTGAACATTTTCAAGAAGATTAGAAATTAGAAATGGCTAGATTTAACGCTCTGTATACCCACCACATACATCTATATGCTTACTAACAAGTGTAAGCGCGAGAACAATTGATATGGAATTCAAACCTACCGTAGATGGATGAAAATATCTAGAATAGTCCCCATTTGTTTTAGTTATAACGTTTAGAGTCAATTTCCACGGGATATTTTATAAAATAATATTTGTACAGCACGTTACTATCTCACGCTCTCCGAGTCTAAAATTTAACGCATTCCGCATTTCACACCTGACAACTAAGGATAGCTTTGGAACTATTGTCGCCCGCTATGATGGCACCGTTACCGCGATCGGAAACACTCAAGTTTTATCGCCTATCTTCGGACTGGGGACCACTTATTCTTGCCTGGCATGGATGTGTTGTGACAACAAAATCATGTAATTGTTAAAATTAATAACATTGATATTGTGAAGTGGCAACATTGCCGATTGTCAATATCGTTTGACTATATTCAAAGTGGAGGGGACGAAAACATGTTATTGGAATAGGATTAACCTTGTACCATGCAATCAACTAGCAGTAGTGCCCGGCTTCGCTCGGTGGATTTATTTGTTTTATGAATGGTAATGAATACTATTACAGAACTGGAGCGCTCAAGGATAAGGATCGGAAAGCACCAACGCTTATTGCAGCTGATAACCTCAGTATACTGCACCAACACCATCGCCCTTATACAGAGGCATACTATTGTCATGATGATAACTGTTTTAAGGGGCCTAAGAAATCGTTTTGCACCAATTACTTCCCGTGACAGCAATTTGTAAACAGCTCGCAATTCTGCACCAGAACACTGGTAGGGGTGACGTGAAACAGCCCGCATTACCAGGCAACAAGAAACTTAGGTATTATTGAAGCTGTACCGGAGCGCTTGTTCTTCCGACTTACTGAACAAAAATCAATCTTTAAGGTTACCTGAGAGGTGTAGCCCAATGCTACATATCCTAACTATTCCTCTTGAATCTGGTTATCATAAACAAAAATATTTATTTGAATCCGACCGGTAGTTCCAGAGATTAGCGCATTTAAACACACAAACAAACAAATAAACTCATCAGCTTTATTATATTACAAGAGTTTAGTGCTTTTCAGTCGGTCAACACGAATGTACCCAAAAGAGATGGGTTATGCCCTAATCCTGAAATAAATTACATGAGATTAATAAAACACTAGGATGACCAGTTTCGATCGTCAAGCGATCATCATCAGATCCAATACACTTAGGCTATAAAATCTATGTTTGAAATACAGGTGAAAATATTTACAATATGTACAATTGCAGTTGCAGTATTGGTACTGCAACTGTCAGTGTATGCTAAATGCAGTATATATGTTAGGTGAAATGCTAAATGGTGATGGCTATCCGGAGATTGTACTTTAGGGAGATTATATGGTTGTAAACTATGGTTAAACTATACAATTTTAGGCTAACTACTTATCTGATTGTCTTCCGTACCACAGCTATTCGCAGTTTCCGTGCTCACTTGAACTCGCCGTGCGGTCGACTGCGGTGGTTATCTTAGGGACTGGTTTTTCCCTGCCTTCCCCCCCTGTCCCTACGTGCTGTGGGGAGTGATCGCGATGTGTTTATGTGAGGTGTTGCCAACCTAGATAAGATGTATGTTATTGAATGAGGTGGATCTACAACTATTAAAGACCGTGGATTAGTCCTCGCCACGCGTGGAGCATAACCCATTCGAACTAAGCGTTGACGGTCTTATGAGGACGTCCCGGCACCTTTAATACTGCCTCTAATATGGGCCTTGGTTTATTGCAGAAGAAAAGTACATCGTACACCTGATCCAGATAACATTTACCTATTAAAAACCCCCTAATTTCCCCCCTTTTTTATCTAGCTTGGCTGTGTGGCTAAATTGTGTTTTGTTTCCGACAGGGTGTGTTTTTTAGTAGCGTGAAGAGGGGTGAGCTCTCCATGAACGTGTGTTCATTTAGATTGTTGGGATTGTTTCGTTTGGCTAGGTGTATCTCGATTGCTTCCTTTATGTCAAGAGCTCTGCCTTTCGATTCGTGATGGATTATTTTAAGGTCCGACTCTATGTTGGTAAAGCTATGCCCTGCGTCACACATATGTTCGCACACGGCTGAATGTGTTCCGTATCTTATCGCATTTCTATGTTCATTATAACGTGTGTCTACTCGCCTTCCACTCTGCCCGATGTAATTAGCTTGACAATCGGTGTCTTGGCACGTTATAGAATATACCCCTGACCTTGAATACGGGTCACGTTTATTTAGATTACTATTTAGGAGGTGCCTAGCGGTTGTGTTTTTCGTCTTGAAAGCTATCTTTATGCCTTGCTTTTTGAATAGGTTAGTGATTTTATATGTATTCGCATTCACATAGTTGAAACGCGCAAATTTTTTCGCATTACTGTCCGGTTTGGGAATCGTTTTATCTTTATTTTTATGTTTGGCTATAATTTGATTTATTTTGCTTGGCGAGAAGTTGTTTTCCTTTGCTATTTGCATAATAGTTCTTATTTCCTTATTATAGTTGTCTTTTGACATGGGTATGTTTAAAGCCCTGTGCACCATTGAATTGAAACCCGCTAGTTTGTGCGTACTGGGGTGATTAGACTGATTGTCGATTGCATGCGAGGTTTGTGTTGCTTTCCGGAATATGGAATATGAAAGGTCGTTGTCTTTACGTTCAATAGTTATATCGAGATAACTTATTTTCCGGTCTATTTCGGATTCCTTAGTGAATTTGATAGAATGGTGAAGGCTATTAATGGATTGGAGAATTGTTTCTTCGCTTGTTAGTTCAGTATCGTAGATGCAAATTACATCATCTACGTATCTTTTCCATATTACTATTCCCTTTGTTGAAGTCTTTTCTAAGAACACATTTTCTAGTGCATTGATGAAGATGTCAGCGATTAACCCACTTAGTGGCGATCCCATTGCTAGGCCTTCTCTCTGTGTGTATATTTTATTGTCGAATTGAAACACGTTTTGGGTGAGAACGACCCTCAGTAATCTCACAATCTCTTCAATTTCTTTTACCGAATTGTTGGATTTTAAGTTGTTTTCGATAGTGTTGATTGCTTCAATAATCGGAATATTGGTGTACATGTTAGTTACGTCGAAGGATACTAGCCTGAAGCTAGGTTTCATTTGTAGGGTGTTCAATGCTGTTACTAGTTCTGTTGTGTTCTTTACAGAGTTGTTTTTGTCGTTGGAAAGACGGCATTTTAAGATTTTTAGTAACTCTTTGCTGATTTTGTAATTAGGGGCATTCCTACAATTGACTATTGGTCTCATTGGGCATTCCTTTTTGTGTATTTTTGGTTGTCCCCTCAATGACGGTATTTTCGGGTTCATGTTTATTAGTTTTGATTTTTCAGCTTTGGTCAGTATGTATTCTGTTTCTTTTAGCGCACTTTTTATTTGTTTTTGGAATTTGTTGGTAGGGTCTTTTGTTAATTCCTTGATTTCGTTGTTGTTTAGGAATTCGACTGTTTTTTCAATGTATTCTGTTTTGTTCAAAATTACTGTAGTGTTTCCTTTATCTGCTTTTGTGATGATTAAGTCATGTTCTTTTATTTTTTGTTTCAACGACTTTATTTCTTTGATTTGTTTGTTGTTTTGAATGTTATTGCTATCGCCCTCTCGTTTGAGGATTTTTTTGGCTTCGTTGGTGGCGAGATTTTTGGTTAATTCCCTGTCTTCTGCTGGGAGCTTGTGACTGGCTATCTCAATATCTGTGATTAACTGTTTTATATTGTGGTTCGTGTGTGCGTCTGTGCAGTTGTATTTCAAACCTTTGTCTAACATATTCATTTCACCTTGAGAAAAGGTTACGTTCGTTCTGTTGTTTACTCTGCTGTGGAAATTGAATTCATTGTTATTCGTGTGTTGTTCGTTAGATTGATGGTTCTGTGTTTCTCCTAGTTTTCTTAATTTATTTGAAATACAACTGCACAGACGCACACACGAACCACAATATAAAACAGTTAATCACAGATATTGAGATAGCCAGTCACAAGCTCCCAGCAGAAGACAGGGAATTAACCAAAAATCTCGCCACCAACGAAGCCAAAAAAAATCCTCAAACGAGAGGGCGATAGCAATAACATTCAAAACAACAAACAAATCAAAGAAATAAAGTCGTTGAAACAAAAAATAAAAGAACATGACTTAATCATCACAAAAGCAGATAAAGGAAACACTACAGTAATTTTGAACAAAACAGAATACATTGAAAAAACAGTCGAATTCCTAAACAACAACGAAATCAAGGAATTAACAAAAGACCCTACCAACAAATTCCAAAAACAAATAAAAAGTGCGCTAAAAGAAACAGAATACATACTGACCAAAGCTGAAAAATCAAAACTAATAAACATGAACCCAAAAATACCGTCATTGAGGGGACAACCAAAAATACACAAAAAGGAATGCCCAATGAGACCAATAGTCAATTGTAGGAATGCCCCTAATTACAAAATCAGCAAAGAGTTACTAAAAATCTTAAAATGCCGTCTTTCCAACGACAAAAACAACTCTGTAAAGAACACAACAGAACTAGTAACAGCATTGAACACCCTACAAATGAAACCTAGCTTCAGGCTAGTATCCTTCGACGTAACTAACATGTACACCAATATTCCGATTATTGAAGCAATCAACACTATCGAAAACAACTTAAAATCCAACAATTCGGTAAAAGAAATTGAAGAGATTGTGAGATTACTGAGGGTCGTTCTCACCCAAAACGTGTTTCAATTCGACAATAAAATATACACACAGAGAGATGGCCTAGCAATGGGATCGCCACTAAGTGGGTTAATCGCTGACATCTTCATCAATGCACTAGAAAATGTGTTCTTAGAAAAGACTTCAACAAAGGGAATAGTAATATGGAAAAGATACGTAGATGATGTAATTTGCATCTACGATACTGAACTAACAAGCGAAGAAACAATTCTCCAATCCATTAATAGCCTTCACCATTCTATCAAATTCACTAAGGAATCCGAAATAGACCGGAAAATAAGTTATCTCGATATAACTATTGAACGTAAAGACAACGACCTTTCATATTCCATATTCCGGAAAGCAACACAAACCTCGCATGCAATCGACAATCAGTCTAATCACCCCAGTACGCACAAACTAGCGGGTTTCAATTCAATGGTGCACAGGGCTTTAAACATACCCATGTCAAAAGACAACTATAATAAGGAAATAAGAACTATTATGCAAATAGCAAAGGAAAACAACTTCTCGCCAAGCAAAATAAATCAAATTATAGCCAAACATAAAAATAAAGATAAAACGATTCCCAAACCGGACAGTAATGCGAAAAAATTTGCGCGTTTCAACTATGTGAATGCGAATACATATAAAATCACTAACCTATTCAAAAAGCAAGGCATAAAGATAGCTTTCAAGACGAAAAAAACAACCGCTAGGCACCTCCTAAATAGTAATCTAAATAAACGTGACCCGTATTCAAGGTCAGGGGTATATTCAATAACGTGCCAAGACACCGATTGTCAAGCTAATTACATCGGGCAGAGTGGAAGGCGAGTAGACACACGTTATAATGAACATAGAAATGCGATAAGATACGGAACACATTCAGCCGTGTGCGAACATATGTGTGACGCAGGGCATAGCTTTACCAACATAGAGTCGGACCTTAAAATAATCCATCACGAATCGAAAGGCAGAGCTCTTGACATAAAGGAAGCAATCGAGATACACCTAGCCAAACGAAACAATCCCAACAATCTAAATGAACACACGTTCATGGAGAGCTCACCCCTCTTCACGCTACTAAAAAACACACCCTGTCGGAAACAAAACACAATTTAGCCACACAGCCAAGCTAGATAAAAAAAGGGGGGAAATTAGGGGGTTTTTAATAGGTAAATGTTATCTGGATCAGGTGTACGATGTACTTTTCTTCTGCAATAAACCAAGGCCCATATTAGAGGCAGTATTAAAGGTGCCGGGACGTCCTCATAAGACCGTCAACGCTTAGTTCGAATGGGTTATGCTCCACGCGTGGCGAGGACTAATCCACGGTCTTTAATAGTTGTAGATCCACCTCATTCAATAACATACATCTTATCTAGGTTGGCAACACCTCACATAAACACATCGCGATCACTCCCCACAGCACGTAGGGACAGGGGGGGAAGGCAGGGAAAAACCAGTCCCTAAGATAACCACCGCAGTCGACCGCACGGCGAGTTCAAGTGAGCACGGAAACTGCGAATAGCTGTGGTACGGAAGACAATCAGATAAGTAGTTAGCCTAAAATTGTATAGTTTAACCATAGTTTACAACCATATAATCTCCCTAAAGTACAATCTCCGGATAGCCATCACCATTTAGCATTTCACCTAACATATATACTGCATTTAGCATACACTGACAGTTGCAGTACCAATACTGCAACTGCAATTGTACATATTGTAAATATTTTCACCTGTATTTCAAACATAGATTTTATAGCCTAAGTGTATTGGATCTGATGATGATCGCTTGACGATCGAAACTGGTCATCCTAGTGTTTTATTAATCTCATGTAATTTATTTCAGGATTAGGGCATAACCCATCTCTTTTGGGTACATTCGTGTTGACCGACTGAAAAGCACTAAACTCTTGTTTACTAAGGCAACACTGAAAATATGGCTTCAAACACCACAATGTTTATTATATTAGTATAGATAAAACCAAGGTCGATTTCACGGCATTATTAAGGAGTTCAAGATGTTCCCATTAAACCGTCTGGCTTAAAAGAGATAACTATTTATTTTATACATGGTGGAAATGGAGATTGGTCTTAAATACAGTATTTCAATATGACCAGAATAACATACACTTTACCAGGTCGTATCTAGACCTGGTTAGCACACACATATATAACAAGCGAGACGAACTGAGACACTTGGTAATTTGAGGTCAAACAAGGGAGCGGGAAAGATAACAAAGGCCAACCCCACAAGAAAAGTTCCCTTTCATTTCAAATCGGACAGTGAATTGTGGCAGAAGCTGAACGAAAACGAAAACCCTTTCACCGAAATAACCAGCTAAGTTCTGTATTCCATATTCAAGTTGGAACACCAACCTGAACATTTACTAACAATTACAAATTAACACACTAAACAAGTAAACTTGAAGGTCATTAGCCATTAACATTATCGTAAAAAAATTCACATTATACTAACAAATCTGACAAGTTACGCAAGTTCACGATAAACTTCTGCAACGTAGTGTATATAGTGCATATACGTATATATATATATATGTATGTAATTTAATTGGTATTCTGCCCGAAGGCAGGTCCAAGCCTCCGAAGAGGCTACCCCTAGCCAGAGTTAACGTGCGGTAGGGTGGTCAGGGCCTTTCCGCTCCTCCTTATGTTGGCCAACAGCGCGCAGTACCTTAAACCGGCATACCATACAAGTTCCGACCATGCCCGAAGAGCTTAACTGCGAAGTTCTCATGGGATCCGGTGTTTCGACACGGCATAAATGAATAGCCTGAGTGTAAAGGATCCGATAATGATCGCTTGATGATCGAGAATAGTTATACATGTGCATTATTTGTATTTTTTTCAGGTTTAGCAAATAACAGCCATTACAATTTGGGTACAATTGTGTTGACCGATTGAAAAGCATTCACATTTCATTGTGGTAATTTGTGTTCAACAACGCTACAATCATCCATAGCCGATTTCTCCTACTCTCATAAACCCTTCTTGGTGCGTGATTTTGTTTTGTCGGTCAGTATATGACGTCACACTTCATGCAGCTATGGGGAGCTGCAGAAAGTTCGAAGATCACAGTTTCGTATTCAGTGGCCATTCTCAGTGTAGACGTTTATCCGGGAGTTTCTCCGCTCTCTCCAGACAAATGAGGGAATGGCGCTTTATGAGAAATCCCAGGACAACTGTCTCAATACAGTACTACTGTAGATCCAAATATTTACATTTAAGTCATTTTCGAACAGAGGTAGCAGTAACGAAGGACACCTCAGTGTCATGTTTTATATTGCTGCCATCTTGACGAAAACGTAATGGTGGCCACCCAAATATTCGAAGCTTAAATACCACATTTTACACGATGTTTTCCAAAAGAACACGGGGCTGATGGCGAACGATATCTCAAGCTCGGTGTAAAAATAATAACCACAGCGCCGAAGACTGTTGAGGCACTTGTTGTGCATTTCACTTGTTTGCGAGTCACGTTCACACGGCATCACCTTGAAGCCCATCTATGTTTCAGCATGTAGATATGAATGTAAATTGGTGTTCAGATAACGTTCTGTAAGATAATTATTGAGATATACGTAAATAACACATTGCACTTGCAATACTCAATCAACGAATTTGCTCGTAGTTGTGGTGGTTAAAGCCCCAAAGTTACCTAGTTGAGACATGCATTTCGGTCAAAGGTGGGTTCGACTCCAACAATCAACCATACTTGGATCGATTCTCTATGGATTTCAATTTATGCTTCAGGCTTTGAGCAAAGCTGAGGATACATCCTTTCTACACTCTAATGCACACTCAACTGGCCGCCGTCGCTGAGAGCGTTCCTCGCTGGCATCTGGAGAGCGTGAATTTGAATCCCACCTCGGCCGTCCTGAAAATGGTTTTCGTTGTTTCCCATTTTCACCACCAGGCGAATGCCGGGACGGTTCCTTTCAATAGGTCCACGGTCGATTTCCTTCCAAAATCCCTTCCCTGACACGTCCTGAAAATAGAATAAATGGTCATTGGCTGCATTAATAAAATTCTAATGCACACTCATCATTGATGACGATCGTGTGGCCTCCGGAGAGGTCGAGTGCAGGTCTTTCTAGTTGACGCCCGTGGGCGACCTGCGTGTTGTAATGAGGATGAAGTGATGATGATGACGGCACAAACACCCAGTCCCTCAGCCACGGGAATTAACCCCAGGATATTAAAATTCCTGATGGCTCAGACGAGAATGGAACCCGGGGCACTTTGGGCCCAAGTCTAGCGCGCTAACCATTTATCCACGGAGCCGGACACACTCATCAATGAAGCTCCACATTAAAACCTGCTATCACATAATATTCATACCTGCAGTGTAAGGTGCTGATAACTATGATGTCCCTATCTATTAAATATAACAAACAGAAATTTTCAAAAAATGTATCTCATCCCATTATTTCTACATGTTCTCCAGACATTGCTTAGCCTTCCTACTCTTTTCTATTTCATTATCTGGCCAGAGATAGAAATCACTCTTCAGTTGTATGCCTTCCATGCAATCCATTCTGACAACACCTCGTGGTGTCGCGGCTAGCAAACTTAGCTGTCGCCACGGCAGAGGGCTGGAACGGGGCACACTGATTATGATGAGTCAAACCTTAGAAGAGGTGGGTTCGATACCCACCTCATCCATATTGGAAGTGACATTCCGTGGTTTCCCACCTCTACTCCAGACAAATTAATGCCGGGATATTGGCTAACTTCAAGTCCTGGCGCACCTACATCATCCCTGTCCCTAATATAGTTTCACACACTACTACAGTCATCACATAAATGCAGGTCATCACACAGGTTCAACACACACCTAACTGCACGGGGCTGATAACCAAGATGTCCCAAGCCCCTAAAATGAATTAACAACAATCATCGGTTTCAGTAGGTCTGTGACGTATCAAAGACCATTTTCTGTGAATACTCAAACATATCACGGCGAGGAAGGACCATTCCACATACCAATTTCTTCTACCAGTCCTGGGAATGATATCGATTTCACGACCAACCAACTTGACGCGAAGTGACACAAAATCTGAAATAAAAAATAGCGAAAATACTGTTGTTCGGTGGATCCCCTCACATAGAAATTACATTAAAACATCTGTAGTTCCGATAATACGAGGATAGCTGAAGGAGCATTCCCACGGCTCACCGGAAAGTAGGGCCAACGACCTGGCAACAGGTGATAAATCGCTCTGACGAACAGTTCAGTACGAAAAATGAGGAAATAAGTGAAGCAAAGACAGTACAAAAGAGAAATGATTTATAAAAAAAAAGTTGTAGCCTACTCAGAACGGAAATGAAAAAAACTGCGAAGAGAGGAAAAGAAAAAATCCTCTCGGCACGCCGGAACGCGGATGCAGATTTCACCGGGCAAACTAGGGGATAGGCGAATATAGATACAATATGTAGGTTTACGAAGAAGGATCAGACCTCATTTATTGCGAGAAAGTATTTTACAATTGGAGTTTAATTAACTTTGTTTTTCGTCTTTTTGTGCATATTTTTAACATTTTATTGTCTAATGGGGACGGTAACCTTCTCGTCATTTGGGGTCCATTTTCAGATCATCTTTTGAAAGAAATGTACCAAGAAATTGCATTGCCACCTTAGTCAGTTCTAACTAGGTGGAGTACGTGGATGCAAGCGGTTGAATACTATGCTGAATATATAGACTCCATTAAGAACGTTATGCATGCTATGGACTCTGAAGAAGCAGCCTCAATTGAAGCTGCGCAAACAGTTGTTTGCGACACAAGTATGAGGAATGACTTGATTTACATTCAGCATAATTCTTCATGCATCACAAAAACACTCAAAACTCTCCAAAACTCGCATCTCGCACTTTCTGAAAGTTTCGAAATTGTGAATAGAACTGTGGAACAGATAAATCATGGTACAGGTAAAGTTGCATATGTAGCAAAAAATGAAGATGGACACTTTACTTTCAAAGAACCCTGGATATGAAGGAATGGGAAAGATAGCTGCAATTATGTATGCAGATTTAAGTGTCAAGTTAACGTTGGATTTAACCCCAGCAGACGTTGTAAAGTTTAAATATGCCCCCATTACCTCTTATGATGTTGAACGAAGTTTCAGTCAATATAAATCGGTACTTAGAGACAATAGGAGGAGATTCACTTTCCAGCACCTAAAAGAACATTTTGTGATCCATTATTTTGGTAACAGAGAATAAAATATTGCGTGTTCTTCAAAGATCATATTGAAATGAGAAGTACGGCATTATGGTTCATGTAGATCTACTTTCTATAGCTTCTTTGAACTTTGATATCAAATAAAAATGATAGTCTTTTGTAATTTTTAGTCCATATATAATTCTATATTTCAAAAAAATAACTAAATATATACGGTATGTAGGCCTACATATTTCATGAATTATTAGTACATATAAATCCGTTCCCTGATTATTACATAATCATGTGTTCTATATTTAACCAACTCATTTTCCTTTCAATGAAGTTCGTGCTAGTGAAAGCTTCCCTCATATTAGTACCTAGTTAGCAACCTGCGGGCAGGAGATAACTCTTGCTATGTCCTTGCTGAGTGATCCCAACTGGAGAGTGCGTAATCAAACACAACTCAAGGACAAAGTATAAAGTGAATCTAACTCCGTATAGGAGATGTCCCATGGATAAGTGCAAGGCAGAGGCTTCCATTTTTCGAGGCATCGGTACTCGAAGGGATGAAATTGTCAGCCCGACCGGCTTGCGCCAACAATTCCATCCTGCAAACTTGGGAACAGCAGGTGAGAACGTTACTACTGCGCCACACAGCCAGTAACACAAGTAACCCATCGTAACACATGAGCATTCAATAGAAAGATAATTACCCGCAGCAGTGAATATTTCACTCTGATTTCATGACTATCGACAATTTGTTAAAAAAAAGATGCGAGCTTTAAGTAGTCGCATATTCATTTCATTCATTCATTCGTTTATTTGCAATTGGGGGTGTGTCCCCCGGTGGCAAATTAGATATGCATAACAAATAAATAATTGTCCATAACAAATCACTAACAATTAAACTGGAGTATTTACACAAATAGTCAGTCTTTTCTTAAACACACCTATATGTTTGGGAAAAGGCTCTAAGACTGCGGCAGGTAGAGAGTTCCAATTATCAATGGCCCGGTTTACGAAAGAATATTTATCATAATGTGTTCGCTGTGGTCGGCCCTTAACTTTGAAAGGGTGATCGCTCCTACCCATGTAAGTAGGCTTTTCCATACGTTTGCTAAGCTCACCCCATGCTGGTTGATTTGTATACGCGTTGTACATAGCGCAGAGTCTAGATTTCATCCTCCTAGCCTCAAGTGATTCCCACCCAAGTTTCTTTAACATACGGCTCACACTGCTCCTGGGATTAAAGTCACTGAGCACAAATCTAGCGGCCTTTCTTTGTACCATTTCCAACTCATTTATGAGCCCTACTTGATATGGATCCCAAACCACCGAGGCGTATTTCAGAATAGGTCTTACAAGTGACAAATATCCTAATTCTTTAGCAGAGGTACTACTTCCTTTTAATACCCTCATTACAAAGTGCAGGGATTTGTAAGCTTTAGAAACTACACATCCTATATGACTACTCCATTTCATATCATTCCTTACGTGAACGCCCAAATATTTGCAAGAATCTTCTTCTACAAGTATTTCCGAGTCAATGTTATATTGAAAATCTTGCCTACGCACTTTCCCTATTTTTATTAGACTACATTTTCTTGTGTTTATTTTCATTTTATTTTCAATAGCCCACTTATAGACCAGGTTCAGGTCATCTTGAAGTACTGCATTGTCTTTTAAGTCCTGTATCTTTCGATATATTACACAATCATCCTCAAACAATCGACAGTCACTGTGAATCCCATTTGGTAAGTCATTTATAAACGCCAAAAAATAACAAAGTTCCGATTACGCTGCCCTGAGGGATACCCGACGTTACGGTAATTTCATCCGAGAATCGGCCTTCAACTTTCACTTTCTGGGAACGACCCGTCAAAAATTCTTGGATCCATAAAATTACTCTTCTATCAATCTTCGTCGAAGCTAATTTATGGAGTAGCATGTCATGCGGCACGACATCAAATGCCTTCGCAAAATCTATAACTACTGCGTCGACTGAAACTCCATCGTCTAACGATTCGCTAATATCTTGAAAAAGTGATAGCATCTGACTTTCGCATGAGTAACCTTTCCGAAATTCATGTTGCCTATCATTAAACCATGATAATGTTTCCCACTGTTCCCTCAAGTAGTCGCAAATGAGATGCCCCATCTGTTTACAAACGATGGACGTAAGACTAACCGACCTGTAGTTGCCCAATTCAAGTCTGCTCCCTCCCTTAAATATTGGGACTACAGTAGCTCTTTTCCAGTCATCCGGGATTTGTGCATTGTTTATGGACACATTAAACATCACCTCTAAGTATCGTGCCACGGCCCTACCTCCTAGTTTAAGGGACACTGGGACTGAAATTTTCAAATTCTATATAAACTGAGGTACAGCTTTGAAATTTTATATGGTTATGAATAGTCATATTATAAACCACTTTGGGAAATGTGAGCATTGTAAATTGATTAGTTCTCTAGATATTAATTATTTTGAACATTTATTGTGCTAATTATTCAAGTTTTATAAAGGTCAGCCGCGTTAAAAAAAACAAGATAGTGTAACTTTTAGGTAATATTCTATTGCACTATAACAATTGGAAGAAACCTACGGATCCGATTTTGAATTGCATTAATAAGTGTCAAGAAATTAATTTTTTTCCATCTCCAAGTTTTTTTCTACAAAAAAATCGTATTTTTTCCAGTTTGAATTTTTTTTGCAGCCAAACCAAAAGTGCAATCTAAAAAACGATCCGCAGGTTTATAGTCATTGCAATGAAGATAATAAATTCCCATTTTGAAAGCAATATCATAAGATTTATGACGCGAGTAACATTTTGAATGCCTGAAAAAGTGAATCCGAGAAAACAGCAATTTTCTAAAATGATGCAGAATTTACAAGGTTTCAGCTTACCAATGACATTAGGACTGTCCTACAGCATAGGTGACACCCTCCTTCTGTTTTGCAGCCTCCTCCTTCATTTCTGTCAGTTTCACCTTCCGTCGACATGCTTTCGCTTCTCCAATTATGACCGCGGACTTACATACTTCCTGCGACTGTCACATCTTTCAAGTGTTTGTGCTGTGACATGAGATACTGAAGTTAGTCTTATTCCTGATTTCAACTCTGTTGTTGCACTACACCCCATGTTGAATTCTGTTACAGAATTCCAAACAGCAATTTCAAGTATCTTCCGTGAAATAAAAATCTCTTTTCGGCACTTCCTCCAGATAACAGAATGCAGAGACTCATTCTGATTTTCAGTAGCACCACGGATGCATCTGGATAGTAGCTCATCTGATGCCAGCCTTTGATAAACAGCATAATCTTGACAACTAAGGGTTCTTAAAGTTCTACAGCCATTTTGTCATGACTCTGTGGTGTTTTACCAGCTACGATACTTCGATTGTAGAAACACCAAGACTCAGAACCTTCAGGACACTTACTGTGCTGGGGCGTTTAAAGGGCACACCGTGCATTTTAAAGCTACGCCAGGGCTTTAAAAATGGCGGAATTCGGATAAAACACTGCTATATGATCCGCAGGGGATAGGGGTGTATTAATATGGAAAAAACCGAAAATCGACATTTTCCACAAATTTCACTAAAATTTCAGTCCCAGTGTCCCTTAAGTACTTCACTAACAATATTATCAGGACCCTTCGATATATTGTAACGTAATTTTTGTATTAGCTTTACAATTGCTGACTGGTTTATTTGGAGAAGTGGAGCCCTTGATTCACCGTTAAGGTCCAACACACAGCTATTGGATTTATTGAACACGCTACCATAAAAGACATTTAATTCATTAGCAAATGCTTGCTTCTCAGTAATTAATTTACCGTCACCGGACATTATCATCGACAAATTATTTGAATTTCCCTTTCTTCTCCTAACATAACTGTAAAATTTTTTCCACCCATCGCTTCCCGAACCAAGCAAACCTTGCATATAATTGTCATGAGCAGCCCTCTTTTTAAAGACGAGCTCTCTTGATAAGGACTTAAATTTCAACATATACTTGTCACTATCATGTCTTTTATTGTATAATTTCCTAATTTTCCATTTAAGACTCCTGATTTCCCGTGTGTAATACTCAGGATCTGGGTTTTGTTTCAGTAATTTAAATGGAACAAATTTATCAATAACGCTATTTAAAATTTTCAAAAAGTTAGTCCACAGGATATTAATGTGATTTCCTTCCGACGCCCATCCTACAAATAGCTCATTCAAATACCCCTGAAATTTGCCCTGATCCGCCCTGCGATACTGGAATATGATCTTATTTGCTACATCAGAGTCTAATTTTGTAATGTCACCGTATCTAATATTTAATTCAACCCCAGAATGGTCACTAATTCCTGGTACTTTCAGACAGTTAATATACAGCTCTACAGGCCTTACGAGATAAACATCTAAGGTATTATTGCCTCTAGTTGGGAAGTCAACTACTTGGGAAAATCCCCCCTCCCTTAAGAATTTGTTTGTAGCGCTCTGAGCTTGACCACAGCTAGTTGACTCACCAGACCAGTCTACTTTGGGGAGGTTTAAATCTCCAGCAATTATTATGCTCTTTTTCATAGCATTACCCGTACAAGTTTTATCTTACAGTGTGTCGAGAAGCGAAAAGTTATCTTTCGGTGCTCTATATGCCCCTATCACCTGAAGAGTAAATTTTTCCCTTTATCCGAAATTTGTACACATAACATTTCATGATCCGTATCAGCCCACTTTAAGAAACTAGCTATATTTTTGCGCACAGAAATAAATAGCCCACCACCTCGCTTCCCCCGATCCCTTCTGTACATTTCGTAGGTCCCTTGAATTATGTCATTACTATTTATATCCACATATAACCAAGATTCAGTAGCAATGACAATGTCCGGAGAATATGTCTCTACAAGATTCCAAAATTCAATTAATTTATTTCCTAAACTCTGACAATTAACCTGCAGTAATCTTAGAGTCTTACCTCCGCAGCAAATATCCCGAAGTAGCTCCTTCTGTTCCCGTCGGCTGGAAACATCTGGTCCTGATCCTCCTCACAATGGCCGGCACGAACCGATGACCCTGTCATGTAGGCTCCCTTGGTTAAAAGCGCCCCGTCGATTTAAATGCAGCCCGTCTCGGGCGAAGTCACGGCCACCAATCCAGCAGTCAGCATCTACGTACACTAATCCCAGTTGTGCACAAACCCAGTCCATGCGGTCATTTACAGTCTTAACTCGCCTTAATGGAACATCTCCCCGCCGAACAATGCCACTCATTATAATTTTTGCATTTCCAAACTTGCTTTTAGCTTTTCTGCCTGGTTCGTAGAGCTCCCCCATGATGTAATCAGCTGTAGCCCTCTTCTTCAAATCGTTCGTCCCAACATGGAGCAACATCACTTGTTGGGCAAGCTGGTCAATTTTAATCCCCGGATAACACCGCACTTTCGCACCTGATTTCCTCGAGATATTCGCACTCCATCGTATCATAGAATCACCCATTATGACGACGTCATCCTCAGTTTGCTCCTGCACGCCCTCTTCCACACTGATCCCAGTAGAAAGCCGTTCAGTCACATCCTTCACCGTTTCCTCTGATTCACGAAGCTTTGTCCTAAGCTCCTGTATTATTTGATCCCTTGCTTTGATTTGCACCCTCAAACAGTACGGCGTATCACATACTTTACAAAACCAATTCCCGACATCACAATCCTCCTTCTTGACCTTAATACAGCCGAAGTGAAACCATTTCTCACATAGTCCACACTGAACACCGTTCTTCAATGTTTTACTGCACGTCGAACACTTAAAACTGCCACTGGATCATTTGCCTGATTCATATTTGTAGTAACAGAGCCTGTATTCACTTCTACTCCACCAATAACTAGCAATGCAGCTATCACTAAGGCTATGAACCACATGTTACTAGGGCCCGTACGCACACACAAACATCGGAAATCCCGACTACCCTTCACATACCACAGTCCAATCCTCGCGCGATAACACTCCAGAGAACAACCCATTTCAGCACACCTGAGAGCTCGGGAAAAACACAACCTTTCGCTTTGACTGCCAACTGCCAAGTGTAACATCTGACATGTTATCCTACTCGTATACTACACAGCTTGGACATTCTTAAAATGTTAATTTACACTCCATTTTCATACTGGTACTATGATGAATGTATAGATTGAATTGGAGATACGCTACTGTCACATTTGTGGCGCAGCGGTCAAGCTGTTAGTCTCTCACAAAGGTAGACCGGGTTTGATTCCCGGTCAATACATGTGAGATTTTCGAATTGAAATGCCATGTCCTGTGGTTCGCATTCCACGTAAAAGGGAGGTACCGTGGATCATGATCGTGAGATTAACAGACACGCAAAACTACAAGCTTCCTTCCTTCCTTTTACATTAATAATTCATAATAACAATGTGACACACAACGTCGACAGTACTCTCAAATACTGTGAGCACATTCCTCAGTAACTATAACATTCATTATTCTCAAGGCTCTCATACAGTTCGTCGTAAACAATCAAAACATGGCTTCCTACAATCATGAAATGACCTCGTCTCACATATGATGAAAATACAGCTTCTATTCCACTCATATAACAACATTCTGTTATGCATTTAATATTTGACTACTCACCCACAGCTTGACAATAATGCCGCTTACTTAAATGTAATTTGTCGTCTTTGTCCTACCCCATGTGATATTCAACCTTGAACGTGAAGCTTCATAAACTGCTCAATGACAATGAAAGTCGGTGAAACATTTGCCACTGTGCTCGTCAAACCAGTGCCTGCTAAATGCACTGCCTACTGTATTGCCATAACATTCTCGCGCTACAGAGCACACACTGCCTTGCTTCCAATACACAGATGTTCAATTGTACATCCAGCTGCAGTGCGTCTTCACTTCCGTCCGATCCACTTCCGTTCGATCCACTTCCGCCCGATTCACTTCCGTCTGCGTCTTCACTTCCGTCCGATACACTTCCGTTCGATCCACTTCCACCCGATTCACTTCCATCCCCAATTTTCAAAATCACTCCCACAAAACTATCCAGCAACCGAGCGAAAGATGTTACACATCAAAAAGTGCGATTAAATAATTAAACAAGACGACAGCTCCTGCCAGAACTGTGTCGCAGTAAGCCCGAATAACAGCAAAAACCTGGCGGGTGGTTTATATACATGTAAGAGTTCACGCAAGGATCCACTAATACAGGGCGCCAGGGAATGTTTTCCGCAGCGGCTACATGCTGCAGTTAAGTTGGCAGCACGGTGTCCTGGACTGGGTAGTGGTACAGTGAAGGTTACGTGTGTCGGTGTAGGCCGTCAAAATCGTCAGTGTGTATTTTAGTAAGCGAGCGTTCATATAAATTATTGGAAGAGTGAAACAGTATACTGGCGATAATATTTACTACTGAAGAGAGAGCTTTTTTTGGTAGAATACGTTTTTTGCGAAGGCGAGCGGTTTACAGAAAATGTTAAACTAAAATTTCAGGCGCGGTTTTCTAATTCAAAGTGTCCAAACCGGGATACCGTTCGGGATTAGATAAGTAAATTTCGTGTGACCTGCTCACTAACTAATCCAAATACGATTGATGAACCTAAAGTGAATATCATTAATTACCGTATGTGCAGTCCATTACGCAAGAAACTTTAGTGAAAGTCTTCGGCAATGTGTGTAGACGTGTTGAAGTCTGTCTTCGAACATAAGGACAACACTTCTAGCATCTGCTCTGCATGGCTGTGGTGAGAGCAAAGTTTACCGTGCTGCCAACTTAACTGCTGATGCTACCTCTCGCCCAAGCGTGTAGCCGCTGCGGAGAACATTCCCTGGCGCCCTGTTTTATTCGTTATACCCATTCAAAGAGCGCGTTTGAACTCGTTAGTTGGTGTGATCCTACCGTTCTGTAGACCACTTGTTACCAGTCTTCATTTTAGAGTTTTCCAAGAATATTTGCTTGGTGACAAAATGTAAAAAGCAAAGCCAACGCCGCACAGGCCATGGAGGTCCTGGGAGCAGTGGAAGGTAGAGGCTTCCACTTTTTGTGACATCGGCACTAGATGGGATGGAGTTATCAGCTCCACGCCCGGACGTCTTTGCTCCCAGGAATTACCCTGGTACTCATTTCTGGTGTAGGCTGAGTGAACCCCAGGGCTATTTGCGTTTCCGAAAGGGGTAGTTTTGTTTCTAAAATCCACTACCTGGATGGGGTTCGAACCTACTCCCTTTCAGTTAGAAGCTCAGCGCCTCTATCGACTGCGCCACGCAGCCCCCGGTTACTAAATGTACTAAATGTTTATTTGGATCTTGTTTTAGTTGAATACTTTAAACAATATTTTAGTAAGTTTGTCGCTGTCCAACATTGTAGGGATATTTCGTTGACACTAAACTTTAAGGTTGCTAGCACTGATTTTAATAAATTAAATATACACTGGGAGACGCTAGATGGAAAAAGAATGGAATTTTGAACGACTTTCAGTATTACTTTAAGGACATTAAGTTCAATACCACGAGTTCGTGATATCTCGCCACCGATTGGTGAGCTGATTTTCAATAATTGTGACTGAAATGTTCTTATAGCAACATATGGATGTCTCTACTGAGCTAGAATGCATGGACCGGATATTCGCGTCGATATTTAGCCAATTGTCATTTTATGAAAAACAAGAAGTTCCGTGACGAACTAAAGAGCCTACTTTTCTTAAAATGTAAGATTCATGCCAGTGATTAATCTATATGGATCTATCTAGAATAATGACGAAATTAAGTTGGTAATATCGAAATTTCTAATTAGTTCGAAATACTGTATACCTGGCATAAAGTAGCCTAATAGAGAACTACAGTTGGCAGCCCTGGTGACTGAATATATTCTTAGTTCCATCTCTTAAGGTACAGAATTCCAAATTTGGTTGAAGTCCAATGGATATCATGGACGTTACATGCAGTTAAACATTGGATATAACAGCGCGCGTAAATTCATGTTGGCAACAATGACATACATGTATTGGTCAGAAATAATATGAAATAATATGATCTATTGTTGTGTCAATTTTGAATGAAATCCATTAGTTAGAATAGAAGTTGCATGCATTTTAAAATTGGACTTATCAGCAGGCTTAGAATCATGTTGGCAGTACTGACGTACATTAGTTACTCCAAATTAATCTAGAATGCCAGGTACTATACGTGTGCAAAGTTTACAGCTATTGGCTCGCATACTTTCTGATATATTGATATTAGGGTAACAGAAATAGAGACAGTATTTATTAACATTTGGCAGCCCTGGTTACTCTTAAGAATCGACATAGTCATATGTGTTATGGTGCACATAGCACACACGAAAGTTGGTTGAAATCCAAATGATAGTATAGAAGTTACATGTATTTAAAGTTGGACCTCTCAGCAGGCTTAGAATCATGTTGGTAGCACTGACGTATATAAGTAACTCCAAATTAATAAAGAATGCCAGGTACCATACGTGTGCATAGTTTAAAGCTGTCGGCTTGAATACTTTCTGATATATGGGTATTTGGATTAAAACAATTGAGAGCATTTATTAACAGTTGGCAGCCCAGGTGGCTCTTAAGAATACGCTCAGTCATATCTGTTTATGTGCACATAGCACATACGAAATTTGGTTGAAATCTAATTGATAGTGTAGAAGTTATATGCATTTAAAATTTGGACCTATCAGCAGGCTTATAACCATTTTGGCAACACTGCCATGTATGGCTTCCTGGAAATTAAACTGCAATATTATTATCCATACGTGTGCCAATTTTGAAATAGCTCCCATTCATACCTTCCAAGATATCCAACATGGAGCTCAAATTTCAATTGCGATTTTTCAGCAGTTGGTAGCACTGACATCATTTTCAAATATGACCGTGAGATATTCAGGTATAGATCTTCACTCCTACCAAATTTTGTTTCGATTGCTGCAGCCGTTTAGGAGTTGATAGGGGGGACACACACACACAGCCAGACAGACAGACAGAAGGACAGACAGACAGACAGACATTTGCCCGATCTCATAAGTCTACATTTCCTCATTTTTTTTGCAACATGTGAAAAGTAGGCTAAAAATAGGCTCATGAGATCAACTTTTGTCCGTGTGTGTGTGCGTATGTGTGTGTGTTTGTGTGTGTGTGTGTCCCCTCCCTCATAACTTCTAAACGGCTGGAGCGATTTCATTGAAACTAGGTAAGGTCATAGTACTATTACGACCAACACCGACCGTGGCTTTCAAATTTTATTACGTCTCACCAAACCAATATGGTGGCTGTGCGAATTATTTCACCGACATTCTATATCTCCGAAACTATTACTGATATCACCCTGAGATTTTGTGCGGTGATAAAGCGTATTACTAGAAGTTCAGCTATGAGACCTTCGAAAACCTATTAACTACAAAATGAACATGGCGGCCAAGCGAAGTTGAAACTTTTAAATTGACGTTTCTCGCGATTTAGCTATCCAAATGCAATGAAACTGGGTACATCTAATATGTATGCACATTGTAATGCACAGGCATCTAATTCAGTTCAATTGTTTACATAACCTCAAGATGGTGGCAGTGCGAAATATTTCACCGGCATTCTATATCTCCAAAACCATTACAGATATCACCCTGAAATTTTGTACGGTGATAAAGGGCTCTGCTCGAGTTTTACCTATGAGACTTGCAAAAACCTGTTTACTATAAAACGAACATGGCGGCCAAGCGAATTTGCAACTCTTAAATAGACTTTTCTCCCGATTTAACCATCCAAACGAATTGAAACTTGGTACAGCCAATGGATAAGTACATTGTAATACAGTGGCATCTAATTTAGTTCAATTGTCTACATAATTTCAAGATGGAGTTTGTACGAAACATTTCACCGGCATTCTACATCTCCGAAACTATTACCGATATTACCCTGAAATTTTGTACGGTGATAAAGGGTACTACTAGAAGTTCAGCCATGAGACTTCCAAAAACCTGTAAAATACAAAACGAACATGGCGGCCAAGCAAAAGTGAGACCTTTTAATAGACTTTTCTCGCGATTTAACCAACTGAGCGCAGTGAAATTTGGTACAGTAAATGTTTAAACACATTGTAATTCACTGGCATCTAATTTAGTTCAATTGTTTACATAACCTCAAGATGGTGGCTATGCGCAATTTAAAATTAAATTTTCAATTTCTCGTGTATTAATCATGCGATCAAAGTGAACGTTTGAATAATGAACCTACGCAAAAATCGTCATCTAATAGTAGATAACTCTATGGCATACATATATCCAACATGGCGACTAACCGAAATATTTAGACGGTTCTCAATATCTACGAATCTATTACAGCAATCAGATAGCTAAAAGCTGGTTTCTTTACCTTATGATTTATTTCATTAAACCTTAGTGACGAACTATACAGCCTATTATCATACATCGTACTTACCCTATGTTAATTGCCTCTATCAACTATGAAATAAATTCAGTAGGAATTATCTTGGTTTGATTCCAGGCTCTGCCAAGAAATTATAATTCTGGTGTGAGTGCCGGAATGGAGTTCACTCAGCCTCGAGAGGCAAAACTGACAAGAGGAGGATTCGATTCCCACCTCAGCCATCCTGACAGTGGTTTACCGTGGTTTCCCCACTACTACTTCAGGAAAATGCTTGGATGGTTCCTAACTTTAGGCCGCGGTCACTTCCTTCCCAATCCTTTTCCCATTTACAAATTCTCTCACTAATACTGACACTACAATAACTCAGGCTATCAGACCCACACCTAAGTACACTGGGCTACATGATCACGATGTCGAAGCTTCTAAAGTAAGCAACAACAACTATCACAGATAGACCCCCGACACAGACAAGTTAACAACACTGACTCTCTCACGCTCTGTATCCCCCTCTTCCATCATGTGTGTAACTCAATGGGTGATGTGCTCTTTTACCTTCTGATTGTGTAGTGGTCAAGCTGGTTGTCTTTCACCAAGCCATACCGGATTTAATTCCCGATTAATACTTATTTTTCTAAGTGAAATGTTACGTCCTGTGATAAAGAAGATGCTCCATAACTTATAATCGCGAGATTAATTATTTTGATCGCTTACCCTCCCAGCTCGGCCTCACCCATGAACTCTGAGAGGGATCATTCCTCTACCACCACATGGACAATGTCTGGGAGCTGACCACACTTTGTCACCAGATACAAATGGGGATGGTGACAGTCTGATCACCCAGGTGGCCGCTAACTTGGGTTTAATTATTAAGGAAGGGCCAGGGAAGGGATTTTGGAAGGACGTCGGCCATGGGCCTGTAGAAAGGAACCATCCCGGCATTTTCCTGGTGGTGAAAATGCGAAACTACGAAAACTATTTTCAGGATGGCCGATGTGGGATTCGAATCCACGCTCTCCTAATGCCAGTGAGGCAAGCGTTAGCGTGGTAGAGCTCTCAGCCACCGTAGCCGGTCGCGAGATTTACGGTGACGCAAAACTAAAAGCTTCCTTCCTTCAAGGGTGTGGATTGAATTCCTGCGCGTTTGGTGTTCTTTAACAGGGTTTGCATGCGACTGACCCGTATCAGTGTAACAAAAGGCGCGTGATCAACGCCTTCCTTGCAAATCACTGAAACTCTGACGTCTATAAATTAGCACTTACAGCGCGACAAGTTTATCTGAAGCCACGGAAAATATGCGAACTACTAGGCTTCTCCTTACCCCTCTAGTCATCATGTTGCTGGATCTACTGGTATTTGCTGCCGCGGAAAGGCGTGACTTGCACAGAAACCAACTGGTGCTGGAAAGCGCGCACGTGAGGATGATTTAATGGTATCACTCTCTCCCCCCGCCCACCTCGTGCTCTCCCTCCTTCGCTCACTCGCGCCTGCAGCGCCCTCAGTTACCACCTCAGTTGAACTTTCCGAGCTATACAAGAGACGGTTACGGCATGTCACAATATTGGTCCCTCTCTCCCATTTTACAACTCTTATCTGTGCAGTCATTTCCGACGAAAATCAAAGAGTATGACTGTGGTGAATATTTGTTATGCAAGTGGTTCAAAGAGGTTGCTGAAGCTTGCATTCAACACGTCCTACCGATACTCATTAAAATGTTTGTGACTGCACGCCTTCTCATTATTGCCAGCAATCAGAAAAAAAACAAAACATTAGAGTCATGGAGCCTGGAACCACCTTTGATCTTCACAGGTACGAAGCTTCATAAATAATATCAACGAGATGGCTTTCCACACGCGTGCTCAATCATATTGCGGATAGGTGCCAATAACATCTAGGCTGGATAATAGAAAATAGCAACGCTGCTATAATGTGTATCTAGCCGTGTTGGGATAGTTATCTTGCTTCAGATAAAGCCCCCCGATAACTACCACCTTCTGGTGGTCGTTCACCATCGTTGATAGTGCAACTTGGTGGCACTACGGATAAAGGCTATTCTTGTGTCTGTATTTCCTGTGATGAGGACCTTTCATTTTGGAAAGAGTTCATGATTACACGGAGTCTTATCAGGTGAATATGGTGGTGGTTACAATAGATCTAGTAGCGACTCTAGGGTGATTACACCTGAGTCAATGATCTGCCCACTCGAACTGACTCGATGTGCTCGCAATTCGAACGCCAAAATAATTTTAAATCTTCAAACTTCTCAGTTGACCCTACGTGTACAGTACGGTATTTAAAATAACACACCTGAATTCAATTGTCTCATATAACGATCTCTTTGGCTTTGGAAGAGCCTCTGCGTGGCGTTCAGGCCTATGAAACCTGACAATTTCAAGTTGACACTGAAGTGAGATTGTGTAATAATGGCTGACATATTATACGAAGAGTTGAAATGCTGGTAGATACGTGTACTGAAGTCACGAGTCCAAGAAAGGGATGGCCTGCTCCAGGACTTGGCTTGCTCAGGTAGTTAGCAGGCTTGGAGTTGTAGTTGATTCATTTAGGGGCTTTTCGACATCTTGGTCATGTAGCCCCGTGTACTTGGGTGTGGGTCTGATAGCCTGAGTTATTGTAGTGTCAGTATTAGTGAGTGCATTTGTAACTGAGGAGAGGATTGGGATGGAGGTAGCTGTGGCCTAAGTTAGGAATTTTCCCGACATTTTCCTGGAGTAGAAGTGGGAAACCACGGAAAACCACTCCTAGGACGCCCGAGGTGGGAATCGAGCCACCTCTTCTCAGTTTTGCCTCACGAGTCTGAGTCTACCCCATTCCAACCCTCAGACCAGGGCAAAAGGGCTTAGAAAAGGCTACCCTACGTGATCTGCTCATCATGAAGTAAAAATCCGTTAATAATTCTAAGGGCTTGGTCATAGTTGGTAGTTAACAGTTTCTGCACCTACATCATGTCCGGAAATCTGAGGTTTGAATCCCGTCGCTGGTTACAGCTATCCTGAGTGGCGTTTTACCAAGGTTCTTCCACACTCGATCCAGGAAAATGTTGGTATAGTACCTTATTTCAAATCCAGGGGTATCAACTTCATATCTGGGCCTAGTTAGTGATTTCTGTTTTAAGGGGAGGAACAACGAGGTCATCTTCCCCTTCCCTGGACCTAATAAAGATGCATTCACTAGTTGTCATCACAGAAGTACCGATTGTCAGACAAACACGGGGCTGATGACTAAGAAGTCCCAAACCTCTAAAAGTAATTTCCTACAACAACAGTTAAATACTGGTCATTATTATATATTTTCGGAGTGGAATATCAAGACTGTCTCTGTGACGCTAAAGCCTTAAAATTATTCAAGTTAAACATCATCTTGGTGGATGTTGGGAAAGGGACCACCGCATCATACCTGTATAACCCTCTGTTTGGAGTATGCAATAGCAATAAAGATGGCCGGCAAGAGTTCTTGAGGAGATGGGCGGCATAGAGGGCAAAATCTTGATAAAAATGACAGATATTAAACTCAAATACTTTACCAAATATGTGAGTTTAGAAGTTGTATTACATTTAGCGAGATATTTGAGTTGAATATGTGACATTTTCAACGAGATTTCCTCCTGTAATGTCGTCCGCCTCCCCTTAGCATTATTAAACTTTATCAAGATCTTGGTGGATGTTGGAGAGGGGGCCAGCATATCCTACCCGTATCTCGCTCTATGTATTTGGAGTATTCAATAAAAAAGGCTGACAGGAGTTCGTGACAGTGTAAGCAGGTTCATGCAGTGCTGTTGGCCAAGAGCAGATAACTATATCATATCTGCTGATTGGTAGCTTTTACAATGGAGTTGCAACTCAAAGCGTCTAACCAGGGCCAACGTAATCTGTTGAGGGGCAAAACCCATATCTCACAACACATAACGGTGATATCCTCCAAGTGCTAGCGTAACCCGATCCAAGCAGCCCGTATACAGTAGATAAACCTCAAGTTCATAACAAGTGCGAGTATTCATTCCGGAGCACACACAATTCCTCTCCTAAAAAAAAAAAACTAAAAAAAAAACAACTGGCATTTTTCTTTACACGAATCTTTTGACATGGCATAATAAAAGCAGCCACGGTGGTCGAGAGCGCTCGTGCGCTTGGGAGAGCGTGAGATCGAATCCCACCTCGGCCTTTGTGAAATTAGTTTTCGTGCTTTCTCATTTTCACCACCAGGCAAATGCTGGGACGGTTCATTTCAACAGGTCCACGGCCGGCTTTCTTCCAATATCCCTTCCCTGGCATTTCCTTAATTAGACCAATGTTAGCGGTCACCGGTGTGATCAGTCTGTCACCATCCCTAGTTGTATCTGCTGACAAAGTGCGTTCAGCTCCCAGTTACCGTTCTTGCGACGGTAGAGGAATGATCCTTCGCAGAGTCCGTGTGTGAAGCCGAGCTTGGAAGATAAGCGATAAAATAAAATAAAAAGATACGAGCCATACAGTAGTCGCATATGATGTGTAACATCTGACATGTTATCCTACTATGAAATGTATGTGAAGTCATCTGACATGTTATCCTACTCGTATACTACACAGCTTGGACATTCTTAAAATGTTAATTTACGCTACGTTTTCATACTGGTATTACGATGTATGTATAGATTGAAATGGAGATATGCTTGCAATTAGTCGGTAGCATGCTGAACTGCTATGCTCAAGAACGCGGATTCAAACCCGACCGAAGTCGTCGGATTTTTTAAGAGCGTTAACATTCTTCAGAATGCCTTCCATTGGAGGTGAAGTCAAGCCGGCGGGCCAATGTCATAGATTTATGGCACGAGAGGGAACCTGCCACTACAATTGGTAGTGTGTAGCTAAATTTGTAGGTCATTTGGCTAGAAACACTCTCTCAAATTCCAACGTTCGCCGCTGGGAGTCAGCGACGTCTGGTAGCCAAAATTGGAACTAACTACTTAAAATTGAACTTGCCCAGTTTCATTCATCTTCATTCATTTCATCTTATCCTCATGCGACGGTACTTGTAGCTCACCCCATGGGTGTCAGCATAGAAGCAGCTACAAACTCTGGCGAGCCGAACAAGTCCTCAGACACTCCCGGAACTAAAAGCCATACGCTATTTTAAAAATAAAATTAATGATATGAAGTTGCAATGAGCCTACCGAAATATTAATTTATGTATTTATTTATTCATTTATTTATCGTATGACATACAAACAAAAAGCAAGCAAGATAAATATATACCCACACATATACATATTTACAGAGACACATGCCTAGGCAGACTTATATCTTTAAATATAAATTCTGTATCCATTGTAATGCTGGAAGTGTTGCCAACAGGAAGTCAGACCGATTACCCTGATATGCCCTTCTTTGGCATTCGTGAACAGCTTGGTGAACTGACTGTGAAGGAGCACCGCAGTCATATTGGGGAGAAGGAATTTTACCCCATTTAATGAGTGATTCAGCACAGCCTCCGTGGTTAGATCGGATCCTATTGTGGGTAGTCCACGTTTTTCTTGGCAGATCAATACCGCGTGCAGCGCTATTTCCAATTAAATCACTCCAAGCTTCGAGGTTGATGTTGGTGCTCCATTCATTTTTCCATTGGATATTCGGCTTAAAATTGTTGTCTGTGAGATCCCTAGCATTTGATGGGTGGATGTCTAGATTCCAGTCGGTTTCTATTCATATCTGGGATGTCAAAGTGATTCGGATTAGGGCAGCTTTCCTGCGTAGGTCAGGAGGCATGATGTTGCTGAGGACAGGAAGCCAATAAGTGGAAGTAGGTCTAATAAGGCCACTTATCAGTCTCATGGTGTTATAGAGTAGGTATCAATAATCTTTACATGGGGGCTATTTAGCCATACTGGAGCACAATATTCAGCAGCGTAGAAGACAAGACCTAATGCAGAACACCTCGGAGTTATAGCAGAAGCTCTCCAAGTAGTTCTACAAAGCTTCTGCAGGATATTATTCCGGCTTCTAAATGACATATTGTCTTATAATTTCATATCACCAAAATCTTGTCAAATCTGTTACAATGTGTGATGCACCTTCATGCCATATGTACAGTGTTACTGTCCTCAGGTCCTAACTACGTGGTTATCAGTTCTACACGAAACGAACGGCCTTCTAGGATTTCCTAACTCCTTGGACTTAAACCTTGACTATGTGTCCTATATCTCTCTTGCATGTCACCTTTCTCGCACACTGATTTGTCTCCTATGTTCCTTTCCTGCTCTCGTCTATTATTCCATGGATTTGTTCGAAGTATTCAAAACAGCTTCTTCACCTAATTTATCAGATAGGTACATTTAGTATTGAAATGTAATTCTGTACAGGCGTATTCAAAACACAGAAGCAGATTTTAAATACGTATTTATTTCAAACAAACTGTGAAATACAGAACTACATTACGTCGATAGACAGATACAGAGTAAATGGTGCGTGACTATTGGGCAGAAACAGCCTGTATTCCTCTCGCTGCTTATTGCCAAGGTGGCGCTCTCATGTCAGCCATTGTTCTTTTTTAAATTCAGGAATGTATATTAATTATGGTGAGATACTTTGTGTAATTTGTTGTGGTAATGATGATAAACGATCTTGATAAATGTAAATTGTTAGTTTTGAATTTATATTGAAGTAGTGAGGGTTGTAGCTTCTGTTTGATGTCCGAAATACACATTAGGCCTAAATTTTTAATACCTGGGTAATATTTCACTGTTTTTAGAAAACTGAACATTGATAATCATATTGATTATAGTAGAGGATGTTATTTGGATAGTAGCAGCGCTAAATTGATGAATTGGCCAATTTACGTGCAATGTTGACCTGATTTTTCTGCCATCTGTTGGGGCCTGATGATACTAACAGATCTGAATGGTTTGCATATGTGTCAGACCATAATGAAATTGTCACTTTTTAGTTAAACATATATTATATTGAATTATGAATGTACTGAATATCACTCATTTCCTGCAACAATGACATAACTAGAAATCTGTTTTTTTTCTTCAGTTTTTACCTACACTACCCTATCGTTTTTCTCAGCGACGTGAGACTACATCATTCGCTGTGCAAGTTTTTGAAAATATTGCAATTACATCAAGAATACTGATACTTGTTAATGTTGTTGTTGTCTGTTACACTCATCTAATGCAAAGGCTAATTCGTTAATTTAATATGGCGTCAGAACCTTGACATTATTAAAATAATTCACAGTTTTGTAACCGCCTTTAAATCTTTAAATGTAGTTTCCTACGAACATCATATTTTGATTTTTTGGTTATTAATATCACGTATTTTTTCAGTATTAGGAAACACCCATTGCAATAGGGTACAGTCGTGTTGACTGACTGAAAAAAAATATTTCGATCATATTTTGAGTGATGTGAGTTTTGCAGCAAATTAGTGCTATTATATTTGGTTTTGATAATAATATGAAGAGGTCCTCATAGCTTTGTATTACTTATTTTTATTTTATATGGAGATAGTGAAGGTTTTAGGTCCAGTTTGCTAGCTGCATACAATACATGCTAATTTAAATACGTAATTTGTTTTGATATAGGCTATACATGGAGTGGATCCGTGATATTTTTAATGCTTGTAGAAATGGATGGTATTTAGATGACTGTGATGTTAAATTGACGATTTTTAACGTACTGTTGATATCGTAATATTTATTTTGTTGCCATCTGGCGGCTTTCTACAATTGGATCATTGACAGTGCGTAGAATCTAATTTACCAAAATATCGAGCACTGGAATCAAATACCGGCTAAGAACAGTCCCAACATGAAGCAGTCAGTTGTAGTCCTACATTAACTGCCACCTTACATTTTTTTCGTAGCAGTGTAACATTTCCCTAGTTTCATAGATTTTTATACCGACAGCAGTGGCTACGCTGGCTAAAGCGCAGCGTTAGATCATGGCGCCAAGCTCTCTGCTGACTCGGTAGACGCGGGGGTTCGAGCCCCACCGTCGGCCGTCCTTGAAATGGTTTTCCGTGGTTTCCCATTTTCAACACCAGACAAATTCTGGGACGGTACCTCCTGACAGGCCACGGCCGTTTCCTTCCACATCCTTGCCCAGTTTCATTCATCTTCATCCATTCCATCTCTCATCCCGACGCGCAGGTCGCCCACGGGCGCCGACTATAAAGACCTGCATTCGGTCTCTCAGGAGGCCACACAACAACAACAACAAAAAAGATTTTTATAAGACTGTGCCAAGAACTGCAGCCTGTTGCTTAAGAGCATGGGCCTCTCCTTGCTGTTACTCGTGACCAAATGGCTAAATTCGTGTAGGGATGTTGGGAATGCGCCCAGGAACATAAGACTTTGAATATCTACAACCTTGGCAGTCTCCCTATTTATCCATTGAGAGTTACGTGAATATGGAGTGATGTTCTACGGTTGGCGATCTCGAGACGGGAGCTATGGCGGGAAGGAACGTTTCAGGATTGAACAATCCATATTGTGACGAAAGCCAGAACACAGTTTCAAATATGGGGATCATAAAATTTGCAAAATATTTGATGTACAAATTAAGCAAAAGGGACGGTTGGTTGGTTCCTCAGTTTAGGGGCTGCGACAACGCAGTCATGTAGCCCCGTGTACTTTGGGTGTGTGCAGAATCTGTCTGATAACCGGTGTTAATTGTGATGACTGTATTAGTGTGTGTTATCTGTAATTCAGGTAAGGACTGAAGACGATCAATTTCAAGTAGATCCTACTTTTGCTACCGTCAACGACACCTAGTTGTGAACTTGGCTACTAGATGCTACCACAACCGGCACCTCGCGACGAACATTGGTGCATAATAGAGCGTTAATCAAATCCAACCTAAAATTAGCTTCACACAATTGTAGTTAGTGGAAGGTTCTTTTACATGCCATAAATCTATTACCTGGGCCCGCCGACTTTACTTCCCCTCCGGAGGAAGGCATACTGAGGGATTTTTAACACTCTTAAAAATACCGACGACTTCGTCCGTCTTTTTGAACCCCCAATCTTGGGCATAGAAGCTCAGCATGTTACCAACTACGACACCGAAGCTGCCTAAGCAGAAGGGAATTACTCCATTTTGTATCCTATTGTCGACAGCCAATTAAATCCCCTCATTTCAATTTCCTCTGAATGTTCACTCACTGAGCCAATGAGAACAGAGATAGAAGTGTGCATTAATCGGTTCCATAGAACCCACTTACAAACAGTCAGACATTAGAAATATCGGTCAATCCTTAGCTCCACCACTCACCAAACAGCAAGTGAATCACCAGCAACTGAAAGCAACCGGAACACTCAAATTGATCCTCCATGTTACCTGAAAAGAAATAAAATAAAAATACAAATTGTCATATAAGAAATAGTTCTTCAGAAACAATTCAATACAGTTAATGAAAATGAAAATCCACTGCCTGCTTTTAGTCTACCGACCGGGTGCCGGCTGTGCCAGCTACCAAAACCTGTCGCACTCCCTTGGGGCAATGACTAAATCAATAATTATCTAGACTGTAATCAGAAACATGCAAATGTTAATAAATATTCACACTTTCATCAGGTAAATCATGATTTTAATTTCACATATTTAAAACGCTAATGTTGATATTTCACAAACCTCAGCTATTAAACCGGATGGAGTTGGAAGGTGCGGTTTGTACCAAAATATTCCAAATAGTCTCAATGGGACAGCAAAAATCTTGTATTTCGTGAAAACAAAACGGATATATATATATTTGTTTATAAATAAATAAACAAGACAATAGTCCCAGTCAGAACTGTGTCGCATCCAGCCCCCATAACAGCAAAGCCGGGTGGGTGGTATATACACATGGGACCCTCACAAGTAACTAAGTAACAAGTAACACCACACTTAATTAACTGAGGTTTATTAATTTATTATCCAACTATTATTTTTAACAACCACCTAATCCAGGTCAACAAAATATTTTCACACTTCAAACAACCAGCCAACTAGAAGGCTACATTTCTTCCTTCCTTAACGAATTATATTAACAACTTAAAATTTGTACAATATTATTATTAATACAGTATATTTATTACAATACCGAAGCTGCTGCCTGGCCCTCACAAAGATCCCCTTCAGGGGCACCGCATTTATTTGTCTCCCTGGAGGGTAATCAAAGAGCTCTGCTGTTTGGACGAGAGTTTGTAGTCTCAATTTTCCAACGCACACGCCATCCAACTAACATGCTTCATTAAAAACACTTACCGATTGAATCTATCAAATTCACGGTAAGTGCGAGTATACGACATTCAATATTACAAAATTTATTTCACCATAAAAAAAACATATACTTAATTACGGGGCAAAAGGAGCTCAATTGAGCACCAGGTCCCCACAATTCCGACATCATTATAACGTCCATGCCTGAGACTACTAAGTAACTAATAATAATGTTATTTATTTTACGCCCCTCTTTACTACTGAGGTTTTTAGAGACGCCAGCGTGCCGGAATTTTACCCCGAAGGGGATCATTAACATGCCAGTAAGTTTACTGACACGGCTCTCTCGTATTTTCTAAATAACATTTGGCCAATAAAGCCAACTTTCAAAGCCATAGGTTCTCAGCCGACAAGAAAGAATAGCAAATAGGAGAGTGGGGCATGTGCACATTAAGATAGACAGACAGACAGACAGACAGACAGACAGACAAACATACAAAAACAGATATCCCGACTAATCTCATAAGCCTGTTCCATTTTTATGAATGTAGGCTATTTTAACCATGGCTCACCGCATTCTGAGGTGTATGAATACAGTACGTACTGAGATTTCTGTCATAAAAGCCTCGAGTTCGATTATTGGTTTTGTCAACAAATTCCGTTCTGTTTTGAGGGCTTAAACGGGGTACATTCAGCCTCGTGAGGATAGCTAAGAAGAGGTGGACTCGATCCCACTTCAACCATTCCGAAAGTGTTTTTCACTTCTTCTGGAATTTATCTAACTTAGGCCACGGCTGTCTTTTTTTTTTCCAATTCCAGCCATAATTAATTACACACACTACAGCAGAATAGGCTCAATCAAACAGAATTAAAACACACTCAAATACAAGGGGAAAACAATCACGATGTCACATGCCCTAATTGAAACAACAACAAAAATGTAAGATTCATTGATAGCGGCTTCTGTATATCAAACAATGGCAAAGACCACTTCGTGATGTAGTGACTAACATATCTGGCTGTCTCTCCGGAGGTCCGTGTTCGATTTCTAGCTCTGCCAAGAAATTTAATTCTAGTCTGAGCACTAGAATGGGGCACACACAGCCTCTTACGGTAAAATTAAGAAGAGGTGGATGCATTTCCCATCTCAGCCGTCCTGGAAGTGGTTCTCCGTGGTTTCCCATTTCTACTCCAGGCAAATGCCTTATATAAGGCCACGGCCGCATCATCCCCAATCCTGACCCGCATTTTAAATACACACTCCTACAGACACTACAGTACAAACCCACAGGCTATCATACACAATTCAGCACACAGCCAAATACACGGGACTTAATGATCACGATGGCGAAGTCCCGCAAATGAATCAAAAATCAACATAAACTCATCGATTGCACGCTGAGGTTAGTTTAAGGACCAAATTGTTGTTGTAGTTGCTGCTGGAATCAGGGGCTTACGATACTTTAGGTTACCCAAGTGTGTGAGTTACTTGTCTGATAACTATAGATGATGATTGTAGTAGTGTGTGTAACTACTGTAAGGGTTTGGATTAGGCCAGGCACGCCTGGAATTGAAATGAGGAACCATTCCAACATTTATTGTGGTTTATTTATTTTAAGGACTTGCAACATCTTAGTCATCAGCCCCAATTCTTGGGTGTGTGTTGAACTTGTTTGACAACGTATGTTTCTGTGATGACAGTAGTAGTTTGTGTAGTTGTATCGATGATATAGGTATCCCGGCATTTACCTGGAGTTGTTTGTTGTTTGAGTCTTCTGTGATTTGACTGGTTTGATGCAGCCCTTCATGCTTCCCTGTCCTGACCTAATCGTTTCATCTCTACATAGCTACCACACCCTACATCCGAGGCAATCTGTTTAACATAGTCTAACCTTGGTCTACCGCTAAATTTCTTATCCTCGACCATTCCTTCCATAACTAACTCTGTTATTCCTAGGTGTCTCTTCTCTTCATTGGTAGTCACCAGATATATCTCTCCTCTTCCAATCATCTTAATAACTAACTTTAACTAACATTATCTACCCATCTGATCTTCATCATTCTCCTGAAACACCACATTTCAAACGCTTCAATTGTCGTATTTTCTGCTGCTCCAACAGTCCAAGTTTCACTTCCACTGAGCGCCACGGTCCAGACAAAGACAAAGGCCTTCTAAAATGACTTCATAATACCTAAATATATATTCGATATCAACAGATTCCTTTTCTGTAGAAATACTTTCCTTGCTGTGCTTACCTACATTTTATATCCTCTTTGCTTCGTCCATCACTGGTTATTTTGCTTCCTAAGTAACAGAAGTCTCCTGCTTCCATTATCTTTTCACCTCGACTATGTAAGGGAAAACAGAGAGAAAGACAACAAACAAGTTTCAGCACCGTGAATCGGATCTTCTATCTGTGGGCATGTTGAAGCTGCCCCATCGCGGTTGTGGTACGCGATGTACCGCACACGGTTACGCCGCGATGTCTAACATTGGTCTGTAAGCATGGACAGGGGGAGATCAGCTTGGGATTGCGTTCAGTTGTTAGTTTTATCTGTTTTATCTGTTTTCTAATACAGCAGTCGTAGTATATTTGCACTTGTAAAACAAACGACGTTTTAATTTATGTCGTTAATGATTTGAGGTCGTTTTACTTCGACACACTCGAAACGGTCACTCTTTGTAAGATATTACGTACATCATGTTCATGTGGCCGTAGGCAGTCACTCACATCCAGGAGCGAGGAGGTCCGAATCCCCCCGCCGGCAACCTTGAAGATGGTCTTCTGTGGTTTCCCATCTTCCTTCCAGGCAAATGCAGGGGTTGGTCCCTAACTATCGGCCACAGCCACTACCTTCCAATTCCTCGTCCTTACAATCACACTTTCCTCCCCAGACAACACTCCACACGCGGTACTTGTAGCTCACCCTATGGGTGTCCGCATAGAAGCAGTTACAGCCTCTGGTGAGCCGAACATGACCTCGGACACTCCCGGCACTAAGAAGCCATACGCTAAAAAAAAAGTATACCACGTGAATTAGCTGCCCCACTACGTGACATTTCACTTCAAAAATGTCACATGCATTGACTGGGGATCAAACCCGGTCCAGCTTGACAACTTATACGCCCACTTATAAAATGAATACCTACTCGCTTGGATTGATACGAATTAACGTAACGATTATATTCAGGAACAGGCGATCAAATCACGTAATTATATCGGAGTTTTTTCCGACCCCGTGGCGATTTGGTTAGCGCGCAAGGCTTTGGCCCGAAAGAAACCGGTTTTGATTCCATGCTTTGGCATCGGGGATTTTTATCTCATGAGGTCAACTCTCCTGGTCCGGAGACTGGGTGTGCGTGATGTCTTCATCAGCACTTCCTCCTAAGTAAAACGTGTAGGTCACTCATGGTGTCAAGGCCTGCACTAGACCTCCCGGGAGGCCACGTGACATTATTAATCGAAGGGTTAGTGGCAAATGGGCGAAAACAAATAAATACAAAGTAAGCCTGCCAACAGCTCATTGCTCAATGGTGCAACAGAAGTGGGCCTGCAGCTCGTTAGCTAATTACTCTTCAATTAAAACACTACCTGCGGGAGAGCCAAATTACCGCCAGCATACACCTGCGCTCGTAATGGCATTTTATTTACTTCAGTTTATTACCAATATAACAAATTATACTATTGCAGATAAAAGACTCGTTCCTTGCTCGAGGGAACGCTATAAATCACGCCGATATTATACTCGGTATTGTTGAGAAGATTTGTTTTGTTATGTAACCAATTTCACTTTTTCCTCCTCCATTATCCATGGTTCGTCTACCCTTTCACCATTATAAGACGAAGTAATTATTAATGTGGCTTAATTACTTGTTCTTCATCATCCTCTGCTTCTTCATATTATTTCCATTGCCTTATTTATCATCATCATCATCATCATCATCATCATCATCACCGGGTGAGTTAGCCGTGTTGGTTACGGCATGACTGATGGCAGTCGCTCACATCCGGGAGGCGAGGAGGTTCGAATCCCTCCGCCGGCAACCTTGAAGATGGTCTTCTGTGGTTTCCCATCTTCCTTCCAGGCAAATGCCGGGGTTGGTCCCTAACTATAGGCCACAGCCGCTACCTTTCAACTCCTCGTCCTTACATTCCAACTTCCCTCCTTCCCTCCCCAACGGTACTTGTAGCTCACCCATTGGGTGTCCGTCTCGAAGCAGCTACAAACCTGGCGAGCCGAACATGTCCTCGGACACTCCCGGCACTAAAAGCCATACGCTAAAAAAAATCATCATCATCGACATAATCGTTATATCATGCTACTGCTTAACTTGGTATGCCTCTGAAGAACTGTCTTTGATATATGTTACGGTACTGAATTAGAGATTTTCTAGTTCTATGTGAGTCGTCCAGTTGCAAAACTCGTTTAATCCACTTGTGAATAAGAATAATTTTCATGAGAAACGTTTCTCTGGACTTTGCCTCGCGTATCCTTTGTTTTTGTTGTAATCTACTTTTTTCTTTTTGCTTTGTGCGGCAGGAATTAAGCTAAGCTAAGCTAAGCTAAGCTTGTGTTTTTGGATTTTGGTTTTGTGCTTGTTTTGTGCTTTTGCTTTTTACTTTGTGTGTCTTGTTTTTTGTTTTCTGCTTTTGCTTTTGTTTTTGAATTTTTCTTTCTGTTTCGTGTTTTGTGTTTTTGTTTTTATGTTTGTTTTCTGGAGAATCAAAATAAAACAAAATAAAATAAAACAAAATAAACAAAACAAAATCAAAATAAAACAAAATAAACAAAACTAAATAAAAATAAAGTATAACAAAACAAAATAAAAATTAAAACAGAATAAAACGAAATAAAATAAAACAAAACAAAATCAAAATAAAATAAAACAAAACAAAATCAAAATAAAATAAAACAAAACAAAACAAAATAAAACAAAATCAAATAAAGTAAAGTAAAATAAAATAAAATACAATAATTAGATCGATAATTTTACGACATGATCCTTAAACGAGTTTTGCAACTGGACGACTCATATGTATAAGATAGTATAACTATAGCCTATCATTCTACTACAGTAATATTATAATTTGTATGATGATGATAATTCTTGTTTTAAGGAGCCTAACATCTAGGTTATCGGCCTTATATATTATAATTTAATTGTAATGTTAGTTCTGATAGCATCATTATAAATTAGCTTGCCACGGTGGGTGAGTGGTTATCGTGTCAGATTACTAACCCTCCAAGCTTGCAGGTTCGCTCCTGGCCGCGGTAAGTGATTTTTTTTTTGAAAGGCGGAAACAATTACGACACGCATGTCATACGATGTTGGCATGTCAAAGAACCCATTTGCATTCAGTAGGCCGTGTTCTTAATGGCAAAATTAATCTCGGAAGTTGCCGCCAACACAAAGTTCCTAATTTCTCTACTAGAAAGTGCTATAGTGTCAATGAATTTAGATAGCTAACCTCCTTGACTTTCATAGTGCTTCAAGAACGTCACAGGTTGTCACTCATCATCATTCCGAGTCCTGCTTCTGAACAGATCAGACGTCACTGCTCCGAGCTCCGAGTAAACCGATGTCAAATTGATGATCCACCATCCAAGTCGCTTCATCATCGCTACCACCGAGACTTCAGCCATCCTAAAACCCTCTCCGATTCCCAATTCAATTTATCAATCCCCTCTCCCATTCAAACCGTTACCCATTATCGAAACCAAGACATTGTCGCCTGCCCACCTACCACTCCATCCATCGTCAAGAAAACCCTATTACCCTTGAGTTACAGCCAAGCTAAACTCTGCCCTCCAGCCCTGCAGCAGCCAAATAATTAATTATCACTAATTAATTATTTAACTTTTTCTGCCAGCGCGCACATTGTCGCGGCTACAACCGACCAACTGTTTAACCTCGCGCGACTGGCTTTAAATTCTTGGACGAGGCTTAATTATCCCATAGGGTCTACCACGGTATTTGACCCCTCCCCACTCTAAGTAAAACCAAGCCTACACACTCATTCATTAACACTTAAGACCATGAGCTTCGAATAAGCAATGGCCGAATTTCAGGCAATTGCATCTGATTCTAGCGGTTCATGGGCTTATTCACCATACTCGTCACCTCACCCGGAATACCTCAGGGATTTATCGCCACCACCTACACCGTGCCATGGCACTTTTCCGGAATTTGATTTCGGAGAACTGCTATGGTACGACTCACCTACTCGTAACGCACCCAAAGGCACGCTGATTTTCATAAGCCCGCCGGGCTAAAACCAGTTGCCAGCTACTCGCGAAGCAATTATCAGCGTGCTGACACCAATAGCCAAATTAATCACTTGAGTCGAGGAACACCGCAACAATCACTTTGCCATCACTCCCACAAAAAAAAAAAAAAAACAATCGTTTGAACACAATCAAAAATGCACTCCAGAGCCATCCCTACATTCCTCCATTCATCCTCATTCCCTTCAAAACAACAGAAACACGCACCAAATCCTCTCAAACAGAACAGACACTCACTTCAACTATACCTGTTCCCCCGCCTCTACCGCCTACACTCAAGTGCACCAAGTCAGTACCGTACAAAACAACTACATCCGAACTCCTTCACGAACACACACAAACAGAGCCAGACATAGCTGAGACATGGACTCAGACATCTCTCGCCCACATAAAACCGAAACGCAAACACAAATGTACTCAATTCACCAGCCCATGCAACACATCAGCACAAACAAACAACACTCCCAACAATTAACTCAGCCAACATACAAGAACACGGAGGCTCCCATTCAACTCATAACTCAACTACCCTCCAGACAGCCGCCTCTATCTCCCTCCCGCTGATACAGTAAATTCATCACCTCCGCAAAAAACACGGGGGCCACGGCATCCAACATGCGACTCTCATAATCCAGTGTTTCAACTGTCAAAGAACGCACCACAATGCTGCATGTTGCCCCTACAAGATCCGCTGTAATCGGTGTGGAGATAGTCATCACCACACTGTTTGCAAGATCGCCAAAGACAAGCCTAAGTGCGTCAATTGTGGCGGTGCGCATGCGGCCTCCTTCGGTGGTTGCAAGTACATCAAAACAGCCATTAAGCGAAGACAGTTGGAACTCAGACAACGCGCACACTCCAACATTCTGCCACTCATGTCCCTCAATATCCCCTCACCTACAACTAACTCTAACACAGCCCTCACACAAATTCTGCGCTTCATACAGCACTTGGCTACAACAACATTTTAATCCTCCAATTCATACAAATTCCCCCTATCAAACAAACAATCCAACCACTGGATCGGTGGTTTAATCTGCCTGGGAGGTAAAGGGTAAAACCAGCCTGCCCGGGGTGATAAACTACGGACCAGGGGACCGCAAACAGCATACACCTAGATCAAAAATCGAACCCAGTCCTCAACAGAAAGCCTAGCTGAGCGCGGCTAGCCCCAGTCGGCAGCCAAGCGCTCAGCAGGCTTAAATAAACCACTAAATAAACAAATACACCGCCGAAATACCAATAACCATCAAAATACAGCATAATCATACTCCCTCAACAAGAAACAATCATTAAACATCATTATTTTCCACCTAGAAATACATTTAAACAGATCCAAACCAACAGCCAAGCACAGCACATCTCCAGCCAATCAGAGCCCAGCACCTTCAAATTCAAATCCAAATCCCCCGCCTGCGAAACTCTGATTAAACATTAATTACTCCTTCCACAAACGCATTACATTCAAATACACACTCAACAATAAATCTACACAACTGAGGCTTATTATTATTATTCTTCCTTCTACAAAACCATACCTAACTAGACGTCTATCTCTCTTTCTTATAACTTAGTAACTTGAATTTGAAATTTTCAAACCATTTATTATTATTATTATCATCCTCGCTGAAGCAACTGCTGACAGGCCATGACCGAGCGAACTGCATTAGTAACAGCAATTGCCGCTGCGAGTCGGATGGTCAATAGCCAAGATGCTGACCCTATATTCGTACTCGCAGCTCATTCGGGCATATGCTAAAGTTCTAGTACTCTCAAATATCCAACGAACAGTCATCTAAAGTACATAAATTAATCACCACGACTGCATAAATCGCCAAAGGACGAAATTTTCCTTCAAATGTATTATCCTTTAATACACTGAGAGAGACATTATTACTTTTTCAAAGCAAATATTTAATCTAACCTATTTATAAAATTAATTGCCATTTAGAGCGGAGTGAAAGGAGCCCAATAGGGCACCAGACTCCTAGCACTTTTCTATCGCCATCAGGTGATATTTTGACTGACCGAGAGTACTACTACTACTCAAAGAACAACAAAATTCGACATGCAAGCTGCCCTCTGGGTGTTAAATAACAAAGCTTGCATCCGGAACCTGAGGCCATACGATATTATTATTATTATTGCACAGAAAAGATGTTTGTTACTTTTTCCATTCTGATTGACTGTCACTGAGAATGTCCCGGACTTATAGTTCCATCCTGTATTACTCGTGATAAAATCGCATTCCAAACAATTAGATCTGTTTTGATGACATTGTCCAATTTAGAAAAATTTAAAGCACTTCCATTGTATACGAGCTGTTGTATCAAATAATCAAATCTTCGTTGCCGGAGTGTGCTGGAAGCAAATACATGTAATACGGTTTACAAGAGGTCACTGGATTTTACTATTTTACATAATTTATTACCATCCCATTCCATTGGATGAGTATATGCACAATAAGTTGGTATTTGAATTTCAATTCTTGGTCGGCAAGCTGTTAGCGGTAAACAGGATGTGGGTACAATGACAGGCAGGTTAACTATGTTCTTTGATGTTTCTTATCCTTTTCCAAGTTGTCTAGTTCATGGTCAATCATATCACTGATATCTGAAGTATTTCAGGGTCAATCATATCATTAATTCCTGAATCATCGTAATGTATGTTCTTTCGCGGTGTATACAATATCCAGAAAAGGTGTTTCTCTATTATATCACAATGCAAAAGTGGGATGACGATAATTAGCACATGGCTTCATTGATAGTTTGCTTTAAAATGTAAATCCCCACTCACTCTCTCTCATAATAAGTTCGTCAACATTGCAAGCACTGCAGCTCTCAAAAGTCATCCTTCATCCTGCTTCTTGGAGCAGTATACCTCTCACATCTGATTGCAGCATTGTGTTGAAAGGTTATAAACCTATTTTCATTTATGAAACAAGTAGTTCCGTGAAGAACTATACAGCCTATTATCATATATCCTACTCATGTTAATTGCCTCTTTCAACATACAAAATTTCAGCTTGAAAGTTGTGATAGATTCGTAGGTATTGAGAACCGTCTAAATATTTCAGATGGTCGCCAGGTTGGATATTTATTTATGTACTATTACATGAAGATTATTGTGTACGTGTGGTATTCAAACTTCAATCGTATGATTAGAACACAACAAGTAAAACAGAGATTTAAAAAAATTCACACGACTGGCATCTTGTGGTTATGAAAACAATTGAAATAAAATATTATATTTATTAAACACAATGTGTACTGAGAGAAAAAAATAAAATTAAAATGAAAAGTTACATTGTCGTGATTTCACCAATCTTTTGATAGCTCAATTAGTGAAACAGTCCTATTTTTACACTCCTGCAGGTGATATTTCGGGCACCGTTCATTACATAGCTTACAGATGCAGCTGTCCTTAGGATCATGGTAGGTGCTTTCTGTGCAAATCTTTCCATGAAAGCCGTGTACTGCAAATCGTGTGTACAGGTGTCGGAGTTGGAAGTTTGGTCCTTTCCAGCAGTCTGATGTCATTGCGTCTGTTTCTCTAATCCACTCCGGTATCTGTCTTGCTTTGCTGCTCCTCTCTTCGATGAAGGTTGCATATGCTTGTGTCTCCGATAAACTAAAGCAGTGTTTTATGTCATCCACGAAGAGAGATTCCTGTGCAAGGATATAAGCATAACTATTTCTTGTGAATTTTGAGATGGATAACACTCTTTTGAGGAAGCTAGATTTAACGCTTTCCAGCTTTCTTAGATTTCCGACCGTCAGGTAGTTCCAGATTAGTTGTATTCCATAGGTGGCCGTCGGCATGACTTTGATCTTGAATAGTGCCATTGCTGTTGAAACTGACAGTAGTTGTAATTTGGGTATGCCATATATTGCTTTTGCTGCAGCTGCTGTTCGTTCTTGTATGTGTAGTGAAAACGTAATTCCCGTAGTTTGGAGGGTGACCCCCAAGTATTTGAAATTTGTTACGAATTCTAAGGGAGAGTTGCCACAAGTGAAATAAATAAAATAGATGCCAGTGGATTAACATTTGTATATGCATTTAACGTGCACAGTTTCACTGCACTCGGATGGTTAAATCGCGAGAAACGTCGATTTAAATATGTATACATCGCGTCGCCGCAATGTTGGATTTATGCTCACCAGGTTACTGATAGTCCTATAGGTGAACGTATGTTCATAGCTTCTATGAACATAAAACATTCAGTTCGGTTGCTGTAAAAGATTCGTAGATATTGAGAACCGTCTAAATATTTCGGATGATCGCCATTTTGGATTGTTATATGTATAGGCCATAGAGTTATGTACCATTGAAGGAAAATTATTGCATAGCTTCATTATTCAAACTTTCACTTCGGCCGCATGATTACGACACAAGAAATAAAAACTTCATTTTAAAATTTCGCACAGCAGCCTTCTTGAGGTTATGTAAACAATAGATCTAAATTAGATACCAGTGCATTACAATATGTGTAATCATTTACTGTACCACATTTCACTGCGCTCAGAGAGTTGAATCACGAGAAAAGTCTATTAAAATGTTTCAAATTAGCTTGGCCGCCATGTTCGTATTGTAATTTACATGTTTATGAAAGTTACATAGATAAACTTGTACCAGTGCCCTTTATCACCGTACAAAATTTCAGGATTATATCGGTAATAGGTTCGGAGATATAGAATGCCAGTGAAATATTTCGCACAGCCGCCATTTTGAGGTTATGTAAACAATTGAACTAAATTAGACGCCAGTGCGTTTCAATGTGTATAAACATATGTTGTAACAAGTTTTATTACGTTTGGATGGTTAAATTACGAGAAAAGTCTATTTAAAAGTCCGAAATTCGCTGGGCCGCCATGTTGGTTTTGTAGTTACCAGGTTTTTGAAAGTCTCATAGGTGAACTTCTAGTAGTGCCCTTTATTACCGTACACAATTTCAGGGTGATATCGGTAAAAGTTTCGGAGATACTGAATGCTGGTGCGATATATCGCATGGCCGCCATGTTGGATTGGTGAGACACAATACAATTTTAAGCGCACGGTCGAGGTTGGCCAGAATGGTGCTATGATCTTACCGAGTTTCATTGAAATCACACACACACGCACACACAGACACACGGACAAAAGTTGATATCATATGACTTTTTTTTTAAATGAAAATAGGATAAAAATAGGATTATGAGACCAACTTGTGTCCGTATGTGTGTAAGTGTGTGTCTATATGTCTGTGTCACCCCTAATAACATCTAAATGGCTGGACCGTTTTCAATGAAACTCGGTAAGGATATAGCAACATTTTGGCCGACCTTGACCATGCTCTTCAAATGTTACTACGTCTCACCAATCCAACATGGCGGCTATGCGAAATATTTCACCGGCATTCTATTTCTCCGAAACTACAGTATTACCGATATCACGCTGAAATTCTGTACGGTGATAAAAGACACAATTAGAAGTTCATTTATGAGACTTTTAAAAACCTCTAAACTACAAAACGAAGATGGCGGCCAAGTGAAGTTGAAACGTTTAAATAGACTTTTCTTGCGATTTAACCATCCAAACGCAATGAAACTTGGTACAGAAAATATTTTTAGCATACTTTTCACATTTTGCAAAAATGAGGAAAAAGTAGACTTATGAGATCGATCCGGGAAAATGTGTGTCTGTCTGTCTGTCTGTCTGTCCTTCTGTCTGTCCTTCTGTCTGTCTGTCTGTCTGTCTGGCTGTGTGTGTGTCCCCCCCTATCAACTCCTAAACGGCTGCAGCAATCAAAACCAAATTTAGTATGAGTAAAGATGTGCACCGGAATAGCTCACGTCCATATTTGAAAATGATGTCAGTGCTACCAACTGCTGAAAAAACGCACTAGAAATTTGAGCTCCATGTTGGATATCTTGCAAGGTATGCATGGGAGCTATTCCAAAATTGGCACACATGTAGATAATACTATTTCAGTTTAATTTCCAGGAGGCCAACCATGACAGTGTTGCCAAAATAATTTTAAGCCTTCTGATAGGTCCAATGTTTACATGCATATAACTTCTACACTATCAATTGGATTTCAACCAAATTTTGTATGTAATATCTGTACATAAACAGATAAGACTGAGCGTATTCTTAAGAGCCACCAGGGCTGCAAACTGTTAATAATTGCTCTCTCTATTTTTTTTTATCCAAATACCAATATATCAGAAAGTATGCAAGCCAACAGCTTTAAACTATGCACACGTATATTCTGACATTTTAGATTAATTTTGAGTAACTTATTGTACCCATGTGAGTAATCTCGGTGGATAATATGCATCTGCCTCCAACTAGCATCAGCTCTCAGGCGTGTACGGTAACCCCAATTTAGCAGTGCATATTTTGGATTTGAGGCTAAAAGGTATCAACTCTACAATGATAAGGCACAACTCTATTCTAAAACTTTAATTCATTGAAATAAATCATGGCTTCAAACACAAAACAATACCCAAAAAGCATAAAATAAAGCAAACAAAATTTTTACTTCCACAATCCACAAGTAAACAAATATAAAATCACAACAAAGTCATACCTAGCCATAAGGCTTTACCCTTCTGTGAACTTCACAAGGATATACTAGTGCGCTGATGCACCTACGACTTCAAAACAAACTGTACATTAACATAACAGTCATACAATGTGACTTCTTTAATATTACAACAAGGATTATTCCTTAAACCTCTTTATGTTAAACAATTATGTGTGCCGTGCGTGTTTTAATATTTTTCTTCTCACCAATGAAATGCTTTGCATGCATTTACCTATTTGGACGTTGCACCAAAATCACCGTGCAACTCCATAATTATGTAAGCTTACCCCTACACATCCTCCAATTATATGGTTTCACCGCATGCTGTCTGTGATTCCTAGATAAAACGTTACGTTATAGCTTATGTCGGATTGTACAATAGACTACCTCGCGCTCATGGCGATTGGCATCTAGTCACCAACTACATGACTTGGTTCCAGTGACAGTACAAATATATCATGTAACTATTCGTCAGATAGCTAAATTAATGAACCATCAGGATGAACTATAATTATCCATGTGTTCACAAACCACATGGCTCTAATACTCAACATAACAATCTTGCATTATATGTCATTTTAACAAGGTCTAGAATCTCTTCCCTTTATAACTTGCCTGAGCGGTCCGGGTGGCTAGCACCGACCCTCGGCTAAGGAAGTCGCTACACAATAGAAAGTGGAATGGGTCGTTTCACCAATTATCTCGACCTTTCTAAAAGTTTGAAAGCCTCCCTCTCTAAGCAGTGGAGATTTACAAGACAAATACTGTGTCCTGACCGACACACATGTTCCCAAAGGATCTTAATTGACTATTATGCCAACAGGTATTGAATGAGCTTTTTGTAATTATTCCTACGTCGAGGATAACGATTAATTAATGGCCTCACATGGGTCCATTCAACATGAAGGTTCGGGGTTCGCAATGCATGAGCCTGGCGGTTTGACCGATGTCTCAAGTATAATATAGGCGCAGAAAACCACTGTCGCCATGAGTTTTCGCTGCCAACGAGCGTACATAACTCATCAATAAGTTCTCGGGAAATCATAGAGCTGCGAGGTGTCCTTGTTTCCTCGACTCTTATCAAGATTCCAGCCCGGAACACATTTCAATCCTTTCTTCAGAGTTAGGGTCCTACACTACAACTCTGGAATAAATAATATCTCCAACAATGTCCACGACATAGGAGAATTCATACGTAGAATAGACTATCTGGCCCCTAATGCTCCATGCTACGACACTCCGACCTATAATATTAAGAGAAATCTAACATTTACTCTATAAGCTTCTCAATTAAGCTGCAAATTCAATTCACTAAAAGCTCTTTCATTACTGGTATCATTACTGAATATCTGCAATATTCTGATATAAAACTTCTTTCCATAGTTACTGTAATGTAATCTCACTGTAACATCTTCCTGCTTAGATTGATAAGTCTTGCACTTAGCGTTAATAATTCTCGCTTACAACATTTATTTGTTTCCTGATGTGTTCATTCATACTCTTAATAACCATTATTATTATTATCATCATTTCTCACTGACATAAATGACCAAAATCATTCTTTATTATTATTCTCACATAAATTACCAAAATTTCCGACATAGCTAGACGTTTTAAACTCGAACAATCGCGTTCGTTGCATTTACATAACTGATTGCCATTCTTAATTCATAGTGGGAATAATTACTCCACTTAATGATGCAAATTAACATTTCAACTCTATCAAAATCAACTCAATACTGATTAAACATGGAGGATCAGCCTCCTAACTGACTTTTACTGGCATCTATAAGGAATTCACAATACCTTTACGGAATCACAGACATGCAGCGGTCCATACTTCTACATAATTATAACCATAATTTGTGGGGTACTTACATCTCTATAGGCATCTAAGGTGGCTCCGACCAATCATATTCTTCCATGTCGCCCGCCATAATGGGTTTAACGCGACATATTTCTCTTGTTTACACACATTTGATTACACATAATTTCTATCACCAACACGACACGTTGCATACCTTTCAGGAAGTTATCACTCCCCAAACATGTGAAACACTTCATCAAACACTACTTTAAATGATATTTTTCCATATGCATTACACTGAACACTCGTCACTTTATACACACTTCAATGCTGAAATTCCCTAGCAGAGATCGAAATTGCAGGTGTCGACGGCATCTTACGTTACCAACTCCTGATTGAAAGTCTGGTTATCTGCTCTCGGAACTCTCCAACAGTTTTATGACGATCATTACTCCTACAGTAAGCGTCCTGCGTTACATCAATACGCTGGCTCCCAAACATGAGCGTTAACATCTGGTACTCTCACGGCAATACCAAACACTTAGTAGAGTTTCTTTCGCGCATTCTATCGTAGTTACACATACACGATTAGTTAATACTATACACACTGCGCTTAATAAAGTTCAACACTTTCACAAATAATTATATACAATAGTTCTACCGTTAGTCTATACGGTGCTTCGTAACTGAACACGTCATAGTTCGTGCTGCTGATTATGCCTGTATCACGACTATTATTCATACAAGCATATTTACTGTTTCTATTACACATACCAGTCTTTGTCCGGCGTCTTGATGAATAGATCCGTCATGCGTTTTGCCTTGACGAACTTGCTTCAACCTGGCTGTAGCTGACTGAAGTTTCACTTGAAGACTGCACGTAACTTATTTGAAGACTTCTGTATGCGGCTTACACGCTGTCTCGTACTGCTGCATATTTGCTGCATACTGATTGCAAATTATTGCCATTGTGCTACTACTGAAAATTGAGTAAGACTGTAACTGGCTGTAACTGCGCTTGGCGGCATGTCGACTGAGCTTGGCTGCGTTACCACTTCGACTGACTTAGACTGAGCATAGCTGAGTTAGAACAGAGAGCTCCTCCTGGGGTCTACTCCCTTATATCGGATTTCCACAGAAAGTAGAGCAACATCTTCCCGCGTAATCTTGGCTCCTCTCACAGCATGATTCAGGTCTTCAAACCATGATCATTGCGTTCCTCTCTCTTCACAGGTCCCAAAACTATATGTGTGCAAAGGAATCGCTCGTCCAATTAATTAATATTAATTCCTTTCTCCATGGCGTGGGACGCTACCTAACGGGAAACCCCCGGCAACATCTTCACATCCATCCGCGAACAATGGTCGTTTTATAGTCCTTACGCACATCACTAAATATGCACCAATTTCACAGGTAAAAGACTCTAAAATTATCTTCTTGCCAAAATATTCACCTGTGTGCAACTCTCATCTCGATTCGTTACTCCAATCACGAGTAATCAATGATTTTTCTGGGCATTTCTCCGCCCCTACTCCAAATCTATTCTCCGTCGGGGAATAACTATGTCATTATTCAGGCCTCTCCCCTGCTCCAGACGAGATAATGGGGTGACAGAGATGGACGTGGCTCCACTGGGACCAACCCACAATTCTGGGCCGATTAGTAAATGTCAGCTCTGCCCTCCTCTGTGCTTCAAGCCTCCAATAGCTTACACCAAATCGTCTTATAATGATATAATCTACTCATTATTTCCTACATTATTTTAATAAATAATGCCATTTCATCAAAAATCACACCAGTGATTAAATATACATTTCTTTCGAGGGGTTTTTTACCAAGAAACTCCCTGTACAGATCTCTGGTTCGCTTCCTGGTGGAACCTTTTTACTGAGATCACAGTCTCTGAGAACCATGTTCGATTCCAGTCAGCATAACCCCATCGGGTTCATGTTCCCCTTGCAAAACTTATAAAAGTCCAATGCAAGTGGCTTATATAAGTAACCAGCTGACTGTCGACCACCGTCTGTGTTTACATCTGGGGTCCTTCACCTTGTCTGGCTGCGAGTGGGTTAGTAGTGTTCCCCCTTCCACACTCGGCCTTGTTTCTGAGCTGTCTATTCTCCCTGCGAAGGGTCGCGTTTACAGCCTCAACCTCTCTGTTCACTCTGACCATTTCTTCATAGAATTCTCGCAAACACTGGCATTCTTTCTGCTCTCCGCTTACACTGAGTAAACTGTCTGCTTCTCGTCCCGTCTCGCCGTTCCAACATTCAGATCTGCCTGCTTGGCTGCCTCCGCTCTCCACGTTGAGTTGGGTGTGCGTTACTAATTCTTCTTCTGGTTCGTCGAATTCTTCTGGCGAGTAATAAATTTTTAAGTTGGCTATGTTCATAACGACCTCGTTTCCATTCTCTAAATGCCTTAACCTGTATGCATTGTTCTGGAGGTCTCTTATCACCTCGAACGGGCCGTGGTAAGAAAAATTAAACTTTTTATACTTCCGTGCCTCTGGATCTGAACTGGCGGGTTTCTTAATTAAAACTTTCTGTCCCACGAGAAGCGGTTTATGATACCTCTTCGCACGATTCCTTCTCTGACGTCTCTCCGCCTGTGCTTTGAGATATTCAAAGGTTCGTTGGATCCTCAATTCTCTACCGGGCTGTGCGTCTACAGGTAATGGAATAACACCATTCCACGGTCTCTCTGGTCTCTGATCCAGATGTAGAGTAACGGGAACCTGACCTGTCGCCTCATGTACAGTATTATTTATACAGTATTCAATTACTTCTTGAAATTCAATCCAACGCCAATTCGCTTCAGAACAGTAGATCTTCATGTATTTCTGGATCTCTCTCATTACTCTTTCAACGGGACTTGCCTCAGGATGGCGAATGGTAGATAAAATCTGCCTAATTCCTAGAGTTTCCAGTTCTCGACGAAATTCTGCACTAGTAAAGCAACTTCCGTGGTCCGAGAGAATGTTATCCGGCTTCCCAAGAATCGGAATAACTCTCTCTTTCAGGCGCTTCAAGACCTGTTTTGAACTTGTCTTTTGAATGGGGCACAACACCACCATTTTCGAAAATACATCCATGGCTACAAAAATGTGTCTATTGCCTCTACGTGCTCTAGGCAATGGTCCAAAGTTGTCGATACTCAATAGCTGCCTTGGCTTCTCTGGTAATAACGGGATAGGTCGTTGCCTCATTAAAAAGGGATTCGGCTTTACCCTTTGGCAAAGATCACATGTTCTAATAGCATTTCTCACCGTTTCTCTCAATTTTGGCCAAGTAAATGCTTCCTTCAACAGAGCACAGATTTTATCTATCCCAGGATGTCCAAATGCTCTGTGGGCTAGCCATACTAATCTCCTCTGCAAAGATGCAGGAATTACAATCCTTTGACGTGTGTGATCCACATCGTCCCACTTGTGTAATATCTGATTATACCATACATAATCTGTTGCCAACGCCTCCGCCTCTCTGTATATCGCAGTTCCCCTTGCTAAGCGTCCCTCGAAGTAATCGATTATCATCTTCAACCATGGGTCTTCGCGTTGTAGGTTGGTAATGTTCCTTAAGTCATCCAACGTCTTCTGATCTCGATTCTCAATCTGGACCGCTAGTACTTCTTCTTCTCTAGGGTAACGACTTAATATGTCCGGTATTACATTCTCTTTCCCTGGAGAGTATTCTATTTCCACATTAAATTGCTGGATATACAGGGACCATCTTGTCAATCTCTGACTAGACAAATCTGTCTTTAACAAAAATGTTAAAGCTTTATGGTCTGTTCTCAGAACTATTCGGAAGCCGTACACGAGTTTGTGCCACGATTGCAACGCGTACAAAATTGCGAGCAATTCTATCTCTGTGATCGTGTAGTTTTTCTCATGGGCCCTCAGTCTTCTGCTGATAAAGGCGATAAAAACTTTCTTCTCAGGCTGGTCAACATTTTCCTGGAATAGCATCGCTCCAATCCCAATAAGTGATGCATCCGTCTGTATGATGAACTTCTGGGTATAATCTGGGTATCCCAGTTTCACATATTCCAAAAGCATTTGTTTTGACCTCACGAATGCTTCCTGACATTGCTCCGTCCAATTCCATCTGCCGCCTTTCTTCAATAGGTCCTGCAGTGGTGCTACTGTCGCAGTATAGTTTGGGCAGTGGTTCGAAAAGAATCCAATTACTCCCAAATACTGTCGGACGTGCTTTACTTTCGTGGGTCGAGGGAAATTCCGAATTACCTCCAATTTATCTGGATTAGGCTTCACTCCATTTGCATCAATAACATGCCCTAGGAATTTAACTTCCCTCTGACAGAAGTGCGATTTCTTGATATTAACCTTAAAGTTCGCTTCTCGAAGGTCATCTAGCAACTTCTTCAGGTCTCTCATGTGCTCCTCCAGAGATTCTGATGTGAGTAGAATGTCGTCTACATATCTGATGGTACTCTCTTTAACCTCATCTGATAGATTGCGATCTAACGCTCTTATCAGGGCTGAACCAGCTGTTTTCAACCCAAAAGGTAGCCTTAAAAATGTGAATGTATGTTGATCAAACATAAATCCTGTCAACAGACTAGTTTTCTTCTCTAATTCAAGATGGTGGAAACTGGATGTGATATCCAAATTTGAGAATATAGTTTTCCCTCTAAACTTCCTGAGGATCTCTTTAATAGGTGGCACTTGGTCAAATTCCGGAATAACTCTCAAATTTAAGCGTCTCAGGTCCAAGCAGACTCTGACAGATCCGTCTGACTTTGGTACAATTACCAATGGACTTACGTAAGGCGTAGGTGTTTTCTCAATAACGCCGGCCTCCAACATCTCCTGAATTGCCTCTTTTACTTTAGCATAATGCTTTTCAGCTATAGGGTAGGGTTTCTGCCTAAATGGTGTCCAATCACTGACTTGAAAAGCATAAGTGAAGTTCTTTATCCGACCAGGTCTCGAATCAAAGACTTCCTTCTGTTCCAGTAATAACTGCTTTAAATTTTCCTTCTCTTTTAGCCCAATTTTCGCTTCTTCTAGCTTCTCCGAAATGTATTCTTCCAATTTGGGTTCCAGATCTTTTTCCAAGTCTGTGGCTAGTGTTTTGAGCTCCGCTTCTAACTGCTCAATAGCTAACACTTCTTCATCAGCCACATCTCTGTATGTATGCCATACTTGTTCACTGGATCCTGGTTCAATTTCATTGAGTGCGACCTCTAAGCCTTCAGCTTCTTCATTCACATGGAACATAACCCTGTCCTGTGCTAGGTCAATTATCACTCTGTATTCCCTTATAAACTCTGCCCCAATAAGTAGGTTATAAGGTAGTTTGTTTACTAACAGGAAACTCTGTGAGAAAATAGAGCCTCCTATCTGTAAATCTAGGAATACCTGGTATTTACATATCATTGTTCTGTCTGGAATTACCCCTTTAATTTTTACACTGGAGATCGGTATCTTCAAAATGTTCTCTCTCCGGGCTATTTCATTATATAGAGCTTGTGTCATCAGGCTCACTGTTGATCCAGTATCTAACAGACTTCTGACTTTTAATCCTGCCACTCTCACAATTATAATAGGCAATTCTCTCTTGACTATGACCTGTGGTCCTCCTGTATCCTCAATCAATTCTTCTGGTTTGGCTATCCAATTGATGATGTTAATAGACTTCCATCCATCAGTCTCGAGCTCTTCTAATTTTGGCGTTTTTTTTTTCTTCAGCGCCCGCCCCTTTGGAGTTCCTTCTCTCCTGTTCGCTGCGCTGTAGTTCCAAACTCTTAGCTCCATCTCCATATCTGTCTGGCGATGTCCTGTTCTGCATGACTTCTTGCCAGCGGACTTGTGATTTCTGGGGCTCATCTCCCCTTTCTTCGAGGTATCGCAAAGAAGCATGATATCGCTCTTCTGCCTCGTCATCGAAGTTACTTCTTCTCTCTTGGGGTCTCCAATTTCTATTATTGCCTTCCTGGCCATTATTACCTCCATTGTTATGGTACGGTTTGCCCCTGTTATTGTGTTTATTCCACGAACTTCGACCTCTTCCTGCTTTATTAGCATTTCCTTTGTACCTTGACTGCCATTTTCTGGGTTCCTGTTCCCATTGCCGTCCATAGGAATCTAAAGTTTCTGTGCTCGTGGCCTTGTTGTTCCTTGGAGCTTGCTGTTGGTCAGTCTGTGTGTTGGTCACGTGGACTTGTTCCACGGTTCGACTCTGACGCATAGTATTTGCTGTGGTGAGGTCCAGTTGCCTTAGAACTGTCTCCATTTCCATAGCAGTTTTCGCATTAGCCGAGATTAGTAGCCTTTGGATCTCGTATGGAAGCTGTTTGGCGATAGCAATGCATAGCTCCAGTTCACTAGGTTTTTGATCCAGCTCTTTAAAACGACACATCTGCGATATGAAGAATTCTGCGTACTTCGTCGGGTTGTTCGTGCTGTACTTTTTGGCATACAAATCCAGCCGTAAATTCTGCTGAGTCGCGGCGTCCCAATATCTCTTCAAGAATGCCTCGCGGAATTCCTCAACAGTATCAAAAGTGTAACGGAAGCTGCGAAACCATAATGCGCACTCCCCCTCTGTTAACTTCTCTATAGCACGTAGCCTACGCTCCTGCGGTATTCGTGCATCATTGAGATATTCAGTCACTTCCTTTAACCAATATTTTGGTGTCATACTACAGTGACTACCTGAAAACTTCCTAGGTTTTTCTTCGCTTGCCCTAATGACGTTTATCACCTGGGTGTGCATCGCGTTTTCATGTGGCGTCGATGCCGCAATTGGTACACCTGGCGTCATGTAAGGACTTTCTCCTGCGCCTGCAGCATTTCTGCTTATAGGTTGGGTTTCTAGGTCTGCCCACCTTGTTTTTCTCATATCCTCTATGCTGCCTTCACTTGACTTAGGATATTTCAGAAGTGTCTCCTCCTGTGCTATTATCCTAGTCTCCATTTGGTTATGGCGCATTTCTGCTCTTTCTAGGCGAGTAATGACTTCTTTTTCTATTCTTGTAAGCCTATCTCGGTTTTCCTCGGCTACTTGAAAAATTTTCACCTTGTCTTCTTTCAGACTTTGTTTGATATGGGATATTTCATCCTCTACGTCCTCTTTAATTTGAGCAAGGGTCTTGTCGCTTGCCTCTGTTTTCTGGCCTTCTCTTATTTCGAGTTCTTCTCTCAGACCTTTAATTTCATCTTGAATGTGTCCATTGACTTTAGACAATTCATTCCGGACCTTGGTGATCTCGCCTCTATTTTCCTCTTGTCTTTTATTGACTATGACAATATCACTCTGAACTTGGTCCAGTTCTTTATGAACTTTACCCATCTGACTTTTCACGTTGCCTACCAGCTCCTTACTTTCATGAGCGATAGCCTTAATTTCGCCTATTTCCTGGCATTGACCTAATATATTCTGGTCCTGTTTCTTGAGGTCACCGTTAATTGCTCTAGCGTAGCTTTTCAATTTCTGGTCCCATTTGGAGTCGTTCTCCTCTAATCTCTGGTCTACTGTTTTCGTAAACTCTGCGAACTGTTTCGCTTGGCGTTCGAGATTCGCCTCATTTTGGATCTGAATATCCTTAATATCGTTAGACAACGCCTCTAATTTACTGTTGGTTTGCTCCTGAGCATGCCTACACGCTTGCAAATTACCCTCAAGTTTGGCTTCTATAGCCTCGAAACGTTTGTCAGTTTTTACCTGCATTTCCGATACAATGCTTACAACAGTATCTGTTACTTCGGTCTTAATGACTTCTTGCATTTGACCTAACTTATTGTTTAATTCAATCTGGTTATTATCCATTGCAACCTTATTTGCATTAATTGCCTCCTGATTGGCATCTAAACGATTGTTTATACTCTCCTGGAAAGCCTTGGTTTCCAGTTTACTCTGCTCGTGAGCAGCATCAAAATGCTGTTTCAGTCCTGCAATAACTTGCAAGATCTCCTGCGTACCTGACATTTTCCAATAACACACTTAAATATGCAGGCAGGCTTCCTGGAAAAATATGTGGATACGTTTCGAAGAGAAACATCAAACACTGCACACATATTGTGAAGTCGTACAAAACCTGATAATATTATGGTAGATTGTGGATCGGGTATGTAACGCTAGTACCCTTAGGCCATTCTCTTCTCAATAGAGAGATTCTGCGTTACCTCAAAAGCCTACTGAATTCAAAAATCACTCAAACACAGTTTGAGGCAAAACAATTACTATGGTTTTCCCCATGAAATACCATAAAAAATCTATGGGTTTTCCCTAAATCCCATAAGCTCCACGTATTCTGGGCGCCATGATAAATGATATATGTATGTATGGCTATGGTATTAGTAGGACATCGGCCATATTTTAATTTACTATAAAAACTGTTCAGGGAGTGGTTTTTACTGCCGAAAGCCCCACTTGGGCCACGCCATGATAAATTAATAGTATCTATCATTGCCCGGTTCGTGCAATGCCAAAATCGCTCATATTGCACTGACGCAGGCGGTTCCATAAAGAGTTAATACCGTCCCACGTTGCTTGGGCCATGATAAATGAGATCTATCAAAATTTATATATACGTATCGGAACTTAGCTATGGATTAGGAGCGGTCATACCCTACTTCGTTACTTCTTACTTTAATAGAGTTGTGTGCATTAAATCTGACCGACTTCAGTCGTACCTTTAGCTCAAATCACAGTATAGGACATCAATTCCCATGTACCCATGTGAGTAATCTCGGTGGATAATATGCATCTGCCTCCAACTAGCATCAGCTCTCAGGCGTGTACGGTAACCCCAATTTAGCAGTGCATATTTTGGATTTGAGGCTAAAAGGTATCAACTCTACAATGATAAGGCACAACTCTATTCTAAAACTTTAATTCATTGAAATAAATCATGGCTTCAAACACAAAACAATACCCAAAAAGCATAAAATAAAGCAAACAAAATTTTTACTTCCACAATCCACAAGTAAACAAATATAAAATCACAACAAAGTCATACCTAGCCATAAGGCTTTACCCTTCTGTGAACTTCACAAGGATATACTAGTGCGCTGATGCACCTACGACTTCAAAACAAACTGTACATTAACATAACAGTCATACAATGTGACTTCTTTAATATTACAACAAGGATTATTCCTTAAACCTCTTTATGTTAAACAATTATGTGTGCCGTGCGTGTTTTAATATTTTTCTTCTCACCAATGAAATGCTTTGCATGCATTTACCTATTTGGACGTTGCACCAAAATCACCGTGCAACTCCATAATTATGTAAGCTAACCCCTACACATCCTCCAATTATATGGTTTCACCGCATGCTGTCTGTGATTCCTAGATAAAACGTTACGTTATAGCTTATGTCGGATTGTACAATAGACTACCTCGCGCTCATGGCGATTGGCATCTAGTCACCAACTACATGACTTGGTTCCAGTGACAGTACAAATATATCATGTAACTATTCGTCAGATAGCTAAATTAATGAACCATCAGGATGAACTATAATTATCCATGTGTTCACAAACCACATGGCTCTAATACTCAACATAACAATCTTGCATTATATGTCATTTTAACAAGGTCTAGAATCTCTTCCCTTTATAACTTGCCTGAGCGGTCCGGGTGGCTAGCACCGACCCTCGGCTAAGGAAGTCGCTACACAATAGAAAGTGGAATGGGTCGTTTCACCAATTATCTCGACCTTTCTAAAAGTTTGAAAGCCTCCCTCTCTAAGCAGTGGAGATTTACAAGACAAATACTGTGTCCTGACCGACACACATGTTCCCAAAGGATCTTAATTGACTATTATGCCAACAGGTATTGAATGAGCTTTTTGTAATTATTCCTACGTCGAGGATAACGATTAATTAATGGCCTCACATGGGTCCATTCAACATGAAGGTTCGGGGTTCGCAATGCATGAGCCTGGCGGTTTGACCGATGTCTCAAGTATAATATAGGCGCAGAAAACCACTGTCGCCATGAGTTTTCGCTGCCAACGAGCGTACATAACTCATCAATAAGTTCTCGGGAAATCATAGAGCTGCGAGGTGTCCTTGTTTCCTCGACTCTTATCAAGATTCCAGCCCGGAACACATTTCAATCCTTTCTTCAGAGTTAGGGTCCTACACTACAACTCTGGAATAAATAATATCTCCAACAATGTCCACGACATAGGAGAATTCATACGTAGAATAGACTATCTGGCCCCTAATGCTCCATGCTACGACACTCCGACCTATAATATTAAGAGAAATCTAACATTTACTCTATAAGCTTCTCAATTAAGCTGCAAATTCAATTCACTAAAAGCTCTTTCATTACTGGTATCATTACTGAATATCTGCAATATTCTGATATAAAACTTCTTTCCATAGTTACTGTAATGTAATCTCACTGTAACATCTTCCTGCTTAGATTGATAAGTCTTGCACTTAGCGTTAATAATTCTCGCTTACAACATTTATTTGTTTCCTGATGTGTTCATTCATACTCTTAATAACCATTATTATTATTATCATCATTTCTCACTGACATAAATGACCAAAATCATTCTTTATTATTATTCTCACATAAATTACCAAAATTTCCGACATAGCTAGACGTTTTAAACTCGAACAATCGCGTTCGTTGCATTTACATAACTGATTGCCATTCTTAATTCATAGTGGGAATAATTACTCCACTTAATGATGCAAATTAACATTTCAACTCTATCAAAATCAACTCAATACTGATTAAACATGGAGGATCAGCCTCCTAACTGACTTTTACTGGCATCTATAAGGAATTCACAATACCTTTACGGAATCACAGACATGCAGCGGTCCATACTTCTACATAATTATAACCATAATTTGTGGGGTACTTACATCTCTATAGGCATCTAAGGTGGCTCCGACCAATCATATTCTTCCATGTCGCCCGCCATAATGGGTTTAACGCGACATATTTCTCTTGTTTACACACATTTGATTACACATAATTTCTATCACCAACACGACACGTTGCATACCTTTCAGGAAGTTATCACTCCCCAAACATGTGAAACACTTCATCAAACACTACTTTAAATGATATTTTTCCATATGCATTACACTGAACACTCGTCACTTTATACACACTTCAATGCTGAAATTCCCTAGCAGAGATCGAAATTGCAGGTGTCGACGGCATCTTACGTTACCAACTCCTGATTGAAAGTCTGGTTATCTGCTCTCGGAACTCTCCAACAGTTTTATGACGATCATTACTCCTACAGTAAGCGTCCTGCGTTACATCAATACGCTGGCTCCCAAACATGAGCGTTAACATCTGGTACTCTCACGGCAATACCAAACACTTAGTAGAGTTTCTTTCGCGCATTCTATCGTAGTTACACATACACGATTAGTTAATACTATACACACTGCGCTTAATAAAGTTCAACACTTTCACAAATAATTATATACAATAGTTCTACCGTTAGTCTATACGGTGCTTCGTAACTGAACACGTCATAGTTCGTGCTGCTGATTATGCCTGTATCACGACTATTATTCATACAAGCATATTTACTGTTTCTATTACACATACCAGTCTTTGTCCGGCGTCTTGATGAATAGATCCGTCATGCGTTTTGCCTTGACGAACTTGCTTCAACCTGGCTGTAGCTGACTGAAGTTTCACTTGAAGACTGCACGTAACTTATTTGAAGACTTCTGTATGCGGCTTACACGCTGTCTCGTACTGCTGCATATTTGCTGCATACTGATTGCAAATTATTGCCATTGTGCTACTACTGAAAATTGAGTAAGACTGTAACTGGCTGTAACTGCGCTTGGCGGCATGTCGACTGAGCTTGGCTGCGTTACCACTTCGACTGACTTAGACTGAGCATAGCTGAGTTAGAACAGAGAGCTCCTCCTGGGGTCTACTCCCTTATATCGGATTTCCACAGAAAGTAGAGCAACATCTTCCCGCGTAATCTTGGCTCCTCTCACAGCATGATTCAGGTCTTCAAACCATGATCATTGCGTTCCTCTCTCTTCACAGGTCCCAAAACTATATGTGTGCAAAGGAATCGCTCGTCCAATTAATTAATATTAATTCCTTTCTCCATGGCGTGGGACGCTACCTAACGGGAAACCCCCGGCAACATCTTCACATCCATCCGCGAACAATGGTCGTTTTACAGTCCTTACGCACATCACTAAATATGCACCAATTTCGCAGGTAAAAGACTCTAAAATTATCTTCTTGCCAAAATATTCACCTGTGTGCAACTCTCATCTCGATTCGTTACTCCAATCACGAGTAATCAATGATTTTTCTGGGCATTTCTCCGCCCCTACTCCAAATCTATTCTCCGTCGGGGAATAACTATGTCATTATTCAGGCCTCTCCCCTGCTCCAGACGACATAATGGGGTGACAGAGATGGACGTGGCTCCACTGGGACCAACCCACAATTCTGGGCCGATTAGTAAATGTCAGCTCTGCCCTCCTCTGTGCTTCAAGCCTCCAATAGCTTACACCAAATCGTCTTATAATGATATAATCTGCTCATTATTTCCTACATTATTTTAATAAATAATGCCATTTCATCAAAAATCACACCAGTGATTAAATATACATTTCTTTCGAGGGGTTTTTACCAAGAAACTCCCTGTACAGATCTCTGGTTCGCTTCCTGGTGGAACCTTTTTACTGAGATCACAGTCTCTGAGAACCATGTTCGATTCCAGTCAGCATAACCCCATCGGGTTCATTATATACGTCAGTTCTACCAACATGATTATAAGCCTGCTGATAGTACCAATTTTTAAATACATGTAACTTCTATACCATCAGTTGGAATACAACCAAATTTCGTATGTGCTATGTGTACCATAACAGAATGACTATAAGTATTGTTGAGAGCAATCAGGGCTGCCAACTGTTAATAAATGCTGTCTATATATTTTTTTTACCCTAATATCAATATATCAGAAAGTATGCAAGCCAACAGCTCTATACTTTGCACACGTATAGCACCTGACATTGTAGATTAATTTGGAGTAATTAATACAAGGCAGTGCTGCCAACATGATTCTATGCCTGCTGATATGTTCAATTTTAAAATACAAGTAACTTCTATACTAACAAATGGATTTCATCCAAAATTGGCAAACAAGATATCATAATATTTCAGATTATTTCTGACCAGCACACGCATGGTATTGTTGACAACATGCTTTTACGCGTGCTGATAGATCCAGTGTGTAACTGCATGTAACGTCCATTGGACTTCAACCAAATTTTGTATTCTGTACCTTAAGAGGTGGAACTAATAATATATTCAGTCACCAGGACTGCCAACTGTAGTGCTCTATTAGGCTACATTATACCAGGTATATTTTGAACTAATTAGATATTTCGATATTACCAACTTAATTTCGTCATTATTCTAGATAGGTTCATATACTGTAGAATAATCATTGGCATGAAAAGTAGGCTGTATAGTTCTTCACGGAACTTCTTGTTACACATTGTAATGCACTGGCATCTAATGTAGTTCAATTGTTTACATAACCTAAAGGCTGTGCGAAATATTTCACCGGCATTCTATATCTCCAAAACTGTTACTAATATCACCCTGAAAAATTGTACGGTGATAAAGGGTACTACTAAAAGTTCATATATGTAACTTTCAAAAACCTGTAAAGTACAAAACGAACATGGCGGTCAAGCGAAATTGAAACACTTTAATATACTTTTCTTGCGATTTAACCATCTGATGGCAGTGAAATATAGTGCAGTAAATGTTTATATACATTGCAATGCACTGGCATATAATTTAGTTCAATTGTTTATATAACCTCAAGATGGCGGCTGTGCAAAATTTTTAAATTAAGTTTTTATTTCTTGTGTCGTAATCATTCGTTCGAAGTGAAAGTTGGAATAATGAACCTACACAACAGTTGGCATTTAATGGTACATAACTCTATGGCCTATACATATAACAATCCGACATGTTGATCATCCGAAATATTAGGCTAACTGATATTCTTTATGTTCATAGAGGCTATGGACATAAGTTCACCTATGGGACTTTCTATAACCTGGTAAGCACAAATCCAACATGGCGGCAACGCGTAATATAAAAATTTAAATGGACGTTTCTCGCGATTTAACCATCCGAGTGCAGTGAAACTTGGTATGGTAAATGCTTATACAAGTTTTAATCCACTGGCATCTAATTTATTTCAATTGTTTTCATAACCACAAAATGGCAGCTGTGCGAAATTTTAAAATCTCGTTCTTATTTCTTGTGTCCTAATCATGAGATTGAAGTTTGAATACTACACCTACACAATACTTTTCATGTAATAGTGCATTACTCTAAAACCTACGTATATAAAAATCCGAAATATTTAGAAGGTTCTCAATATCTACGAATCTATTACAGCAATCAAACTGAAATTTTGTATGTTGATAGAGGCAATTAACATAAGTAGGATATATGAAAATAGGCTATATAGCTCTTTACGGAACTACTTGTCTTTATGTTCAATTATAACATCAGGACCATAGCTTACAACCTACTTACGTTAAAATATTTCTTGTATATGGTATTTGTTTCTCAGGCTTTTACTGTGTCTGTAAGCACTCTTTTGTACGAGTATATAATTTTTCTATTAATAGTCTATATTTATTATTTTATTATTACCATCATATTGTTATTATAATTGTTAGGCTCTTATTATAATGAATATTGTGTGCAACGTATTTTATAATATTATACTAATTTAACTGGTTGCAAATGATATAAGTTACGATACATCAAACAATTTTCATTTTAGCGAGCTATATTATTTTTAAAAGAGCGGGTTCGGTGGCGTATTTGGTAGCATGCTGTGCTTCTATGGCCAAGATCGCGGGTTCAAACCTTGCCGAAGTCGTGGGATTTTTATAAGCGTTAAAAATCTCTCAGTATGCCTTCCTTCGGAGGGGAAGTAAAGCCGGCGGACCCATGTCATAGATTTATGGTATGTAAAAGAACCTTCCACTAACTTCAATTGTGGGAAGGAAAATTTGCAGGTTAGATTTGATTAATGCTCTTGAGGTTCAACGTTCCTTGCCAGGTGCGGGTTTCGATGGCATCTAGAAGCCAAGTCTACAGCTCGGTGTTGTGGTAGCAAATGTAGGAACTACTTGATATTACCGTTTGCAGTCCTTACCAGAATTACAGATAACACACACTAATACAGATATCACAATTAAGTCTGGTTATCAGACAGGTTCTACACACACCCAAAGTACACGGGGCTTCCGCGTTGTCGGAGCCCCTAAACTAAGGAACCAACCAACCAGCCAACCTATTTTTATACACACATCAAAAAAAGTTTTGCATCACCTCGGTTCCAAGAGTTCCGGAACCGTTAAATACAAAGGGAATAGAGATCAACACAAACAACATTTCAGCTCGTTTTATTGCTCATGAGACCCACACATTGCATGTTGTACCATCATACAGCTAGACTTTCAGCATTTGTGGTCCAGATTGTCCCACTCCTCAACGACAATTCGGCGTAAATCTCTCAGAGTGGTTGGTGGGTCAAGACGTCCATAAACAGCCCTTTTCAACATATCCCAGGCATGTTCGATAGGGTTCATGTCTGGCGAACATGCTGGCCACTGTAGTCGAGCGATGTCGTTATCTTGAAGGAACGCATTCACAAGATGTGCACGATGAGGTCGAGAATTGTCGTCCATGAAGACAAATGCCTCTCCAATATTCTGCCGATATGGTTGCACTATGGGTCGGAGGATGTCATTCAGGTATCGTAAAGCCGTTTCGGAGCCTTCCATGACCACCAGTGGCGTACGTCGGCCCCACATAATGCCACCCCAAAACATCAGGGAACCACCACCTTGCTGCACTCGCTGGACAGTGTGTCTAAGACGTTCAGCCTGACCAGGGTGCCTCCAAACACGTCTCCGACGATTGTCTAGTTGAAGGCATATGCGACACTCATCGGTGAAGAGAACGTGATGCCAATTCCGTGGGGTCCATTCAGCATGTTGTTGGGCCCATCTGTACCGCGCTGCATGGTGTCGGGGTTGCAAAGCTGGACCTCGCCATGGACGTCGGGAGTGAAGTTGCGCATCATGCAGCCTATTGCGCACAGTTTGAGTTGAAACACGACGTCCTGTGGCTGAACGAAACGCATTATTCAACATGGTGGCATTGCTGTCAGGGTTCCTCCGAGCGGCAGTCCGTAAGTAGCGGTCATCCACTACAGTAGTAGCCCTTGGGCGGCCTGAGCGAGGCCTGTCATCGACAGTTCCTGTATCTCTGTACCTCCTCCATGTCCGAACAACATCGCTTTGGTTCACTCTGAGACGCCTGGAAACTTCCCTTGTTGAGAGCCCTTCTTGACACAAAGTAACAATGCGGACGCGATCGAACTGCGGTATTGACCTTATAGGCATGGTAGAACTACAGACAACATGAGCAGCGTACCTTCGTCCTGGTGGAATGACTGGAACTGATCGGCTGTCGTACCCCCTCCGTCTAATAGGCCCTGCTCATGCATGGTTGTTTACATCTTTGAGCAGTTTTAGTGACATCTATGAACAGTCAAAGGGACTGTATCTTGGATACAATATACACAGTCAACGTCTATATGCCGGAGATCTGGGAACCGAGGTGATGCAAAACTTTTTTTGATGTGTGTAAGTACATTGTATGTAGGGCGCTACTGTAAGGGAACTCTTAAGAACCAAGCCGTGGAAATAAAATCAATCAATTTTATGCTACACTTATGGAAGGTGTCATGCACCATCAGCGCGTCCATTTCTTCCGATGTTTCATAGTGACTGCCCTATTACATGGATTATGGCTTCTCTTTTGTTGTTTGTCCGCAGTGGCTAGTGTTCTAGGCAATCACCCCTGAGGTCCGGGTTCGATTCCTGGCTCTACCATGATATATAATTCCGGTCTGAAGCCTGGAACGGAGTGCACTCATCCTCGCGAGGAAAAAGTGAGAAGAGGTGGATTCGATTTCCACCTCAGTCATCCTGGAAGCAGTTTACCGTGGTTTTCCATTTCAGCCCCAGGCAAATGCCGGGATGGTTCCCAACTTACGGTCACGGCCATCTCCTTCCAATTCCTAGTCCCAATTGCAATAATTAAGACATAAACTAGTACAGACGCCAGAATAACACAGGTATTCAAACAAATTCTTCACGGAGTTATATGACTACGATATCCAAGCCCGTAAAATGAAACATCAACATCTGTTTTGTTGTAATGATTTCTGTCGAGGAGTGCTTTCACTTTGTGAAGTAATAATAATAATGTTTATGTTCGACCATGTCGAAATGTCAACATTATTTGTCAGAAAACTGTATCATAATGAGGCTCATTGTAGTACAAGTTCTCATTATGATACAGTTTCTCCAGACAATCAGAGCTCATTCATTGACCAATTAGGTAAGGATACCTTCGCGCATGCGCTCAAAATCCAACATGCCTATATAAATTACCGACATGGAAAGTACACCGTCCATATGTTCGCGTAAATAAACTGGCGATTATGAGACAAGAAATAGCACTGTGCCTTAATTTCCCCAACCCAATTTCTACACAGCGCATTGCTTTCAAACTACTTAGGTGACAGTTTGACTGAATGCTGGTGCACATCGGCAATCTGTAAACATATAGCATCAAAGAATATGTATGGCATTGCCAATCACACAGAGCGCATGCGTCGGTCGCTCAGAGAACTTGGAAAAGAGAGATATCAAACCCAGCGCTTGCACTCCGATCACAAAATTCAAGTGACTGAATCTCCACAGATATTTATGAATATTTATGTTAAAACATATAATAAAGTTATAATTATCGTCGAACACAAACAGTCGTATGCAACTCGCCTATAATGGTAATTAAGACACACGTATGGAAATTATAAAACTCGCTTATTGGCATTATAGGCTCGTTGTATAATGTATAGCGTGGCAAGTTAGACTTGGCCCGTCATGGCGGAGTCTCGTCTAGGAGGGGAAGTAGTGGGATCACTAGGCGCAAATGCGATTTCCCCTCTTTGGTGCAACAACTGTTTGGGGCTGCTCGCTGCTCGTCGTGGTTATATTATGCAAGCCTAAAGTATCGAATAGGAGCATTCTCAGTGACATAGCATTGGTATTGGTGGTAATGAACTGAGAGCCCGCCCACTTCACACACTCCTGACAGCAAGCTTGTTGCCGTGCTTGTCATAGAACAGAGCTGCTCAGTCGTGCTTCGCTTGCCTTGACAGCATCTGTACCGTGCCAAGGTGTTGGGAATAATGACTACTTGGCAACATCTAACCAGCGCGTGATGAAGTATGTGCTCACTGGTTGACAAAGAATCCAGGCAGGGGGATGACATAATGCAACTGGACGCACATGCGCATCGGAAGGTTCAGATCTAACTTGTTCCCCAATACTACAGTATATTGGTTTACGTCCCTTTTAACTACTGCGGTGGTTTTTAGAGACGCCCGGCTGCCTGAATTTTACCCCGAAGGGGATCTTTAACGTGATAGTAAATCTACTGACACGGCTCCATCACATTTGCGCACCATCAAATGCCAACTGACTGCGCCAGGATTCTATCCTGCAACCTTGGGATCAGCAGGTGAGAAAGTTACCGCTGCCCCACGCAGCCAGACTTAGTAAAGTGATCACAATCGCACGGATTCATATCAGAAGAATACGTGGGATAGTCCAGAACTTCTCCTCATCCTTCATGACAATGCGTGATGTTACCCTGGTAACACCAATATAGATCTTCTGAGTGGCTGGCGATGATAGGTATTAGAACATCCACCATATTCACGAGTCATGAATCCATGCAAATGTGATTTATTAGCAAAATATAAACGAACCCCTTCGTGGAAAGCTTTAAGAAATGCCATAATACATGACGTAATACGGTCACTACATGATATCACCAGAGATGGGCTTGATGATGGAATTTGACACCTTTCACACGGTGGTCGTCATGATATGTCTGCGTAATATTTATCATCTTGAAATCAGGGGCCTGCAATACGTTGGCCTACCTGAGAGTTGCTACATTAACCTGCCATAGCGATTGAGTGAGCCGGGAGACATCCAAATACAGTGGAATGGTTGTAGTTCTATCCGAGAATGACTGGTGGTAGCTTACGTCACTGTGTGGCATGTAGCTGTGACATTCTCTAACGTCAATCATGGCCAGGCATGGTATGCCGATCGTCTGCTGACTAGTCGAATTGGTACACTGGGCGAAACCCCATGGACACGACATAATATCTAAAAGAATTTCGAGTAGTAGAGGTTGCGATACCTGAACAAAATGGCGGCATATGATTCATTGACAACACCAAAGGTTTAATGATGCACACATTTAAATTCTATTAATTGTTAAGGGTTTACATACAAAAGCAAACCTAACCTGGGCTTACGCCTCAGACCCCTGGCTTCTAATACAAGCAGTAATTTTCGTGTAGACAGAGGTCTAACGTAGCAACGGTCAATGGTTTCGTCTCACTATGTCTTTAGAAGAACAACCTTTCAATTAAATTGTACAACTAAAAGTAATTAATAAACATTCGTTACTCACGAGCAAACCTCGCTCACAATTGGACTTGAACATATGTGACTGCATCTGTAGATATCCACACACTGTTTTACACCTCATACCAACATGAAAATTAAAGCAGGCGCGTTACATAGCAGTAATTCGGGGCACTATATCAAACAAACGAACATTAACGTTCGTACGTCATCCATGACGTCATCGACTACACTAAAGATTCCCCTATTGACCTAAGAGTCGTGGTATATACTTTGAACCAAATATTTTGCTGAAATCTCCTGCATGTTCAATATGCAGTAAAAGGGGTTTATTGTAAACTAGGTAACTTCCAAAGACGTGTCTTAATATGCGCAAAAGCCATTCCAGAATACTGTACGTGCTTAGGTTGTGCTCCAAAGCTCAAGTTGTTATAACTATTAACTACCTGCTAGGAACTACTCCCTATGTGCTATGCACTACGGAGCTTTGGGACATGTGTGTTTGAAGCATGGCCTCCTTCATAGACTTGTGTTCTGAAACGCACAAGCTTTACATTCCGGTGCCAAATATCTATAAATTCTTTGTAAAAGTCGACAAGCAGGCAAGCACTGTCGTTCACTAGCTACTGGTTCGTTGGTTCCTCAGTTTAGGGCCTGCGACAACGCGGTCATGTAGCCCCGTGTACTTTGGGTGTGTGTAGAATCCGTCTGATATCCGGTGTTAATTGTGGTGACGTATTAGTGTGTGTTATCTGTTTTTTAATTCAAGTAACGACTGCAGACTTTGAATTTTTCAAATAGTTCCTACTTTTGCCGCCAAACGCCACCGTCAACGACTACTAGTTCAGAACTTAGCTACTAGACGCCACCGCAGTCGGCTCCTGGCAACGAACGTAGGAATCTGGTGATCACAAATCCAACATGGCAGCGACGCGAACTATAAATATTTAAATGGACGTTTCTCGCGATTTAACCATCTGAGTGCAGTGAAACTTTGCACGTTAAATGCTTATAAAAATGTTAATCCACTGGCATTTAATTTATTTCAATTGTTTTCATAACCACAAGATGACAGCTGTGCGAAATTTTAAAATCTCGTTTTTACTTCTTGTATTCGAATCATGCGATTGAAGTTTGAATACCACACGTACACAATAATCTTCCTGTAATAGTACAAACATCAAAATCGAACCTGGCGACCAACTGAAATATTTAGACGGTTCTCAATATCTATGAATCTATCACAACCTTCAAACTGAAATTTTGTATGTAGACAGAGGCAATTAACAAGTGTAAGATATATGAAAATAGGCTGCATAGTTCTTCACGGAACTTCATGTATTTATATCTAGTCACATTCTTACCCGATTCGCTAACTTCGATGGCATGAATGGTTGTTGTTGATTGATTTAGGGCCTTTGCAACATCATGCTCATGTAGCACCATGTACTTGGTTGTGTGTGGAATTTGCGTGTGATAACCTGTGTAATTGAGATAGCTGTAATATAGTATTTCTTATTCAGATTAGGATTGGGAAGGAGGCGGCCATGGTCTTAAGTTAGGAACCATCCCGGCAATTGCCTGGAGTAAAAGTGGGAAAACATGTAAAACCACTTTCATGATGGCTAAGATGGGAATCGAACCCACCTCTTCTCATTTTTGCCTCACGAGGCTGAGTGTACACCTTTCCAGGCCTCAGACCAGAATAACTTTTCTTGGAAGAGTCGGGAATCAAACCTGAACCTCCGTGGTTACCGCCAATAATAGGCTACTAACTGTTACATCACGAGGTGGTCAATGGACTGAATTGTGAGTTCGTTCAATCCATTTGGAAGTTACAAACTAGTAGATAATGCAGTATAATGTTATCTGTTTTACATTCCTGTTAACTACTGCGACTTTCAGCCCTCGGATACTCGCGCGGGCTACAAGTGTAGCTCAATGACTTATTTTGTTGTAGCGCAAAGTATATTCATTGCTTGGAATATTGAGAATATCTGTAGCAGCCTGTTGACGCTGTATTTAACAGACGGTTGTGTTTCCGACTAAACCAATTGCACCAAACTGACACCAGATGCATTAGAAGTCGTCTGGGCTACAATAGTAGCCCGTGCGAGCATCACCGTTTCAGCATTGAGCGTGTAAAGGAAACGTTGCCTCACAGGAGGACTTTCAAATCAGTCAGTGTTTAGATGAAAGTAATGATAGATTGAGTGTAGTGGAAATAAAGTTGGCTGTTGCTTCTTGTGTGGACGAGGAAGGGATAAATCAACAAGGAACAGATGCGCAAAGTGCAATGAAGATCTTCTCGGATCATTGTGTCCATTTGCACAGAATGCTTGAGTGACAAATTTGTGTGAGCATGCTTATGTATTTCCTGGTCTATAGATTGTAGCCAAAGGGGCAAAAATAAAATTCAAGATTTCGAGAATAAAGTAAATGAAAATACTGAAATTGTTCATAATAAGTGCTGATTTTCTAAGGAAATTATCTAACCTAGTACCTTATTTTTGTTTAATTCCAATCCAAATATACACTAATGCAAGTATTTAGGATTACATAAAAATAATTTAACAGTTCTAGTTCCTTTAGTTTTAATTCTGTTGCAGTTTTACCGAATATGTACGATAAAATTGAATTTTCTTCTTAGGTTTGTATTTTCTCACCATATGAAAATAAAAGCCTACATAAAATCCTCAGATTTAGTTTAGAATACTTCTATATACTAGACTACTATTTAACATATTATTAAAACTGAACAGAAGCCTCCGTGGCTTAGGCGGCAGCATGCCGGCCTCTCACCGCTGGGTCCGTGGTTCAAATCCCGGTCACTCCTTGTGAGATCTGTGCTGGACAAAACGGAGGCAGACAGGTTTTTCTCCGGGTACTCCGGTTTTCCCTGTCAACATTTCATTCCAGCAACACTCTCCACTATCATTTCATTTCATCTGTCATTCATTTAATCATTGCCCCAGAGGAGTGCGTCAGGCCTGGGCAGCCGGCACAGTTCATATCCTCGCCGCTAGATAGGGGCACCATTCATTCCATTCCTGACCCGGTCGGAGACTGGAAGCAGGCTGTGGATTTTCATTTCATTAAAACTGAACACCAAAAATAACGTGTGCGTGTCCATCAGATCGATTAATTGTTTGGGCTACATATATAGCCCGCGCGAGTAACGCTGTTTCTATTACTAGCGCAAGTGTCGGAGGGTTAAGAGACGCCGGGGTGCCGACAGTTTACCCCTAAGGGCATCTTTAACGTGACAGTAAATCTACTGACACGGCTCCCTCACATTTAAGCACCCTCAAATGCCAGCTGACAGCGCCGGGATTCGATCCGGCTATCTTGGGCTCAGCTGGTAGAATCGTTACCGTTGAGCCACGCAGCCATTCTACAAACTAGTAGTGAACAGCGTTATAGACAACTACTGTTTAATCAATACCAAGTGGCTATTTCTATGTTTCGCTCTCTTTCTTATTTACAAACGAAAATGAAACTCTACAAACTGCACAATGTATCAGTATTTCACTTCTTTCCACGATGGGTGAGTGGTTATCGTGTCAGACTACCAACCCTAAACTTGCAGGTTTACTCCTGACCGTGGTAAATGATTTTTGAAAGGTGACAAAAATACGATACGCATGTCATACGATGTTGGCATGTCAAAGAACTCATTTGAATTCAGTAGGCCGAGTTCATAATGGCAAAATTAATCTCGGGAGTTTCCGCCAACACAAAGCCCCTCATTTCTCTACTAGAAAGCGCTATAGTGTTCAAGGAGCTTAGATATCTAACCTCCTTGACTTTCATAGCGTTCCAAGGTACGACAAAATTCGACATGAAAGCTACCCTCTGGGAGTCAAATAACAAAGCTGGCACCCGATATCCCGATATTATTTACTGCGTAAACAATATGCTCGTTTTGGATCCATCTTTGGAAGTAAGCTGCATGACGTAATAGCAAGGTTTTAATGTTACATAAATCAACGACCTTGAACCTCTATGGGACTAACTTGGTGAACGTAGCGATCAAGTTAAAAGCCACTTATTAACCGAACAGGTCTTTTTTACCACAACCTTGGATTTATCATGATTAAATTAGTAGTTCAAGTTGGTGACTTATTACGTGCTGGCTCTCGGAGGAGGTGAGCAGGTTCTTGATTCAACAGATACCATTCACGATTATCGAGCTCTGCACATTTGTCTGAACATGACAGTAGATCTGTGTTTTGCATCGTGGTTCTTGGGTGTGTGTAGCATTGCTCGATTACTAATGTTGTTGTGTCTGTAGTGGAGTGTGTGTTTGCAACAGAAGCTACGATTGAGAGACAATTTTTTATTTCAGTCGGTCAACTCAATTGTACCCAATTGTAGTGGGTGTTTCCCTAATCCTGAAATAAATTACATGAAATTAATAAATACACTTGGATGACCAGTTTCAATCGTCAAGCGATCATGCTGGGATGGTACCTTCCGACAGGCCACGGCCGCTCCCTTCCACATCCTTTGCCTAGTTTCATTAATCTTCATTCATTTCATCTCTCATTACCTCCTCTCATAAGATTGGCGTCAGGAAGGGCATCCAACCATAAAATCATCCGCCACATAGACTTTTATCGCATCTCACCCCCGAATGTTGGAAACGGGAAAAAGGGGGTAGACATACACTACAGATACCACAATAACACAGGTTATCAGAGAAAGGCTACACTGACACACAGACAAGTGTTCGGGTCTAAATGACCACGGTGTCCAAACCTCTTTTAGTGAAACAACAACAACAAACATCTATGAAGTGAGGTAGGTAATTTTCAAGTCATTGCTCACGTGTTTTCTCAATATGCTGAACTAATCATTTACTTGAAGTAGAAACTCTTCATGTACAAAAGTTTGATTCCAATGAGCTAGAGGGTGGTTGCTGATAGTAATAAAAAAGGTGAGTGTTCTCTGGGAAGACCTAATGTATGTCCTTCAATTCAACTTGACACTGACCAGCAACGTTGTAAACACTCAGTCTATAGGACAGATGAATCAACTAACGGTAAGAAGTTAAATGGACCGGCCATTCGTCTGTTGTATGCGCGCGAGAACTTTAGAGCGAGTCTACATAATATCACGTGACATCCTCTTGACAGTCCTCTGGCACCTCGTCAGTCGCTATTCTTGGCGCTCGCATATTACTGTGTTCGCTGTCCGCACAGTTCGCATGCTGACAGCTCGAGTACTACATCGAGATCGGACGCGATATACGCATTCGCTTTGTGGGGACACATTGCGCAGTTCATTTTCAATGGCCACAAATGTGTAAATGTTTACTGTGAGTGGAGACATCTTTGCGCAAGTGAATTGTACCGGTCTAGAAAAAAAACGTCCATCTACAAGATAATTCGTGGCTCTTTGGACCAAGGGCTAGTGTACCTAGGTAGTAACACTATATTAGGGACCTATGAGTAGTTATTTCTCCCCTTATTACAAAAACTATCATAATCATTTTTATCACTAACCTGATAGCCATGGAGCTGGACATATTAATGATAATAACATTTTTCTTTGCATATTAGCCGAAACTTACACATATTAAATCCTGAATGAAAGAGAAAACTAAGGATGTTTTGTGATTTTTTACTAATTTGGGTGATCAATATATATTTCTCTCGACAACTTCATTCTTGTTGATGTATGATACTTTTATTAACTTCAGGGAAATTTTGAAATGAATTACGGTACAGACTGACCTGAATTACTTGAATTACATTCAGGTTGTCTTCCAAGTGCCCTTCACATCCACAAGACAGAATGAGAGTAACGATGTTCCACCACCAAGCTCTTTTCTCGTGCTTCCCTTATTCCCAAGTGGCACACAGTGCCCTCCTCCGTGAATTGCTATCGACAACTGTTCTGTAATGTGCTGTATCCAATTCCAATTGTAGAATCAGATAAACCTGGAGCCAAATTGAAGTGTTTGATGGGGTAACGTTGTACCCACGTAGTTCTCAATAGGAATGTGCCTGCAATCAGCTGCTCTTGTGCATATGATAACTAGGCGATGAAGAAGCTCTTTAAATACTTCCGATACATCAACGTAAATCTTGAAATAGTATCCAATCTCAACTAACAAATCATTCTTCACCAACCCCAAGACGTAGTGGTAGCGAGACGTTTGTTATCAAGAAGAGCCCAAACTTTATTCTAGGCTCCACAAAAGATTTAACATTTGATGAGAGGACCGCACAAGTAGCCTATGTACTCAACGTTGTGGGGATAACTGAGTAAATGCCTGACGAAGTAGTGCTTCATGGTCTAAAACTAAAAATAGAAACCACGTATATATACTTCAAAATTTGCTGAGAGTGAGGTTCGAATCCACATCTCTCCTCCTAGTTATTCTCGCTAATTTATAATACGCATATTCTCATATAAACACTCCCAGGCATGGTTGAGAATAGAACCCGAGATGTCTGAAGCAGAAGCTACTACACGCACCCTTAGAACAAACACTCTGCATAAACATTCATTTTGGTTATATTTTAATAAGGCATTAAAGGCTAATTAACAATAGGTAACAAGAAAGAGAACATCGCTATCAACTGCTTAGCATTTGCCTTCGATCTCGTACTGTCATCGGAGAGCATCGAATCGGCTATCATGTAAGTTAACACTTTTGAAGAGATAGCAGTGAAAACCGGCCTGCAGATATCATTGAAGTGACACACTTCATGACTAACTTTATAGAAGCCCCGGAACAGATCATCACGAACAACGATAGGATAAATAATTTGTTAAATTCAAGTACCTAGGTGAAATAATTCAACCCCACGGACGCAATAAAGTTGCAATCCATGAAAGAGCCAGCAAAATGGAGCCTATATTCCCTCGAACAGAACTCTTACAACATGACAGCAGTCTCTATTAAGTCGAAGCTCAGACACTATGAGACAGTGATCCAACCAGACTGCCTGTATGTTTTGAATGCCTAGGACAAACAACTAGAAAAGACATTGAAGAAAACTAGAAGAAAGGAAGAATGAAAGAAAGAAAGAAAGAAAGAAAGAAAGAAAGACAGATAAAGAAAGCTTTCCAGTCAGTCAACACATTTTTTTTTACCCAATTACATTAGGCGGAAAATGCTAAGTACCTCCATTTGTGTAGGTAAAAAAACCGTGTTATTTTGTGATAAATATCTTATGTAATATTTTTCATGTTAGGGCGTATAAATACTTGTTTCCCCGCCTAATGTAATTGGGCACAATTTATTTGACCGTCTGGAAAGCTTTCTTTATTAGAACTAGGCAACACTGAAAAAATGGCTTCTATCGCGTCAAGAGAGAAAGAAGTACAGAAGAAACGGAGAAATATCTTAAACATATCCTCGGACACAGAAAGTATGTTCGCACATACCGATTACTCAAGAAATGTTCAATTACTCAAGAACTGTTCGAATTATGAGGCATGATGTCCGACGTCATAGGAAAAGGAAGAATTAATTTCTTCGGAACATCTCTAGAATGAGCGACGTCTGGCTCACTAAATAATCTTAACCATTTTAGCAAATCCAACATGAAAGGTAGATCATATAACAGAAGGTTTGTCAAAACCAAGAAGTACCTGCGAGAAATGAACGTCACAGAACAAGACATCCAGGACAGAGCTACATTCAGACACAAGATACACATCTGAAGGGTCCCAGGAGCCAGAAACAGTGACCAAGAAGATAAGGCATTGGACAGAAAGAAGCAGCAAGCAAGAGAGTGAAGGAATATTGGCACCAAAGATATATGAAGTCATGAAGAGTTATTTATACTTGGTCATTGATAGTAGGCCAAAATCAATTCAAGAATAATAATTACAATAATAATAATAATAATAATAATAATCCTGGCGAAATACTTTGAGTCCCTTCTCAATTGTGAGGCTCCAACATCGAAATTTTCCTTTCACAGTAATGTGCTCGTCAATCCAGACTCAAGTCCACCAACTAGGGAAGAAATCAAGCACATCATTCACTCACTTAAGAACAACAAAGCACCAGGTGAGGATTCAATAGTTGCCGAACTCTGGAAATACGCAGGTGAAAAACCAGTCGACAAGCTAACGGATATCATCCGGGAGATTTGGGAAACAGAGAAACTGCCCAGTGATTGGACATCGGCCCTAATTCATCCCCTGCACAAGAAAGGTGATAAAGCGGACGTAAACAACTATCGTGGCATATCACTCCTCTCGATAACATACAAGATTCTCGCGAAAGCGCTTCAAACGAGAGCGGAAGCACAGCTCGATCAACACCTGGGCGAATACCAAGGTGGATTTCGAAAGGGGCGCTCTTGTGTTGAGCAAATCATGAATCTAAAATCAATTCTATCGTACATGAATCTGAGAAGTAAGAAATTTGTTGTGACTTTTGTTGATTTCAAGAAGGCTTACGACTCGCTGGATCGAAGTACCCTGATCCAGGTTTTAAGAGAATTTGGTTTAGATAATAAGACAAGAGCAATCATTCACCAATCCCTATTGGATACGGCTTCCAAAGTGAAATTCAGGGGAGAGATTTCTAAATCCTTCGCAATACGGACAGAGGTGAGACAGGGAGATGGGCTCTCGCCTCTTTTATTCAACTGTGTTCTTGAGAAAGTTATTCGAGAATGGCGTAAAGAATTGTGTAAGGATGGTATAGAGAATGGGGTCAGACTAGGTTGTAAGAACAAAAACCTGACAATCGACTGTTTAGCTTTCGCAGATGATGTTGCAATTTTCTCTAATTCTCTTGACACAGCCACACAACAAATCAATCAATTAAAGGTGCAAGCAGAAAAGGCAGGTCTTCAGATTTCGTTTGAGAAAATGCAGTTTATAACGAACATCAAGTCGGAACCCAGAGAACTTACGGTGAATGGAGGACAAATAAAACAGGTAGAGAAATTCAAATACCTGGGTGAATGGATTGAGCCCAACATTCGTGAAAAGGAAGCCTTCGTGGCACGGATTAACAAAATGGAAATGGCTTACCATTTAACCAAAGACATTTACAAATCACGATCAATGTCCTTCAAGGCCAAACTGAGGCACTTCGTTACCGTTATTCGCCCGGAGGCGTTATATGCATCAGAATGCCTGGCGATGACTAAGAAAGGCCTGGCAGAACAACTCGAAGCCAAAGAGAGGAAGATTCTGAGAAAGATCTTGGGCCCGGTCAAGGAACGAGGAGAGTATAGAAGACGACACAACGATGAACTCTATCTACATGTGGAGAAAATAACGGACACCATTCGCAAAAGAAGACTCTCCTTTTATGCCCATTTAACACGAATGAACTCCGGAAGATTGTCCAATCGAATCTGTGCCTACTTTGTGGGAAAGAAAACCAAAGGGATCTGGTTTACAGAGGTGGAAAAATACCTACAAGAACTGGGGATATCACATGAGGACATCTTGGAACGTGACTCTTTGAAGAAGAAACTTGGGGAGATACGGAGTTTTCAGCCAAAACCTATATTGAAAACTGGCAAGAAGTGGACCGAAGAACGAAGGGAAGCTCACCGAAGAAGAATGCGCGAATACTGGGCCAATGTGAAAGAACGAGGGAAAAGGCAGTTAAAATAACGTGGTCCATAGACGACCGAAACGATTTAAAAAATAATAATAATGATAATAATAATTGTTGTTGTTTTACAGGGCGTAAGTCGTGGAATGGTGATTGCTACTGTTGTTGTTTCTTTGATGAAATTTGTTGCTGTTTTCGTTATTTAGGGTTTTTGAGTTCGTCGATGTCTGGTACATGTACATGGGGGTGTATGCGTAGAATATGATAATATTCTGTGATATGTGTATGTATTTATAATTGGACAGGAGTGGCTGTGGATTCCAGTTAGCAAACATTTGCCTGGAGTAAGAGAGGGGAAACCACGGAGATTCACTTCTAGGATAGCTGAGGTGGGAATCACCCATCTGTTCCCAGTTTGTCCTCGTGGGGCAGAGTGTAGTCCGTTCCAACCTTCAAGTCAGGCAGCCTAGAACGCTAGCCACTTGACCTCGAGGTGGTATTGTTGGCTGCTCTACTATACTTTCCTTACTATCCGTTTAACAACAAGTCTTTCTTCACATTCCACTTGCTAAGATAAACTAAGTGCCTGTCACTTTATTGCTTCTTATCGTCGAGTACTGAAGGACGGTCAAGTACTGATAATTCATACCTGTGGGAGGACGACTATCACTCATGGCAAGTTACAATGTCGTCACTGCATTCACCTGGCTACCTGTTGAGGTTTGCAGGTGGGCTACATTCCCACCCTCATTCGTTATCGAAATCATTTCCGTGATTTTTCCATGTCGATTATAAATACTGTGCCCGTTAGCGACCCTGGAACTCATATGGATCGGCACCAACCTTCCATCAGCTGTTGTTGTTGTTGATTCATTACAGGGTATTTGCTACATCGTGGTTATATAGCCCATGTGTTAAATTTGTCCATCTATGTCATAATGATGGCTGTATTTGCGTGTGTATTTGTAATTGGGAAAGAAAGTGGCCATGGCCTTAAGTTAGGAACTAATCCGGCATTTTCTTGGAGTACAATTGGGGAAACCAAGGAAAACCCCTTCCAAGATGGCTGAGATGGGAATCGAAACCGCCTCTTTCCAGTTCTGCCTCAGGATAATGAGTGTACTCTTAGACCAGAATTGAATATCTTGGCAGAGTTGAGAATGGAGTGACAACCATAAATACTAGTCATAGAACCACTAGGCAACTTCGAGCAACACAAGGATGCTTGTGTTCTGAGAAGTCATTTTCTCTCTTTTTAATTGCTTATCCTCGAAGTTCAGCTTCACCTGCAAACTCTGCGAGGGATCATTCCTCTACCATCGCAAGGACGGTGTCTGGGAGCTGAACACACTTTGCCTGCAGATACAACTGGGGATGGTGACAGGCCGGTCGCCCAGAAAACTGCTAACTTGAGTCTAATGAAGGAAAGTTCAGGGAAGATAGTGGGAAGGAGTTCGGCCGTGGACCTTCTGAAAGGAAACTTCCCGGCATTTGCCTGGGGGTGAAAGTGGGAAACCACGGAAGACCATCTTCAGGATGGCTGGGGTGGGATTCGTACCCACTCCCTCCCAAACCCAGCCAGGCACTAGGTAGCATGCTAGCGTTATCGGCCACCACGGTCGATCTGAGAAGCAATTCCCAAGCAAAAGTCCTCAATAAACAATATCTAGGGGTAAATGAAAATGGGGTTCTAGAAATGGTTTCAAAACTCACCGGAAAATAGTTTATTTATGAACCTTCGCTGCCTGTGTTAAATTTACGTCAGGCCTGAAATTAAATAAAAGAATTCACTGCGGGCATGATGGCACAGCTGGTTGTTTTTCACCGGTTCAACTTATGATTAATACATGTGACATTTTAAAGGTCCTCGTGGTTCTGAATCTACGTCAAGAAAGGAAGTCCCATGTCTCATGATCGCGAGACTGACGGTCATGTAAAATTACAAGCTTTCTTCTTTCTTCCTTTAAAATCTAGGATGGGAGCTTTCCACAGTCAGGGTCACGTCGCTCCAATTCCCAATCTAATCTAGCCACAATTTCTTATCCTCATGAGATACAGTGCAGGTAAACGTCACCTGGCCAATAGGTTGACTGTTGTTTCATTGATTCGCAGCTATGCGCATCTCTAGCCACCCAGCTCGTGTAGTTACGCGACTAATCGTGTTGGAAGCCATAATTCAGTGCTGCCTTAGTGATAGACATGTAATGATTTCTAGTCGGTCAACAGGATTGTACCCAATTTTACTGGGTGGTTCCCTAATCCTGAAAAAAAAAAGTCCTCTCGGCACGCCGGAAGGCGGAGGTAGATTTCACCGGACAAACTTGGGGATAGGCGAAAATAGGCAGAATATGCAGGTTTTCGTAGAAGGATCAGACCACATTTATTGCATGAAAGTATTTTATAATTGGAGATTAATTAACTTTGTTTTTCGTCATTTTATGCATATTTGAGACATTCTATTGTCTTATGATGACGGTAACCTTCTTGTCATTTGGAGTCCATTTTTATACTTGTGGTCACACTGTCCTTATGCAAGGTTTCGACACTGATGTGTAACTATGTAACGGTCTGTTACTTCTTCACGCAAAATTATATCTCCCGCAGAGATGTTGGTTGGTTCCTCAGTTCAGGGGCTGCGACAACGTGGTCATGTAACCCCGTGTACTTTGGGTGAGTGTTGAATCTGTCTGATAAACGGTGTGAATTGTGATGGCTGGATTAGTCTGTAATTCAGGTAAGGAATGAAGACGCTCAATTTCAAGCAGTAGTTCCTAATGTTGCTACCAGTTACTACCGTCAACGACACCTAGCTGTGAACTTGGCGAATAGATGCCACCGCAATCAGCAACTCACAACGAACGTTGGAACTTCCCCTCCAAAGGAAAGCATACTGAGGGATTTTTAGCGCTCTTAGAAAATCCGACGACTTTGGCCGGCTTTGAACCCGCGACATTGGGCATAGAAGTTCAGCATGCTACCAGTTACGTCACCGAAGCCGCTTCACACTTAGTCAGATGGAAATCTGAATCTGAACTCGCGCAAGTGCGATGTCATGGCAACGTCTGATGGCTCATCCCTCATCAATTTAGTAGTGTTGCCATGGCAACCACTGATAGCTCTTGGCATTTTCTTATAATTCCGAAATCATTTTTCTCATCCCTTGGCGTAATGGTGGGTTATATCAAAAATTCTTTCAGACAAAAGTTTTAGGTAATTATTAGGGGAATATTGTCCATTTTGTACGGTTTTGATATTGTGCCTATTAACAGAGATATGATTAATGTTTCCCGAAAAACCCACTTTTTCCCACCCCTTTGGTCAATGGTTTGTGCTATCAAAAAAACGTTTCAAACAACAATTTTTGAGCATTATCCGACACATAGTATGAACTTTGAATGGATTCGATATTTCACATATTAAGAGAGTTATAACAATATTTCATTTTTTTGAAAAAAAAAGTCCCCCATTTTCATCCCCTTCGACCGATTTAGCCCAGTAACGAACTCGACTGAGATTTTATGGGTATACATATTCGGTAAAAAATTCAAAGTGATTGGTGCAAAATTACGGCTGTTATCGTGTCCACAAGAAACTGATATATATATATATATAAACTTTTGAACTGACGGTGGTTTTGGGGTCTGGGGGATGTGAAACGCGAAGATATGTCGAAATTTTCCGGAAATCGAAACATGGTACCCATTGCAATAGTTAGCTTTCTAATGAAATCTACCTAAAATACTACCATCAACGACACCTAGCTGTGAACTTGGCTACTAGATGCCACCGGAACCATCAACTTGCAACGAACGTTGGAACTTCCCCTCCGAAGGAAAGCAAACTCAGGTTTTTTAGCGCTCTTAGTAAATCCGACGACTTTAGCCGGGTTTGAACTAGCGACCTTGGGCATAGAAGTTCAGCATGCTACCAGTTCGGATACCGAAGTCGCTTCCCACAGACAGATGGAAATCTGAATGTTATCTCGTGCAGTGGCGTTGTCATAGCAACTGCTGATGGCTCATCCCTTATCAATTAAAAGTAAAGTTGTCATGGCAACCTCTCTTGGCACTTGGCATTTTCTTATAATTTAAAACATTTTGCTCACCCCGTGGCGTAATGGTGGGTCATATCAAAAATTCCTTCAGACAAAAGTTTTAGGTAATTATTGGAGGAATATTGTCCATTTTGTACGGTTTTGATATTGTGCCTATTAACAGAGATATGATTAATGTTTCCCGAAAAACCCACTTTTTCCCACCCCTTTGGTCAATGGTTGGTGCTATCAAAAAACTTTTCAAACATAAATTTTAGGGTCTTGTCCGACACATAGTATGAACATTGAATGGATTCAATATTTCAGATATTAAGAGAGTTAAAGCGATATTTCACTTTTTCGAAAAAAAAGACTCCCATTTTCACCCCCTTTGACCGATTTTGCCCATTAACGAACTCGACCGAGATTTTATAGGAATACATATTCGGTAAAAAATTCAAAGTGATTGGTGCAAAATTACGGCAGTTATCGTGTCCACAAGAAACTGATATATATATATATATATACATATTGAACCCGCTGAACTATGGTTCATGTGATATTTTTTTTTTATGACAGAGCATTTATGATGGGATGTTGTACTTTTGAACACACCCAGGAAGCCACGTGGAGCTGAGAGATCACGCGATACTTTTTGAAGTAGCGGTGAATCGCACTTTTGACTTTGGTGAAAACTGCTAATTATTTATCTGAGGACTTACTAATTAAATGTTATCTTTCCACAAGACTCAGAATATTCCATTTCGTCATGCTGCATTATTAAAACATTTTGGAGAATGTTTATTTTTATTTTAGGTAAGGTAATACCCTTGCAGATACGCAAAAAGGAACGTAAGTAGTCGCTCAACGATTTCGTTTTGACGACCTACTTTCTAGAGACACCCAGTGCCTTGCACTGCGTCTGGAGAATCCGCCTTGTGAAGGCGTGGAATTACATTTGTCCTACGAGACGTAGAAGAATATCCGCTGTTGAGCGTTAAAAGTGATTATAAGGTGCCATCGAGCCCGCTAATACTATTATTCACTGTTGTTGAAGCCCAGTGAACTAAAGAAGAAGTTTGGGAAATAATTATTGGCAAGTATAGTGTATTGCACAACATTGCTGTAACACCACATTTTACCCACGCGTATGTGGAGGGCAGATGCCTAGTGGAAATATACAGGTAATAGTGTTACAATTATCCTGAATAAGTGTGATTACAATTGTATGAGATATTTAAATTGCCAAAGTGAAAGTTTCATTTTGAAAACGACGTATAATTCACGGATGCTGCGTGATACAAAAGTAGCGTCACTAGCACGTACAGAATTGTAAAACAGTGTTAGCTCACATGCTAATCCACATCTGCAAAATTAAGGCTGTGTCGTATTATACAATTGAAGCTTATAACATCCACGACGAACATTATAATTTTGAAAGTGAGAGGATGAATTATTATGCAACTTATTTCACTACCCACGTGATTGGACTTTTCTTCACCATGGTTGAATCAGTCACCATGGGCTAATACCATCCCGGTATGAGGGTGATGTTTCTACGGGAACCAGCATGATGGTGGAACTTCCAGGACGACGAACGGGAAGGAAGGAGCCAAAAATGCCATTTCCAGGCATATCCACGAAGATGTCGACAGGGACAAATCGAACCCTGGTCTTTGGAGGAGTCCAGATGAGAATCCTGATGAGGAGGATACCGATCCAGAGAGCCAGAGAGGATTTTGTACAACCCTTGTTGTGGAATAGAGAGCTGAGTGAGAGCTCCTCCATTTCGTGAGTTTTTGTCACACCCCTTCCTTGTTCTAGTTTCTGGTGGTATAGTTGATTTAATGTAGTTTGTGAACCAACCGCACTCAGTGTCAGCCATTTTTCTAGGTAGGGATGTAACTAGATTAGTTAGATGTCATTTATTTCAGTTTAGAGTGAGACACCGTTGGGTCAGATATTTTGGTCAGCCCTGGTGCAGCCTGATGAACGTCGTAGAACGTCAATGCCTACATTTTGCTGAACCTGACTGTAGTCATTTTGAGGCTATTTTGTTCAACCCTACCTGGGGTAATTTTCAAGTATTTGCTGACTTTAGTTATGGCAATCAGATGCCATGGTTATTAATTAACTGCATTCTTCGCAGCCATCCTTTGTTACACCCCTGACTGTCGTTAGAACGGTCGTATCATTTAGGTAGTCGACTGTAACTACCAGTTTTGTAAATGCATAATATTTCATTTTGGATAAGCTCAGAAGCTATTCTTGGTCAAGTTTGAACCTAACAACTAGAAGGAATGTTTCGTTGCCTAGCATCGAACTCAGTTCCCAACGTATCATTAAGCAGATCCTTGTAGTGAATCTGCGCCACAATTATCATTTTTGCTTGTGTCATGTGAGACGCGTTTTTATTTGATGTACTATCAACTACTGAATTGTATTTTTTAAAGCAAAGAGCTTCAGTTATTGTAAGATTACTTTCATTTAGACGTCTTTGGTAGAAAGACGGAATTGTATTGTTATATTCAGATTTATAGCGTGTGTTTTATACACGGACTCTTTAGAGGTCCGTAACCTATGGTAAAGTTTTTTATGAACTGGCCAGGTGTACAGGTTTATATTGATTAAATCGCCGGCCTTGAATAAAATGGTTATCTAACCCAGTGACCTGAAAGCACGCCTGCTTCATTGTGAGACAAAACTACTATTGACAAGGACAGAGTACGATTTGTATTCGCATCTCCTTTCATTGCTATTTTGCTTATGGAAATCAGTTTCCACTCTTGTATTTGATCACATGTTTTATAGATCGCTTTTTGTTAGTTAAACGCTCTGCTGCTTGTACTGTCTTTTGACAGGTACAGTTATGTCAGGTTTTCTATAGTATGGTGAAGGCTACCCTGTTATAGCAGGATGTTATTGTATGAAGGTATTTTGAGTATGCCTTGTCCGGGACTGATCCCGTTGACCAGATGTTATTGGAAGGTAACTGTTGTGTACAGGCCTATCCCAGAGTTATTGAACGCGAGCTTACCGCCGCTGGTAACCCGCGTTATTGTGTGTCCGAGTTGTTGTACTCGTTGATTATATTCCGACTGTTGAGTCGAGGCTTTTTGGTGGAGAATGATCTCAGTGGAGACACTCCGTGCCCAGGCTATTGTCAATGTTATTCGCCATAAACCTACGATAAACCTATAAACCGACATCTTAATAATAAGACGCATAATTGTTGTAAAACAAGGCTAACTAACGACTCTTTCTATCTAACTTTGTTCTTTGCATTCTGGAACTGTTAACATAGCCGTGCAGTTGAAGATAATTTCCTTTTGGGGAAATGACTAGGACAGTTGACATTTTTGTAGCGACCTGAAGCATGCGCGAACCTAGAGTTTGTAGCTTGTGGAGCTCAGGCCATGCGATGTCAGACGTGGTCTCAACTACGCATTCGTCACCGTAATTATACACATTAGATGACTATGGCTTACAAAGAGTAAACCAAGGTGCAGGCAGGAATTTTTAATAAAACTACTGTGTCTATTTCATTATTTATTTATGATGTCAAGTGTATAAATCCTACATGTTACCTTTTTGTGTGCTGTTAGCACATAGTTATTAAGCATAATCAAATTGTTTGTTTTTCATGGCTGTACACTTAGCTTTTGGATGTAATTGTTTTCTTTTACGGACGTCATCGCCGTAAATTTTGTTAATTGATAGGACTTAGCTAGATGAATTAACGTTAATTGTAAATGTCGAAATGGTAACATCCTAACTTAGATTTGTTTTGCTATTTTGCTACCCTGTTAAATGTAAATTCAGATATTAGCTTAATCTTGTAACTTGAACTAGGGACTTGCGTTGTACCATATTCCTAGCGTTGCTGTTGTTGCCTTATTATTGTGAGTTAGATCTTTCGCGAGGGTTTTCCGTGACTTCTCAGGTAGGGACCCGCTCTTTATTTTCTTTTGTTTATTTATTAGTTTGCGGACTAGCCGATTGTAACCCTCCGAACTAGGCTAGGGGTTTGTGAATTTTATAAATAAATTTTCACGGTGTTTTACATAAGTCTGGATGTTTATTTTCTCAGTCTAGTTTTAAGGTGAACCTTTCCTTAGGCGGTCTATGACCATCGTCACCATATACCACGATCCCTGTGGACTACGGACTCTCGTGCAGCTTTAGCCTTTATGGAAGGTCACCTGATCCTCTCGGTAATTTTCCTTTTGTTTATGTGCTCGACGGGTGAGATGTTAGGGAAGTCATCGCGGTTGTTGGCTATTCCTAACAAACTCCAACCTTGACGGTCTCATAAAATGGCGCCCAACTCATGTGCCGACTTTAACGTGGTGACCCTCAGTACCATGTTATTTTTGAGGATCTTAATGTTGATTAATGGTAAATTGACAGGACTGGGACGAACTTAGAAAGTCGTACTGCAGATCAATTGACCGCATGGCATTCATGTTTGATAGAAGTCCATGGGGTGAGGCTTTAGTGTTAGATAAATGAAGGATAGGATTTTCTTTGATGATGCCTCATCCTAAGTAAATGTAATACTTTGCTTTGCTCACCGTTGTCTTTGTAAATGTAGAAGCACTTAGTTTGCATACTCCAGCTGTACTCGTGATGTTTATATAAATGAAGCAAGCTTCATACCACCAAGTAACTAATCATAGCTGTAAGTTCCAGTAGAAATTGATCCCTCACTTTCTCATATATTTCTTATCTATGGATGAGGAAACTATTCGTCGTGTGTTTGGAGAGATGTTGGCAGGTGTGAATGCCAATCTTCAACAGATTACTGCTGACTTAGGTCAGAATACTCAGGCTGTCAATACTGTAAGTGGTCATGTGGACCAGGTTAGACAGGAAGTCAACAATGTTAGTGGTCATGTAGATCAAGTAAGATTGGATTTAGAGGCTAACACTCAGTCTATAAACAATGTCAGTGGTCATGTGGACCAGGTTAGACAGGAATTCAACAATGTAAGACGGGACTTAGAGATTAACACTCAGTCTATAAACAATGTTAGTGGTCATGTAGATCAAGTAAGGCTAGAAGTTAACAATGTTAGGACTGATTTAACTCAAGTCAGGGCAGACATGGACACATATAGGGTCGAAGCGAGAAATGATCTGACGGCAGGTTTAGCAGCTGTTAGGGTTGATGTCATACGACACCATCAGGAGGCTAACCAGCGCGTAGATTGCTTAACCGACCAGATGAATAGAGCTAGGGAGGATGTGCAAAACCGATTGGAGGAGCACACAGCTCAAATTCAGACAACCTTGAATAAAGTCCAGATAGACATGAGAGCAGATCTGGAACATACTAGGGAAGAATTCGGGACTCGACTAGATCACGTCGAGGGATTCATCGGCAATGTGAAAAAGGACATGGCAACCATGAACATTTGTTTAATCTTGATGAGGGGAGCTGCCAATGCCGTTAATAACAACGTGGAGACTATCGTTGATGGCATGATGGAGGTTAAAGAAGAACTCAACACCAACAGGAGGAACATTTCTGAATTGACGGAAACCGTAGCCAGTCTACGTGAGACAGTTGATGTTCATCGTGAGGAACACAAAATTGACCTCATGTTATTGAGAGGTGACCTCAACGAACACGAGACCACAGTCGAGGCTAAGGTAGCCGAGGTTAGAGACGATGTGGGTAAAATCCAAGAAAATATGTCCAGAGTTGAAGGAGAGATCGATTCCTTACAAAAAAGATTTGAGGAAGTCGCGGTGACCGAGAGGTTAGACCTCAGTTATAACCTTAGGACGGCCATACGCGAGGTAGACACAAACCTCAAGGGAATGGTCGACAGGATCGAGCTGCAATTGAACGACTTAGGCAACAAAGTTGCAGCCAGCACCATCCCATGACTGGAAGTAATAGAAAGACGTCTGGACAGACTCGAGACGATTCCTGGAGAGAGACACGTACAGAATCTCAGGAAACGCCTATATCTCAATCAGGAGGAATGATGCCTACCCATTTCCAACCCAGCGCGCCTATGGAATCGCAACCGCCACAATTCACTGGTTCAGCGCAAGGTCAGACCTTGAACTTTGACGCTCATCCGTTTCAACCAGCATCTAATCGAATTAGTCATGAGACCAACACTCCTACGCAGAGTTACATGCAAAATACGTTCAGACCCGCGCATACACAGGGAAATGTCACCATAATTCGTTCAAGAGAGGAGCAACCAGTTCGCTTCTCAGGAACTGGAAGTGGTGTTACTCCAGTGGAATTCCTAGCCAATGTCGAAAGCTACTTACGTGATACTATGGTAACTCCAGAGAGGGAACTAAGAGTTATAGAGCGACTGCTAGAGGGACAAGCCGGTACCTGGTTCAGTGCATTCAGATACTCATTTACAGGCTACCAGGACTTTAAGGAAGCATTATTAAGAACATATTGGTCGAGCGACATCCAGCAGAGCAACCGAGCTGAGATGTACACTCGAAGGTACAGTTCCAATACACCTACTCGTTATGCGAATTACTTCGCAATACAACTTGCGAAGTTTCGTTGTCTTCAGCCTCCGTTGTCTGAGCAAGATTTGGTGAACACAATTGTTTGGCAGTACCCTGCGGACGTACAACGTGTGTTGATCGCTGCAGGGGCATCCACTTTCCAGCAGTGTGACCAGATACTGCGAAGGTTGGATGCTAATACAGAACAGTTCCCTACACACAATCAGCAGAAGGCTGATAGGCGCGAGGATAGACATATAAATCTGACGACTGTTGATAAATTGAGCCAGACGCCACAACAAACGCAAACCACAGAGGACTCTGGGCGACGTGATAACAACTACAGTTATAACAGGAGAGAATGGAACAACACTCCTTATACTCGAAATCAACAAGATGACCGGCGAAGTCATTGGAACCGGCGATTCGACCGAAGGACGGACGACAACCGACGTCATGAAAACAACCGCCGAAGGAATGAAGGAAGAGATCAACAACACGGAAGTATCCGTAGAGACTATCGATATAGTAGGGGATACGACAGAAATCGAGACCCTAGATACCAGCCAGACAGGGATTGGAAAGGAAGAGCACGGGAGAGCCGTGAGTACCTCCAACAACTGAGAGAATTGCAGATCCAAGAAGAGGGAGAACGGAACCCTACTTCGAGGGAAAATAGAAATTCGGCGCAGGAGACGGAGCAGAACCAGCCCAGTACTTCTCGCCAGGACAGAAAAAAAAAACCGCCGAAAAATCAATAGATTTTTGGTCGGTTGAGCACCGAGTAACTGCCACCATATTACTCTGGGAGCCAATCCAAGAAGACTTGTTGGACGAACGACGAACGACGAACCACAATTATGAATTAACACGTCTACCCAAGATCGTAGCCACCTTGAATGAAGTCAGTGTAGTCATACTCATCGATACTGGGGCGATGGTTAGTGCAATTTCAGCCGATTGCCATGCCAGACTGAAAGCAAACTCTGAGGTGACAGAGCTGCCTATTTCAGCTGTAAGAGTCAGAGGTGTCATACATGACCGCGTTGTAACGTGCAAAATCCAGATTCTGTGTACTCTGAAGTTTTCGAGCCACGTGTACTTGCACGAATTTCTTGTAATGAAGGGCCTGCATCATGATGCCATTTTAGGCGCAGACTTCATTAGAAAATATGATGGAATCATTGACATGGGACGGAATACGGTAGAGTTCAAGCCGAACGAAACCATTCAGATGAGCCTAATTGAAGAAGAACCGGAATTCCTATCCGAAGTCGACGTAGTCGAAGAATTAAATGGCAAGGAAATTGAGGAGACACTAGATGCCGACGAAGAGGCAGAATCGTTATCAGCACCCATACGTGAGGATCTTGAGGCAATATTGAACGAATACAGGGATATATTCGACACCACACCTGGTGAGATATTAGACTACGAGTATGATCTTGTGTTAAGGGTTGATTCCCCATTCCAGAAAAAGATCTATCCGATTGCCGAGAAACATCTCGAAGAAGCTGCTAAGAAGATCCATGAGATGGAAGCAGCAGGCACAATCAAGAAATCACCGACTCCTTTCTTGAATCCCATAACGCCTGTGGTTAAGGTAGATGGAAGCTTGAGACTTTGTCATGATGCCAGAGCCTTGAATGAACGCCTAGCTCCTGAGCATGACAGACCGCCCAAGCTTAGGGACATTCTCAGGAAGTTCAAAGGAAAAAGGACATTTTCATCATTGGACTTGGTTCAGTCTTATTACCATATCAGATTATCTGAGCCTACTCAGAAATATACTGGATTCCTGTTTGATCAGAATACTTATGTCTTCCGAAAACTACCATTTGGATTGAAAAATGCCGGAGCCGCATTAATCAGAGCACTTGATGCCAAGCTGACTCCTGAAGTGAAGCAGAGAGTAATATGTTATGTGGATGACATAATCATAGCTTCAGAAACAGAAGAAGAGCATTTAAAGACATTGCGCCTTGTTTTTGAGAACCTTCGACAGGCGAATTTTAAGGTCAAATTTGACAAGTGTCGATTCTTTCAGAAAGAAGTGAAATTCGTAGGACACATAATCAATGGAGGAGGATATAGACCGAATCCGGCAAAGATTAGAACTGTTGCTGCATTTCCAACGCCAACCCGTGTGAAACACGTGAGACAATTCTTAGGAATTCTCCAATTCTTTGCTGCTCATTGTGAGAAGTATTCCGAGACTGTTGCACCACTGCAAGGATTATTGAAAAAGAACTGCAGATGGAACTGGAATAATGAATGCGAGATAGCTTTCAGGAGAGCTAAACAGATGCTTTTGGACTCAATTCAGTTAGAATATCCAGATTATTCTCGGAACTTTATTCTAGAAACTGATGCATCTGCCATTGGTATAGGAGCCATATTACTGCAGGAGGATGATGAGAAGAAACGTCATTACATCGCTTTATTAAGCCGACGTTTAAGAGCACATGAATCTCACTACTTCACGACCGAGATGGAAGCACTTGCAATTGTCTACGCACTTGAATACTGGCAGAAACTTCTGTTAGGCCAGATGATTATTGTGAGAACCGATCATCATGCGTTAACCTTCATCTTAAGAACAAGACTGGCAAGCGACAGGATCACACGTTGGACGCTGTTTCTCCAACAGTTCGATTTGGAAATAGTTTATCGACCAGGCAGAGAGAATGTGTTGGCCGACATCCTCAGCCGGAATCCTGAAGCTACTGTCAATGCCATAGACATCGAGGGAGAATGCGAGGAACACCTTCGCCGACTTCGTCATCTACCTGAAGGACAGCGACGTGAGGAGGAACTCAGACATATTATCCGTTTCCTAGAACGAAGAATGGATCCACAGGATGATCATTATGCAAGAATTGCTGCTCTTGCAGATTATTATTTGATTTATCATCGTGTCTTATACAAGTTTGTAGACGAGGACCACACTCAACTGCGTGCAGTTATTCCTAGGAGATACCAAGCATTTGTTATTCTTATGGTACATTTATCCATTGGACATGGTGGAACAGACAAATCCATTGCAACCATCAAGGAGTCTTTTACATGGAAAGGGTTAGGAGCCACCGTTAGACAGTGTTTACGCGCTTGCGATGCATGCCAGCGGAACAAGTACACGTCACACTTGCTGAAGGAACAACCTAGACCAATACTACCAACTCAACCTAGAGAGTTATATGCACAGGACCTGTATGGCCCAATACCTAAGGCTCGTCGTGGAAATCGATACATCGTCGTAACTATTGATGTGTTCACGAAATATACGATGCTTCATCCGATTCAAAAAGCTACTGCACATCAGATTATTCAGAGGATTAGACGTCAAGTGATACCGGAGGCAGGAAAGCCACAATTCCTGTTGACTGATCACGGATCACAGTACACCTCAGCAGAATTTGCCAATGCCATGAATGAGCTTGAAATAGGTCATATTTTATCATCTATTCGACATCCAGAGAGCAACCCAGCAGAATGCGTGATGTCTATTATCGCAAAATTCTGTCGATTATATTGTCAAGAAGAACACTGGCGATGGACTGAAGTCCTTGTTATTATGGCAAAATGTATTAATTCAACAGTCCATGAGAGCACTGGTCAAATACCTATGGTCTTGCATTTGAACCAGATGCCGCTGAGAATATGGGATCGTGTGATTGTAAATCCACCTTGTTTACAACCATCACATGCCAGCAGACTTTTAGCTGCGAGAGAGACTATGGACAGACAAGCTGCCAAGCACTTGAGAAGAACTAGACGCCAGAGGTTTAGTGAACCACTAGTAGAAGGAGACCTTATCCTTATAAGGAGACCTGGAATTTCTAGTCCTATAGACCGCATATATGGAAAATTTCTGTCCTTGTATTATGGCCCTAGTCGTATCCGACAGCCTTTGAACAATGGAAGTTATGTAATAGAAGACATTAGGACAGGAGAGCGCATTGGAACCCTTAACGCAGCCAATCTAAAATAATATCACTCTTGAATGAATTTCAAAGCAAATAAAAATGTTATCCCAACATTTTATTTGAAACGACGGAGAGGCAGATGAACCCGCTGAGCTATGGTTCATGTGATATTTTTTTATGACAGAGCATTTATGATGGGATGTTGTACTTTTGAACACACCCAGGAAGCCACGTGGAGCTGAGAGATCACGCGATACTTTTTGAAGTAGCGGTGAATCGCACTTTTGACTTTGGTGAAAACTGCTAATTATTTATCTGAGGTCTTATTAATTAATTGTTATCTTTCCACAAGACTCAGAATATTCCAATTCGTCATGCTGCATTATTAAAACATTTTGGAGAATGTTTATTTTATTTTAGGTAAGGTAATACCCTTGCAGATAAAACATGGGCTACTTTGGCCCTGAGGTCCTTCTTTGGCCCAAAATAAAAACAAAATAAAACGTAATCTATACACTCATTTGACATAGTTTTTGAATTAGTTCTGTAAGATTAGGCAAGGTAACAGCACTGTTCAGGCAGGCTAATAGTTCAAGTGGTTCCACCACTGTCCACTAGGAAGCAGCATCTCAAGTTGTTTGACTAATGGTTGCACGTGTTATTTTAACCTCTCAAACTTTCACATGAAGAAAACATTCTACTTTTTGTACAAGTTTGGTAAGTACTTTTTTTAGAACAGTTTTAATGCCTTAATTCAGAATTTAGTTACAACTCTCTTAAACGCATCGATTCTTTTTCTATGAATTTTTTTTCAAGTCAGTTCCGTTAACCTCAAAATTACGACCTACTTTGGCCACATTTTTTTTGGGCCAAAGTAGGTCGTACTTTTGTAAGCATTTAAAATTTGACTATAATTAACTGTAAATATCTTATTAAGCTAACAATGGATGTTTTTGTGTTCCATGCTTTTGATTTCAGCTTGTTCAAGATGCCGTACAATTACAAACGTCAGCCTGGCAGCCGAAAATATGCTGATTACAGCCATGACCATCTTCAAACTTGTTTGGAGGCTGTTAGATCTGGTGAAATGACGCAACGGCAGGCCGCCGATCATTTCAAAGTACCCCGCAGCACTATTAAAAACAAATTAAATTTATTTTAAAGTTCACCTGGCCACCCGAAGGTTTTTTCGCAGGAAGAAGAACTAGCATTCGCCAGTCATATTGACAAAATGTGCGAGTATGGTTTTCCTCTTGATGAATTAGATTTGAGATACATCGTGAAATCCTATCTTACTAGACAAGGAAAGACTACACAGTGTTTTTGTAACAATCTTCCTGGCCGAGACTGGGTAAAATCTTTTTTAAAGAGACATCCTCAGTTGACAGTCAAGCTTTCATCAAACATTAAGAGAAATCGCGCTCAGATTGATGAAAAAATAATCTCCGACTACATTGACAATCTAAACGAGGCAGTTAAGGATGTCCCGCCGGATAACATATACAATTATGATGAAACTTGTATGTCTGATGATCCAGGCAGGAAAAGGGTTACTTGTCGAAGAGGGTGCAAGTACCCAGAACGTATAATGAACTCTACTAAATCAAATGTTAGTGTTATGTTCTGTAGCAATGCCAATGGCAGCTCATTGCCTCCTTATGTTATATATAAAGGAGAGCATTTATGGACCACATGGACGGAAAATGGCCCAGAAAGAGCGCGATACAATAGGACTAAGCAGGGATGGATCGACGGAGCTACTTTTGAGGAATGGTTTTCGACACATCTGCTCCCTATCCTAAAAAAGAAAGAAGGCAAAAAGGTTGTCATAGGAGATAATCTCTGCTCACATGTGAGTTTAAATGTTCTGAGACTTTGTGAAGAAAACAACATCGAATTCATTTGCCTTCCTCCCAACTCTTCTCACCTAACACAGCCACTTGATTTAGCTTATTTTAGGCCTCGGAAAATCAAATGGAGACAAGTCCTAACTGAGTGGAAACAATCCGAGAGTGGTAAGGCTGTAGCCACATTGCCAAAAGACATTTTTCCAAGATTGCTAAAAAAGCTTTGGATATCTTAGAGCCCAATGTTAGAGATAACATGAAGGCTGGCATTCATCCAATAAATAAGGAGGAAGTTTTGAAGCGCTTACCATCCATTAATGTTTCAGTTAACTTGGAGATAGTAGGAGAAACGTTCATGAAACATCTCGAAGAAAAAAGACAAGAAGTTGTCAAGCCTCGAGCAACAAAAAGACAAAAGTTGGATGTTCCTGCTGGTAAGAGTATCACATCAGCCGATGTTCTTCAGCATCAAGAAAGGAAGCAAAATCAAAAAGGCCAGAAAAAGGAAGAAATGGAAACAAAAAAGAAACTGAAAAAAATCCAGATAGAAGAAGAAAGACAGCAGAAAAAAATTGATAAAAACAAAAAATTGGACAAAAGAATCTATGAAGAAAAAAAGGAGTAAAAGAACGGCAAACTGGTCATCAACATATGATAGTGATGACGACGACTTCAGTCTTGTCTTCAGGCCACAGTGACATGGTTCTTACAAGATGTGAAGATGAAGATTTCGATGGACCAGAAGAGGAACCAGTCGTTCCTAGAATTGACGAGTCTAATCCCAGTACAAGCAAGCACTCAGACGTCACAAGTCAAGATGGAAATGTGAAAACAAACTTGCAAATAGGAAGCTTTGTTATCGTTCGCTGGAATGGACTACGTTTTCCAGGGTTGGTGCTCAATGTGACAGACGGGGGAGCCATAGTGGATTGTATGGCACGCACTTCGATGTTTTGGAAGTGGCCTGCAGAAAAGGACATGCTCTTTTATCAATGGGACGACATTGAAAAACTCATTCAAGCACCAAAACTTCTTAAAAGAGGTCTTTTTATCGTTAATGATTTTTAACATCTCTTAAGCACATGTTTGAACATTTCCCTTTCAAGAGAACTTTGACATTTCAAAATCTTGTTTTTTTACATTTTGTAATTTTATAAGTGTTTTTCTTAACATAAAATATTATTTTTTCAATTCGGGAATTAGTGTTTTTCCATACCCAAGTCCTTCTTTGTTCCTAACCTTTGTTACCATGCTCTTTAATATGTAAAAGTGACTTGGGCCAAAGTTACCCTAACCTACGGGTAACATTGGCCCAAAATTAAAAAATGGAAATAAAATAGAAAAAAATGGAAAAAACAGGAATTCCTTAGTAAACTAAAATATAAGATAGCATATGTGTAAATGAAGGTTTCCATAACATTAAGGTAATAAAAATGTAGTATTTATAAGCAAACTGATTTGAAAATGCTGAAAAGTGGGCCAAAGTAGCCCATGTTTACGGTACGCAAAAAGGAACGTAAGTAGTCGCTCAACGATTTCGTTTTGACGACCTACTTTCTAGAGACACCCAGTGCCTTGCACTGCGTCTGGAGAATCCGCCTTGTGTAGGCGTGGAATTACATTTGTCCTACGAGACGTAGATGAATATCTGCTGTTGAGCGTTAAAAGTGATTATAAGGTGCCATCGAGCCCGCTAATACTATTATTCACTGTTGTTGAAGCCCAGTGAACTAAAGAAGAAGTTTGGGAAATAATTATTGGCAAGTATAGTGTATTGCACAACATTGCTGTAACACCACATTTTACCCACGCGTATGTGGAGGGCAGATGCCTAGTGGAAATATACAGGTAATAGTGTTACAATTATCCTGAATAAGTGTGATTACAATTGTATGAGATATTTAAATTGCCAAAGTGAAAGTTTCATTTTGAAAACGACGTATAATTCACGGATGCTGCGTGATACAAAAGTAGCGTCACTAGCACGTGCAGAATTGTAAAACAGTGTTAGCTCACATGCTAATCCACATCTGCAAAATTAAGGCTGTGTCGTATTATACAATTGAAGCTTAAAACATCCACGACGAACATTATAATTTTGAAAGTGAGAGGATGAATTATTATGCAACTTATTTCACTACCCACGTGATTGGACTTTTCTTCACCATGGTTGAAGCAGTCACCATGGACTAATACCATCCCGGTATGAGGGTGATGTTTCTACGGGAACCAGCATGATGGTGGAACTTCCAGGACGACGAACGGGAAGGAAGGAGCCAAAAATGCCATTTCCAGGCATATCCACGAAGATGTCGACAGGGATAAATCGAACCCTTGTCTTTGGAGGATTCCAGATGGGAATCCTGATGAGGAGGATACCGATCCAGAGAGCCAGAGAGGATTTTGTACAACCCTTGTTGTGGAATAGAGAGCTGAGTGAGAGCTCCTCCATTTCGTGAGTTTTTGTCACACCCCTTCCTTGTTCTAGTTTCTGGTGGTATAGTTGATTTAATGTAGTTTGTGAACCAACCGCACTCAGTGTCAGCCATTTTTCTAGGTAGGGATGTAACTAGATTAGTTAGATGTCATTTATTTCAGTTTAGAGTGAGACACCCTTGGGTCAGACATTTTGGTCAGCCCTGGTGCAGCCTGATGAACGTCGTAGAACGTCAATGCCTACCTTTTGCTGAACCTGACTGTAGTCATTTTGAGGCTATTTTGTTCAACCCTACTTGGGGTAATTTTCAAGTCTTTGCTGACTTTAGTTATGGCATTCAGATGCCATGGTTATTAATTAACTGCATTCTTCGCAGCCATCCTTTGTTACACCCCTGACTGCCGTTAGAACGGTCGTATCATTTAGGTAGTCGACTGTAACTACCAGTTTTGTAAATGCATAATATTTCATTTTGGATAAGCTCAGAAGCTATTCTTGGTCAAGTTTGAACCTAACAACTAGAAGGAATGTTTCGTTGCCTAGCATCGAACTCAGTTCCCAACGTATCATTAAGTAGATCCTTGTAGTGAATCTGCGCCACAATTATCATTTTGCTTGTGTCATGTGAGACACGTTTTTATTTGATGTACTATCAACTACTGAATTGTATTTTTTAAAGCAAAGAGCTTCAGTTATTGTAAGATTACTTTCATTTAGACGTCTTTGGTAGAAAGACGGAATTGTATTGTTATATTCAGATTTATAGCGTGTGTTTTATACACGGACTTTTTAGAGGTCCGTAACCTATGGTAAAGTTTTTTAAGAACTGGCCAGGGGTACAGGTTTATGTTGATTAAATCGCCGGCCTTGAATAAACTGGTTATCTAACCCAGTGACCTGAAAGCACGCCTGCTTCATTGTGAGACAAAACTACTATTGACAAAGACAGAGTACGATTTGTATTCGCATCTCCTTTCATTGCTATTTTGCTTATGGAAATCAGTTTCCACTCTTGTATTTGATCACATGTTTTATAGATCGCTTTTTGTTAGTTAAACGCTCTGCTGCTTGTACAGTCTTTTGACAGGTACAGTTATGTCAGGTTTTCTATAGTATGGTGAAGGCTACCCTGTTATAGCAGGATGTTATTGTATGAAGGTATTTTGAGTATGCCTTGTCCGGGACTGATCTCGTTGACCAGATGTTATTGGAAGGTAACTGTTGTGTACAGGCCTATCCCAGAGTTATTGAACGCGAGCTTAGCGCCGCTGGTAACCCGCGTTATTGTGTGTCCGAGTTGTTGTACTCGTTGATTATATTCCGACTGTTGAGTCGAGGCTTTTTGGTGGAGAATGATCTCAGTGGAGACACTCCGTGCCCAGGCTATTGTCAATGTTATTCGCCATAAACCTACGATAAACCTATAAACCGACATCTTAATAATAAGACGCATAATTGTTGTAAAACAAGGCTAACTAACGACTCTTTCTATCTAACTTTGTTCTTTGCATTCTGGAACTGTTGACATAGCCGTGCAGTTGAAGATAATTTCCTTGTGGGGAAATGACTAGGACAGTTGACATTTTTGCAGCGACCTGAAGCATGCGCGAACCTAGAGTTCGTAGCTTGTGGAGCTCAGGCCATGCGATGTCAGACGTGGTCTCAACTACGCATTCGTCACCGTAATTATACACATTAGATGACTATGGCTTACAAAGAGTGAACCAAGGTGCAGGCAGGAATTTTTAATAAAACTACTGTGTCTCATTATTTATTTATGATGTCAAGTGTATACATCCTTCATTTTACCTTTTTGTGTGCTGTTAGCACATAGTTATTAAGCATAATTAAATTGTTTGTTTATCATGGCTGTACACTTAGCTTTTGGATGTAATTGTTTTCTTTTACGGACGTCATCGCCGTAAATTTTGTTAATTGATAGGACTTAGCTAGATGAATTAACGTTAAATGTAAATGTCGAAATGGTACCATCCTAACTTAGATTTGTTTTGCTATTTTGCTACCCTGTTAAATGTAAATTCAGATATTAGCTTAATCTTGTAACTTGAACTAGGGACTTGCGTTGTACCATATTCCTAGCGTTGCTGTTGTTGCCTTATTATTGTGAGTTTGATCTTTCGCGAGGGTTTTCCGTGACTTCTCAGGTAGGGACCTGCTCTTTATTTTCTTTTGTTTATTTATTAGTTTGCGGACTAGCCGATTGTAACCCTCCGAACTAGGCTAGGGGTTTGTGAATTTTATAAATAAATTTTCACGGTGTTTTACATAAGTCTGGATGTTTATTTTCTCAGTCTAGTTTTAAGGTGAACCTTTCCTTAGGCGGTCTATGACCATCGTCACCATGTACCACGATCCCTGTGGACTACGGACTCTCGTGCCGCTTTAGCCTTTATGGAAGGTCACCTGATCCTCTCGGTAATTTTCCTTTTGTTTATGTGCTCGACGGGTGAGATGTTAGGGAAGTCATCGCGGTTGTTGGCTATTCCTAACAAACTCCAACCTTGACGGTCTCATAAAATGGCGCCCAACTCATGTGCCGACTTTAACGTGGTAACCCTCAGTACCATGTTATTTTTGAGGATCTTAATGTTGATTAATGGTAAATTGACAGGACTGGGACGAACTTAGAAAGTCGTACTGCAGATCAATTGACCGCATGGCATTCATGTTTGATAGAAGTCCATGGGGTGAGGCTTTAGTTTTAGATAAATGAAGGATAGGATTTTCTTTGATGATGCCTCATCCTAAGTAAATGTAATACTTTGCTTTGCTCACCGTTGTCTTTGTAAATGTAGAAGCACTTAGTTTGCATACTCCAGCTGTACTCGTGATGTTTATATAAATGAAGCAAGCTTTATACCACCAAGTAACTAATCATAGCTGTAAGTTCCAGTAGAAATTGATCCCTCACTTTCTCATATATTTCTTATCTATGGATGAGGAAACTATTCGTCGTGTGTTTGGAGAGATGTTGGCAGGTGTGAATGCCAATCTTCAACAGATTATTGCTGACTTAGGTCAGAATACTCAGGCTGTCAATACTGTAAGAGGTCATGTGGACCAGGTTAGACAGGAAGTCAACAATGTTAGTGGTCATGTAGATCAAGTAAGATTGGATTTAGAGGCTAACACTCAGTCTATAAACAATGTCAGTGGTCATGTGGACCAGGTTAGACAGGAATTCAACAATGTAAGACGGGACTTAGAGATTAACACTCAGTCTATAAACAATGTTAGTGGTCATGTAGATCAAGTAAGGCTAGAAGTTAACAATGTTAGGACTGATTTAACTCAAGTCAGGGCAGACATGGCCACATATAGTGTCGAAGCCAGAAATGATCTGACGGCAGGTTTAGCAGCTGTTAGGGTTGATGTCATACGACACCATCAGGAGGCTAACCAGCGCGTAGATTGCTTAACCGACCAGATGAATAGAGCTAGGGAGGATGAGCAAAACCGATTGGAGGAGCACACAGCTCAAATTCAGACAACCTTGAATAAAGTCCAGATAGACATGAGAGCAGATCTGGAACATACTAGGGAAGAATTCGGGACTCGACTAGATCACGTCGAGGGATTCATCGGCAATGTGAAAAAGGACATGGCAACCATGAACATTGGTTTAATCTTGATGAGGGAAGCTGCCAATGCCGTTAATAACAACGTGAAGACTATCGTTGATGGCATGATGGAGGTTAAAGAAGAACTCAACACCAACAGGAGGAACATTTCTGAATTGACGGAAACCGTAGCCAGTCTACGTGAGACAGTTGATGTTCATCGTGAGGAACACAAAATTGACCTCATGTTATTGAGAGGTGACCTCAACGAACACGAGACCACAGTCGAGGCTAAGGTAGCCGAGGTTAGAGACGATGTGTGTAAAATCCAAGAAAATATGTCCAGAGTTGAAGGAGAGATCGATTCCTTACAAAAAAGATTTGAGGAAGTTGCGGTGACCGAGAGGTTAGACCTCAGTTATAACCTTAGGACGGCCATACGCGAGGTAGACACAAACCTCAAGGGAATGGTCGACAGGATCGAGCCGCAATTGAACGACTTAGGCAACAAAGTTGCAGCCAGAACCATCCCAGGACTGGAAGTAATAGAAAAACGTCTGGACAGACTCGAGACGATTCCTAAAGAGAGACACGTACAGAATCTCAGGAAACGCCTATATCTCAATCAGGAGGAATGATGCCTACCCATTTCCAACCCAGCGCGCCTATGGAATCGCAACCGCCACAATTCAATGGTTCAGCACAAGGTCAGACCTTGAACTTTGACGCTCATCCGTTTCAACCAGCATCTAATCGAATTAGTCATGAGACTAACACTCCTACGCAGAGTTACATGCAAAATGCGTTCAGACCCGCGCATACGCAGGGAAATGACATCATAATTCGTTCAAGAGAGGAGCAACCAGTTCGCCTCTCAGGAACTGGAAGTGGTGTTACTCCAGTGGAATTCCTAGCCAATGTCGAAAGCTACTTACGTGATACTATGGTAACTCCAGAGAGGGAACTAAGAGTTATAGAGCGACTGCTAGAGGGACAAGCCGGTACCTGGTTCAGAGCATTCAGATACTCATTCATAGGCTACCAGGACTTTAAGGAAGCATTATTAAGAACATATTGGTCGAGCGACATCCAGCAGAGCAACCGAGCTGAGATGTACACTCGAAGGTACAGTTCCAATACACCTACTCGTTATGCGAATTACTTCGCAATACAGCTTGCGAAGCTTCGTTGTCTTCAGCCTCCGTTGTCTGAGCAAGATTTGGTGAACACAATTGTTTGGCAGTACCCTGCGGACGTACAACGTGTGTTGATCGCTGCAGGGGCATCCACTTTCCAGCAGTGTGACCAGATACTGCGAAGGTTGGATGCTAATACAGAACAGTTCCCCACACAGTCAGCAGAAGGGTGATAGGCGCGAGGATAGACATATAAATCTGACGACTGTTGATAAAGTGAGCCAGACGCCACAACAAACGCAAACCACAGAGGACTCTGGGCGACGTGATAACAACTACAGTTATAACAGGAGAGAATGGAACAACACTCCTTATACTCGAAATCAACAAGATGACCGGCGAAGTCATTGGAACCGGCGATTCGACCGAAGGACGGACGACAACCGACGTCATGAAAACAACCGCCGAGGGAATGAAGGAAGAAATCAACAACACGGAAGTATCCGTAGAGACTATCGATATAGTGGGGGTTACGACAGAAATCGAGACCCTAGATACCAGCCAGACAGGGATTGGAAAGGAAGAGCACGGGAGAGCCGTGAGTACCTCCAACAACTGAGAGAATTGCAGATCCAAGAAGAGGGAGAACGGAACCCTACTTCGAGGGAAAATAGAAATTCGGCGCAGGAGACGGAGCAGAACCAGCCCAGTACTTCTCGCCAGGACAGAAAAAAAACGCCGAAAAATCAATAGATTTTTGTTCGGTTGAGCACCGAGTAACTGCCACCATATTACTTTGGGAGCCAATCCAAGAAGACTTGTTGGACGAACGATGAACGACGAACCACAATTATGAATTAACACGTCTACCCAAGATCGTAGCCACCTTGAATGAAGTCAGTGTAGTCATACTCATCGATACTGGGGCGATGGTTAGTGCAATTTCCGCCGATTGCCATGCCAGACTGAAAGCAAACTCTGAGGTGACAGAGCTGCCTATTTCAGATGTAAGAGTCAGAGGTGTCATAACTGACCGCGTTGTAACGTGCAAAATCCAGATTCTGTGTACTCTGAAGTTTTCGAGCCACGTGTACTTGCACGAATTTCTTGTAATGAAGGGCCTGCATCATGATGCCATTTTAGGCGCAGACTTCATTAGAAAATATGATGGAATCATTGACATGGGACGGAATACGGTAGAGTTCTAGCCGAACGAACCCATTCAGATGAGCCTAATTGAAGAAGAACCGGAATTCCTATCCGAAGTCGACGTAGTCGAAGAATTAAACGGCAAGGAAATTGAGGAGACACTAGATGCCGACGAAGAGGCAGAATCGTTATCAGCACCCATACGTGAGTATCTTGAGGCAATATTGAACGAATACAGGGATACATTCGACACCACATCTGGTGAGATATTAGACTACGAGTATGATCTTGTGTTACTGGATGATTCCCCATTCCAGAAAAGATCTATCCGATTGCCGAGAAACATCTCGAAGAAGCTGCTAAGAAGATCCATGAGATGGAAGCAGCAGGCACAATCAAGAAATCACCGACTCCTTTCTTGAATCCCATAACGCCTGTGGTTAAGGTAGATGGAAGCTTGAGACTTTGTCTTGATGCCAGAGCCTTGAATGAACGCCTAGCTCCTGAGCATGACAGACCGCCGAAGTTTAGGGACATTCTCAGGAAGTTCAAAGGAAAAAGGATATTTTCATCATTGGACTTGGTTCAGTCTTATTACCATATCAGATTATCTGAGCATGCTCAGAAATATACTGGATTCCTGTTTGATCAGACTACTTATGTCTTCCGAAAACTACCATTTGGATTGAAAAATGCCGGAGCCGCATTAATCAGAGCACTTGATGCCAAGCTGACTCCTGAAGTGAAGCAGAGAGTAATATGTTATGTGGATGACATAATCATAGCTTCTGAAACAGAAGAAGAGCATTTAATGACATTGCGCCTTGTTTTTGAGAACCTTCGACAGGCGAATTTTAAGGTCAAATTTGACAAGTGTCGATTCTTTCAGAAAGAAGTGAAATTCGTAGGACACATAATCAATGGAGAAGGATATAGACCGAATCCGGCAAAGATTAGAACTGTTGCTGCATTTCCAACGCCAACCCGTGTGAAACACGTGAGACAATTCTTAGGAATTCTCCAATTCTTTGCTGCTCATTGTGAGAAGTATTCTGAGACTGTTGCACCACTGCAAGGATTATTGAAAAAGAACTGCAGATGGAACTGGAATAATGAATGCGAGATAGCTTTCAGGAGAGCTAAACAGATGCTTTTGGACTCAATTCAGTTAGAATATCCAGATTATTCTCGGAACTTTATTCTAGAAACTGATGCATCTGCCATTGGTATAGGAGCCATATTACTGCAGGAGAATGATGAGAAGAAACGTCATTACATCGCTTTATTAAGCCGACGTTTAAGAGCACATGAATCTCACTACTTCACGACCGAGATAGAAGCACTTGCAATTGTCTACGCACTTGAATACTGGCAGAAACTTCTGTTAGGCCAGAGGATTATTGTGAGAACCGACCATCATGCGTTAATCTTCATCTTAAGAACAAGACTGGCAAGCGACAGGATCAGACGTTGGACGCTCTTTCTCCAACAGTTCGATTTGGAAATAGTTTATCGACCAGGCAGAGAGAATGTGTTGGCCGACATCCTCAGCCGGAATCCTGAAGCTACTGTTAATGCCATAGACATCGAGGGAGAATGCGAGGAACACCTTCGCCGACTTCGTCATCTACCTGAAGGACAGCGACGTGAGGAGGAACTCAGACATATTATCCGTTTCCTAGAACGAAGAATGGATCCACAGGATGTTCATTATGCAAGAATTGCTGCTCTTGCAGATGATTATTTGATTTATCATCGTGTCTTATACAAGTTTGTAGACGAGGACCACACTCAACTGCGTGCAGTTATTCCTAGGAGATACCAAGAATTTGTTATTCTTATGGTACATTTATCCATTGGACATGGTGGAACAGACAAAACCATTGCAACCATCAAGGAGTCTTTTACATGGAAAGGGTTAGGAGCCACCGTTAGACAGTGTTTACGCGCTTGCGACGCATGCCAGCGGAACAAGTACACGTCACACTTGCTGAAGGAACAACCTAGACCAATACTACCAACTCAACCTAGAGAGTTATATGCACAGGACCTGTATGGCCCAATACCTAAGGCTCGTCGTGGAAATCGATACATCGTCGTAACTATTGATGTGTTCACGAAATATACGATGCTTCATCCGATTCAAAAAGCTACTGCACATCAGATTATTCAGAGGATTAGACGTCAAGTGATACCGGAGGCAGGAAAGCCACAATTCCTGTTGACTGATCACGGATCACAGTACACCTCAGCAGAATTTGCCAATGCCATGAATGAGCTTGAAATAGGTCATATTTTATCATCTATTCGACATCCAGAGAGCAACCCAGCAGAATGCGTGATGTCTATTATCGCAAAATTCTGTCGATTATATTGTCAAGAAGAACACTGGCGATGGACTGAAGTCCTTGTTATTATGGCAAAATGTATTAATTCAACAGTCCATGAGAGCACTGGTCAAATACCTATGGTCTTGCATTTGAACCAGATGCCGCTGAGAATATGGGATCGTGTGATTGTAAATCCACCTTGCTTACAACCATCACATGCCAGCAGACTTTTAGCTGCGAGAGAGACTATGGACAGACAAGCTGCCAAGCGCTTGAGAAGAACTAGACGCCAGAGGTTTAGAGAACCACTAGTAGAAGGAGACCTTATCCTTATAAGGAGACCTGGAATTTCTAGTCCTATAGACCGCATATATGGAAAATTTCTGTCCTTGTATTATGACCCTAGTCGTATCCGACAGCCTTTGAACAATGGAAGTTATGTAATAGAAGACATTAGGACAGGAGAGCGCATTGGAACCCTTAACGCAGCCAATCTAAAATAATATCACTCTTGAATGAATTTCAAAGCAAATGAAAATGTTATCCCAACATTTTATTTGAAACGACGGAGAGGCAGATGAACCCGCTGAGCTATGGTTCATGTGATATTTTTTTATGACAGAGCATTTATGATGGGATGTTGTACTTTTGAACACACCCAGGAAGCCACGTGGAGCTGAGAGATCACGCGATACTTTTTGAAGTAGCGGTGAATCGCACTTTTGACTTTGGTGAAAACTGAGGTCTTATTAATTAATTGTTATCTTTCCACAAGACTCAGAATATTCCAATTCGTCATGCTGCATTATTAAAACATTTTGGAGAATGTTTATTTTATTTTAGGTAAGGTAATACCCTTGCAGATACGCAAAAAGGAACGTAAGTAGTCGCTCAACGATTTCGTTTTGACGACCTACTTTCTAGAGACACCCAGTGCCTTGCACTGCGTCTGGAGAATCCGCCTTGTGTAGGCGTGGAATTACATTTGTCCTACGAGACGTAGAAGAATATCCGCTGTTGAGCGTTAAAAGTGATTATAAGGTGCCATCGAGCCCGCTAATACTATTATTCACTGTTGTTGAAGCCCAGTGAACTTAAGAAGAAGTTTGGGAAATAATTATTGGCAAGTATAGTGTATTGCACAACATTGCTGTAACACCACATTTTACCCACGCGTATGTGGAGGGCAGATGCCTAGTGGAAATATACAGGTAATAGTGTTACAATTATCCTGAATAAGTGTGATTACAATTGTATGAGATATTTAAAATGCCAAAGTGAAAGTTTCATTTTGAAAACGACGTATAATTCACGGATGCTGCGTGATACAAAAGTAGCGTCACTAGCACGTGCAGAATTGTAAAACAGTGTTAGCTCACATGCTAATCCACATCTGCAAAATTAAGGCTGTGTCGAATTATACAATTGAAGCTTATAACATCCACGACGAACATTATAATTTTGAAAGTGAGAGGATGAATTATTACGCAACTTATTTCACTACCCACGTGATTGGACTTTTCTTCACCATGGTTGAAGCAGTCACCATGGGCTAATACCATCCCGGTATGAGGGTGATGTTTCTACGGGAACCAGCATGATGGTGGAACTTCCAGGACGACGAACGGGAAGGAAGGAGCCAAAAATGCCATATCCAGGCATATCCACGAAGATGTCGACAGGGACAAATCGAACCCTGGTCTTTGGAGGAGTCCAGATGGGAATCCTGATGAGGAGGATACCGATCCAGAGAGCCAGAGAGGATTTTGTACAACCCTTGTTGTGGAATAGAGAGCTGAGTGAGAGCTCCTCCATTTCGTGAGTTTTTGTCACACCCTTTCCTTGTTCTAGTTTCTGGTGGTATAGTAGATTTAATGTAGTTTGTGAACCAACCGCACTCAGTGTCAGCCATTTTTCTAGGTAGGGATGTAACTAGATTAGTTAGATGTCATTTATTTCAGTTTAGAGTGAGACACCCTTGGGTCAGACATTTTGGTCAGCCCTTGTGCAGCTTGATGAACGTCGTAGAACGTCAATGCCTACCTTTTGATGAACCTGACTGTAGTCATTTTGAGGCTATTTTGTTCAACCCTACTTGGGGTAATTTTCAAGTCTTTGCTGACTATAGTTATGGCAATCAGATGCCATGGTTATTAATTAACTGCATTCTTCGCAGCCATCCTTTGTTACACCCCTGACTGTCGTTAGAACGGTCGTATCATTTAGGTAGTCGATTGTAACTACCAGTTTTGTAAATGCATAATATTTCATTTTGGATAAGCTCAGAAGCTATTCTTGGTCAAGTTTGAACCTAACAACTAGAAGGAATGTTTCGTTGCCTAGCATCGAACTCAGTTCCCAACGTATCATTAAGCAGATCCTTGTAGTGAATCTGCGCCACAATTATCATTTTTGCTTGTGTCATGTGAGACACGTTTTTATTTGATGTACTATCAACTACTGAATTGTATTTTTTAAAGCAAAGAGCTTCAGTTATTGTAAGATTACTTTCATTTAGACGTCTTTGGTAGAAAGACGGAATTGTATTGTTATATTCAGATTTAAAGCGTGTGTTTTATACACGGACTCTTTAGAGGTCCGTAACCTATGGTAAAGTTTTTTATGAACTGGCCAGGTGTACAGGTTTATATTGATTAAATCGCCGGCCTTGAATAAACTGGTTATCTAACCCAGTGACCTGAAAGCACGCCTGCTTCATTGTGAGACAAAACTACTATTGACAAAGACAGAGTACGATTTGTATTCGCATCTCCTTTCATTGCTATTTTGCTTATGGAAATCAGTTTCCACTCTTGTATTTGATCACATGTTTTATAGATCGCTTTTTGTTAGTTAAACGCTCTGCTGCTTGTACTGTCTTTTGACAGGTACAGTTATGTCAGGTTTTCTGTAGTATGGTGAAGGCTACCCTGTTATAGCAGGATGTTATTGTATGAAGGTATTTTGAGTATGCCTTGTCCGGGACTGATCCCGTTGACCAGATGTTATTGGAAGGTAACTGTTGTGTACAGGCCTATCCCAGAGTTATTGAACGCGAGCTTAGCGCCACTGGTAACCCGTGTTATTGTGTGTCCGAGTTGTTGTACTCGTTGATTATATTCCGACTGTTGAGTCAAGGCTTTTTGGTGGAGAATGATCTCAGTGGAGACACTCCGTGCCCAGGCTATTGTCAGTGTTATTCGCCATAAACCTACGATAAACCTATAAACCGACATCTTAATAATTAGACGCATAATTGTTGTAAAACAAGGCTAACTAACGACTCTTTCTATCTAACTTTGTTCTTTGCATTCTGGAACTGTTGACATAGCCGTGCAGTTGAAGATAATTTCCTTGTGGGGAAATGACTAGGACAGTTGACATTTTTGTAGTGACCTGAAGCATGCGCGAACCTAGAGTTCGTAGCTTGTGGAGCTCAGGCCATGCGATGTCAGACGTGGTCTCAACTACGCATTCGTCACCGTAATTATACACATTAGATGACTATGGCTTACAAAGAGTGAACCAAGGAGCAGGCAGGAATTTTTAATAATACTACTGTGTCTATTTCATTATTTATTTATGATGTCAAGTGTATAAATCCTACATGTTACCTTTTTGTGTGCTGTTAGCACATAGTTATTAAGCATAATTAAATTGTTTGTTTTTCATGGCTGTACACTTAGCTTTTGGATGTAATTGTTTTCTTTTACGGACGTCATCGCCGTAAATTTTGTTAATTGATAGGACTTAGCTAGATGAATTAACGTTAATTGTAAATGTCGAAATGGTAACATCCTAACTTAGATTTGTTTTGCTATTTTGCTACCCTGTTAAATGTAAATTCAGATATTAGCTTAATCTTGTAACTTGAACTAGGGACTTGCGTTGTACCATATTCCTAGCGTTGCTGTTGTTGCCTTATTATTGTGAGTTAGATCTTTCGCGAGGGTTTTCCGTAACTTCTCAGGTAGGGACCTGCTCTTTATTTTCTTTTGTTTATTTATTAGTTTGCGGACTAGCCGATTGTAACCCTCCGAACTAGGCTAGGGGTTTGTGAATTTTATAAATAAATTTTCACGGTGTTTTACATAAGTCTGGATGTTTATTTTCTCAGTCTGGTTTTAAGGTGAACCTTTCCTTAGGCGGTCTATGACCATCGTCACCATGTACCACGATCCCTGTGGACTACGGACTCTCGTGCCGCTTTAGCCTTTATGGAAGGTCACCTGATCCTCTCGGTAATTTTCCTTTTGTTTATGTGCTCGACGGGTGAGATGTTAGGGAAGTCATCGCGGTTGTTGGCTATTCCTAACAAACTCCAACCTTGACGGTCTCATAAAATGGCGCCCAACTCATGTGCCGACGTTAACGTGGTGACCCTCAGTACCATGTTATTTTTGAGGATCTTAATGTTGATTAATGGTAAATTGACAGGACTGGGACGAACTTAGAAAGTCGTACTTCAGATCAATTGACCGCATGGCATTCATGTTTGATAGAAGTCCATGGGGTGAGGCTTTAGTGTTAGATAAATGAAGGATAGGATTTTCTTTGATGATGACTCATCCTAAGTAAATGTAATACTTTGCTTTGCTCACCGTTGTCTTTGTAAATGTTGAAGCACTTAGTTTGCATACTCCAGCTGTACTCGTGATATATATATAAATGAAGCAAGCTTTATACCACCAAGTAACTAATCATAGCTGTAAGTTCCAGTAGAAATTGATCCCTCACTTTCTCATATATTTCTTATCTATGGATGAGGAAACTATTCGTCGTGTGTTTGGAGAGATGTTGGCAGGTGTGAATGCCAATCTTCAACAGATTACTGCTGACTTAGGTCAGAATACTCAGGCTGTCAATACTGTAAGTGGTCATGTGGACCAGGTTAGACAGGAAGTCAACAATGTTAGTGGTCATGTAGATCAAGTAAGATTGGATTTAGAGGCTAACACTCAGTCTATAAACAATGTCAGTGGTCATGTGGACCAGGTTAGACAGGAATTCAACAATGTAAGACGGGACTTAGAGATTAACACTCAGTCTATAAACAATGTTAGTGGTCATGTAGATCAAGTAAGGCTAGAAGTTAACAATGTTAGGACTGATTTAACTCAAGTCAGGGCAGACATGGACACATATAGGGTCGAAGCGAGAAATGATCTGACGGCAGGTTTAGCAGCTGTTAGGGTTGATGTCATACGACACCATCAGGAGGCTAACCAGCGCGTAGATTGCTTAACCGACCAGATGAATAGAGCTAGGGAGGATGTGCAAAACCGATTGGAGGAGCACACAGCTCAAATTTAGACAACCTTGAATAAAGTCCAGATAGACATGAGAGCAGATCTGGAACATACTAGGGAAGAATTCGGGACTCGACTAGATCACGCCGAGGGATTCATCGGCAATGTGAAAAAGGACATGGCAACCATGAACATTGGTTTAATCTTGATGAGGGGAGCTGCCAATGCCGTTAATAACAACGTGAAGACTATCGTTGATGGCATGCTGGAGGTTAAAGAAGAACTCAACACCAACAGGAGGAACATTTCTGAATTGACGGAAACCGTAGCCAGTCTACGTGAGACAGTTGATGTTCATCGTGAGGAACACAAAATTGACCTCATGTTATTGAGAGGTGACCTCAACGAACACGAGACCACAGTCGAGGCTAAGGTAGCCGAGGTTAGAGACGATGTGGGTAAAATCCAAGAAAATATGTCCAGAGTTGAAGGAGAGATCGATTCCTTACAAAAAAGATTTGAGGAAGTCGCGGTGACCGAGAGGTTAGACCTCAGTTATAACCTTAGGACGGCCATACGCGAGGTAGACACAAACCTCAAGGGAAAGGTTGACAGGATCGAGCTGCAATTGAACGACTTAGGCAACAAAGTTGCAGCCAGAACCATCCCAGACTGGAAGTAATAGAAAGATGTCTGGACAGACTCGAGACGATTCCTAGAGAGAGACACGTACAGAATCTCAGGAAACGCCTATATCTCAATCAGGAGGAATGATGCCTACCCATTTCCAACCCAGCGCGCCTATGGAATCGCAACCGCCACAATTCACTGGTTCAGCGCAAGGTCAGACCTTGAACTTTGACGCTCATCCGTTTCAACCAGCATCTAATCGAATTAGTCATGAGACAAACACTCCTACGCAGAGTTACATGCAAAATACGGTCAGACCCGCGCATACGCAGGGAAATGACATCATAATTCGTTCAAGAGAGGAGCAACTAGCTCGCTTCTCAGGAACTGGAAGTGGTGTTACTCCAGTGGAATTCCTAGCCAATGTCGAAAGCTACTTACGTGATACTATGGTAACTCCAGAGAGGGAACTATGAGTTATAGAGCGACTGCTAGAGGGATAAGCCGGTACCTGGTTCAGGGCATTCAGATACTCATTTACAGGCTACCAAGACTTTAAGGAAGCATTATTAAGAACATATTGGTCGAGCGACATCCAGCAGAGCATCCGAGCTGAGATGTACACTCGAAGGTACAGTTCCAATACACCTACTCGTTATGAGAATTACTTCGCAATACAGCTTGCGAAGCTTCGTTGTCTTCAGCCTCCGTTGTCTGAGCAAGATTTGGTGAACACAATTGTTTGGCAGTACCCTGCGGACGTACAACGTGTGTTGATCGCTGCAGGGGCATCCACTTTCCAGCAGTGTGACCAGATACTGCGAAGGTTGGATGCTAATACAGAACAGTTCCCCACACAGTCAGCAGAAGGCTGATAGGCGCGAGGATAGACATATAAATCTGACGACTGTTGATAAAGTGAGCCAGACGCCACAACAAACGCAAACCACAGAGGACTCTGGGCGACGTGATAACAACTACAGTTATAACAGGAGAGAATGGAACAACACTCCTTATACTCGAAATCAACAAGATGACCGGCGAAGTCATTGGAACCGGCGATTCGACCGAAGGACGGACGACAACCGACGTCATGAAAACAACCGCCGAGGGAATGAAGGAAGAAATCAACAACACGGAAGTATCCGTAGAGACTATCGATATAGTGGGGGTTACGACAGAAATCGAGACCCTAGATACCAGCCAGACAGGGATTGGAAAGGAAGAGCACGGGAGAGCCGTGAGTACCTCCAACAACTGAGAGAATTGCAGATCCAAGAAGAGGGAGAACGGAACCCTACTTTGAGGGAAAATAGAAATTCGGCGCAGGAGACGGAGCAGAACCAGCCCAGTACTTCTCGCCAGGACAGAAAAAAAACGCCGAAAAATCAATAGATTTTTGTTCGGTTGAGCACCGAGTAACTGCCACCATATTACTCTGGGAGCCAATCCAAGAAGACTTGTTGGACGAACGACGAACGACGAACCACAATTATGAATTAACACGTCTACCCAAGATCGTAGCCACCTTGAATGAAGTCAGTGTAGTCATACTCATCGATACTGGGGCGATGGTTAGTGCAATTTCCGCCGATTGCCATGCCAGACTGAAAGCAAACTCTGAGGTGACAGAGCTGCCTATTTCAGCTTTAAGAGTCAGAGGTGTCATAACTGACCGCGTTGTAACGTGCAAAATCCAGATTCTGTGTACTCTGAAGTTTTCGAGCCACGTGTACTTGCACGAATTTCTTGTAATGAAGGGCCTGCATCATGATGCCATTTTAGGCGCAGACTTCATTAGAAAATATGATGGAATCATTGACATGGGACGGAATACGGTAGAGTTCTAGCCGAACGAACCCATTCAGATGAGCCTAATTGAAGAAGAACCGGAATTCCTATCCGAAGTCGACGTAGTCGAAGAATTAAATGGCAAGGAAATTGAGGAGACACTAGATGCCGACGAAGAGGCAGAATCGTTATCAGCACCCATACGTGAGGATCTTGAGGCAATATTGAACGAATACAGGGATATATTCGACACCACACCTGGTGAGATATTAGACTACGAGTTTGATCTTGTGTTACTGGATGATTCCCCATTCCAGAAAAGATCTATCCGATTATCGAGAAACATCTCGAAGAAGCTGCTAAGAAGATCCATGAGATGGAAGCAGCAGGCACAATCAAGAAATCACCGACTCCTTTCTTGAATCCCATTTTTTTTTTTTTATTTTTTTTTTAGCGTATGGCTTTTAGTGCCGGGAGTGTCCGAGGACATGTTCGGCTCGCCAGTTTTGTAGCTGCTTCGAGACGGACACCCAATGGGTGAGCTACAAGTACCGTTGGGGAGGGAAGGAGGGAAGTTGGAATGTAAGGACGAGGAGTTGGAAGGTAGCGGCTGTGGCCTATAGTTAGGGACCAACCCCGGCATTTGCCTGGAAGGAAGATGGGAAACCACAGAAGACCATCTTCAAGGTTGCCGGCGGGGGGATTCGAACCTCCTCGCCTCCCGGATGTGAGCGACTGCCATCAGTCATGCCGTAACCACCACGGCTAACTCACCCGGTTTGAATCCCATAACGCCTGTGGTTAAGGTAGATGGAAGCTTGAGACTTTGTCTTGATGCCAGAGCCTTGAATGAACGCCTAGCTCCTGAGCATGACAGACCGCCCAAGTTTAGGGACATTCTCAGGAAGTTCAAAGGAAAAAGGACATTTTCATCATTGGACTTGGTTCAGTCTTATTACCATATCAGATTATCTGAGCGTACTCAGAAATATACTGGATTCCTGTTTGATCAGACTACTTATGTCTTCCGAAAACTACCATTTGGATTGAAAAATGCCGGAGCCGCATTAATCAGAGCACTTGATGCCAAGCTGACTCCTGAAGTGAAGCAGAGAGTAATATGTTATGTGGATGACATAATCATAGCTTCAGAAACAGAAGAAGAGCATTTAAAGACATTGCGCCTTGTTTTTGAGAACCTTCGACAGGCGAATTTTAAGGTCAAATTTGACAAGTGTCGATTCTTTCAGAAAGAAGTGAAATTCGTAGGACACATAATCAATGGAGAAGGATATAGACCGAATCCGGCAAAGATTAGAACTGTTGCTGCATTTCCAACGCCAACCCGTGTGAAACACGTGAGACAATTCTTAGGAATTCTCCAATTCTTTGCTGCTCATTGTGAGAAGTATTCCGAGACTGTTGCACCACTGCAAGGATTATTGAAAAAGAACTGCAGATGGAACTGGAATGATGAATGCGAGATAGCTTTCAGGAGCGCTAAACAGATGCTTGTGGACTCAATTCAGTTAGAATATCCAGATTATTCTCGGAACTTTATTCTAGAAACTGATGCATCTGCCATTGGTATAGGAGCCATATTACTGCAGGAGGATGATGAGAAGAAACGTCATTACATCGCTTTATTAAGCCGACGTTTAAGAGCACATGAATCTCACTACTTCACGACCGAGATAGAAGCACTTGCAATTGTCTACGCACTTGAATACTGGCAGAAACTTCTGTTAGGCCAGAGGATTATTGTGAGAACCGACCATCATGCGTTAATCTTCATCTTAAGAACAAGACTGGCAAGCGACAGGATCAGACGTTGGACGCTCTTTCTCCAACAGTTCGATTTGGAAATAGTTTATCGACCAGGCAGAGAGAATGTGTTGGCCGACATCCTCAGCCGGAATCCTGAAGCTACTGTTAATGCCATAGACATCGAGGGAGAATGCGAGGAACACCTTCGCCGACTTCGTCATCTACCTGAAGGACAGCGACGTGAGGAGGAACGCAGACATATTATCCGTTTCCTAGAACGAAGAATGGATCCACAGGATGATCATTATGCAAGAATTGCTGCTCTTGCAGATGATTATTTGATTTATCATCGTGTCTTATACAAGTTTGTAGACGAGGACCACACTCAACTGCGTGCAGTTATTCCTAGGAGATACCAAGAATTTGTTATTCTTATGGTACATTTATCCATTGGACATGGTGGAACAGACAAAACCATTGCAACCATCAAGGAGTCATTTACATGGAAAGGGTTAGGAGCCACCGTTAGACAGTGTTTACGTGCTTGCGACGCATGCCAGCGGAACAAGTACACGTCACACTTGCTGAAGGAACAACCTAGACCAATACTACCAACTCAACCTAAAGAGTTATATGCACAGGACCTGTATGGCCCAATACCTAAGGCTCGTCGTGGAAATCGATACATCGTCGTAACTATTGATGTGTTCACGAAATATACGATGCTTCATCCGATTCAAAAAGCTACTGCACATCAGATTATTCAGAGGATTAGACGTCAAGTGATACCGGAGGCAGGAAAGCCACAATTCCTGTTGACTGATCACGGATCACAGTACACCTCAGCAGAATTTGCCAATGCCATGAATGAGCTTGAAATAGGTCATATTTTATCATCTATTCGACATCCAGAGAGCAACCCAGCAGAATGCGTGATGTTTATTATCGCAAAATTCTGTCGATTATATTGTCAAGAAGAACACTGGCGATGGACTGAAGTCCTTGTTATTATGGCAAAATGTATTAATTCAACAGTCCATGAGAGCACTGGTCAAATACCTATGGTCTTGCATTTGAACCAGATGCCGCTGAGAATATGGGATCGTGTGATTGTAAATCCACCTTGTTTACAACCATCACATGCCAGCAGACTTTTAGCTGCGAGAGAGACTATGGACAGACAAGCTGCCAAGCGCTTGAGAAGAACTAGACGCCAGAGGTTTAGAGAACAACTAGTAGAAGGAGACCTTATCCTTATAAGGAGACCTGGAATTTCTAGTCCTATAGACCGCATATATGGAAAATTTCTGTCCTTGTATTATGGCCCTAGTCGTATCCGACAGCCTTTGAACAATGGAAGTTATGTAATAGAAGACATTAGGACAGGAGAGCGCATTGGAACCTTTAACGCAGCCAATCTAAAATAATATCACACTTGAATGAATTTCAAAGCAAATAAAAATGTTATCCCAACATTTTATTTGAAACGACGGAGAGGCAGATGAACCCGCTGAGCTATGGTTCATGTGATATTTTTTTTATGACAGAGCATTTATGATGGGATGTTGTACTTTTGAACACACCCAGGAAGCCACGTGAAGCTGAGAGATCACGCGATACTTTTTGAAGTAGCGGTGAATCGCACTTTTGACTTTGGTGAAAACTGCTAATTATTTATCTGAGGTCTTATTAATTAATTGTTATCTTTCCACAAGACTCAGAATATTCCAATTCGTAATGCTGCATTATTAAAACATTTTGGAGAATGTTTATTTTTATTTTAGGTAAGGTAATACCCTTGCAGATACGCAAAAAGGAACGTAAGTAGTCGCTCAACGATTTCGTTTTGACGACCTACTTTCTAGAGACACCCAGTGCCTTGCACTGCGTCTGGAGAATCCGCCTTGTGTAGGCGTGGAATTACATTTGTCCTACGAGACGTAGAAGAATATCCGCTGTTGAGCGTTAAAAGTGATTATAAGGTGCCATCGAGCCCGCTAATACTATTATTCACTGTTCTTGAAACCCAGTGAACTAAAGAAGAAGTTTGGGAAATAATTATTGGCAAGTATAGTGTATTGCACAACATTGCTGTAACACCACATTTTACCCACGCGTATGTGGAGGGCAGATGCCTAGTGGAAATATACAGGTAATAGTGTTACAATTATCCTGAATAAGTGTGATTACAATTGTATGAGATATTTAAATTGCCAAAGTGAAAGTTTCATTTTGAAAACGACGTATAATTCACGGATGCTGCGTGATACAAAAGTAGCTTCATTAGCACGAGCAGAATTGTAAAACAGTGTTAGCTCACATGCTAATCCACATCTGCAAAATTAAGGCTGTGTCGTATTATACAATTGAAGCTTATAACATCCACGACGAACATTATAATTTTGAAAGTGAGAGGATGAATTATTATGCAACTTATTTCACTACCCACGTGATTGGACTTTTCTTCACCATGGTTGAAGCAGTCACCATGGGCTAATACCATCCCGGTATGAGGGTGATGTTTCTACGGGAACCAGCATGATGGTGGAACTTCCAGGACGGCGAACGGGAAGGAAGGAGCCAAAAATGCCATTTCCAGGCATATCCACGAAGATGTCGACAGGGACAAATCGAACCCTGGTCTTTGGAGGAGTCCAGATGGGAATCCTGATGAGGAGGATACCGATCCAGAGAGCCAGAGAGGATTTTGTACAACCCTTGTTGTGGAATAGAGAGCTGAGTGAGAGCTCCTCCATTTCGTGAGTTTTTGTCACACCCCTTCCTTGTTCTAGTTTCTGGTGGTATAGTTGATTTAATGTAGTTTGTGAACCAACCGCACTCAGTGTCAGCCATTTTTCTAGGTAGGGATGTAACTAGATTAGTTAGATGTCATTTATTTCAGTTTAGAGTGAGACACCCTTGGGTCAGACATTTTGGTCAGCCCTGGTGCAGCCTGATGAACGTCGCAGAACGTCAATGCCTACCTTTTGCTGAACCTGACTGTAGTGATTTTGAGGCTATTTTGTTCAACCCTACTTGGGGTAATTTTCAAGTCTTTGCTGACTATAGTTATGGCAATCAGATGCCATGGTTATTAATTAACTGCATTCTTCGCAGCCATCCTTTGTTACACCCCTGACTGTCGTTAGAACGGTCGTATCATTTAGGTAGTCGACTGTAACTACCAGTTTTGTAAATGCATAATATTTCATTTTGGATTAGCTCAGAAGCTATTCTTGGTCAAGTTTGAACCTAACAACTAGAAGGAATGTTTCGTTGCCTAGCATCGAACTCAGTTCCCAACGTATCATTAAGCAGATCCTTGTAGTGAATCTGCGCCACAATTATCATTTTTGCTTGTGTCATGTGAGACACGTTTTTATTTGATGTACTATCAACTACTGAATTGTATTTTTTAAAGCAAAGAGCTTCAGTTATTGTAAGATTACTTTCATTTAGACGTCTTTGGTAGAAAGACGGAATTGTATTGTTATATTCAGATTTATAGCGTGTGTTTTATACACGGACTCTTTAGAGGTCCGTAACCTATGGTAAAGTTTTTTATGAACTGGCCAGGTGTACAGGTTTATATTGATTAAATCGCCGGCCTTGAATAAACTGGTTATCTAACCCAGTGACCTGAAAGCACGCCTGCTTCATTGTGTGACAAAACTACTATTGACAAAGACAGAGTACGATTTGTATTCGCATCTCCTTTCATTGCTATTTTGCTTATGGAAATCAGTTTCCACTCTTGTATTTGATCACATGTTTTATAGATCGCTTTTTGTTAGTTAAACGCTCTGCTGCTTGTACTGTCTTTTGACAGGTACAGTTATGTCAGGTTTTCTATAGTATGGTGAAGGCTACCCTGTTATAGCAGGATGTTATTGTATGAAGGTATTTTGAGTATGCCTTGTCCGGGACTGATCCCGTTGACCAGATGTTATTGGAAGGTAACTGTTGTGTACAGGCCTATCCCAGAGTTATTGAACGCGAGCTTAGCGCCGCTGGTAACCCGTGTTATTGTGTGTCCGAGTTGTTGTACTCGTTGATTATATTCCGACTGTTGAGTCGAGGCTTTTTGGTGGAGAATGATCTCAGTGGAGACACTCCGTGCCCAGGCTATTGTCAATGTTATTCGCCATAAACCTACGATAAACCTATAAACCGACATCTTAATAATAAGACGCATAATTGTTGTAAAACAAGGCTAACTAACGACTCTTTCTATCTAACTTTGTTCTTTACATTCTGGAACTGTTGACATAGCCGTGCAGTTGAAGATAATTTCCTTGTGGGGAAATGACTAGGACAGTTGACATTTTTGTAGCGACCTGAAGCATGCGCGAACCTAGAGTTCGTAGCTTGTGGAGCTCAGGCCATGCGATGTCAGACGTGGTCTCAACTACGCATTCGTCACCGTAATTATACACATTAAATGACTATGGCTTACAAAGAGTAAACCAAGGTGCAGGCAGGAATTTTTAATAAAACTACTGTGTCTATTTCATTATTTATTTATGATGTCAAGTGTATAAATCCTACATTTTACCTTTTTGTGTGCTGTTAGCACATAGTTATAAAGCATAATTAAATTGTTTGTTTTTCATGGCTGTACACTTAGCTTTTGGATGTAATTGTTTTCTTTTACGGACGTCATCGCCGTAAATTTTGTTAATTGATAGGACTTAGCTAGATGAATTAACGTTAAATGTAAATGTCGAAATGGTACCATCCTAACTTAGATTTGTTTTGCTATTTTGCTACCCTGTTAAATGTAAATTCAGATATTAGCTTAATCTTGTAACTTGAACTAGGGACATGTGTTGTACCATATTCCTAGCGTTGCTGTTGTTGCCTTATTATTGTGAGTTAGATCTTTCGCGAGGGTTTTCCGTGACTTCTCAGGTAGGGACCTGCTCTTTATTTTCTTTTGTTTGTTTATTAGTTTGCGGACTAGCCGATTGTAACCCTCCGAACTAATCTAGGGGTTTGTGAATTTTATAAATAAATTTTCACGGTGTTTTACATAAGTCTGGATGTTTATTTTCTCAGTCTAGTTTTAAGGTGAACCTTTCCTTAGGCGGTCTATGACCATCGTCACCATGTACCACGATCCCTGTGGACTACGGACTCTCGTGCCACTTTAGCCTTTATGGAAGGTCACCTGATCCTCTCGGTAATTTTCCTTTTGTTTATGTGCTCGACGGGTGAGATGTTAGGGAAGTCATCGTGGTTGTTGGCTATTCCTAACAAACTCCAACCTTGACGGTCTCAATATATTTATATATATAGACTACATACAAAAATTATATATAAACTTTCGAACTGACGGTGGTTTTGGGGGGTCTGGGGGATGTGAAACGCGAAGATATATCGAAATTTTCCGGAAGTCGAAACATGGGACCCATTGCAATAGTTAGCTTTCTAATGAAATCTACCTAAAATGCATGCCATTAATACATACACTTGGATGACCAATTACTATCGTCAAGCTACAATCATCAGATTCATTACATTTAGGCTGTTAAATATATGTCTATAAGTATGGGTTATGGTATTTACAATACTGTATATACATGGATTTAGTTGCAGTAGAAATTAAATTAGCACAACTAGCCAGGATATGTGACTTTTTGCTAAGATACTGATAGTGGTGATTGACCTTCAAATTTGCTTGCTTAGTGTGAATAATATTAAGGCCATTTTCGTTTCACCAATTTCCACAAAATATACTGTAGAATGAGGAAGAAATGGTTACGTGCTATTAGAAGGAAAACGTTCGGTGAAAAAAGTCAGAACAAAAATATTAAAGTGTGTTCCTATCATTTCCAACCCGATGACTTCACGAAAACTGTGCTGGATAAGAGTGATTTACAAAGGGAAATAATTCCGATGTTGTACCTATAAACTGATAAGACATTTCGATAACAACCACTGAATTTATGCGTTTGTATTTGAAGATAATTAATAACTTTATTAAACACAAATTGTGCACTTTTACAAACAAATATTCACATTGTGCAATAATTAATAATTGAGCATGGTCGCTGTGTGCATTTTTGAACATGGTAGGCTACCGTTCACAATACTGATCACACAGCTGACAAACACAATCAGCAGAAGGCTCGTGATAGGACTTGAACTTGCAAACTTTATGGTGATAGCCATGCACGGCCATGGAGTTGACAAAGTGACGAAGGTTCTGGTTCGCATCTGACCATGTCCTGTTCATAATGGCTTCAGTCAAGTAGAACTGAGGCCAGATGTTCTTTCGTTTATTTTCTCTTTCTTCCAACAATTTCTTCCAGCCATCCGTAGAAGGGAGAGCAAACTTGAAGCTCAAATCTTCTATGAGGAAAGGTTCCCCAGCGAAGAGAAGAGAGCGAGATTAAAACCGGGCGCTGTTCCATCGCTTTTTCCGTGGATCACGAACACAACAAAAATAAGGAAGAGTCAAACACAAGAAAATTGCCGGATTACCACGATAAGCCTACAATAACGGAATCTGCAAAAATTATCTCCATTGAAGTACGGGAAGAAATCGTCAATATACACGAAGAAGTGAATGTAACATTTATGACTCCCATTTTCAAAGACATCAATACTTGGACAAATACTTCAAGAATAAATGTCGCATCATAACAGTCACAAACGTATTATTGTTGGTTTCTTGAAATCAGAATTAATCGTCAACATCCATCTGCCCGACAGAGAATGTGGTAGCGACTGACTTGTACATTCTTGAGACATTGTCAGATGAATGGAAACAGTTCGTGGCCCTATAGCAGGGATTCTCAAACATTTTAACAAGATGTTCAGTAAAGAACATATAGCCTACTTTCTCCTAAATGCATGGGTATTGTTATAACTCTTTGTCCTTTTCAAGGAGTATGATTGAATGTTGGTTGTAGTAGCTTGTTGAAATACAACGTGCTATAGGGATATTAAACATGAATATGAGGTGCCCTTTGCTAGTGCTACCTCTGTACGAAATTTCGTTCAATTCGGTTTCACCGTGTTTGAATTGACAGGGGGAATCGATTTGCACACATACTTGGCCACCATCTGCAAACTATTGGGCTGATGTTCTTGCAGTTTGGTCTGAATATGTTTCCCACATAAAGATATGGTGTTGCAAAATTTGGTAGAGACTAGATTATTAGGTTGGTCGTAATTACATTTTAGCTTTTAACATTTGGGTGGCCGCGATTACGTTTCCGTCAAGATAGCGGTGATATAAAACATGACACTGATGTGCCCTTTGCTAGTGCTACCTCTGTACCAAATTTCGTTCCATTCGGTTTCACCGTGTTCGAATTGATAAGGGGAATCGATTTTCACACAAAGATGGCCGCCATCCGCAAAATATTAGGCTGATGATCTATTAGTTTTGGTCAAAGGATGCTCCCTCCATAAAGGTATGTTGTTGCAAAGTTTGGTAGAGATCGGATGGTTATGTTAGTCGTAATTTGATTTAAGCTTTGAACATTTGTGTGGCCGCCATTACGTTTCCATCAAGATGGCGGCGATATAAAACATGGCAATGAGGTGCCCTTTGCTAGTGCTACCTCTGTACCAAATTTCGTTCATTCGGTTCCACCGTGTTCGAATTAATTGGGGGAATCAATTTTGACACAAAGATGGCCGCCATCCGCAAACTATTAGGCTAATGGCCTATTAGATTGGTCAAAGGATGCTCCCTCCATAAAGGTATGTTGTTGCAAAGTTTGGTAGAGATCGGATGGTTATGTTAGTCGTAATTTGATTTAAGCTTTAAACATTTGTGTGGCCGCCATTACGTTTCTGTCAAGATGGCGGCGATATAAATCATGACACTGAGATGCCCTTTCCTAGTGCTATCTCTGTACCAAATTTCGTTCCATTCGGTTTCACCGTGTTTGAATTAATAGGGGGAATCTATTTTGACACAAAGATGGCCGCCATCCGCAAACTATTAGGCGAATTACCTATTAGATTGGTCAAAGGATGCTACCTCCATTAAGGTATGTAGTTGCAAAATTTGGTAGAGATCGGATGATTAGGTTAATCGTAAATTGATTTAAGCTTTGAACATTCGTGTGGCCGCCATTACGTTTCAGTCAAGATGGCGGAGAAACAAAACATGACACTGAGTTGCCCTTTGCTAGTGCTATCTCTGTACCAAATTTCGTTCCATTCGGTTCCACCGTGTTCGAATTAATAGGGGGAATTTATTTTCACACAAAGATGGCCGCCATCCGCAAACTATTAGGCTTATGATCCAGTCATTTGGTCAAAGGATGCTTCCTCTATAAGGGTATGTTGTTGCAAAATTTGGTAGAGATCGGATGATTAGGTTAATCGTAATTTGATTTAAGCTTTGAACATTTGTATGGCCGCTATTACGTTTCCGTCAACATGGCGGCGATATAAAACATGACACTGAGGTGCCTCTTGTTAGTACTACCTCTGTACCAAATTTTGTTCCATTCGGTTGCACCTTGTTCGAGTTAATAGGGGTAACCGGTTTTCACACAAAGATGGCCGCCATCCGCAAACTATAAGTCTGATGACCTATTAGTTTGGTCAAAGGATGCTCCCCCCATAAAGGTATGTTGTTGCAAAATTTGGTAGAGATCGGATGATTAGGTTAGTCGTAATTTGGTTTAAGCTTTGAACATTTGTGTGGCCGCCATTACGTTTCCGTCAAGATGGCGGCGATATAAAACATGACACTGAGGTGTCCTTTGCTAGTGCTACCTTTGTACCAAATTTCGTTCAATTCGCATTCACCGTGTTCGAATTGATAGGGGGGGACAGACATTCAGAGTACACACACTCACACACACACAGACACACACACACACACACACACACACACAGACTCACACACACACATACACACACACACACAGACTCACACACACACATACACACACACAGACAGACACACTTTTTTCGCCCTGTGTTGATCTCATAAGTCTACTTTCATTTTTTGCAAAAATCGAAAGTAGGCTAAAAATTGTACTCCTAAGTCGTTTCCAAGGGGTACGGGAACGATTCTTATTGAGAAATTGACAAAATGACATAAAAGCCAAACGTTGCGATGAATTTCCGAGGTATACAATACCGGTATCAACTTTCTTTGATTATGTTTACCAAAACATGACAGTTTCATGTAAGCTATCAACCTAAAAAAGAATGAATCGAAGACTGTAAGCTGGGGGAGCAAGTGAATATTTAAATCTCTATTTATAATTTAAGTCTTATGGAGATATATTTATCAATATAGGAGAAAGCATGCTGACTCCTATTCATTACTTGAATAATAAAGCGTGTTCGAATTTTGTTATTACCGCTGTATAGGCCTAATTCTTCCTTCCTCTCGCTAGTTTTAGTGCCTCTGGTCCGTAGCTCATTTTGCGGCTGTTTAAAGATTAAACGTTGAAAATCGTCCATAAGATATTAGGGGATATACCTATAGAATTAATTAATATAGTCTTGAAATAAAATTAGAGAAGATATCATTTACATTAGCGTACGACTCGGTCGAGAAACATAAGACGATCGCCATGCGCTTACCCGGTGATCACTTTTCGTGATACTTTCAATGTTTAGCTTGGCCCATTTGTCGGTCAATTTTTTTTCTTGTTACCGAGATCCCCGAATGGTAATTATCTCTTTGTAAATGTATTAATTGCTTAAACTATATGCATAAATTAGAATTTATCACCTAATTCATAGATATTATATTTACTCACCTAGTGTTTAAGGCTTCCGCAACACATCACTACGACTACACTGAGCCTGTCTGCTGCTTACCTGTTGTCGCCACGAGCTCGTGACGTCATTTCCTTGGCCAACCAATAGCAGCGGTGTTTTTGGTCAGCTGCCTTCCTCGGCGGGTTTTCGCGTCTATAAAACCTCGAGTCATCTTCTGGGTGACGTGCCACTCTTCATCCATTCTTCGGCCACGACTCTACGGGCCACTCTGGTGCCACTCTTCATCCATTCTTCGGCCACGACTTTATGGGTCACTCTGGGACGCTATTCTTCGGGCTTACTCTACGGCCAACATTCTCCTGTCAACATGTGACAATCTGCTTTTGGTCACCACTCTGAGACCAATAATCTTCAAATATTCTCGCCAAGACTTTTCAAGTACCGCAGTGAGAATCATCATCCACGACCAATAATAATAATCTTCATGGTGCACTATCTCGCAGTGAGGAAAGGCACAAGGAAGGAATGTCAACAGTAGTTGCTACGCGCCGTGGTCAGCCAGGACCAACCAAGTTTGTAAACATACTCCAATCTCTCCAGTGCACAACAACAGCAGTGATACCTCTCAAATGTGTGGAGTGGGTTGCCTACTGGGACTGACAAATGGTTCTACGTGACTGTGTTTACATACATTTCTTCGCTTGAGGGATGATTCACTACGGACATACCCTCCACTAAAGTGTCGCCAAAGAAAAGATAAGTTTTTTAGCACTCATTTATAGAACATTTTTATCGCCTCTTTTATTTTAAGAAGACCAAGTTGATCCTTGCCATGAACTTTTTAATAAGCTCAAGTATTTTCTTCAGTGGTTATTAATTGATGTTTTGTTTACTTAAAAAGTATATTAATAAATTGCATATTTGTTACCTATTATGTTCAATTGTGAAATCCTTCAGCCCCTTACATTTACGCATAATTCAGTCTTATTGCTTCACCCTAATGATATTGAACCCAAGCTAATGCTTGTTGCTGTTCTCCCTCTATGAGTTGGAGTTTTCTGGGGCAAACTCCACCACCCGGTACTACACGAGCGCTATCTGGCGAGAACTTTCTCCGCCTACATCCTTATTTGAATTCACAATTTCTTCAGAAATACTCACCTGATATGAACAAATTTGAAGGAAGGAAGGATAATAATAATAATTAATGTTATTGGTTTTTCGTCCATTTTAACTGCTGTGGCTTTTAGATACTTCGAGGTGCCGGTATCTTGCCCTAAGGGGATCTTGAACGTGTTAGGAAATTTAGTGACACGGCTCCTCGCATTTGCGCACTCTCAAATGCCAACTGAATGCGTCTGGATTCGATCCTGCAACCTTGGGAACAGCAAAGCGATAACGTTATTGCTGAGCCATGCAGCCAGTCAGGAAGGAAGGGAAGAAGGAAGGAAGGATGGCAGGAAAGAAGGATGGAAAATAAGGAAGGAAAGAAGGCAGGAAAGAAAGAAGGAAGGAAAGTAGGAAGGAAAGGAGGAAGGAAAGGAGGAAGGAAAGGAGGAAGGAAAGAAGGAAGGACAGAAAGAAAGAAGGAAAGTAGGAATGAAAGAAAGTAGGAAGGAAAGTAGGAAGGAAAGAAAGAAGGAAGGAAAGTAGGAAGGAAGGAAGGAAGGAAGGAAAGTAGGAAGGAAATTAACAAGGAAGGAAAGAAGGAAGGAAAGAAAGAAGGAAGGAAAGTAGGAAAGAAAGTAGGAAGGAAAGAAAGTAGGAAGGAAAGAAGAAAGGAAGGAAAGAAGGAAGGAAAGTAGGAAGGAAAGAAAGAAAGAAGGAAGTAAGGAAGGAAGGAAAGAAGGAAGGAAAGCAAGAAAGAAAGAAAGAAAGAAGGAAGGAACGAAGGAAGGAAAGAAGGAAGGAAGGATTGGATGAAGGAAGGAAGAAAGGAAAGAAAGAAGGAAGGAAAGAAGGAAAGTAGGAAAGAAAGAAGAAAGGAAGGAAAGAAGGAAGGAAAGTAGGAAGGAAAGAAAGAAGGAAGGAAGTAAGTAAAGAAGGAAGGAAGGAACGAAGGAAGGAAAGAAGGAAGGAAGACAGGAAGGACAGAAGGAAGGAAAGGAGGAAGGAAGGAAGGACAGATGGAAGGAAGGAAAGTAGGTAGGAAGGAAAGAAAGTAGGAAGGAAAGAAAGTAGGAATGAAGTAAAGAAGGAAGGAAGGAAAGAAGGAAGGAAAGTAGGAAGGAAGGAAAGTAGGAAACAAAGAAGGAAGGAAAGTAGGAAACAAAGAAGGAAGGAAGGAAAGTAGGAGGGAAAGAAAGAAGGAGGGAAAGAAGGAAGGAGAGAAAGAAGGAAGGAAGGAAAGAAAAATAGAAGGAAGGAAAGAAGAAAGGAAGGAAAGAAAGAAGGAAGGAAAGAAAGAAGGAAGGAAAGTGGGAAGGAAAGTAGGAAGGAAGGAAGGAAAGAAGGAAGGAAGGAACGAAGGAAGGAAAGGAAGGAAAGAAGGAAGGAAGAAAGGGAGGAAAGAAGGAAGGAAGGAAGACAGGAAAGAAGGAAGGCAGGAAAGAAGGAAGGATTTATGTATGTACTGTTTATTGTCAGAAAGATATAATCCACGTGTAACAATATAAGGAAGGATGGGAGGAAGAAAGGAAGCTTGCAGTTTTACGTGACCGTTAATCTAGCGATCATAAGCCACAGCACCTCCCTTGATTTTACATGGAATCCAAACCACAGAACGTAGTGTTACGTGCCACCCCCTAGTGGCACTTCCGTTAACTGGATTACTGTGGGTGAAAGCACAAACACAATTGTTCCTTTAAAGAAATATAATTAGCTTTAATGCGGGCCTGAAAGATAAACCACACAAATAGCAAATACAAACCATTAGTACCTCACTCCAGTTTCCTCTCGCAGGGAACACTTGCCTTCCCCTTTGTCAATAAGCCACAGAAGTTAATCCCTCCTAATGAGTCCGGTAGGCTCGACAGAACTACCTGCGACACTACAGTTATTTACGATAGCCGGTCACTCACCCCTACACTCTGCCTCGCTGTCCGCTGGCTAGGGAAACAGCCCCCAGCGCTTTCGCAATTCACCACACTAACCTCTGCTGCACTGGAAAACACACTCGCTCAAGACACAGTTCCTCTGTAGGCTTCACACTCCCTCACTGTCAAGAGAATCAGCTACACTAGGGTTTCGCAAGTCACGTCACCAACAACTGTCGCTCACGTAAAAGCTCACACTAGCTCGAAAAAACATTCTCTACCCCGCTTGCCAGGTCGCTCTTATATAGCAGGCTGATGACTCAATAAATTCCTCTAGACCCGTCCAGGATTCACGGCTTCTCGAGGTTTCCATCACTGGCTGGATCACGAATATTCTGGACCATCCCTTTGTCCTAGTAGCCCTATTGCGTAAGGCGCACGTAATACACTGAGGCAGAGCACAGCCCGGGCAGCTGTGACTCAACCGGCGGGGTGACTAAACAACTCACGGCCGTAACAGTAGTATTTCACTTCGAAAATCGCACATGCATTGAAAGGGAATCAAAACCGTTCCACCGTACTGAGATACAAGCAGCTTGACCATTGCACCATCACGCCCCGAATTAATTAGGCTAAACCTGTGTATAGCTACGAATAGAAGCAACAATAGTCAACCTATCGGCCGGGTGACGTCCACTAGTATCTTATGAGGATAAGGAATTGAGTCTAGGTCAGGTTGGGAATCGGAACAAAGTGACCCTGACTATGAGAAAGGTCTCAGTAACGTGGCAATTCACCTTCGAAAATCTCACAAGCATTAATCGAAAATATAACCCCGTCCACTGAATTTGTATAATATAGATCTACTATACTGACGAGAAAAATCAGTGCAATTACATTTGTAAAACAAAGTTGGTACCGATATGGGGGCTGCGTTGTGCAGTCGGTAGAGGCGTCCTGTACGGAGTTGGCTTTGCTTTACTTTGGTACCGATATCTCAATAATTGTTGTTGTTGTTGTTGTTGATGTTTAACTTGAGGGGCTTAAACATTGAGGTCATTCACCCCCGTTTACTTGGGTGCGCATGGAAGTTTGTCTGATAACCTGTGTTACTGTGATGTATGTATTAGCGTGAGGATTCGGAATAATGCGGCCGTGGTCTTCAGTTAGGAATCATTCCAGCATTTACTTGGAGTAGAAGTGAGAAACCACGGAAAATCACTTCCTGGATGGTTGAAGAGGGAATCGAACCCATCTCTTCTGAGGTTTGCCTCACGAAGCTAAATAAACCCCGTTCCAGCCTTCAGACCAGAATTAAATTTCTTGGAAGAGCCGGGAATCGAACCCGGATTTTTAGGGTGATAGCCAAGATCGCTAGCTGCTACACAAGGAAGTGCACTTTCGTAAATTAACGAAACAACTGAGAGCTACAATATAGCAAGTCCCTTATTACCATTAATTAAAGTACAAACGTAATATTGATGTCTCCTACGGCTTCGAGCATATCTGAGAGAGGCATATTAAATGACTAACCCTGTATCCATGTATATTCCTTGGTCTGCCGTTCACTTGTTTACTGCATGATTGAAGCCCCATGTTCGTTTCTTCTCGTTCTGTACAGGAGTCCCACAATATTATTCATCACTGATAATAAGTTACCTTCGACTGAAGTCAGGTACATTGATGGCATTCATGTTCGAGCGTCGAGTGTAGAGAGTTCTGGATTGCTATAGCAACTAAGTTTTACTGGTCAGCCTATAAATAAGAGACAGCAAAAACTATTCGCTAGCGGCTTCGATGGCGTAGCTGGTAGCATGCTGAACTTCTATGCCCAAGATCGCGGGTTCAAACCCGGCCGAAGAGCGTTAAAATCCCTCAGTATTCCTTCCTTCCGAGGGGAAGTAAAGCCGGCAGTTCCATGTCATAGATTTATGGCATGAAAAAGAGCCTTCCACTAGCTACATTTGTAGAAGCTAAAATTTGTGGGTTAGTTTGATAACGCTATGTTATTTCCTAAGTTCGCCGCCAGGTGCTGACTGCGATGGCATTTAGTAGCCACGTCCGCAGCTAGGTGTCGTGGACGGTAGCATTTGGTAGCAAAAGTAGGAACTACTTGACAAAATAATCGTTTGCAGTCCTTCTACCTTGAATCACAGATAACACACACTAATACAGCCATCACAATTAACACCGGTTATCAGACAGATTCTACACACACCCAAAGTACACGGGGCTACATTGACCGCGTTGTCGCAGCCCCTAAACTAAGGAACAAACGAAACTGTTCTCCAGTGATGAAATAATGTTCATGTTCTCTACACCTTACGACCAAAATCACCTGCAGCAGCACCACTGCTACCAACCTATTATAAACAAAGAAATATATTTCCGTTGACCTATCAAGCAATGCAAGATTTTTCCTGTAGAATTTTATATAAACCGCAGCTTCTGATTCCCTCTAATTTAAGAGCTTGGGTTTTGTGAAATACTCACCTTAGCGTTTTATAACACCATCTATTACCATCAATACAATAACACAGGTTATCAGGTAATAATAACATTCAGTACATACAATAAGTACACATGAATGATGACAAAAGGTTTTAAGACCAAAACTGTGCAACAAAATTAGCATTTAGAAAACTCCAATAGTATCAGCTACTCAAGAGTCAAGATAAAGGTTTACTCCAAGGTAAGAATTATGGGTAGTAATTTTAAAACGAATAATTGTTGACACGCAATCGCTATGTTCGTACTCTATACTTTCCTCGATGCATAAATACTACCCACGTCCCCTCCTATCTCCCTTTCTCCTGCCAGCCTTCGTCCTCACTGTCTGAATCTTGCAACATGCAGGTTTTCATGAACTACCAAGCCACCGAGTCACGTTCCAAGACTACACTGGCGATCTGGCCGAAATTTTTGAGTACAATGGTTCAGAATTCGGCACTGACAGTGGTTATCTCAACTGTATTTCTCGGAGATATTCACATTTCCTTCAGAAAAATGCTTGTATGGTAGCTAATTACAAGTCCGGGGGTACCTGCATCAAGCTTAGATTCAAAAAGCTAACTCACAATACTACAACCACATTAACAACACAAATGCTGTACATACACGAGTAGGCCTACTGTATACGGGTCTGATGACCAAAGATATCCCAAGCCCCAAATAACAGCAACAACATTAACAACTTTTCTAAAATAAAGATCAATACTTGGTGAAATATTTGGGAAGTGAACTGACTGAAGATGGAAGTCTAGATTTGGAAATTAGCAGAAGCATACTACTCGGGAGTGCTTTCTACCAAGAGGTGCGGGGACTAGTGTGGAACAAGGATACACCAATTAAGTCTAAAGAAGTTATGTACAAAGCATATTATGTTCCTATAATGACATATGCAGCAGAAACTTGGACAATGACTAAGAGGGATGAGAGCAGAGTACAGGCAGCTGAGATGAGATTCCTGAGAAGTATGGTCGAGAAAACGAGGGGAGACAGAGTGAGAAATTAAGATATACGGAAAGAACTGGGAGTACAGAAACTAAATGACAAACTGGAGGAAAACAGATTGAGATGATTTGGACATGTCAAACGGATGAATGAAGTAAGGCTACCAAGACCAGCACAGGAACGACGAATGACAGAGTAGAAAGGACGAGAGTGCGTTCAATGGACTCGGTGAAGAATAGCATTAGTAAACGGAACCTGGATTGGAACACCGTGTCGGAAGAGCAATGGTGGAATGACAGAACAAAGTGGAGAGGAACCATATTTGCCCCCACCTAGTGTCAGCTGGAAAAGTGGAAATGAAGATGATGATGACTTGGTGAAATGGGAGTTTCTGGGAAACTATACCACGGCGTTTTATATCTAAGTATGATTAGTTTCAATCTCTCCATATGATTGGCATGGAAACATCTTCATTATTTCCATTTGTCCTTGGACAAGAAACAATAGTGAGTATTGTTAAAATTACGCATGCTTTTGGGATATTGCCGTGTGGAAATAACATTTAAAATCCTAGGCGTTTCGTGCGGAAACTCGCCTCCTATTTCAATAGAATTCTATTGAAAAAGGAGGCAAGGTTACAATTAATTCTATTGAAAAAGGAGGCATGGTTACAATTAATTATATTGGAAAAGGAGGCAAGGTTACAATTAATTCTATTGGAAAAGGAGGCAAGTTTACAATTAATTCTATTGGAAAAGGAGGCAAGATTACAATTAATTCTATTGGAAAAGGAGGCAAGGTTACAATTAATTTTATTGGAAAAGGAGGCAAGGTTCCTCTTTAAACGTCTAGAATTTAAAATTTTTGCAGTGTACAGATTTGAAGCCATTCTTTCTGTGTTTTATGATGCTGATGATAATTGTTGTTTTAAGGGGCCTAACATCTAGGCTATCGGCCCCTAATGGTTTGGGTGATCGTGAAGATGACAATGAAATGTTAACTATAACTAAAACCATTCGCCCTGCTAAAACTAACTACTAACTTATATATTAGAAGAAGAAATAGAAAACAAAAGGAGCATAAGGAAAATAAAGGACAGGAGGAAAAGAAATGCCCTCAACCCTCGAAGAATGCGGATTGAGGGACTGGAAAGGCAGGAGAGCCATGAAAGGCAGATAGGAAAGTGAAAGAGGAGAGGGTCCGCCCCAGAGGTAATGGATAAAAGGGGGAAAACCGGACCCAGCTCAGGAATCCCACGGGGTCGCCAACTCCCAAACTCACCAGCCGTGAGCCCCTGAGGGTGTAGCAATTTCTAGGGTGCACCAGAAGTGGTGGGGCTACAGACACCCTGCCTCCTTGAGGGCCTTGAGCAGAAGGCAGGAGATAAGTTGGAAAGAAAAGAAGACTAACTCTTCGCAGATGGAGGGATTCAGAAAAGATGAGACAAGGGCCAATTAAGGCGGGAAAGTGTTAGACTCCCTAGGCCTCGGATACCCTAATACCGTCGGGGTCAGAAAAAAACAAGAGTTGACCAAGGGAGGTCGACAGGAAAGAAGACAGAGAGGAGCCCGGCACAAGTAAGTGGAAGCAATGCCGGACTCAGCTGGGGTCCCGTGGTCGCCAACCCACGTCCCACTAGATTTGAGCCCCTGGGGGATTTCAGTGTTTTAGTAACTCTTCAGTCGATCAATGCCAATTTGCTTAATGACTGGACGGGGTACAATGCATATGATATGTAAATAACACTCCTGAAAAAAAAAAATGGAAAAAAAAACATGTATGCTCTTAGTTATGACCACTATTATAATGGGATTTTTTTAGAATATTTATGTGTTATCCTAAATAGAGCCTCCGTGGCTTAGGCGGCAGCACGCCAGCCTCTCACCGCTGGGTCCGTGGTTCAAATCCCGGTCACGCCATGTGAGATTTGTGCTGGACAAAGCGGAGGCAGACAGGTTTTTCTCCGGGTACTCCGGTTTTCCCTGTCACAATTTCATTCCAGAAACACTCTCCACTATCATTTCATTTCATCTGTCATTCATTTAATCATTGCCCCAGAGGAGTGCGTCAGGCCTCGGCAGCCGGCACAGTTCATATCCTCGCCGCTAGATGGGGGCTTCATTCATTCCATTCCTGACCCGGTCGGAGACTGGAAGCAGGCTGTGGATTTTTTCATGTGTTATCCTAAAAGACACGATATATCTTCATACAAGGCTTAATAATGGCTTAATCTACATGGCGTCTAAGTTAATTCAATTCATATGAGAACTTAAATATGGCCGCTGTGCAAATGTTTTAATACCACGTCTTTATTTCTGGTGTCCTAAACAAGTGATTGGAATGTAGGCCTATATTGGTATAATGAAATACTATTATATTATTTATGTTCGACGATGTCGAAATGTAAATATTATACGCCAGAAAACTGTATCATAATGATGGTCATTATAGTACTGTTTTTAGCCTACTTTCGATTTTTGCAAAAAATGAAAGTAGACTTATGAGATCAACACAGGGCGAAAAAAGTGTGTCTGTCTGTGTGTGTGTATGTGTGTGTGTGAGTCTGTGTGTGTGTGTGTGTGTGTATGTGTGTGTGTGAGTCTGTGTGTGTGTGTGTGTGTGTGTCTGTGTGTGTGTGAGTGTGTGTACTCTGAATGTCTGTCCCCCCCTATCAATTCGAACACGGTGAATGCGAATTGAACGAAATTTGGTACAAAGGTAGCACTAACAAAGGACACCTCAGTGTCATGTTTTATATCGCCGCCATCTTTACTAAAACTGAATGGCGGCCACTCAAACGTTCAAAACGTAAAATCAAATAACGACTAACCAAATCATCCGATCTCTACCAAATTTGGTAACAACATACCTTCGTATAGGATGCGTCTTGTGACCAAACTACAAGGTCGTCCACCATACCATTTCAGGATGGCGGCCGTGCGAATTATGCAAACTTTATAATCCATATCATGGGACCCACCAGTTCCGATTATCGAGCCGAGAATCGTTTTAACTGTTCTAAAGGAAGAGGCACGTTCGAAATTAAAAGTTTATTTTGTAATACTATAGTGCAGACGTGATTTTAAAAAGCTGAGCTGATTCAGTAATAAGACAAGATGGCAGCGGATATCTTGTGCCTGACTTATATTTCACTAATTTGAGTATTGCATGCAATATAGCGTACTGATACAAAATAAATAAACTTTGTATGAAATGCTTTATATATAAATAATATACTCCAGTGATGAAATCGTTTAGTATAAATCATTATTTGCTAACAAGTTGTATGTAAGTCATTTTATATAGAACGATATTCGTTGACACAATTAGCTCAGTGGTAGAGCGTTAGCCTATCGCTCAAATGCCTCTGGTTCAAACCCGATCAGAGCTAGGTTTTTTGCTTGAAATGTTATATGTTTATTGTTTTGTAATGACTCAGATGTTTTAAAATTAAGCGTTATATTGTGCATATTATGGTGTAAAATATATATTTAATTAAAACATAATTCGCCAGCAGATTTACTCGAGACATCTAGCTGCCAAAAAGGTAACTAGATTAACTTCCAGATTTTATTGAAAAGTTTCTTCTTCTGGCCGCTAGAATGCACTCGCTCTGTTAGGATTATATTGTTCGATATTTCACCACTAGATGTCACGACTAGTCTACGTGGGGCTCCATTGATTACTACACCATTGGCATTCTATGCGCATCGAATTTGAAGAATGACAAGATGATACTACGATACATTTTTACTTTTTATTTTAAAGGGTTTGTAACAGCCTATTTTGCGTTACTTGAAAATGTTATTTGAATTCAATTAGGGTTGTGAAAGCCATGCACAACCAGACGTGTAAAGACATGCCTCAACTCAAAGTTGGATGTTGCCCACGGCAGGTCGTATATGTAATAATAATAATAATAATAATAATAATAATAATAATAATAATGTTATTGGTTTTACATCCCTTTTAACTACTGCTGCTTTTAGAGACACCGGGGTGCCGGAATTTTGGCCCGAAGGGGATCTTTAACTTGCCAGTAAATGTACTGACACGGCTCCCTCGCATTTGTGCACCCTCTAATGCCAGCTGACTGCGCCAGGATACGAACCTGCAACCTAGGGCCCAGCAAGCGAGAACGTTACCGCTGAGCCCCGCAGCCAGTCCGGTCGGTTATGTCTCCAGATCCATAACATTCTTGATATACTTCTTATCTTTCTTTCTTCAATGATGGTAGCAGTTTTTATCTAGGTTGTAGCGTTTGGTAGAGGTAAATCGTTTCTAAGGTCTTCAACAAAGAATAGTTCTATTATACTCTTTGATAATAACAACGAGTTATAACTATACTCATACATTTAGGAGAAAGTAGGCTATATGTTCTTTACTGAACATCTTGTTCATTATGAGACAGTTTCTCCAGCCGATCAGAGCTCATTCATTGACAAATTAGGTAAGGATACCTTCGCTCAAAATCCAACATTGCCATGAATTACATGATTTGAAAGTTCAAATTGGATATCGGATCAACAATTGTAGTTACAATCCCAAACACAAAGACAAAATCAGCACGAACCTTTACGGCAACAAGAAAATACTATGACATATGCAAGAAATTTATGAATCTACGTCCAGAAGTTAACAACACAGCATCCTTCTATATAAATTACCGACATGGAAAGTGCACCGTCCATATGTTCGCGTAAATAAACTGGCAAATATGAGATAAGAAATAGCACTATACCTTAATATCCCCAATTCCAATTTCTACACAGTGCATTGCTTTTAAACGACTTCGGTGAAAATATTAGTGAATGCTATTGCTGGACGGCACAAGTCATCATGCAGGCTGTAAACAATAGCATTGCCAAGCAAAGTAAATGGTCTCTGCTTTCGAAGTTTGTTGACCCACGCTGTACTGTACTCTGTTCAGTTGGCACAGCCAGCGCGCCCTGTTCACTAACTGAAGTAACTGAATCCCTCAGATACTTATGAATAGTTATGTTAAAACATAAAATAAAGTTATAATTATCGTCGAACATAAACAGTCGTTTGCAACTCGCCTATAATGGTAATTAAGACACTCGTATGGAAATTATAAACATACTCGTGTCTTAATTATGGTCATTATAGGCTCGTTGCATAATGTACTATTATCTGCTGGCATATAATTATTTAGCCAACAGTATATAATATTGAAATAATCTACATGGCGTCCATGCGATAAATTTCACCGGTTCAGATTATCTCCGAAACTATTTGAGCAATCAAACTGAAATTTTGTATGGTGATAAACGACTATTAGGTACGCATATACTTTTAAAATCTTGAGAAACACAAAGTTCATTGTGGCCGATAATTTTCAAATATATTTTCTGGCGATCAAATCACCCGAGAACAATGAAACTTAGTACAGCAAATCTTATTGAGAGCTTTGTATACATATCTTTAATTGTGATCAAAGATGCAAGATGGCATCAGTTTAGACCTTATTTTTTAAAAAAATTCTCGTATCCTATATAAAGAGTTATATGATGGGCTATTATAATATTGAAACTTAGCCTCTCTCTAGAATTAGAAATTGCACACGTTTGGATATGGAAGCGTGAATTGGAGGGACGAAGGTGGGTGAGTTATCATAATCCACTCTGATCAATCGCAATGTGGCATCTACTTCGCTCAGTATTTAGCAAAGGCCCTTTCACCGTTGACAGCCTGTTTAGGACTGCGAACTATACACCACAGAGCCGCTCCAAGTCTCGCGTCAGTATTCTAACACGTAAAATTTCGTCATCTCTAGGATTACTTCGAATTGATTTGGGGATGGAATGCCATTACAATTGTTTCTCCTGTCACCTGACTAACATGTATGCGAAGTTTCATGGAGATCCGAAGATACACATTCGCGAAATTCCCTTGTTTATTCTTCAGATGTGAACATTGGAATAAGGTTTGTTGTTGTTGTTGTTTTAGTTTCATATAATGGCATTACACATCGTGGTCATTGAGCCCCGTGTATAATAATAATAATAACCCCTGGCACTACAGCCCGTGAAGAGCCTAGGCCGGCCAGCGACCCCTGTCCAGCCATTTGGTCTGCGGATATTGGGGTGACGCGTGATCAGCTCATCGGGTCTCCTCGGCCGTTAATCTTGGTTTTCGTGATCGGGGCGCTCCCCCACTGTCAGACAGCAACTCAATTGTCCTCACGAGGCCGAGTGCACCCCGTTCCATCTATCACGTCAGTTTCTAAAATTCCTGACGGAGCCGGGAATCGAACCCGGGGCCTACAGGTGAGAGGTAGCGCGCTACGCCAACACCACGGGGCCGACCCGAGCCCCGTGTATAATTTATTTAATAACCTGTGTTATTGTAGTGACTGTAGTAGTATGTGAATTTGTCATTCAGGTGAGGATTGGGAGGGAAGCGATTTTCCTGCAGTGGAATAGAAGTGGGAAACCCGCTCAAGGCTGAGTGTATCTCGTTCCAGCCCTCATGCCGGAATTAAAGTTTTTGGCAGAGCCGGGAATTGAACCCTGACCTCCAGCCGGTACACCACACGGTAGTCCAGTAGAATAACTGATGTCAAACAAAGGTAGAAATAAGGATTGGCCCGCAGCGATCACAACGGGCATCTGCAGCAAGTGTGGACATCGAATCCTGGCGCTGATTACGGGCTATCCTGACTGGTTATTCCCCACGTTTCTCCACACTTCCTCCAGGAAAATTCTGGTATAGTACCTTACTTCAAGTACCGATGCATCTACCTGTCCCCAATACAGTTACACACACTACTACAGTCATCACAGCAATACAGGTTATCAGGCACGTTCAACACACACCCAAATATATGGGGCCGATGACCAAGAGGTCCCATGCCCCTAAAATGAACTAACAACAACAAAATAAAGATTGGCGTTGCATTTAAAATTCTCGTTCTATAGAAACATAGTTCGTATTATTATCTATTTTTTAAAAGGTTATAATCTTTCAACGAGGGCAATTAACTCTTGAAATTAAGGCCAGCTGTATAATGTATTCACGATACACATTCAACGGTGCGTTCAGTGTAATCACTGAATTAATTTGTGTTGTCGTAAATTGTGAAGATAGTGTTGTGATAAGGAGCTTGCTTTATATTGCAACACAATTTCGTTGACTTCACTTGCGTAGGCATACTTGATACGCTGCGATTAATTTTTACAAGTCGTAGTGAAGCACGTATTCCAGTTTGAAATTTGATTTGCGATGGCGGTAGATTTATTAGATCTATTCTGGACTTCTCACTTTGAAAACTCATATAAATTGGTTCGTTTATTTTGGTTAGATTTATGATGTCTGCAGATGGTCTTTAGTGCTGCCTCAATATTTCCTGTTTACAGAACTTCGGAAGTTTTCTCGCGAGACACGCTGTCATGACACTGACCTAGTGGGCTATTAATTTGTCAAATCTATCGGAATCTCGGGGGATGAAGTTGACTGGTTCGAATCCAGGTCATGTTTAACGTCTCATGTTGTAGAAACTAGGATTATTGGATCTCCCCCTAGATATCCAAGATTGATTCTCGACTCTGCCAAGAAATGTATTCTTCTCTGAGGAACACTTAGCATCGTGTGGGAAAACAGAGAAGAGGCGGGTTCAATTCCAACCTCAGTCATCCAAGAGTAGGTGGGTTCGATTCTCACCCCCTAACCATCCAGGAAGTGGTTGATTGTGGTATCCCGGCAAATGCCGGGATTGTACCTAGCTTAAAGTCACGACCACCTCCTATCAAGTCCTACCCCCAATTATACACACCCTAGCACAGCCAACGCAATGGCACAAGTTACAAGACAGGTTCCACACACACCAAAGTACATGGGGTACAAAACCACCATTTCGCTAAGCCATTAATAAATCAACAAGAAATCAACTTCGCTTGAAGTGCTGTACTACTCGACCAGCGAATTGTTACCGGTGGCGGAATTCAGAAATAATGCGCTCCGCCCAGCCACACGCCTGCGATGGACGTTATTTGTGTGCCTGATTCATGCTGGGCCGTGCGCTGTGCGGTGTGTTCTCATTGTAGCTTATGACTGTACATGAGTCCCCTCCCGTTGCCCCGCAAGCCGCTCGCTGCAGCCATAACGAGGCGAGATGACGTAACGTATACACAACAGCTGCGCTCTCCTTCTAGCGGTAACAATTCCCTGGTAGGGTAGTATCAGTCATGAACCAAAGGCTTGTCCAAGACGGCCGAATGACCGGACCGTGCTAGGTTAGATCGGACAACACCAATCAAGTTGTCTCTACTTCGCTTGGAGTTGTACCCGATTGTCACCATGTGGACCATGTGTTCGTATCCCAACTAGCTCACGGTCTTTCGAGGTATGGGACGTTCCTGCCCACAATACGACCACATGCTCAGGATTTGAGTCTACCAGGTAACTACTCTACAGGAAATACACAACATTCCTATGAATAAAATATTTACTGGTCTAAAATCATGGCTGTACAACAAATACAAAACAAAGGACAAATTACAATTAATTCCCACAAATAAATAGGGTTATTCTGTGAGCTTTCTCCTTAAAAATAGCGCTACAATGCACTCAAACCTACTTCTAATATCCTGTCAATAATAGTTCAGACTACAAGGTTTTCATAGTGTTCGTCATGTGACACAATTTTATTTAATGGAAATATCTTAACACAAAAACCACATGTCACATAAACATGATATTACTAAGACATTATTCCGTCTCCTACGGCATTTACTTTAATTAGCATTACTTCAATGTTTCCTACATTTATTAGCAAATATTTGTTGTGTCGTGCGAATCATCTTTCTTCTTTCCATCCCTACGAACGCTCTAGGAAAATGAGTCATGCTTCTTAATCATAAAATAAACATAAACATGGATAGAATATTTATAGTTTCACCATATAACGATTATCTGGGTCTTGTCGGACTTATCATAGATACAACTGTGTCATGTTCTGGGAAAAACACATACCCGTTTTTCCTAAATTAGCATAAACTGGCAAAATGCACTTTAAAGAAGATGCCTACATTATTTTGGTTCAGCTTTCCCCCCTCAGAGGATAACTTCGCCAAATATCTTCTGATTTCTATGGTTCAACCACGTATGTGAGTTGCCATATACCATTTAATTCCATTGGTATCACTAAAATACTTATATTTTAATTGCATATTGAATACCGAGATCTCTCAGTGTCCTATTGTGACTGTAATTGACAAGGGATCGGTCGAGCAACCTCCCCTTCCCTCAGCAGGTCATAAAATTCGTTCCAGACGGCTCTCCAAGATGGCTGCCACGGAAATGGTCTACATTCCCTGTCTCTCTCTACCGTCAAGGCCAAACTTGTTTACAATTATATAACAGTAAAGATCCGCTAGGCATAGTCCTAAGTAATTGAGTCATTTAATTAATTAACACCTAACTTTACAGTGTATTTGGGCTCAAATGGCTCCTATTAAACATTCATGGCAGGGGTGAAATTCCAATGATAGCATTGCCGTTCTAAGGTGATTACTTGTGGCTTTTAAGACGCGCATCATAATGAAACCCCATGGTTATCATCAGCAGCTGTCATTAACATATATTTTTGGGAAACTACGTCCCTCGTCGACGAATATGATTCTACCTCTCGGGCAGACCATAAGTATAAATGCACACCGCGCCTCGCTGGGCGTCCATAGTGGCTATAATTCAATGCAAGCGTTGGCAATAGACAGAATCTATCCAAATCGCTGCGTAACAAATACAGTATGCACAAAGGCGATACTTCTCGAAGATTAAGCCAATTTTCACCTCACGCGCAAGCTATACTAGTCTTTCCCGTGCTTATCTTACGTAAATCACTGGATTCTACGTTAATCTGCACGCTATATGCGGCTAAACAATATTTCACATATATGACTCCATTATCAAGGTACCTGCGTTCTTCCTGTTATACTATTTAAGCCAAAGCTTTACATAGCTCCTAACACAAATGTATAAATATACTGGCTTACTTTAATTTCACATATTCATTCAAAATTTCACTGACACTGAGAAAAGCTCTCGTATTTCGCGATATTCCACACTACATTCTTTACTGTTTACCAAATGACAGTATCTTAAATTAGACATGACACTATTTGAACATTACTTAGGCCAACTTTGCCCTTACTTTATGGTTGCCGACCCCAGTTATTATTATTATTATTATTTTAACGTTTAGATCCATCACTATTTTTGACCTAAATGGTCCTAAGCAAATCACCTTCCAAGTCATACTTTATTCAAGACGAGTGGTGAAAACTCGTTCAGTAAGTGACTATTACATCTTTAATTTCAAAGTGATTAATCGTTACATGGTGAACTATGCCATTATAATGCTATTATTTGCATGTGTACTCACGTTTCCTTCTGGCTGGAAAGTACCAGTATCTTCGCCTGAGCTCTACCATGATGATTGACTTAATCCATCATGATATCCAATACACAACACTGAGATTCACACTTTTTACACATGATACACATATTATCACAAGTGGCCTTTACCACTGATAAACACTGAATATTAATCATTAAACACATTAACACTTTAAATTATTATTTCACAATTTATACACACTTCCTCTATCATTTCACATGTTGATCCTTAATCTGGATTTCACCTACGCTTGACCTCAGAGATGCGATGAACTTATGATAACCGCTGGTCTCCGTGAAATCTAGTAGCGTTTTTATAGATGTTCGATCCTAGTTCCCTGCACTCCCGTTCACCTCACTGTCCTGGTTAGGTGGCAATAACTTCCACTCTCCCATCACTGGAGTGCTCCTGATGCTGATGTCATATAATTGACAATACCTTCCGGTATACGAACTGTTCCAAACATTATCAGTTCCTATTCGCTGTAGCGAATTTATATCTGTGTCAGATAATAAAGAAATATCTGCATTGAGTTACTTTGATGCACTTCATTATTACAGATGAAGCTTACAATTTGCTTCCATTGTCTTCAACGGCGGTACGCTGATATTTTAATAATTGGCGTGCTTACTGCAGAGCGCTTGTAGACAAAGGACTAACTTCCAACTCGAGCGACCGTCTGACGTCTTCAACTGCCTTCAACTCTACATCACTGACTTCGACTGACTTCCAACTGCACTGCAACTGCCTTCCAACTGCCTCTTCAACTGACTTCCAACTGCCCCTTGGCGTAGGCTGCTCTCCCTTATATCGGTTTCTTGCACAAAATAGTTCACGGGACACGTGAGAGCGACTCCCTTCTTGAAATACTCCGTCTTCAGCCGAAATAACATCTGCATCTTGTTTATTTAGGCGTGGAGGTTTTAAAAACACTCGCGTGCCGGCGATCGCTTCGGCCAATTAATTACAATTAATTGCCTTAGTTCAGCGCGTGGGACGCCACGGTGGGGATTTCCCGCTGGTTGGTTAAAGTATTCGTGCTCTCGAGCGTGAGTTAGGTTGTAATGCGGTCATTTTGAGAAATAGGCGTAATTTTAGGTGAAAAACCACTCCTAAATTACTCCTCCGTGAATACATTCATCTGTGTGTATGTTCCATTGCATTACAATGCTCCATTTATCTGTAATTAATTAATTTCTTGTGGGCTTGGTTCCGCCAAAGCTTTGCTCGTTGTCGACTGGTGAATTCCCGGGTCATTAATTTTGAGCTGTCTGACCGCCCTAGACGGAAATAGTTCTACTGGCGCCGAGCCTACCCCGCCTACTTGCTAAAGTAATTTGTCAGACTTCAAACTAGCCTTCTTTCGACTTCGTATGCACTGAAAACGTACATTCCCTTGCATTTTGCTTATAATTTTTCCTTTAAATTGCTATGATTTGCACCTAAATAATCGTGAAATCACGCTAGACTATTATGTGTCAGTAGACCTCTCATTGCTCTGTGGGTTCCATATAATGGCTCCCCCTTAGAGACCACTGGTTCGACCTTAGGCATAACCATTTGCCTGGTCTTCTCTGGTAAGGCCTGAGTTCGATGCCAGACTGCCGTGACCAATTGGGCACATCTTTCTCCTGCTAAGTTCGAAAAATTCATTTCATAAGTGAATTTTTCGGGCCTATCAGCTGGTATCAACTCCTTGCAGTGTTTACTTTAAGCGGTCATTGCTCTCGGCAGTGGGCTTTCACGTTTTCCCACTCCACTCTTGTCTGCTGTCTCGTAGACTTTCGTTTTCCTGTCTCAATTGTTCATTCATCTCCCCTAACTCCCCAGCGGCTCCCTTCAACTGGTCGTAAAACTCCTGTAGCCGACAGCTGCACTCTCCCCTCGTGTCCGCTGGGCTGGCGAGCTGTTTTCTTTTCTTCGACCCTTCTCGAGTCTGCAAGCTTTTCTCCAGAACCTTTCCGTGCATACGTAATGATTCCCCGTTCACTTGGATGTGTGTAGCTTGCTCTTCTCTCGAAGTAATTTATCATCAACCGTATCCAGGGATCTTCACGTTGAAAAACGGTGATGTTCCTCAGATCATCTAAGGTCTTCTGATCTCTATCTTCTATCTCAATAGCTAGAGTTTCTTCTTCCTCTGCTGTAGGGTATCTGCTTAGCAAATCAGGTATGATATTGTCCTTCCCCGGGCAATATTCTATTTCCACTTGAAATTGTTGTATGTACAGGGACCACCTTGTCAGTCTTTGACTCGACAAGTCAGTTTTCAGCAGGAACGTTAGGGCTTTATGGTCTGTTCTCAAAATAATTCTAAAACCATAAATCAGCTTGTGCCAATACTGTAATGCATACAGTATCGCAAGTAATTCGATCTCCGTGACCGTATAATTCTTTTCATTAGGCCTCAACCTTCTACTGATGAATGCAATATAAGTTCTCTCCTCTGGCCTGTCCTTATTTTCCTGATACAACATAGCTCCAATGCCTATGAAGGATGCGTCAGTCTGGATGATAAATTTCTGAGTGTAGTCAGGATATCCCAATTTCACATAATCTAACAGCATCTGTTTAGATTTCACGAAGGCTTCCTCGCATTGCTCCGTCCATCGCCATCTTCCTCCCTTTTTAAGTAAGTCTTGGAGTGGTGCTACAGTCTCGGTGTACTTCGGACAATGGTTCGAAAAGAATCCAATAACGCCTAGATATTGCCTGACGTTCTTTACCTTCGTTGGTCTCGGGAAACGTTTTATGACTTCCAGTTTTCCCGGATTAGGTCTGACTCCTCGTGCATCGATTACATGACCTAGAAATTTAACTTCTCTCTGAGCAAAGTTAGACTTCTTTATATTGACCTTGAAGTTAGCCTGACTTAGGTCATATAACAACTTGCGTAGATCTCTGACATGTTCTTCAACTGTTTCAGAGGTCAGTAGTATATCATCTACGTAGCATATGGTTGTAGCTTTTACTTCTTCGGATAGGTTCCTATCTAGCGCTCGTATCAACGCTGAACCTGCTGTTTTTAAAATCCAAATGGAAGACGGACGTATGAGTACGTGTGCTGGTCAAATAAAAATCCGGTTAACAGACTTGTTTTCTCTTCCAGAGCAAGATGGTGAAAACTTGCCGTTAGATCAAGATTTGAGAATACAGTCTTTCCTTTGAACCTTCTGAGTACCTCCTTAATGGGTGGAACTGTATCAAATTCCGGTATGACCTTGGAATTCAAATTTCGTAGGTCCAGGCATATCCTCACACTTCCATCCTGTTTCGGTACAACTACCAGTGGGCTGACATAAGGTGTGGCTGTCTTTACAATGACGCCTGCTTCTAGCATTTCCTGTATCGCTTCTTTGACCTTTAAATAATGTTTCTCAGCTACAGGATACGGCTTCTGTTTGAATGGCGTCCAATCGCTGACTTGAAACGCATACTGGAAATTCTTGATCCGGCCAGGTCTCGAATCGAAGACTCCTTTATACTCGAATAGCAGTTCCCTTAGCATTTTCTTATATTCTGGACCAAATTTAGCTTCCTCAATCTTCTCTTCCAGGCATTCTTCAAATTTTGGTTCGAGATCCTTTTCAATGTCTGCGGCCAGTGTTGCCAACTCCTCCTCAATATCTTCTATTGTCGACACTGCCTCCCCAGTCATATCTCCGTATGTATGCCATACGTATTCTTCTTGTCTCGCTTCATTATGCCTTAATGAGAGTTCTAAGTCTTCCTTTCCCTCACTTGCGCGAAACATTACAATGTCTTGCGAGAGATCTATAATAACTTTATACTCTCTTATGAAATCCATCCCAACAATAAGGTTATATGGCAGCTTATTTACAAGTAGGAAGCTCTGTGAGAATGTAGAGTTCCCTATCTGCAAATCTAAAAATACTTGGTATCTGCATATCATAACTTTGTCTGGTATGACACCTTTTATTTTCACGCTTGAAATGGGTATTTTCAATACGTGGATTTTACTCTGGATTTCATTGTATAATGCCTGGGTTATCAAGCTCACTGTTGACCCTGTATCAATGAGACTTCTTACTTTCGTTCCCGCAATGTTTACAATAATAATAGGTAGTTCCCTTCTTACATTGGCCGTTCTTTCATCGAGGTCTTCGATAAGCTCCTCAGGTTTGGCAATCCAGTTAATAATATTTACTGTATTCCATCCTGAACCTATCTCTCTCTGGTCATTTAAAATTGGTGTTTTTTTTTCAATTGCTCCATTCTTTGTGGAGTTCTTCTGCCTGTCTTCATGCTGTTGAAGTTCCAGACTTTTGGCACCATCATCATTTTGATATATGTCGGGCGACCTTCTATTTCGAATCGCTTCATCCCAGTGAACTCGCGATTGTCTTGGATCATCTCCGCGCTCTTCCATGTATCTTAAAGATGCATGATAGCGTTCTTCCGCCTCTTCATCGAACCCACGACTCTGCTCTTGGGATCTCCATCCTTGGTTATTCCCATTTCGGCCGTAATTTCTTCTGTTATCCAGCTGCTGGTCTCTGGTACCACGCTGATTCCAGTTTTTCCTTCCTCGGTTACCACGGTTCGAACCTCCTCGATACGCTGGCCTCCAATTTTGGTTTTCGCGTCCTTCGCGCTGCCAGTCGGATTTTTCTGTTTCGGTGCTTGTAGACTTGCATTTCGTCTGCACCTTCGTTGGCTCGATCGGCGTATTCGTCATATTAACTTGTTCCACATGTCGACTTTGTCTTGCGTGCTGCACTGTGGTTAAATCAAGTTGTCTCAGCACCTCCTCCATATCGATTGCAGTTTTGGCGTTTGCTGAGATTAGCAGGCGCTGCACTTCATACGGCAGCTGCTTAGCTATTGCTATGCATAAATCTGACTCTCTAAGCCCTTCATCGAGCTCGCGAAAACGGCATAATTGGTTCACAAAAAACTCTCCGTACTTGGTCGGGTTACTAGTACTGTAACGCCTGGAATACAAGTCCAGTCTGAGGTTTTGTTGTACGCTCGCGTTCCAATACCTGCTTAAAAATGCTTGGCGAAATTCCTCAACGGTGTCGAACGTGTACCTAAAACTTCTAAACCATAGAGCACACTCCCCTTCGGTTAGTTTTTCAATCGCTCTCAACCTGCGCTCTGGCGGTACTTTCGCATCATTCAAGTACTCGGAAACTTCTTTAAGCCAGTACTTGGGTGTCATATTAGAATTACTCCCAGAGTATTTCTTTGGTTTTTTATCACTAGCCCTTATAACTGTGACTATTTGGTTCTGTACAGCATTTTCCTGCGGTGTTGACATAGCCATTGGCATACCAGGTGTGGCATACGGGCTGTCACTTGGCATTGCTGCATTCTTTGGAGTGGGCTGTATTTCTATCTCTGCCCATTTATTCCTCCTATTCTCGTCTATACTTCCTTCGCTAGACCTAGGATTCCGCAACATGGATTCTTCCTGCGCTATCATTCTAGTTTCTAATTGGCTGTGCCTGTTTTCAGTCCTTTCCAAACGAGCTAATACCTCTCGTTCTATTTTCTCTAGGCGATCTCGGTTTCTTTCTGCCATAGAAAATACCTTTTCTTTATTATCCTTAAGGTTTTCCTTCAGGTGGATAATTTCCCCTGCTAGACTTTCTCTTACTTCGGCAAGAGTCTTATCACTGGCTTCAGTCTTTAAGCCTTCTCGAAGCTCTAACTCTTCGCGTAAGCCTGTAACTTCCCGTTGAATGTGACCTTGTATATGAGAGATTTCAGTCCTTATTTTCGTGATTTCTCCTTGGTCTTCGTCCTGTCTTTTATGGATAACTGCTAAGTCGTTCTGAGTTTGTTCCAACTCTTTCTGCACTTTTCCAACTTGTATCTTCATATTAGACATTATTTCCTTATTATCTCGATCAGACGTCTTTATTTCCTGCATTTCCTTGCATTGGTCAAGGATATTCCGGTCCTGCTTTCTTAAGGCGTCGTCTACAGCCTTGGCATAACCTGCCATTCGCGTATTCCATTTTACTTCATTATCTTCGAACCTATGATCCACGGTCTGAGTAAACGTGTTAAATTGTTCTAACTGACGTTTTGTGTTAGCCTCATTCTGACTTTGAATGTCTTTAAGCTCCCGGGACATACTGTTTAAATTATCGTTAATTTCACGCTGTGACTCTCTGCACATTTGCAAATTGCTTTCTAATTTTAATTCAATAGACTCAAAGCGTTTATCGTTATCATTTTGCATTTCTGAGATCACGCTAACAATATTCTTAGTTACCTGTCTCTGGACAGACTCTTTAACGTCGTCCATTTTCTTATTAACCTCTACTAGGTTTAATTCTAACTGTGTGTTTACATTAGCCAACATCTGGCTTACCTCAGTTTTACTAGCCTCTAGTCTAGTATTTACTTCGGCTTGATTAGCCTCTAGTCTATTGTTTATTTCGGTTTGATTGGCATCCAATCTACCCGCTATTTCATCTTTAAATGCTTTGGATTCTTCCTTACTCTTAGCGTTTGTAACATCGAAATGTTCCCTTAACTCGGCGATACACCTGAGTACTTCTTCCGTTCCGGCCATCCTGTACTACTTAATTTGAGATTCAGGTAGGCCCTAGCTGAAGACACTGGCGCGTTCTATTGGAAAGAAAAGATTCCGATCCCGCGACAACAACAACAACATATTATAAAATGTCAAAACTAACTATGGAATGGGTATAGACCCTCGTACCCGTCTGACAACATTTGTCTGACGTCTGAACATCATCTAGAAAGACTCACAATCGCTCAAACCAAGTTTGAGGGAAAAAAAATATTTCTATGGTTTTCCCCATGAAAACCATGCTATTATTATGGGGTTTTTCTGAATCCCATAAGCCATCCACGTACGGGCGCCATGTTATTTTTATATGGGGTGGTATGTAGTATTGTAAGACATCGGCCATATTCTAATTTATTATTAAGACTGTCCAAGGAGTGGTTTTTACTGCCGAATGCCCCACGTTTGGCCATGCCATGTTAATTTAGGGTCACATGCTTATTTATGCCATGCTCATGATGCTTAAGTGGAGGTTACCTGTATTTTAAACTGGCCCCACATATCAGCGTCATGTTAACAATAATGGGTTATCTATGGCTATGGTTTATGAAAGTTACAATTATATATAAGCATGTCTTATGGAGGAATAACAATTATTTTTAATGTGGTGGCTTATTAACAAATGGGATGCGGTCTTCCTATTCTGTCCTAATTTCTATGCTATATTTGCTTCTACCATTAATACCTTGACCGACTTAAGTAATTACCTGTGACTCAATCCAAGTACAGAGACAACTCCCCCATGTACCCGATTGTCACCATGTGGACCATGTGTTCGTATCCCAACTAGCTCACGGTCTTTCGAGGTATGGGACATTCCTGCCCACAATACGACCACATGCTCAGGATTTGAGTCTACCAGGTAACTACTCTACAGGAAATACACAACATTCCTATGAATAAAATATTTACTGGTCTAAAATCATGGCTGTACAACAAATACAAAACAAAGGACAAATTACAATTAATTCCCACAAATAAATAGGGTTATTCTGTGAGCTTTCTCCTTAAAAATAGCGCTACAATGCACTCAAACCTACTTCTAATATCCTGTCAATAATAGTTCAGATTACAAGGTTTTCATAGTGTTCGTCATGTGACACAATTTTATTTAATGGAAATATCTTAACACAAAAACCACATGTCACATAAACATGATATTACTAAGACATTATTCCGTCTCCTACGGCATTTACTTTAATTAGCATTACTTCAATGTTTCCTACATTTATTAGCAAATATTTGTTGTGTCGTGCGAATCATCTTTCTTCTTTCCATCCCTACGAACGCTCTAGGAAAATGAGTCATGCTTCTTAATCATAAAATAAACATAAACATGGATAGAATATTTATAGTTTCACCATATAACGATTATCTGGGTCTTGTCGGACTTATCATAGATACAACTGTGTCATGTTCTGGGAAAAACACATACCCGTTTTTCCTAAATTAGCATAAACTGGCAAAATGCACTTTAAAGAAGATGCCTACATTATTTTGGTTCAGCTTTCCCCCCTCAGAGGATAACTTCGCCAAATATCTTCTGATTTCTATGGTTCAACCACGTATGTGAGTTGCCATATACCATTTAATTCCATTGGTATCACTAAAATACTTATATTTTAATTGCATATTGAATACCGAGATCTCTCAGTGTCCTATTGTGACTGTAATTGACAAGGGATCGGTCGAGCAACCTCCCCTTCCCTCAGCAGGTCATAAAATTCGTTCCAGACGGCTCTCCAAGATGGCTGCCACGGAAATGGTCTACATTCCCTGTCTCTCTCTACCGTCAAGGCCAAACTTGTTTACAATTATATAACAGTAAAGATCCGCTAGGCATAGTCCTAAGTAATTGAGTCATTTAATTAATTAACACCTAACTTTACAGTGTATTTGGGCTCAAATGGCTCCTATTAAACATTCATGGCAGGGGTGAAATTCCAATGATAGCATTGCCGTTCTAAGGTGATTACTTGTGGCTTTTAAGACGCGCATCATAATGAAACCCCATGGTTATCATCAGCAGCTGTCATTAACATATATTTTTGGGAAACTACGTCCCTCGTCGACGAATATGATTCTACCTCTCGGGCAGACCATAAGTATAAATGCACACCGCGCCTCGCTGGGCGTCCATAGTGGCTATAATTCAATGCAAGCGTTGGCAATAGACAGAATCTATCCAAATCGCTGCGTAACAAATACAGTATGCACAAAGGCGATACTTCTCGAAGATTAAGCCAATTTTCACCTCACGCGCAAGCTATACTAGTCTTTCCCGTGCTTATCTTACGTAAATCACTGGATTCTACGTTAATCTGCACGCTATATGCGGCTAAACAATATTTCACATATATGACTCCATTATCAAGGTACCTGCGTTCTTCCTGTTATACTATCTAAGCCAAAGCTTTACATAGCTCCTAACACAAATGTATAAATATACTGGCTTACTTTAATTTCACATATTCATTCAAAATTTCACTGACACTGAGAAAAGCTCTCGTATTTCGCGATATTCCACACTACATTCTTTACTGTTTACCAAATGACAGTATCTTAAATTAGACATGACACTATTTGAACATTACTTAGGCCAACTTTGCCCTTACTTTATGGTTGCCGACCCCAGTTATTATTATTATTATTATTTTAACGTTTAGATCATCACTATTTTTGACCTAAATGGTCCTAAGCAAATCACCTTCCAAGTCATACTTTATTCAAGACGAGTGGTGAAAACTCGTTCAGTAAGTGACTATTACATCTTTAATTTCAAAGTGATTAATCGTTACATGGTGAACTATGCCATTATAATGCTATTATTTGCATGTGTACTCACGTTTCCTTCTGGCTGGAAAGTACCAGTATCTTCGCCTGAGCTCTACCATGATGATTGACTTAATCCATCATGATATCCAATACACAACACTGAGATTCACACTTTTTACACATGATACACATATTATCACAAGTGGCCTTTACCACTGATAAACACTGAATATTAATCATTAAACACATTAACACTTTAAATTATTATTTCACAATTTATACACACTTCCTCTATCATTTCACATGTTGATCCTTAATCTGGATTTCACCTACGCTTGACCTCAGAGATGCGATGAACTTATGATAACCGCTGGTCTCCGTGAAATCTAGTAGCGTTTTTATAGATGTTCGATCCTAGTTCCCTGCACTCCCGTTCACCTCACTGTCCTGGTTAGGTGGCAATAACTTCCACTCTCCCATCACTGGAGTGCTCCTGATGCTGATGTCATATAATTGACAATACCTTCCGGTATACGAACTGTTCCAAACATTATCAGTTCCTATTCGCTGTAGCGAATTTATATCTGTGTCAGATAATAAAGAAATATCTGCATTGAGTTACTTTGATGCACTTCATTATTACAGATGAAGCTTACAATTTGCTTCCATTGTCTTCAACGGCGGTACGCTGATATTTTAATAATTGGCGTGCTTACTGCAGAGCGCTTGTAGACAAAGGACTAACTTCCAACTCGAGCGACCGTCTGACGTCTTCAACTGCCTTCAACTCTACATCACTGACTTCGACTGACTTCCAACTGCACTGCAACTGCCTTCCAACTGCCTCTTCAACTGACTTCCAACTGCCCCTTGGCGTAGGCTGCTCTCCCTTATATCGGTTTCTTGCACAAAATAGTTCACGGGACACGTGAGAGCGACTCCCTTCTTGAAATACTCCGTCTTCAGCCGAAATAACATCTGCATCTTGTTTATTTAGGCGTGGAGGTTTTAAAAACACTCGCGTGCCGGCGATCGCTTCGGCCAATTAATTACAATTAATTGCCTTAGTTCAGCGCGTGGGACGCCACGGTGGGGATTTCCCGCTGGTTGGTTAAAGTATTCGTGCTCTCGAGCGTGAGTTAGGTTGTAATGCGGTCATTTTGAGAAATAGGCGTAATTTTAGGTGAAAAACCACTCCTAAATTACTCCTCCGTGAATACATTCATCTGTGTGTATGTTCCATTGCATTACAATGCTCCATTTATCTGTAATTAATTAATTTCTTGTGGGCTTGGTTCCGCCAAAGCTTTGCTCGTTGTCGACTGGTGAATTCCCGGGTCATTAATTTTGAGCTGTCTGACCGCCCTAGACGGAAATAGTTCTACTGGCGCCGAGCCTACCCCGCCTACTTGCTAAAGTAATTTGTCAGACTTCAAACTAGCCTTCTTTCGACTTCGTATGCACTGAAAACGTACATTCCCTTGCATTTTGCTTATAATTTTTCCTTTAAATTGCTATGATTTGCACCTAAATAATCGTGAAATCACGCTAGACTATTATGTGTCAGTAGACCTCTCATTGCTCTGTGGGTTCCATATAATGGCTCCCCCTTAGAGACCACTGGTTCGACCTTAGGCATAACCATTTGCCTGGTCTTCTCTGGTAAGGCCTGAGTTCGATGCCAGACTGCCGTGACCAATTGGGCACAGAGTAGCACTCTATATCCAAGTGTGCTCTCGTGAACATTTGGGCTTAAGGGAGAACATAAAGCTTATGGAGCCAAAACAATAGCGATATCTTTATTATAACTGTGCCAGTCATAAATCTTGTACAACAATGATATACATTTCCAAGGAACCACACAAAACTTGTTATTAGAAGCAATGTTCTAAGTTTCCCCATCGCTACATATGGGATTGAACTCATATGGGATAAATTGAAAACCAGTGATTTAGAAAAGCTAGAAAACGTGAAAGCACACTTCATCAAACAAGCCATAGGAGCAAGCAAATATGCACCCAGGCCCGAGGAGAGGGAGGGGCAAACGGGGCTGCAACCCTGGGGCCCGGTCTTGCCGAGGGGCCCGCGAAATTGGAAAACCCCATAGTAAACAAACTTACCCAATTTTACGTATTTACCAACAAATTTGACATTTTATTATATTCAATGTATCTGAATAAATTGAATATGCTACAAAATCCTATAATGAGAACATGTAAATAACCATTATCTCCATATCTTTGCGGCGGCCAGGGAAATAGTAAAGTTTCCACTGTTTATAGGCAGGAAGGTTTCTAAATAATATATTAACTAATAGTCGCTAAGCTACATTTATGAACCTTCGCAAAGTTTAGTGAAAGGCGTTGAACTTGTTCTTGTGATGAGAGAGAGAGTAAAATTTTCGGTCAGATACAACAGAAACGGCATTGCAAATTTACAATGAACAAAATTAGTACGTTCCAAAAAAAGTAAATTAAAAAATTCAACGTTTTTTATTTAGTTTGCCTTAAAAATAAAATTGCAAATTTGATATTTACACGATGTCAAGGGGACGAAACAATATGGAGGGGGCCCGTAAGTCCTAGCCCTAGAGCCCGTACTCGCTCTCCACGGCCCTGTATGCGCCAAATAGAATCGCATACATTCTAGCAAAAGAAACGTTTTTCCTCGAGGATATAAGGCTCAAGGAATTCCTACCAAGTACACGCGCTTATACAGAAATAACAGAAATAAGGAAACAGAAGGAGAAAGAGAGAGATAATGGATTTTTTGGAACAGATGCCATGTTAAGTAGACAATGGACCAACAACAATCAAACGCAAAGGTGCTCAATCGAAGGGCTCGCGATTCATGGTTTCCACCATTAAATGTGTGTAAATACTAAATATCACCAAGCAGATGACCGATGCGTGTGTAAAATATGTGGCGAAAGGTGTGAACTTTATCACTTCAAGAAATGTAAAAGCTGGGCAGGGTCTCTTAATGACCCTCTTAAATGCAACTAAATGAACAGTACAATTGTGATATAATGTAAATATGTAACCTAATATTGTAAAACTTTTCCTGGCCATTCAGCTGCAATAAATGTATTATTATTAATGTTCTAAGTTTTGAAAATTCAAATTGTAACTCTTTTTATCCATTTTTCAAATTTTGGTTCTGCTTTCGCTGACCTTCACCATTTTCCTCACATCTCCCATGTTTATACGAATGTTTGGATTTCTCTTTTGCTAAATGGGTGTTAAACCTTCAGCTACAAAATGAAACTCGCTCATTCCTAAGTGGCTTTAATTAGTATTTCTAGAAAACGTTAAAAATTTATTTTTGAGTTTGCTCAGAATAAAAATGGAATAAAAATGGAATCTGTCTCTTAGGTAGTCAGCCCGAATGCTGGTTGGATCCTCAAAGAGTACCACCGTTAGTTTATGTGGGTAGATACCCACAAAAACCCAAGGCAGCGCTATATTGAGGCGTACTAGGCAAGATGAGGAGTGAGGTAGTTTGGCATTGCTTTCCTTACTGAGTCAGTACAGCAGTACTAACGCTATGAATAGAACCTTTCACAGCATCCACAGGCACTGACTGTGCCCTGAATGTCATTACTAAGCACCACCCATACCTCAGTAGCTTCCATATAATCACAGCCATGAGTGAGACTGAGACATCGGTGAAAAGCCACATTTTAATCTAGCATGTGCCAACAGACAAATGCAAATGCACTACATTCATCAAAATATGGCAAATAGGCCGAAAAATGGAATAAAATGCTAAATAATTAATAATGTGGAAATGTGTGAGATTCATTTTGTAGCTGAAGGTTTCACAACTACTTAAAAAAATGAAAAGTCCACAAATTCCTACCCACAGTGGGAATATAAGGGAAACGATGAAGATCAGCACAAAGAAAGGACCACATTTTGAGAAATGGATAAAAATAGTTATGAATTGAATTTTGAAAAATTTTAGCTTTGCTTATAATAGCAAGATATGTGTGTTTCTTTGGAAACACATATAATTGTTGTACAAGATTTGTGACAAGCACAGTTATAATATTCATACGGTATCCTAATTGTTTTGGCTTCAAAAGCTGTATGTGCCTCCTTAAGTGATTCTAGAACAGAACGTTTGGTTGGTTTCTTAGTTTAGGAGCTGCGACAATGCGGTCATGTAGCCTCGTGTACTTTGGGTGTGTGTAGAACCTGTCTGATAACCGATGTTAATTGTGATGGCTGTATTAGTGCGTCTTACCTGTTTCAATTCAAGTGAGGACTGCAGACATTGAATTTTTCAAGTAGTTCCTACTTTTGCCGCCAAACGCCACTGTCAACGACTACTAGTTCAGAACTTGATTACTAGATGCCACCGCAGTCGGCTCCTGGCGACGAACGTCGGAACCTAAGAGCGTTTGTCGAATGTTTAACCTATATATAATTTAGCTTCACACAGGTGTAATTAGTAGAAGGTTTTTCAACATGCCATAAATCTATGACATGGGATCGCTTCCCCTCTGAAGGAAGGCATACTGAGGGTATGAACCCGCGATCTTGGGCATAGAAGCTCAGCATGCTACCAACTACGCCACCTAGAACAGAAACCTGGCACTTTAGCAACCCAGTGCAGACCATGGCCATTTTGAGAAAGTTTTCCCCTGGGATTTTCCTTACACTCTCCAGGAACCTTATTTCAAGACCCAAGCCACCTAACCAATTCCAGACCGTAATACAGTACTTAGATTTCACATTCTACTATAGTCACTAGAATAACATAGGTGATAATAGCAATTGAACACACATCTACGTTACCGAGGACCTAGATGACCCAAGTCTCTTAAAATGGATCAAACAGAATCAGCATGAGTCGGTGCCTTCCAGTTCTACTGTCCACTGACTGGCTCCAGACTTCTCAACCATGACTGAGCCAAGTGAAGACCCGGTAAGTGAGATGTTGGGTCCACCTCGCGGTGTAGTGGCTAGCATTCTTGGATGTCACCCCGGAGGTCCAGGTTCGATTCCCGGCTCTGCCAAGAAATTTAACTCTGGTCTGAGTACTGCAATAGGGTATACTCAACGTCGTGAGGCAAGACTGAGAAGAGGTTGGCTCAATTCCCACCCCAGCCATCCTGGACATGGTTTCCCGTGGTCTCCCATTTATACTCCAGGCAAATGCCAGGATGGTACCTAACGTAAGGCCACGGCCGTTTCCTACGAAAATCCTACCTCGATTACAAGTACACACATTAGTACAGACTTCACAGTGACACAGGTTATCAGACAACTACTACACACACCCAAGTACACGGGGCTACATGTCACAATGTCACAAAGGCCCTAAAGAAACAACAACAACTAATGTGGTGGGGAAGGGATGGAAGTTGTACACATGACACCAATGAAGGAAAGCCTGGCGAGACTAACGGATTGCGGCCACGAGGCTTCCGTGCTGCGTTGCATTCCCTACCTTAAAACGTTCCCCTCACTCTTCTACCCTCTCGATTAGAGTATACAATGCAACATAATGTGATGTTTTGCGCTTGGCCATACTGTAAATAAATAAAACGGCCTGGTGGCCGCCAGCCATCGCGATCTGCTACGATTCAAGGTCAGCTTTACCTCTTCCCACCTCCTCGTTCATGCGTTCAATATTGGCGTTCAAAATTGAAAGTGGCCCGTGCGGTTTTCACTACGTCATTGTACAACTTTTTAGGAATATTGTTTACTAAATTCCAACCAGATTACAATTTTACACCGCAATCCGTTCCCTTGTAAGTGTCAGGTGGTAGGGACAGCACTGAATACTCACTGAGCAGCATTTCTCTATGAACACGAGTGCTGTATCCTTAAGACGGTGTACTGTGCTACTGTTGTGGTATGTGGTGTTAAAGTCATCATTTGGATGCGTGAGGAACCTCATGTCCTCTGTAAATGTACCCCCCACTCTGGAAATAACAGTCTGAATACGAATTCCTAGACTGCAATCGAGGTGATCACGTCACTTTCAGTTAAGTACTCCTTCAACTTTCTATGATTACGTGTTCAGCGAACATTTTTCAGGAGTATGATTAATTGTTAGCTCAGCTTAGTGCATTGAGGTGCTAGCTCTTGAACATAAGATTCTGAAGCAGATGATCTGGAATTGCATTGCTAACTAGAAACGGAATAGTCTCCAAAGATTTTGAGTTTCAATCAGAAACAAATGATGGGATGGTGCCTTTCTCAGAATTGTTGTGGCTTCTATCCAATCCAGATAACACACACATAAATAACGAGCCCCGCAATATCACAGGTTATCAACCAAACTTGATTTGCACATGAAGAAACATTCTAACATAAATCTAACTCGGTTAGCATGTCGTCGTGTGAGCCACAAGTCTAAAAGTTCAAGGACCTCTTGAGCAATGGATTGATTGCACTAGTGAGTTATTCATCGCACTTTATAAATTATGGATTAGCCTGCAACGTGTATCCGCTCGGCACTCTTTTTTCTCAGCGAACCGAATGAAATCAGTTAGTTTCTTTGTTTGTCTGTTTGCTTTTACTGGCCTACTTTCGAATTTTGTACAAAAATTGAAAGCGGACTTACGAGATCTATACGGGCCAAATGTCCGTGTGTCTGTCTGTGTGTATGTCCCCTCCCACTATTCCTATCAATTTAAACTCGACAAAATCATATTGAACCAAAAATTGTTACAGAAATAGCACAAGTAGAGGGAACTTCATCATCATGGTTTGTATCGCCACCATCTTAACCAAAACGTAGGTTCCTGTAAGTGGCTTCCTATAGGCAAGTCAAAAGAACGACTCTATACAGTCACGATGGCAGATGGATGTATTCTTGAATGTTATTAACCTACGATATATTAGAACAATTAACACGAAATTAGGTGACAGAAGAATACCCCATAAAAGACTTCGTTGTCATTACTCATAGAGTATTGTATTACCCTGAATATAGCACGCAGTGGCCAATTCAAAATTATGGAATATAAAAATAAATAACCCTACGCATATTAGAGATACAACATCTAAACGTAGTATTAACGTAGAAGCGTATAATATGCGCTCCATATGCCGAAGGAAAAAGAACAGCTTGTCACATCTGGGCCTATATAGCCTATATATGCCTAAAGCCCAATGTTGGTTTGTCCGTTTGTTTGTCTACAAATCTACACCGTTTCTCCGATCTGAACCAAATGTTGTATACTTACCCTTTGGAACCCTGTCGGTAACACTGTCTACTTTAAATTTCGGACAGACCACTCCATTCCCTTCATTTAGGCCCTTTGGCACAAATATACACCGTTTCACCTAATTGCAACGAATTTTACATATCATTTGAAACCCTGCTGGTAACGTTGTCCATTTTATATTTTGGTCAACCCTCTCCATTCGCTACATTTAGAATAACAGACAAAAGGAACTTGAAAACTACGTTTTAAGGCCCTGGAACCATTCATGTCCGTAGTAGTGTAACAGTAAGAATATTTTAATAAGTCTATTGTTGGCTGACAAAACGATCTGCCTCTCGCCGCGCCGCCCCTACCCGCGATCTGGAGCAGAATTGCGAAAATAGTTGCATCTTGCGCTGCTTGTAAATTGCAGTCACGGGGAGTAATTAGTGCAGATAGATTTCTTAGGCCACTGAAAACAGTTATCATCATGAAAATATTATGCCTCTGTATAAGTGCGACGGTGTTGGTGCAGTACATTGAGGTGTAGATCAGCTACAATAAGCGTTGGTGCTTTCAATTTTACTTTCACATATTCCGATCCTTATCCTTCAAAGCTATGCGGCGGTAAATGACACTATAGCTACCTCAGGATCTAGGGACAGCCAAGGTTTTCCAAAGTGCTCTGATTATTTTCCTACGGTGCTGTGCGAAAAAAGACGACACTATTGGTTTCTATTTTTCTAACAGTCAATGAGATATAGGCCCTAGGCAGTGTCTTTTATTTCTCTTACCGGTACTCCTCTTTCTAATAATATTTTTCAATTCGTGTGTAAATTACATGTGTCAGTGCTGTAGTTAGTAAATAGCCGTTTCCCTATTCATTATTATCATTATCATTAAGGGGAAAATGACCTCAATGTTACGTCCATTATACTGTGCTACTTATCACACCCACTACCACCACAGAAAGTTATATTTTAAATTTTTTTTTCTCCTGTTAGTTTAAGTATCATGTGCCAGTTCTGTAGTAGTATTCATTATCATCCACAAAACAAATAAATCCACCGGGCCGAGCCGGGAACTACTGCTAGTGCTCAATATAATGGCTGACCGTACTATTAAAACGTCAAAATAAATAATTCAAGATCCAATTGTGCGATTAGCAGGAAACTTCGTTAGAGAGGATTATGACATCAGGAACTTCACTAGCATTAGTCATAAGTCTATTACATTGCACACTGTACGTAGCCACCATCTTGAATATATAAGACGTTAATATCGATAATGCACTATTTATTACTGTTGCAAAAACGAAACGTAGCAAATATGTAGAATTACATAAGATGTGTTCTGTTCAGAAGAAACAGGATCAACGCTTTCATACGTTCAAGATGGTGGATAGACGTATTCTTAATTTAATTAATCTAATCTAATTAACTTATCTGGATGCAAGAGATGAATTACAACCAAACTTAGTAAAAGAGGTGTCTCATATAGGATACTACTCTTGACGTTCATCACAAGAACAGTAAATTATACTGCTTTATAAGGACAAAGACCTATAGACGCATATTTAAGAGAAAGTTGGCTATGTGTTCTTTGGTAAATATCTTGTTTTTATTTATCTCTGCCACTAAATTAAACTTTATCAATGAACGTTTTGAATTTTAAACTGAACCTATTTATCCCGGATTAGGCGCATAATGGCCGATTATAAGCTCAGTTTACATTTTGTCTTTTTTCTATGGCTCGGCGTCAAAACTACTGGAAGGAATCGTATGAAAATTCATATTTTAGTAGAATGCACTCCTAAAATAGAACTTAGCTACTTATTATTTAATTAACAGAAAAGGGTCTAGAAGTTTCAAATCCCAGCAGTAAGGCAACTGAGCAATCCGTAGCCATCACCTGACACGACAAAGCTAGATGTGAGAAGTTGTCGCTAATCTGACATTATCGTGAGGTGACAAGGATAGCCTACCCTTCTGACGTGGAAATGTCACAACACAGTTCTAATGCAATTTAGAGGCGCATGACCTCACTGTCAACAATAATACAATAATTAGCTAACTAACTGCCTCAAGCAAATAAGAAGACGTACAATATCCATGGATCATCGAATGAGTCCAAAGGCACGCTATTACTGTAAATCTTTGCTCTTCACCACTATTTTATGTGTATTGCTGTCCAACTCCGCTCTATATTTCTCAATAAAGGACGTGCTAACAATAATTAATTGCTATAGATTCAAATAGTATGGGATCTCCTCTCAATCAGGGATTTCTCACAATCCTCACCTGAATTACAAATACACAACACTAATACAGCCATCACAATAACACAAGTTATCAGACACATATTTCACACTAAATTGCACTAAATGACCACGAAGTCCAAGACCCTCAAATGCAACAGGTTATCAGACGACATTTCCTCCCCCCCCCCCCCCCAAAAAAAACATTCGGCTGAATGACCACGCTGTCCAAGGGCATAAAATGAATCAACAACAAATACAGGCAAAATAACAGCCATCACAATAACACAGTTTGTGGCAGTTTTGCTTAGGCTGGGATGACAAGTGAAACGGTATTTACTTTGCTCCACGTTGAGCGTACAAATGTGGCAGTTTGGCTAGCCCACACTGTTGGGAGATAAATGTAACTGTTTACCTTTGCCTAAGCTATGTTGTTTTAATGGGCGCCAAGACCTCAATGCAATGTTGAAATCTAAATTTGTATTTAACAACGTCTAGCTCTGGCAGAACACCTTCAAGACTCTATTCACTCAGATCGTGGTATGATTTGATCATTAACCCAATAAACAATTGTATCAGGAGAAGGAATTGGTCTATATCTAATGCTACCTACTGAAAGCAAAGATTGCATTGTAAAAGAAATGAATTTATTATATAAAACAAGTATAGCAAAATTAATAATAATAATAAGTATAAAATGTAAATTGGAGCGTTGTGATTTGAATATTACCGATAGAAAATTACGTGAAAACGGAGTCTGATAAATTGATTTTACTCTTATTTCCAAGCTATGAAGTTACTGAAATATGAAATGTAAAACAAAGAAAATGAGAGATTGCGTATTTCTGCGTCATTTGCGCTTACCACTGGAAATTGCCAAAGCATTTCCCTCGTACTTGATGATGCTGTGAGCTTCCCACAGTCTCCTGGATGTCGTCATCTTCGTCGATGTTTGATGAGATTCTGGTAGATTAGATAATTCTATGGTCCGTACCTCGGACCCAAACACTCGTACAACCGCACTGGTTAAGTTTTACAAAAGTTAGTCCTCCAATCCACGGAACATCGGAGCGATACGCACTTGCAACCGTACTCGGCAAGTTCTACACAGATAGTTACTAACTCCACTGAACATCGGAGCGACACGCACGCGCACCCCTACTCCTCAAGTATTTCACAGATTGTCCTCGTTCGACGGCGCGTCGAACGATATATGCACCTGTCGGCTCCCCCACTCTTCAGCCGGCTTCAGCTTGCGTGGTCCTCTACGGATTGGCTGACCCACCACGCGATCTTCCCCTCCTCTGGGTCATTACACTCGGCGGGAGGGTTCCGTTCCAACAATTCGCCTTTCCTGGACGATGCGAGCCCGCTTGCGTAATACTTCCCGACAGGATTAAGCTTGTATTTGAATTCCCAGTGAGTCACGTCTCTCAAATACCCTAACTGACAAAACTCCGTAAAATTCCGTAATCAGATAATTTTCTATGATATCGTCGTTCGTAATAATTTGCTTGATAGTGTTTTCTAAGACATAGAAAACCTATCTGTATGCTTATAAGTTTTATAAAATGCTCCGAAATATCTTAATAATAATTATAATAAATTAATAATAATAATAAATTAACATGAAAATTTATCTTGGCTGAACAATTTGCCGCGTAAATAAATAGAGAATGGCTTCCTACTGACTTATGCCAGTGGCATAAAAACCCCTCGAAAAACACGTTACATATTCGCCTCGGATCATCGGATGATTTACCGTGACGACGGTCCATTATCCGATTATCCCAGACACGTTAATAAACCCCATCCAAAATACATATTACATAAATGAAATCACCCTAAATCACAGATATATATACACTCATAATTTTTCTTCATGCACTTTGCGTCAAAGTTTGTTGTCACTATGGATTGCACTTTGCAACCAGTCCAATGTTTTACATATAGAATAGTGTTCCACGGATATTTCCGCCTCTCAAATTTCTCTATGTTGGAGAAATAGACATAATTAATGTGTGAGCACTATGTATTTATGATGTCATATCACACGCATTGAAGGTGTTCTGATATATTTATATCACCATAGAACTTCCTAATTTCACTGGAGGTCCCTTCCTTATGGTGAAATTTAATCTCTCTTATCACTGAGCACACGATCACACTATTGTGGCAGCGCCTCGTGACCATAATACTTAATCTCTCTTTAAAGTAGATTAAATTAATATTGACTTCTGAAAAAAAACAGTAAATGCGCGTTACATATAACACCAAATATTTCTGTGCCGTAATCGTCCTGTTTTGTTAAGTTCCCGTAGACCATATTCTACTTAATACTAGTTCTCAACACAGACCAGTTCTCCTCACACAAATAATACCTTTTTACAAATTACCTTAAATTACACACTTACAAATCTTACATGGCGAGGCCGTAAACAGAAATCACGTGTGCTGATATGTATGAGTTTCATGAAGGACTGTCTCGCATTCTGATGGCCCATCTTTTGCCTCGTGGACGCCTTAAGCAAAAATACCATGTACAAGCGCTCACCCATCTCTTGGAGGCAAATGGGAATTCACCAGCGCTACCAAATTCTGGTCTTGGTGTATCGAGACATTTTAGTGCTCAAGAGCATCCGACAATCCCGTCATATTTCCCTGTACCTTAAAAACTCTCATTTACTTACATACTACCCCCCTGTGTGACTTCTGATACGCCTGCCTGGAAGACCAACTCCTCCCACGCACCAAATACCACACTTACTCATTTGATAGGCTGGCTCGCCAGCTAAACACACTCACTTTATGACACATATTTTCGTAGACTATGTATATTATACGTCCCGTATAATCTGTTTCCCTTACTATCCTCCAGCACATATGCTGTTTTCCCAATACGTTTGGAAACTATAAATGTTTCTGCGTCACCTGCTTCCAACCTTGCCAGTGGCTCCCTTAAATGAACGTCATCACGTTGCTCTGCCTACCTATTTCTCAGTATCTGTAACGATGCCCTGTTGCTACTGTCCACACATGCTAACCCTACCTTCCTATGGTGTCACACCTCTACTCGACACTCTATGACCTAAAAATGTCACTTCTGACTGACAGAATGACGACTTAGACAGCTTCAAAGTGAACCCTGCCTGATCTAACTTCTGAAAAACTATATCTAAATGACGTAGATGCTCCTCAAAACTGCGTGAACTAATTACCATATCATCTATGTAAATGGTTACAAACTCTCCTGTGTCATCCCCTAATGCGATGTTTAAAGCCCTAATTAAAGCTGCTGAACTACTCTTTAACCCATAACGTGTTCTACAAAATTGATAAAGGTTATATTTATGACTAAAAGCTGTAAATGGTCTATCTTCGTACATAAGTGGCACTTGCCAAAAACTGGAACTCAAATCTACACAAGTGAAATACTTCTTCCCCTCAAATGTTTGCATTAATTCCTCTATTGACATAGATTTCAGCTGATCTGAACTAATTCTACTGTTAACCAAACGAGCGTCTAAACAAATACGAACCGTGCCGTCGGTCTTGGGTACCGTTATCAAAGAATTAACATACGGACTGTTAGAGTGCTCAATAATCCCATCTTCAAGCATCTGATTAATTTGTGCCTCAACTGCACTCTGATAAGGGAAAGGTACAGGATATCTATGTCCTGTGAATACTGACCTATCAATAACGTTCAATGAATGTGTATAGCAATTGGCCATACCAATGCGATCCTCAAACACTCTCCTATTACACCATAACACATCATAGAGCCGAACACACTGTTCATCCTCTATATTTCCCTGAAATGCAGCCTCACGTAACGAGTCCTCTAGACTTCCGTTCGTAATCACACTGCCCACAAAACATGGAGAACCCCGCTCTACGGCTGGCGATATCTCATTTAAAGTACAAATCACACCTACAATACTACTTCTCTGAATATGGTCATTGAACGCTACTTCTACTTCAGAATCTCCCCATTTAAATTTCAAACTCCCTACATCATAACATAAGTTACCAGACACTCTACTTAGCCACTCTGATCCCAAGATAACACTGAATACTAAATTTGGAATTACAAGACAAATCTGCTTCTCTACATGATTATTAATTTTAATGTCTACTAAAACTTGCTTAGAAATTACTTTAGACCTCTTCCCAACAGCTGTGATAACAAAAGTGCTTTTAATTGGCATCTCCTCAAAATTTACTCCAGTTCCTTTCATTTTATCATAAAATGCACTACTTATGCAACTCTTCATACAACCACTATCAATTAAAACATCTGTGTACGCCTCGGACACGTTAAATTTAACTATGGGGCTCTTACTAACCACTTCCTGAATAATACCTTCATCATTTAGTTCATGTAATAATTCATTTCTTACATTTAGGTCATAGGGTTCCTGTATAATTGTATGGACAGGGCATACTACAGACTGAGATTCTGACCTTACTTCGCAGCCTGGTTCGCGTTTAAAGAACCGCTACAGCTGGCCGTAGCACTACTAACTACTGAACTGGTCTGGTTGTTCTGGGCTGTGTTGTCATTGTTTGGCTGTATATTACTACCACTAGGCTGTCCTCTTCCTTGACCCCTATTCTGGTTGTAATTATTGTCATTATAATTTCTCCCTTGATTTCCCCTGAAATCATTGTTTCTCCCTTGATTTCCCCTGTAATCATTGTTCCTCCCTTGATTTCCCCTGAAATCATTGTTCCTCCCTTGATACTGATTACCATAGCCATTTCCTCTGTTCTGATTTAGCTGATTATTATTATTTCTATTTTGAGCGTTGGCCCCTTCGCCACCGTTCCCTTGAACTTCTTGATGCCTGGCTTCATTAGGTCTATTATTATTATTACCCTGGTTCCGATTGAAATTGTCCTCATAACCCCCTCTCCCTAGTGCATCAAATGTGCTTAACAAATTTTCTACTTGTGATATAGTCTTTACATTCTGGATACAAGCAGCCTCCTTGATCCTATAGGGAAAGTGCCTAAGTAGCAACCTCACCACATCACTTTCCTCCTTCAAGCCATCCAGATATTTACTCACTAATACCTGCCCTAAAAAGTATTCGGTCATGGTGGAGCTTCCTTTAGGGTTATATTTACCACACACTACTCCCTCACGATGCTGCGACTGAATAACCTCATTCCAGAACTTTTCACAGAATTTCATTTTAAAATCTTTGATATCAGTAAACTTGTCTCTGTAGACAGCAAACCAATTCCTCGTTTCCCCCACAAACACTTGTTCTAAAATTTCAACTACCTGGCACCACTCAATACTACCATTTTCCAACCTCTCCCCGAATTTATTTTCTATAGTGTCCATGAACTCCATTGGGCACCCCTGTCGATTGCTGAACTTACCCAGTTGTACCTCCCTGTGTGTGCTATTCACAAAAACTGGCCTATTCTGACTATTTTCTTGCCTGATCCTAGCTTTTAATTTTAACTCTAATTCTGCGATTTTCTCCTCAGCCTTCCTCTCAATACTGTTTACTGTTAATTTAATGTTTCCTTCTGATTCTTCTACTTTATCATATAGCTTTGCTTGTTTCTCCTCAATCTTGCTAATGCTCTCTCTATTACTCTCTCTTAAATCATTTACTTCTGCAACTATTTGCGAGTGGACTTTCTCAATTCTACCCCCCAGCTGTTCCTTAACCTCTTTAGTAGCTACCTGAATTTTGTCAATTTCTCCCCCCAATTGCTTTTTGACCTGCTGTGTTTCCAGTTGCACTAGTTCTTTTAAATTTTCAGCCTGTGTACTGATTCTAATTTCCAACTCCTCCTGTACTTTTCCTAATTTTCTGTCTACATCTGCAATAATCTCTTTAGCCTTTTCTTCCATCACCACTCTGATCTCACCTCTAATCAGTTCGAATTTGTCACTCATTTCCCTACTGTTTTGTTCTAATTTAGCATTTAAAGTTTCAGTACTCTCTCTATTTTCCTTACTGTTTTGTTCTAATCTGGCGTTTAAAGTTTCATTACTCTCTCTATTTTCCCTACTGTTTTGTTCTAATCTGGCGTTTAATGTTTCAATACTCTCTCTATTTTCCCTACTGTTTTGTTCTAATCTGGCGTTTAATGTTTCATTACTCTCTCTATTTTCCCTACTGTTTTGTTCTAATTTAGCGTTGTTTTGTTCCAGTTTAGCATTTAAAGCGTCTGTACTTTCTTTATTTTCCCTACTGTTTTGTTCTAATTTTGCATTATTCTGTTCTAATTTTGCATTTAAGGCATCACTACTAACTTTGTTCTGATACATGAACTCGAGAAGTAAAGTTTTTAATTCTGGTTGGCCGCCTACACTCCCTGTTTCAGTATCGGGATTTACCTCCGCTGCCCCGGTACTACCATCACTCGACATACTGCTCGTATCATCACTCTCCCGTTGATGACCACTACGTAACCTCATCTGTCTTTCTTTCTCATCCCCCATAATGATATACACTGATACAGACAAATAACCCCCAAAATACAGGCACAGAAATATATACCCTTCTACTTCCACAAATGTTATTAGGTTTTCAACCCCAAGTTGTCGGCGACAAATTTGGCAGTTTTGCTTAGGCTGGGATGACAAGTGAAACGGTATTTATTTTGCTCCACGTTGAGCGTACAAATGTGGCAGTTTGGCTAGCCCACACTGTTGGGAGATAAATGTAACTGTTTACCTTTGCCTAAGCTATGTTGTTTTAATGGGCGCCAAGACCTCAATGCAATGTTGAAATCTAAATTTGTATTTAACAACGTCTAGCTCTGGCAGAACACCTTCAAGACTCTATTCACTCAGATCGTGGTATGATTTGATCATTAACCCAATAAACAATTGTATCAGGAGAAGGAATTGGTCTTTATCTAATGCTACCTACTGAAAGCAAAGATTGCATTGTAAAAGAAATGAATTTATTATATAAAACAAGTATAGCAAAATTAATAATAATAATAAGTATAAAATGTAAATTGGAGCGTTGTGATTTGAATATTACCGATAGAAAATTACGTGAAAACGGAGTCTGATAAATTGATTTTACTCTTATTTCCAAGCTATGAAGTTACTGAAATATGAAATGTAAAACAAAGAAAATGAGAGATTGCGTATTTCTGCGTCATTTGCGCTTACCACTGGAAATTGCCAAAGCATTTCCCTCGTACTTGATGATGCTGTGAGCTTCCCACAGTCTCCTGGATGTCGTCATCTTCGTCGATGTTTGATGAGATTCTGGTAGATTAGATAATTCTATGGTCCGTACCTCGGACCCAAACACTCGTACAACCGCACTGGTTAAGTTTTACAAAAGTTAGTCCTCCAATCCACGGAACATCGGAGCGATACGCACTTGCAACCGTACTCGGCAAGTTCTACACAGATAGTTACTAACTCCACTGAACATCGGAGCGACACGCACGCGCACCCCTACTCCTCAAGTATTTCACAGATTGTCCTCGTTCGACGGCGCGTCGAACGATATATGCACCTGTCGGCTCCCCCACTCTTCAGCCGGCTTCAGCTTGCGTGGTCCTCTACGGATTGGCTGACCCACCACGCGATCTTCCCCTCCTCTGGGTCATTACACTCGGCGGGAGGGTTCCGTTCCAACAATTCGCCTTTCCTGGACGATGCGAGCCCGCTTGCGTAATACTTCCCGACAGGATTAAGCTTGTATTTGAATTCCCAGTGAGTCACGTCTCTCAAATACCCTAACTGACAAAACTCCGTAAAATTCCGTAATCAGATAATTTTCTATGATATCGTCGTTCGTAATAATTTGCTTGATAGTGTTTTCTAAGACATAGAAAACCTATCTGTATGCTTATAAGTTTTATAAAATGCTCCGAAATATCTTAATAATAATTATAATAAATTAATAATAATAATAAATTAACATGAAAATTTATCTTGGCTGAACAATTTGCCGCGTAAATAAATAGAGAATGGCTTCCTACTGACTTATGCCAGTGGCATAAAAACCCCTCGAAAAACACGTTACAAGTTTATCAGACAAAACTTTAGTCACACACATCCAAATATATGGGGCAGAATGACCACGCTCTCCAAGCGCCTAATATAAGACAGCAAATACAGACAATAACACAGGTTATCTGACATAATTTCACACTCACCCAATTGCACGGGTCTGAATGATCACGATGGTCAAACCCCTCAAATGTAAGAACAAATTAATTTCATTTATTCATTCATTCGTTTATTTTCAATTGGGGTTGTGTCCCCCGGTGGCAAATTAGATATACATAAATAAATAATTGTACATAACAATTCACTAACAATTAAACTGGAGTATTTACACAAATAGTTAGTCTTTTCTTAAACACACCTATATGTTTGGGAAAAGGTTCTAAGACTACGGCAGGTAGAGAGTTCCAATTATCAATGGCACGGTTTACGAAATAATATTTACCATAATATGTTCGCTGTGGTCGGCCTTTAACTTTGAAAGGATGATCGCTCCTACCCATGTAAGTAGGCTTTTCCATACGTTTGCTAAGCTCACCCCATGCTGGTTGATTCGTATACGTGTTGTACATAGCGCAGAGTCTAGATTTCATCCTCCTAGCCTCAAGTGATTCCCACCCGGTTTCTTTAACATACGGCTCACACTGCCCCTGGGATTAAAGTCACTGAGCACAAAATCTAGCGGCCTTTCTTTGTACCATTTCCAACTCATTTATGAGCCCTACCTGATATGGATCCGAAACCGCCGAGGCGTATTCCAGAATAGGTCTTACAAGTGACAAATATCCTAATTCTTTAGCAGAGGTACTACTTCCTTTTAATACCCTCATTACAAAGTGCAGGGATTTGTAAGCTTTAGAAACTACACATCCTATATGACTACTCCATTTCATATAATTTCTTACGTGAACGCCCAAATATTTGCAAGAATCTTCTTCTACAAGTACTTCCGAGCCAATGTTATATTGAAAATCTTGCCTTCGCACTTTCCCTATTTTTATTAGACTACATTTTCTTGTGTTTATTTTCCTTTTATTTTCAATCGCCCACTTATATACCAGGTTCAGGTCATCTTGAAGTACTGCATTGTCTTGTGAGTCATGTATCTTTCGATATATTACACAATCATCCGCAAACAATCGACAGTCACTGCGAATCCCATTTGGTAAGTCATTTATAAACGCCAAAAATAACAAAGTTCCGATTACGCTGCCCTGAGGGATACCCGACTTTACGGTAATTTCATCCGAGAATCGGCCTTCAACTTTCACTTTCTGGGAACGACCCGTCAAAAATTCTTGGATCCATAAAATTACTCTTCTATCAATCTTCGTCGAAGCTAATTTATGGAGTAGCATGTCATGCGGCACGACATCAAATGCCTTCGCAAAATCTATAACTACGGCGTCGACTGAAACTCCATCGTCTAACGATTCGCTAATATCTTGAAAAAGTGATAGCATCTGACTCTCGCATGAGTAACCTTCCGAAATCCATGTTGCCTATCATTAAACCATGATAATGTTTTCCACTGTTCCCTCAAGTAGTCGCAAATGAGATGCCCCATCTGTTTACAAACGATGGACGTAAGACTAACCGGCCTGTAGTTGCCCAATTCAAGTCTGCTACCTCCCTTAAATATTGGGACTACCGTAGCTCTTTTCCAGTCATCCGGGATTTGCGCATTGTTTATGGACACATTAAACATCACCTCTATGTATCGTGCCACGGCCCTACCTCCTAGTTTAAGTACTTCACTAACAATATTATCAGGACCCTTCGATATATTGTAACGTAATTTTTGTATTAGCTTTACAATTGCTGACTGGTTTATTTGGAGAAGTGGAGCCCCTGATTCACCGTTAAGGTCCAACACACAGCTATTGGATTTATTGAACACACTACCATAAAAGACATTTAATTCATTAGCAATGGCCTGCTTCTCAGTAATTAATTTACCGTCACCGGACATTATCATAGACAAATTATTTGCATTTCCCTTTCTTCTCCTAACATAACTGTAGTTTTTTTTTTCCACCCATCGCCTCCCGAACCAAGTAAACCTTGCATATAATTGTCATGAGCAGCCCTCTTTTTTAAGACGAGCTCTCTTGATAAGGACTTAAATTTCAACATATACTTGTCACTATCATGTCTTTTATTGTATAATTTCCTAATTTTCCGCTTAAGACTCCTGATTTCCCGTGTGTAATTCTCAGGATCTGGGTTTTGTTTCAGTAATTTAAATGGAACAAATTTATCAATAGCACTATATAAAATTTTCAAAAAGTTAGTCCACAGGATATTAATGTGATTTCCTTCCGATGCCCATCCTACAAATAGCTCATTCAAATACCCCTGAAACTTGCCCTGATCCGCCCTGCGATACTGAAATATGATCTTATTTGCTACATCAGAGTCTAATTTTGTAATGTCACCGTATCTAATATTTAATTCAACCCCAGAATGGTCACTAATTCCTGGTACTTTCAGACAGTTAATATACAGCTCTACAGGCCTTACGAGATAAACATCTAAGGTATTATTGCCTCTAGTTGGGAAGTCAACGACTTGGGAAAATCCCCCCTCCCTTAAGAATTTGTTTGCAGCGCCCTGAGCTTGACCACATCTAGTTGACTCACCAGACCAGTCTACTTTGGGGAGGTTTAAATCTCCGGCAATTATTATGCTCTTTTCATAGCATTACCCGTACAAGTTTTATCATACAGTGTGTCGAGAAGCGAAAAGTTATCTTTCGGTGCTCTATACGCCCCTATCACCTGAAGAGGGAATTTATTCCCTTTATCCGAAATTAGTACACATAACATTTCATGATCCGTATCAGCCCACTTTAAGAAACTAGCTACATTTTTGCGCACACAAATAAATAGCCCACCACCTCGCTTCCCCCGATCCCTTGAATTATTTCATTACTATTTATGTCCTCATATAACCAAGATTCAGTAGCAATGACAATGTCCGGAGAATACGTCTCTACAAGATTCCAAAATTCAATTAATGTATTTCCTACCCTGACAATTAACCTGCAGTAATCTTAGAGTCTTACCTCCGCAGCTATTATCCCGAAGTAGCTCCTTCTGTTTCCGTCGGCTGGCAACCTCTGGACCTGCTCCTCCTCACAATGGCCGGCACGAACCGATGACCCTGTCAAGTAGGCTCCCTAGGTTGAAAGCGCCCCGTCGATTTAAATGCAGCCCGTCTCGGGCGAAGTCACGGCCACCAATCCAGCAGTCAGCATCTACGTACACTAATCCCAGTTGTGCACAAACCCAGTCCATGCGATCATTTACAGTCTTAACTCGCCTTAACGGAACATCTCCCCGCCGAACAATGCCACTCATTATAATTTTCGCATTTCTAAACTTGCTTTTAGCTTTTCTGCCTAGTTCGTAGAGCTCCCCCATGATGTAATCAGCTGTAGCCCTCTTCTTCAAATCGTTCGTCCCAACATGGAGCAACAACACTTTAACTTTGTCACAGTCCTCTACATTTGCTTCTTCCACTTGTTGGGCAAGCTGGTCAATTTTAATCCCCGGATAACACCGCACTTTCGCACCTGACTTCCTCGAGATATTCGCACTCCACCGTATCATAGAATCACCCATTATGATAACGTCATCCTCAGTTTGCTCCTGCTCGCCCTCTTCCACACTGATCCCAGTAGAAAGCCGTTCAGTCACATCCTTCTTTGTTCTAAGTTCCTGTATTATTTGATCCCTTGCTTTGATTTGCACCCTCAAACAGTCCGGCGTATCACATACTTTACAAAACCAATTCCCGACATCACAATCCTCCTTCTTGACCCTAATACACCCGAAGTGAAACCATTTCTCACATAGTCCACACTGAACACCGTTCTTCAATGTTTTGCTGCACGTCGAACACTTTAAAGCTGCCACTGGATCATTTGCCAGATTCACATTTAGAGTAACAGGGCCTGGATTCACTTCTACTCCACCAATAACTAGCAACGCAGCTATCACTAGAGCTATAAACCACAAGTTACTAGGGCCCGTACGCACACACAAACACCGGAAATCCCGACTACCCTTCGCATACCACAGCCCGATCCTCGCGCGATAACACTCCAGAGAACAACCCATTTCAGCACACCTGAGAGCTCGGGAAAAACACGACCTTTCACTTTGACTGCCAACTGCCAACTGCAGACAATATCACAGCCATCACAATAACACAGGTTATCAGGGAAAATTCTGCGCGCACACACACACACACACAAATACAAGAGGTTGAAGGACCACGCTGCCAACGAACCTAAAATGAAACAACAGACACTGAATCACTGGAATATGGCAATAGCTTCCGGTCCTGAAAGCAGCAGGGTTGACCTTGTGAGGTCGATAAGAATTTAGAAGCAGCCGTACGACACCATTAATCATGAGCTGCTGGTGGCAGTAGATACCGGACTATGAAGTCTTGTTTCTCTACATGTCAGGCGGTCCCGCACGCGAACATTTCACGCATAACAAATTAACGGGTTCATTCACTGCATGCACGTTTTCGCACGCTTTATCGGTCACACACACACACACACCGCCCATTACATGCCAGACGTGAACCGTACGTTTGATACATTGTTCCGTACAAATGATATCCTAACGAGCTGTGTGAAACGCGATCCCATCCCAACTGCCTACCGGGTGCTCAAACGTCAAGAGCCATTTCAACTAGTGTTTTCATAATGCAGACCAGGTATGATAATAATATCGTATGGCCTCGGGTGCCGGGTGAAAGATTTGTTATTTGTCGCACAGAGGGCAACTTGCATGTTGAATTTTGTTGTTCCTTGGAGCGCTATCAAAGTCAAGGAGGTTAGATATCTACTGTAAGCTCCTTGACACTATAGCGCTTTCTAGTAGAGAAAGGAGGAACTTTTGTGTTGGCGAAAAATCCTGAGATTAACTTTGCCATTATGAACACGGCCTACTGAATTTAAATGGGTTCTTTAACATGCTAACAACGTATGACATGCGTGTCGTGATTTTTTTCGCCTTTCAAATATCACTTACCATGGCCAGCAGCGAACCTGCAAGCCTGGGGTTGGTAGACCGACACGATAACCCACCGTGGCAGGTGTGTCTAACTAAACTATTACAAAGAGCTAACTTACTTGACTTGATATAGTGTGATATTGAAATATCAATGGTGCTAAGTGCCATCTAAGACAAAATGTGAATTTTAGTTCACAATCTAACAACATAATTATCAAGAGTGCCAAGAGCAGAGGGAGCAGTTCAAGGGGGACTCCAGAAATGGCAGCAGTGCTAAGTCTAGGACCTGCTGAGTTTATATTGGTGTCATCTGCCAGTCACCTGCTATGGCAGACATCCTTAAGAAAAAGTCAGACTCTAACATCAAGCTATTTGGGCATAAGAGCGCTTTGGTGTTTGTCTTGTGGGTTGTTCTATCATATCTTTACAACATATTGCTTATTATGCTCCTTGCCAACTATTTAATGTACAGAGAGTTTGTTTTATATGTGACGGGGACCCTCGCTCGCCCGCGTTGCGCGTCTGTCTCCCACCAGGCACTTTGCCGTTATGCGGCGCTGTCGCGGCACTGAGTCATTGAGTATAGGAATGTGTACTTACCTAGTTCACAGCTGGTGCTGAAAATGTTCGCCATTCACTGCTACACAACGCTGGCACCTCTTTATGAAATAGTCATTTACTTTCTGAAGATCCTCAGCACCGACTGACTGTATTTCAGCAGTAATATAGCTTTTAAGCTCATTTATAGTGTAAGGGTTTCTCGCATACCCGTTATTTTCAAGCGTCCCCAACTGATAAAAGTCACATGGTGATAAGTCTGGGCTTCCCGGGGGCCACACGTTCCGACTTATAATCCTAGTACCGAAAATGCGACGCAATTCTGTCATGGATGCTTCGGCAGTGTGAGCAGTGGCAGAATCTTGTTGAAAATAAGTTGACAATCGCTCTCCGTAAGTCAGTTCGTCAAAAAATTGGTCAAGGATCACATTGAAGTACAAATTTAAGTACAAATTCCTATGCTCAATGACTCAGTGCCGCGCTTGCGCCGTATAACGGCAAAGTGCCTGGCGGGAGACAGACGCACAACGCAGGCGAGCGGGCAAGCGAGGGTCCCCATCGCATATAAAACAAACTCTCTGTACGAATATTGTGTCAATACAGTAGTGGTTATGGCACATAGCACATTCTATCATTTATGTGTGTTTCTGTAACAAAAAATGTTGTATTTATATTAAATTAGCTATCGATATTTGTGACGAGTGTTGCATTTGTACGTTTATCAAAATGTATTAAGCCATTTAAGGTTAAACACTTTCAGTAAAGAGTTTACTTCCAATGACTCAATTTCTGTATTTTGGCACTTAGCGCCATTGATATATCAATAACACAATTACAGTAATATGTAAAGTTTTAAAGCCGTTTTTCAGTGTTGCCTGTATAAACTATCAATTAATGCTTTTCATCACGCTCTTCAACAATTAGATTGGGTGGGGTAACTATACTTTATATATATAACGCACCATTCCTGAAAAAATTACCTGTATTAATATTATTCACTGATAATTTATGATGTAGGTTCCCCTCTTCATCAGTGATTTCTGGTGCTGAGAGATTGATGGGTCGAGATCATACCACAGGATACACGTATGTCAGGAGTTTCAATGTAAGACGCCACTAAATGAATGGTGGTACGGACATGCATGGCTACTACTACAGTAGAACACGATCACTGGCCCAACAAACCAAACTCTGTCGTGCCATTACTGGAAGAAAGAGGAATACCGTTTTCAATGTCCTCAAAGATGAGAACATTTCACCTCCTTTGGACCCATCAAAGTACAGTACATGATGAAAATTACTTCATATCACTTTGTGTATTCTACGTTTTTTGCGAAACTTTAAGGGAGAGGAAGGTTATTCGAGGAACTAAGAGCAATTGAGCTTACAAACTCACGCATCTATTGGATCAAAACGGTACAGAAGGACTGTTTTCCTTCAGATCTGCAAGCTTTAAAAGATGGTATGACACTTCCTCAGTAGTCGAAAATAATCCGCTTCAACCCATTTCTCGAGGATGGACTAATTCACCTAGGCGAACGGCCACAAATTGCAGAGCTATCTGGAAAGCTTCGACACCTGGTACCCTTGGATGGTTTTCATCATTTTATCGACTACTCATCAGGCAAATCTACATCAGACTGAGCGTGAGAATTGTACTATCAGAAGTTCGTACGGAATTTGTAGAAATTCTTGCAATCAATTCGTGCAAGCAATCGAGGCTTCACTACCTGAACCAAGTGTAACCCCAATGAAACCTTATGAAGTCCATGGCATTGATTTCGCTGGACCTCTTTATATGAAGGTGGGGAGCATGAACAAAAAATGTTCTGTAACACTGTTGACCTGTGCTACAACACGTGCGTCAGACACGACTACTAACACAGAAGTATGTTCGTCGACGAGGAATATCCCACACCATCTACAGTAACAATGCTCGAACATTCCACGGAGACAACAGAAAACTAACTTCAATCTGGATGCCACTCACAACCTCTCTTACCCATCAATATTTGGCTCATCAGAACGTCAACTGTAAACTCATTGTTCTAAGTGCTGCTTGGTGAGGAGGATGGTGGAAGAGGATGGTAGGCTCAACCAAGTGGTGACTGCAAAGGTGCTGGGAAAAACACGAATATGTGAGGAATGTTTAAACATCACGTAGATAATCATAAAAGCTACTGTTACTTCAAGACCCATCATCCAAGACAGAGAGAACGGTCTAAAACTACCCCTATTTTTTCACTAGACAGTGCGACATAAGTATTCCTACTGGGCATGAACCTGCGAGGAATACAGGGCTGATCAAGGAGCAGGCTACTCAACAGAAGATATTCTATGTTTTTGGAGGCGCTGGACCAAAGAGTACATAATTGAATTGAGGTACTTCCACGAGGTTCGTCATCCACGAGAAAAAGTGCTCAGACTAAGGGCAGGGAGACAAAGATCTGGACAGATGAGGAAAAGAGCCCGCATACATAAACTTTATGCTATAAGAGATCTAGTCATCAGGACGGTGAAACGTAGCACCCTCATTGGAGCCACGATAACTCGCCCGATCTAGCAGGACATCCCCCTGCAGTTTGACCAGAATGGGATGGATGTGGAAATTTGTAGGGTAACTTATAACAATTATTATCTGTGGAAATATTATGTATTGTTGTATGTTATGATTTCAGGATCATTGGGCAAATAATTCAAATTCCTTCAATATCGGGGAATTTTCATGTACGCCGTCTCTAATTTATGGGGACTGCAATTGAACGATTCACACAGGAATATTAAACGCATAGCAGTTATCGGTTCAATATACCACAAAAAGTTCAAGGCTGACAACAGCGGATTCCATACAAAGTATCAACCAACTGCCGCGTTCCTGACTTGACCTGTGGAAGTCTGGAAATCCCTATCTGAACTGAATAGAGCCACGTGAACATCCTTTGGCTGGCGATGTTGAAGACAGGTGCGTGTGTGTACTTCACTCAACCGACAACGCACGGGGGTTGTCAGATCAAAGTCTACCTATAGCAGTGGGGTCATTTGTCGGAGGATACTAAGTGCGACTGTAATGAAGATCAGACTTGAAATACATGAGCCACTGTTTCCTTTATCCATTAGGTTGTTCGGGACAGGATTTGGTACTCTCCCTTGAAAATGCCTTAGAAGCCTTAGAATTTGTGATTTTGGTCTGTTTGTTTAACTCCTTCTGTTTGGTGTCTTATTTTCTGTTGGATTTTCCTGACACGAATGAATTAAAACATGGCAGATACCACTGGGATCGGATCATTCAGTGATGGTTAAATAAATTCAATTCTGAGAATTAACATGCACGCCATATGCAATGTACATGGAGAACAGTTGAAAAGTATATACAGTATAAGAATATAGCACAATAATTAGGAATAATCAATTTGTGAGCGACAGAACGTTTTATGTCCAACTATCATAGTGACCGTATTGGTATTGGTTCATTATGTACTTTTCCGCTAAGATCGTATGATCCCGTGACGGATTGAAGAAATTCACTTTTGCGGAATTAACAAGATCACCATCTGTAAATCATGTGAACTATACTTCAAAATTTAAACTCATTATAGCCTATCGGTTCAGCTTACCAGATTTTACTTAGATTGATTAGTTGCGTGTTGAGCTACGGAAATCCATTTCTATGGAAGCCAACTGTAATTTACGAGAACTGCACTTGGAAATATAATTCGTACTATTTCGTGATTAGTTAAGAAAATAATTTTCCGAGGAACTATCTTGCATGCAATACACAATTCAAAAGAAGTATAATACAAAGACACTTGCAGGGATATTTAACTCATGATGTCAATTCAACATACCTCAATGAAATCGGACATTACAATATGAACAAGAAGTTCCGTTAAGAACTATACAGCCTACTTTTCATGCCAATGATTATTCTACAGAATATGAACCTATCTAGAATAATGACGAAATGAAGTTGGTAATATCGAAATATCTAATTAGTTCAAAATATACCTGGTATAATGTAGCCTAATAGAGCACTACAGTTGGCAGCCCTGGTGACTGAATATATTCTTAGTTCCATCTCTTTAGGTACAGAATACAAAATTTGGTTGAAGTCCAATGGACGTTACATGCAGTTAGACACTGGATCTATCAGCACGCGTAAAAGCATGTTGCCAACAATACCATGCGTGTGCTGGTCAGAAATAATCTGAAATATTATGATATCTTGTTGTGCCAATTTTGGATGAAATCCATTTGTTAGTATTGAAGTTACATGTATTTTAAAATTGGACATATCAGCAGGCATAGAATCATGTTGGCAGCACTGCCTTGTATTAATTACTCCAAATTAATCTAGAATGTCAGGTGCTATACGTGTGCAAAGTATTGAGCTGTTGGCTTGCATACTTTCTGATATATTGATATTAGGGTAAAACATATAGACAGCATTTATTAACAGTTGGCAGCCCTGATTGCACTGAAGAATACTTATAGTCATATCTGACATGTTACACATAGCACATGTGAAATTTGGATGTTATCCTACTGATAGTATAGAAGTTACATGTATTTAAAAATTGGCCCTATCAGCAGGCTTAGAATCATGTTGGTAGAACTGAAGTATATACGTTACTCCAAAATTAATCAAAAATTCAGGTACTATACGTGAGCATAGTTTAAATCTGTCGGCTTGCACACATTCTGATATATTGGTATTTGGATAAAAACAATTATTAACAGTTGGCAGCCCTGGTGGCTCTTAAGAATACGCTCAGTCATATCTGTTTATGTACAGATAATACATACAAAATTTGGTTGAAATCCAGTTGATAGTGTAGAAGTTATATGCATTTAAACATTGGACCTATCAGAAGGCTTAAAATTATTTTGGCAACACCGTCATGGTTGGCCTCCTGAAAATTAAACTGAAATAGTATTATCTACATGTGTGCCAATTTTGGAATAGCTCCCATGCATACCTTGCAAGATATCCAACATGGAGCTCAAATTTCTACTGCGTTTTTTCAGCAGTTGGTAGCACTGACATCATTTTCAAATATGGACGTGAGCTATTCCGGTGCACATCTTTACTCATACTAAATTTGGTTTTGATTGCTGCAGCCGTTTAGGAGTTGATAGGGGGGGACACACACACAGCCAGACAGACAGAAGGACAGACAGACAGACAGACAGACAGACAGACAGACAGACACACATTTGCCCGATCTCATAAGACTACTTTTTCCTCATTTTTGCAAAATGTGAAAAGTAGGCTAACAAGGAAACGTTTACTGAGGAATTGCCACGTGTGCAATCTATCACTTACGGGAAAGAGACTTGATTATTACATTGAGAAATGCTACATTTACTTGACATTTTTTTTTTCGGATTAAGAGATTACGATGTGATCGGATCATGTATGATGAAATACGAAAATTCATTATTGAGGGCTTGACATGCGTAACACCTATAGACAAATTTAAGGGAAGTACACTAACTTGTCAACGACTGTAACTGAGCGTCAGATGCAACTTGCTGGCCACGTCCTCCGAATATCCGAATACCGTCACCCACGAACTGCACTAAGATGGACACCACTGGGAGGAAAAGGAAACAAGGCCGACCTCGAAGAACTTGGCGTCAAACAATGAGAGAAGATCTCAGGATCATTGGCATCTCTTGGGATGATGCCGAAGCTCTTGCGATCGACCGACATCGCTGGAGAAGACTTGCTGCCCAATGTGCCTTGCACAGGACCTAATGATGATGATGACACTTGAAAAATATAGGCCTACACAGGAAGTCTTCAGACAGCAGTGGCTACGCTGGCTAAAGTGCAGCGTTAGGTCATGGGGCCAAGCTCTCTGCTGACTCGGTAGACGCGAGGTAGACGAAGCCCATCGTCAGCTGTCCTTGAAATGGTTTTCCGTGGTTTACCCATTTTTAACACCAGGAAAATGCTGGGACGGTACCTTCTGACAGGCTACGGCCGCTTCCTTCCACATCCTTGCTCAGTTTCATTCATCTTCATCCATTCCATCTCTAATCCCGACGCGCAGGTGCCCACGGGCGTCGACTACAAAGACCTGCACTCGGCCTCTCAGGAGGAAACACGACAAAAAAAAAATTGAAACTCTCAACTTACAACATCGGCTCAGAATAATACTGTCATTCACAGAAATTGGATTACTACATAAAGAGTAACAGTATTTTAATTTTCGATGATTATGATGATAATTGTCGTTTTAAGGGGCTTATCAATTTTAATTTTCCAAAATTGACATGTAGGTATATCACCTATAATACAGAAGAAGCAAGCTATTAATATATACTTATAGACTAGCGTTTAAACCCGGCGTTGCTCGAGATAACAATTGGATATTAGGATATCGTACCTTTGCTCGCTGTATCGTATTGTGTGCAACCCGGAGGAGGGGTCGTTGTTATAATAAGCAATATTATTGCCACTAAAAGCCCTTGTGCGCGCTTTTTATCTCATCAAAAATTGTGTTGAAATTGTTAATTAGGTGGGTACGACGGCTCTCTACTGCTTGTAGCTTATAATAGATTAATCCTGAAATTTCGCTAATGTAACTGAATATTAAAGGAGCCTATTTTAATATTAATATGCATTATTAACCTAACCATTACATTTTAAGGGCCAATGAATTTCTTTTCCTTCATTGTAATAGCCTTGCGTGCTTTGTCGAACAGCAACATTTCAAGTGGATAGTGGCAGTCTGCAGATAAACTCTTAGAATACCAGCTTCATAATAATATGTGCATTTGATTCGGGGAACAATGAATACCAAAATGAAAAAAAATCCACAGCCTGTTTTCAGTCGACCGACCAGGTCAGGGAATGGAATGAATGAATCCCCCATCTAAGAGGCGAGGATATGAACTGTACCGGCTGCCGAAGCCTGTCACACTCCCCTGGGGCAATGCTTAAATGAATGACAGATGAAATAAATGCTAGTGGAGAGTGTTGCTGGAGAGGGACCAACCGAAGTACCCGGAGAAAAACCTGCCTCCGCTTTGTCCAGCACAAATCTCACATGGAGTGACCGGGATTTGAACCACGGACCAAGCGGTGAGAGGCCGGCGTGCTGCTGCTTTAAGCCAAGGAGGCTCTAACGAATACCAAAAGAAAATATATAATAAATATCATCTAATAATCTATATGCCCACCCTCACTTAAATAAGAACCACTCATAGGAGTGCAGGAACACCTTGTGGCCACGAGACGAACTAACCCTATTCAGAACACCATATCACCCAGATCACCAAATTTGGACCCTGGTTCTAGGTATGTAGACGAACATTCATGACAAATATTAGAAGATTAGTAACAAATCAACTCTGAAGCTATTTACCAAAAATCTCCTTCTTCAGATAAAATCAATATTGAAACACTCGTAAACTAAAAGTAACACACGTAGTATAAAAAAGACCCGAAAAAATCTAATAAAGTATGAATATAAGCAAGGGAAAATAATATTTTTTCCGCTCATTCAGTAAAATAAAAGAGTCCTCAGCAATGCTGTAAGTCTCAATCCCAGTGATGACGGCTTTAAATAAAATTATAAAGCTTGCGGGGAATGGAAATTCAGTATTTGTGCCAAAGGGCCTAAATGAGGAGAATGGAGAGGGCTGTCCGAATTTTCAAGTAGATAGTGTTACTCGTCTTGTTCCAAGTGGTAAGTACGTAAAATTCGGTTCAGATCGGTGAAACGGTGTAGATTTGATCCCAGTAAAACGGTGTAAATTTGTGCTAAAGGGCCCAAATGCAAGAAATGGAGAGGGCTATCTAAAGTTATTGTTGCCAAAAACCTTCCTTGGGGTATGCACTATAAACCCTACACAATTACAATGCAATCGGTTAAACGGCGTTGGAGTCCATTAACAGCGGACAGATATATATTTCCATTTTTATTTATAAGATTAAAGTAACTGCTCATTACACCAAGTCTCGTTGGGATCGATCAAAGTTTAAAAGTGCGCACGGCTGTCATCTTGATATTTGAAAACAATTGAACAAAAAATATTTAGCATATGCATACTTCTATTGAATTACAAGCAAAACTAGTGGACCCGTGCGTGAACTCTCGCATGTGTATAAACCACCCGCCTGACTTAACTGTTATGTGGGCTTTGTATATAAACCACCCGCCTGGCTTTACTGTTATGTGGGCTTTGTATATAAACCACCCGCCTGGCTTTACTGTTATGTGGGCTTTGTATATAAACCACCCGCCTGGCTTTACTGTTTATGTGGGCTTTGTATATAAACCACCCACCTGGCTTTACTGTTATGTGGGCTTTGTATATAAACCACCCGCCTGACTTTACTGTTTTGTGGGCTTTGTATATAAACCACCCGCCTGGCTTTACTGTTATGTGGGCTCTGTATATAAACCACCCGCCTGGCTTTACTGTTATGTGGGCTTTGCATATAAACCACCTGCCTGGCTTTACTGTTATGTGGGCTTTGTATATAAACCACCCGCCTGGCTTTACTGTTATGTGGGCTCTGTATATAAACCACCCACCTGGCTTTACTGTTATGTGGGCTTTGTATATAAACCACCCGCCTGGCTTTACTGTTATGTGGGCTTTGTATATAAACCACCCGCCTGGCTTTACTGTTTATGTGGGCTTTGTATATTTTCAGTAAATTACGGACTTCGTTGAGGAATAATCTTATTTATTGTATCAGAAATCTTCTTCTTTACTGTTATGTGGGCTCTGTATATAAACCACCCGCCTGACTTTACTGTTTTGTGGGCTTTGTATATAAACCACCCGCCTGGCTTTACTGTTATGTGGGCTCTGTATATAAACCACCCGCCTGACTTTACTGTTTTGTGGGCTTTGTATATAAACCACCCGCCTGGCTTTACTGTTATGTGGGCTCTGTATATAAACCACCCTCCTGGCTTTACTGTTATGTGGGCTTTGTATATAAACCACCTGCCTGGTTTTACTGTTATGTGGGCTTTGTATATAAACCACCCGCCTGGCTTTACTGTTATGTGGGCTCTGTATATAAACCACCCGCCTGGCTTTACTGTTATGTGGGCTTTGTATATAAACCACCCACCTGGCTTTACTGTTATGTGGGCTTTGTATATAAACCACCCGCCTGGCTTTACTGTTATGTGGGCTTTGTATATAAACCACCCGCCTGGCTTTACTGTTTATGTGGGCTTTGTATATAAACCACCCACCTGGCTTTACTGTTATGTGGGCTCTGTATATAAACCACCCGCCTGACTTTACTGTTTTGTGGGCTTTGTATATAAACCACCCGCCTGGCTTTACTGTTATGTGGGCTCTGTATATAAACCACCCGCCTGGCTTTACGGTTATGTGGGCTTTGTATATAAACCACCTGCCTGGCTTTACTGTTATGTGGGCTTTGTATATAAACCACCCGCCTGGCTTTACTGTTATGTGGGCTCTGTATATAAACCACCCGCCTGGCTTTACTGTTATGTGGGCTTTGTATATAAACCACCCACCTGGCTTTACTGTTATGTGGGCTTTGTATATAAACCACCCGCCTGGCTTTACTGTTATGTGGGCTTTGTATATAAACCACCCGCCTGGCTTTACTGTTATGTGGGCTTTGTAAATAAACCACCCACCTGGCTTTACTGTTATGAGGGCTTCAATAAATATGTTTATTTGTTTAAACACACTTTTTAAACAAATTGTCGATATTTATTAAATCAGAGAGCAATTCATCACTACTGCTGGTTGCACAATGTGTTGTGTGCGCCCCATGTGTACAGACTACCCGCCCGGCTCTAGTGCTATGCGTGCTCTACGCGGCACAGTTCTGCCAGGGGCTATCGTCTTGTTTATTTGTTTAAAACCACTTCATAAACAAATAAATATATTTCCGTTAACCTTTCAAGAAATGCAAGATTTTTCCTGTACTATTGAGACGATTTGGAATATTTTGGTACAAACCACAACTTCCAACTCCCTCTGGTTTAGGAGCTTGAGTTTTGTGAAATATACACCTTAGCGTATTATATATATGTATAGATTCTCTAAGATGTTTACGTAGTGTAGAATGTCCAGTTGAGATTGAAGCATTATAGTGATATTATAATGTGGTTGCCGATAAGGTAAACAATATTTGAATTTTGCATGGCCGCCATGATGTTTTTGTAAGTTATACAGTTTTGAGAGTTATATCAATAAAATTATATTGTAAGTTCAAATTTCCAAGTCAATTGTTATGATATCTCACGAGAAATTGAATCCAGGTGAATAATTTCGCGCGACTACAATATTGGATTTGTGTCACTTATCAAAATTGGAAAAAAAACATGATTAAAATTCGACAGTTTCATTAAAATCACTTCAGGTAAATACATTTTTTAAAGCGGTGCTGGGAGCTCCATTTATAGACAAACAGACAGACACACATTGCCTGAAGGTGTCTGATTGCAGTAAGTTGCCACTTCTATTGATTTAAAGGGAAAATTTAATGTGATATTTACCTACTGTAGAATGACAAGTTGAGAGAGGAGCTTAAAATGACATACCGCAAAGTAGATTGAAGATCAATAATCCAATATCCCTTGAAATTATAGCTGACTTCAACCAGCCAGCCTTGAGTGGATGAGGTTGAGGAATAATGAATAATAAACACGAACACACACAGATCTACTCGTAATTCCATCTCCAAATCATTAATATTGATAGATTAAAACTTCTTCCTTTCATGAGCACATTTATTGCTGTTCAAATGATAGTGATTAACACTGACCAGGAAAGCTCGAGGTATTAAGGCTACGACGACGGAAGGTGGGATCGAATCCCTCAGTCCGCAGTCGTTAATGCTGTTTCAACCTCAGACTAATCTTTAGATGACTCCTTCCGTTTAGGCCATAGCACTCTGATTTTATTTTCCTGTTTAAATTACAGATGGACACAACATATATGGATACAGTAATGTAACGCAGTGTGGCAGTAAATTTTCACACTCGGATAAAATATCCTGAAGACATTCATATTCCTAGTTCCCAATTAGAATGCCGTAGGCTACAACTCAGCCATGCGCGTTCTTCATTTCCAAAACGACGGCTCACTTCTGAGGAAATGACACTTCGGGCTGTTAGATGTGCAGATGTCCTCTGTTGGGCAATCGCCGTAATACAAGGGACTCCGCTTAGCGATGTGTACTACCCTGCCAGGGAATTGTTATCGCTTGACGTGGAGCGGGGCTGTTGTGTATACATTACGTCAGCCCGCCACGTTATGGCCGCCGCGGGCGGGTTCGGGGCAAGAGGGGGGACTTATGTACAGTCATACAATGAAAACACAGCGCACGACCCAGCACGAACCATGCACACACACGACATGCGAAGACGTTTCGCTGGCGATGACTGCACGTGTATCGCAGGCGTGTGGCTGCGCAGAGCGCATTGGTTCCAATTTCCACCACCGGTAACAATTCGCTGGCAGGGTAGTAATTTCTTGAGGACTGTGATGTGAACCAGACAATATTTGGCCAATTTAAGGAAACAGGCTTAAGAGGATACTTCCTCATAAGAGGCTGATGCCCATGTGTTCTATTAGCCATGGTCGGAATCAGACATCGATAAATATACAAATGCCGCTACCCGGATACGAATATTTCCGTGGTTTTCTTTGGGATCAATTTCGAATACGATTGGCTGAAAATATATAGGGGCAATGTCTGGAAATTTCTGAAATAAACCCATTATATAACACCTTAAAATGAATATAAATTAACTGATCAATGCTGGCCATATTTTTGTTTAATTTCCCTATTAATTAGTAATGAAAACACTACCGGTGTTCTTACCACGGTTTTTTCACTCTCTCCAGGTAATTGCTGGGATGGTACCTAAATCCAAGTCACAGAACGCGTACTCCTTCCCTGTCTCAAATTCAATTAGGCCTACATATACGAATACAGTTATCACAGGAATACAGGTTATCAGACAAGTCCTGCACCCACCCAACTACACAATGCTGATGACCAAGATGTCCCAAGTTCGTCAAATGAATTAACAACAACTAAAACTTGTTATTCGTTACTTATAACAATTCTGTATCAAAAATTTTAAGTTTTTACCTGCACTGAAAGTATCTCCTATTGGATTACAGAACATTAAAGAAAAACCTGTAGACAATAGTTGGAAACATTTGCAATGAACTCAGATATATTGGATTTGGTACATTGGAAGTTATTATGACATAGATAGAAACAACTAATCATTCAAAATTTATGAAAAGGAACACAAGAAATCAGCAATAATGGGGCAAAAATATGTAATGAAAGCGCATTCTTCCATCTTACTGTATGTTAGGATTAAAACGAGATACATTCGTGATTTTGGAGTTTTTCGTCAGAATTGATTATTAGCGATAATAATACCAAATTTCAACTTTGGGATGATTTCGAAGTAGCCTATCACTTACTTGGCGATTACAGAGAAATTTGAAAAACAAGTGAGTTTTAATTAGGTCATGTAGGCCTAAATAAAACCCAAAATTCAAAATTTTGTGAAAAGTGGTATTGGACACCTCTATGATCGTCACTGTGACCGATTTCAGGACTGATTCGTATTTGTTCGAGACAACATGTCAGCAGGTGTAGAACCCTGTGATTGTGATCATATACAGAGTACAAGCAGGTTAATATTTGAATAAATCTGTACTCCTGAGGGATCGTTGTTTCAAGGTATTCATTTCAAATTCTCCTGAGTGTTTCATGGTCAGATTATTAGAATAAACCTTCATTTTCCCGATTTATTATCTGTTACTTAGGAAGCAAAATAACCAGTGATATACGAAGCAAAGAGGATATAAAAAGTAGGTTGGCTCATTCAAGGAAAGCATTTCTACAGAAAAGGAATCTGTTGACGTCGCATATAGATTTAGGTATTCGGAAATCATTTTTGAAAGCCTTTGTATGGATCGTGGCACTCTATCGAAGTGAAACATGGACTGATGGTGCAGCAGAAAAGAGGAGAATTGAAGCGTTCGAAATGTGGTGTTACAGGAGAATGATGAAGACCAGAAGGGTAGATAGGGTTACAAATGAAACGGTGTTAAGACTAGTGGGAGAGGAGACTGGTGACTGCTAATGAAGAGAAGTGATAGGTTGGTAGGGCACTTACTAAGACACCCAAGAATAGCAAGCTTAGTTATGGAAGGAAGGGTCGAGGATAAGAACTGTAGGGGTAGACCAAGGTTAGAGTATGTTAAACAGATTGCCTCGGAAGTAGGGTGTGGTAGCTATGTAGAGATGAAACAAGTAGCTCAGGACACGGAACCATGGAGGACTGCATCAAACCAGTCAAAAGACTGAAGACTCAAACAACAACATACCTGTTTAGATGTCTTTTTCATTGTCACTAATGGTTGTATCCCCACCTGAAGGCACGGACTGAAGCCTTAGGCCGATCAGCGGTTCTACATGATTTTGTACCAGGATCGTCATCGTGTCTTTACCGATAGCTTCTGTTAGCCCCTGCTGTACAAGGAGAGGAATTGGAGTGGGACGTGATTCCAGGATTCCGGGAATACTCCCCTATGAAAGAGTTTAAAATCTTAATGCCCAATTTATTTAGTATGGTAGTGAAGGAATCTAACACCGTGGATACAATGATGCTCAATCCTTAACTGAAATTGAAAGAACTGGTTCTCATCTGTTTCCTGAGCTTTGCTAGCGATGGTGTTCTCAAGGATCGCCTCATCCTCATGCCACTTGGCCAACGAGCGGCCGACGACACAACTTGCCTCATCTCCCAATCGGCAGGCAATCGACTTCTCGATTGTCTGGTTTCCCCCGATGCAGTGACTGACTAACTTCGTTTGACTTGAGCCCGCAGCTTTTCATAGTGAGGAAGTGAGGTTCTTGCTGACCAGGTTGAACAGGGGTTGAATGTTCTATATGGGTTCGCCTTCAACTTCATGTTTTATGCAATTCTTGTGAGCCAGAAAAGCTTTTAATATGCCACGTTCTTTCCGTATAATCTGAAATTATTGGTGATGAGCAGACACTCATATGCCACTGTTAGTTAGTTAGTTATTGTTGTTTTAAGGGGGAGAACTACGAGGTCATCTGCTCTTATATGCCGCTGTATAGAAATAACAGAACATATAAAATACCGTATTTATCAAACTAAGAAATTACGTGCAAAACTGTCTAAATATTTCATAATTAAAGTAACGACTTAAATAATAAACAGCTGTTATTTGGAGGGAACCCCTAATTGCCAAATGGAGTTGAATTGTTGCCAATTGTATCTATATTTTTCTCAAATAAAATAAAAACTATCTCATTTAAAAATTTCTCTTTATGGATATGGGCTTTGCAGTTTTCTGTCAATTCTGTACAATCAAGCATTTTATTATAAAATCTTGCTATTAAGAGAAAATAAAACGTATTAACGTTTTTCAAACATAAAGGAGCCAGTGTAACGTTTATATAAACACATAGACATTCCAAAAGAGAATAAAACCAGGAGTCTAACGTAATTATCTTCGTATCTCCGCTCTACAGCCTCCGCCAGTACTGAATTGACATTTTAATAATTGCATTTCTTAAATAAAACAGCTTTTTAGTGTTTGTAATATCGACTTGCTTATAGTAGGTGAAGTGTTTTATTAAAAGGATCTAAAAAGTGAAATGAAGAATATTGCAGCTGAAGAAGAGCTCACCTAGAGCGCAAAACTTGTATAAAACTGACCTTTGAAATAAACAGTGTACTAACAAGGCGGAAAATGTATAATACTTCATCCATTTTGAATATATTAACATTGTTGATGTTAATACATTTAGGAGCTTTGCGACATCGTGGTCATGTAGCCCATGGAAATCCACTTCCACGGCGGTTAAGGCGGGAATCGAATCCTTCTCTTTAAGTTCTGTCTCACGAGGATGAGTAAACCCTGTTGCAGTCTCAGACCAGATTCAAATTTTTGGCAGAGTCGATAGATAGCCGATACTGGACCTCAGAGTTGACAACCAAGGCGAACCGAGGCGGACTCCCAAACTACTTCAGGGGTATTGACACACCTGGAGTAACTCTAAGCCAATATCACAAGTATTCTGCTAATTTGACCGCGCTTGTAACTAGAATGTGACCTATTAGACGCGAAGTTACGATATGCCTAAAGTGAAGCAAAGTGTGTGTGTTAAACTAAAACAATTTGTTTCGCAGTATGGAGAAAGGGTCTTAACCACTGACGGGTTAATACTTTACTGCAAACTTTGTGACGTGAGAGTGGCCGCTGTAAAAAGGTTTACGGTGGAACAACATGTATCGCGTGAGAAACACAAACGTGGTCTGCAACGACTTCAGGATGAAGGAACATTACTACAACAGAAGCTTCTTGGAGAAACCCATTCATCCTTTTCACCATTAGTTAGTTATTAGTTATTGTTGTTTTAAGGGGCGGAACTACGAGGTCATCTGCCCCTCTTTTCACCATTCTTTGAAGAACTGTGTAGAGTGTTTCTTCGTGCCGATATCCCATTGAGTAAGTTAAACAACCCTAAACTGCTCAATTTCTTAGAGAAGCACACGGGAAAATCCATACCGGATTCTTCTACGTTAAGGAAAATCTATGTTAGACGATGCTATGAAAAAAACTTGGGAAGAAATCAGGAAAAAAAGTTGGAAATGAAAAAAATATGGGTATCGGTGGAAGAGACGACAGACTCTTTAGGACGATAGCTAGCTAACGTGGTGGTAGGAACACTGGACGAGGATGTTCCTGGAGAACACTTTCTACTCTATTGTGAGCATTTACAAAAAGTAAACTACTCAACAATCAGCAAAGTTCTTGATAAATCGTTGGCATTGTTGTGGCCTGATGGCATTCGGCATGACAATGTGTTGCTCTTAGTAACGGATGCAGCCCCTACATGGTCAAGGCTGCTAATTCGCTTCGTGCTCTCTACTCTAAAATGGTGCATTTAACTTGTTTGGCCCACGCGTTACACCGAGTCGCGGAGGAGGTTTGCGGTCATTTTCCAGAAGTTGACCAATTGATAGGATGTGTGAAAAAGGTATTCTTGAAGGCACCCTCTCGAGTTTCAACTTGCAAGTTAGAAGCTCCAGACATTCTACTTCCTCCTTCTCCCATTCTGACAAGATGGGGAACCTGGATTGAAGCCTGCACGTATTATAGCGAGAAATTACAAGTGGTGAAACAAATCGTGGATTCATTTGACAGCACTGAAGCCGCATCAATCAAAGCAGCGCAAAATTTTTTGGCAGATAGTGAAATCGCAGGGAAACTTGATTACATAAAAGCAAATTTTGGAATTCTTCCTACTACCATAACCGCTCTGGAAAAGTCGGAAGTGCCGCTATTTGCCAATATTAATAGCTTGAATTCATTTTGTTACCACACAAGACTAAAACAATACAGAAATCATAGAAAATCAAAGGTCATTTGTTAAAGAAACTAGGTCATTTTCTGCATATTTTCAGGTCATAAATGCATTTTTTTTATTTTGCATTTTTGGCACTTTTTAGGTCATCATAATCCTAGCCCTACTGATGAGTATAAAACCAACATGGGGGCCATGAGAAATTCAAATATTCAAATGGATTTTTGACGCAAGTAATTCACCCGAGCGCAATGAAACCTGGCGTTATAAACCTTTATGCAAAGCTTAATCAACTGGTATCTAATGTAATTGAATTGTTTTAGGATATTCAACATGACGGCTGTGGGAAATTTCTAAAATATGCATATGCTTTAATATCTTGTGTCTTAATTAAGCGATCAAAGTGAAATATCGTATAATGAACCACTCTAATAATCGTCATGTACTGGTACATAAATATATAGCCTACATTTAGAAACAATCCAACATGGCGGCCATGAGAAATATTTCACCTGTTATCTATATCTACGAAACTATTACAGAAATCAAACTAATATAAAATAAAATTATATATAAAATTTTCAATAACCTCCTGAGTAGGAAACCAACATGGCGTCCACACGAATTTTAAATATTTAAATTGACGTTTCTCGCGACTCAACCATCCAAGTGCAACGAAACATGGCACGGTTAATATTTATACACGCTGTCGCCTCCGTAGCGTAGCGGTCAGCATGCTTAGCTGCCGCCCCGGAGGTCCTGGGTTCGATTCCCGGCTCTGCCACGAAATTTGAAAAGTGGTATGAGGACTGGAACGGGGTCTACTCAGCCTCGGGTGGTCCAAATGAGTAGAGGGGGGTTCGATTCCCACCTCAGCCATCCTCAAAGTGGTTTTCCGTGGTTTCCCACTTCGTCTTCGGGCAAATGCCGGGATGGTACCTACTGTAAGGCCACGGCCGCCTCCTTCCCTCTTCCTCGTCTATCCATCCTAACCATCCCTTACCTTCCCTCCTGAGGCCCCTGTTCGCTTTGCAGGTGAGGCCGCCTGGGCGAAGTGCTGATCACACCTCCCCAGTTGTATCCATCCCGACCAGATGTTCCAAGCTCCAGGACACTGCCCGTAGAGGCGGTAGTGGTGAGTTCCCTCGCTGAGTCCGTGGGAACCACCAACCTAGAGGGTAAATTGACTAAATAAAAAAAATAAAAATGTAATAACACTGGTGTATAATTTAATTCAATTTCTATGGGAAATTCCAGATACCGACAGTAGTGGCTACGCTGGCTAAAGCGCAACATTAGGTCATGGGACCAAGCTCTCTGCTGACTCGGTAGACGCGTGGGTTCGAGCCCCACCGTCGGCCGTCCTTGAAATGGTTTTCCGTGGTTTCCCATTTTCAACACCAGGCAAATGCTGGGACGGTACCTTCTGACAGGCCACGGCCGCTTCCTTGCACATCCTTGCCCAGTTTCATTCACCATCATTCATTTCATCTCTCATTAACTCCTCTCATGAGGTTGGCGTCAGGAAGGGCATCCGGCCGTAAAAACCATCGCCACAAAGACTTCCATCGCATCTCATCCCCGACCCCGTTGGAAAAACGGGAATAATAAGGGGTAGACGTACATGGGAAATTCCAGATGGTGGCTGAGAGAAATTTCAAAATCACGATTATATTTTTTTGTCCATTTCATGCTATCGAATTGGAAGTTTGTATAATGAACTCCCATAATAATCTTCATCTGCTGGTAGCCTATATAATTCTACCTAGGTATAATAATAACCCCTGGAGCTACAGCCCATGAAGAGCCTAGGCCTATCAAGCGACCGCTGCCAAGACATTTGGCCTGCAGATATTGGGGTGACACGTGGTCAGCACATCGGGACCCCTCGACCGTTAATCTTGGTTTTCGTGACCGGAGCGCAGCCTCACAGTCAGACAGCTACTAAATTGTCCTCACAAGGCTGAGTGTACCCCTTTCCAACCCTCATGTCAGTTTCTAAAATCCCTTATGGAGCCGGGAATCGAACCCGGGGCCTCCAGGTGAGAGGCAGGAGTGCTACCCCAAGACTACGGGGCCGGTTATATAATTCTATGGCCTACATATAAAACAATCGAACATGCCACCGATGGGAAATATTTCACCAATTCTCAATATCATCGAAACTACTACAGCATTCAAACCGAAATTTTGCATGGTGATAGATGACTTAATTAAGTACATATATGTGTCTTTCAACAACCTGACAAACACAAAAACAACATGGTGGCCATGTGATATGCAAACCATTGAAATTACAGTTTTCTTTGTCGTAGGTATATTCAAGCGATCAAAGAGAAACTTTGTATAATGAATTATTACAATAAGAATAAGAATAAAACGAAGGTCTAAATAATTTATGTATTTGTATTCCATAAATGGCTGTATCGAATTAATAATAATAATAATAATAATAATAATAATAATAAGCATACAATCTTACATGGTCACATTATAATAAGAAAAGCATATCAAGACAGGCCAAACTTAGACACTACAAAACAGTTGTATTACCAGAAGCATTGTATGCGTCAGAAACGGCCACAATTGGAGCATCTGGCATCACAGAAACAGAAAAAATTGAACGTAAAATTCTGAGAAAAATATTTGGAGCAGTACACAGAGATGGGATATAGATGAAAAGACCTACCAAAGAGCTATATGAACACACAGACAGACTCACAGATATCATTAGAAAACCCAGACTAACTTTCTACGGGCACATACAGAGAATGAACAATAAACGACTTACAAAGAAAATCTTTGATGTAGTAAACAGTTCAAAAAGGAAAACAAATTGGTATCATGAAATAGAAGACGATTTAAAGCAATTAGGGATCAACAAGCAAATGATAGAAGACAGAGAAAAATTCAGAAACAAAATTAAGAACGCCAAATTTTTAGTAAGTGAAAGGAAGAAGATAGGAACATTGTGGACGGAACAAAGGAAACAGGAGCACAGTCAAAGGATGAAGAGATTTAGGGAAGAGAAGAAGGGAAAGAAGTGAAAATTGTGACATCATGAGATACTTAAGTTCAAACACTGTCCATAAGGGCAACAATGATGTAATAATAATAATAATAATAATAATAATAATAATAATAATAATAATAATAATAATAATGTCATACGAATATTCATTTTTGAAATGGAACACATTCTTTTGATATTCTCTTGGTAAGTTGATAAACCTTTACCATGAACTGATGCTCAATTAGTTAGTGTTGCATTTATATAATGAAGATAAGCCTCATCGTGTGTCATTGAAGACAAATTTTCCTCTGATGACGGTGCGTTGGTGTGACTTATCTTGTGTAACGATGAGGGCTTACAGTAATGTGAGACTGTACCTGTGCCGTAGGTTGACCATTTTGCTGTTTTATAATATTTTAATATGTTTCGTGCCTGAAATGACTAAAACCATTCACCGTTTAGTTTTGAGTTCAAAATTTTTGCTCTATAACCCAATTTATTTATTTATTTATTTATTCATCGTATGGCTTTTAGTGCCGGGAGTGTCCGAGGACATGTTCGGCTCGCCTGAGTCTGTAGCTGCTTCCAGCAGACACCCTAAAGGGTGAGCTACAAGTTCCGTTCAATTTCAAGTAGTTCCAACTTTCGCCACCAGATATCAATGATACCTAGCGGTGAACGTTGGCACTTTGATAGAGCGTTCTGACGAAATCTAACCTAACAATTTTGCTTTACACAAAGTCTGTGAAAGGATCTTTTACATGCCATAAATCTATGACATGGGACCGCCGGATTTACTTCCCCTCCGAAGGAAGGCATGCTGAAGGATTTTTAACGCTCTTAAAAAATCCGACGACTTCGGCCGGGTTTGAACCCGCTATCTTGGGCATAGCAGTTCAGCATGCTACCGACTACGCCACCGAAGCTATAACCCAATGTAGGTCGTGTACCCAAAGCTATTTATTCCTTCATATGGAAAGTGCTTTTAATAGGCGGGAGATTTTTTGAATGGAAAAGACCGGTGTAATATACTGTATGAAAAGTTTTTTCACGGAACTACTTGTTTTCTTTGTAATTCTTCCCTCGATCTGGAACACCGCCAAAGAGAGCTGAATCGACTGCAAAGTATAATTAATTTAAGCTAGCAGCAAGTCACCGTGTTGAAAAGAAAGTAACAAAGTCTTGTGTAGAGACCCGGTGGCGTAGTATTTAGCATTCTTGGCTGTCACCACGGAAGCGTGGGTTCGTTTCCCGACCCGGCAAGAAATATAATTCTGGTCTGAAGGCTGGAACAGGGTTCACTCGGCCTCGTGAGGTATAATTGAGAAGAGGTGGGTTTGATTCCTTTCTCAGCCAACCTAGAAGAGGGTTTATCGCCGTCTTCCCCCCACCCCTCCCCTTCCCACCACCACCACACTTATACTTAAGGCGAATGCTGGGATGGTACCTTAATTAAGACCATGGCCAATTTCTACCCAAATCCTACCCTAAACTACAAATACACTCACTAGTATAGTTATCACAGTGACACATGTTATCAGACCGATTCTACACACACCAAAGTTCACGGGGCTACATGATCGCAATGTTGCAAAGCCCGGAAATGAACCAACAGCATTAAAGATGTGTAGATAGAGTAGATACTAATGAACGGCAAACACTTTCTAGCATAACAACTGAACCATTAAAATGGCATGGAGCTTCCGGAGAAGCCTGGTGGAGATCTTTCAAGTTGATGTCCTGACCTGCGTGACGTGGTGAGAATAAAATGAGATATTTAGACGTCACAAGCACCGAGGTTTCCAACCACGGTAATTAACCGAACGACTCAGGTGGGAATCCAACCTTGGATCTATCGAACAACAAGCTAGACTTACCCACGAAGCTAGACAAAATAAGACGTTGGTAAATTACTGTTGGTATTGGAACCAAGCCGTTAAAATACCGTAATGTTGACTTGGCAGATGAGTGCCTGAGTTACACTATTAACATCGCTATTGGAGGTCATGGGTTTGAGTATTCGTGGTTAGTACCTGGGGTACCAACAAGAAGTAACAACAAGTTAAGAACTAGACACTAGGTCAAATGCACATCTACATCCTAAATCTTAAAGTGGTAAGGGCTTTGTTATTATTATAGTTTGGGGATTGAAGCATTTTTGTCATCACCCGAAAGCAAAGAGGATCAATAAAATTGTAAAGTTTTTGTTGTTTTTGCTTTATTTTATGGATTAGAACATTGCGATCATCAGCCCCACGTACTTGGGTGTGTGTAGAAATCGTCACAACCTGTCTTATAGTGATATGGCTGTTGCAGTGTGTATAGGCTAACTGTTAGGGTCTAGAAATGGGAGTGGCTTCGGTGGCGTAGTCGGTAGCATGCTGAGCTTATATGCCCAAGATCGCGGGTTCAAACCCGGCCGAAGTTGTCGGATTTTTTTAAGAACGTTAAAAATCCCTCAGTATGCCTTCCTTCGGAGGGGAAGTAAAGCCGGCGGTCCCCTGTCATAGATTTATGGCATGTTAAAGAATCTTCCACTAATTATACCTGTGTGAAGCTAAATTATATATAGGTTAAACATTTGACTAACGTTATTAGGTTCCTACGTTCGTCGTCAAGAGCCGACTGCGGTGGCATCTGGTAACTAAGTTCTGAACTAGTTGGTCGTTGACGGTGGCGTTTGGCGTCGAAAGTACGAACTATTTGAAAAAATTCAATGTCTGCAGTCCTTACTTGAATTAAAACACATACACACACTAATACAGCAATCACAATTAACACCGGTTATCAGACAGATTCTACACACACCCAAAGTACACGGGGTTACATGACTGCGTTGTCGTAGCTCCTAAACTGAGGAACCAACCAACAATCTAGAATTGGGATAGATGCTTTGAGATTAAAAATAAGGTACCATCGCGGCATTTCTCTACAGTGTGTGTGTAAACACCTGGTAACATGTTACATTCAGAATGGGCGCTATCAATGCCGGGATTCAAACCTTGGATCTCCTAACGCCAATAACTTAATCCAATCAAAATGAGTGTCTTAGAGCACTCAGCTACGCCAGTAGATGATAAAGTTACTCAGAAATAGACTGCTTGGTAGATACTGGAGACCGGTATATGATTCAATACCCCACAGCGTAGATGCGAACTACTACAGTAAGAGGGTACGTGGAAATTCGGAGATATAAAGTTCGAATCCCACTCCCAGCGCGGGCAGTAGCCATCCTGAGTATGGTTTTCCTCCGGTTTTTACGCACGAGGTACAGGTAAATGCCCCCAAGTAAATGGTCCGATGATATGGATACCAAGAATCCTAAAAGTGAACAAACAAGAAGTTCCGTGACGAACTAAAGAGCCTACTTTCCTTAAAATTTAATATTCATGCTAATGACGAAATTAAGTTGGTAATATCGAAATTTCTAATTAGTTCGAAATACTGTATACCTGGCATAATGTAGCCTAATAGCACTACAGTTGGCAGCCCTGGTGACTGAATATATTCTTAGATCCATTTCTTGGGGAACAGAATACAAAATTTGGTTGGAGTCCAATGGATAGCATGGACGTTACATGCAGTTAAACATTGGATCTAACAGCGCGCGCAAAATCATGTTAGCAACAATGCCATGCATGTGTTTGTCAGAAATAATCTGAAATAATATGATCTATTGTTGTGCCAATTTTGAATGAAATCCATTAGTTAGTATAGAATTTACATGAATTTAAAGTTGGGCGTCTCAGTAGGCTTTGAATCATGTTGGTAGCACTGACGTATATAAGTTACTCCAAATTAATATAGAATGTCAGGTACTATACGTGTGCATAGTTTAAAACTGTCGGCTTGCATACTTTCTGTTATATGGGTATTTGGATTAAAACAAATTGAGAGAATTTATTAACAGTTGGCAGCCCTGGTGGCTTTTAGGAATACGCTCAGTCATATCTGTTTATGTACACATAGCACATACGAAATTTGGTTGAAATTCAATTGATAGTTTAGAAGTTATATGCATTTAAAATTTGGACCAATCAGCAGGCTTATAATCATTTTGGCAACATTGCCATGCATGGCCTCCTGGAAATTAAATTGCAATATTATTATCTATACGTGTGCCAATTTTGAAATAGCTCCAATTCATACCTTCCATGATATCCAACATGGAGCTCAAATTTCAAATGCGATTTTTCAGCAGTTGGTAGCACTGACATCATTTTTAAATATGGCCGTGAGATATTCAGGTATAGGTCTTTACTCCTACCAAATTTTGTTTCGTTTGCTGCAGCCGTTTAGGAGTTGATAGGGGGGGGACACACACACACACAGCCTGACAGATGGACAGACAGACAGAAGGACAGACAGACAGACAGACAGACAGACAGACAGACACACATTCGCCCGATCTCATAAGACTACTTTTTCCTCATTTTTGCAAAATGTGAAAAGTAGGCTAAAAATAGTTATAAATTTACATGTTATCAAAAAAAGAAGAATAAGAGTTATACAATGCAGTAGGAATAAGTGTATCCGTAAAATGAATACCCAGAGCATTGGCAGATTAATCTGAACCTCAAATGATTTGAAATTATGAAAAAAATATTCATTCATTTATTACATGTGGCTCACTTCCTGTCATTCCAACACCCTGATTACAGGTATTTGAATTCATTCCCATAAGTTAAATGTAATATATTCATTAATGTGAATGCAGTCATAGCTGATTCCTCACCGAGTACTAACTTAAAGTGAGTATTACTTTATATGGCCGCTTCAGTGGAGTGGTTGGGAGCATGCTGAACTTCTATGCCCAAGATCGCGGGTTGAAACCCGGCCGAAATCGTCGGACTTTTTAAGAGAGTTAAAAATCCCTCAGTATGCTTTCCTTCGGAGGGGAAGTAAAGCCGGCGGGCTCATGCCATAGATTTATGACATGTAAAAGAATATTTCGCCGGTCCCGTGGTGTTGGGGTAGCGCATCTGCCTCCCATCCAGAGGCCCCGGGTTCGATTCCCGGCTCCGTCAGGGATTTTAGAAACTGACGTGAGGGCTGGAACGGGGTACACTCAGCCTCGTGAGAACAATTGAGGAGCAGTCTGACAGTGAAGCAGCGCCCCGTTTACGATAACCAAGACCCTGATGCGCTGACCATGCGTCACCCCAATATCTGCAGGCCCAATGGCTGGGCAGCAGTCACTTGGTCTAGTAGTCAAGTTCTCAGCTAGGTGTTGTTGATGGTAGCATTTGGTAACAAAAGTAGGAACTACTTGAAATCGATCGTCTGCAGTCCTTACCTGAATTACAGATAACGCACACCAATACAGCCATCACAATTAACATTGGTTTCCAGAGAGATTCTACACACACCCAAAGTACACGGGGCTACATGACTGCGTTGTTGCAGCCCCTTAACTGAGGAACCAACCAAATATTACTTTTGAAATGGTCGACTGTAAGGAGTAATTGGCAAGGCGCTCACTTAGTGTGTCCCCGGTTAGAGAATCGAAACCAGACAGAATTGATTTGAAAATAAGTGTGTTTAAATGCTAGATACCCTTGTGAATATACTTTCTTGGAGGCTAATTTAACTGCATAATACTTGTAAGTGTATTAGAAAAGGGTATTGAACACTATTAAATGGCAACTGTCGGTGTCAGGAATCGGAGCCACAACCTTAGCTATGGTTGGCGAGTGCCTCAGCGAGGTACACCACACAGCTTACGATGTTGATGTTTACTAAAACATATACAAGAGGTTGCTATTGTGTTGTTATTTAATTTAGGTTTGTTAGTTGGTTCCTCACTTTAGGGGCTGCGACAACGTGGTCATGTAGCCCCGCGTATTGTGGGTGTGTGTAGAATCTGTCAGATAACCATTGTTGATTGTGATGGCTGTATTAGTGTGTGTTATCTGTAATTCTAGTAAGGACTTCTGGCGATGAATTTCAAGTAATTCCTACTTTATCTTCCAAATGCTACCGTCAACGACACCTAGCTGTGAACTTGGCTACTAGATGCCACTGCAACCGGCACCTGTTGGCGAACGTTGGAACTTAATATAGCATTTATCAAATCTAACCTAAAAATTTAGCTTCACATAATTGTAGTTGGTGGAAGGTTCTTTTACATGCCATAAATCTATGACATGGGCCCTCCGGCTTTACTTCCCCTCCGAAGGAAGGCGTACTGAGGGATTTTAACGCTCTTATAAATCCGATGACTTTGGCCGGGTTTGAACCCACGATTTTGGGCATTGAAGCTTAGCATGCTACCAACTAAGCCACCGAAGCCGCGTTGTTTCATTTAAGGGACATGGATATCGTGGACATTTAGCCCTGAGTACGTGCGTGTGTGTGTAATTTTGTCTGACAACCTCTCTTATTGTGATGACTGCATTAGTGTGTGTACTTCATTCAGTTGAGGATTAGGTAGGAAGTGACCGTGGCCTGAAGTTAGAAACCATCTCGGCATTTGCCTGGAGTAGGCGTGGGAAACCACTTGTAGGATGTCTATGATGGGAATCGAACCCACCACTTCTCAGTTTTACCTCTCAAGGTTGAGTGTTCCCCGCTCCAGCCCTCAGAGCAGAATTACGTTTCTTGGAAGAGCTGAGAAACGAACCCGGACCTCTGAGGCGACATCCAAGAATATTAGTCACTACACCATGAGGAGGACACGAAGTTGAAGAAAAGTTGAATATTTATATAAAATATTGTTACGAAACTCAATCAGACTGATGTTTTTTTGTTTGTAAGGATAGGTGTAAAACTGACTTGTCAGTCTAAAGCAGGCCCGTGGAAAGAGAATGAATACTTTCGGCCACTCTGATAAAGATGATTATGATTTGCTGTTTTAAGAGGTCGAAAAGTAAGGTTATCTGCCCCTCGTAACGCAGGTAAGAATACATATTTAGTTTAATTAAATCTTAAAAGTGGTTGTCAAAAACTGAAACACTCTAATGTTAATAAAACAAAATGATGGTAGGTTGGTTCTTAAGTTTAGAGGCTGCGACAACGCGTTCATGTAGCCCCGTGTACTTTGGGTGTGTGTAGAATCTGTCTGATAACCGGTGTTAATTGTAATGACTGTGTTAGTGTATGTATCTGTTTTAATTCAAGTAAGGACTGCAGACGATCAATTTTCAAGTAGTTCCTACTTTTGCCACCAAACGCTACCATCAACGACTACTAGTTCAGAACTTAGCTACCGGACGTCACCGCAGTCTGCTCTTGGCAACGAACGTAGGAATCTAAGAGCGTTGTTAAATTCTTGACCTATACAATTTAGCTTCACACGGGTGTAATTAGTGGAAGGTTCTTTAACATGCCATAAATCTATGACATGGAACCGCCGGCTTTACTTCCCCTCCGAAGGAAGGCATACTGAGGGATTTTTAACGCTCTTAAAAATCCGACGACTTCGGCCGGATTTGAACCCGCGATCTTGGGCATAGAAGCTCATCATGCTACCGACTACGCAACCGAAGCCGCAAAACAAAATGAAATAAGTGTAATAAATATAATAACAATCAAAAATGTACGCGATACAAAAATCAAAGTTTCAAATCCCAAAACGAACAAGTTCAGGCAGTACCAGATTCAGTTCCATTTTTTCACGCTGCGCTGTGAGTAGCGCTCCCCTCCTCTTTCACCACCCTCGGTTCTCGAATCTTACGAGCATTTTAGCCCATTTGTTTGGAGTTATTAGTTTATCTGGTTTATCACGTGTTAATCATGCATAACGAAGTACACACATCAAAAAAAGTTTTGCATCACCTCGGTTCCCAGATCTCCGGCATATAGACGTTGACTGTGTATATTGTATCAAAGATACAGTCCCTTTGACTGTTCATAGATGTCACTAAAACTGCTCAAAGATGTAAACAACCATGCATGAGCAGGGCCTATTAGACGGAGGGGGTACGACAGCCGATCAGTTCCAGTCATTCCACCAGGACGAAGGTACGCTGCTCATGTTGTCTGTAGTTCTACCATGCCTAGAAGGTCAATACCGCAGTTCGATCGCGTCCGCATTGTTACTTTGTGTCAAGAAGGGCTCTCAACAAGGGAAGTTTCCAGGCGTCTCAGAGTGAACCAAAGCGATGTTGTTCGGACATGGAGGAGGTACAGAGATACAGGAACTGTCGATGACAGGCCTCGCTCAGGCCGCCCAAGGGCTACTACTGTAGTGGATGACCGCTACTTACGGATTGCCGCTCGGAGGAACCCTGACAGCAATGCCACCATGTTGAATAATGCGTTTCGTTCAGCCACAGGACGTCGTGTTTCAACTCAAACTGTGCGCAATAGGCTGCATGATGCGCAACTTCACTCCCGACGTCCATGGCGAGGTCCAGCTTTGCAACCCCGACACCATGCAGCGCGGTACAGATGGGCCCAACAACATGCTGAATGGACCCCACAGAATTGGCATCACGTTCTCTTCACCGATGAGTGTCGCATATGCCTTCAACCAGACAATCGTCGGAGACGTGTTTGGAGGCACCCTGGTCAGGCTGAACGTCTTAGACACACTGTCCAGCGAGTGCAGCAAGGTGGTGGTTCCCTGATGTTTTGGGGTGGCATTATGTGGGGCCGACGTACGCCACTGGTGGTCATGGAAGGCTCCGAAACGGCTTTACGATACCTGAATGACATCCTCCGACCCATAGTGCACCCATATCGGCAGAATATTGGAGAGGCATTTGTCTTCATGGACGACAATTCTCGACCTCATCGTGCACATCTTGTGAATGCGTTCCTTCAAGATAACGACATCGCTCGACTACAGTGGCCAGCATGTTCGCCAGACATGAACCCTATCGAACATGCCAGGGATATGTTGAAAAGGGCTGTTTATGGACGTCTTGACCCACCAACCACTCTGAGAGATTTGCGCCGAATTGTCGTTGAGGAGTGGGACAATTTGGACCAACAGTGTCTTGATGAACTTGTGGATAGTATGCCACGACGAATACAGGCATGCATCAATGCAAGAGGACGTGCTACTGGGTATTAGAGGTAGTGGTGTGTACTGCAATCTGGACCACAAATGCTGAAAGTCTAGCTGTATGATGGTACAACATGCAATGTGTGGGTCTCATGAGCAATAAAACGAGCTGAAATGTTGTTTGTGTTGATCTCTATTCCCTTTGTATTTAAAGGTTCCGGAACTCTTGGAACCGAGGTGATGCAAAACTTTTTTTGATGTGTGTAATTGGCATGAATCTTAAATTTTAAGAAAAGGAGGCTCTTTAGTTCGTCACGGAATTTTCTGTTTCTGTTAAAAAGTCACAAATTGTTTTATTGTGTAAAGAAGATTTCCCATTTTATATGCCCAACTACTCTAATTTAGTTCTTAAAGAACCACCTCGTTGCGTGGTGGCTAGCACTCTTGGCTGTTACTGCGGAGGCCCGAATTCGATTACTGGCTCTGCCAAGAAATTTAATTCTGGTCTGAGGACTGTAACGGGGTACGCTCAGCCTCGTGAGGCAAAACTGAGAAGAGGCGGGTTCGATTCCCACCTCAGCCTTCGTGGAAGTGGTTATCCGTGGTTTCCCGCTTCTACTCCAGTAGAATGCCGGGATGGTTTCTAACTTAAGGCCACGGCCACCTCCTTCTCAACCCTCGTTTGAATTTCAACACACACTAATAGGTCTACATCCATCAAAATAACACAGGTTATCAGACAAATTCCCCACATACACACACACAACCAACTACACGGGGATACATGACCACGATGTTGCAAAGCCCCTTAATGAATCTACAACTCAATAATATACGTTGTTAAACGAGTTGTCTGTGCCTTTTCTTGTATAGAACTACCAAGCGACCGCTGCCCAACCATTTGGCCTGTAGATATTCGGGTGACGCGTGGTCAGCTTATCGGATCCCCTTGGCCGTTAATATTGGGTTTCGAGACCAGGGCGCTGCCTCACTGTCAGACAGCTACTGAATTGTCCTCACGAATCTGGATGCATTCCATTCCAGCCCTCACGTCAGTTTCTATAATCTCTGACGGAGCCGGGAATCTAAACTCGGGCCTCCGATTGAGAGGCAAGTGCGCTATACCAACACCACAGAGCCGGCTAATTTCCCATTTCTACTCCAGGGAAATACCGAGATGGTTCCTATCGTAAGGCCACGACCGCCTCCTTTTAATCCTCACCTAAATTACAAAGACACACATTGATTGGTTGGTTCCTTAGTTTAGGGGCTGCGACAACGCGGTCATGTAGCCCCGTGTACTTTGGGTGTGTGTAGAATCTGTCTGATAACATGAGTTAATCGTGATGACTGTATTAGTGCGTGTATCTGTTTTAATTCAAGTAAGGACTGCAGACATTCAATTTTTCCAAGTAGTTCCTACTTTTGCCGCTAAACGCCACCGTCAACGACCTACTAGTTCAGTTCTTAGTTACCAGATGCCACCGCAGTCGGCTCTTGACGACGAACGTAGGAACCTAAGAAGGTTAGTCAAATGTTTAACCTATATATCATTTAGCTTCACACAGGTGTAATTAGACGAAGGTTCTTTAACATGCCATAATTCTATGACATGGGACCGCCGGCTTTACTTCCCCTCCGAAGGAAGGCATACTGAGGGATTTTTAATGTTCTTAAAAAATCCGACGACTTCGGCCGGGTTTGAACCCGCGATCTTGGGCATAGAAGCTCAGCATGCTATCAACTACGCCACCGAAGCCGCTAAAAAGACACACATTACTATAGGCATTAAAATAACACAGGTTATCATAGAAAACTACACGCCCATTCAAGTACACGGGGTTAAACGACAGCGATGTCCCAGTGCCTCAAATGAAACAACAACAAAATAACAATATAATTGTTGTACATGAGTTATGGCAGACACCGTCATAAAATTAGGATCAGATGACCTCGCTGTTTCGTTCCTTAAAACTCCAATAACTAAAATTCATATTGTTTTACGTTTTGTCTCTTTAAGCTGTATAGCATATTTCATGGTTGTGATTAGGGCCCGGATAGTGATGTGGTAAAAGTTTAATAAATGCACTTAAAATTTTCAAAAATGGCTAATAAATGACCTAAATAATCGAAAAATGCACTATAAAATGGAGAAAATGATCTTATAATAATAAACTCACTAATATTTCAAAAATGTCATCTTAAGCTCAAACTGAAAAGTCAATCAAAATAGATTTCTAGCACTTAACAAAAGGTTTATGTTCACTTTAGTCTGACTTGCACTGCACTACGAATGTCATTCTGTTGTTGTCAAATGTAAATGGTCTGCGGTTATCAGCCAACAAGTTTTTATATCTCGAAAAGCTGCGTTCAACATCAACTGATGTGATCGGAGCGTACTTGAAGTGAGGAAGTTCGTTTGTTGCTATATCATCCTCAATCCCATCCATGCAGTAGTTTTCACCAGAAAGAATGTCTGAGATTTGGTATAATGTTTTATACCCGGTGTTTTTGTCCAGCACTTTTTTTCAGTTTTGATGCAATACCCGCTGCAATTTCGCCACGATTGTTGCTAAGACTAGTTTCCACCCGGTTGATTAAGGAAATGAAATCAATATTTCAATATTTTAAATTATCTTGTATCAGCTACTAGCTTCTTCTTAACTCTGAGAGACGTAACTCCCTCATATAAAGCTGTGACATGACTAAATTGAAAAAAAAAATGACCTCGAAATGTCGATTTCTCTAAAATAAGACCAAAAGAATCTACCAAACTTAAACAAATGCTCTTAAAATAGAAAAATTGCAAAAAGATGCAAAATAAAAATGACATATTTGAAGACGGGATGGCCCGCCTGGAGTTTCTATGTACTTCAGCATTGTTTTGGACAGCTCAGTAAAAAGATGACATGTCATCAACATCCGGGCCCTAGTTATGATGTATGGTATTTTAATCAGCAAAAATGAACATTCTGTCTTACCTGAGGAACGCTGAGCAGTAGGCTGAGTATCCAGGCGAGTACGATGAGTTTGTTGAGGCGTTTTGACGTGGTGAGAGACTTCATGGGGTAGCGCACCACCACAAACCTGTCCACACCGATCAGCACTAGCACAAATGTTGATAAATATAAACTGAACATTTGTAAGAACTTGAACAATTTACACGCTATATTTCCTGCTTGCCACGCGACAGTATAGCTCCAAGCAGCTTCTCCTGTGATACAAAACAATGTGACGAACAAATCAGCCACTGACAGATGCATAATGAGTGCATACACAGCGTTCCAACTATGATGGTACAGTCTTTTCTCACTTCGACTCTTCCTGATGCTAATAATTGTAGCAATATTTCCAATGAAGGAGAGGATAGCCATTGCAGTGAGAACTGCGGCTCTGATGGCTGAAGCGTATGTCAACACGGGTGCGTGTTCTAAGCACCTTATGGGATTGCCTGTAGTCATATTACTCTCCAAGTTCATAAGAAACCACAAAGAAGCATTTGTACTTTGAATTCTTTCACATTCGTCTATAGCCAAAGCTGTAATCGCCCCGTCAAGATCACTGCCTGTCCTCGTTATCATTTCATCGGGTAAAAAATCGTTCACTATGTCAAGGCCCCCTACCCACGGGCTCATGCTTGAATTCAATACATCACTACTCACACCCACCCCGAATTCAGGGGAGGCCATGACGATAATCGTTGTCATTGCTACCGCGTACTTGGTCGCCATTAGAAAAGTATTAAACATGAGAAAATCGACTACTGATAACGTAGGAGGAATGTTGGCATTACTGTCCTAAAATTGAAGCTCCAGTTTGTATTCCACATATTTTGCTTCCATATTCATATAGCCTACATATATACTTAACGAAATGAGGAAAGAGGTTGGTGGATGCGTATTTAAATGATGGGTTTAATTAAACTTCTAGGCAGAGATGTATTTGCTTCGTACACTAGTTCTATTCTCCTGTCAAGATACAAGTCCCTAAGTTGTACGTTTTTTCACACACTGACATCGTCATGGAAAATTGACACAGAACGTCATAGAAATGACAATGAGCAACACTTATTTTTGTAGAAGGTAGAAAACGTATTTTTATTATAATGTAATGTAAAACGAACTCATCTACGCCATTGGAATAAACACTTGTGGTCACATACTTCCACTTATACAACAAATTTAAGATGATAACACACACAAGGCTAACACTTCTGTGTCATCGTCTATTTATTGATTGCTAGTTCTGGCATTGTATTTTCAGTGTCATCTATTGAGATATTTTATAGTAAACATTCTCAATCAGTTGATTAAAACTTCTTCGTTGGCAGAAAATAACATAAATCATGGCGTACATCACAACAAAAATTCCAGCCAGCGCTAAACTGTAATTTAGTTAGAACCTATAGAACTGAGGAATTGTGACGTACGTAAACACGTCCCGCGGACGACAAGTGACTAGAGCGCGCGTTCGTCCGGCCTGTAGAAGCCCGGCGCGCCAACTGACACTGCCTCGTGTATTCGGAACCCAGTCCGCGCGCCTATCCCCACCACCGCCAAGTTCAAGCTATCGCTGTAATTCACAAAATCAGAGACCATCAACCCGGCAGTGTTTGTACCCGCCGGCTTGAGGTAACCTTGTAGCTAATTGCGGAATATCAGCTGACGTGGAGGGACAAAACGCTAGGCAGTGCAAGCCAAACTGAAACTATTCCAGAATTTTCTACAAAAAATGAATTACTGTTCAATACATTTTATTTACGTTAATTGAATTGCAAGATATAAATACTTCTACATTCTTAAACAACTTAATTTACGGTTTAAAATTTAATTTATATATTTTTAATTAACGCATTTAATGTGTCACTCCAGTGTCAAAGAGAATGTAGCCTACATTCCGTGCCAAAGACCAACAAAAGCATTAGTAAGACCTTTTAAGTAGCCAGAAAACCTCGAGGTCCCACCCATTAAATCAACAATCACTACCACTAATCAGTTACAGTAATGTACTGTAAATAAAAGTACAAGGCTATGTTACAGGTACTCACCACCATAATTTACAGTATTCAAGTATCTATTGGTTACACACTATTAGATTTAGGGGGGCGTTAACCACCGCAGCGAGCTCAAGGCAAAGAAAATCCACAGCCTGCTCCCAGTCTCCGACTGGGTCAGGAATGGAATGAATGATGCCCCCATCTAGAGGCGAGGATATGAACTGTGCCGGCTGCCGAGGCCTGACGCACTCCTCTGGGGCAATGATTAAATGAATGAAAGATGAAATGAATTGATAATGGAGAGTGTTGCTGGAATGAAACTTTGACAGGGAAAACCGGAGTACCCGGAGAAAAACCAGTCTGCCTCCGTTTTGTCCAGCACAGATCTCACATGGAGTGACCGGGATTTGAACCACGGACCCAGCGGTGAGAGGCCGGCGTGCTGCCGCTTAAGTCACGGAGGCTCCTTCAAGGGAAAGTTTAATATTAATAGTCCACGAATATCTCTGGAACTATACACTATAACTAAACGTGGGATTATACGCAGACAACAAAGGTGACGAATACAGTAGAGTGTCCACGGCAAATTTATTCGAAGAAGATATAGTTGTTGTTACTTTAATGAGGGGCTAGGGAAATTGGTCCATCAGTTCCGTGCACTCGTAAATATACGGAGTAAGTGTGATAACCTGTGACAATTCTTTCTGTGACCACGGTTCTGTATAACAAGAGGTTAACTGTCTCAGGACTTGAAATAAAAACATTTGTCTAGAGTAGACTCGCTTCGATGCATGGGCTCTCATGGACACCTGCAGAAATCCGTGGAGAAAAGTGTAAGCGTTGGTCTTCAAAAACCAAAATATCACATTCGACCCCTGCCCACTCCGACGGAATGTAGGGGTATTTAAATGGGACATCACTGTTTAAGTAGATAATAATAATAATAATAATAATAACATTATAATATCGTATGGCCTCGGTGCCGGGTCCAAGCTTTGTTATTTGACACCCAGAGGGTAGCTTGCATGTCGAATTTCGTTGTTCCTTGAAGCACTATGAAAGTCAAGGAGGTTAGATTAGATATCTAAGCTCTTTGAACACTATAGCGATTTCTAGTAGAGAAATTAAGAACCTTGTGTTGGCGGAAACTCCCGACATTAATTTTGCCATTATGAACACGGCATACTGTATTCAAATGGGTTCTTTGACATGCCAACATTGTATCACATGTGTGTCGTAATTTTTGCCGCCTTTCAAAAATCATTTATCACGGCCAGGAGCGAATCTGCAAGCTTGGAGTTAGTAGACCGACACGTTAACCACTCACCCACCGTGGCAATCATTAAGTAGATGTACTGGCACTTTAAAGATCCCCTCCAAGTGCAAAATTCTGTCATCCCTCTGTGACGCCAAACAAGTCAAAATGGGCATTATACACACTCGTATAATACTCGTCCTTGAATTCTTTTTCCCGCGGTTTGCCATATTCATCACCAAGAAAACCACCGTGCGGTACTTTCTAATAGACCACGGCCCCTTCCTTTCATTACTTTCACAATTGCCGTGCCAAAATCATGCATATCAATTACATTCATGTCTCATTAACTTATCGTATGATGGTTTGGGGCCTGGAAGGACTTCTGGCTGTAAAATCCGTATCGAAACTAAGCTCACTTAGGCTAATCTATGATCCCGTAGAAATGCCATAGTAAGATGGTAGAAATACACACTTTTCACATCTTTTCACCTCAGTGAATTTATGCATTCTGGTCCGGCTTGAGATAGTTCTAAAAAAACTCATGTTTTAAAACGCTGGACTTCACCTTGAAAGAATAAATTACATGAGCATTCAAATATAAAATTAACTGCAGATGGAGCACACAAAGACAACGGAATTCTCTATAAATAATTTCGACTTGGCTAATCATCTAGAGCGGAGAGGCAAGAATGGAGACACTTGTGACACACATGCTGCGTGGCGCAAAGGTAAAGTTCTCGCTTCCTATTTCAAGACAGCTGAATTGACTCCCAGTGTAATCGGTTGCCACTTGAGGGTGCTTAAATGCAAGAGATAAGTGTCAGTAGATTCACTTTCATGATTAAGACCCTCTTCAAGGCAAGATTCCGGCTAGATGATGCAAATTTCATCAGAGCTTCATCTTGTCCTCGCACACGATAAGCAGAAGGGATCGTACTCCAACTTCACTGTTTTTGGTTCAACTAAACATGGGGTCTAATGTTCTTAAAATCGAAATAATTAGGTTTTCTATTTAAGTATAAATATGTGTCTTCTCGTTTATTTTATCAACAATCGTCGCTTAGGGTTTAGTAGACCTTGAATAACAATTAATAGCATACTATCACGCTCTACAATTTCCGACAGCTACATTATAGATATATATAACAAGAAGTTCCGTGACGAACTAAAGAGCCTACTTTTCTTAAAATATAAATATCAAAATGTCTAATTAGTTCGAAATACTCTATATCTGGCATAATATAGCCTAATAGAGAACTACAGTTGTCAGCCCTGGTGACTGAATATATTCTTAGTTCCATCTCTTAAGGTACAGAATACAAAATTTTGTTGAAGTCCAATGGATAGCATGTACGTTACATGCAGTTAAATATTGGATCTAACAGCGCGTGTAAAATCATGTTGGCAACAATGACATACATGTATTGGTCAGAAATAATCTGAAATAATATGATCTATTGTTGTGCCAATTTTCAATGAAATCCATTAGTTAGTATAGAGGTTACATGCATTTTAAAATTGGATCTATCAGCAGGCTTAGAATAAAATTGGCAGCACTGATGTATATTAGTTACTCCAAATTAATCTAGAATGCCAGGTACTATACGTGTGCAAAGTGTAGAGCTATTGGCTTGCATACTTTCTGATATATTGATACTAGGGTAACAAAAATAGAGACAGTATTTATTAACAGTTGGCAGCCCTGGTTACTCTTAAGAATCGGCATAGTCATATCTGTTATGGTTCACATAGCACCCACGAAATTTGGTTGAAATCCAAATGATAGTATAGAAGTTACATGTATTTAAAGTTGGAAATCTCAGCAGGATTAGAATCATGTTGGTAGCACTGACGTGTATAAAGTACTCCAATTTAATATAGAATGTCAGGTACTATACGTGTGCATAGTTTAAAGCTATCGGCTTGCATACTTTCTGATATATGGGTATTTGGATAAAAATAATTGAGAGCATTTATTAACAGTTGGCAGACCTGATGGCTCTTAAGAATACGCTCAGTCATATCTGTTTATGTACACATAGCACATACGAAATTTGGTTGAAATCCAATTGATATTGTAGAAGTTATATGCATTTAAAATTTGGACCTATCAGCAGGCTTATAATCATTTTGGCAACACTGACATGTATGGCCTCCTGAGAATTAATCTGCAGTATTATTACCTATACGTGTGCCAATTTTGAAAAAGCTCCCATTCATACCTTCCAAGATATCCAACATGGAGCTCAAATTTCAATTGCGATTTTTCAGCAGTTGGTAGTACTGACATAATTTTCAAATATGGCAGTGAGATATTCAGGTTTAGATCTTTACTCCCACCGAGTTTTGTTTCGATTGCTGCAGCCGTTTAGGAGTTGATAGGGAGGGACACACACACAGCCAGACAGACAGACAGACAGACAGAAGGACAGACAGACAGACACACATTTGCCCGATCTCATAAGACTACTTTTTCCTCATTTTTGCAAAATGTGAAAAGTAGGCTAAATATGCTAGGCAGTTATACTAAAGCTGTTGTTAGCGTTGTTAGGTATAGTGGGATGTGTAGGAGCGTTATAGCGTCAACACTGGACTACAGCGATTAAAATTCGTAGTCCTTGATCTGCGGTAGAGTCTGTTGATTCTTTAGGGGCTTTGCGGCATCATGGTCATATAGCCCCGTGTACTTGGGTGTGTGTAGAAGTTGTCTGATAACCTGTGTCGTGATGTATGTACTAGTGTGTGTACTTGTACATATTTCGCCCGAGGGAGTTTCGCTAGTGTAAACTTAGCTGTAGGCCTATATGAAGAGTGAGTCGTAGACCGTCAACGTCAATACGGAGCAATAAAAGCAGGGCTACAACCTTGAGGAACTGTTTCGTAGAAGTAGTTACCACATACCGGTATCTGTTATTCGAGCACTCTCCTAACATAGCTCATGTTCGAAGGAATTTGAATGTCGCCGACTGAATTAACGCTACATTTCTCCGTACGAGAATTAGTCATGTTAAAACCAGAACATCTCTGTTCTAAACGGAGATAATGGTGTGGAAACCGTAGCGTTAATTATCTGTGAAGGAACGCGGAGAGTTTCAGTATTAATCTGTTCCCACTGCTTTTGCTGCAAGGCACATACCGGTGCATTTAATGGCGACCGCTACACTCAGAAGAGAGTTCAGAACGCAATTGCACAATAGCTGTGGTTCATATAAACTGGTTCAATGAGTTGATAACAAACTTTCGTAATTTGTGCAACACTTCACGGTCATGTACGCACCAAAGTCAGGAATTATGATTGTTCTCGACTCTTACTGCAGGCAACAAAATGCTGGAAGCAAAGTATGCCCACAATCTTCAGGCAGCCTTCAGACAAGGGGTGTGGTGGCGCAGCGGTTATGTTGTTGGCTTCTCACCATGGTGGACCGGGTTCGATTCCTGGTCAATACATGTGTGATTTTCGAAGTGAAATGTCATGTACTGTGGTTCGGATTCCACGTAAAAAGGAGGTCACGTGGCTCATGATCGCGTGATTATAGGTCACGTAAAACTAAAGTTTCCTTCCTTTTTAGCCTATTTTCATTTTTGAAACAAGTAGTTCCGTGAAGAATTATACAGCCTATTTTCATATATCCTACTTATGTTAATTGCCTCTTTCTACATACAAAATTTCAGTTTGTTTACTGTAATAGATTCGTAGATATTGAGAACCGACTAAATATGTCGGATGGTCGCCATGTCGGATTTTATATATGTTGGTCCTAGAGTTATGTACTGTTACATGCAGATTATTGTGAACGTGTAGTATTCAAACTTCAATCGCATAATTAGGACACAAGAAAAAACAAGGAGATTTTAAAAATTTTCACAGCTGCCATCTTGAGGTTATGGAAACAATTGAAATAAATTAGATGCCAGTGGATTAACATTCGGTTAAAGATTTACTGTACCAAGTTTCACTGCACTCGGATGCTTAAATTGCGAGAAACGTCCATGTGAATATTTATATTTCGCGTCACCGCCATGTTGGATTTGTGATCACCAGGTTATTTTAAGTCCGATAGGTGAACTTAAGTTCATAGCCCCTATAAACATAAAAAAAATTCAGTTTGATTGCTATAATTGATTCGTATATATTCAGAGCCGTCTAAATATTTCGGATGGTCACCATGTTGGATTGTTAAAGGTATAGGCCATAGAGCCATGTACCATTAAAGGAAAATTATTGCGTAGGTTCATTATTCAAACTTTCACATCGATCGCATGATTACGACACAAGAAATAAAAACTTAATTTTAAAATTCGCATAGCCGCCATATTGAGGTTATGTAAACAATTGAACTAAATTAGATACCGGTGTATTACAATGTGTATAAACATTTCCTGTACCAGATTTCATTGCGGTTGGCACAATAAGTCGCGAGGAAGGTCTATTTAAAATTTTCAAATTCGCTTGGCCGCCATGTTCGTTTTGTAGTTAACCGGTTTTTGAAAGTCTTATAGATGAACTTCCAGTAGTGCCCTTTATCTGCGTACAAAATTTCAGGGTGATACCGCTAATCCTTTCAGAGATATAGAATGCCGGTGAAATATTTCGCACATCCGCCATCTTGTGGTTATGTATACAATTGAACCAAGTTTGATGTCGGTGCATTACAATGTGTATAAACATGTACTGTACCAAGTTTTATTGCGTTTGGTTGGTTAAATCGCGAAAAACGTCTATTTAAAAGTCGCAAATTCGCGTGGCCGCCATGTTGGTTTTGTAGTTACCAGTTTTTCAAAAGTCATATAGGTGAACTTCTAGTAGTTCCCTTTATCACCGTAAAGAATTCCAGGGTGATATCGGGAATAGTTTCGGAGATATTGAAAGCTGGTGAAATATTTCGTACATCCGCCATGTTGGATTGATGAGACGTAACAAAATTTGAAGGGCACGGTCGGGGTCGCCCGGAATAGTGCTATGAATTTACCGTGTTCATTGAAATCGTTCCAGCCGTTTAGAAATTAGAAATTACTAGGGGGACGACGACACACACACTCCTCTCTCTCTCTCTCACTCTCTCTCTCTCTCTCACACACACACACACACACACACACACACACACACACGGACAAAATGTGATCTCATAAGCCTATTTTTTCAAAATTGAAAATAGGCTAAAAATAGGCTAATGAGATCACCTATTGTCCGCGTGTCTGTGATGGTGTGTGTAATGGTGTGTCCCCCCGCCCCTCTCCCTAATAACTTCTAAACTGTTCGAGCGATTTCAATGGAACTCGGTAAGTTCATAGCACTATTCCGGACTACCCCAACCGAGCCCTTCAAATTTTGTTACGTCTCACCAATCCAACATGGCGGCTGTGCGAAATATTTCACCAGCATTCAATATCCCCGAAACTATTACCGATATCACCCTGGAATATTGTACGGTGATAAAGGGAACTACTAGAAGTTCACCTATGTGACTTTTGAAAACCTAATAAATACAAAACCATCATGGCGGCCAAGCGAAGTTGCGACATTTAAATAGACGTTTCCCTTGATTTAACCAACCAAACGCAATAAAACTTGGTACATTATATGTTTATACACATTATAATACACCGACATCTAACTTCGTTCAATTGTTTACATAACCTTAAGATGGCGGCTGTATGAAATATTTCACCGGCATTCTATATCTCCGAAACTATTAGCGGTATCTCCCTGAAATTTTGTACAGAGATAAAGGGCACTACTGAAAGTTCATCCATAAGATTTTCAAAAACCGGTTAACTACGAAACGAATATGGCGACCAAGCGAAATTGAAAATTTTAAATAGACTTTTCTCGCGATTTAATGATCCTAATGCAATGAAACTTGGTACAGGAAATGTTTATACACATTGTAATGCACTGGTATCTAATTTAGTTCAATTGTTTACATAACCTCAAGATGGCAGCTCTGTGAATTTTAAATTAAGTTTTTATTTCTTGTGTCGTAATCATGCGATCGAAGTGAGAGTTTGAATAATGAACCGACGCAATAATTTGCCTTTAATGGGCTATGACTCTATGCCCTATACATATAACAATCCAACATGGCGACCATCCGAAATATTTAGTTGGATCTCAATATCAACGAATCTATTACTGCAATCAAACTGAATGTTTTAATGTTCATAGCGGCTATGAACATAAGTTCACCTATAAGACTTTCAATAACCTGGTGATCACAAATCCAACATGGCGGCGACGAGAAATATAAATATTCACATGGTCGTTTCTCGCAATTTAACCATCCGAGTGCAGTGACACTTGGTACATTAAATCCTTATACAAATGTTAATCCACTAGCATATTTTTTTTTTTCAATTGTTTCCATAACCACAATATGGCAGCTGTGCGAAATTTTAAAATCTCGTTTTTACTTCTTGTGTCCTAATCATGCGATTGAAGTTTGAATACTACACGTACACAATAATCTTCATATAACAGTACATAACTCTAAGACCTACTTGTAAAAATCCAAAATGACGACAATCCGCTATATTTAGTCGGTTCTCAATATCTACGAATCTATTACAGCAATCAAACTGAAATTATGAATGTCGATAGAGGCAATTAACATAAATAAGATATACGAAAATAGGCTGTATAATTCTTCATGGAACTACTTGTTTAGTCTTCAGACACGCACAGTGTTTCAACGTCATACATCCGTTGTGATGGTGTTATAGATCTCCTGGGGCCAAAGTCATCAAAACCAGGTATTGTCCACGAGTATCTAAGGTAGAGTTTTCTCACTTTCCTCGTTAACGAGCGGCTCGCCTTGGAAACCTAGCTGGGCGGATATGTTTACATTCCTTGTCTTCCAGGAGCCAAGGCTTTCCAAGCTCGAGGCACAGTGTTGTCTATTCTCCACTGTAGCCTCTGAGAGCAAGCAGGGACACTGGACAGAACTACTTGCTGCTGTGCAACACTGGACATTAGACACGCGAGCAGGGTGCCAGGACCGGACTCTGGAGTTCACGTGGAGTGATAGAGAAAGCATGCTATTGGTCAAGAACCGTCAGCTATTGGTCGATAGTGAACAATGGTTATTCTCAGCGCATGCTACTGCCGTACTTTTGAGTCGCCGCTCGTTAACCAGGAAAGTGTGAAAACTATAAATCCATCTATCTATCGTATGGATTTTAGTGCCGGGAGTGTCCGAGGACATGTTCGGCTCGCCAGTTTTGTAGCTGCTTCGAGGCGGACACCCGATGGGAGAGCTACAAATACCGTCGCGTTTGGAGAGTTGTCTGGGGAGAAAAGTTTGAATGTAAGGACGAGTTGGAAGGAATCGGCTGTGGCCTATAGTTAGGGACCAACTACGGCATTTGCCTGGAAGGAAGATGGGAAACCACAGAAGACCATCTTCAAGGTTGCCGGCGGGGGGATTCAAACCTCCTCGCCTCCCGGAAGTGAGTGACTGCTAGCAGTCATTCCGTAACGACCACGGCTAACTCACCCGGTTGTACCTAGGTACATCGGAAAATAAATAGAATCCATAGTCCATAAAGACTGTGTAAGGGAACTATTAGAGTTTAGTGTGCCTCGGTAAAGAAATAGAATCTCTCATCGACGGTCTGAACTGAAGGTTGTGTAGGATATTATGAGCTTCAATACACTTCATAAATACAGATGTCATATCGTTAGGCTGAGGGTATTGTGTGCATCCAGGAGGAATTACCTTGAATGTTTCTAGGGATGGCGGCACGTCAAGATATGAGCAAGTCAATCAGACGAAGACGATTTGCTATTGAGTATGGGAAAAATATTTAATGACATAATTTATCATGATTTGTTTCACTTCGAAGCCACCTTAAACAGACTACTTTAGGGGTATTGTCATACCTGGGGTTTATTTAAGCTAATGCCATCATGATTTGACCTCGCATATAGTAACACGTTTTGTAATCGTTCGCAATATTGTGTCACGGTATGAACCTTGGCAACCATCCATGGATAGATGCAGCGAACCATGTCAAGGGTTTAAATATTATTAAAACCTCAAGCGCATTTGCCCATTAAATATATATCGTGCCCCTAATTTATGTGAGAAATATTTCATTATCTGTATAAATAATTCTTGTAATTTATTTCAGACACTAGGAAATTAATTGTATCCTCGTCCAATCTAAATGGACACACTCGTGGTGACCGACTAAAATATTCTAATAATACATACTTTAATGATGATTGTTACGTGCAAATGCCCGTCCCAACGTTTTTAAAATCCATCTTCCCTGTATACTTGTGTTCCTTGCCATTTTAAGCGCCCGCCTGATGGCTTGGTTCCGATTATGAACACGAGATGTCAGTATCTGTCGGACTTCGGCGCTTCTAGCCGAGCTTGTATCTTCCACCGATAGAGTGTGTTTGGGGTGCCTTCTGGTGTCATCCTAATCTAGTCATATTTGAAGGCTATTATATTCAACGTCATGGAACAAAAGACTGTATATACATAATACCGCCAAAATAATTACATTATGTGCACATTGTTACATGATGTGTCAAGCCTTGATTGGACAAAAACAATTAACATGAATGCAGTGCGGTATTTGATTTTGGGACTCTCCGCCATCTTGTGATCTTCATTGTCTGTCGTCAAGAAAACAACAAGCCAGCTGGTGTCAAAGGGTTTCTCTCCGTGTGCTGGGGGCTTTGGCCCCTAGCTTTTACGAAATATGAATACATATTCAAGAAAAGGAAACGCCTGTGCTACATAAGAATTTAATTTCTTCCTTTCGCCTGGAAGATGAAAGTGATGTAGAATCGCAACTGGATGCGAACGAGTGCTTGTCATCTAAACGACGCATGTGCCGGGTTAGCTATTTTTGAAGCACATTTAGTGCCGTATAATATTTTAAAAATTGTGTGTTAATTATTTTATTATTGTTGTGTCTCCACTTAGGAAGGATGTAAGGTACGTCGCATTATACATTTATGTTTATTATTGTTATGGGGCTCCGATATCGTCTTATAGTAATGTTTTAATTCTGTACCTTATTTTGTTTTATAGGCCTAATATTTCTGTTTGTCAACGTTACCTGATATAAATTTTTTTTTTCTGTACCTTCTGGAGACACGCTTCTAGTTTAATTTATGTTGTAAATATTTATTTATTTAGTTTTTGGCAGTCCTTGGAATTGCCCTATTATTAATTTATTTTACGATCCGTGCAGCATAATATCTCTCATGTCAATAGCGTTAAGGCGTAATTCCTTCCTCCTTTTTATTTCTCTCTGGTGATTTTTAAATTAATTTTATGCTAATTGTTCGCCGTAATTCGATTTGACAAGCGGTGGTCTGTTTTGGTGGCTATGTTTGTTTTTTGTTTGGCCCGAGTGCATTCTGGTCTTGAGAGTGTAGTCTCTTGGCGCCGAGCGGGAGACTCAAACCTGTTGTGGAGTTAGCTTAATATGTTTTTGTTAATCTTCTTGGTTTAACGTTGTGTTTTGTGAGTGTGCCCGAGTTTTCCTCCGTCTTGCAAATTGTGGATTTGTTAATTGATCCAGTTTTTATTTTATTAATTTAATTTTAATTTTTCGATTCATCGTGGCATTGATCTCTGCATGTCTATTCGGTATTGCGTGCCTTAGTAATTTATCATGCCTTTCTCATTTGGTAATACCTGTATTCCTTTTTTTTTCTTTTGGGCATTATTATTTTAATTTTAAAGTATATGTTTTCATTTCGCTCAGCAAGCATGTTAAACCGTATCTTGCCTACTTATGTAAATTACTTATGTTGGCCTTAAGTAATATGCATGTTGTTGTGGCCATAGAGTTTTCTCTCCTTTTTTAATGTTTTTGTTAAATTTTATTTATTTTCTTGCATCCATCTGATAATTAAATTTTTCTTTTAACTTTTTTTTAAGCAACTGTTGTGGCATTATTTCGTCGGCAGCAGTTCTGTTGGTTATTGGGGGGTGTCTGTAGTCGAGCCTGTGAGTTCCCCTCTTCTCCACCTTCCTTCCTCCTGTTGGTGTTTTTCTGTTGGGGCATGTCATCTGGAGGTGATTTTGCTGTGGAAGCGATGCGGACCTCTCAGAAAAGGTAAGTAATCCACCCTGGCCACCACCGTGTCAATGATAATGTATCACGATCTGTTTCAATATATAATACAGCGAACTTCGTGGGTGAAAAACTAAAGGAAGTGGGAGACTTCTGTTACTTAGGATGCAAAATAACCAGTAATGGACGAAGAAAAGAAGATATAAAAAGTAGGTTAGCTCAGGCAAAGAAAGCATTTCTACAGAAAAGGAATCTGTTGACATCGAATATAGATTTAGATGTTAGGGAGTAATTTTTGAAGGCCTTTGTCTGGAGCGTGGCGCTCTATGGAAGTGAAACTTGGACTATTGGTGCAGCAGAAAAGAGGAGAATTGAAGCGTTTGAAATGTGGTGTTACAGGGGAATGATGAAGATCAAATGTGTAGATAGGGTTACGCACGAAGAGGTATTAATACTAGTGGGAAAGGAGAGATTCTTCTGGCGACTGCTAATGAAGAGAAGAGATAGGTTGGTAGGAGACATATTAAGACACCCAGGAATAGCAAGCTTAGTTATGGAAGGAAGGGTCGAGGACAAGAACTGTAGGGGTTGAACAAGGTTAGAATATGTTAAACAGATTGCCTCGGACGTAGGGTGTGGTAGCTATGTAGAGACAAAACGATTAGGTCAGGACAGGGAGGCATGGAGAACTGCATCAAACCAGTCAAAAGTCTGAAGACTCAAGCACAAAACACGTGGGTGTATCCTAATTTTCCCACCTCTGCTCCCAGCAAATGCAGGAAGGTTCCTAACTTACGGCCACGGACACCTCCTTCCAAATCCTAGCCTCAGTTACAAACACACTGGAAGAGCCATCACAATGGCACAGGTAATCATATAGATTCCATACACACTCAAGTACATGAGGATACATGACTACGTTGTCACAGTTCCCCTTTGAATAAAATATAAGAGATACAACAGAAATATTCATAATAATAATAATGGTATGGGGTTTACGTCCCTTTTAACTACTGTGGCTATTAGAGACGCGGAGGTGCCCGAATTTTGCCCCAAAGGTGATCTCTAACGTGCCAGCACAACTACTAACATGGCTCCCTCGTATTTGAGCACAGACAAATGTCAATTGACTGCGGAAAGATTTTATCCTGCAACCTTGGGCCCAGCAAGCAAGACCGTTACCCCTGAGCCACGCAGCCAGTCTGAGAACAATTCAGCACACACCCAAGCGAATATGTCATAATTCCCAAAATGATATAACAATATAAAATAAATAAATAAGCACCATCATCACCGATATTGGAGTGTGGAAGAATATAAATCTATGGCTAATGTTCCTATTGGTTGTATATCTACGTGGTGTAGTGGGCGTGGCCTATCGTAAGGAAAATAATGAAAAGGAAGGACATGTCTTAAACGCGCAAGGAGCAGATGACCTCGCTGTTCCACCCATTAAAACAACAATAACAAACTAAAGCCGCGTTTACACCGGAGTTGACAACAGTGTTGCCAACAAATGTTGACAACATTTACAAAAATCGTACTAAAATTTTTGTCAACATTGCTGCCAACAATGCTGTCAACACCGAAAAAGTGTTGGCAACATTACCCACCAGCAGTCGGTAAGGATCAAAGAGTGTTGTTAACATTTATTGGCAGCAATGTTGACGGGACTTAAAATGACCCGCAACAATGTTGGCAACAATTCCCCTTCAACTGTCCAGCGCACGTGGCTTCACTCTAGTCACGGCTGTTGCTGGTAGTACTGGACTTCTCTTTGGGGTGTCGAACTGTCGAAGTGCAATTCAATATGGACAACCTTGTCATCCTCAAGAAGTTTTTAACACTGCCGTCACACCTCAACTCTCTTGACAAAGGATCGATATCGTCTTGATTTTAATCGGAAAGCAGGTCACTTCCACTATACACAGATCTGGCCCTAAGGGAAGGCCTTACCCAGATTCTCTTCGGCCTTCTCTCTTTACCTATGATGACGCACGCTGCTGCTATCGCCGCAAGTTCTTCTAGTGTTGACATCTCGGAATGCAGAATACAACTGGCGAAATGCGACAAAAATGAGGTAAATTGTTGTCAACAAATCATACCATTCTCGATATTCGCAAACATTGTTGCCAGCATTTGTTGACAACTTTTGTTGTGAACATGTTGTCAACGAGAGTTGGCAACAATTTGTTGCAACATTTCGTGTAAACGCGGCCTTTTATACGCGTAGCTACAGTGCGTTCGCTTCCACCTGCGGCCGGGACTAGCGCTTAGAGACAGCCCAGCGGGGCTGACGAAGCGACCCGAATATCCACGACCGCTAACGATCATCCATCCCCAGTCAGCTGTTCCTCGTTGAGGCAGACCATCGCAGCGGGGCAATAAGAACGTAAGTTACCCGAAACTTCACAACCTAGATCGATCATTAGGGCTAGGATTTTTATGTAAATACTAGCTGAAGTACCCGTGCTTCGCTACGCGTCATAAATAAATTAAAATGTGAAGGTGACAGTTACAACAGTGGATAGGCGAGGTGCTGCGCAGAGAGAGATTAAGGATGGAACATTTTGTCCAACTACACCGTTCGGCGTTGACCGTGTTTTATAGCACAAATTTAGGTTTTACTCGCTAACCGTTGGAGATACCTTGCGGATAGAACATGTAATTTTAAACCTGGTATATGCCATCAAAATTTTGCTATTTCTTAGCGTTCACTTTTTATTTGAAATGGAAACATGAAAGTTTGAAACCAAAGGGTGTAGTGACGTCACTAAAATGGTCACCATCTTTAAATAGTGCAAATTATTGAAATCAAAAGTAGCCTATATGTTAACCAGGTAAATCAGCTACTTCCATGTAAAATTCATGTAAATCGGACCAGTGGTTCTTGCGTGATTGAGTAATACACAGACACACACCATCTCATTTTTAGCCTCGCTTCGCTCGCGTCATAGTCGTGTCATATTGTTATTCAATGAAATGCAAGTTAAACCCCATTAACACCCCTTTAGAACCTGAATATCCAAAAATCCCTCCTTGGAAGAATTTTTCGACACACAACAAATATATCCCCTTCTTCTAACTTTAATAGTTTTGGTTGGTCGATGAGTGTGAACATCCAAAAATCCTTCCTTAGTGGACGTTTTTCTTCCAGAATTTCACCCCTCCCCATATGCCCCTTAAATTGGATTTATGAAAAAAAACGGTCGAACACCTACTTATTATAATTATTTATTCATTTATTTATTTTTAAGCTGATTGAAACTCGGAGAAAATCAAACTCCTCGCCTATGTCGTTTAAGAGGTACCCGCTCCGTTAGGAATCTTTCTACACCCACTTTTCATCCCTTTCACCTCATAATATACACCACATCTTAAAACCATTAGACATGTGTCAGCTTATTTTTAATGATTAGTATATATGCCAAGTACCACATCCCCAAATGAAACCACTCGTGATATATTGATATTCAATGAAATGCACGTTTACCCCCTTAACACCTCTTTAGAACCTGAATATCCAAAACTCTTGCCTTAGTGGACGTTTTTGACATACAATGAACATATCCCAAAATTTCATGTTTCTAACTTCAATAATTTTGGCTGGGCGATGATGAGTGAGTGAGTCAGTCAGGACATTTTCTTTCATTTATTTTTGAGAATGTCACCCCTCCCCATGAACCCCTTAAATTGGATTTATGAAAAATAAACGGTCGATCACCTATTTACTTATTTAAAGCTGTTTTTCCCCCTGAGTTTGATGAGTGAGTAAGTGAGTCAATCAGGTAGGACACTTTCTTTCCTGTTCCCCCCCCCCGAATTTCACCCCTCCCCATGGGCCCCTTAAATTGTATTTATGAAGAAATGGTCGAACACCTATTTACTTATTTTTAAGCTGCTTTTTCCGCTGAATTTCAAACTTATCGCCTATGTTGAATAAGAGATACAGTACATGATCCGTTAAGAATCCCTCAACCCCCAATTTTCTCCCCTTTCACCTCATAATATACACCATATCGATAAACCCTTAGACATATGTCTGCTTATTTTGAATTATTAGTTTATATGCCGAATATCACATCCCCAAATGAAACAACTCGTGAGATATTGTTATTCAACAAAATGCAAGTTTAACCCCCTTAACACCCCTTCAGAACATGCATATCCAAAAATCCATCCTTAATGGACTTTTTCGATATACAACGAGCATATCCCGAAAATGTCAAGTTTCTAACTGCAATAGGTTTGCTGGGGGATGATGAATGAATATCCAAAAATCCTTCCTTAGTGGACTTCTTTCCCCAGAATTTCACCACTCCCCATGAGCCCCTTAAATTGGATTTATGAAAAAAACGATCGAACACCTATTTACTACTTTTTCAAGCTGATTTTTCTCCCTGAGATTCATACTTTTTGCCTCTGTCTTTTAAGAGATACTTGCTCCGTTAAGAATCCTTCAACACTCACTTTTCACACATACACCTCATAATATACACCACATCGAAAAACCCTCAGACATGTGTCTTCTTATTCTTAATGATGAGTTTATATGCCGAGTATCCCATCCCAAAGGAAACCAATCGGGAGATATTGTTATTCAATTAAATGCAAGTCTACCCCCTTACAACCCTTTAGAACCTGAATATCCAAAATTCCTTCCTTAGTGGACGTTTTCGACATACAACGAACATAGCCCCAAAATGACATGTTTCTAACTTCAATAATTTTGGCTGGGTGATGATGAGTGAGTGAGTAAGACAGGACATTTTCTTTCAATTATTTTTCAGAATTTCACCCCTCCCATGAACCCCTTAAATTGGATTTATAAAAAAATCGGTCGAAAACCTATTTACTTATTTTTGAGCTGTTCTTCCCCCCTGAGTTTGATGAGTGAGTGAGTTAGGACACTTTCTTTCCTGTTTTTCCCCCCAGAATTTCACCCCTCTCAAAGGGCCCCTTAAATTGGATTTATGAAAAAGCGGTCGAACACCTATTTACTTATATTTTAAGCTGTTTTTTCCGCCGAATTTCAAACTTCTCGCCTATGTCGTTTAAGAGATACACACTCCATTAAGAATCCCTCAACCCCCAATTTTCACCCCTTTCACCTCATAATATACACCACATCGATAAACCCTTAGTTTATATACCGAATATCACATCCCCAAAGTAACAACTCATGGGTTATCGTAATTCAATGAAATGCACGTTCACCCCCTTAAGACCTCTTTAAAATCCGAATAAACAAAAATCATTCCTTAGTTGACGTTTTCGACATACAGCGAACATATTCCCAAAATTTCATGTTTCTAACTTTAATAGTTCTCGCTGGGCGAGATGAGTGAGTGAGTCAGACAGGACATTTTCTTTCAATTATTTTAACCAGAATTTCACCCCTCCCCGTGGGCCCCTTAAATTGGATTGATGAAAAAACGCTTGAACACCTATTAACTTACTTTTTAAGCTGTCTTTTCCCCCTGAGTTTGATGAGTGAGTGAGTTAGTCAGTCAGTTAGGACACTTTCTCTCTTCCTCCCCCCCCCCAGAATTTCACCCCACCCCATTGGCCCCTTAAATTAATTTATGAAAAAACGGAGGAGCACCGATTTACTTATTTTTTTAAGCGGATTTTTTTTCACTGAGTTTCAAATTTCTCGCCTACACGCTTCGATAGGAATCCTTCAACCCCCACTTTTCACCCCTTTCACCTCAAAATAATACACCACATCGAAAAACCCTTAGACACATGTCTGCTTATTTTTAATGATTAGTTTATATGCCGACTATCACATCCACAAATGAAACCCCTCGTGAGATATTGTTATTCAATGAAATGCAGGTTTAACCCCTTTAAGACCCCTTTAGAACCTGAATGTTCAAAAATCCTCCCTTAGTGTATGGTTTTGACATACAACGAATATATCCCGAAAATGCCATGTTTCCAACTTTAATATTTTTGGCAGGGCGATGATGAGTGTGTGAGCGAGTCAAGACATTTTCTTTCAATTTTTTTCTTCAGAATTTCACCCCTCCCGATGAACCCCTTAAATTTGATTCATCAAAAAAACTGTCGAACACATATTTACTTATTTTAAGCAGTTTTTCCCCCTGAGTTTGAAAAGCGAGTGAGTCAATCGGTTAGGACACTTTCTTTCCTGTTTTTTTTCCCCAGAATTTCACCCCTCCCCATGGGCCCCTTAAATTGGATTTATGAAAAAACGGTCAAACATATTGAACCCTTTATCCTCTGTGGATAAATGATTCTATGTTTTATTTCTTCAATTAATAAATATTTCCACCAGCATCATGAAAGTAGCCAGACGGAGATGAGGAAATTTCAAGCATTTGTGGGAGACAGCGGGGACATACCTGAAGCAGATTGACAAAAGGCTAAATACTTTAGCTGTGAAAGGAAATAGCCTAGCGATGTGTCAGAAGGACAGGTGTTGGCCACCTCAAAATAGAAGCGACGCGCAGTGAGACATGCTGCTGGTATGTTCATTGTGATATTCGCGCCTAGAAGAAATATGATGCAGTAACGTGAGTGGCTGATGAAGAAAATAGACACTCCTACGACGCCAAGATCTGCTAAAAACCGCCAAATTACAGAAAATGTGGGAACCAATGAGAGAAGAATGCCTATTTAGCGCGGCAGGTCTAGCGTGGGCACGCTCGGCTAGCATTCACGCGGGAGATCGCCTAGACAACATCTCTACGATCGATTCTAGGATTAATGGGCATATTCTTGACCTGCGCTATTTTTCGAGTTCAGTGATATTTATTTCATTCCTGTATCACCATTATTTCGAGAAATTTTTATCTAAATTCCCCATCCACCAAGACCTAGGGCCAGTTCATTTATAAGTGGTGTGAAGAGCCAAGACTTTGCTTATTATTATTCTGTGCATCGACGGACGTAAGACTATTACTTTGTGCGTCTACGGACGTAGGCTGTTATGTTGTGTGTCAGTGGACACAGGCTTTTATACTTTGCGCGTCTAAGGACGTTGACAGTTAAACTTTGCGTGTCATGAAGGACACAGAAATAATTTTTAAAAGTGTTAAATTCAGTGTTAGATAGTCACAGTACTATATTTGTAGGGGCAGTATCTTCGATAATTCGCCAATAAACTGTTTTGGGGAAAGAAGTACCCGAACGGCGAATTTAGTAGTCAGACATCAAGTGTATAATAATTTAATTTTTGAATCAGCACGAGAGATGACGTCATTGACCATGGAGGAAGCCTGGAAATATCAAGACTCCGTCAAGATGGTTGAGATGAGATAAGAAGAATCCAGTTGGGAGATGGCAGCGGATGTTCTTTGACGGATGACTGGCTGAGGATGAGTACCGAATAATATTTATTATTATCTGATAAATTAACTTATGGTGTATGGGACATATTTTGTTTTGTAAATAATTTGCTTGTGTGATTAACGTAGTCTATTTAGTTTTGGTCTGACACACTTTTTGCATGGAAACAGCTCGCATATATATTTAGTAGAAGGTTCTTTTGCTTGTTTGTTGTTTTAACTAACGTAGCTATGTGAACGGCCGTGTTTGCATATGTTACGCGATGCGGTTAAAAACGTCTCTCGGAGATATGTTGTGTTTCAGAAGTAGGACTGAAGTAAAATATTTATACAGTAGATTGGAGGGTAATTAATTCTTTGGTTTTATTATTGATCAGATTCAATGAGATTATTGCCTTTGGAGCAATGTGATTTGTGACGAAGAGCAGTCAGCTCTATCGTAGGTTTTATATTTTTTTAATTGTCGGCGAGCATCCATTCAGCCGATCTGTGTGAAAACGTATTGTCATTCCCAAAAATGTGTGTGTGTGAGTGTGTGTTTTTGTGTCATTACAAGCGGGATTTTCAGCTTAGACTGATTTCTGGCAGCTTGATGACAAGTCCAGATTGTGACCTCGCGAGGGCAATTCTGGATATTTTGATTAATGCCTGACCATATTTTGAAGTGGTTGTGTTTGTTGCTGTTGATTCCTTGAGATAACGGCACAGCTGGTCAGTTATATTTATACACACTGGAGTGGGACAATGGCAGGTGATTGAGGAAGAGGGGAGATGTTGCACAAGACGAACTGAAGGGTGCCAGCCAGGTCATTAGTGGAGAGTGCCTGTGTGGCTCAGTAATAACTTTAAATACAGAATTAAGAACTGATCAATGATAAAAATTGTTTAAATAAATGGGAGTTGCCTACGAATCACGATAATCTCCGAAGAGTTAGCTTAACATGCAGTTTTGTTCATATAAAGTAATGTCAGCCAGTCAGGCTTTTGTTGTTGTTGGTTTATTCCATGTTTTTATTTTATTCAGTGACCCGTGAGTCACATGCTTGCTGTATTTCCTTGTTTGTGTTGAGCAATTTGGCCCGTGTTGGCAGCTCATAGTCAAGTGCGTCTTCGCGCTAATGAGGGTCCCGAGAGAGATTCCTGTAGATAGTAGATTTAGTGCGTGTGTCAGCATTACTTTTTAAGGGTTTTTATTAATGTCATGTTCCATATCCATAAACGTTGATTTACGAGATGATTGTTCGTAAGCATCGTGGCTGTTAACCCGTTGTAAACGAACAGTCATCCAAAGTACTCATTCCTCGTAGTTAGTCATCACGCGCACATAAAACCCAAATTGCAAGGTAGTGGAACCAGGATCCATATTTTTAAATAAAAGGGGAGATCCGTCTGACTCCTCAAATTTATAGATATTCCTATCATGGGAAATTCAGGGAGGATTGTTTTATATTTTATTGTTGTTTATTTCTTTTATGCACTATTAGTCATTAAATCTTGTTATTATTTTACATCTTGTCACCTTTCTTTCTTAATTTATAGTTTATATCCTATGACCCTTACCTCAGTAGAGCATGTTGTTTGGCGAACGTAAACATCACATAGGAACTGAGCGCGACCCCTTGATTAAGATTTCTTACATTAAACACTGCTTTTCTGAAGGGTTCATAGGAGTAATCTGGCGCGGCCAAGCGTGGGGCGGTTCACTGTGGTGTAACGGCAAAGATTTTGCACATGTCAGTGTAAGCGTAGTTGGGTTTTCAAACTGACGCAACAATGAAGGTGTAATTTTATTGCTGGTTCGCTGCTGGAACACATTTAAGTGGCGTATTTGAGTAAAACTGACATGCCGCAAGTGCAGGCAGATATGACAGTATTTTAATCACTGGGAGGTGATATTTTATTAAAAGTAAGTGAGGCGAAGAGGATACCGCCAAATGTGTGAAATATAAAGTAAAATCAGGAGTTTGCAATGTAAAATACGGTTCACGTTTTTGTCTATTGAATTAAAGTAAAAGGTAATATATATGTGATACCGGGCGCCCAATGATTAAAGTTAAAATTAGATTTGTTTAGAAAGTCAAACTCGTGAAAATGTTAGGAGGCTGTAGCCTAAATTGACAATTAATACTTTATTAATTAGTCAGTGTAAATATCAGATCAGGATAACAATTTAATGACTGAATATGTGTTTGGGTTTAAATTAAATTGAGTAAAATTAGAACTACTCAGAGATGCAATCGACTAGTGGGATTAAATGTAAAAATAAATGAACTGAGTAGGGTAAAGAAATTAAATGTGCATTGGATTTTATGTGTGTGTCAAAGGGCATTGCTTTATGCCATTTCCCTAATGTCTCATATAAAGTGTGTAATATGGCAACGGTTGAACAGATTCAAGAAATCATTGAGAGTGCAGCTAGGAGAACACAGGCATTGTTGGACACTAAATTGGCGGAACAGAGTCAATCATTAAACACTAGTATGTTAGAACAAAGTGAAGCATTAAACGCGAAATTGTCTGAGCAAATAAACAATACTATGGTAGAACAAAGTGAAGCATTAAACGCGAAATTGTCTGAGCAAATAAACAATACTATGGTAGAACAAAGTGAAGCATTGAACGCGAAATTATCAGAACAAAGTGAAGCAATAAACAATACTATGTTAGAACAAAGTGAGTCGATAAACAAATTATCAGAACAAAGTGAATCATTGCGGACACAATTAAATAACAGTAGAATTGAACAGAATGAATATCAGGCGGAACAAGCTAGGTTATTAAAAAGTGAAATTAATGACACTATCAATTCACAGTTAGAGACGCTAACCGCAGAGATGAAAGATCACACTAATCAACAGATGGTATTACTGGCCCTAGATGTGAGTAAAAATAATGAAAAGCAATTAGACCAGATTAAGAAAATGGAAAGTATTTTCGATCAAAAACTTAGCATTTTGGATGAAACGGTGTTAGCTAAATTAGAGCAAATTGAAATAGCGTGCACTATGAATACAAGCGAGGTCAAGATAGCTCAGGAGAAGTTAGAAGGACGATTTATGGAGATGGAAAAGAGCGGCAAAGTCATCCAAAGTACTCATTCCTCGTAGTTAGTCATTACGCGCACATAAAACCCAAATTGCAAGGTAGTGGAACCAGGATCCACATTTTAAATAAAAGGGGAGATCCGTCTGACTCCTCAAATTTATAGATATTCCTATCATGGGAAATTCAGGGAGGATTGTTTTATATTTTATTGTTGTTTATTTCTTTTTATGCACTATTAGTCATTAAATCATGTTATTATTTTACATCTTGTCACCTTTCTTTCTATTTGATAGTTTATATCCTATGACCCTTACCTCAGTAGAGCATGTTGTTAGGCGAACGTAAACATCACATAGGAACTGAGCGCGACCCCTTGATTAAGATTTCTTACATTAAACACTGCTTTTCTGAAGGGTTCAATATATTTACATATTTTTTATGCTGTTTTTTTTCGCTGAATTTCAAACTCCTCGCCTATGTCGTTTAAGAGATACACGCTCCGTTAGGAATCTTTCAATCCCCACTTTTCACCCCTCTCCTCTCATAATATACACCACATCGAAAAACCCTCAGACACATGTCTTCTTATTTTTAATGATGAGTTTATATGCCGAGTATCACATCCCCCAATGAAACCAATCGGGAGATATTGCTATTCAATGAAATGCAGGTCTACCCCCTTAACACCCCTTTAGAACCTGAATATCCAAAAATCCTTTCTTAGTGTGCGTTTGCTGACCTTGAGGAAGCTGCATACCAAATTTCATTCCAATCCGTTGGGTGGTTTCTGAGATTTCGTGATGAATGTGTGAGTGAGTGAGTGAGTGAGTGATTGAGTGTTATTTGATAAATATCTAGTAAATAGTGTGAAGTCTTTGTTATGCTATACTCGGTTGACAGTGCTGTGTGAGCAGTTGAGTAACTAACGGGATTTCAAGTAAAGCTCCTCATTTTCTATACCGGTAGTGCAGAGCGCAACTGGCATCCAGTCGGCCGTGTCTCGACTTGAGCTATGTTGCCATGGAAACTATCTGCCTTGCCATTCCTTCATGAGTATATTTTATGAATTGATTAGCCTTTGCTAGAGTGCAAAAGGGCCTAAATCAGAAGAATGAGAAATACTATCGAAAATTCATGTAGCCAGCGGTTCTTTCTGGGTCCTATACTATGTGTATGCAAAATTTGGTTGAGATTGGTGGAACGGTGTAGATTTGTATACGGAACCAACCCACCCACCCACCCACCCACATACATACAGACTTCCACTTTTATATATAAGATATTTTATAGATAGATAGATAGATAGATAGCAAACATAAATAAATTTCATTATGTATGAGAAAATGTGTACGAACTCGAGCATAAGTATTGTTTGGAGCACTTTTTGTTTCCGGGGTGGGAGGTATAACAGGTTGAAAAGTAGAGTCTCACGCACTCACTGGACAACTGAATTAAACTCAAGTCCAGCCACTGAGTTTCCGACAGGGTGCTACGTCAATTTCCATGCCCTTATCTCCACTAATATATTTCTTCCCTTGTCCTTTCTCAACAGCTTACGAATTGCTTGGAAAATTCGTTTCATGTAACTGAGTTTCTAGTGAACAAATATTTACCGACTGTTTAGAATTACCGTATATTTCACTTGAGAATAAATACTCTTTTTTACAGTAAGAGACAGAATATGTAATTTTAAATATATGAAGTAAAATTATGTTTAAAAAATGTAATTTTGATCGAATATGTAAAATAAAAACACAGAATATGTAATTTTACATTAGAAATTTAAAATATGTAAAACAAACGTCATTATGATCAGATACGGTATGTTACAATAAAATGTAATTATATGATAGCTAAGGTTCTAGTCATTGACATTTACCATTTTTAGTTATGTAGAAGCAAAGGGAAATAATATGTATTTACATTTCGGGTACGTTCTTATTGCCCCCGCTGCGCTGGTCTGTCTCAACGAGGAACAGCTGACAGCCTAGCGGGGGCTGTCTCTCTAAGCGCTAGTCGGCCGGGCGATTCGTTTAAATTACTTCCCCCAGCGGAGCGAGCAGCAATAATGCATCAATGGTGGTTTCCGTAAAACAGTCAGTTAACGCTTGCCTGTGCAGCGTAGAAGACGATTCGTTAATCTCTACAGTGTATACATCGTAGTGCAGTGTAGAACAGCGTTTCCCAAACTGTGGTACACGTACCACTGGTGGTACGTTCGTACTGCTGCAGTGGTACGTGGTGATGTTACGAAGAAAATAAAAACGTTACGAAAAATATAAGAGTATAAAATATAAAATTAAAAAATTCAAAACCATTGATATGTTGCCGGAATACTTTGAGCCCGAAGACAAGGAGCAGTTATATGAATTGAATTGTGATTCAGAACTAAGGCAAACTTTTACAAAAATGGCTCATGTGAAGTTTTGGGTTGAGAGGCGTGCAGACTATGCAGAACTAGCTGACAAAGCAGTTAGATTTCTACTGACTTTGACTACTTCGTATTTGTGTGAGACTGCATTTTCTTCACTTGTTTATCTCAAGAATAAATACCGGAATAGGCTCCTTACAGTGGAAAACGATCTTCGTTTGAGACTCAGCAATCTTAAACCAGACATTCCTAAGCTGGCTTCTAATCTTCAAGCTCACCCTTCACATTGAAGTTGTTAGTTGAGTTTTTTTTGTATTAATATTATTTTGTACAGTGTAATTTATGAATGATTGAATTGAATACTTACTGTATTGTAATAAATAATAAAACAACTGGATACACTTTTTATTATTTGAACTTAAACTCTAACAGTCTAACTAACAAACACAATTTATAATCCATCCTTTGGTCTGCTACGTAGTGGTGGTGGGGGTTATAGTTACTATATATCCCAACCATTAGGTGGTACGCGAGAGATTCTTATCTCTTTAAGTGGTACACACACAAATAAGCTTGGGGAACACTGGTGTAGAAGACGTGTCATACTATAGGTGTATTGTAAAATCTACTTATATGGTGAATTGCCAACGGCCTAGCCGTGTTGAAACACCGGATCCCATGAGAACTCCGCAGTTAAGCAACATTGGGCGCAGTCAGAACTTGGATGGCATGCCGGTTCTAGGCACAGCGCGCTGTTGGCCAACATAAGGAGGAGCGGAAAGGCCCTGGCCACCCTACCGCAAGTAAACTCCGGCTGGGTGTAGCCTCTTCGGAGGCTCGGACCTGCCTTCGGGCAGAATACCAATTAATTAATTAATGGTGAATTACGAGAAATTCCCGCTTGAACAGGGAGTGCTCATGTATGAAACGTATGTAAAGACGGAATCATGCAGAGCAATGTGTAGGCAATTTAAAGACAAATTCCCTACCGTTCCAGTTACAAATAAACAAGGCTTCATAACGTAACAGAATTGTCAGAAATAACGAATTAATTTTTGTTACGTTACTGCTTCCGTACCCAAAACAAATGGTATATGAATAACGTTTTTAGTGCGGCAACGAAATAAGGGGTTATAATTTTCCCTGGTTTGTGCTATTAACGTTATAACCAGCAGAGGAAAAGATTCCGTTATTTTAAAATGCGCTACCGTTATTAACGTTATAAGTCTAGTAACGGTATGACAGCGATTTTGACCCGCTGCGCGCCATCAATAACGTTATTCAGGCAGAGTGGTCGATTCGGTTATTTCAAAATGCAAACCTACTAATAACGTTATAAGCCCAGTAACGGTATACGAGAGATTTTAACCTGTTATACGCTATCAATAACGTTATTCAGGGCAGAAAAAATAATTCCGTTATTTAGAAATGTGAACCCACCAATAACGTTATAAGCTTTGTAACGGTATACGAGCGATATTTACGAGCTTTGCGTGGTCAATAACGTTATTCATGGCAGAAAAATAATTCCGTGATTTAGAAATGCGAACCCACCAATAACGTTATAAGTCTAGTAACGGTATACGAGCGAATTTTACCAGCCATACGCTATCAATAACGTTATTCATGGCAGAAAAATAATTCCGTGATTTAGAAATGCGAACCCACCAATAACGTTATAAGTCTAGTAACAGTATACGAGCGAATTTTACCAGCCATACGCTATCAATAACGTTATTCAGGGCAGAAAAATTAATTCAGTTATTTTGAAATGCGAACCCACCAACAACGTTATAAGTCTAATAACGGTATCCATGCGATTTTTACCAGCTATGCGCTATTAGTAACATTATTCTAAGCGGAGAAATTGATTCCGTTATTTCAGAAAAGAATCTCGTCAATAACGTTATGGAAGTGTCTATTTGCCCGCTTCCCGGACAAGCATGGAAGGTGACCGTGAACTGACGATGCTGGGCCATATGTAATTCCAGGCCAATTATTTATTCAAACATAGTATAATTAGCCTACTTCTTGAAATATCAATAATAATCAACATAATGATTTCAATCTGAGCGCGTGCCCCATCAGACAGGGCAAGGTACCTGGCTCGTTTCGATCGCGGTCATATTGTAGCATACGTTAGAAACATGTTTCCTAAAATCAATACGATGGATCCCATTGATTCGAAATATTTCTTGTTGCTTCATATAGGGGTTTGGAACATAGCCTATTGTTCATCAGTCCCATGTAGTTGAAGTCTGATAAACTTTGTTATTTTTGGAGTTGGCAATGGCCTTGACTTAGGAACTATCCACGCATTTTCCTGGAGTGGAAGTGGGAAACCCCAGTAAAACACTCTAAGATAGCTAAGATGGGAATCGAACTCACCTTCTCGCAGTGTTGCCATATAAGGCAAAGTGTAACCTACACACCAAACTTTCACTCCTTTGTGACCAATAAGAATATTTCTTTCCTAAATGAAACCTCCCGTTCTTGCTTTTCGTTTACTTGGTATCCTATTTTCATTTAGTAGTGATAGAAGCCATTTTTCAGTGATGGTTATTTCTAACGAAGAAAGCTATTCAGTCGGTCAACACGAAATTCGTGTCGACCGAATGAAATGCTTTCTTTATTATTTTAATTTATGAAAAAATAGGCTTATGACATCACATTTAGTCCGTGTGTGTGCGTATGTGTGTGTGTCCCCTAATAAAATATAAACGGCTGGAGCGATTTCAATGAAACTCGGTAAAGTCATAGTACTATTTTGTCCGACCCCGACCGTGATCTTCAAATTTTATTACAGCTCACCAATCCAACATGGCGACTGTGCGAAATATTTCACTGGCATTCCATATCTCCGAAACTATTACAGATATCACCCTGACATTTTGTACGGTGATAAAATGAACTACTAGATGGGACTCTCAAAATTCCTGTTAAGTAACAAACGAACATGGGGGCCAAGCGAAGTTGATACATTAAAATAGATCTTTTTTTTTCGCGATTAAACCATTCGAGCGCCGTCAAATGGTATAGCAAATGTTATACACCTTGTAATGCACTGATATCTTATTCAACTCAATTGTTTACATAATCGCAAGTTGGTGCCTGTGTGAAATTTAAAAATTACGTTTTAATTTCTTGTGTCCTAATCATGCGATCGTAGCCAACGTTTGAAAAATGAACCTACCGTACGCAATAATCGTCATCTAATAGTACATAGCTCAATGGTCTACACATATTTAGAAATATTTAGACGATTCTCAATGTCAACTAATCAATGACAGCAATCAAACTGAATTGTTTTCATAACCACAAGATGGCGCCTGTGCGAAATTTTAAAATCTCGTATTTAGCCTATTTCCATTTATGAAAAAATAGGCTTATGAGATCACCTTTTGTCCGTGTGTGTGCACCAGGGCCGTGCAATGGGCAAGGTGAAGCAGTGTTAGCAGGTGAAGCGCAGCCCTATCCTGCCTATTTCTGAGCAGTGCAGCACATCACACTAGCACTGCAGCGCTTAGTCGCACAAGTACTGTCCATTTGACGGGGTGCTGCAGTACGTTTAGTACTGAGCGCAGAGCCTGGACACTAGGCGCACTGGAGCCAACATTTTGTCATATGCTTGTGGTCTGCCGTGCTCATAACGTCTTTTGTGCCTGGGGAGCATAAACATACCATAGTGGGAAAGTCACTCCTTAAAGAAACACACCGAAGATGTATGAAACATGATATATGGACGTACATGAACCAGATCTGCAACAAGGATACAACAAGTTGCATACTTTTTAGCCTATTTTCATTTATGAAAAAATAAGCTTATGAGATCACCTTTTGTCAGTGTGTCTGTCTGTGTGTGCGCGTGTGTGTGATATGGTGTGTGCCCCCCTAATAACTTCTAAACCGCTGGAACGATTGCAATGAAACTCGGTAAGTTCATAGCACTATTCCACACCACCCCGACCGTGCCCTTCAAATTTTGTTACATCCCACCAATCCAACATGGCGGCTGTGCGAAATATTTTACCAGCATTCGATATCTACGAAACTATTACCGATATCACCCTGGAATATTTCACGGTGATAAAGGGAACTACTAGAAGTTCACCAATGTGATTTTTGAAAACCTGATAACTACAGAACCAACATGGCGGCCAAGCAAAGTTGCGACTTTTAAATAGACGTTTCTCACGATTTAACCAACCAAACGCAATGCAACTTGGTACAGTATATGTTTATACACATTGTAATGTACAGACATCTAACTTCATTTAATTGTTTACATAACCTCAAGAAGGCGGCTGTGCGAAATATTTCACCGGCATTCTATATCTCTGAAACTATTAGCGATATCACCCTGAAATTTTGTACGGAGATAAAGGGCACAACTGGAATTTCATGTATAAGACTTTCAAAAACCGGTTAACTAAAAAACGAATATGGCAGCCAAGCGAATTTGAAAATTTTAAATAGACCTTTCTCGCGATTTAATTATCCAAACGCAATGAAACTTGGTACAGGAAATGTTTATACACATTGTAATGCACTGGTATCTATATTAGTTCAATTGTTTACATAACCTCAAGATGGCGAATGTGCGAATTTTAAAATTAAGTTTTTATTTCGTGTGTCGTAATCATGCGATCGAAGTGAGAGTTTGAGTAATGAACCCTTGAAATAATTTTCCTTTAATTGTACGTGACTCTATGTCCTGTCATATAACAATCCAACATGGCGACCATCCGATTTATTTAGATGGATCTCAATATCTACGAATCTATTACAGCAATCAAACTAAATTTTTTAATCTTCATTGGGGCTGTGAGCATACGTTCACCTATAGGACTTTCAATAACCTGGTGATCACAAATCCAACATGGCGGCGACGCGAAGTATACATATTCACATGGTCGTTTCTCGCAATTTGACCATCCGAGTGCAGTGACACTTGGTACAGTAAATCCTTCTACAAATGTTGATCCACTGGCATCTAATTTTTTCATTTGTTTCCATAACCACAAGATGGCAGCTGTGCGAAATTTTAAAATCTCGTTTTTACTTCTTGTGTCCTAATCATGCGATGGAAGTTTGAATACTACACGCACACAATACACTTCACGTAACAGTACATAACTCTAAGACCTACAGATAAAAAATCCAACATGGCGACCATGCGCAATATTTAGGCGGTTCTCAATATCTGCGAATCTATTACAGCAATCAAACTGAACTTTTGTATGTAGATAGAGGCAATTAACATAAGTAGGATATATGAAAATAGGCTGTATAATTCTTCGCGGAATTACTTGTTGGGTTAGTTATTGTTGTTTTATGGAGCGGAACTACGAGGTCATCTGCCCCTACTTTTTGGGTGATGTAGCAGGTGCAGCGAGATATAATAATCCTAAAAATAGAATGAAGCATATTGGTAATCATGCATGTGACAGTAACAGGGCCGGTATGGAATCAGGAGTGTTAAAATATTTTTTTTAAATTTGTTGACATACTGTCACAAACCAGCCGAAGTAGCTACACACGCTAACGTGCATGGTCAGACTACACCGAACTCGAAATACCACACACAACCATTTCATACCTTGCCTCATTAATTTCATTTGTCATTAAATCCTCTCATTAGATTGACGTCATGAAGGGCATCTATCCGTAATATCATTCCCACAAGGAAACTGTCTCACCATATCCCCTTCCTCATAGCAACCTAAATAATTACGGGTAGAACAAAAAAACTACATTAGGACTATAAAGCTATAGTCTACAGTATTTCAATAACAAGATTCTGAATTCACCAACTGATTAGATTGGTGCTGTTCAGGAATATGTGAATTCGAGAAACGTGCGTTAGTAAATTTATCAGATTTTTAAACTGAACAATATTCCGTCGCAATCTGAGGTAATTTATGTCTTTTATTCGTATTTTCAACATCGCCTGAAACAATAACTCATGGAATTTACCTACACATAAGATATACGGCAAAATAAGCAAGTTGACATGAAATCCTTCTAACTTTTGAAGTTTTAGGACAATTTTCATTATTTCAACAGTATGGAGACCAAGAGTGCTCTTCATCGTAAAACAATTTTGCTCTGAAAATTACAAAATCTGTTGTCTGTCTTTCTACCAGCTTGTCGGTATTTCTTTCGGTTGTTTGTTGGTTTTTGGAATTATTCGGCTCATTGGTTATGGTATGCGAACCATCTCTCTAACTTACCAGGGGCACTGTAATGCCAAAAATACGAAGAAAGGTGTACTATTATAGTTCGTGCTGAAATTACATGGCATCGTGCAATAGATTGCGCTGACAATGAAAGAGATCACCTTGTGGTGTAGCGGCTAACAAAGTCAGGGTTTGATTCCCTGGCCTGCCAAGAAATTTAATTTAGGTTTGAGGTACTGAAATGGTATCGATGATACCTAAGTCATCAAAGGGGTGTTCATTTTGAGGACTTGCACCAGGTCAGTGAGCACAAGTTTTACTTTTTTTTTTCTACATTCTTATTCTGCAATTCGATCATTCATATGGGAACACGGAGAGAAACTCACCTCGTCGAGTTGTTACAATAGCTTCCGTAAAATATTCTCAAAGGCCAATGCTACAAGTAGCTGTCGTGAGTTAATCCAATTGCATATTTATATGTAATCCACACATCGTATTTAAGAACATTTGATTTTCAGAGCATTCTATGTTCTGGGCATAGGAAAACCTCGAAGCTAATTTCGCAATTTTCAGTGAATGAACATCCAAAGTATAGTAATCATCATGTAGGGACACCGTGCCACATATATACAGAGAGTGCAAGGATTGCTTGAAGGCAATGTGACTTGGTGCGTAATTTGTGTTTGTAAAACGAATGAGGTTTTCATTACGGTGATGATGATGAAGATGGTGGTAACGATGAAGACGGTGATTTACTAGTTAGGAACCAAAGGAATACTTGAGAATTGAGCCTGAAGCGGATGTATGGAAAAAAACAAAATGAACTTGCTGGTTGATTGCGAAAGTGTCTAATCACCATATTTTATGAACAACTTATCTAGAAGTACACATGAAAGGGAGTAGTCAAGCACAAATAGGTGGAGTCAAAGGTTGCTCTTGTGTGAGACTGTATGCTGCAACCACTTTAGAGTGTCTGATAACCTAGCTCCGTTCAAACACCAAAATTAAGAAGGGAATCACCGACATAGATTTAAGATGCATCTGTAACATTTCAGAAATGTTACGCGATCCATGTTTTCGTGTCTTCCTCGTGTTAAAAGCAAAAGTACAATAGAATAATAATTTTTATTGGCCGTAAGAAGGATACAAGATTTATGCTGGACCCCACCATCAGATGTGAAGTAACCATCGGCATAACAAGACAGGTCGTTTAGAGCTAACGATAGGCTTCAAAGAGAATTGAAAGCTTGTGGTACGTTTCGAATAAGGTAAAGAAACAACATCAACATTTTTTAATAACTTATCGTGTTTGGGTATGCCTAACTTAAGTGTAAATGGCGTAATTTTGCTATCAAATGAATCCATTCAATAATAGAGAATTGATCTACAATGTACTCGGGAACAGTATGAGACGTAGTCTATTGGTATCCAATAACATTTTATTGCCAATAATAATAGTCTAATAATAATAATAATAATAATAATAACAACAATAATAATAATATGAAGAGAAGAGAAGAACGACTTCGAGAAATCCAGCCGCGACAGGCCGGCCACGCGCCCCTGAACTGAGAGTTCCAGCGTAGACAGTGTGTGCCTGGGTCATATGGCCCTAAAAGCACTAGCCTGGCTTGCAGGGTACCACGACATACTATACAAAGCTCACTCGCACACGTAGCTAGCGGCAGGCGGGGAGAGTCAAGGACACAGATTACCTACTGACATGACATGACATGACGTCACGCACCTACGCCGGGCCTTGGTGTGCATCCCCACCCCTCACCCCTCTTCCTCCACACCCCACCTAATAAAATCTAAGCGGCTGGAGCGATTCAATGAAATTCGGTAAGGTCAAAGTAGGCCTACTATTTTGGCCGACCCCGATCGTGCCCTTCAAAGCTTATTATGTTTCACCAATTCAACATGGTGGCTGTGCGAAATATCTCTGGCATTCTATATCTCCGAAACTGTCACCGATATCACCCTGAAATTTTGTACGGTGATAAAAGTCACTTAAGTGACTTTCATAAACCTGTTAACTACAAAACGAACATGGCGGCCAAGTGAATTTGAACATTTAAATAGACTTTTCTGGCGATTTAACCAACCGAACGCAGTGAAATTTGGTACAGCAATTGTTTATATACAGTGTAATGAACTGATATCTAATTTTGTTAAATTGTTTACATACACTCAAGATGGCAGCTGTGCAAAATTTTTAAATTATTTTTTTATTTCTTGTGTCCCAATCATGCGATAGAAGTCAACGTTTGACTAATGAACCTACGCAATAATAGTCATCTAATAGTACATAACTCTATGGTCTACATATAGGGTCTTTCATATTAAGTAAGAACGACGAGCGGCGGTTTTGTTATTCGCTACTGCAGCGGGCTTGGCCGAGTTTCTGGCGCCCCACGGCCCCCTGCTGTAGTATTGAATGCGCGCGCATAGTACAAACTTGACCTTGCAATAAGCGTGCAGGTGTTGTCATTCGCCATTCTGAACCTCAGATGGTAACATGTTCAGACAGTTATCATTGCAACATCGTATTTTTGCATGTAAAACTTATTTTAAGTACGAGTCGGCCCGGTGGGTAAGTTCAGCAATTTCCTGATGAAGTGTCACCTTCACTAGCACAGATTCACGTAATTGTAAATAAGTTTTACACTAGGCCTACTGACTCAGTGCTCATTAAAGAACATAAAATACAAAATCAGAAACATTACAGTGGCAGAACTCATTCGCGTGAGCCAAAATGTGGTTACCGGATACAATGCCTGTATAACCCAGGAAGGACGACACTTCCAGCATCTTTTATAAGATAATATTTCATACAGGATTGTACACAGGCTTAAAGCAGGCGGCCACGGCGCGCCACAAGCTCGACCAAGGCCACCGCAGCAGCAGGAAAGGGGAGCGAAAGTCAAGTGAGAGAGTGATGACCTTACCCCTTACCTGACGGTATGGGATTCCTGAGCATCTAGTCCGATGTTGCGATTGACTGTGACTGTGATGGCTAGTTCTGAATTATTGTTCAGTTCTGGATATTTCTGAGTGATCCTTTGAAATTTTACCAGTTTGTACTTACGACTTCTAATTTTCCTGTTTTTAGTTCATCGATCCCTTTAATTACTTTTACTTAGTTTATTTTACCTGAAACACCATTATTTTTAGTGTTCGTTAGGTGTTCTATTTTCGGCAATTTATTTTTGGACAGTATCTCTGGTAGATCATATACATGAACGATGTACATACAGGTACGAGTGATGGAGAGCATTACGGTCATCAAGTGCAGTTAGTTTTACATTTTAGGTGAAAAATGGAGCCACCACCAAAACCGATTCAAGGCAGGACTGGCATGCAAAACGAAATGTATCATCAATTTAAATTAGCGTCGCGAAATTAAATTGTTCAATGGAATAAAATTTCACTCCTGGCGCAAAATAAAATTGGTAACAGAATTTTAATTTCGCTGCAGAGGCGAAATAAATTCATTAGTCTTTTAATTTCGCTTCCGGCGCGAAATAAAATGCATTACTGACTTTTAATTTCGCTCCCGGTGCGAAATAAAATTCTTACCAGACTTTAAATTTCGCTCCCAGCGTGAAATAAAATCCGTTACAGACTTTTAATTTCGCTCCCGGCTACAAACAGAATTCTTAACAGACTTTTAACATTTCTCCTGACGAGAAATAAAAATCATTAAAGACTTTTCATTTCGCCCTTGGCGTGAAATAAAAACCGTTAGTCTTTTAAATTCGCTTCCGGCGCGAAATAAAAAAAAATACAGACTTTCAATTTCACTCCGGGCACGAAATAAAATTCGTTACAGACTTCCAATTTCGCTCCCGGCTCGAAATAAAATTCATTACAGACTTTTAATTTTGCTCCTGGCCTGAAATAAAATTCGATACAAGACTTTTCATTTCGCTCCTGGCTAGAAATGAAAACCGCTTCAGTCTCTTAATTTTGCTCAAGGCGCGAAATTATATTTTTAACGACTGTTAATTTTGCTCCTGGTATGACAAAAATTGCTAGCCCCATGGTGTTGGGGATAGCGTACCTGCTTCTCACCTGGAGGCCCCGGGTTCGATTCCCGGCTCCGTTAGTGATTTTAGAAACGGACGTGTGGGTTGGAACGGGGTGCACTCAGCCTCGAGAGTAGCTGTCTGAAAGTCGCGAAAACCAAGATTAACGGCCGAGGGAACCCGATGCGCTGACCAATATCTGCAGATGCCTGGGCAGCGGTCGCTTGGTAGGCCTAGGCTTTTCATGGGATGTAGTGCCACGGTTTATTTTAATGACACAAAATTCCCAAACAGCATTGAGTTTCGCCCCCGGCGTGAATTTAAAATGCATGGAACATATCATTTCATGTCTGAAATTAAATCTGGTCTGGCATGCGAAACAAAATGGTTGTGGACGCGTTAACATTTTAATTTCGCCATGAGCGTGATATTCGGGGGCGAAATGATATTGATTGTAAGCGCGAAAATTAAAATGGAAGCACAATGTAATTCTAAGCACAATAACATAGTGAAAGGCGAAGCAAAACTAATTGCAGTGCGAAATTAATCCTGTACGTGGCACAGGGGTTTGACTTTCGTGCCATGGCAGTATAAATGAGCTGAGGGTATGAAGGAAGTAGTACGGAATGCCAAGCCCCCCCCCCCCCCCCCCGAAATTTCCGGAAGTGTCAGAATAAAGAATGTAGAAATGAGAGGAATGACCCCTCAACCCTGTTGTTCGAGTAACCCGCCTCCGAAACAGAACTCCATATACGCTGCGGTACTACCACAGACGATTTTCTGTTATTTGTAAATCTTCAGTCAGTCAACATTAATTTACCCGATAACGGGTGGGTACAACGTATATAAGATGTAAGTAACACTCCTGAAAAAAAAAACATGAATTAGATTTAAGATCACTAAAATTGCTGCATTATAATCGTGACCATAAACTAATACATATAATGTTATTTACATATTACTGTATATACATTGTACCCCTCCCAGTTATTGGGCAAATTAGTGTTGACTGACTGAAGAGTTACAACTGACAATTTGCATTGTAATTGGAGTTCGTCACTTATCTTGAATGTCTGTCCACACAGCACATTCGTCTTCTTGTTCGCTATAGAACAAGTAAAGGTACTTGTTGCCCCATTGCGTTATGAACGTCAGGGAGGGCCAGCCACGAGTCCGAGGTGCAGTCAACGACGATGGTGATGTTGATGCCATAGCACTGACTTTCTCCTCTACTGGAGTGATGACCATTGAATGACTCACGTTGCTGTTGCAGCCCTGCAGATTGGGCAGGCGGTGAACGGTAATAAGACTGCTACTGCTGCCAACGTCAGGACTTTGAACATCGCTCCGAACATAATTTCACTCTCGAAACGAATACATTTTAATTTCAACAACGAAATGAAATGTTCCATTCATTTTAAATTCACATCGGAGGGCGAAACTAAATACCATTTGGGAATTTTATTTCACGCCGGGTGCGAAATTAAAAGTCTGTAACGAATTTTATTTCGCGCAGGGAGCGAAATTAAAAGTCTGTAACCGAGTTTTATTTCGCGCCGGGAGCGAAATTAAAAGTCTGTAACGAATTTAATTTCGCACCGGAAGCGAAATTAAAAGTCTGTATTGAATTTTATTTTGCGCCGCGAGTAAAATTAAAAGTCTGTAATGAACCCTTCAGAATAGCAGTGTTTTAAGTAAGAATCTTTGATCAAGGGGTCGCGTTCAGTTCATAGTGTGGTGTTTACGTCCGCCAAACTACGTGCTTTTCTGAGGCAAGGGTTATAGGATGAAAACTATAACTAAGAAAGAAAGGAGACAAAACGTAAGATAATAACTAGATTTAATAACTAATTTGTGCATAAAGAATAAAACAAACAATACTATAAACAAATTCCTCCCTGAATTTTCCCCTGACAGGAATATTTATCACTTTGAGGAGTCAAACAGATCTCCCCTTTTCTAATAAAATGTGGATCCAAGTTCCACTATCTTGCATGTGAATTTATGTTCGCGTGGTGACTATCTACGAGAAATGAGTACTTGGATGATCATTCGTTCACAACGGGTTAACAGCCACGGTGCTCACGAACAATCATCTCGTAAATCAACTTTTATGGCTATGGGCATAACATTAATAAAAATCCTTAAATCTAACTCTGACACACATATTACAACTCTACTATTTACAGGCATCTCTCTGAGACCCTTATTAGTGTGGTGACACACTTAACAAATGAGCTGCCACAATGGCCAGATACTCAACAACAAGGAAACACAGCGCCGCACGTGACTCACGAGTCACTGACATGTACAATAAACCAAGAATAAACCAACAACAACAAACAACCTGAGTGGTTAAGATTACTTTATATTAACAAAACTGCATGCTAAGGAAACTCTTCGAAGGTAATCGTGTTTCGTAGGCAACTCCCATTTATTTAAACAATTTTACCATTGATCAGTTTCTCACATTTATATTTATTTTCAAGTAATTGGGAGCCAGACGTGCACTCCACTTTAATGAGCTCTGCTTGCGAAACTCAGTCAGCCCTTGTGACAACAACTCACCCCTTTCCACAATACCAGTCATGTCCCCCATCCAGTGTATATAAATAGCCGACCCGCTGAACTGTTATCTCAAGGAATCAACAGCCGCTAACATCTCCTCCCACTCAACATATGGTCAGACAATAATCACATATCCATAATTGTCCTCGCAAGGATATAATATGAATCTGGTACCAAGCTGACAGAAATCAGTCTCTGCTGAAGTTCCCGCTTGTAATACCACAACAATATACTCACAATACACACATCTGGGACTGACATAACGCCTTTTCACATGGGTCTGCTGAATTAGAGCTCGCAAACATTTAACACAATATTTAAAACCTACGATAGAGCTGAGTACTCTTCGTCACAAATTACATTGCTCCAAAGGCAATAATCACACTGAATCTGATCAATAATAATTTTCAATAACATTTAATTACCCTCCAATCTACTATATAATTACCTTAATTCAGTCCTACTTCTGAAACACGACATATCTCCGAGAGACGTTTTTAACCGCACTTCGTAACATAGGCGAACACGGCCGTTCACATAGATACGTTAGTTAACACAACACAAAGAAAAGAACCTTCCATTAACTACCATTGTGCGAGCTGCTTCCAAACAAAAGTGTGCCAGATCAAAACTAAATATACTACATTAAATCACACAAGCAAAGTATTTACAAAAATATGTCCCATAAACCATAAGTTAATTTAATAAATAATAAAATATTATTTGTACTCATCTCGTGTTGTAGTCACCCGTCAAAGAACATCAGACGCCATTCCCCAACTGGATGATTCTTTATCTCATAGCAGCCATCTGGACGGACTGTTGAGAATTCCACACTTCCTCTGCATTCATTGATGTCATCCTTGCGCTGATACAAAAATTAGGTTATTATACACTTTATGCCTGACTACTAAATTCGCTTGTTCAGGTACTAAATTCCCTGTCACTGTTCGTTGGCGAATTATCGACGCTACTGTCCCTATAACTATAGTACTATGACTATCTGTCACTGAATTTAACACTTTTCAATGAATCTCCTGTGTCCTCGACACAAAAATACAAGTCTACGTCCGTAGACGCACAGAATAATAGTAATGTCTCCTAGACACACGGAATGAAAGTCCTGTCTCCTAGACACACGGAATGAAAAGTCCTGTGTTCTCGACACACGGAATAAAAGTCATGTCTCCTAGACACACGGAATGAATAATAGTGTGTCCTCAACACACGGAATAAAAGTCAATGTCTTGGCTCTTCGACACACTTATAAATGAACTGGCCCTTGGGTCTAGATGGAGGGGGATTTTATGTAAAAATTTATCGAAGTAATTGTGATACAGGAATGAAATAAATATCACTGAACTCGTAATATTGCACAGGTCAAGAATATGCCCATTAATCCTAGAATCGATCGTAGAGATTTTGTCTAGGCGATTTCCCGCGTGAATGCTAGCCACCGCGTACCCCAGCCGGAGTTGGCGCGCAAGTAGGCATTCTCTTCTCATTGGTTCTCCATTTTCTGTAATTTGGCGGTTTCTAGTAGATCTTGGCGTCTTGGGAGTGTCTATTTTCTTCATCAGCCATTCACGTTACTGCATCATATTTCTTCTAGGCGCGAATATCACAATGAACATACCAGAACCATGTCTCACCGCGCGTCGCTTCTAAAATTGAGGTAGCCACACCTGTCCCTGTGATACATAGCTAAGCTATTTCTTTTCATAGCTCAAGTACTTAGCCTTTTGTTAAACTGATGCAGGTATGTCCCTACTGTCTCCAACAAATGCTTGAAATTTCCTCATCACTGTCTGGCTACTTTCTTGATGCTGGTTGAAATATTTATTAATTGAAGAAATAAATAGTAGAATCATTTAACCAACATAGGGTAAAGGGTTCAGTAATGAATTGTATTTCGTGCCGGGAGTGAAATTAAAAGACTGCAACGAATTTTATTTCGCACCGGAAGCGAAATTAAAAGTCTGTATCGAATTTTATTTTGCGTCGCGAGTGAAATTAAAAGTCTGTAATGAATTGTATTTCGCGCCGGGAGCGAAATTAAAAGATTGTAACGATTTTTTTTTCGCGCCGTGAGTGAAATTTTATTCAATTGTACAATGTAATATCGCGTTGCTAAAAACTTTCGCGTTGATTTCGCTATATCATTTCGCTTCTAATTAAGTTTCGCTTTGATTTAATTTCCCGCCGACAATCATTGTCATTTCGCTCCCGAGTATCGCGCTCACGTCGAAATTCAAATATATTCGCCCCCACAGCCATACATTTCGTTTCGCATGCCAGCCCTGATTCAAGGGCATACCACTAAATCCCAGGGGGAATTGCGACTACCATTGACCAAAATATTATGTGTACTCGAGTTTGAAGGTTGTTTGTGAAGTAACCAATAGACCTACATAAAAACCAATAACATCATCATTTTCGTCGTTCTGTTTTACGTTAGTTCATGTTGGTTTGGATTTTTTAAAATATATTTTAATATTTCTTATCGCAGTTGGAACACAAAAAGTGCCCGTTTTTAAGCGTGTTTCAACCATGCGTCACATTTAAGAATTATTATCTCACAAACCCGTCAACAGATCGAATCCAAATTTTAACACAATATGCAGTGGAATGTTGTATAACAGGTTCATTAATTTTAAAATTTTGTATGGCCAAGAAACAAAGTTGTTATCATTTTGGTAAGGTAACTTTTTCTCGGCTCGGGTTGGTTTGAAAATGTAGTTCTTGGTCGCGTTGTAATCCTAATACATCAAAAAGGTATGCTGTATGATTGTGAAATACGTAAATTAATTCACTTATTAATAAAATATTTATTGCGGCCAATGGCCATAGATACGAACAACATTATAACATTGTGAACAATAATGAATCAATCGTATACCTAGGTAACACCAGAGACTTGTGTTCATTGAGTCCGTTCACTCATTCCACTGCACTACACTTTGATCAAGACAACATAATCAGTCCTCGTCTAAACAAAACTGAATGAGTGATACTAGTCTTCTACTGAATTCCATGGCGTGATATATATCGCACTGATTGTTGCATAATCGGCAAACACACTCCTGGCTGGGCTGATGGAAGGACTTCCTAGTGCAGATGCGATGGTGGAGGCCATGGATCGCAAATCTGGTCACTAGGTGCCTCAGCTCATACTCTGGTCGCATCCATTCTTTATATAACATTGCATCTGTTACGAAGAATCTTTCTGGGATGGAGTCTCTCTTCCTGCAAAGTTCGCTTAACAGGTCTACGCATGCGTGTGTGGATGGTAGGTGCATTAGCAGTCGAAGGTCTTCTACCAGAAATGTTTCTCTGGCTAAAGCATACACATATCGTGAAAGAGCGAATTTTGATACCCCCAATACCCTTTTCAAATACCTTGATTTCAAACTTTCAATGTCTTTTAATTGTCTGATTGATAGATAAGTCCATATGACCTCTAGCCCGTACGTGAGTGATGGGAGTACTTTGACTCTGAAAAGTTCCATAGCTGAATTCACTGACATTCTTTGTAAATGTCTAATGTCGCTTATATTTCTAAGTGCTGCTGCAAGTCTCTCCTTTATATGAACCATAAAGGAAGTCCCTGTGACTTGCATAGTAATTCCAAGGTACTTAAATTGTTTTTTCGGTGTTAGTATGTGTTCCCCGCAAACAATGTAGTCATCCTTCCTCAGCCTTCCTCCATTTCTGAATATCATTAATTCAGTCTTCCGAGCATTCATCCTTAGTTCATTCTCCTCCGCCCATTTCTCAACAAGATCTATTCCCTTCTGTAGTTCCTCTATATTATCGGAGGCCAGGGCCATGTCATCTGCATAAATATATATATTTACTTTCTGTGTTACCTCCTTTAATTTGAAGACAACATCGTGGGTCGTGATATTGAAGAGTAACGGACTTAGCGGGTCTCCTTGCAGTACTCCGATTGTCTGGTCAATCCAGTCCGAGTGTGCGATACCATCATGGATCTGAACTTGATTGTCCGCCAGAATGTTCGATATCAGTCTTGTCATGTCAGAACGTCCTAGTAAGTTTTCTAATTTTATGACAAGTTTCCTTCTATTGACTGTGTCGAAGGCTTTGGTGTAGTCGATAAAAATTACATATTTCTTCCCGTGAGCTTCAAGCGTGTCCTGTATGTCCTTTAAGAGACATTCTGCAGCCAATAGAGTAGATCTGCCCTTCCGAAATCCAAATTGTTCTTCTGGAAGCAGGTGGTCTACACATGCATCTATTCTCCGAGTCAGAAGCTTGGTAAGCAATTTGCATGCAACCGATTCCAATGCCACACCCCTATATGATTCAGGTTTACTGACATCGCCTTTACCCTTGTATAGCACTTTGATTATGGACTTACGCCAAGTACTGGGGATGGTTCCAATCTCTAAGCACTTATTCACTAACTCTGCCCATACGTTTTCCAGGAAGTGTAGCGAAATCTTCAAATGTTCATTACAGAGTCCATCCACACTTATTTTATATCGGTTTGTATTTGTATGGGAAATTAAGACATGGTTCACCAGTTGGCCGCTCCTGTAAAAGCTGTACAGCGTTGCCAAGATGGGCTCCATCACGCGTCTAGGCACGCTTCGCTCGGAAGTAATGGGCTCCATATCAGCAATGCTGTACAGAATATCCCGGAGCGTCTAGCTGGTGAACCATGTCTTAGTTCCCCGTATAAATACAAACCGATATAAAATAAGTGAATTAATTTACGTATTTCACAGTCATACAACATAACTTTTTGATGTATAAGGATTACAACGCAACCAAGAACTACATTTTACAACGACCCCGAGCCTAGAAATAGTTACCTTACAAAAATGACAACAAAATTCGTTCTTGAACACACAAAATGTTGAAATTAATAAACCTGTTATACAACATTCCAATGTATATTGTGCTAAAATTTGGATTCGATCTGATGACGGGTTTGTGAGATAATAATTATTAAATGTGACGCATGGTTGAAACACGCTTAAAAACGGTCACCTTTTGTGTTTCAACTGCGATAAAAAAAATAAAATATAGGCTAAATAAAAAATTCCAAACCTACATGAACTAACGTAAAATAGAACGACGAAAATGATTATGTTAGTGGATTTTATATAGGTCTATTGGTTACTTCACAAACAACCTTCAAACTCGAGTGCACATAATATTTTGGTCGACAGTAAGTACTGTACCAAGAAAAGGAAGCCAGGCCCTAAGAAAAACCTCTACACATAGGCCTACATAAGATTTTTTCCCTAGTTTATATTTGAAATTACGCTTGCATTAGAGAATGTGAAAAGTACTGAGCAGTTTTGATTTCACTTTAAATTTATTTGTACAAGTTGGATGACTAAACGTCTCCCCACAATCTGCAAGCTACATGGCTGAACAGCGGTTGCTTGGTATAACTAGGCCCTTCAACGGCTGTCGCGCCACGGGTTTAGTCTTTTTTTGAACTTCTAATATATGATTGTAAGAGTACATGACCACGAACTATTCAGTGACAACTTTTTTCAGAGAAGAGAGTTCGTATTCAAACGGAAACAATGCGTTGTGTGGAAAAGTAAGACGTAGCCATTGTGAAAATGGAAAATTGGTCTCCATAGATACTGACGACAGTCAAGCGCATGTTCTCTAGGCGCAAGCGTCCTGCATAAATATCCACTTCCTTTGTACGCTCACAGAACACGAAGGAAAGTCCCATCAGAGCTTGTGTATTGGCGTATTGAACGAAATAAAAGGTAAGGAACTGAAACAATGTTTCTTACAGCAGATGTTTATTGCCATTCAGAAATGCCTTCTTATTTTTTGATTTTTTCCTAGGAAACTGTCATCAGTCCAACATCTCTCATTGACTAGTTCACCTGTCAATCATCCTACCATTGTGGTTGCACCTGAAGTTCAGTTGTGTCTTGTGTTTCGCAGGGTTTTCCACACTCCCTCCAGGTAAATGCCGAGATAGTACCTTACTTGAAGACTCAGGGCACCTGCCCCATCCCTGGCTCTAATACAGTAACACACATAGTCAACTACATGGGACTGATGACCAAGATGTCCCAAGCCCCTACAATGTATTATTATCAACAAGAACAAGAACAAGAATGTTTGAGGAAGTAAGAAAGTATCTGTATAAGCACATTGTGTCAACGTTACATAAGCGTGACATTACTATAATTTTATCGCTCAGATATTGTTCCACGCCTAGGCACTTGTACATGTAACTCGCCGAACTACATTATTCGTCATCTCGGCGTGTTCATCATTTTCCTTGCGCTAGAGATCTTGTATAGCCGCGCCGCTACTCCTACCATCCTTTTCTAAACAATTCCCAAACTAATGCCGACGATTCCATTCACCCGATTTTATTTATGAAAAATGCATTGGAATCAGGAAATAAATCTCCGTTTCCGTATTACCAGTTTTTTTCATTTTCAAGCAGAAATATAAAAAACTGCTAGTAACGTCTTTGTTTTTCACATTTTGGAAAATGCATTGAATTGATATCAATTCTATTGCGCTCTAGTATACATAGTGGTTTTGACATCGCAAATACGAGCTTCCATTCAAGAGAAATTGCCTCACTTTGGTGCTGCTACGTGGTGTCAGAATTACAAACTAAAAATCTGGACATTTAGTCTTAATAGTATCTGGCTGCTGCACAGACTGCTGTGTTGCCTGCTGGTGTGTCCCTTCCCCGTGCTGTCCGATCGTGACGTCACAGTTCCCTCTTCATTGCTATGTAAAGTAGTCAGGGATGTTTCAGCTACGTTATCTGATGGTTGAGTTACTTCCGCAATGCTATATGTGTTTGTCGAATGGGGCCTGTTATGAAAGGCCTCTGATATGGCTGGATATTCAGGGGAAGGTACTGCAGTTTCCATGTCGGTAGTGTTGCTTAGCTTACTACTCCGATCTGACTCGCCCAGCACCGTGCTGTAGGTTTGTTGTCTGACATGAATACCGGGCGATTCCTTCTGTTCGGACGGTCTATTTGTAAGTGGGAGGTTTCTTTACAAATTATAAGCAATACTTAGCTTGTCCTTCATATGTTAACAGAACTTTACAATCATTGACCGTCAAATATGATGGAATGGGGTATTTAAGTTCAATTGTTACAATACGTATGCCATTACTTACAGCATAAAATTCGTATACTTCATTCCAGCACTCGTTCCGTATGTCCTTGAGAACTCCATGCGTAGGAAGCACGCGGGAGAGCCTTTTCATTGTTGACTTCGGGAGGAGATTAAACAGACACGCACACGTTTTGTTAAAGAGTCTGAAGCAGTGATAGTTATCTTTGTGGTGTTACCGCTAGCTAGCCGGAAGGATTTCACACCTTCATGTCGAGATAATATGTTTTCATAAAGTAAGGTGTACACTAATTTAATGTACACTGAATTTTCCCCGTTGTCTAGTTGATTCGCTAGTACTTGATCTCTATTAAGCTTCAGGTCGTTTGCTATCCACCTAGGCCTATGTATTTCAAGTGGTGTCGGTCTGTTGTTCCTTTCTTCAAAAGCGCATTTAAGAGTGTTTTCTGGACATTCGACACTTTCGCAAGTTCAACAAGCAGTTCCGTGACAAACTAAGGAGCCTATTTTTCTTAAACTTAAAGATTCAAGCCAATGTTTAATCTATATGGAACTATCTAAGTTAATGACGAAATTAAGTTGGTAATATCAAAATTTCTAATTAATTCGAAATATTCCTGCACTACAGTTGGAAGCCCTGGTGACTTAATATATTCTTAGTTCCATCTCTTAAGGTACAGAATACAAAATTTGATTGAAGTTCAATGGATAACGTGGACGTTACATGCAGTTAGATATTGGATCTATCAGTGCGCGTAAAATCATGTTGGCAGCAATGTCATGCATGTCTTGGTCAGAAATAATCTGACATATTATGATCTATTGTTGTGCCAACTTTGGACGAAATCCATTTGTATGTATAGAAGTTACATGCATTTTAGAATTAAACTTATCATCAGGCTTAGAATCATGTTAGCGGCATTGGCATAATATTAGTTACTCCAAATTAATCTAGAATGTCAGGTACTATACGTGTGCAAAGTTTAGAGTTGTTGGCTTGCATGCATTCTGATATATTAATATAAGGGTAACAAAGTAGAGACAGCAATTATCAACAGTTGTCAGCAGCTGGTTGCTCTTAGGAATACGCATAGTGATATCTGGTTATGTACACATAGTAGACTACATACGAAATTTGGTTGAAATCCAATTGATAGTGTAGAAGTTCTATTAATTTAAAAATTTGACCTATCAGCATGCTTAGAATCATTTTGCCAACACTGTCATGTATGGCCTCCTGGAAATTAAACTGAAATATTATTGTCTATATACACTGACCGTCAAAAAAAAAGTGGAACACTTCAATTTTTTATGTAATTTCTTAATTTATTCCACTAAAATGTATCGGTTTTCCAATATTTGCATTATTCATGTAAATGTTCGATGGTTGGCTACAGAAAATACTGAAACATGTTTTACAACACGCTTTAACTCACAAATTTCGTTACATTTCACAAATCTAACAGTTTTCTACTTTTTACTAATGTTCCTTTGGGCTGTTTTTTATGCCAAACAAAGCAGTGTTAATTTTTGCACTGCACTGTACCGGAACACTGGTCACTAAAACGAGTGTTTCCACCCTTAGCGTCCATGACAGCTTGTTAGGCTCATCGAAGATTGGGGGTAATTGGTGGTAATAAACCACCCTAAGAAATGTCAATTTCTATTCACGGATGTTTCAGATGTGTGTCCTAATGCGTGAAAAGCATTTAAAATGTGATTACATCTTTTTCATGGCTAATTTTATACTTTTTAAATTACTGTTCCACTTTATTTGCCGGTCAGTGTAATTATGTGCCAATTTTGGAATAGCTCCCATGCATACCTTCAAGATATCCAACATGGAGCTCAAATTTCAATTGCGGTTTTTCAGCAGTTGGTAGCACTGACTTCATTTTCATGGCCTTGAGATATTCAGATATAGATCTTGACTCATACCAAATTTGGTTTTGATTGCTTCAGCCGTTTAGGAGTTGATAAGGGGGGGGGGACATGCACAGACAGACAGACAGACAGACATTTGCCCAGATCGGTCTCATTAGTCTACTTTTTCTTCATTTTTGCAAAATGTGAAAAGTAGGCTAAAAATACAATACCCTATCACGGAAAGCACTTCTGAGTATTTATTAACCTCGCGGCTAAACTCAGAACCTAACACGACGTAGGTCGCAAAGTGACACTTCCACTCTTTCTACTCTATGGAGTTCTCCAACGCAAAATGTATCAAAATGGTGCCATTCTGAATCGATGATGCCGTTTGTAATATATAAACGATATGCGATTAACGTTATTAGTCCGAATAACGGTATTGAGGGAATATTTTTCGATAGATATATTCAAATAACGTTATTTCTAGTGAGCACTACCATTTCGTTCCTGCGATAACCGGTATCCGAATAACGTTATTAGTCCGAATAACGGTATTGGGGGAATAATGTTCGAGATATGTATTGAAATAACGTTATTTATAGTGAGCACTACCATTTCGTTCCCGCGATAACCGATATCCGAATAACGTTATTAGTCCGAATAACGGTATTGGGGGATTTTTTTTGGAGAGATCTATTCAAATAACGTTATTTCTAGTGAGCACTACCATTTCGTTCCTGAGATAACCAATATCCGAATAACGTTATTAATCCTAATAACGGTATTGGAGGAATGTTTTTCGAGATATGTATTCCGATAACGTTATTTCAGGCGGGCACTACCATTTCGTTCCTTAGTTAACTGATATTCGAATAACGTTATCAGTCCAAATAACGATATTAGGAGATTTTTTTCGAGTAATGTATTCCGATAACGTTATTTCAGGTGGGCACTAGTATTTTGTTTCTACGATAACCGATATCCGAAGAACGTTATTAGTCCGAATAACGGTATTAGGGGATATTTTTCGAGAGACTTATTCATATAACGTTATTTCTGTCAGACAATACTATTTCGTTTCTACGATAACCAATATCAGAATAACGTTATATGGCCCAATAACGTTACCATGCGATACAAATGACTTCCGGATATGAAACTTAACGACCACAATGTGACCAAGACCCATTTTGTTACATAATCTACCCAAACAACCATTTTCGTTATGTTAAGTTATGAAGCCTTGCAAATAAATACACTGCCAGGCGTCTTGTTTATAAATTATGGACAAGGTGAACCCTAAACGCTGCATGTTCTAAGCCAAAGAGAAGGGTCCTGACGGAGGAAATACTCGTTGAAATTAATGCATCATTCACTCGCTCTCCAAATAAATTTCTAAAATGTGTTGCACAGCAAGTAAGTGATTAGAAGACCCACACAGCTACTAATATTTTAAAACTGAAACCATACAGAGTAACTGTAGTCCAAAAATTACGACCCCTTGAGAATGAATAACGCATCACTTTTTGTAATTGAATTTTACACAAAATTGTTGATGGCAGTGTTGATCCGCAGTAATTAATAATTTTCTATGATGAGGCGTGGTTTCATTTAAATGGTCACGTAGCTGTCTAATGTTTGCTTGGCAATTCCCGGCCGCAGGGGGAAGCAAACGCACTGTGCAAGCAGTGTTGTTCTCCCTTCGCATTTGTTTCACACTGGTTCCGACTTCCAGGCATACTAAAACATCGCATACACCATGCTGCAAAGCAATTCAATTACCAAGTCCACATACGGCCGTAAACTAATTAAGTTTTGTAAACTGCCATCATATTCATGCAAAGCCAAAATATTAAAAAAAAAAAAAAAAAAACACTCACTTTTACTTCCAACGGGGGTGATTTATAAAAACGTAATTTAGCGTGGATATTTTTCCCTCGTATACAATTTGTGTCCGAGAAAATCGGATTAAAAGTTCGAGTACAAATGATGCTAAACCACAAATATTAGAGGAGAATATATTAAGGGTGATTGAGACTGAGTTTTTTAATTTCTGTAATTGATCATGGGTTTTCCATTACCACAGAACACAACATCCTCATATTAGTATACATTACAGGCCTACCATTGACCTAAAGTTGTATTCATCTATACTTTTCTGAGAAATATATATAATATAATCTCTACTATTGTGGTGTTTGAAGCCATATTTTCAGTGTTGCCTTAGTAAACAAGAGCTTAGTGCTTTTCAGTCGGTCAACACGAATGTACCCAAAAGAGATGGGTTATGCCCTAATCCTGAAATAAATTACATGAGATTAATAAAACACTAGGATGACCAGTTTCGATCGTCAAGCGATCATCATCAGATCCATTACACTTAGGCCGTCTTGCCAACGACAAAAACAACTCTGTAAAGAACACAACAGAACTAGTAACAGCATTGAACACCCTACAAATGAAACCTAGCTTCAGGCTAGTATCCTTCGATGTAACTAACATGTTCACCAATATTCCGATTATTGAAGCAATCAACACTATCGAAAACAACTTAAAATCCAACAATTCGGTAAAAGAAACTGAAGAGATTGTGAGATTACTGAGGGTCGTTCTCACCCAAACGTGTTTCAATTCGACAATAAAATGTACACACAGAGAGAAGGCCTAGCGATGGGATCGCCACTAAGTGGGTTAATCGCTGACATCTTCATCAATGCACTAGAAAATGCGTTCTTAGAAAAGACATCAACAAAGGGAATAATAATATGGAAAAGATTCGTAGATGATGTAATTTGCATCTACGATACTGAACTAACAAGCGAAGAAACAATTATCCAATCCATTAATAGCCTACACCACTCTATCAAATTCACTAAGGAATCCGAAATAGACCGAAAAACAAATTATCTCGATATAACTATTGAACGTAAAGACAACAACCTATCATATTCCATATTCCGGAAAGCAACACAAACCTCGCATGCAATCGACAATCAGTCAAATCACCCCAGTACGCAAAAAAACTAGCGGGTTTCAATTCAATGGTGCACAGGGCTTTAAACATACCCATGTCAAAAGACAACTATAATAAGGAAATAAGAACTATTAAGCAAATAGCAAAGGAAAACAACTTCCCGCCAAGCAAAATAAACCAAATTATAGCCAAACATAAAAATAAAGATAAAACGATTCCCAAACCGGACAGTAATGAGAAAAAATTTACGCGTTTCAACTATGTGAATGCGAATACATATAAAATCACTAACCTATTCAAAAAGCAAGGCATAAAGATAGCTTTCACAACGAAAAACATAACCGCTAGGCACCTCCTAAATAGTAATCTAAATAAACGTGACCCGTATTCAAGGTCAGGGGTATATTCTATAACGTGCCAAGACACCGGTTGTCAAGCTAATTACATCGGGCAGAGTGGAAGACGAGCAGACACACGTTATAATGAACATATGAATGCGATAAGATACGGAACACATTCAGCCGTGTGCGAACATATGTGTGACGCGGGGCACAGCTTTACCAACATAGAGTCGGACCTTAAAATAATCCATCACGAATCGAAAGGCAGAGCTCTTGACATAAAGGAAGCAATCGAGATACACCTAGCCAAACGAAACAATCCCAACAATCTAAATGAACACACGTTCATGGAGAGCTCACCCCTCTTCACGCTACTAAAAACACACCCTGTCGGAAACAAGACACAATTTAGCGACACAGCCAAGCTAGATAAAAAAAGGGGGGGGGGTGAAATTAGGGGTTTTAGGTAGATTTCATTAGAAAGCTAACTATTGCAATGGGTCCCATGTTTCGACTTCCGGAAAATTTCGACATATCTTCGCGTTTCACATCCCCCAGACCCCAAAACCACCGTCAGTTCAAAAGTTTATATATAACTAGCGGTAGTACCCAGCTTCGCCCGGTGGAATGATGATAATGTCTCAAAGTATCCTTAGAAATATAATGGATTTAAAATCTAGGTCATTTGCCCCCAAAGACAATGAGGGCGTAATATCTAGGTCATTTGCCCTTTTGATCAGGATGATAATGAAAACTACTGTTGAATTGATACGTCAAACTTACAAACTACCGTAATGGAAATACATATTTCAAAATTCACAGGCGAGGAAGACTTATTGTGTGTGGTGATCAATGGTGTAATGGGCGTAACATCTAGGTCATTTGCCCTTATGATGAGGATGATGGGAAACTACTACCTATATTGAATTGACACTTCAACTAATAATGTACACAATGTACTGTAATAAAAATAAATATTTTAAAAATCACAGTCGAGAAATACTTTATGCGGCGGTGATTAGTGGTATGATGCGCGTAATATCTAGGTCATTTGTACTTAAGATGACAATAATAAGGCAATGAAAAAATTACTACTAAACGAACATGGTGTAACTTTAAAACTGATATAGGTAATTCAGATGTCTAGCTTCGATGTGTTCCAAAGTCTCAACCTTATTTTCTGGCTTAGGCCTGTACTCGAAGCGTCTAGTGAAAGAGCTTATGGTGTTCTGCTCGGCAAAGAATATGGGTCCAAGGTGCACGAACCTGAGATGATCGCAGATGATGACGAAATATGATGACACACATTCGGGGTTCCCCGCCGTATTTAGATTGGCCTGGGAATCACTCACTCTTTCGCAACACCACAGTGGCTTGAGCAACGGCCCTGTGCTGGCATCAGCATAGACAGCAGATAACACGGTGGGCTCTGGAAAGTCCTCTCATGTCACCTCGCGATGAATCAGTAAGCTATTCTCACAACTGCCCCCCCCCGGGTCTCACGACTTGTGGGACGTGGGTTGGCGACCACGGGATCCCAGCTGAGTCTGGCATCGCTTCTACTTCCTGATGCTGGGCTCCTTTCACTTCTCTTTCCTGTCGGCCTTCCTTCGTCAACTCTTGTTCTCTTCCGACTCCGACTGTATTAGGGTATCCGAGGGCTAGGGAGTCTTTCAATTTCCCGTCTTAATTGGCCGTTGTCTCATCTTTCCTGATGCCCTCATACTTCGAGGGGTCTGCCTTCTTTTCCTTTTCATAATATCTCCTGTCTTCTGCTCAAGGCCCTCAAAGAGGCAGGGAGTGTGTAGCCCCACCACTTCTGGTACACCCTCAAGGGCTCATGGCTGGTGAGTTAGGAAGCTGGCAACCCCGAGGGATTCCTGAGCTAAATGCAGGGAAATGGAGTGGTATGTCAGAAATTTCAAGTGGACAGTGTTACTCATCGGGTTCCAAATTTGGTTCAGATCGGTGAAACCGTGTAGATTTGTGCCAAAGGGCCTAAATGCAGGGAATAGATTGGTCTGTCCGAAATTTCATGTTGACAGTGCTACTCGTCGGGTTCCAAAGGGTAATTATAAACAATTTGGTTCAGATAAGTGAAACGGTGTAGATTTGTCCCAAAGAGCCTAAATGCAGGGAAATGGGTGGTCTGTCCGAAATTTAAAGTGGACAGTGATACTCGTTGGGTTCCCAAGAGTGAGTATACAAATTTTGGTCCAGATTGGTGAAACGATGTAGATTTGTGGCAAAGGGTCTAAATACAGGGAATGGAGTGCTCTGTCCGAAAGTTCAAGCAGACAGTGTTACTCGTCGGGTTGCAAAGGGTAAGTAACTTACATAAAGATTGGTTTAGATGGGTGAATGTATGTTGATTTTTGCCAAAGAACCTAAATGCAGTAAATGGAATGGCCTATCCGAAATTTCATTTAGATAGTGTTACACGTCGGGTTCCAAAGGGTAAGTAGGTAAAATTTGGTTCAGATCGGTGAAACAGGATAGATTTTTGCCAAAGGGCCTAAATGCAGGGAATTGAGTGGTCTGTCCAAAGTTTCAAGTGGACAGTGTTACACGTCGGGTTGCAAAGGGTAAGTATACAAATTTAGGTTGAGATCGGTGAAACGATGTAGATATGTGCCAAAGGGCCTAATTGCAGGGAATGGAGTGGTCTGTCCGAAATTTCAAGTGGTGTTACTCATCGGGTTCCAAAGGGTAAGTATACACGTTCTGTTTTCGATCGGTGAACGATGTAGATTTGTGCCAAAGGGCCTAAATGCGGGGAATGGAGTGGTCTGTCCGAAATTTCGAGTGGACAGTGTTACTCGTCGAGTTCCAAAGGGTAATTGTTTGAGATCGGTGAAACGGTGTAGTTTTGTGCCAAAGGGCCAAAAAGCAGGGAATAGTGTGGCCTGTCCGAAATTTAAAGTGAACAGTGTTACTTGTCGGGTTCCAAAGGGTAAGTTTATAAAATTTGAGTCAGATCGTCGAAACGGTGCAGATTTGTGCCAAACGGCCTAAATGCAGGGGTTGGAGTGGCTCTCCGCAATTTCAAGCCAACAGTGATAGTCGCAGTGTTCCAAAGGGTAACTTAAGGATACAAATTTTGGTTGAGATCAGTGAAACGTTGTAGATTTGGGCCAAAGGGCCTAAATGCAGGGAATGGAGTGGTCTGTCGGCAATTTCAAGCAGACAGTATTTCTCGTAGGCTACCAAAGGGTAAGTATCCGAATGTTAGTTCTAATCGGTGAAACGGTGTAGATTTGTGCCAAAGGACCTATATGCAGGGAATGGGGTGGTCTGTCCGAAATTGTATGTGACAGTGTTACTCGCAGGGTTCCAAAGGGTAAGTATACACATTTTGGTTCAAATCGGTGAAACGGTGTAGATTTGGACCAAAGGGCCTATATGCAGGGAATGGGGTGGTCTGTCCGAAATGTTAAGTGGGCAGTGTTACTCGCAGGGTTCCAAAGGGTAAGTGTACAAAATTTGGTTCAGATCGGTGAAACGGTGTAGATTTGTGAAAAAGGGCGTAAATGCAGGGAATAGGGTGGTCTGTCCAAAATTTCAAGTGGACAGGGTTACCCGCTGGGTTCCAAAGGGTAAGTATACAAATTTTGGTTCAGATCGGTGAAACGGTGTAGATTTGTGCAAAAGGGCCTAAATGCACGGAGTGGGGTGGTCTGTCCGAAATGTTAAATGAACAGTGTTACTCGCAGGGTTCCAAAGGGTAGGCCTAAGTATACAAATTTTGGTTCAGATCGGTGAAATGGTGTAGATTTGTGCCTAAGGGCATAAATCCAGGGGATGGAGTAGCCTCTCCGCAATTTCAAGCAGACAATGTTAGTCGCAGTGTTCCAAAGGGTGATTATGCAAATTTTGGTTGAGATCGGTGAAGCGGTGTAGATTTGGGCAAAAGGGCCTAAATGCAGGGAATGGAGTGGTCTGTCCGCAATTTCAAGCAGATAGTGTTACTCGCAGGGTACCAAAGGGTAAGAATACGAATTTTGGTTCTGATCGGTGAAACAGTGTAGATTTGGACCAAAGGGCCTAAATGCAGGGATTGGGGTGGTCTGTCCAAAATGTTAAGTTGACAGGGTTACCCGCAGGGTTCCAAAGGGTAAGTATACAAATTTTGGTTCAGATCGGTGAAACGGTGTAGATTTGTATACATAACAGACAAACAGACAGACAGACAGACAGACAGCCAGACAGACAGATTTTGTGCTTTATATATATAGATTTATGTATGTATATATATATATATATGTATATCAGTTTCTTGTGGACACGATAACTGCCGTAATTTTGCACCAATCACTTTGAATTTTTTACATAATATGTATCCCCTTAAAATCTCGGTCGAGTTCGTTAATGGGCAAAATCGGTCGAAGGGGGTGAAAATGGGAGTTTTTTTTCGAAAAAGTGAAATATCGCTATAACTCTCTTAATATCTGAAATATTGAATCTATTCAAAGTTCATACTATGTGTCGGACAAGGCCCTAAAATTTATGTTTGAAAAGTTTTTTGATAGCACAAACCGTTGACTAAAGGGGTGGGAAAATGTGGGTTTTTCGGGAAACATTAATCGTATCTCAGTTAATAGGCACAATATCAAAACCGTACAAAATGGACAATATTCCTCCAATAATTACCTAAAACTTTTGTCTGAAAGATTTTTCGATATGACCCACCATTACGCCACGGGGTGAGCAAAATGATTTAAATTATAAGAAAATGCCAAGTACCAAGAGAGGTTGCCATGACAACTTTACTTTTAATTGATAAGGGATGAGCCATCAGCAGTTGCTATGACAACGCCACTGCACGAGATAACATTCAGTTTTCCATCTGTCTGTGGGAAGCGACTTCGGTTTCGGAACTGGTAGCATGCTGAACTTCTATGCCCAAGGTCGCGGGTTCAAACCCGGCTGAAGTCGTCGGATTTACTAAGAGCGCAAAAAAAAACTGAGTTTGCTTTCCTTCGGAGGGGAAGTACCAACGTTCGTTGCGAGTTGATGGTTCCGGTGGCATCTAGTAGCCAAGTTCACAGCTAGGTGTCGTTGATGGTAATATTTTAGGTAGATTTCATTAGAAAGCTAACTATTGCAATGGGTACCATGTTTCGATTTCCGGAAAATTTCGACATATCTTCGCGTTTCACATCCCCCAGACCCAAAAACCACCGTCAGTTCAAAAGTTTATATATAATTTATGTAGCCTATGTATATATATATATATCTTCTTCTTCTTCTTCTTAGCGTCATCCCGTAGGAACGGGGTCCGCTTTTTGGATCAATGCACGCCATTTCTTGCGATCTAATGCTTCGCGTGATTTCAAGTTTCTTGATCGTAAATCGGCGTTAATGGTGTCGAGCCACCGCAATTTTGGTCTCCCACGCTGTCTCTGGCCGTCGACCGTTAGATGGTAGGCCGAGCCGATGACTGAACTTTGTGGTGCACGGACAACGTGCCCATACCAACGGAATCTCCATTCCTGCATTTTCTCATTGATTGGAGCCACGCCAGCTGTATGTCGAATCGTTGTGTTGGGGATATGGTCGAGCAGAGAAATGTCTAATGATCTTCGCAGCATCCGCATTTCCATGACATGAAGCGAGTGCTCAGCACTTCTAGGTGCTGGCCAACACTCGGTACCATATAATGCAACTGGTCTCACCATTGTGCGGTATATCTTTGATTTTAGGCGGATAGGCATCTTCTTATCACAAAGAACACCGGTGACATCTCTGAATCGCATCCAAGTCGCATTGATTCATGCTCGCACATCTTCATTCACAGAGCTGTCGCCATTCAATCGTGAGCCTAGGTATCGGAATATATTTACCTTGGTAAGAGGAGCTCCATTAATACCTATAGTTCCAGAGGATGGAATCGTTTCGAGGTATTCAGTCTTGTGGATGTTCAAACGAAGACCAAATCCTTGCAGACGATCATGCCATGTCTGCACTTGGGTTTCAAGATCCTTCCTGGAGTCTGCCGCAAGCATCACATCATCAGCGTATAGCAATGTCCATGGGACACACTTCTGCAGGTCTCGCGTTATGGAATTCATGACGATAACAAAGAGCAGGGGAGACAGAGCTGAGCCTTGTTGAACCCCAACTGTCACAGGGAAGCTGTCAGTGAGTCCTGCAGAGCTTCGCACGTGGCTTTTGGTGTTGTTGTACAGCGTTTTTATCCAGTTTATATACATTTCTGGAACTTGATGATCTCGGAGAGCGTACCAAATCATCTGGTGTTGTACTCGATCAAATGCCTTCTCGAGGTCAAGGAAAGCAAGATGTAGTGGGCACCTCTTCTCTCGGAATTTCTCCATCAGCTGGCGCACAGCAAAGATTGCGTCTATCGTGCCACATCCCTTGACAAACCCACATTGATTTGCTGAGAGCTGTACGATGTTCCTCAGCCTATTGTCTAGGATACGTTCGAATATTTTCATAGTGTGGGAGATAAGTCTAATTGGACGGTAATTGGTACATTCAGCTGGGTCACCCTTACCCTTAAAGATAGGTACTGTGATACTAGTTGACCAATCTGTGGGTATTTGACCACAGAGAATAATTGAATTGAAGAACTCTGTCAGCCAGGTGGTCGCGTTGTCAGTAAGTTCCTCAATTTTCCAGATGTCTGCAGGAAGGTCATCTAGCCCTGGGGCCTTTCCATTTTTCATGCTACGAATGGCAGCTTTGACTTCATCTTCAGTGATACAAGGTACTGGTCAAGCTGTAACATAGATGTCTGGTATTTGTGGGTGAGGGAATTCAGTGTTGAATACTTCACTAAAAAACTCTCGCCAACGGTACAGAATCATCTTGCTATCGTGAAGTCGTCGACCATTCTTATCCTTCAACACATATAGTGTTCTATATCCTGACCTGCTCTACACCGTGCTCGGGCTAGTCGGTAGATAATTTTGTCTCCGTCTTTAGTTGTCAGTTGATCATATAAATGTTTGTAGTGATCTACTTTAGCCTCAGCAACTGCTCTTTTTGCCTCCTTCTTGGTGGCTTTGTATTTCAGAAGATTCTCCTCAGTCGGTGATGTTCGCAACTGTTTAAAAGCGTTTTTTTTTCATGCACCATTTCCTATACATTGTCTGTCCACAACCACGTCTGTTTATCAATTCTACGTGTGCCGGGTTGTGTTACACCAAGCTCAGATTGAGCTATACTAGTTACGCAGTTGTTGAATGATGCCCAAGTATAATCCGTATTTACAGAATCAACTGGAGGGAACACAATATTCTCACTGAATGCCACTTTATGGTCTTGTAGCTTCCACCATTTGATTTTGGCATGACATTTCACACAGGGTTTTCTTATGTAACCTTTCATTCTAAGATCGGTAACTAGCAGTATATGTTGAGGGGCTAAACATTCAGATGGTATGACCTTAGTGTCTATGACAATTGGGAAATCTCTCCTACGAAGTAGTACATAGTCAATCTGAGTATTGTGCCCTCCGCTAGTGTCGGTGATCAAGTGTGATTTGCGTTTCTTAAAGAAGGTGTTAATGATAATTAGATCATTTGCTTCAGCAAATTCAAGGATCCTGTTCCCGTCTTCATTTCCGAGATCATAGCCAAAATTTCCATGCCATTCATACCCCTCGCTGGTACTGCCAACATGTCCATTAAGATCTCCACAAAGTTGAAATAGGTCTTCTCCATTGCACGTTGTAACGGCGTCTTGAAGTTCGTTCCAGAATGTGTCTTTAGCTGTCTCATCACAGCCTGTCTGTGGGGCATACGCTGAAAATATATGTATACGGCGAGTTGGGGTGTCGATAACTGCTGACATGAGACGATCGGAGTAGCGATGTACAGCTGATACTTGGTTGCGAAGTTTTTCATTCACTACAATAGCGACTCCCTGGCTATTAGTCGTACCATGATAGATCAACTTCTACCCTTCACCAATATCTCTAGATTTCTGCCCTTTCCACCGTGTCTCTTGTAGACAAGACAGATCTACGCAACGAGATTTTAGGATTGCTGCCAATTCGCGACTGCGACCTGTCAATGTCCCAATGTTCCAGGAAGCAATATATATATATATGTATTGTAACCGATCAGAGGGCTAGGGATCGATAGCATGCCGAGTTATCGGAGACCTCAGGATCGATCGCATACCGAGCACGCATAATTTGCGGTGTTCTCAGTGCCGAAATTGTAGGGGGAGCCATATACAAGGAACACGATAGTGCTTGGACCGAAATGAATACGACATCTGAGTTGCCAGTCCAATATGATGTTAAGAACAATAATTACTCCACTGCCCATAGCACTAAGAAAAACACGGAGGTTTGGAATACGAGCAGGACAATACCGTAGCCTGACTGGGTGAAGCTCGCATTTCCAAGAACCTTGTGGACAAGAGCTCCTATTGTTTAGCCAGCAGACTTATTGTGCAGCTGAAGTGCTGGATTTACGACACCCTACCCTCGATAATCCTCCAGCACTAGAGCCCGCGGAATTAGACAATGTAAAGTAGCGCCGAGATGCTAATTTGAGATCCGCCTATGGAATAATTGTAATAAAATGGCCCAGGCTGAGAAATGCATTCCGGAATTTTAATCACGGCCCAAGCCCAAAAACTACCAGAGTTACGGGGATATTACTGAGTCAGCCGCGGAGGAATATTCCCCCCCTCCACGACACTCAAGACATGGCGCCAAACGAGGATCTACCCTGTAGCGTCATGATGCAATTTGATTTGAAGAGGTTCCTGCCGATCGATTTCGAATTAAATCCTATGAATATTGCCGTCCTCATCTTGACCTACAAGTTGAACCAAAAATTATTGCGGTGTGACGATTGCCATGGGAGCGGACTTGACAGAGGTGACAAGTCCATTGTCCCAATGTTGAGGGTGGTTTAGGCACTGAGCGCACACACTAGTCAGTCAGTTTTGCAGCCACACCGGGCATAGTCCACGCTGCTCGCGACTTTGATACCGCGTAGCCGAGTGAGAAAACATTTTCTAAGTGATAAACTTTTACCGCCAATCATTCAAACTTGCGGCTAAAGACCCACAGTGGTCATGATAGTTATCGAAGGCGAACACTATTTATATAAATCTATCCAGATGGAGTTTGCCACCCACGTCCATTAAACTTAACGCCACGCCGTGTGGAGCCGAGAGCGCGGAGCGCTGACCAGCTGCCCATTCGAGACCCGAGCAGGGAACTTTGTGGAGCTAACGAGTTGCAAGCGAGATCGCTGAACCTATAGGCTTGGACTCATATGTTTCAACGGTCTAGGAAATCGTAGGAAATACCAATCTAGGACTGAACGGGATAGGGGTATGTCGGCCTACTGAGGACCTGCAAGCCCGATTCGCAGTAACAGTACCGCCAGCCACATATCATAACGTTTTCGCAGCGAATGAAGCCCGTGGATATAAGTGTAGAAAGTGTCTTAGGTGATAGGGTGTGCAAAATAAGTGCATCGATTAGTGTTAACAGTGTATTTATGTGTATGTCATCGCCTTGTAAGATGACCCAGTGGAACGACACCGGATTGATGAGGGGCTAAGGGCCTTACGTCCGGTTGTCGAAGTGGTGACCAGTAGCCGTCATGGGCCTGTCTACTCCAGGGACAAGTGATGAGTATTAAACTTTCTATATTTGGGGACGTAATGTAGAAAAGGGGACGAGATATTTGTACAGTAGTATTAGTTTTGTTTTGACCTTTGATGTCAATATTTTCGTTTTAGGCAGGGGCTATTAGTTTTTTTTTAGTCAGCATGCCAGTCCTTTTTATTTTGTTTTGTCCGTCAGTCCTTAAAAATAATGCATGTTTGTTGGTGGATGACGGAGGTGTCTGTAATTTTTATTTGCCAAAGGCATCATAAGTTAAATTGCCGTGTGTTTTAGGATGGATTTGTGGTGGCTATATTCATGTAAGACTAGCGGTAAGTTAAGTGGACGACCTGACAAGTAGATATGGTAAGAATTTGGTTTTTTTTTTTTGTGACATTTAGTAACGCCCAGCTAGGTTAGACTAGTTTTGCCACTTTAGGAAAATAGGTCAGATGGTTAGCGACCCAGGACCCACTTTTCTTTTTCCCAGACCGGTTGCGAATTGACCAGTGAATTCCCAGGAACGGCAAGCAGGACGATGTCTGTCACAGATTTTTTTATGTGTGTGTGCTTTAATTTTTTTTTCCGGCAAGGAGCCGTGAGGTTGTATTTGTGTGCATACCGGCCGAATTTTGAGCCCATAAGTGTTTCCGGATTGTATTTCCGATGTAAGTGTTTCCGGATGGTATTCCGAGGTAAGTGTTTCCGGACAGCGTAGTCCGAAGTAATTAGTATGCACACAAAGTACGTTCTGGTTCATCATGTTTGTTTTGTGTACACACACACGCGATGTGTTTTTTTTTCCACAGGTTGGAGGAGTGCTGACGTCTCTGGTTTTTGTTGCGCAGCCCTGGTCTGATGTAAAATTTATTTAAAACCCTGTAAATGTCACAAATCGTAGCATAGCCACTAAGGCGTTTTAGTAAGAGACCACATTTTAGAATGTGAAGTCAATCTGTCCAGCTCGTGGAAGCGTGCTCGCTACCCATGGGGAGTGTCACCCCGGCTGGTTGGTCAAGGTCGATTAGTTTATCAACACACGGAAGATTGAAGTTAGCTTTTAGATAGGAGAGGGGGTTTGTTTATTAGTAGTTAGGCATGCTGGCATTTTTCTCTATCTAAGTGAGCCATTGTTGGGCTATTTTTTTATGTACATTTCTGGTTCGAACCCAGAATGTTTTGTGTTGCATTTGGTGTAGTTACGCCCCCTGTTAATTTGCGTTATCTCGTTGGCCCCGATATTTTTCTATATTATTGTCCACCCGATAGGCTGAACGACCAAATGTCAGATGCCTATCAGAAAGAATACTCTCACACTACGTCCAAGTGTATTTACAGATGTGTGTGCCAGTAAGATGAATCAGAATATTTTATTTAAGTATTTTAAGGGCAACTGCATTTTGTTTGAGACCCTGATTAGTCGTAGCAGTTGACATTCACCGTAATAACTTTGCCACCCCTGGCAGTCAGCTGTTAACGTAGTGATGTAATCTTGTTTGCTCACAGCTGGATCAGAATATTTTATTTTAGTATTTAAGGGCAACTGCATTTTGTTTGAGACCCTGAATTTGTCGTAGCAGTTGACATTCACCGTAATAACTTTGCCACCCCTGGCAGTCAGCTGTTAACGTAGTGATGTAATCTTTGCTTGCTCACAGCTGGATCCAATTAATGTATTTTATTTTCGTTTCTTTTAAGCTGTATTGAGGCCGATGATGAGCTCTGGGAGAGCCGTGTTTTTATTTTACTATTTTGATTTTTGTTATTTTAAACTTAATTTGTTTTTCTCTTCTTATTTTGGGTTTAATTTGTAACGTTATTGTAACTTTTTTTTTTTTGCTGTTGCATTTATATTTTTGTTCTTTTGAGTTAATGTAATTTTTCAAACCGGATTTTGAGTTCAATAAATTAGATTTTACCTGTTAACTAGTGTACGCCATTTCAGTAGTTTAGCGAACCTGTTTCCTGTTGACCTAGGCCATTAGTGATCATTTAACGAACGTACCGCACCCGAGATTATTATTATTATTATTATTATTTAATTTTTAGGCCTAGAGATACCCGATCGGGTACATAGCAAATATTTAGGACCCATTTTCTATTTCAAATCAGGAACAGTGGCGTACACAAGGTTTTGTTCGTGGGAGAGGAGTTGGCAATCGCTCCGTTTAAAGTAGTCTACTTTTTCCCCACATGTTTGCACTACCTGATACCTAGATCTACCGATGCGGTGATCTATTTCTCCTGGTACCCACCAGTGACGCTGGAAGTAATGAAGACAGCTCACTGAGGTGACTGGATGTCCTACCGGGATGATTTAGAGACCCGTAGCATTTCATTGCACCACAGGACCACCCCACATTAAAGTATGTATGAAATGGCACCCAACGTGGAGGCTAGATCCATTGTGGAAGGCGGATCTATTGAAAAAGGCGAAGATCTATGATCTAGGATGAATAATCATGTAATTATCCAAGCCAAGGTAGGAGGAGTGAACCAATAAACGAGATTGCCTATACTGGACAAAAATGTGTTTGTTTCTGGGTGAATAATTAAAATCACGCGTAGACAGCGTTGTTAAATTCACGGGTAAACCCAGAAAAGATTAAATTTTGAAATAAATGTATTTTGAAAGATAGCAGTCCAGAAAGGGGAAGATTTGGCTAGGTAGCCCACACCTCTGAGAGCTAACTGCGGATTCATTAATCCTCAATTAATGAACTGTGTTGTTGATTTTTGCGAACGGGTTAGGCATTTTATTAAGGCATCCCAGAGGAGTTTAAAATTGTTATATGTTATTGTATTTGGAGACCTGGATACTAGGAGGCCATTCAGGCAGGTTGTGGTTGTTGTTGTTGTTAACGTAAATATTGTAACAGGTCCAAAAATTATTCTGATTCCTACTACTACACAAGACAGGTGCATGATGGTGAATGGGGAACCTAGACACCCGTATTCTCAGTGATTATATTATTGTTGTGTGTGTTGCAATGGCTACTTCAGAGGAGTTGCAAGTTATGTTTGATGTACTTTGTAAAAAAATTGAGGAAAGCGCGGCAGCGAACATTGGGGAGCTCAGAGACACGTTAGAAGTTAGTGACAGAAAGGCAGAGGAAAGGTCAGAAGCCACCGACAAGAAGCTTAAAGACACTTTAGAGGCTAGTGATAGAAAATGGGAGCAAAGATCGGAAGCCGCGGATAAGGAACTCAAAGATAGTTTAGAGGTGGTTAAGGCAGAAATTAACTTAAAGACCGAGCAGCTAGGGCAAACTTGCATAGCGCAGGGCAAGGAGTTGAGGGCCGCAGTGGAGCAACTTACACGGTCCACTACAGAGCAGATCGATAAACTAACACACAAAACGAGGGAAATAGAGCGCAAAGCGGACAAGAATTATCAAGAATTGCTCACAGAAGTAAATAAGGTGGATAATACCGTCAAAGCTATGGATAAGAATTTGGAAGAAATAACGAGCAATATGGAATCCATGGACATTAGAGTAACGAAACAGCTAGAGGAAGTCCAGGGGCAGATTAGCGCCGGAGCTGAACGCGTCATTGCTATGGAAGGCCGAGAACAAAATGTCACCCGACACATTAAGATGATGCAAATTGGGATAAAGGAATTGAAAGAGGAAATCGATGGATTAACAGAGCGAAATGAGGAAGACGCCCACGAGAATAAGAAGGGAATGGAAAAAGAAATGGAGGCCAACCTAGAAAGAGTCCGGAAGTTGGAAATGGAAATGATATCGAGAATTGAACGCCAGGAGGCAAAATTAATTAAAACAGACCTGAGAGGGCAGATTCAGGACGAGGCAATCCTCGAACTGCAAAGAGAAGCTGCACGGACGATGGACGACGCCCGGAGCAATACTAATAATAATAATAACCCCCGGAAGACAGGATGTCAGACACAGACGACGCCAGAGCCGCCGTTAAATGGATTACTCGGATTTCCAACAAGCATTACACTCGGGACGCCGAAAGCCAGAACTTCGACGCCGAACGACGCCGCGACGCCGACGCAGCTTGTACATGTGATCAGGACCGGAGATGACCGCCCAAAACGATACAACGAAAATAGCGTCATGACCCCTAAACAATTCATTCGCGAACTGGACGCTTACATCTTGGACAACCGCATACCGGAGGAAAGGCACTTGCGCACGGTGGAGAAACTTTTGGAAGATGCCCCCTTACAATGGTTTCAGAGTTTCCGCTATACTTTTCAGTCACTGGCAGAGTTCAAAAAGGCTTTTCTAAAAACTTACTGGAGTCTCGAGCGGCAACAAAATTTGAGACTGGAGTTATATTCCCGTAAGTTCTCAACGCAAAGCCCGACAAAATACGCGGAGTATTTCATTGCACAATTCGCCAAGATGAGAGAACTCGATGATCCCCCTTCCGAGCGCTCTCTGGTAGCCGCAATAGGTAAACAGCTACCTGTTAAAGTCCAAGAGACGCTTATCGCCGCAAACGCCCAGACGGCAATACAAACGGAGGGAATTTTGAGACAGCTGGACCACACTAGCGCGCATTTACAGCGCATGAGGCCCACTGAACAAATTCATGCGACGGAAGTCCAAAGAAGGCCAGCCACACGGGAGCAGGGGACCACTACAGCGAGCGCGCCCCACGATAACAACTGGAGGAGATATGAGAACCGACCGCAGAGGGGTTATGAACCAAGGTACCAGGCAAGGGGAGAGCGAGGATGGAACAGGCAGTACCATCCTAGAAGATCCCGCGGACGTTGGGACCAAGGACGCCACGACACAGCGCCGTACCAACCGCAAGAGGGAAGGCATGGAAGCTACAGGCCACGGCCGACCCAACAGGGAGACAGGATTTCCAACGAACAGGCGCGGACGGACCTCGAACAAAGATACGTGGAGTCACAGCAATACCTAAAAGAACTCCATAGTATGAACGGAGATGGACAGGCAAGGACCGAAGCCGACAAATGGAGAGAGGCTATCCAGCATCGCGAGGACCCAGACAGGCACTATCAGGGAGCCCAGAGCTTAGAACTCCAGCGGGAGAGAGAGGAGGCACCGCCCCGGGATAATGGGGCGAGCAACAAAAAAAAATCGCAGTTCTAGATAGGGAAGACAGCCCCGGATTTGACCAAGATGGCGGGCACCAAGAATGGGTGGTAGCGAAAATCGAGAAATGGGTAGCGCAACCAGAGGACCTCATTGAGGACATGTACAAGGAAGAAAGCCCTACCATTAAGGAGTTACCCGTAATTTATGTACGCGTGGGAGGACTTATGGTCCGAAGTCTGGTCGACACGGGAGCCAGCATTTCGGTAGCGAGTGGTGCGCTAATGAAAGAACTGGAGAGGAAATTTAAAGTACCCGTAATTCCAGTAGCAAATGTCAGAGTGAAAGGCATAATCCCCGACCGTACAGCGGAATGCAAATACCAAGCATATTTGGATTTTGAAATTGGCAATTATACTATATCGCACCCATTCTTAATTATGAATAAAATCAGCTTCAATTTGATCCTCGGAGCGGATTTTATGAGAACCAATGGAGCCATCATAGACATGCGCGCAAACGAGATTAAATTTCGCACGCATGATAAAAGGGAGATTGACCTACGGTTGAATGAAGCGGAACCAAGGGATCAAGGTCAAATTTGGAGCATTGACATACAAGAGGACATCACGAGGAAAACTACGGTATTATTACATACAATAGGAGAGGAGTTTATTGAGGAAGAGGTCCTGAATGTCACTACAGAGTTTGGCGCTATACTTGAAGAGAAGGTGGCTGAGGCGAAAATCAAACCCCATGAAAGAGAGGAGCTGCGGACAATTTTAACCAAACACCAGGAAGCTTTCGATAATAAACCGGGGAAGATTAGAAATTTTAGCTACGCATTCCAAGTAAATGACTGGAGTCCATACAAGAAAAAGGTGTACCCCATAGCAGAGAGGCATCACGAGGAGGTAAAGAAAACAATTAAAGCCATGGAAGAGGCCGGAATAATTACGAAGAAATCTACCCCATTCGTGAATCCCATTGTCATTGTAGAGAAGGCGGACGGAAGCGTGAGATTGTGTCTCGATGCACGCGAAATCAACTCCAGGTTACTGCCCGAATTCGACCAGGCTCCGCCGATTAGGGAAGTGCTGAAGAAGTTCAGAAACAAGAACTATTTCTCGAGCATCGATTTAACGAGTAGTTTTCACCATGTGGAACTAGAGGAGAAATCCCAACTTCTCACAGGATTCATTTTCGACCAGCAGACGTACACCCATAATCGTTTACCGTTCGGGATTCGAACCGCAAGTTGCGCACTTATCCGAGCCCTGGATCGCAACTTGACGGAAGAAGTTAAGGAATGCACAGTCCGCTATGTAGACGACATCTTACTTGCTTCAGAGACGCTACGAGAGCATGTTGAAAATTTAGAAAAACTTCTTTCGAATCTTCAGTCGGCCAACTTCAAAATTAACTTTAACAAGTCCCGCTTCTGTCAAAAGGAAATTTTATATCTTGGACACTTTGTCGACGGGGAAGGAATTCGGCCTAATCCCACTAAAATTGCCGCTATTCGAAATTTTCCCACGCCTAGACGGATTAAACACATCCGCATGTTTCTGGGCATGACTGGTTTTTTCTCAGAACATTGTCCTAACTATACGGAGACGGTCGCGTCACTTCAAGAACTTTTAAAGAAGAATAACCGATGGTTATGGAGTAAGGAGGCCGAGGAAGCGTTCCAGCGAACCAAAGACCTTCTGTTAGAGAGCGTGAAACTGGGATATCCAAATTTCAATTGGAAATTCGTGCTACAATCGGATGCATCGAAAGTAGGGATTGGAGCAATGTTGTACCAAGAAGACCCCGAAAACCCAGAGAAGAGAATATATTTAGGATTTTTGAGCCGAAAATTGAGGAATCACGAAATGAATTATACTGTCACTGAAATTGAAATGCTCTCTGTACTCCACGCATTGCAGCACTGGCGAAAGATTATATATGGTTTCTCGATTCTTTTGAGAACAGACCACAAGGCACTCACCTTCATGTTGAAAACCAGCTTAGCTAGCGAGAGAGTAAATCGTTGGGCTCTCTATGCACAACAGTTTGACATGCAGATCGAACATTGCCCTGATAAACAGAATGTTATCCCAGACATTTTATCCCGGAACCCGGAGGAAGATGAAGAAGGGGAAATACATCACGCCACGCTTCAGCAGGAAGACCATGATTTTCTCGCAGACTTACCGCGACTAGGGATGGAACAAGAGGCTGACCCTTGGGCTAAGCTGATGAGAGATCATCTCAGAGGATTACTTCCGGAAGATTCACCAGCCAAGGCCGAGATGGAGAAACTCGCGCCAAAATACAATTTCATGAATGGATTTCTACATCAGTTTATCGATGAGGAGCACACAAAGCTTCGCATTTTAGTTCCACCGATATTCCAGCGCCGACTAGTCTGGCATGTTCACCGTGTCTATGGACATGCGGGCTGTGATAAGACATTCGCTGTGATTCGGGAGGCATTCACATGGCCACGTCTCCGAATTACGATCCGAGAGGTATTGAGGACATGCGATACTTGCCAACGCATAAAGCACAATACATTTTTGATGAAGCAGCTACCTCGACCGATCTTACCATCGAAGCCGAGAGAAATTTACGGAATTGATTTTTATGGGCCTCTCCCAGCCGCCAGACGAGGTATGAGGCACATACTAGTATGCCTAGATGTGTTTTCAAAAATTGTGAAACTGTGTGCGGTACAAAAGACAACCTCAAAACAGGTGGTAAATAAAATCAGAAACAAAATTGTACCGGAACTGGGGAAACCAGAATTCATATTATCCGACCATGGGTCATGTTTCACAAGCGGACTCTTCAAGAGAGAGCTAGAAGGAATGGGAATTCGGCATATTCTTAGTTCTATACGCCATCCTGAGAACAATCCTTCAGAACGCCTGATGCGGGAGATTGCAAAGTTTTGCCGGATATATTGCCCGGACGCGCATTATCGTTGGATAGATGTCCTGGAGACCATAGAGACGTGCATAAACACCACAGTGCACGAATCTACATCGGAGGTGCCAACGGTAGTCCACTTCGATCAGTATCCCGAGAGACCATGGAACAAGATCATAAGTTGCCCAGTAGACGTGAGGCCGGCGCTACCGCTAAAAATTGAGCAAACTAAAGCAAGCCTGCGCGAACAAGCCGAGAAGAGACTGAAGCGGGTGAGAGGGAGAAGATACCACCGACCCCTGAGATTGGGAGAGTACGTTTTAGTGAAGAAACCTGCCGTATCAAACCCTTCAGCGCGATTCTACGCAAAATTTGCCGCCATTTACGAGGGACCTTACGAAATTATTCAATGTTTGGGAAACAACGCTTACAAAATTCGAGAATTGGGAGGACAGAACGAGGTCACCCACAACGCGCAAAATTTGAATGTATACTACCCCAGCAATGTATTAGACGAACCGCCGCCTGCCCAAGTGAATGCCATTACGGACGAAAGAAGCAACACTGAAGAGCGACCCCACAGATGTGAGCTAGTTACGCTGAGGGACGAACTGGGAAGGCTACTCAGTGCAGCCTTGAAGACCAACGGGGATTTGCGAAAAGAACAGCGAGAACTATTACAACTTCGAGAACTAGATAGAGAGAACCCCGCTGAGGAGGAAGAGAGAGCGTTGAACTCGGCATTATAATACCAAATGACCATGGTATTAGGATTGAAAAATGGTACTGATTCCGATCGTACACATTTTTCAAACTGAGCAGGGGGAAATTGTAACCGATCAGAGGGCTAGGGATCGATAGCATGCCGAGTTATCGGAGACCTCAGGATCGATCGCATACCGAGCACGCATAATTTGCGGTGTTCTCAGTGCCGAAATTGTAGGGGGAGCCATATACAAGGAACACGATAGTGCTTGGACCGAAATGAATACGACATCTGAGTTGCCAGTCCAATATGATGTTAAGAACAATAATTACTCCACTGCCCATAGCACTAAGAAAAACACGGAGGTTTGGAATACGAGCAGGACAATACCGTAGCCTGACTGGGTGAAGCTCGCATTTCCAAGAACCTTGTGGACAAGAGCTCCTATTGTTTAGCCAGCAGAATTATTGTGCAGCTGAAGTGCTGGATTTACGACACCCTACCCTCGATAATCCTCCAGCACTAGAGCCCGCGGAATTAGACAATGTAAAGTAGCGCCGAGATGCTAATTTGAGATCCGCCTATGGAATAATTGTAATAAAATGGCCCAGGCTGAGAAATGCATTCCGGAATTTTAATCACGGCCCAAGCCCAAAAACTACCAGAGTTACGGGGATATTACTGAGTCAGCCGCGGAGGAATATTCCCCCCCTCCACGACACTCAAGACATGGCGCCAAACGAGGATCTACCCTGTAGCGTCATGATGCAATTTGATTTGAAGAGGTTCCTGCCGATCGATTTCGAATTAAATCCTATGAATATTGCCGTCCTCATCTTGACCTACAAGTTGAACCAAAAATTATTGCGGTGTGACGATTGCCATGGGAGCGGACTTGACAGAGGTGACAAGTCCATTGTCCCAATGTTGAGGGTGGTTTAGGCACTGAGCGCACACACTAGTCAGTCAGTTTTGCAGCCACACCGGGCATAGTCCACGCTGCTCGCGACTTTGATACCGCGTAGCCGAGTGAGAAAACATTTTCTAAGTGATAAACTTTTACCGCCAATCATTCAAACTTGCGGCTAAAGACCCACAGTGGTCATGATAGTTATCGAAGGCGAACACTATTTATATAAATCTATCCAGATGGAGTTTGCCACCCACGTCCATTAAACTTAACGCCACGCCGTGTGGAGCCGAGAGCGCGGAGCGCTGACCAGCAGCCCATTCGAGACCCGAGCAGGGAACTTTGTGGAGCTAACGAGTTGCAAGCGAGATCGCTGAACCTATAGGCTTGGACTCATATGTTTCAACGGTCTAGGAAATCGTAGGAAATACCAATCTAGGACTGAACGGGATAGGGGTATGTCGGCCTACTGAGGACCTGCAAGCCCGATTCGCAGTAACAGTACCACCAGCCACATATCATAACGTTTTCGCAGCGAATGAAGCCCGTGGATATAAGTGTAGAAAGTGTCTTAGGTGATAGGGTGTGCAAAATAAGTGCATCGATTAGTGTTAACAGTGTATTTATGTGTATGTCATCGCCTTGTAAGATGACCCAGTGGAACGACACCGGATTGATGAGGGGCTAAGGGCCTTACGTCCGGTTGTCGAAGTGGTGACCAGTAGCCGTCATGGGCCTGTCTACTCCAGGGACAAGTGATGAGTATTAAACTTTCTATATTTGGGGACGTAATGTAGAAAAGGGGACGAGATATTTGTACAGTAGTATTAGTTTTGTTTTGACCTTTGATGTCAATATTTTCGTTTTAGGCAGGGGCTATTAGTTTTTTTTAGTCAGCATGCCAGTCCTTTTTATTTTGTTTTGTCCGTCAGTCCTTAAAAATAATGCATGTTTGTTGGTGGATGACGGAGGTGTCTGTAATTTTTATTTGCCAAAGGCATCATAAGTTAAATTGCCGTGTGTTTTAGGATGGATTTGTGGTGGCTATATTCATGTAAGACTAGCGGTAAGTTAAGTGGACGACCTGACAAGTAGATAGGGTAAGAATTTGTTTTTTTTTTGTGACATTTAGTAACGCCCAGCTAGGTTAGACTAGTTTTGCCACTTTAGGAAAATAGGTCAGATGGTTAGCGACCCAGGACCCACTTTTCTTTTTCCCAGACCGGTTGCGAATTGACCAGTGAATTCCCAGGAACGGCAAGCAGGACGATGTCTGTCACAGATTTTTTTATGTGTGTGTGCTTTAATTTTTTTTTCCGGCAAGGAGCCGTGAGGTTGTATTTGTGTGCATACCGGCCGAATTTTGAGCCCATAAGTGTTTCCGGATTGTATTTCCGATGTAAGTGTTTCCGGATGGTATTCCGAGGTAAGTGTTTCCGGACAGCGTAGTCCGAAGTAATTAGTATGCACACAAAGTACGTTCTGGTTCATCATGTTTGTTTTGTGTACACACACACGCGATGTGTTTTTTTTCCACAGGTTGGAGGAGTGCTGACGTCTCTGGTTTTTGTTGCGCAGCCCTGGTCTGATGTAAAATTTATTTAAAACCCTGTAAATGTCACAAATCGTAGCATAGCCACTAAGGCGTTTTAGTAAGAGACCACATTTTAGAATGTGAAGTCAATCTGTCCAGCTCGTGGAAGCGTGCTCGCTACCCATGGGGAGTGTCACCCCGGCTGGTTGGTCAAGGTCGATTAGTTTATCAACACACGGAAGATTGAAGTTAGATTTTAGATAGGAGAGGGGGTTTGCTTATTAGTAGTTAGGCATGCTGGCATTTTTCTCTATCTAAGTGAGCCATTGTTGGGCTATTTTTTTATGTACATTTCTGGTTCGAACCCAGAATGTTTTGTGTTGCATTTGGTGTAGTTACGCCCCCTGTTAATTTGCGTTATCTCGTTGGCCCCGATATTTTTCTATATTATTGTCCACCCGATAGGCTGAACGACCAAATGTCAGATGCCTATCAGAAAGAATACTCTCACACTACGTCCAAGTGTATTTACAGATGTGTGTGCCAGTAAGATGAATCAGAATATTTTATTTAAGTATTTTAAGGGCAACTGCATTTTGTTTGAGACCCTGATTAGTCGTAGCAGTTGACATTCACCGTAATAACTTTGCCACCCCTGGCAGTCAGCTGTTAACGTAGTGATGTAATCTTGTTTGCTCACAGCTGGATCAGAATATTTTATTTTAGTATTTAAGGGCAACTGCATTTTGTTTGAGACCCTGAATTTGTCGTAGCAGTTGACATTCACCGTAATAACTTTGCCACCCCTAGCAGTCAGCTGTTAACGTAGTGATGTAATCTTTGCTTGCTCACAGCTGGATCCAATTAATGTATTTTATTTTCGTTTCTTTTAAGCTGTATTGAGGCCGATGATGAGCTCTGGGAGAGCCGTGTTTTTATTTTACTATTTTGATTTTTGTTATTTTAAACTTAATTTGTTTTTCTCTTCTTATTTTGGGTTTAATTTGTAACGTTATTGTAACTTTTTTTTTTTTTTGCTGTTGCATTTATATTTTTGTTCTTTTGAGTTAATGTAATTTTTCAAACCGGATTTTGAGTTCAATAAATTAGATTTTACCTGTTAACTAGTGTACGCCATTTCAGTAGTTTAGCGAACCTGTTTCCTGTTGACCTAGGCCATTAGTGATCATTTAACGAACGTACCGCACCCGAGATTATTATTATTATTATTATTATTATTTAATTTTTAGGCCTAGAGATACCCGATCGGGTACATAGCATCAGTTTCTTGTTGACACGATAACTACCGTAATTTTGCACCAATCACTTTGAATTTTTCACCGAATATGAATACCCATAAAATCTCGGTCGAGTTCGTTACTGGGCTAAATCGGTCGAAGGGGATGAAAATGGGGGACATTTTTTCGAAGAAATGAAATATTGCTATAACTCTCTTAATATATGAAATATCGAATCCATTCAAAGTTTATACTATGTGCCAGATAAAGCTCAACAATTTATGTTTGAAACGTTTTTTGATAGCACCAACCATTGACCAAAGGGGTGGGAAAAAGTGGGTTTTTCGGGAAACATTAATCATATCTCTGTTAATAGGCACAATATCAAGACCGTACAAAATGGACAATATTCCCATAATAATTACCTAAAACTTTTGTCTGAAAGAATTTTTGATATGAGCCACCATTACGCCAAGGGATGAGAAAAATGATTTCGGAATTATAAGAAAATGCCAAGAGCTATCAGTGGTTGCCATGGCAACACTACTAAATTGATGAGGGATGAGCCATCAGACGTTGCCATGACAACGCACTTGCGCGAGATCAGATTCAGATTTCCATCTGACTAAGTGTGAAGCGGCTTCGGTGACGTAACTGGTAGCATGCTGAACTTCTATGCCCAAGGTCGCGGGTTCAAAGCCGGCCAAAGTCGTCAGATTTTCTAAGAGCGCTAAAAATCCCTCAGTATGCTTTCATTTGGAGGCGAAGTTCCAACGTTCGTTGCAAGTTGCTGATTGTGGTGGCATCTAGTAGCCAAGTTCACAGCTAGGTGTCGTTGACGGTAGTATCTGGTAGCAACATTAGGAACTACTGCTTGAAATTGAGCGTCTGCATTCCTTACCTGAATTACAGACTAATACAGCCATCACAATTCACACCGTTTATCAGACAGATTCTACACTCACCCAAAGTACACGGGGTTACATGACCGCGTTGTCGGAGCCCCTAAACTGAGGAACCAAACAACATCTCTGCGGGAGATTTAATTTTGCGTGAAGAAGTAACAGACCGTTACATAGTTGCACATCAGTGTCGAAACCTTGCATAAGGACAGTGTGACCACAAGTATAAAAATGGACTCCAAATGACAAGAAGGTTACCGTCATCATAAGACAATAGAATGTTTAAAATATGCATAAAATGACGAAAAACAAAGTTAATTACTCACCAATTATAAAACGCTTTCAGGCAATAAATGAGGTCTTATCCTTCTACAAAAACCTGCATATTCTGCCTATTTTCGCCTATCCCCAAGTGAAATCTACCTCCGCCTTCTGGCGTGCCGAGAGGACTTTTGTTAAATAGGTAAATGTTATCTGGATCAGGTGTACGATGTACTTTTCTTCTGCAATAAACCAAGGCCCATATTCGCGGCAGTATTAAAGGTGCCGGGACGTCCTCATAAGACCGTCAACGCTTAGTTCGAATGGCTTATGGTCCACGCGTGGCGAGGGCTAATCCACGGTCTTTAATAGTTGTAGACCCACCTCATTCAATAACATACATCTTATCTAGGTTGGCAACACCTCAAATAAACACATCGCTACGACTCCGCACAGCACGTATGGGCAGGGGGGAGAAGGCAGGGAAACACCAGTCGTTAAGATAACCAACGCAGTCGACCGCACCGTGAGTTACAGTGAGCACGAAAACTGTGAGTAGCTGTTGTAAGGAAGACAATCAGATAAGTAGTTAGACTATAATTTTATAGTTTAACCATAGTTGATTTTTACAACCATATAATCTCTCCAAAGTACAAACTCCGGATAGCTATCACCATTTAACATTTCACCTAACATCATATATACTGCATTTAGCATACACTGACAGTTGCAGTACCAATACTGCAACTAAATAATTGTACGTATTGTAAATATTTACACCTGTATTTCAAACATAGATTTTATAGCCTAAGTGTAATGGATTTGATGATGATCGCTTGACGATCGAAACTGGTCATCCTAGTGTTTTATTAATCTCATGTAATTTATTTCACGATTAGGGCATAATCCATCTCTTTTGGGTACATTCGGGCTGGCTGCGTGGCTCAGGGGTAACGTTCTCGCTTGCTGGGCCCGAGGTTGCAGGTTCGTATCCTGGTGCAGTCAGCTGGCATTTGAGGGTGCGCAAATGCGAGGGAGCCGTGTCCGTAGATTTACTGGCACGTTAAAGTTCCCCTTCGGGGCAAAATTCCGGCACCCCGGCGTCTCTAAAAGCCGCTGTTGTTAAAAGGGACGTAAAACCAATAACATTATTATTATTTTGGGTACATTCGTGTTGACCGACTGAAAAGCACTAAACTCTTAATCTCTACTATGTCTAAAAATTCCCCAGTTGTACTTGAAATGGCCTCCCATTTTTTACTCCAGGTAAATGCTGGGACGGTACCTTCTCACAGGCCATGGCTGCTTCCTTCCACAGCATTGCCTAGTTTCATTAAACTTCATTCATTCCTTCTCTCATAAACTCCTTTCATGAGGATGACGTCAGAAAGGACATCCGGCCGTAAATACCACCCGCCACAGTGACTTTCATCGCATCTTTTCCCCGACCCCGTTCAAAACGGGGAATAAGAAGGGGTAGACATACATACAGTAGATACAATTATTTATTAAATGTCAAAATACCTTTTCATCAATCACCTCGCCGTATTGCTTTAAAAAAATTCTCCTCGGCACGCCGGAAGGCGGAGGTAGATTTCACCTCGCAAACTATGGGACAGGCTATAATAGGCAAAATATGCAGGTTTTCGTAGAAGGATCAGACCTCATTTAACGCGAGAAAGTATTTTACAATTGGAGCTAAATTATCTTTCTTTTCGTCTTTCTAAGCATATTTCTTAACATGTTATTGTCTTATGGGGACGGTAACCTCCTTATCATTTAGGGTCCATTATTAGCCTATTTTCATTTTATGAAAAAAAAAAAAGGCTTATGGGATCACCTTTTGTCCGTGTGTGTGTGAGGTGTGTGTGTGTGTCTCCCTAATAACTTCTAAACGGCTGGAGCGATTACAATGAAACTCGGTAAGATCATAGCACTATTCTGGCCGACCCCGACTGTGCCCTTCAAATTTTATTGTGTCTCACCAATCCTACATGGCGGCTATGCGAAATATTTCACCACCATTAAGTATCTCCGAAACTATTACAGATATCGCCCTGAAATTGTGTATGGTGATAAAGGGCACTACTAGAAGTTCGACTATGAGACTTTCAAAAATCTGCTGACTACAAAACCAGCATGGGGGCCAAGCGAAGTTGAGACTTTAAATAGACTTTTCTTGCAATTTAACTATCCAAACGTAATGAAACTTGGTACAGCAAATGCTTATACACATTGTAATGCACTGGAGGCTAATTTAGTTCAATTTTTTACATAACCTTAAAATGGCGGCTGTGCGAAATATTTCTCTGACATTGTATATCTTCGAAACTATTACAGATATAAACCTGAAATTATGTACGGTGATAAAGGGTGCCGACACAAGTTTATCTATGTAACTTTCATAAACTTGTAAACTGCAAAACGAACATGGCAGCCAAGCGAATTTGAAACATTTTAATAGACTTTTCTCGTGATTTAACTCTCTGAGCGCAGTGAAATGTGGTATAGTAAATTATTTTACATATTGTAATGCACTGGCATCTAATTTAGTTCAATTGCTTACATAACCTCAAGAGGACGGCTGTGCGAAATTTTAAATTTAAGTTTTTATTTCTTGTGTCGTAATCATGCGATCGAAGTGAAAGTTTGAATAATGAACCTAGGCAATAATTGTCCTTGAATGGTACATAACTCTATGGCCTATATATATAACAATCCAAAATGGCGAGCATCCGAAATATTTAGACGGTTCTCAATATCTATTAATCTTTTACAGCAATCAAACTGTTTTTTTTAATGTTCATAGAAACTATGAACATATGTTCACCTATAGGAGTTTCAGTAAACTGGTGAGCACAAATCCAACATGGCGGCGACGTGAAGTATAAATATTTAAATGGACGTTTCTCGCGAATTAACTATCCGAGTGCAGTGAAACTTTGCACGTTAAATGCTTATACAAATGTTAATCCACTGGCATCTTTTATTTCAATTGTTTGCATAATCACAAGATCAAAGCTGTGCGAAATTTTAAAATCTCGTTTTTAATTCTTGTGTTCTAATCGTGCGATTGAAGTTTGAATACCACATGTACACAAGAATCTTAATGTAATAGTACAAAAATAAAAATCCAACCTGGCGACCATCTGAAATATTTAGACGGTTCTCAATATCTACTGTTTGTTGTTTGAGTCTTCAGTCTTTTGACTGGTTTGATGCAGCTCTCCATGCCTCCCTGTCCTGAGCTAATCGTTTCATCTCTACATAGCTACCACACCCTACATCCGAGGCAATCTGTTTAACATATTCTAACCTTGGTCTACCCCTACAGTTCTTGTCCTCGACCCTTCCTTCCATAACTAAGCTTGCTATTCCTGGGTGTCTTAGTATGTGTCCTACCAACCTATCTCTTCTCTTCATTAGCAGTCGCCAGAAACATCTCTCCTCTCCAACTCGTCTTAATACCTCTTTGTTTGTAACCCTATCTACCCATCTGATCTTCATCATTCTCCTGTAGCACCACATTTCAAATGCTTCAATTCTCCTCTTTTCTGCTGCACCAATAGTCCAAGTTTCACTTCCATAGAGCGCCACGCTCCAGACAAAGGCTTTCAAAAATGACTTCCTAATACCTAAATCTATATTCGATGTCAGCAGATTCCTTTTTTGTAGGAATGCTTTTCTTGCCTGAGCCAACCTACTTTTTATATCCTCTTTGCTTCGTCCATCACTGGTTATTCTGCTTCCTAAGTAACAGAAATCTCCTAGTTCCTTCAGCTTTTCACCTGCCAATTTGATCTCCATAGAGGTTTCTGATTTATTCCGGCTGCATTCCAGTATTTTTGTTTTACATTTATTAATTTTCATCATGAATTCTTTCCGTAAGACGGAGTCCATACCATTCAAAAACTCATTCAAATCCTCAGGCTTGTTGGCCAAGATGACGATGTCATCAGCAAATCTCAGAGTTGAAATTATTTCTCCTTGAATCTTCACTCCTACTTTACATTTTTCTCTAATTTCCTTCATTGCTTGTTCAATGTAAAGATTGAAAAGTATGGGTGATAAGTTGCAGCCTTGCCTTACACCTTTCTGAATACCAGCTTCTCTCTCATGTCCTTCAACTCGAATGACTGCTGTCTGGTTTCTGTATAGATTGTATATCACCCTCCTATCCCTGTACTTTATTCCAATCGATTTCAAAATGTCAAACAATTTAGTCCAATCAACGTTATCAAAAGCCTTTTCTAAGTCTACAAAAGCCATGAACGTTCTCTTATCTTTCCTTATTCTACCTTCCAAAATCAGCCTAAGACTTAGTACAGCTTCCCTTGTTCCTACATTTCTCCTGAAACCAAACTGGTCTTCACCCAACTCCGTTTCTATCTGGCTCTCAATCCTCTTGTAAATTATTCTAGACAGGATCTTTGAAGCATGAGTAATCAAGCTGATTGTACGGTAATCTTCACATCTGTCAGCTCCCACTTTCTTTGGTATAGGGATGATTACATTCTTCTTGAAATCAGGGGGTACCTCACCTGTCTCATAAATCCTACACACCAAGTGAAATAACCTGATCAGACCTTCCTCTCCTATGCAGCGTAGCAACTCAATCGGTATATCATCTATGCCTGGTGCTTTGTTCCTGCTTAAGTCTTCCAAAGCTCTATCAAATTCTGATCTCAATATTAAATCTCCTTTCGCATCCCCATCAATTTCCTCCTCCCTTTCCATTACATGATTCTCAATCTCCTTTCCCTTATACAAACTCTCTATGTAAGCTTTCCATCTCTCAACCTTTTCTTCCCTATCTGTTAGAGGCTTTCCATTTGTGTCCTTAATATTACAGCACTTAGTCTTCTTTTCCCCAAAAGTATTCTTAATCCTTCGATAAGCTGTGTCTACTTTTCCTAATTTCAGACAATTTTCTATACCAGCACATTTCTCTTTCAACCATTCTTCTTTCGCTTCCTTGCACTTCTTGTTAACCTCATTTCTCAGACGTCTGTATTCTGCTTTCCCCTTTTCATCTCTTACATTCTTGTGCTTCCGCCTTTCATCCATCAATTCGAGTATATCCTGAGTGATCCACGGTTTTCTACCTATTCTCTCTTTCCTACCAATGTTTTCTTCTGCGGATTTTGTTATTTCATTCCTCAAAAGTGCCCATTCGTCTGCAATTGAAGTTTGTTTAGGGTTTTTCATTAGTCCTTCCTTTATACTCTTCTTGAATCTTTCGTTTACATCCTTCTCTTTCAGTCTGTTTATTGCCCACCTTTTTGGCTTTTGACTTTTCTTCAGTTTCTTCAACTTTAATCTGCATTTCATTACAACCAGATTGTGGTCAGAGTTTATGTCAGCACCAGGATATGTTTTACAATCCAAAATCTGGTTTCGAAACCTCTGCTTGACCATAATGAAGTCGATTTGGTAACGCCCTGTATCTCCTGGTCTCATCCATGTGTATATTCTTCTATTGTGGTTATTGAATAAGGTGTTAGCTATGACCAACTCATGCTCAGTGCAGAATTCTACCAGCCTGCTTCCTCGATCATTCCTTTCACCTAATCCGAAATCTCCTACTATCTTCCCTTCTCTCCCTTTTCCTACCACAGCATTCCAATCTCCCATTACTATAACATTTTCATCACCCTTGATATACCTCAGAATTTCGTCTATTTCTTCGTAGACCTTTTCAACATCCTCATTATCAGCTTGACTGGTAGGCATATAGACTTGTACCACTGTGGTGCATGTAGGTTTAGTATTTATTTTTGCTACAATAATCCGTTCACTATATTGCTCATAATATTCCACCCGCTGTCCAAGTTTCCTACTCAATATGAGGCCAACCCCTGCTTGGCCATTGTTTGATTTAGTGCTAATGACCCTATAGTCTCCTGACCAAAAGTCCTGTTCTTCCTGCCAGCGCATTTCACTAATCCCAACCAAATCCAACCTCAACCTATCCATTTCCCTTTCTAAGTTTTCTAACCTTCCATTTCCGAGCAGACTTCTAACATTCCACGCTCCGATCCGTAGAATGTCAGAGTTCCTCTTTGTCACTTCTGTGATGTTAACTCCCTCTCGAGTAGTCCCCACCCGGAGATCCGAACGGGGGACTAGTTTACCTCCGGATTGAAATTTTACAAGGGAGGAGGCCATCATCACATGTATTTATGCATAGAGAGGTGCATATCCTCGGGAATAGCAAACGGCTGTAGTTTCCCCTTGCTTTCAGCCGTGCAGCAGGACGCAGTGTAGCCATTATTTGGCTTATATTATCAATATCTTAACCGTCTATAAGACTAGTAAAGAATTGATTTATTCTGAAAGGCTGCTACTCCCTTTCAGAATAAGTAAAGAGCAATTCTACTAACAAAAATACTAACCTTCTACTGTACTAACACTTAAATACCAAAATTCTACTAACGAAAAAATACTTAAGTTCCACCAACAACAAATACTACCACTAAAACAGTCTGTCACCAGACACACTCACATGCAATCACTTATCACAGTCTACTGAAACAATGAACTATAACTAATAAACAATGCAACTGTTACCAGACACACTCACACACCACAGTCTAATAGAACAATGACATATATCTAATAGACAAACTAACTACTTACTTACAACTAGAACTAACTACATACTTACTGTACTGTTATTTGAATTGACAATATTTACAAAATGCAATTTAGATAGAAAATACTTACAGGAAGAGAGCAAAGATAATGTCAATGGTTATCCTTCGTATAGGAGAAGAAATAATGGACGGATTATTATAAAAACAATTCGAGGCATTGACATTGAAATCGATAGTCGATTCATTGCTCCCTACAATCCAAGAATAATAAACTCGAACCTTTGCTGTCTTATTTCACAAGAACTGACCAGTAGATCCTGCCAGCAGGAATTCTGAGAAAAGTGGCGAGAAACATTTCCAACACAGCTCCCTTTCACTCGCCACCCGCAGTGACATCTACTTTTGTTGATCTGGTAAAATTGGCTACTGAGGAAAGCAGTAACGAGACGAGTTGGTGCAACACCCAGCCTTAAGCCGTCGTATTTAAGATCTACTAATCTATCACAATCTTTAAACTGAAGTTTTGTATGTTGATAGAGGCAATTAACATGAGTAGGATATATGAAAATAGCCTGTATAGTTCTTCAGGGAACTACTTGTTAGCCTATTTTCATTTTATGAAAAAATAGGCTTATGGGATCACCTTTTGTCCGTGCGTGTGTGTGTGTGAGAGAGAGAGAGAGAGAGAGAGAGAGAGGTGTGTGTGTCCCCCTAATAACTTCTAAACGCCTGCAGCGATTACAATGAATCTCGGTAAGATCATAGCACTATTCTGGCCGACCCCGACCGTGCCCTTCAAATTTTATTGTGTCTCACCAATCTAACATGGCGGCTGTGCGAAATATTCCACCAGCATTCAGTATCTCCGAAACTATTACAGATATCGCCATGAAATTGTGTACGGTGATAAAGGGAACTATTGGAAGTTCGCCTATGAGACTTTCAAAAATCTGGTGACTACAAAACTAACATGCCGGCCAAGCGAATTTGAGATTTTTAAATATACTTTTCTCGCAATTTAACTATCCAAACGTAATGAAACTTGGTACAGCAAATGTTTATACGCATTGTAATGCACTGGAGTCTAATTTGGTTCAATTGTTTACATAACTTTAAAATGGCGGATGTGCCAAATATTTCACTGACATTCTATATCTTCGAAACTATTACAGATATCAACCTGAAATTTGGTACCGTGATAAAGGATACCGATAAAAGTTTATGTGTGTAACTTTCACAAACCTGTAAAGTACAAAACGAACATGGCGGCCAAGTGAATTTGAAACATTTTAATAGACTTTTCTCGTGATTTAACTCTCTGAGCGCAGTGAAATGTGGTATAGTAAATTATTTTACTTATTGTAATTCATTGGCATCTAATTTAGTTCAATTGTTTACATAACCTCAAGATGGCGACTGTGCGAAATTTTAAAATAAAGTTTTTATTTCTTGTGTCGTAATCATACGATCGAAGTGAAATTTTGAATAATGATCCTAGGCAATAATTGTCCTTGAATGGTGCATAACTCTATGTCCTATATATATAACAATCCAAAATGGCGAGCATCCGAAATATTTAGACGGTTCTTAATATCTATGAATCTTTTACAGCAATCAAACTGATATTTTTTATGTTCATAGGGGCTATGAACATTATGTTCACCGATAGGACTTTCAGTAACCTGGTGAGCACAAATCCAACATGGCGGCGACGCGAAGTATACATATTTAAATGGACGTTTTGGACTCTATGACCTATATATATAACAATCCAAAATGGCGAGCATCCGAAATATTTAGACGGTTCTCAATATCTACGAATCTATCAAAATCCTCAAACTGAAATTTGGATGTTGATAGAGGCAATTAACATGAGTATGATATATGAAAATAGGCTGTATAGTTCTTCACGGAATTACTTGTTATACTTGTGGTCACACTGTCCTTATGCAAGGCTTCGACACTGGTGTGTAACTATCTATCAGTCTGTTACTTCTTCACGCAAAATTTTATCTCTTGCAGAGATGTTGGTTGGTTCCTCAGTTTAGGGGCTGCGACAACACGGTCATGTAACCCCGTGTACTTTGGGTGTGTGTAGAATCTGTCTGATAAACGGTGTTAATTGTGATGACTGTATTTTCTGTAATTCACGTAAGGACTACAAACAGTCATTTTCAAGTAGTAGTACCTAATTTTTATACCAAATACTACCGTCATCGACACCTAGCTGTGAACTTGGTAACCAGAAGCCACCGCAACCAACAACTTGCAACGAACGTGGAACTCCCCCTCCGAAGGAAAGCATACTGAGGGATTTTTAGCGCTCTTAAAAAATCCGACGCCTTCGGCCAGCTTTGAATCCGCGACCTTGGGCATAGAAGTTCAGCATGCTACCAGTTACGTCACGAAAGCCACTTCCCACAGAGTCAGATGGAAAACTGAATGTGATCTTGTGCAATGGCGTTGTCATGGCAACCTCTGATAGTATCATCCCTCATCAATTTAGAAGCGTTGCCATGGTAACCTCTAATGGCTCTCGGCATCTTTCTATATATAACAAGTAGTTCCGTGAAGAACTATACAGCCTATTTTCATATATCCTACTTATGTTAATTGCCACTATCAACATGCTCTATTTCTGTTTGATTGCTGTAATAGATTCGTAGATATTAAGAACCGACTAAATATTTCGGATGGTCACCATGTTGGATTTTATATATGTAGGTCCTAGAGTTATGTACTGTTACATGCAGATTATTGTGAACGTGTAGTATTCAAACTTCAATCGCATAATTAGGACACAAGAAAAAACAAGGAGATTTTAAAATTTTTCACAGCTGCCATCTTGAGGTTATGGAAACAATTGAAATAAATTAGATGCCAGTGGATTAACATTCGTATAAGGATTTACTGTACCAAGTTTCACTGCACTCGGATGGTTAAATTGCGAGAAACGTCCATGTAAATATTTATAATTCGCGTCACCGCCATGTTGGATTTGTGATCACCAGGTTATTTAAAGTCTTATAGGTGAACTTAAGTTCATAGCCCCTATGAACATTAAAAAATGCAGTTTGATTGCTAAAATAGATTGGTAGATATTCAGTATCGTCTAAATATTTCGGATGGTTGCCATGTTGGATTGTTAAATGTATAGGCCATAGAGTCATGTACCATTAAAGGAAAATTATTGCGTAGGTTCATTATTCAAACTTTCACTTCGATCGCATAACTACATCACAAGAAATAAAAACTTAATTTTAAAATTCTCACTGCCGCCATCTTGAGGTTATGTAAACAATTTAACGAAATTAGATACCAGTGGATTGCAATGTGTATAAATATTTCCTGTACCAGGTTTCAGTGCGCTTGGAACATTAAATCGCGAGAAAGGTCTATTTAAAATTTTCAAATTCGCTTGACCGCCATGTTCGTTTTGTAGTTAACCGGTTTTAGAAAGTCTTATAGATGGACTTCCAGTAGTGCCCTTTATCTCCGTACAAAATTTTAGGGAGATACCGCTAATAGTTTCAGAGATATAGAATGCCGGTAAAATATTTCGCACATCCGCCATCTTGTGATTATGTAAACAATTGAACGAAGTTAGGTGTCGGTGCATTACAATGTATATAAACATATAGGCTACTGTACCAAGTTTCATTGCGTTTGGTTGGTGAAATCACGAGAAACGTCTATTTAAAAGTCACAAATTCGCTTGGCCTCCATGTTGGTTTTGTAGTTCCCAGGTTTTCAAAAGTCACATAAGTGAACTTATAGTAGTTCCCTCTATCACCATATAAAATGTCAGGGTAATATCGGTAACAGTTTCGGAGATATTGAATGCTGGTGAAATATTTCGCACAGCCGCCATGTTGGATTGGTGAGTCGTAACAAAATTTGAAGGGCACGGTCGAGGTCGCCGGGAATAGTGCTATGAACTTTCCGAGTTTCATTGAAATCGCTCCTGCCGTTTAGATTTTATTAGGGGGGGACACACACACGAATCACACACACACACACACACGCACACACACACGGACAAAAGGTGATCTCATAAGCCTATTTTTTCAAAATTGAAAATAGGCTAAAAATGAAAGTTTGTCTGTGTTTTCGGAATGTCCACGGAAATTTGCGTTATTTGCGCATTTCAGACTGTTTTGTGACGGATGCACGCAAAAATAAAATTGTTGTCTGTCTGTCTGTCTGTCTGTTTATCTATTTGTGGACAACTTTGTGTCCTTATAACTTGAGAACGGCTGGGTGGATCAACGTAAAATTTGATACAGATATCCATCAGAGGCACCAAACTGACCAATTATGTAACTCTTCTCCGTATCTCTCATAAAAGGGGGATGGTTGGTTCTTAAGTTTAGGGGCTGCGACAATGCGGTCATGTAGCCCCGTGTACTTTGGGTGTGTGTGGAATCTGTCTGATAACCGGTGTTAATTTTGATGACTGTATTAGTGTGTGTTATCTGTTTTTTAAATTTAAGTACAGACTGCAACTTAGAATTTTTCAAATAGTTCCTACTTTTGCCGCCAAGCGCCACCGTTAACGACTACTAGGCCAAGTTCAGAACTTAGCTACTAGACGCCAGCGCAGTCGGCTCTTGGCAACGAACGTAGAAACCTAAGAGCGTTGTTTACATTCTTAACCTATCCAATTTAGCTTCACACAGGTGTAATTAGTGGAAGGTTCTTTAACATGCCATAAATCTACTGTATGCCATGGGACCGCCGGCTTTACTTCCCCTCCGAAGGAAGGCATACTGAGGGATTTTTAACGCTCTTAAAAAATCTGACGGCTTCGGCCGGGTTTGAACCCTCTATCTTCGGCATAGAAGCTCAGCATGCTACCGACTACGCCACCGAAGCCGCTCATAAAAGGGGACCTACCCCCTTAAAATACATGCTGAAATAGGCGTAGAAGGACGAGACAAAGCTTATTTTCAACCACTCAATTTCATTTAATAAACTAATGAAAGAATGCAAGCCGGTAACCATGGCAACAGAATCTCAGAGGTCCATCTATTGCTCTAAGACGCAATGCATTTCCATTAATTGCATTAGTGTGAAAGTTTGCAAACGGCCAGAAGGTTATCATGGAACCAAATTAAGCTGTAAAATTCAACAATACGTATAATGCGCTTAATGGAAATTTTCACGCGATTTTTACGTGCGTGTGTGGTACGGATGGTCATTTATTTCCCAATCCCTATATTGTATTTATTATATTATTATTATTATTATTATTATTATTATGGCATACAACGACGAGACAAAGCTCATTTTTTAGCCCCTCAGTGGCAGAAACAAAACTCGAGGGTTCCCGAAAACTACATTTTAAGGCCCTAAAACCAACAGTTTCCGAGATATTCCCAGAAAACTAATTTAATTTAATAAACTAATGAAGTAAAGCAAGCCGGTAACCATGAATACAGGTTCTCAATCCAGGTTATCAATTCCATCTGTCATGGCGACCGAGATGCATCGTGCGTAAAAGTGCTCCAGAGAATACCTGCCGAAACCGCAACATAACTCACAAATAGAGTCTGCTAGGGTGTGTATTATTAACTATATACAACTTAGTGAATATTTAGTCAACAGTCATGACCCTAAAAGCCGTCAATCAAAGAATTTCAGCGTTTGAAGAAAAGCTCAAAGTATTTCAAACTCGCCTAGAGGGAGCCACCACAGCTGGAACGAGCACTTCTACCAACCTCAACTCCGTGAAAGTGGAAACCCTAGCTTCGGAGTTCGAGACTTTTCGCCTTGAAGTCATAACGGAGCTAAGTGACTTAAAAAAGGATTTGAATGACCAGATTGTGAAGCAAGAACTTCGAATTGATGAGGCAGAACAGTACAGCCGCCGGAACTGCCTACTGCTACATGGGGTAAGTGAAACTCCAAACGAAGACGTGTACGCTAGAGTAACGGAGGTACTTAAGGACAAGCTTAATATAGAACTGACTATGATGAGCATCGATCGGTGTCATCGATTGGGGAAACCAAAGAGATCGTCTGCGGATGTGGTGGTTACCGGTAGAAGACCAATTATTGTCAAGTTCACCCGCTACCACGAGAGGGAACGTGTCTGGCGCGCCAAGAGACTTCTAAAAGGAACTCCTATCCTCATAACTGAGTCCCTCACAGCATCGCGCAAGGACATGCTCAACAAGGCCAGGGATCACTTTGGAGCAAGGAACACCACTCTGGATGGGCGAATAGTGATAGTGGATTCTGACGGTAAAAAACATTACGTTAACACTCCAGCAGAACTTGCCTGCTTAATGAAAGGGCAGGTATCGGAAGTTAAGTGAACAGGTTAATGTGTGTAATTGTGAGTGTGTGTTTAATATGTTATTTTAATTTTAGTGTGAGTGATTGCATAAGTGATAGGTGGTTTAATTTTAAATTCAGTGAGAGTGGTTGTTTAACTGCTTCTAGTGGCTTGTGCATACATGAGGAAACAATGGTAAGTTGCATGCTCTCTTCTGTTTTATGGCCAGTGTAGTTGGTACGGTTACATTCAGTCCCGACAGAGATAATGACCACCTTGACAATGAGACTCCCAGCCCTCCCCAACCCCTGTCTTCGTCTCCCCACACCCGCAATCATCTGGAAAGGGAATTTTCCGCATTTCCCCGTTCACTGCTGTGTGCACATGTCAATGCCCAGTCCATAATAGCACATCACGCTGAGCTCCAAGCTATTTTTGAAGGAAGCATGGTAAACGTTGTAGCAATTAGTGAAAGCTGGATGAGAGACTCTGTCCCTTTAAACATGATAAGTCTAGTAGGGTACAATTCGCTCTTTCACAACCGACTGAAGCGTCGACGAGGAGTAGCTTCTATAAAAACAATTTGGCGGCAAAGATTATAAAAACATCGAACCTATCTACTAACCCCTTGACCGAATATATGTTTGTTGAGCTCACTGTTGACGTGACTAAAGTGCTTATTGGTGTAGTATATAAACCACCTAAAGAAGGGAACTTCATGGATTTTGAAGAAACTCTACTAAGACTGTTACCTACCTACGAACACATACTTATATTTGGTGACTTTAACACAAACATATTAATAGACTCCACTGACGCAAATCGTTTACGGAATATGTTTACCTCTTGTAACATGACAATATTACCACTCGGTCCTACTCACCACGTACACACCCCCCAAGGATCTTCACGCACTCTAATTGATTTAATTATCACAAATAACCCACAGAAAATACTAAAACACGGACAGATTTCAGTACCTGACATATCTTTACACGACCTGATTTATTTAGCTTATTCTCTAAAAACTCCAAAATTTGCACCTAAATATATAACATATAGAGACATGAAAAGATTGAACCTTCAAGAACTAACACAAGACGCAATTCTCTGTCCATGGAAGGATATACTACACTTGACTGACGTTGATGAAAAGGTGAGCAGATTTAACAAAATACTGCTGGAACTATATGACAAACATGCACCTAAACGAACAGCAAAAGTCACTCGTAAAGCTGCCCCCTGGCTATCAAGTGACATTAAATCCGCAATGGCCGAACGTGACGCATTTCACAGACGTTATAAGCAGACCTTATCAAGTGGCGATTTTGAAAAATATCGTGTGCTTAGAAATCGAGTTAAACAAATGATTCGAAATAAAAAGTTTGCCTACTTCCAACAGCTAGCCGGCAACTTGAATGCTAGGAGCACCTGGCAGCAACTCAGGTCGGTAGGTATTGGGAGGCGCACTAAAAACACCAATAAGCAGGATATTAATCCTAATGAATTAAATGCTCACTTTGCTCGAGAAATAATTAGTACTGATCCCCAAATAATACAAACAACAATAAATACACTGCAATGTGTCCCACTACCTCACCGGCCGTTATTCAAGTTTCGTAAAATAGATGATACTGTCGTAAGAAAAATAATAATATCTATCAAATCCCATGCAGTCGGAATAGATGACATCCCAATTTCCTTTATCGTTAACCTGATAGAAGTGTTACTGTTATTACGCACATTTGTAACACATGTCTTTTAGAAGGTTTCTTCCCAACAATATGGAAAGATGCTTTAGTTATTCCAGTTCCAAAAAATTCTCTTGCAAATTCTCCATCCGACTATCGACCTGTAAGCATACTTTCCTCAATTTCCAAAATACTAGAAAAACGTATGCATGAACAACTTCTTCAGTACTTGACGCAATACTCACTACTTGATCCGTTACAATCTGGATTTAAGAAAGGACACAGCACATCTACTGCACTCATTAAGATCACTGATGACGTAAGACGAGCAATGGATGAGCGTAAAGTGACAATACTCATTCTTCTAGACTTCAGCAGTGCGTTCGAAACCATTAACACGGACATACTTAAGGCTAAATTGCAATCCTTCCATCTTAGTCCCGTTGCTCTCAAATTATTCGCCTCCTATCTTCATAACCGAAGACAACGTGTACTCCTTAATGAAAACAGAACTGATTGGAAGTTCAAAATAAATGGAGTACCTCAGGGTTCAATTCTCGGCCCCCTTATATTCATTCTATATCTGAACGACATCTCTTCGAAACTGGAAAACTGCAATTACCATCTATATGCTGATGACCTTCAGATATATTGCCACACAAAAGTAAACGACATAGATGCGGCAATTGAAAATGTGAATCTAAATCTAAAGAGGATCAGCCGCTATGCAACTGAAAACTCTCTTGCCATCAACCCAATTAAAACACAAGCTATCGTAATAGGGCAGACTAAATTGCTTTCCCATTTACACAGTAGACCGCTTTCTTTAATTCAACTAAATGGTGTTGCTATCCCGTTCTCTAAATCGGTAAAAAGTCTTGGAGTCACACTAAATGAAACTTTGAATTGGGATGGGCACGTTACTAATACATGCAGGTAAGTTTACTCGTCACTTCATCCACTTAAGATTCACCAGTCCGTTCTACCCCGTAACTTGAAAATAAAACTCGTCCAAACCTTGATACTCCCTATATTTAACTACTGTGATGTTGTATTAGTAGATGCTACCGGTGAACAAAACAAGAAACTTCAGAGAGCTTTAAATTCCTGCATTAGGTTTATCTTCTCCTTGAAATTTTCCTCACATGTGTCTCCTTTTTATGATCTACTTTCCTGGCTAAAAGTAGAACAACAAAGGAACCTGCACATATGTACCCTCATCTATCGACTTCTCAATGAATGTACTCCTCACTATCTCTCTTGTAATTTTCGTTTTCTTTCTTCCTTTCATGATCGTCACACGCGATCTGGATCTATAATTGCAATTCCTCTACATCATTCTTCTGCCTTCAGCAACTCTTTCCTCGTGTCGGGAACTAGAATTTGGAATAATTGTCCTCGTGACGTCAGAAATTGTACATCCCTTACAACTTTCAAACGTGCATGTAAAGATCTCCTCTTGAATTCGTAGGCCAACTAGAACAATTTGTGTATGAATGTGTGAGTGAATGACCATAGTATAATTTTGTTAAAAATGTATGTCATTTAAATTGTATAGCTTATCACGCAGTAGCCAATTTAATTTAATTTAATTTTTATTTTATTTTATTTTATTTTATTCTAGTATTTAAGGTTTTCCTAGTATTTAAGTTTGGTAAGTTAAGAATAACATATGTGAGTATTCATGTAAGTTGCACTGTGTGTGGTTAAGTGTAAGAGAGGGCCTAGAGCCCTAACTTAGCCACAATAAAGGCACCAATACTTAAATAAATAAATATTTCTGTAAAAAGCAATGCCACTCAACTTATTACATTTCTCTGAAAGTTTGCAAATGGCTACAAGGTTATCACGGAACCAACTTAGACTGTAAAATTCATCAATGCGCTTAAGGGGGTCAAGGGGTACCCTAGAGTTTATTCACGTGATTTACACGTGTGATATGTCGTACAGAATTATATCTCCAAACATCAACATTATTTTCAAAAATTCCTGACTTGAAATAGTATTTTTTGCGGCTATTAGAATTTGGGCCATTGGAGGCTAAAAAAAAGTGAATATTCATGCACCACAAGCCTTTATAATTTGTTAAAGGTGTCTTCAAGTGGATGAGGACTTAACACAACGGTGAGGGTCAGTCTTTATGTGAGGTGTATTGCGTTTCGTCTACGAGGTTTTCAATTTTATGTTCACGTCAGCAAGTCCACGTTAGGTGAATTTTGATTGAGCACATTCTAACTTTTTCTTTCGACAAACGGGTTTATCGTAAGGATGATTTTGTTTGATACTGTGTGGTTGATATATCCATATTCGGACATCTGGGTAATATGTTGTAGGTTGGTTGGTTGGTTCCTCAGTTTAGAAGCTGCGACAACGCGTTCACGTAGCCTCGTATACTTTGAGTGTGTGTAGAATCTGTCTGATAACCGGTGTTAATTTTGATGGCTGTATTAGTGTGTGTTATCTGTATTTCAGGTAAGGACTGCAGACGATCAATTTCTAGTGGTTCCTACTTTTTCTACCAAATGCTACCGTCAACGACACCTAGCTGTGACTTGGCTAATAGATGCCATCGCAACCGGTACCTAGCGGCAAATTTTGGAACTAATAGAGCGTTAATCAAATCTAACCTACAAATTTAGCTTCACACAATTGTAGTTAGTGGAAAGTTCTATTACATGCCATAAATCTATGACATGGGACCGCCGGATTTACTTCACCTCCGAAGTAAGGCATACTGAACCCTTCAGAAAAGCAGTGTTTATATGTAAGAAATCTTAATCAAGGGGTCGCGCTCAGTTCCTATGTGATGTTTACGTTCGCCAAACAACGTGCTCTACTGAGGTAAGGGTCATAGGATATAAACTATAAATCGAGAAAGAAAGGCGACAAGATGTAAAATAATAACATGATTTAATGACTAATAGTGCATAAAAAGAAATAAACAACAATAAAATAAAAACAAATCCTCCCTGAATTTCCCATGATAGGAATATCTATAAATTTTAGGAGTCCGACGGATCTCCCCTTTTATTTAAAGTGTGGATCCTGGTTCCACTACCTTGCAATTTGGGTTTTATGTGCGCGTAATGACTAACTACGAGGAATGAGTACTTTGGATGACTGTTCGTTTACAACGGGTTAACAGCCACGATGCTTACGAACAATCATCTCGTAAATCAACGTTTATGGATATGGAACATGACATTAATAAAAACCCTTAAAAAGTAATGCTGACACACGCACTAAATCTACTATCTACAGGAATCTCTCTCGGGACCCTCATTAGCGCGAAGACGCACTTGACTATGAGCTGCCAACACGGGCCAAATTGCTCAACACAAACAAGGAAATACAGCAAGCATGTGACTCACGGGTCACTGAATAAAATAAAAACATGGAATAAACCAACAACAACAAATGCCTGACTGGCTGACATTACTTTATATGAACAAAACTGCATGTTAAGCTAACTCTTCGGAGATTATCGTGATTCGTAGGCAACTCCCATTTATTTAAACAATTTTTATCATTGATCAGTTCATAATTCTGTATTTAAAGTTATTACTGAGCCACACAGGCACTCTCCACTAATGACCTGGCTGGCACCCTTCAGTTCGTCTTGTGCAACATCTCCCCTCTTCCTCAATCACCTGCCATTGTCCCACTCCAGTGTGTATAAATATAACTGACCAGCTGTGCCGTTATCTCAAGGAATCAACAGCAACAAACACAACCATTTCAAAATATGGTCAGACATTAATCAAAATATCCAGAATTGCCCTCGCGAGGTCACAATCTGGACTTGTCATCAAGCTGCCAGAAATCAGTCTAAACTGAAAATCCCGCTTGTAATGACACAAAAACACACACTCACACACACACATTTTTGGGAATGACAATACGTTTTCACACAGATCGGCTGAATGGATGCTCGCCGACAATTAAAAAAATATAAAACCTACGATAGAGCTGACTGCTCTTCGTCACAAATCACATTGCTCCAAAGGCAATAATCTCATTGAATCTGATCAATAATAAAACCAAAGAATTAATTACCCTCCAATCTACTGTATAAATATTTTACTTCAGTCCTACTTCTGAAACACAACATATCTCCGAGAGACGTTTTTAACCGCATCGCGTAACATATGCAAACACAGCCGTTCACATAGCTACGTTAGTTAAAACAACAAACAAGCAAAAGAACCTTCTACTAAATATATATGCGAGCTGTTTCCATGCAAAAAGTGTGTCAGACCAAAACTAAATAGACTACGTTAATCACACAAGCAAATTATTTACAAAACAAAATATGTCCCATACACCATAAGTTAATTTATCAGATAATAATAAATATTATTCGGTACTCATCCTCAGCCAGCCACCCGTCAAAGAACATCTGCAGCCATTTCCCAACTGGATTCTTCTTATCTCATCTCAACCATCTTGACGGAGTCTTGATATTTCCAGGCTTCCTCCATGGTCAATGATGTCATTTCTCGTGCTGATTCAAAAATTAAATTATTATACATTTGATGTCTGACTACTAAATTCGCCGTTCGGGTACTTCTTTCCCCAAAGCAGTCTATTGGCGAATTATCGAAGATACTGCCCCTACAAATATAGTACTGTGACTATCTAACACTGAATTTAACACTTTTAATAATAATTTCTGTGTCCTTCATGACACGCAAAGTTTAACTGTCAACGTCCTTAGACGCACAAAGTAATAGTCAACCTGTGTCCACGACACACAAAGTATAATAAGCCTACGTCCGTAGACGCACAAAGTAATAATCTTACGTCCGTAGACGCACAGAATAATAAGCAATGTCTTGGCTCTTTACACCACTTATAAATGAACTGGCCCTAGGTCTAGATGGGGGGGGGGGGGGGGGGAATTTATACAAAAATTTCACAAAATAATAGTGATACAGGAATGAAATAAATATCACTGAACTCGAAAAATAGCGCAGGTCAAGAATATGCCCATTAATCCTAGAATCGATCGTAGAGATTTTGTTTAGGCGATCTCCCGCGTGAATGCTAGCCGAGCGTGATCACGCTAGACCTGCCGCGCTAAATAGGCATTCTTCTCTCATTGGTTCCCACATTTTCTGTAATTTGGCGGTTTTTAGCAGATCTTGGCGTCGTAGGAGTGTCTATTTTCTTCATCAGCCACTCACGTTACTGCATCATATTTCTTCTAGGCGCGAATATCACAATGAACATACCAGCAGCATGTCTCACTGCGCGTCGCTTCTATTTTGAGGTGGCCAACACCTGTCCTTCTGACACATCGCTAGGCTATTTCCTTTCACAGCTAAAGTATTTAGCCTTTTGTCACTCTGCTTCAGGTATGTCCCCGCTGTCTCCAACCAATGCTTGAAATTTCCTCATCTCCGTCTGGCTACTTTCATGATGCTGGTGGAAATATTTATTAATTGAAGAAATAAAACATAGAATCATTTATCCAACAGAGGATAAAGGGTTCACAACTCTCCCACTCACAAAATTTCGAACTTCGGAGAAAGTCGATAATTTTAAGAGACTTCCGGTGGCCAATTGTTTTATTTCGGAATCACCCCTTTTCTATTACTTGATCTAGTCGCTCCTGTCTTGAATGGCATTTACTCGTTTCACATCCTGCTCATCTAGTTCCACAACAGCCCCTTCTATGATGTTATCTTCTGCCTTTCATACCTCCTCTTCCGTCTCTTCCGATATTGCTTCCAATGCCCAAGAATTTACATCTCTTCCGGTGGTGATTTCATCCGTATGCAATCCCACGTTCTTTAGCTGATCATACTCTCTAAAACTGACAGTATTCTTGTGCAAATCTATCACTGCTTGATAGTCACAAATAAAATTTGCACCAAGAATTATATTGAAATTCATCTTTGCCATGATAATGAATGTTTGCCCAAAAGTGTGTTCCAATATGTTCAGCTCTAAGTATGCCTGACGTTTACAAGTGACGGTGCGTTCAGGAATAACACCCCTCACTTTGAGCTGTGGTTCGGGAATTACAGGAATATTTTGACTCCGTCCCAACTCTCGAACCAAGGCCTCCGATACCAAACTGATCTGCGACCCCGTATCCAATAAACATCTTATATTAATTCCACCAATCCTCGCGTAAATAATGGGTAATTGCCTAATTTCATCGTTCCGTGGTTTCACCGTCTCCTCCAGGCAGTCTTCTGGCAAAGCAATCCATTCTTGTATGTTCGCTACTATCCATCCCTCTTCAACTTCCGACTGTTGCGTTTGTAGGCTGTCTTCTTTATCCAAATTTAACATTTTTTTAAAGCTCCGGTGCGACTCCCATCATCCGTTTGTCGCCGATGCCCATGATATTCCTCTTGTCTCAGTAGACTTCCAGCTTCCTCGGTATGTGTATCAGGATTCTTCATGTTCCCAATGACTTTTCCCATCTTCCTAGCTCTCCCCCTTGACTAGCGTGTAATTCCTGTAGGTAATTTTGTGATTGAGCGTGCCTATCATCCCAGTCATTTCGATAATTTCGCGGCTCTCCTTGATTTTGGTCTCTTCTTCCTTTCCATCTTTGATTAGCATTGTAATCACCGTATCTTCCATAAGGCCTGTCATTTCTTCGATTTTCACGCCAATGTTGATATCCTCTCTGTTGATACCTATTGTTGCCTTGATATGACCTCTTATTGTAGTTTTTTTCGTTACGCTGGTATGGTCTGTTTTCTCCTTCCTCCTGGTTTCGCCTAGGTGTGGATGTGCTTGTATTAGTACCCTGCGTTTTGGTGTTTGTCTGTTTTGGTTTTATGACCTCTGTGGTATTGACTAATTCCAGCTGTCTTCCTCCTCTATAATGACTATGAGATGTAGTCTCATCGATCTGACGTAATATCTGCTCTGCATGTATGGCCGTACTAACGTTCGCTGCGAGTAGTACTTGTTGCACGTTGACTGGCAATTGCCTCGCTATTGTCATCACCAGATCTGCTTCATTTAAAGGGTAATCAAGGTAGCGAAATTTTAGCATTTGCATGTTAAAGAAATCTGAGTATTTTGTTTGCTGGGTGGTTTGGTACTTTCTAGGGTAAAGCTCCATCCTTAGACTCTGTTGTGTTGCGGGCGACCAATATTTGCGCAGAAACGCCAAATTAAAATCTGACATGGTTCCAAATGTGTATTTGAAGCTTAAAAACCATGTAAGGACATTTCCTGATAAAAATCTCTCCATCATCCTCAATCTACGTGCTTCAGGTACCCCAGTGTCATTGAAATGGTCTTCAATTTCTTTGATAAAAGCTTTAGGTGTTACCCCTGAATTCTCCGTGTATTTCTGTGGTTTATAATCACTTGAGCGAATTACTTGGATAAGTTGAGTAGGCTGATGACCGTCTTGTGGTGTTGAGCTCCTATCGATATTCTTGCGAAACCCTTCCGTGTTTGTTGTTAATGGGCTCTCCGCCTGAGTCTGACTTCCTGCTGTGCTCGCCTCCGGGCTATTTGAGTCATCCTGCTTGTCTTTCAATGTTCCTGTTCTAAATATCGACGATTGCTCTAATGACCTGAGTTCGGCTTTAATGATCCTGTCCGTCTGTTCTTTAAGCTTGCTCTTCATTTCTTGTTCTAATGCTTGAATACGAGTGTGATTTTCGCCTACTGTTTTAAGAATGGTGGATCTTTCCTCTTTAGAATCGATATTAATTTTTTTCCAATCTTTTCTTATCTGCTCTTTAATCGTGCTTACTTTCTCTTCAATCTGGCTTTTAGTGTAGTTTAAGGTACTCTTTAACTGCTCCTGATCCGCTTCTAGGCTTTTCCACTGCTCTGCTGATTTTATTTCGAGACGATCCATATCTTTAATTATGCCGGATATATTCTCATCTACTGCTGATAATTGTTGTTGAATGACTTTGCCGCTCTTTTCCATCTCCATAAATCGTCCTTCTAACTTCTCCTGAGCTATCTTGACCTCGCTTGTATTCATAGTGCACGCTGTTTCAATTTTATCTAATTTAGCTAACACTGTTTCATCCAAAATGCTAAGTTTTTGATCAAAAATACTTTCCATTTTCTTAATCTGGTCTAATTGCTTTTCATTATTTTTACTCACATCTAGGGCCAATAATATCATCTGTTGATTAGTGTGATCTTTCATCTCTGCGGTTAGCGTCTCTAACTGTGAATTGATAGTGTCATTAATTTCACTTTTTAATAACCTAGCTTGTTCCGCCTGATATTCATTCTGTTCAATTCTACTGTTATTTAATTGTGTCCGCAATGATTCACTTTGTTCTGATAATTTGTTTATCGACTCACTTTGTTTTAACATAGTATTGTTTATTGCTTCACTTTGTTCTGATAGTCTATCGTTTATTTGTTCAGATAACTTCGCTTTTAATGCTTCACTTTGTTCTAACATACTAGTATTTATTTGCTCAGACAATTTCGCGTTTAATGCTTCACTTTGTTCTAACATACTCGTGATTAATGATTGACTCTGTTCTGATAGTTTAGTGTTTATTTGTTCAGATAATTTTGTGTTAAGTGATTCACTTTGTTCTGCCAATTTAGTGTCCAACAATGCCTGTGTTCTCCTAGCTGCACTCTCAATGATTTCTTGAATCTGTTCAACCGTTGGCATATTACACACTTTATATGAGACATTAGGGAAATGGCATAAAGCAATGCCCTTTGACACACACATAAAATCCAATGCACATTTAATTTCTTTACCCTACTCAGTTCATTTATTTTTACATTTAATCCCACTAGTCGATTGCATCTCTGAGTAGTTCTAATTTTACTCAATTTAATTTAAATCCAAACACATATTCAGTCATTAAATTGTTATCCTGATCTGATATTAACACTGACTAATTAATAAAGTATTAATTGTCATTTAAGGCTACAGCCTCATAACATTTTCACGAGTTTGACTTTCTAAACAAATCTAATTTTAATTTTAATCATTGGGCGCCCGGTATCACATATATATTACCTTTTACTTTAATTCAATAGACAAACTGTGAACCGTATTTTACTTTGCAAACTCCTGATTTTACTTTATATTTCACAAATTTGGCGGTATCCTCTTCGCCTCACTTACTTTTAATAAAATATCACTTCCCGGTGATTAAAATACTGCCATATCTGCCTGCACTTGCGGCATGTCAGTTTTACTCAAATACGCCACTTAAATGTGTTCCAGCAGCGAACCAGCAACAAAATTACACCTTCATTGTTGCGTCAGTTTGAAAACCCAACTACGCTTACACTGACATGTGCAAAATCTTTGCCGTTACACCACAGTGAACCGCCCCACGCTTGGCCGCGCCAGATTACTCCTATGAACCCTTCAGAAAAGCAGTGTTTAATGTAAGAAATCTTAATCAAGGGGTCGCGCTCAGTTCCTATGTGATGTTTACGTTCGCCAAACAACATGCTCTACTGAGGTAAGGGTCATAGGATATAAACTATAAATCAAGAAAGAAAGGAGACAAGATGTAAAATAATAACAAGATTTAATGACTAATAGTGCATAAAAGAAATAAACAACAATAAAATATAAAACAATCCTCCCTGAATTTCCCATGATAGGAATATCTATAAATTTGAGGAGTCAGACGGATCTCCCCTTTTATTTAAAAATATGGATCCTGGTTCCACTACCTTGCAATTTGGGTTTTATGTGCGCGTGATGACTAACTACGAGGAATGAGTACTTTGGATGACTGTTCGTTTACAACGGGTTAACAGCCACGATGCTTACGAACAATCATCTCGTAAATCAACGTTTATGGATATGGAACATGACATTAATAAAAACCCTTAAAAAGTAATGCTGACACACGCACTAAATCTACTATCTACAGGAATCTCTCTCGGGACCATCATTAGCGCGAAGACGCACTTGACTATGAGCTGCCAACACGGGCCAAATTGCTCAACACAAACAAGGAAATACAGCAAGCATGTGACTCACGGGTCACTGAATAAAATAAAAACATGGAATAAACCAACAACAACAACAACAAAAGCCTGACTGGCTGACATTACTTTATATGAACAAAACTGCATGTTAAGCTAACTCTTCGGAGATTATCGTGATTCGTAGGCAACTCCCATTTATTTAAACAATTTTTATCATTGATCAGTTCTTAATTCTGTATTTAAAGTTATTACTGAGCCACACAGGCACTCTCCACTAATGACCTGGCTGGCACCCTTCAGTTCGTCTTGTGCAACATCTCCCCTCTTCCTCAATCACCTGCCATTGTCCCACTCCAGTGTGTATAAATATAACTGACCAGCTGTGCCGTTATCTCAAGGAATCAACAGCAACAAACTCAACCACTTCAAAATATGGTCAGACATTAATCAAAATATCCAGAATTGCCCTCGCGAGGTCACAATCTGGATTTGTCATCAAGCTGCCAGAAATCAGTTTAAGCTGAAAATCCCGCTTGTAATGACGCAAAAAACACACACTCACACACACACATCTGGGAATGACAATACGTTTTCACACAGATCGGCTGAATGGATGCTCGCCGACAATTAAAAAAATATAAAACCTACGATAGAGCTGACTGCTCTTCGTCACAAATCACATTGCTCCAAAGGCAATAATCTCATTGAATCTGATCAATAATAAAACCAAAGAATTAATTACCCTCCAATCTACTGTATAAATATTTTACTTCAGTCCTACTTCTGAAACACAACATATCTCCGAGAGACGTTTTTAACCGCATCGCGTAACATATGCAAACACGGCCGTTCACACAGCTACGTTAGTTAAAACAACAAACAAGCAAAAGAACCTTCTACTAAATATATGCGAGCTGTTTCCATGCAAAAAGTGTGTCAGACCAAAACTAAATAGACTACGTTAATCACACAAGCAAATTATTTACAAAACAAAATATGTCCCATACACCATAAGTTAATTTATCAGATAATAATAAATATTATTCGGTACTCATCCTCAGCCAGCCACCCGTCAAAGAACATCTGCAGCCATTTCCCAACTGGATTCTTCTTATCTCATCTCAACCATCTTGACGGAGTCTTGATATTTCCAGGCTTCCTCCATGGTCAATGATGTCATCTCTCGTGCTGATTCAAAAATTAAATTATTATACACTTGATGTCTGACTACTAAATTCGCCGTTCGGGTACTTCTTTCCCCAAAGCAGTCTATTGGCGAATTATCGAAGATACTGCCCCTACAAATATAGTACTGTGACTATCTAACACTGAATTTAACACTTTTAATAATAATTTCTGTGTCCTTCATGACACGCAAAGTTTAACTGTCAACGTCCTTAGACGCACAAAGTAATAGTCAACCTGTGACCACGACACACAAAGTATAATAAGCCTACGTCCGTAGACGCACAAAGTAATAATCTTACGTCCGTAGACGCACAGAATAATAAGCAATGTCTTGGCTCTTTACACCACTTATAAATGAACTGGCCCTAGGTCTAGATGGGGGGGGGGGGGAATTTATACAAAAATTTCACAAAATAATAGTGATACAGGAATGAAATAAATATCACTGAACTCGAAAAATAGCGCAGGTCAAGAATATGCCCATTAATCCTAGAATCGATCGTAGAGATTTTGTTTAGGCGATCTCCCGCGTGAATGCTAGCCGAGCGTGCCCACGCTAGACCTGCCGCGCTAAATAGGCATTCTTCTCTCATTGGTTCCCACATTTTCTGTAATTTGGCGGTTTTTAGCAGATCTTGGCGTCGTAGGAGTGTCTATTTTCTTCATCAGCCACTCACGTTACTGCATCATATTTCTTCTAGGCGCGAATATCACAATGAACATACCAGCAGCATGTCTCACTGCGCGTCGCTTCTATTTTGAGGTGGCCAACACCTGTCCTTCTGACACATCGCTAGGCTATTTCCTTTCACAGCTAAAGTATTTAGCCTTTTGTCAATCTGCTTCAGGTATGTCCCCGCTGTCTCCAACAAATGCTTGAAATTTCCTCATCTCCGTCTGGCTACTTTCATGATGCTGGTGGAAATATTTATTAATTGAAGAAATAAAACATAGAATCATTTATCTAACAGAGGATAAAGGGTTCAATACTTAGTGATTTTCGGCCTCTCTGTGTATCTTTATGTACACCTATAACTCGTGTTCGAATGTTTGGAGCGTCGTAAAATTAGGTATCCATGAGAGTCAATACACCAATCATTTATAAAACTCTTCACCGTACTTCTCATGGAAGGGTTGGTATAGGACAAAAATATTCAAAATATATGCTAAAATAGGCGAAATATAAAAATTATCCTAGAAGGACGATCAAAGTATATGTTGCGCTTCTCAATGTGAGACACAAAATTCGGGGGTCTATAAAGAGTCTCCGAAAACCACATTTTAAGGCCCTTAAATTAACAGTGTCTATGATATTCCTAGAAAACTAAGTTCGCTCTGATAAACTTATGAAGGAATAACAAGCCCCTAACCATTGCAACAGTAGCTCAATTGATAACGTCTGGTTATTAATACCGAAGACCGTTCGAAGAGCGGGTACTTCTGCTAGTTTTCTTATAATCAGGAAATCATTTTTCCCATCTCTTGGCGTAATGGTGAGTCATATAAAAATTATTTCAGACAAACGTTTTAGGTAATTATTAGGGGAATATTGTCCATTTTGTACCGTTTTGATATTGTGCTAGGGAGATATGATTAATGTATCTCGAAAAAAAATCACTCTTTTTCTACCCCTTTGGTCAATGATTGGTGCTATCAAAAAACTTTTTAAACATACATTTTTGGCACTTATCCGACACCTAGTATGAACTTTGAATGGGCTCAATATTTCACGTATTCAGAGATTTATAGCGATATTTCACTTTTTCGATAAAATCCCCTCATTTTCTCCCCCTTCGACCGATTTTGCCCATTAACGAACTCGACCGAGGGATACACATTATGAAAAAAATTCAAAGTGATGGTGCAAAATTACGGCAGTTATCGTGTCCACATATATACATATATACATAAATTTTATATAAACTTTTGAACTAACGGTGGTTTTGGGGTCTGGGGGATGTAAAACACGAAGATATGTCGAAATTTTCCGGAAGTCGAAACATGGTACCAATTGCAATAGTTAGCTTTCTGATGAAATCTACCTAAAAATTGCATTTACAAACTCGATTTACATTGCTTTATAAAATTCTATAGGCATAGGATGTTCACAGCTCTTTTATCGCGCGTTTGTATAGTTTGAACACCTCAGGTTAGTGTTGTTTCAAATCAACACCCTATTCATGATGCCTGACCTCACTTGACCCATGCATGCGAAGCCGGCGATAGCCGGCCTTCTATGTTAGACTATATACCTGTACATCCTGCAGCATTTTAAATCGATAGCTTGAGTGATTGCTGAGACAATTGTTTTGACAGTCAAGCAGACCTACAGTTAAACACAGGCGTGACATTAAAAGAGTCTTCGTAAGAGATCAGGGACCCTTTTACAGAAAATTAAACGCAATATGCGTATTCTTATTCTAAAGGGGGTTTGTTTCAGAACTACCATTAATTATAAGTTGTTCTTACTCAGTGTACTGCAATGGGACGCCTTCATTTTTCATGTACACAATTAATGAGTATTGATGTGTCGTGAGAATTTATTTTGTAGGACAGTGTAACTTATAGTAAAAATTGTTGTCTGACATATTTACTTGTAGGAATTTTGAGCCTTCACACTATCCTCCACAAATGTTTTAAAATTTTACGAGGGTAGTTTTATTTTCAACCTCAGTACGTGGCGGTACAAAGTCAATCGAAGGTAGGAGGCAGGTATGCTTAGAGGATGATTGAGAATCTCCCCCATTGTAACAAGTGTCACTTTCAACGTCATTACGCCATTTTGAGCTGAATTTCAGGCACTTAAATATGGAGACATGACTGGTACGGTTGATTCTCCCACCGAGTTAGAGTTGCATAGTGTATTCGGTTCCTTCGAGCAGAAAGGGATATGGCGGTGGAAATTCAACGAAGTATGAGTTCTTCGCAGGCGCGTGTATTCCCTGGATGCAAGGTAAGCATTGCATACCCAAGGGAAAGAATGACACGTACAATAATTATTACTTTGGTTGACGTGATTTTCCAGTCTTTTTGGGCAATTGTTTAAATGTACCACTTCGTGGTGTTTGATGTCTGCTGCGAGTTCCGCTCACAGTCGCTTCTAGCAGCACGATAGCGTGACATGCCATCTTTTGGTATTCCTTGGTACTACAGGGCGAGTTGAAAGCATGGGAAGCAAATCTGAAGTTACATACCTACGGCCTGAAAGAAGAATCGGTCAGATTGTGAAGATAGTGTGTTTACTTGCCCATTATAACTGAAAAAGGTGTGATAGTGTTTGTGAAAAACAGTTTTTTATATATTGTGTTTAAATGTGTGTGTATGATACTGTGGTAGGTCGTATTTTCTATATATAGTTCCGTTCAATGATATGATGAACAATACAAGGGAGTTGGGTATGCAGTGGACGTTTCTGTTTATACTAGTAGCCGTGAGAAATCTGTAAATATATGGAGTCGGAACTTGAGTCTAGAGATGACAGTGACAGTGACTGCTTAACCTTCGGGCGGGCGCGCCTTTTGCACTCACACCAGTTGGCGCGCTCCGGCATTTTGGCCGCTCTCATTCACGTTCAGTTCTCAAAGCCAGAAGTGTTTGTTGACATGAAATTCACTGGGATTTCAATTGTTACACTAAAGACACATTAAGTGAGCAAATTTTTTTTATTTTTCAACGACTTTTATCACATCTGCAAACTGAAAAGGAACAACGCAACACACATCTCAATGAAAATAGTAGGCTACCGGTACTGTAAAAGAATAATATTACAAATATCACTTGTGTTCAGATTTTATCACATCAAGGTTACAGTGTTATATCACTCCATTTGGAATTAGACGTCATCATCTTCATCCTCTACTTCAGGCTGTCCACATGAGTTGCATGTGATTTCTTGGACTGAATGTTTTTTACATACATATTTCGCACATTTCTTGTAGGACATCCGAGTCCGATTGTTCTTAGATCTACCACAATAAAAACAAATTTGCCTTTTTTGTGGAAGGTGTTACTTCAACCTGATCAGGTTCTTCCTTATACCTTTCTAGAAAACAACGTAGTTCTCGAGGAAGAGTAGTTATTGTGGCCCGGTATTTTAGATTTTCTTCCATGAGGGCAAAACTTAAGTTGGATACATAAGTTCTTCCTCCTCAAATCACTGTTCCCAGTATTAGCCTTGAAGATCTTGAAGGAATTAATCCCAGCCACATCAAGAAGACGGTAAAATACCACCATTGGCCACCTTCGAGTTGTTCTGGAAGTGGAGCACCTTGAACACATGAGGTCCACTGTGTCCACCCCTCCTTTGGTGCCATTATAGTCCATAATTTGGTGTGGTTTGCCTGTCTCTTCATCAGTTTTGTTGTCGTCGTGCATCGTAGACAAGACGAGCACTGCTTTCTTTCTCTTTGTCACCATAGAGATCAAAGTCATATCAGGTTGAGCACCAAACTTGTAACTTCCGGGTACTGATGAAGAATTGCGCTCCACAAACTCGGGGGGAATCTCCTTTTTGTTACTTTTCAGGGTGCCCAAAAAGGTCAATCCGTCCTTCAGCAAATCCTCGGCTAGAGGATAGCTGCTAAAGTAATTATCTGTAGTGACATTACGATTTGTTTTCTTGATGGGATCTGTCAGTCTGACAACAATATCATGAGGCTTGTTGGTGGTAGCATAAGGGCCAGTTTCTTGCTTTCCACAATAAATTTCAATATTGTACGTATAGAATGTTCGAGCATCACATAAGGCATGCATTTTGATGTCATATTTGGCTGTTTTTTTTTAGCCATGTTGCACAAATCGACAACGGCCCCGGAAAGCAACCAGCATTTCATCGACGGTCAGGAATTCACCAGGAGAATATGACTGTTGTGAATTGTGGACGAATTTTTTCAGAATGTCTCGAATGGGAGCTAGTCTGTCACTGTTCATCCGCTCCGTTCGTGTATTCACATCATCAAATCGTATACATCTCAATAAAAATCGGAATCGCCTTTCGCTGAAATTAGTGCGCAAAATTGTTTACCCATTCCCGTTTGTCGCAAATGGTTCAGCTAGATTCGTACGATTCTCCCTTTTGACAGCCATAAATAATAATGCCCCCAAAAAAGCACGAATTTATTTTATATCAGTCAACCTAAAATCCCTCTCTCGATTTCCAGTTTTCTTTTTCTGAATGTATATATTGGTGTTCTTAACAATACTATCAATAATGTCAGGGGACATTATTAGTGAAAAACATTCGATTTCAGTCATACAATGACGGGCCTGGAAAAATTTTGATAATGTTTTTTCCCCTTGTTTTTACAAGATTTGCGACAGGTTGATTTGCCCACAATGTTTCTCCATCTTTACCGATAAAAAATCGCAGACTCTCGCTATTTTCAGCGTCTTCTTCACCTTCACTTTCAATTTCCACTTCAGACTCACTGTCGTGGTCGTCCACATGTATTTCTTCAGTCTCGAAATCTGGATCATTCTCATCGTCTTCCGTCAGATCTTCTAGCTGGTCCATTCGTTCGTCTTCCTCCAACTCTTGATGAATTGTAAAAATATCTTCAGGTCTGAGGTAAGGTTCCCTGAAACCCAAAAGTGAAGATTGAGTAAATCGTAGGTATTCATAAAATCCTACAGAGTAAAAACGAGGGAACGAGGGAAAGGGAGGACAGCGAAATAGATGTGTAAAGCATAAATATTTGAAAAATATATCACCCTGAAATATATGATATTTGAGCAATTCATCATATAATATTATAAACAAGTAAAAAGTAAAGAAATAAATACTTACATTGTGTGTGGTGGACGGTAAACGTTTAGCACTGTTAGGCGCGCGGCGGCAATGTGGCCGGTCGAACCTCCTACCGTGACATAGGCAACTTCCGTAATGAATTGTGCAATCCCTCTACAAGTCTGAGGTGGTGTTGGCCTGCCATATGACGTCTTACATAGTAGTTCGAGAATACATAGGGGCGTGGTTGTCCCTCACAGGAGTATAGAAAAGTAGCGCGTCTTTTTTTAAAAACCCGGCCAATTTGCCGCGTGCGCGCCCGCCCGAAGGTTAATTTGTGTTCTGCGGCAAGTTAGCTTTTCTTCTCGATCATTCGAGAACAAAAAAATAATATTATTAGGAGGTAGTCCGACTCCTCAATTAAATATTAACACAAAAGTGAAAGCTTGTATTCGGCATTTTAATTTAAATCTATACACCATAAACACATGGCTGTGTGGTTGCCCTCCTGTTAACAAATTATATTGTTGGCCTTGTCTTCTTTTCTCGAACGAAAAGAGCATTTGGAATCATGGGGGAAACAGTGATATGAATAACATACACAAAGCTTTAAAAAAGCACAGTCTTTCTCAAAGTCATCTGCAAGCCGTAATTATGGAAAAGACCTTTGGAAAATTCAGGATTGACCATTTGATAGACGAACAAAAGAAAATAAGTGACCAGCAACATAACGAACGAGTTCGTAAAAACAGAGATATTATGAAACGTTTCATTGATGTTGTTTGTTTCCTCGGCAAGATCAAGCTTTCAGGGGCCATAATGAAAGTGCAGATTCCTAAAATAGAGGAAATTACGTTGAACTGCTAAATCTAGTTAGCAAATATGATGCATTATTGCATAACCATTTAGAGAACTCTAATGTATTCAGTGGCTTATCAAATTTAATTCAGAACGATCTAATAGAATCTGTTCTAATGTGTTACTTGCATACATCAAACAAGAAATTTGCACAGCCAGTTTTGTTTCCATAGTACTGGATGAAGCCACGGATGTAAGCAATTTTTCCCAGCTCTCTTGTGTAATTCGTTACGCCGGACCCGATGGTATCTCTAGAGAACGATTTATGGGGTTTATAAATGTTTCCGAGGATCGGTCAGCGACAGCTCTTCTAGACATTGTTTGCCAGGTAGTTGATGAGTACAGTTGTGGGGAAAAGTTAGTTGCACAAAGCTATGATGGTGCAGCCGTTTTTGCAGGCCATTTGAATGGACTTCAGGCAAAAGTTAGAACATTGTATCCTAATGCCATCTTTGTCCATTGTTTCGCCCACAAATTAAACCTGGTGTTATCTCAGGCAACCTCAAGTATCAGAGACTGCAGGTTGTTTTTTCTTACTTTAAATGGATTATCTTCATTTTTCTCGAAATCGACGAAGAGAAGTCATGCATTAGATGAGGAAGTTAGGAAGAGGCTGCCCAGGGTGTCAGCTACGCGCTGGAACTACAATTCACGCTTGGTTGGAACCGTCTCCGAATATCGGGATCAGCTTATTTCACTATTCGAGAGAATGAAAAATGGGATCATGAAGCCTTAATTGCTGCCCGTGGATTTTCAGTGACATTTAAGGATTTTCGCTTTAATTTTATACTCGCCGTATTTTCAATCATATTCCCTCTGACTGACGTGTTATTTTCCGAAGTCCCACGATATTGGTTATTGTATTCGTAAAGTAAGAGAACTCAAAATTGAATTTGCAGAAAAAAGGGGTCAATTCGAAGAATATTGGGAGAAGACAGTACAAGAGGTAAAGGGCATCTGTGACCCAGATAGTAAGAGACCAAGATTGCACGATGTGCTCGATTCTAAGACATCTCATAAACGTCTGTTTTATGAAATTATAAACACGGTTGTACAACAGCTCAACGATAGGTTTGACAGTTTAGATTCCCTACGATTCTTGGAACTCATCAATCCTGTTAATTTGGACGAGAATAAACGAGTGTTCCTAGAAATTGCTTTCGAGTCCCTTAAAGAGAGTTATCCCAATGTATTTGACTTTCTTGCTCTTCGATCACAGCTAATGGCTACGTACACTTCTGGTGACTTACGAGAGAAACATGTTAGTGAACTGCTACTTTTCCATAAATCTCATCATCTCCACGAAGTGTATGGAGAGGTAGTGCGACTCTGTGAACTTATCTTAGTGATTCCCGCAACAAGTGCTTCTGTAGAAAGAAGTTTTTCTGTGCTTAAACGAATAAAGAATTATGCTCGCAATACGCAAGGCCAGGATAGATTTAAAGGTTTATCATTGATATCAATTGAGAAAGATTTACTTAAAAATTTGCCAAACTTCTACAACCAGGTCATCAAGGTAACACAGGTGTTACCATCAATGATTTTGCGAAGAAACCTAGAAGGATTCCAGGTAACACATTGCTGCTATATTATTATTATTATTATTAGTAGTAGTAGTAGTAGTAGTAGTAATTATGATTGTCCTATGGTCGTGGTATAATTGTTGTAGTAATTTATTACCATTGCTTACCCTATGTGAAATCCCACCACACGCCACTGAGTTCTTCTGTTTAATGACAACGTCCGTTGTAACTCAACAGCTTATTCTGCAATTTATAAAGGAAGGTGTCGGTTGTTGTTAATTAATTTTATGGGCTTGGGATATCTTAGTCATCACCCCCTGTAGTTACGTGTGTGTTGAATTTGTCTGATAACCTGTATTTTATGTGATGACTGTAATATAGTAGTATGTGTAACTGCATTAGGGATAGGGATAAGATAGGCGTCCCGGGACTTGAAATAAACTAATATCCCAGCATTTACTAGGAGAGAGTGTGGTAAAACCCAGTGATACACCACATTCAGGATACCCGCTGTCCACACCAGGATTCGAACCTCCAATTTCCGGAAATTCTGCAGTTCCCAATCACGGTCGTGGTGAGTGATTTAATATGCACGGGAAAGTCATGGCGTAGGTATGGAATAGTGATATGCTCATCGCAGATCCATAATCCCTGTAGGTGTAGACTCACACTGAGCGGTCATGCTGGGTCATAGTCCCCAGGCTCGTCAAACTGGAATGGGTGTAGATTGATAGGATCAAGTGACTCCACACTCTGTCTCCCTTTCTTCGTGAGGTTCGCTCGTTCATTATATTAAATACATGTCTGAGAAACGTATGAAAAACTAGCAAGCCTTGGTACTTACAGCTGGTATTAACACATGACTCTCCAGACTGAGGATATAACTAAAGCCCTTCGCGAATGCGGATATAGTTTGCATGGCTGTGAGGTTAGCGGATAAGCTGCGGATAATGTTTGGAGTAAACTTGCCGACAGTTTGTAGAATACAATCCCAACTTGTTTAATATCATTGTTAGGACCCGGATGTTTATGGCATACCGGTATCATAATTTTCCATTAGGCCTATGTAAAATGTAAAATGATGATTTAAGCTAATCTCATTCAAATTAGGTCATTAAGCATAATTAACACTCCGAACAGGAAAGGGTATCAATTCTGGCTGCATAACATTCATTTTAAACATAGCACGTGACATACGAAGCCTAAGGGAACGACTTTTTCCTCCAATGTAAAAATATGTTGCTTTAGTAATTTATGCTTTATCTAATTAAAAATATTAATTTAATGCCAGTAGATTCGGATAACAAACATGTGAATGGGGGAAAAAGTCATGTGGATGCGGGGCGGATGCGGATAAAAGCTGTGCAGATGTGGGGCGGATGCGGATAAGAGTCGCGCGGATACGGATAACAGTCGTGCAGATGCGGATAACGTTTTGCTTATCCGCGCAGGGCTCTCGAGTCTAGATATAACCTTCACCACGTCGCACAGTGTGTCGAATCCCATATCTGGGTGGAAAAAATTCACTGTCGCAAATGAAAGCGAAAACTGGCTCATTCGATAGTGAACAAACCAGATGGTGACCTTCGGTCTTCCTTTCCACTCTCTGGTGCGTAGGAGGGAGGTTATAGGTGCTGAAACGTCTTCATGGAAATTATCAGGTCATTAGATAGGAGGTGTCGGAGTGACCGAACGTTGTGATTCTAGTTAGTTCAACGAGGTGTTGTCTTCTGCGGCTCATGGAATAGTGAAAAGAGGTAGGCCCTATGTGTTCGCACTTTTATGCGTAATACAAGCTTCCTGCATTAAATAAATTATTTACTTTACGAGTGCCTCATAGTGCCACTTTACTTTAAACGTCATTCGATAGGAAATTTAATGCAGATTCAGGATCTGTAGTGGTTTGGTTGCGCACGAATGTGCATGGTGGTTTATTTTCTTATTTTCTGTGACTATGTGGGCATTACCGAGAGTAGAATTTATCAACGCGTGGCGGTCGTGTCGTAAATAGGGGCGTACAGACGTCATATTTCAATATGTTATGAATAAATTTGATCCTACTACTCTTACTGACAGTCAGGTGCAGGAGCTAAGAAACAAAATTTAGTTGATATCTCATAATATTAACAAAAATGGGAGAGTGCAGGAAGAACAATGCCACGTACATAGGTGATGATAGCAAACACTCGTCTCGAGTAAGTTGGCCTTCCAATGCTGAATGACTCTTCATCGATGAGTCCGGAGGTGACTAAAAAGCCCAATGCGGGAGAGACACAGTTTCCCGCAGTGATGACAGGTAGTATCAGGTCCAGGTGAGGCATCCTCATTCATTCCCTGTCTTCTAATGAACACTCTGTTCTTTCTGCGTTGCCTCTGATCTTCTATCATACGTCGCGTCGGCGGTTTTCTTCAAAAGGTATCGCACCACGATGAACAATTGATCTCCAGGATGAGCGATCAAGAGCTAAGATCTCCCAGTTGTTGATATCAATATGGCACATTTGCATATTAGCCTTTAGTACGTTTTTAAATCGCTTCCTCGGACCTCCCACACAGCGCTTGCCCTCAGTTAGTTCAGAGCAAAACACTTGCTTGGGAATGCGATTATTGGGCATGCGGATTACGTGTCCTGTCCATCGCAGCTGACGTTTTAAAAGCATGGCTTCAACACTGGTAGTCTGTGCTTCTTCGAGAATGCTGGTGTTTGTGCGTTTGTCTTGCTATGTTACACGAAGAATTCTCCTCAAACAACGCTGGTGATATTGCTCCAGCTTTTTAAAATGACGTCTGTAGCATGTCCAGGATTCAGATCCGTAAAGTAAGGTGGGAACTACAACCGAATTGTACACAAGGATCTTCGTTGCAGCATTGATAACATGGTTGTCAAAAACTCTAGACCTCAATCTCGCAAAGTATGCCCCAGCACGGTTAATCCTGTGTTGGATTCCGGAATCTATATTTGCACTTGATGACAGGGTGCTGCCAAGATAAGAAAAGGTGTTAACTTCTTGAAGCTTCGCTCCGTCGATGGTGACATTGATGTTTCTTTGTCCTTGTCCAGGGGCTGGTTGGTAGAGGACTTGGGTTTTACTGGTGTTAAGTTTCAGCCCAATCTTTTTGTATGCTGAAGAAAAAGCATTCAGGATTTTCCTAAGTTCGTCCTCTGATTGAGCTACTGCTGCATTATCATCAGCGTACTGTAACTCAACCAATGCAGCAGGAGATGTTCGAGTCCTTGCCTTTAGACGGCTCAAATTAAAGATCTTCCCATCCATCCTGTAAGTTATCTGTATACACGTAGGAAGATCATCTTTGACTAACTGCATGACAGTGGCAACGTACAGAGAAAACAATGTAGGGGCAATCACACAGCCTTGTTTAACGCCGGTATTTATATGAAATGTTTCTCCAATAGAGTCGTTACCAATGACATTTGCCTTCATATCAGTGGGGAGTAGTCTTAAGATGGTAATAAATTTCAGTGGAAAACCATACAATGCTAAAATCTTCCACAAGGCTTCACGGTTTACCGAGTCAAATGCCTTACTGATGTCTATAAAGGCAATTTAAAGAGGTCTATTTTGCTCTCTACATTTCTCCTGAAGCTGACGAACAGTGAATATCATATCTGCAGTTCCTCTAGAAGGCCTGAAACCACATTGGCTCTCTGGGAGTATTTTCTCCACCAGGGATAGAATACGATTCTCCAAAATACGAGCAATAAGCTTTCCAAGGCATGATAACAAAGATTTTAATGATAAGATCATGTATGTGGCTTATGAGTTCCTCACCTTCTTCTTTGAGAGCTTCCGCCGGTATTCCATCACATCCAGTAGCTTTGTGTCGCTTTGCTTGATTAATAGCACACTGAACCTCATCTAGTGTTGGCAGGATATCGAGTTCTTCCTTGATGGGTGCTTGTTCTAATATATCATACACCTGCTCATCAATAACTGAGTCCTGGTTCAAGAGGTCTTCAAAATGCTCCTTCCACCTATTCATGATGGAGTATTGATCTTTTAGAAGTGTACTTTTGTCACTGGACCAAAGTGGATTTCTACCAAACGTGGAGGGGCCATAAATCGCTTTTGTGGCTTGGAAGAACTGTCGCGAATCTTTGTCTGCTAGATATTTCAGCTCTTTAGCTTTGGATGTCCACCATGCATTTTTGAGCGCACGAGTTCCTCTTTGGACATTTGCCTTCGCAAGACAAAATGCTTCTTACTTAGTACGGGAGTTCATATCTTTTCTCCAAGTTTGCAAGGCTTTTCTCTTTTCTGAGATTAATGCTTCAATTTCTTCATCATTTTCATCAAACCAGTCTTGATGTTTCCTGGTCTTATATCCCAGCGTATCCTTGCAATCATTCTGAATAGCGGTCTTCAGACTCTCCCAGTGCAGTGTTACATCTGGATGGTATTCCTGTGGCAGTGTCTGGCTAAGCAACTCTTTATATTGGGAGATATGCGCTGACTTACCAAACTTCTCGGTATCAAAAATATGCCTACAGCTCTTCTGTTGCTTCCTCCTCTGTGTGGATAATGGTATACGCATAACTGATCTGATAAGCCGGTGATCTGTCCAACAGTCATCGGCTCCTGTCATTGCTTTGGTGATGAGAACATCTCGTAAATCTTTCTTGCGTACAATCACATAGTCAATAAGATGCCAGTGCTTCGATCTAGGTTGCTGCCATGATGTTTAAAAGCGGTTCTTTTGGCGAAAGATAGTATTGGTGATTACCAATTCATGTTCAGTGCATTTGGAGAGCAGTCTGATACCATTGGAGTTTTCGCTCCCAACTCCCTCCTTACCAATGACACCATTCCAAACATTGTAGTCCCTGCCCACTCTAGCGTTAAAATCTCCGAGTAAGATGATCCTATCTTCACGGTTGATGTGTGATAGGACGGTATCCAGATCTGAATAGAACCTTTCCTTAATGTCATCATCAGCATCTAGTGTGGGGGCGTATGCGCTGATCACCGTGGCATGCTGGTTGTTATATAACCGAAGTCTTAGTGTCATGAGGCGTTCATTATACCCAGTTGGAAGCTCTGACAGATCCTTGAGAAGCTTGCTCTTAATGGCAAAGCCAACTCCATGTATTCTGTGTTCGTCCTCACGTTTACCCTTCCAAAAGAAGCTGTACCCTGCACCTTGCTCATTCAACTGACCTTCCTCAGCAAGACGGGTCTCCTGAAGTGCTGCTATGTCAATGTCATATCTCCGTAGCTCTCTACCCACAATAGCTGTTCTCCTTTCAGGTCTCTCATTTGCGGGGTCAAAAGTGAGTGTTCTTACATTCAAGGTTGCAAAATAAAATATGTTACTTATACATTTTCGACCGCCTGGAGGTGACACCTTTGGACGCGGCTATCCAATCGGTAGTATAAGTGGCTGACTATGTTTAGGGCACCCTTTCTAGCCCCTTCCCCATGTGGGGTGAGCAGAATGGACCCTAAGTAGGACTGCTCAGTCGTAGTTGCAGCGGCCGAATTGCTCTACAGCCACAACCCTAAGCAAGACGACCGATCACACATCTACCGCCTACGTGCCAAGTTATCACTAGAGGCTCCCAGACATCACAATCCTGCCCCCGTCGCAACTTCTTGATCACCGCAGGACTTTGAAGAAAGTCAAATGTTGTTGGAAGACTGCTGTGCGTGAAATCTTTTAACGTGAGGATGTCGCTGCACATCAACAAACGCACATTCCTTGATTACTTAGGAAAGATGTTCAATGGCAAGCAAATGCAAGACGATTGAATAAATACGTAATAGGTAATCTACCTATGGAAGCTATTGAGTTACTTAATGACCCCCAAGGAACTTTGACATCAAATGATGAAGACCAGTATAGGAACGACTACGATGCTCTGGACTCTAGAGAGGAATCAGGTGATGAATGAACATTGGACATTTTGTTATTATTAAGGGGAGTGAGATTAATGAGAACATTACTTGAAGAATGGACGTTTTCTTTTTATTTGCAATAGGGGAAATAGGCCTAATATACAATATTTGCTGTCTTTATTTCCATGCTTTTCTAGAGAAATAATATTGTTTTCCTGTGTGAAGTATGTTTACTAAAACTACGTCATTAACAGGACTGTAAAATTACAATTTATTATAAAGAAATTGTTTGTGTGATTTTGACGAATATTTTTTGATTTTAGAAAATCAATGTTATTTTTTGTGCATATTTCGTTGTTCTATGTTTAATAACAATTTAATATACTTTTTTAAATCTGGATGATTGCCAACTGGATACAGTGACTTCGTCTATTCCCTCAAATAAGGTGTAACAAGAATACTTGACTGAAAGTCTCATTGTTATTCATATTTTATCCGGTTATAAATAGTATGCTTACCACTGTCATCAACTATCATATACACATCCGAATCGTGATTTTTACTACTAAAAATCGATGATTCTTGTGTTGCATTCGGTCATTTTTTACACCTCACCTTACCCCTCACCCCTATATATTTACCCCCGAAGATCGTACACTTTAGACGATGCCAGAAATTAATTCAGCGACCTCAAAAACGGTATATTGCAAACTTTTAATAGAATCCCACCACTATTAACGAAGTTATTAATTTTTTCCACCTAGAATTGGGATTCGACACACTGTGCGTCGCGTCGCGTCGCTGATCAAGAGCGAGACAGTTTACCACGGTTAGGCACTGGCACGAGTTCCCCTATTGTGAGTCATCTGATGCAACTGCTCAGTAGGGTTGCCAGATTTCAAGAATGGGGAAACGGAACACAAGTCCCAAAACATTGTTTTTTTAATGAAGGTAGTTAAATGTTGTAATATTATACACATATGTATTAAATAGTCGCCTCCGTAGCGTAGCGGTCAGCATGGTTAGCTGCCGCCCCGGAGGTCCTGGGTTCGATTCCTGGCTCTGCCACGAAATTTGAAAAGTGGTATGAGGACTGGAACGGGGTCTACTCAGTCTCGGGAGGCCCAAATGAGTAGAGGGTGTTCGATTCCCACCTCAGCCATCCTCGAAGTGGTTTTCCGTGGTTTCCCACTTCGTCTTTGGGCAAATGCCGGGATGGTTCCTACTGTAAGGCCACGGCCGCCTCCTTTCCACTTCCTTGCCTAACCGTCCCACTCTTCCCATCCCTTCTTCAGGCCTCCTGTTCGCTTTGCAGGTGAGGCCGCCTGGTCGTAATGCTGGTCACACACCCCAGTTTTATCCCTGACTCAGAGTCTCAAGCTCCAGGACACTGCCCTCAGTGGCGGTAGAGGTGGGATCCCTCGCTTAGTCCGTGGGAAAAGCCAACCCTGGAGGGTAAAACGATAGCAAAAGAAAAGAATGTATTAAATAAGCATTACATAATCAAATACACAAAATTAAAAATAGATATTGCTGTCATATCATATTGGCCTATGACACCAGCAACTTACAAATGCTTTTCATTTGAACGACTCCTTGCAAGAATTTTGATGTGTAACACTTTCCACTCAGTTGCTGGATATTTTTGTGGGAGTGATTTTGAAAAATGGGACGGAAGTGGATCGGAACGATCGAGGTGGCACCAGCTGGCACACTTCCACTCGATCGAACGGAAGTGTGCAAGCTGGCAGTGGTGGATCGAACGGCAGTGTAAGACGCACTGCCAACTCGATCGATCGATGGATCCAGCTGGCAGTGGTAAGAGAAACAATGAGCGCGCGGTGCCGGCAATTGATACCATGACGTACTATCGGCCATGTGGAATGTATATGACATACTGAACGGAAAACGCTCATGCGAACTCTGGTGTCAAGTGATTGAAACAAAGCACAGGTACATGTTCGAAGTCTTCGTATCAGTATTTAAATGGTAAAATGCCTTAATATCAGACATTGTAAGTAGTCGGCATTGCCAGTATTATGCTTCTGCACAATGGCTATTCAAATATTAACCCATATAACGGTAATGCAGTCTTCTTTTCTTCTTTTCTTAGTCGTTTACCCTCCAGGTAGGTGGAACCCACGGACTCAGCGAGGGCACTCACCACTACCGCCTCTACAGGCAGTGTCCTAGAGCTGGGAACATCTAATCCGAGGGGATACAACTGGTGAGGTGTGATTGGCACCTCGCCCAGGCGGCCTCACCTGCAAAGCGAACAGGGGCCTCATGAGGGAAGGTAATGGAAGGTCATGATGGATAGGCAAGGAAGAGGGAAGGAGGCGGCCGTGGCCTTGAAGAAGGTACTGTCCCCGTAAATCCGGATAGTCGGCTGTCAGATATCCGCCCCCTCAATCGGATTGCCAATAATCAAACGCACCGGCACAGCTACATCAATGAAAATGGCACTGACAGATACTACCGAGATTAGAGCACAGTAGTTAACAAGAAAATTATTGTGGAACACACCAAAATATACGGGGGCTCATACTTACCTTTACTTACCTCTTCAAATTAATCTCGGGTATGGGTTGCCAACTGGATCACTTAAAGTATGCCCACACAATAACCTACACCATGATATTTAAAATGAACCAATACGAAGACAAGAAACTTTAAACTGTACAATAATTTATTTCACATAAAGGGAATGACTTTAACAAAAACTCAACAAAATACACGTGGCAATCAGAAGCCATTGTCAATATAATCATGTCCTCCTGTAGGACTGGTAGACGTTACATACATAATTTTATCTTTCACTTGCTTATAAAGAACGTAATAATAGTAATACACTTGGAATGGATGAGGGAATTGGGACAAGACACGTAGCAATTGTTTTCCTCTTTCATAAACATCACACTTTATTTATAACCGCACGTCTGTTATGTAATTGACCTTGGCCTCTAACATACAGTTGTCAGGCCAGCTGCGATCCACCCTACCTTATGTCGCAAGCCCACATCGTCTAACGGACCCACCTGTTCAGCCAGTGCTAGCATATGCTCGTAACCTCAGAGCTTAGCTCTGTTTCAAACGCTCTAAATGTCCTCAACTCAACTCAAATGTTATCACGCAAATCTTTTAAATGCTTCATTCACATGTTACTGGATTACTCTATTAATCCCAAAACTTGTTTAATGGTATAATCCACATGTATAATTAGCGTTCTTTAGAGTATATTAACAAAACTCTTAATGTTTATAACAAATGCTCATTAATTGTTTATAACAATTACAAATTGTTTATAATATTGTCAAATGACAATTGAAAAATCTATACACGCCTCTCTTAATTCCTTTCATTTCCAATTATTATTAAAGATAATTACATAATTTATTTACAATATTTATATTTATTTATTTATTTATTTATTTTAGAAATACATTAAACCACACGTTTATCCGGTTGATAATTACTCAAATCAGGTTAACATAATCGACCAATGAAGGTTAGTTATATTTAAGTGTTATAAATCCAGGTTTAATAAGTTTTAATAATTATTATTATTATTAGTGACGGTAACCTCCATTCAAAATCGTTATCTCAAATTATTTAACACCCTTGTTAATTTTAACAGTAATTTCACATGATTAATTTTCAAAGACCTGGACAATAAACTCAGCGGAAAAATACTTCGCTTCAAATGCACAAATTGCATAAAATAGGCCCAGAATTCATCATATATTTCAATATATATGGCATAAAAATCTTCCATAATCCATACACAAAACCTCCACTTATAATCTCTTCAACATCATTAATATTACTGTGGGAACCTCCTTCAATTATTCAAGGGCATTATTCATCAGCGACTTTTACATGTCCACTGGACTAACGATTATACATCCATAGTTCCACGTTAAAAATTCTTATATTCATTAATTGTTTCAAAACTGTTATTTTATTTAACCTTCGTGGGTTTCATTCATGAATCGATATGAAGTAAAAATTTGCCAATCACAAATAAATTTAATAGCAAATACGATTATACACGCCTTTCTGGTCTATCAAAATTGAGATTAATATCTCCTAAGTATCGTAGTATAAAAATACTATCTTCAAACAAAGTTCATCTAAACTGCAAAATAGTCGAATAGAATACATTTAGACATTGGAATGCAAACATTATTGTTCCAATCTAGTATTGAGAAAAATTCCTATCAAATGTTCATTACTATAGTGTATTCAATAAATCGTAATCAATGTTCATATTTCATAAAATTGTCTGTATTGCAATGGTAATGACGATAACTGACGATAAATGTCTATGTTGCAATCATGTTCATATAACGACTAGTATTTCCAAGATCGTCGATACAGAAATAGATTTTAACGCTCTAAAATCTTTTAATTATTCATCTTTCTTGAGGATGACAGAAAATTGGTCAAAGTAATTTACTGAATATAATTACTTTAATAAAGTGACACGCTGTCTGAATTCAAATCTGCCATAGAAATCGTTAACTTTACAGTCAAATCGTGACTACAAAAATAAGCAAATTACTGACAGAAAATTAATTATCAGTCTCAACTGATCCAAAATATTTAAATCTGCCAATGACATAACAATGTCTTAATAAATCGTAGAAAAAGGCATAACTCATCTAAGTGTACTGAGTACAGAAATATCAGGCAAGAAAATGGGGCAAAATATATATAGGACAAAAATATGGGAAAAATGGTTGCTCAGACATCGCTAAATGGCTCAAATAAAACAAGAAACGTTCACGACTACCTTATCTGTTGATTGAATTTCCAGAGGAAAATCTTCCAAAGAAGACTGGTGATGGTTCCATTTCACCAAAAAGATGTGCTCCGTCCTCGAACCTGGAATCAGCGCCCTCGGAGAATCGAACTGCTTCCTCCTCCGGAAATTGCACTGCTCCGTGTATACGATAGACATCCTTCTGGCAAAACTCTTCTGTGTGAGCCGGGTCCACCCTGGCCTCTCTTGATAGTTCCTGAAGTTCTGGTAGTAATTCGCCATGAAGTTTATTGCAGTTATTTCCGTAGAAATATTCATATTTGTGGAGTATGAATATGTTTCCACTGCCATTTGATATAATTCAGCGTTGGACAACGATGCATGAGTGTAGTTGGATGTTCACTACATGCTCGCTTTTGTAGAAAGACGACTAGCGAAGTTCCATGCTGTTAATTCACTCCATCGATATATGTCCCAATTGCATTAAAGTCCTTAGTCTTCCATCTCCACTTCTGTTATAATAGTTGAAAGAATTGCCATATTATATTGTTCCATGTTAGAATGCAGCGTTATAACACCAAATGCAATATGAAGTAGCACGGTTGCAATGCCAGTGTCAGCCGTAGCGTAGAGTGTGATATTTAAAAGTGCTTCTCAGGTGGCGAGAAAATCACTTTTGTCTGCCGTCTTAAAATGCCTATATCTTTCGAATTATATTCTTGAAAATGTTCAACCTTTCTACACACTTTGATATAGTACTGCACAATCGAATTAGCTTAAAGGCATTAGTCAACTCTTGATATTTTAACTTGTAGACTTGAAAATGAGTGCGATTCAACTTCGTCTAGTTTCAAATACCGTAAAATGGAACTACGACACGCTCGAAGCTCGTTCGATGCGGTTGGCTTTACCACACGCTAAAGACGACTTGTTTCACTTATCACTCGAAAACGACTATAACATCAGCAATATATATGCGGTATCAGACACATGAGATATGAGAGCTCCTCTCTGCTGTGCAAGACCTTTTATCAACTTCTTAAGGGGGCGTATCCATCCCTTCCATAGCTCGTTTCTCCGTCATCGCTCGAATTTCTAACTTTGGCAATACTTGACGGATTTTCAAATTTCAAAAACTCAAAAATAATTTCTTCAAAATTCCAAATCAATGCCATAACTGAAAATAGTTTTCCACAATTCTGCATTCCAAAAGTAATTAAATATGATAGTTTCAGTAATCTCCGTCTCCCTCCTAACTATCGTTCATTGGTTTGAGTCTCTCCTCCAATCGCGTAACTTCTTCCTCAGCACAATTCCTCGTTTCCATGCGACTGCGTCGTAAATTTCAGATCTTTCTCGAACAAAATCATGACGTCACCAAGAATCTCAGCTCAAGCAGCCTACTTGCGTAAAGTCTGCGTCATCCGTGCCTACGTCATGAATATCCACGTCACAACTATGACAGCCATAACTTTCTTCATATTTTCCAATACAGCCACCGTGGTCTCAATATAATTCAATTACGGGGGCAGTACCATCCTGGCATTTGCCCGAAGACGAAGTGGGAAACCACGCAAAACCACTTCGAGGATGGCTGAGGTGGGAATCGAACCCCCTCTACTCATTTGGAACACCCGAGGCTGAGTAGACCACGTTCCAGTCCTCATACCACTTTTCAAATTTCGTGGCAGAGCCGGGAATCGAACCCAGGACGTCCGGGGCGGCAGCTAACCATGCTGACCGCTACGCTACGGAGGCGACGGTAATGCAGTCATCAATATAATATAATCGTTGTGGTTGTACGAGAATTGAGCAAGGCTTCATGAACTATTGCTGAATACATTCTCTTTACTCACAAAAGGGCCTATTCATAAGGCATTTTAAACTCTATTTCACCCAGGAACATTTTCGAAACAAGCAAAATATAAATGAAACTTAACTCCGTAATGCAGTATTATTGGAACGTGGAACTAAGTCACCATCTTTTGCAAAATATTTGCGTAGACGAAATAGCCGTGGGGTTAGCGCCTGTGACTGTGATTCTAGAGATCTCGGGTTCGAATTCCGGACGGGGTAGATATTTTTGCTACCAGATTATCATTTTAAACGATATTAATCATATCAATATGACTCATTTTAACAGAACCCGTATGAAATTACGTGTTGGTCTGTGAATCAAGAGGACCTGTTTATAAGGAATTTAAGGTTATGAGCGGTGTCGCGTCTATTAATCTAGTTGATCCATATCGTATTCTTTATTTAGGCTAGTGCTGGTGGAAGCTACAAATCATCTAATAAAATTAGTTCCGTATTATAAACTATAATATCTATAAAACACTCTCTTTTAGAATAGATTAATATTTGTGCCAATAATAGTATGAAAAGTCCTCTCGGCACTCCGGAAGGTGGAGGTAGATTTTACCGGGCAAACTTGGGGATAGGCGAAAATAGGCAGAATATGCAGGTTTTCGTAGAAGGATCAGACCTCATTTATTGCGAGAAAGTATTTTATAATTGGAGTTTAATTAACTTTGTTTTTCGTCATTTTATGCATATTTTAAACATTTTATTGTCTTATGGGGACGGTAACCTTCTTGTTATTTGGGGGCCATTTTTATACTTGTGGTCACACTGTCCTTATGCAGGGTTTCGACACTGATGTGTAACTATCTAACGGTCTGTTACTTCTTCACGCAAAATTTTATCTCCCGCAGAGATTTTGGTTGATTCCTCAGTTTAGGGGCTGCGACAACGCGGTCATGTAACCCCGTGTACTTTGGGTGAGTGCAGAATCTGTCTGATAAACGGTGTGAATTATGAAGCCTGTATTAGTCTGTAATTCAGGTAAGGACTGCAAACGGTCAATTTCAAGCAGTAGCTCCTAATGTTGCTACCAGATACTACCGTCAACGACACCTAGCTTTGAACTTGGCTACTAGATGCCACCGCAACCAGCCACTCACAACGAACGTTGGATCTTCCCCTCCAAAGGAAACCATACTGAGCGATTTTTAGCGCTCTTAGAAAATCCGACGACTTCGGCCGGCTTTGAACTCGCGAACTTGGGCATAGAAGTTCAGCGTGCTACCAGTTACGTCACCGAAGCCGCTTCTCACTTAGTCAGATGGAAAACTGAATGTGATCTCGTGCAATGTGTTGTCATGGCAACGTCTGATGGCTCATCCCTCATCAATATAGTAGTGTTGTCATGGCAACCTCTGATAGCTCTTGGCATCTCTCTCTATATATATAAGAATGAAAGTTTGTCTTTTTTCTGAATTTCTACGGAAATTTGCGTTATTTACGCGTTTCAGACTGTTTTCATGCCGGATGCGCACGAAAATATTTTTTTTGCTGTCTGTATATCTGTCTGTCTGTTTGTCTGTGGACAATTTTGTTCCCTTATAACTCGAGAACGGCTGGGTGAATCAACGTCAAATTTGGTAAAGATATCCTACAGAGGCACAACACTAATCATTGATGTAACTCTTCTCTGTACCTCTCATAAAAGGGGGCCTAGCCCCTTAAAATACTTGCTGAAATAGGCATAGAAGGGCGAGACAAAGCTCATTTTCAGCCCCTCAATGTGAGAAACGAAACTCTAGGGCCCTAAAGGGACCCCAAAAACCACATTTTAAGGCCCTAAAACCAACAGTTTTTGTGATATTCCCAGAAAATTAATTTCATTTAATACAACAATGAAAGAAAGCAAGCCGGTAACCATGGCAACAGAAACTCACAGGTCCATCTATTGCTGTAAGACGCAATACAATTCCATTTATTACATTACTAAGATAGTTTGCAAACGGCTATAAGGTTATAACGGAACTAAATTAATCTGTAAAATTCATCAATACATATAATGCGCTTATGGGGATCAAGGGGTACTCTAGAATTTTTCACGCGATTTACACGTGTTGGTGTGGTACGGAAGGTCTTTTATATTCCTATCCCTATATTGTTATGTTATTATTTTAATTATTATTATTATACTAAGGCCTACTACGACGAGACAAAGCTTATTTTCAGCCTCTTGGTGTCAGAAACAAAACTCGGGGCCCCTAAACATCCGTAAAGGGTCCCCGAAAACTACATTTTAAGGCTCTAAAACCAACAGTTTCCGAGATATTCCCAGAAAACTAATTTCATTTAATAAATTAATGTAGGAATGCAAGCCAGTAACCTTGACAACAGTGTCTCAAAAAGTTACATCCAACTTTCCATCTATTTCTGTAATAAGTAATGCCACTCCATTTATTAAATTTCTGTGAAAGTTTGCTAATGGCTATAAGGTTATCACGGAACCAACAAAAACTGTAAAATCCATTAAGGCGTTTAAGGGGGTCAAGGGGTACCCCACATTTTTTCACAAGACTTAAACGTGCGGTATGTCGTACAGAAGGTCTATTATACGAGGTAAGTTCCGTTTGGTAATAACATTAAATTGTGTACAGATACAGAAAAATTATTTATTGCACAAAATTCTACAACCCTTAAACTACTTTTCCACATAACTGCCGAAATGTTGCAGGCACGAGTTTTTGTATACCTTGTTCATAGACGTGTGCTGCCTGTGTCTTCAACTAGTTGTACGTTCCGCTGCAGCGCAGTTCCGCATATGCGCGGTAGGCGCTCTGTATCAAGGAGAAGAAACGTGCGCCATTTGGAGAGCGCTGTCAGCCACGTACGCGTTGTTGTGCATGTTTACTCGTACAATGTCGGTGTTGATTGAAAATCCCGCCGATTGTGAAATCAGATCTGTGATTCGTTTTCTGAATGCTAGGAAAGTGAAACCAATTGAAAGTTATCGGCAATTTTGCGAAGTGTATTGACAAAATGCGATGAGTGATTCAATGGTGAGAAGATGGGTCCGACAGTTCAATGAAGGACGTAGTGAAGTGCACGATGAAGAACGAAGTGGGCGTCCATATTTGGTTTCAGAAGAACTGGTTCACGCGATTGATGACAAGATCCGGGAAAACCGCAGGTTTACAATTAGTGCTCTCGCTATGGAATTTCCCCAAATCTCACGATCACTAATTCATGAAATTGTTACCGAAAAACTGAACTTTCGTAAACTTTGCCGACGTTGGGTACCAAAGATTCTTACGGAGCAACACAAAACAAAACGGATGGGCAGTGCACTTCAGTTTTTGACCCGTTACAATGAAGGCGGCGAAGAATTTCTGACACAGATAGTCACAGGAGATGAAACTTGGGTTTCTTACTGTAACGTGTTTTTCGTGGGGTTTTTATGCAACTGGCATAAGTCAGTAGGAAGCCATTCTATATTTATTTACGCGGCAAATTGTTCAGCCAAGAGAATTTTTCATGTTAATTTATTATTATTATTAATTTATTATAATTATTATTTAGATATTTTCGGAGCATTTTATAAAAATTATTAGCATTCAGATAGGTTTTGTATGTCTTAGAAAACGCTATCATGCAAATTATTACGAACGACGATATCATAGAAAATTATCTGATTACGGAATTTTACGGAGTTTTTGTCAGTTAGGGTATTTGAGAGAGATGACTCACTGGGAATTCAAATACAAGCTGATTCCTGTCGAGAAGAATTACAAGCGGGCTCGCATCGTCCAGGAAAGGCGAATTGTTGAAACGGAACCCTCCCGCCGAGTGTAATGACCCAGAGGAGGGGAAGATAGCGCGGCGTGCTCAGCCAATCAATGAGGACTACGTAAGCTAGTAGACGGCTCCGGAGTGGGGAGCCAACGTGTGCATATATCGTTCGACGCGCCGTCGAAGGAGGACAATCTGTGAAATACTTGACGAGTATGTTGTACGCGGGAATCGCTCCGATGTTCCGTGGATTGGAGGACTAACTTTTGTAAAACGTAACCAGTGTGGTTATACGAGTGTTTGGGTCCGATGTGCGGACCATAGAATTATCTAATCTACCAGTATATCATCAAACATCGACGAAGATGACGACATACAGGAGACTGTGGGAAGCTCACAGCATCATCAAGTACGAGGGAAATGCTTTGGCAATTTCCAGTGGTAAGCGCAAATGTCGCAGAAATACGCAATCTCTCATTTTCTTTGTTTTACATTTCATATTTTAGTAACTTCATAGCTTGGAAATAAGAGTAAAATCAATTTATCAGACTCCGTTTTCACGTAATTTTCTATCGGTAATATTCAAATCACAACGCTCCAATTTAAGTTTTATACTTATTATTATTAATTTTGCTATACTTGTTTTATATAATAAATTCATTTCTTTTACAATGCAATCTTTGCTTTCAGTAGGTAGCATTAGATATAGACCAATTCCTTCTCCTGATACAATTGTTTGTTGGGTTAATGATCAAATCATACCACGATCTGAGTGAATAGAGTCTTGAATGTGTTCTGCCAGAGCTAGACGTTGTTAAATACAAATTTAGATTTCAACATTGCATTGAGGTCTTGGCGCCCATTAAAACAACATAGCTTAGGCAAAGGTAAACAGTTACAATAGGAATATCCGTTTCGCGGGCTTATAGGTCGTGTTCCAAGGACATTTTGTCGTCCTGACGTCTCGCTGAATACTGCGTTCAGCATGTTCACAGGTTGCATAAAGCGAGGTAAAACAAGTGAACATGCTGAACGCAGTATTCAGCGAAACGTCAGGACGACAAAATGTCCTTGGAACACGACCTATAAGCCCGCGAAACGGATATTCCTCTTTCAACGCCGGTCGTGAAAGTCTACATTTTTACGTAAACAGTTACATTTCTCACCCAACAGTTAGGAGCTAGCAAAACGTTTCATTTGTCGCCGACAACTTGGGGATGAAAACCTAATAACATTTGTGGAAGGAGAAGGGTATATATTTCTGTGCCTGTATTTTGGGGGTTATTTGTCTGTATCAGTGTATATCATTATGGGGGATGAGAAAGAAAGACAGATGAGGTTACGTAGTGGTCATCAACGGGAGAGTGATGATACGAGCAGTATGTCGAGTGATGGTAGTACCGGGGTAGCGGAGGTAAATCCCGATACTGAAACAGGGAGTGTAGGCGGCCAACCAGAATTAAAAACTTTACTTCTCGAGTTCATGTATCAGAACAAAGTTAGTAGTGATGCCTTAAATGCTAAATTAGAACAAAACAGTAGGGAAAATAAAGAAAGTACAGATGCCTTAAATGCTAAATTAGAACAAAACAGTAAGGAAAATAGAGAGAGTACTGAAACTTTAAATGCAAAATTAGAACAGAATAATGCAAAATTTGAACAAAACAGTAGGGAAAATAAAGAAAGTACAGAAGCTTTAAATAAAAAATTAGAACAGAATAATGCAAAATTAGATAAGAACAACAAGGAAATTAGTGTAAAAATGGAGCAGATTAGAGGAGAAATCAGAGGAGTAATGGAAGAGAAGGTTAAAGAGATCATTGCAGATGTAGACAAGATATTAGGAAAAGTACAGGAGGAGTTGGAAATTAGAATCAGTACACAGGCTGAAAATTTAAAAGAACTAGTGCAACTGGAAACACAGCAGGTCAAAAAGCAATTGGGGGGAGAAATTGACAAAATTCAGGTAGCTACTAAAGAGGTTAAGGAACAGCTGGGGGGTAGAATTGAGAAAGTCCACTCACAAATAGTTGCAGAAGTAAATGATTTAAGAGAGAGTAATAGAGAGAGCATTAGCAAGATTGAGGAGAAACAAGCAAAGCTATATGATAAAGTAGAAGAATCAGAAGGAAACATTAAATTAACAGTAAACGGTATTGAGAGGAAGGCTGAGGAGAAAATCCCAGAATTAGAGTTAAAATTAAAAGCTAGGATCAGGCAAGAAAATAGTCAGAATAGGCCAGTTTTTGTGAATAGCACACACAGGGAGGTAGAACTGGGTAAGTTCAGCAATCGACAGGGGTGCCCAATGGAGTTCATGAACACTATAGAAAATAAATTCGGGGAAAGGTTGGAAAATGGTAGTATTGAGTGGTGCCAGGTAGTTGAAATTTTAGAACAAGTGTTTGTGGGGGAAACGAGGAATTGGTTTGCTGTCTACAGAGACAAGTTTACTGATATCAATGATTTTAAAATGAAATTCTGTGAAAAGTTCTGGAATGAGGTTATTCAGTCGCAGCATCGTGAGGGAGTAGTGTGTGGTAAATATAACCCTAAAGGAAGCTCCACCATGACCGAATACTTTTTAGGGCAGGTATTAGTGTGTAAATATCTGAATGGCTTGAAGGAGGAAAGTGATGTGGTAAGGTTGCTACTTAGGCACTTTCCCTATAGGATCAAGGAGGCTGCTTGTATCCAGAATGTAAAGACAATATCAAAAGTAGAAAATTTGTTAAGCACATTTGATGCACTAGGGAGAGGGGGTTATGAGGACAATTTCAATAGGAACCAGGGTAATAATAATAATAGACCTAATGAAGCCAGGCATCAGGAAGTTCAAGGGAACGGTGGCGAAGGGGCCAACGCTCAAAATAGAAATAATAATAATCAGCTAAATCAGAACAGAGGAAATGGCTATGGTAATCAGTATCAAGGGAGGAACAATGATTTCAGGGGAAATCAAGGGAGGAACAATGATTACAGGGGAAATCAAGGGAGAAACAATGATTTCAGGGGAAATCAAGGGAGAAATTATAATGACAATAATTACAACCAGAATAGGGGTCAAGGAAGAGGACAGCCTAGTGGTAGTAATATACAGCCAAACAATGACAACACAACTCAGAACAACCAGACCAGTGCAGTAGTAACTAGTACTACGGCCAGCTGTAGCGGTTCTTTAAACGCGAACCAGGCTGCGAAGTAAGGTCAGAATCTCAGTCTGTAGCATGCCCTGTCCATACAATTATACAGGAACCCTATGACCTAAATGTAAGAAATGAATTATTACATGAACTAAATGATGAAGGTATTATTCAGGAAGTGGTTAGTAAGAGCCCCATAGTTAAATTTAACGTGTCCGAGGCGTACACAGATGTTTTAATTGATAGTGGTTGTATGAAGAGTTGCATAAGTAGTGCATTTTATGATAAAATGAAAGGAACTGGAGTAAATTTTGAGGAGATGCCAATTAAAAGCACTTTTGTTATCACAGCTGTTGGGAAGAGGTCTAAAGTAATTTCTAAGCAAGTTTTAGTAGACATTAAAATTAATAATCATGTAGAGAAGCAGATTTGCCTTGTAATTCCAAATTTAGTATTCAGTGTTATCTTGGGTTCAGAGTGGCTAAGTAGAGTGTCTGGTAACTTATGTTATGATGTAGGGAGTTTGAAATTTAAATGGGGAGATTCTGAAGTAGAAGTAGCGTTCAATGACCATATTCAGAGGAGTAGTATTGTAGGTGTGATTTGTACTTTAAATGAGATATCGCCAGCCGTAGAGCGGGGTTCTCCATGTTTTGTGGGCAGTGTGAATACGAACGGAAGTCTAGAGGACTCGTTATGTGAGGCTGCATTTCAGGGTAATATAGAGGTGGAACAATGTGTTCGGCTCTATGATGTGTTATTGTGTAATAGGAGAGTTTTTGAGGATCGCATTGGTATGGCCAATTGCTATACACATTCATTGAACGTTATTGGTAGGTCAGTATTCACAGGACATAGATATCCTGTACCTTTCGCTTATCAGAGTGCAGTTGAGGCACAAATTAATCAGATGCTTGAAGATGGGATTATTGAGCACTCTAACAGTCCATATGTTAATTCTTTGATCACGGTACCCAAGACCGACGGCACTGTTCGTATTTGTTTAGACGCTCGTTTGGTTAACAGTAGAATTAGTTCAGATCAGCTGAAATCTATGTCAATAGAGGAATTAATGCAAACATTTGAGGGGAAGAAGTATTTCACTTGTGTAGATTTGAGTTCCAGTTTTTGGCAAGTGCCACTTATGTACGAAGATAGACCATTTACAGCTTTTAGTCATAAATATAACCTTTATCAATTTTGTAGAACACCTTATGGGTTAAAGAGTAGTTCAGCAGCTTTAATTAGGGCTTTAAACATCGCATTAGGGGATGACACAGAAGAGTTTGTAACCATTTACATAGATGATATGGTAATTAGTTCACGCAGTTTTGAGGAGCATCTACGTCATTTAGATATAGTTTTTCAGAAGTTAGATCAGGCAGGGTTCACTTTGAAGCTGTCTAAGTCGTCATTCTGTCAGTCAGAAGTGACATTTTTTGGTCATAGAGTGTCGAGTAGAGGTGTTACACGAGAAGAAAGTAGGGTTAGCATGTGTGGACAGTAGCAACAGGGCATCGTTACAGATACTGAGAAATATGCTAGGTACAGCAACGTGATGACGTTCATTTAAGGGAGCCACTTGCAAGGTTGGAAGCAGGTGACACAGAAACATTTATAGTTTCCAAACGTATTGGGAAAACAGCATATGTGCTGGAGAATAGTGAGGGAAACAGATTATACGGGACGTATAATATACATAGTCTACGAAAATATGTGTCATAAAGTGAGTGTGTTTAGCTGGCGAGCCAGCCTATCAAATGAGTAAGTGTGGTATTTGGTGCGTGGGAGGAGATGGTCTTCCAGGCAGGCGTATCAGAAGTCACACAGGGGGGTAGTATGTAAGTAAATGAGAGTTTTTAAGGTACAGGGAAATATGACGGGATTGTCGGATGCTCTTGAGCACTAAAATGTCTCGATACACCAAGGCCAGAATTTGGTAGCGCTGGTGAATTCCCATTTGCCTCCTAGAGATGGGTGAGCGCTTGTACATGGTATTTTTGCTTAAGGCGTCCACGAGGCAAAAGATGGGCCATCAGAATGCGAGCCAGTCCTTCATGAAACTCATACATATCAGCACACGTGATTTCTGTTTACGGCCTCGCCATGTAAGATTTGTAAGTGTGTAATTTAAGATAATTTGTACAGAGGTATTATTTGTGTGAGAAGAACTGGTCTGTGTTGAGAACTAGTATTAAGTAGAATATGGTCTACGGGAACTTAACAAGACAGGGCGATTACGGCACAGAAATATTTGGTGTTATATGTAATGCACATTTACTGTTTTTTTTTTCAGAAGTCAATATTAATTTAATCATCTTTAAAGAGAGATTAAGTATTATGGTCACGAGGCGCTGCCACAATAGTGTGATCGTGTGCTCAGTGATATGTGAGATTAAATTTCACCATAAGGAAGGGACCTCCAGTGAAATTAGGAAGTTCTATGGTGATATAAATATATCAGAACACCTTTAATGCGTGTGATATGACATCAAAAATACATAGTGCTCACACATTTATTATGTCTATTTCTCCAACATAGAGGAATTTGAGAGGCGGAAATATCCGTGGAACACTATTTTTTATGAGAAATATTGGACTGGTTGCAAAGTGCAATCCATAGTGACAACAAACTTTGACGCAAAGTGCGTGAAGAAAAATTATGAGTGTATATATCTGTAATTTAGGGAGATTTCATTTATGTAATATGTATTTTGGATGGGGTTTATTAACGTGTCTGGGATAATCGGATAATGGATCGTCGTCACGGTAAATCATCCGATGATCCGAGGCGAATATGTAACGTGTTTTTCGTGGGGTTTTTATGCAACTGGCATAAGTCAGTAGGAAGCCATTCTATATTTATTTACGCGGCAAATTGTTCAGCCAAGAGAATTTTTCATGTTAATTTATTATTATTATTAATTTATTATAATTATTATTTAGATATTTTCGGAGCATTTTATAAAAATTATTAGCATTCAGATAGGTTTTCTATGTCTTAGAAAACGCTATCATGCAAATTATTACGAACGACGATATCATAGAAAATTATCTGATTACGGAATTTTACGGAGTTTTTGTCAGTTAGGGTATTTGAGAGAGATGACTCACTGGGAATTCAAATACAAGCTGATTCCTGTCGAGAAGAATTACGCAAGCGGGCTCGCATCGTCCAGGAAAGGCGAATTGTTGAAACGGAACCCTCCCGCCGAGTGTAATGACCCAGAGGAGGGGAAGATAGCGCGGCGTGCTCAGCCAATCAATGAGGATTACGTAAGCTAGTAGATGGCTCCGGAGTGGGGAGCCAACGTGTGCATATATCGTTCGACGCGCCGTCGAAGGAGGACAATCTGTGAAATACTTGACGAGTATGTTGTACGCGGGAATCGCTCCGATGTTCCGTGGATTGGAGGACTAACTTTTGTAAAACGTAACCAGTGTGGTTATACGAGTGTTTGGGTCCGATGTACGGACCATAGAATTATCTAATCTACCAGTATATCATCAAACATCGACGAAGATGACGACATCCAGGAGACTGTGGGAAGCTCACAGCATCATCAAGTACGAGGGAAATGCTTTGGTAATTTCCAGTGGTAAGCGCAAATGACGCAGAAATACGCAATCTCTCATTTTCATTGTTTTACATTTCATATTTCAGTAACTTCATAGCTTGGAAATAAGAGTAAAATCAATTTATCAGACTCCGTTTTCACGTAATTTTCTATCGGTAATATTCAAATCACAACGCTCCAATTTAAGTTTTATACTTATTATTATTATTAATTTTGCTATACTTGTTTTATATAATAAATTCATTTCTTTTACAATGCAATCTTTGCTTTCAGTAGGTAGCATTAGATATAGACCAATTCCTTCTCCTGATACAATTGTTTGTTGGGTTAATGATCAAATCATACCACGATCTGAGTGAATCGAGTCTTGAATGTGTTCTGCCAGAGCTAGACGTTGTTAAATACAAATTTAGATTTCAACATTGCATTGAGGTCTTGGCGCCCATTAAAACAACATAGCTTAGGCAAAAGTAAACAGTTACATTTCTCACCCAACAGTTAGGAGCTAGCAAAACGTTTCATTACGACACCCCTGAAAGTAAGCGGCAATCAATGGAATGGAGGCACACTTCATCCCCAGCAAAGGTGCACAGTGTTCTGGGACTGGAAAGGCATCTTACTCATTGATTTCTTACCGCGTGGTCAAACAATCAACGCAGATGCTTACTGCGAGACACTTAGGTAATTGCGCCGCGCAATACAGAATAAGCGCCGAAGGTTGTTGTCAAAAGGTGTTGTTTTTCTTCACGACAACGCACGACCACACACTGCAAATGTGACGAAAAACCTCCTACAGGGATTTGGCTGGGACTTGTTTGACCACTCTCCTTACAATCCTGACCTCGCTCCTAGCGACTTTCATCTGTTCACACATCTCAAGTCTTTCCTTGGTGGTCAACACTTCAACAATGACGACGAGCTGAAAGAAGATGTTTCCAACTGGTTGAAGACACAGGCGGCAAACTTCTATGAAGAAGGTATCCAAAAACTTGTGCCACGCTATGACAAGTGCCTGCAAAAGTTCGGCAGTTATGTGGAAAAGTAGTTGAAGAGGTGTAGAATGTTGTGCAAAAAATAATTTTTCTGTATCTGTACACAATTTAATTGTATTACCAAACGGAACTTACTTTCTGGATGTGCCTCGTAACTTCAAACAGCAACATTATTTTCAAAAATTCCTGAATTGTAATAGTTTATTTTTTCTTTTAGGAAATTGGTCCATTGGTAGCTAAAAAACCTGAATTTTCATGCACCATAAGCCTTTATAATTTATTAAAGGGGTCTTCCTCTGGATGCGGACTTGCCACAACAGTGAGGGTCAGTTTTTATGTGACGTGTATTGCGTTTCGTCTACGAGGTTTTCAATTTTATTTTCACGTCAGGAAGTACACGTTAGGTAAATTAGATTCAGATCATATTTCAACTAATCATTTATCTTTGTAGACAAACAGGTTCCAAGCCCCTAACCATTGCAACAGTAGCTCAAATGATTACGTCTGGTTATTAATACCGAAGACCGTTCGAAGAATGGGTACTTCTGCTAGTTTTCTTATAATTCCGAAATCATTTTTCTCATCCCTTGGCGTCATGGTGGGTCATATCAAAAATTCTTTCAGACAAAAGTTTTAGGTAATTATTAGGGGAATATTGTCCATTATGTACGGTTTTGATATTGTGCCTATTAAGAGAGATATGATTAATGTTTCCCGAAAAACCCACTTTTTCCCACCCCTTTGGTCAACGGTTGATGAAATCAAAAAACTCTTCAAACATAAATTTTTGGGCCTTATCCGACACATAAGTTAGTATGAACTTTGAATGAATTCGATATTTCAAATATACGAGAGTTATAGCAATATTTTATTTTTTTGAAAAAAAAAACCATTTTCACCCCCCGTCGACCGATTGTGCCCATTAACGAACTCGACTGAGATTTTATAGGGATTATGTAAAAATTTCAAAGTGATTGTTGAAAAATTGCGGTAGTTATCGTGTCCACAAGAAAGTGATATATACATATATATACATAAATTATATATAAACTTTTGAACTGACGGTGGTTTTGTGGTGTAGGGGATGTGAAACGCGAAAATATGTCAACATTTTCCGTAAGTCGAAACATGGTACCCATTGCAATAGCTTTCTAATGAAATCTACCTAATACCGGTGTATCAACAATTTCACGTGAGGTTTCTTCTATGTCAGATGTTACACATCATATGCGACTACTGTAAGGCTCGTAATTTTTCATTTATTTGTAAGTACCTTCTGATAAAGTTCACTACAATTTTCGTCATAATTGTAATATGTGAACAATTCTTGTTTTATCAAACTAATGAAGCTTCTGTTTCTATCATCTCTCCATTTGATATTCATAACAGAAAAAACTCTCCCCGTAAAAGCATTGGAGGGGAAAATGCTGAGTATTAACTTCACAAGGACTATTCCTTAATTTTGTTGCCCCTAATAAATCTATAACATGTACCCATCTATCTGATACAGGCACAGACACAGAAATCATTTTCTCTTTCTAACTTGCACCTGTAGAATATCACCAGAAAACAAGCTAGTTATTACAATCAATTCTGTAGCGGGACATTTGAAAATTGGTGCGAAGTTATCAAATTAACTAAAATACGGAATATTTAGCGTTCCGTTAATGATTGAAACGGATCGCGGAACAAAACAAGAAAAAACGGAATTGTTCCGGGGGAATACGGAACGACAGGCAACCCTACTGCTCAGTGAGGCAAGGTCATTCTACTCGCTGTGGGAAAACTACTGTTTGCTTGCGACCATATCCACTAAGCTGCACGTTGTTTCACAACTCATCCGTAGCTCAAAAACCTTCAAATAAACAACACGAGAAATTGAATATTGGCACAACTTGCTAAGAGAAGTATTGTTGGACTATCTTGTGGTGTAGTCGTGATTGTGGCCTCCAAGGAGCGGGTTAGACTTGCATCTTAGCCCTCTTACGAGTGATTTTCATCGTTTTTCCAGTTATGAAAATCCACAGTCTGCTTCCAGTCGACCGACCGGGTCAGGGAATGGCGAGTATATGAACTGTGATGGCTGCCAAAGCCTGTCGCTCTTCCCTGGGGCAATGATTAAATGAATGAAAGCTGAAATGAAATGATAGTGGAGAGTGTTGCTGGAATGAAATATTGACAGGGAAAACCGGAATACCCGGAGAAAAACATGTCTGCCTCCGCTTTGTCCAACACAAATCTCACATAGATTGACTGGGATTTGAACAGCGGACCCAGTGGTGATAGGCCGGCGTGCTGCCAGGGAGGCTCTTGTTTCTCTAGTTATTATCCTGTCAAATGTCCGGATGGTTTCTAGTTTGAGGCTGCCACATTACCAATCCCATCCTCAATTACACACACCACTACAGACACCACTATAACACATGATGTCAAATACGTCTTACGCACACCCTAGTGCATGGGACTGATGATAAAGATGTCCCTAGCTTCTAAGTAGAAGAAATGAACCAAAAGAATGTAATAACGGTATTACAAGAACATCTCAGGATTTCATTCAGTTTGCCTTATAATCATCAATGTGAGACGAGAGATCAAGTGCAGTATTCTCTCGGTAATCCGGCAGATATCGGACCAGAGCACTGCCGGATTACCGAAGATGCCAGATTACTGGAAAATATCGAGAAAAACGCAGATATCATTTGAAAATCAGGTGAATCCACGAGTTGTTCGTTAACCACGTCTCGCAGTAAATAAATCTCCCTCTCTTCACTGGCTTTTTTGTTCGGTTCATCTTTTTTGTACTGATCCTGTAGTGTCATGTCCGGCCATAGGGGTTTCCAAGAGCAAATGATGACTTTCTCGTTAAGATTTTCCCAAGCATTAGCGAGCGAGTAAACCACGTCTTTCAGGTTTATTTCTTTCAAGGATTTAATCACACTTTCGTCCTTAGACAATACATTGTACAATAAGCTCTTTTTGTATTGCATTTTAATCGCCTGGATAACGTTCTGATCCATTGGTTGTAAGAGGGGGGGGGGGGGGTCACATTCGGCGGTAAGAACATCGAGCTCGTAATCGAATACAAAACGCCGGATTACTGGGAGTGCCGGAGAGCTGAGATGCCGGATTACAGAGGGAGTACTGTACTAGCCTACATCATACCAGTCACAGTGCAGCGGAAGTTCGCCCCCCTTCTTTAAATCCACTTCCTAAGCCCGAACACACGATCTTGAAGCAGTCACTCTGCCACTGATCTACCGAGGAAGCTATGTCTAAACTTTTCACACAGAATAAAAACTTCGTATACCTCGGCGGAAACGTCCATCACTGATGGACAACTCCATACTCTTCCACAATAACGCTATAGCTCATACAGTGGTTTCTGTCACGGACCTTCCACAGCGGTGTGGGAAGCAAGGCTAATTATTATTGTATAACATCGACCGTGTGGCGGCTTCGGTGCCGTAGTTGATAGCATGTTGTGCTTCTATGCCCAAGATCGCGGATTCAAACCCGGCCGAAGTCATCGCATTTTTTTAAGAGCGTTCAAAATCCCTCATTATGCCCTCCTTCGGAGGTGAAGTAAAGCCGTTGGGACCATGTCATAAATTTATGGATGTAAATGAACCTTCCACTAACTAAAATAGTGTCAAGCAAAACTTGTAGGTTAGATTTGATTAACGCTCTACTAGTTCCAACGTTCGCTGGCAGGCACTGGTTGTGGTGGCATCTAGTAGCCAAGTTCACAGCTAGGTGTTGTTGACGTTAGCATTTGGTAGCAAAAGTAGGAACTACTTAAAATTGATCGTCTGCAGTCCTTACCTGAATTACAGATAACACACACTAATACAGCCATCACAATTAACACCGGTTATCAGACAGATTCTACACACACCCAAAGTACACGGGGCTAGGTGACCACGTTGTCATAGCCCCTAAACTGAGGAACCAACCAACATCCTCCGTACAGTATTCATCAGATCTCAGTCCGTACAACTCGGATCTAATTCCGAAAACGAAGCAGATGGTGCATAGGGTATTCTTTACAGACATGGGAGGCCGTAATATTGGCATGTCGCTAAATATCATTGAGCTTGCAAGTTGCGTATACGAATACCATTATCTTTACACGGACCCTTTCTGAATATTAATGTCTGGCCTATGTTGTTGTTGTTGTTGTTTGAGTCTTCAATCTTTTGCCTGGTTTGGTGCAGGTCTAACATATTCTAACCTTGGTCTACCCCTACAGTTCTTTTCCTCAACCATTCCTTCCATCACTAAGCTTGCTATTCCTGGGTGTCCTACTAACCTATCTCTTCTCTTCATTAGCAGTCGCCAGAAATATCTCTCCTCTCCCACTCGTCTTAATAACTCTTTGTTTGTAACCCTATCTGCCCATCTGATCTTCATCATTCACCTGTAACACCACATTTCAAATGCTTCAATTCTCCTCTTTTCTGCTGCACCAATAGTCCAAGTTTCACTTCCATGGAGTGCCACGCTCCAGACAAAGGCTTTCAAAAATGACTTCCTAATACCTAAATCTATATTCGATGTCAACAGATTCCTTTTTTGTAGAAATCCTTTCCTTGCCTGAGCCAATCTACTTTTTATATCCTCTTTGCTTCGTCCATCACTGGTTATTTTGCTTCCTAGGCAACAGAAGTCTCCTACTTTCTTCAGCTTTTCACCTGCCGATTTGATGTCCATAGAGGTTCCAGCTTTATTTCGACTGTATTCCAGTATTTTTGTTTTACATTTATTAATTTTCATCATGTATTCTTTAAAGACGGAGTCCATACCATTCAAAAACTCATTCAAATCCTCAGGCGTGTCGGCCAAGATAACGATGTCATCAGCAAATCTCAGAGTTGAAATTATTTCTCCTTGAATCTCCACTCCCACTTTAAATTTTTCTACAATTTCCTTCATTGCTTGTTCAATGTAAAGATTGAAAAGTATGGGTGATAAGTTGCAGCTTTGCCTTACACCTTTCTGAATACCAGCTTCTCGCTCATGTCCTTCAGCTCGAATGACTGCTGTCTGTTTTCTGTATAGATTGTATATCACCCTCCTATCCCTGTACTTTATTCCAATAGATTTCAAAATGTCAAACAATTTAGTTCAATCAACGTTATCAAAAGCCATTCTAAGTCTACAAATGCCATGTACGTTCTCTTATCTTTCCTTATTCTACCTTCCAAAATCAACCTAAGACTTAGTACAGCTTCCCTTGTTCCTACATTTATCCTGAAACCAAACTGGTTTTCACCCAACTCCGTTTCTATCTGGCTTTCCGTCCTCTTGTAAATTATTCTAGACAGGTTCTTTGAAGCATGAATAATCAAGCTGATGGTACGGTAATCTTCACATCTGTCAGCTCCCACTTTCTTTGGTATAGGGATAATAACATTCTTCTTGAAATCAGGGGGTATCTCACCTGCCTCATAAATCCTACACACCAAGTGAAATAACCTGATCAGACCTTCATCACCTATGCAGCGTAGCAACTCAATCGGTAAATCATCTATGCTTGGTGCTTTGTTTCTGCTTAAGTCCTCCAATGCTCTGTCCAATTCGGATCTCAATATTAAATCTCCTTTTGCATTCTCATCAATTTCCTCATCTCTTTCCATTACATGATTCTCAATCTCCCTTCCTTTATACAAACACTCTATGTAAGCTTTCCTTCTCTCAACCTTTTCTCCCCTATCTGTTAGGGGCTTTCCATTTGTGTCCTGAATATTACAGCACTTAGTCTTCTTTTCCCCAAGAGTATTCTTAATCCTTCGATAAGCTGTGTCTACTTTTCCTAATTTCAGACAATTTTCTATACCTGCACTTTTCTCTTTCAACCATTCTTCTTTCGCTTCCTTGCACTTCTTGTTAACCTCATTTCTCAGACGTCTGCATTCTGCTTTCCCCTTTTCGTCTCTTACATTCTTGTGTTTCCGCCTTTCATCCATTAATTATAGTATATCCTGAGTGAGCTACGGTTTTCTACCTATTCTTTCTTTCCTACCAATGTTTCCTTCTGCGGATTTTATTATTTCATTCTTCAAAAGTGCCCATTCGTCTGCAATTGAAGTTTGTTTTGGGTTCTTCATTAGTCCTTCCTTTATACTCTTCTTGAATCATTCGTTTATATCCTTCACTTTCAGTCTGTCGATCGCCCACCTTTTTGGCTTTTGACTTTTGTTCAGTTTCTTCAACTTTAATCTGCATTTCATAACAACCAGATTGTTTATGTCAGCACCAGGATATGTTTTGCAATCCAAAATCTGGTTTCGAAACCTCTGCTTGACCAAATGAAGTCGATTTGTTAACGCCCTGTATCTCCCGGTCTCATCCATGTGTATATTCTTCTATTGAGGTTATTGAATAAGGTGTTAGCTATGACCAACTCATGCTCGGTGCAGAATTCCATCAGCCTACTTCCTCGATCATTCCTTTCACCTAATTCGAAATCTCCTACTATCTTCCCTTCGCTCCCTTTTCCTACCACAGCATTCCAATCTCCCATTACTACAACATTTTCATCACCCTTGATATACGGTACATCAGAATTTCATCTATTTCTTCGTAGACCTTTTCAACATCTTCATCATCAGCTTGACTGGTAGGCATATAGACTTGTACCACTGTGGTGATTTTTGCTACAGTAATCCGTTCACTATATTGCTCATAGTATTCATTTCATTTCATTTCATATTTATTCATCAGTGCCTTACACTATATTTAAATTACACTGAAGGGAGTCTCTGAAAAGAGCAAAGCCCCACTTCGCATTCGGGATGCGTCAGAGCCCCCACTATATAAACTGGGTTATATTTACATATGTACACAAGATGGCAATTAGTGAGAATCGAGCAATGATAAGTTACTTACAGTATACATTAGAGGGATGGTAAATTTATATAGGATAAGGCAGGAAAACAAGAGAAGAGGTCACATAAATATTGTAAATGGAGATACACAGGAAACACTAGCACAACAAAGAATCGGGGCATAATTTATGAGGAACAACCTACTTCATGAACAAATAATGCCGCAGCTTCCTCTTGAACTGAACGGCATTATTGTTGCTGGCCTTCAGGGAACACGGTAGGCTGTTCCATGCACAGACCGATCTATTTACAAACCCCACTTTGTACGACTCAGTCCTGGGTAGTGGGGCGTACAGCGTAACTCCGCGGCCCTTCTGAGCTGATCGGTAGCCAAGGGAAATTTTGTCTAAAATAGCAGATGAGTCAGAATTATTAAAAAGTTTTCTCAGGTATAACAAATCAATTTGGGTAAATAGGTTCTCAATAGATGGAAGGCTACATTTTTGGCGTCTGATTTTAGAGTCTACGTCGGAATTTTTCGAAAGAATGAATTTAGTGGCACGATTTTGTATCTGTTCAAGCTTAAGGATATTTCCCTTGGTGCTGGGGCTCCATGAAGGGCACGCGTGAATTAGCAGCGGTCGTACTAGACTCAGGTAGGCGGTCCTCTTCACTTTGGTACGGCAGCCACGTAGATTTCTGCTTAGCATACCCAGTTGGCGTGCAGCTTGGTTCCTCACTGCGTCGGTGTGGGTGTTCCATTTCAGGTCGGAAGTGATGTTGAGTCCAAGAAGTTTGACGCACTGCACACGGGGAATCGGAGTGTTTTCAAAGTGATAAGGGTTGGCCGCTGGAATTCGATTACGGGTTAGGGAGATTAGAATACTTTTGGAAGAATTGACAGCCAGGCCGTTAATTTTGCACCAGACACTGATGTTATTTAGATCCTCCTGCAGGGCGGTGAGGTCACTATTGTCTTTGATCTTACGATAGAGGGTTGTGTCGTCGGCATATTGGTAGATGTTTGAGGAGACTGCAGGGGGAAGATCCAACATGAATATGTTGAAAAGTAGAGGACCAAGGACAGATCCTTGAGGGACACCAGATGGGACCAAAACAGTAGAGGAATGTGCGCCTTGGAAGATGCCGGTTTGTAAAAAAGTCAGTCAACCACCCCACTAGTTTACCACCGAAGCTGTAGGAGCGCAGTTTATCAAGGAGACGTGAATGGGGAACCTGATCAAAAGCCTTGGTCCAATCGAGAGTAACGAGATCCACTTGACCGCCTGGTATTCTTTCCAAAGTTTGTTGCCAGTCGTCCACAGCTGATGTGAGTAGCGTTGTACAGGAACGTCCAGGCAGAAACCCATGCTGGTGTTCGTTAAGAGAACCTGTTTCTTTCAGGAAACGCAACATCTCCCTCGATAGCAGACGCTCCATTTCCTTACACAATATGGATGTCAATGATATGGGGCGGTAGTTGGTTACTGATTCCTTATTACCAGTTTTGTGGACAGGAACAACGTTGACGATTTTCCAATCAGATGGTAGTTTCCCATATTGAAAAGAGGTGTTAAATACTGTGCAGATGGATGGAGCGAGGGCCTGAGCACACGTTTTGAGAATTCTTGCGGGTATATGAGCCATGTTTAACATCTCTCTTTTCTTTATTTTCTTTGGCGGCCGTCTCGGTTGACTCAGACGCCATGTGAGATACTTTCTGTCCGGACGTGCCTTGAGGCTCTCCGCCTTATTATTTAAAATGTAATGTTTTCCTTTTTATTTAACATTGTTATTATGCCGAAGCCTTCCATTTACTCATGTAAGTAATACATCTAACCTTGTGTCCACTATGCTCATTTCCTAAATTTAACCTTTCTTTTTGATCTTCGTCGTGTGCTTGGATTTGCTGTGGAACCAATCGTAATGGCGGTCTCCTGTTTTATTTCGTTTGAGTCTTCGTTTAACCTTTTATTTGTGCCGTGAAATATATCTGGGAGTGATTTTGTGAGTGTATGTTTTTCTTGCTGCCAGGTGCATTGATGCTGTTTTGATTGGGCATATCTTCGAATGGGTCTCCCGTGGTTTGTGGACGTTGGCGTTTCGACCATTCTCCCAACACGAGGCATGACACCATATATTTTAGCCCTTATGTTTTCCCTTCATTCCATGCTTCGGGCAACTGGATCACGGCGGTAACTTTAAGTAGGCCTTACCGTATTCAGCTCGAACTCGGAACGTAAGTTGGGGACCATATAGGTTTAGCATGTTTTGCTAGACTACCTACAAGCACGAGTTGCTTTGTGTTTTATTACTGCATCGACGGCTGGCATTTTGTGTGTTTGATTGCGTGTATGTATCATGATATATTTCACGGACACTTGACGTCATTTGTTTCTCCTTGTAGTATCTTTGGTTTTTGCATTTCTTTTCTCTGGGGACTGCCAGCTCGATCGCATCCCCATTGCTCGCCACAGCCTCTGCGACACGCACACAGCCCTTGTTTTATCTTTGCTATGCTTGTTATTTGTGGTCGTCATGACAACCATCCATCTCTAGGCTGAGAAGTGATTGTTGTTGACCAGCGACCGGGTCGATTGCCTCTTGATCATTTACTTCCTCCCTTTTTACATCGTTTTCACGGAAGTGAGCACAGGTATGAAGTTAATTTGTTAACGTTATTTACTATCGTAAGTTATTTATTGTTATTTATATTTATCCTTCCCGTTTGAAAGTGACTTTATTTGACCCCTAGGGTACTTTTTTTGTGTGTGTTATTCTGGCCGGGTTTCTTTGTGTGTTCGGTTTCAATTCATTAAATTTCCATTTCTTTACCCATGTGTCTTATTTAGTAGTGTTTGGCGATCGGGCTGCTCGCTCTCTCTCTCTCTCTCTCTCTCTCTCTCTCTCTTTAAACCTAGGCCTAACTTATTCTAGCTGTCTAGCACCAGGAGGGTATTCCTACCACTCGTCGTGGGACCACCTTCACGGAGTCTGGAGTCGCTCGGCACATCTGGCCTGCAAGTACGGGCCCAGCACAGGTCAGAAATTAACATCCATTTCCACTGCGTACTCCTTTCTTTTCTAGTTGGTTCCAGTGATGCAGCTAGGAGGCACGCCAAGAATATGTTTATTTTAAGAGGGCGGTGCAGATGGTATCAGTTGCGAGGTTAAGTCTCCTGGTCGCTTAGCCATATCCATTGTATTTTAATATTTCGCTGCATATTTTTCAATGTTGTTTTTATTCTGTTTCATGTTCCCTATTGCATACTATGCAAACGAATATTGAGAGTCAATGTGAACTTCCAAGGAGTATGGACCATAAAAATAACAAACTCTAAGGAGAGTGCAATGAGTTGGACCCTATCAACGAACCCCAGCATTGGTAATGTACTAAACAACCCTACTTCTTGTTTCGTACTCATTTCAGGCGCAGGACGGAGGCAAGACATTTGTAGTTATTGTTTTGAATTGTAGCTAGCAGTACTTCTGTAGTTTAGCCATGTATTCTCTCCCAGGTTGTAACGTGAAGAAGGAGCTCATCCAGTTTGACGATGATCTGCTATCGTTTGAAAGTGTCTGTGGGAAAGACACTAATCCATTGACTGAGGTGAAAGGCCATCGCAAGGGAGGCGTAGCCAATATAGTGTCCAAGTGGGGAATTTCATTTTCTGGTGAACTGGGAGTTTCGTCTGTATTTGAGTTCTTAGACAGGGTCAGTGAACTCTGCCATTGTTATGACCTCGAACCAGACGACATTGTTGTCTGCCTACCGTTATTGTTGAGTGGTTTAGCTTTAAAATGGTATCGACTTACCAACAGATCTTTCATCTCGTGGGTTGATTTCTGTAAGTCAATAAAGGAGCGGTTTACTACTTATGATTTTGAACATGACTTGAAGGCTGAAATTCATCGCCGTACCCAGGGTTTGGAGGAGCCTGTAGACGATTTTGTTACTGGGCTAATGACTTTAATAAGTAGGTTGTCGCAGCCCCTTCCCCTTATTGAAACTGTTGATATTGTGTATAGAAATCTAGCACCTGAGTACAAGTCTTTCATACGCCGGTCCAGTGTGTATAGTGTGGCTGACATTGTTGATCAAGGTCGTGAATGCGAGTTCAATCGGCGCCTGCGCAAGTCATATGTACCCCCACCCCTCCCCTCTGACAGTTTGTTTCCAGAGACTGCATGCGCGCAATCCCAGATTCAGAGGACTGCGCACCCATCTTCAATATCTCGTCAGGAGGACCGGGCAGTTAACCGTCCCCACTCGCATATTGTCGGGAGTATTCCCAATGCTACTTCTTCTGCGAATCCCGCTCCTCAGGATCAACAGTTACCTCGAAACCCGAACATGTATAACCGTATAAAATGTTGGAATTGTGATCGTTTGGGGCATCATTTTAATTCCTGCCGTGCGCCCTCGCGTGTGTTTTGTCACACATGTGGTCTTCGTGACGTGACGCACATAGCCTGTCCTAGATGTGCTTCGCGTCAGGGAAACGATCATGGGTCCCCGGTTTAGACCCGCCGGAGTGGCCATGCAATGAAGTTCGCCGGGAAATGAACATTTCCACGACTGGAAACTTCTGTCCTTGGGTCCCTGTAAGTGTTAAGAAATTGTCGATACCCGCTTTACTGGATTCTGGTGCTTCACGTTCATTTATTCAGCGCTCCATCGCGGAACAGCTTCCTGTTACTCAGATTTGTCCACAAGATGGGGGTTTAAAATTTTATTCTGCGGTGAAGTCATCTATTTCCGTTTCTAGCGTTGTAACATGTCATATTAAGATATGTGGTTATTCTTGGGATTGGAACTTCCATGTGGTGGATGACTTATCTACGCCTATGATCTTAGGTTCTGATTTTATGCACAAAGCAGGGTTGAGGCTTGATTTTTCGGATCATTCCTTCAGTTTTTTGTTTAAATCCAAGGAGCGGTTTCATTTTAATACTTGTGAAGCGAGTGTTCCTTGTAATTTTTCTGGTATCTCTGCTGTTCTAATCCCTCCTACTTTATTCACGAGTCAACGTGACGCTTTATCTGATTTGATGAATGAATTTCCAGATGTTCTCACGTCGGAACTGGGTTCCGCTATCGGCTACGAGTGTCATATTGATTTAACTGATGAGGTTCCAGTTAGGTCGGCGCCATTTTCGTGCTCTCCACCCAAACTCATTGCCATGAGAGAATATATTGATGATCTTAAGGCACGCGGTGTTGTGAGTCCTTCTAAGTCTTCTTATGGTAGTCCAGCATTCCTGGTGCCTAAGAATGAGGGTACTTTTCGTTTAGTAGTTGATTATCGTCGACTCAATTCTAAGGTGGTGTTCGACAACTTTCCCCTTCCAACTCTGGAGAGCGCTTTTCAGCATTTTCACGGGGCGAAGTACTATTCCGTCCTAGATTTGAACAGTGCATATTATCAAATTCCTCTCGATCCCGAGAGCCGTAAGGTAACTGCGTTCTCCACTCCGTTCGGCCTTTTTGAGTTCAATAAGTTACCCATGGGCATTTCTATCGGCGGACAAGTATTGAGTAGGGTTTTGGATGAGTTATTTGGAGATTTAAAGTATTCATCTGTGTTTAACTATCTTGATGACCTCGTGATTTACAGTCAGTCTTTTGAGGATCACCTGATCCATTTACGTGAAGTCCTATGTCGTCTTCGCAGAGCCGGACTCACTGTTAACCCGGACAAAATCTCTTTGGCTTCGAAGCAAATCAAATTTTTAGGTCACATTCTTTCGGATGGGGGCATAGAAGTGAACCCTGAGCGTGTGCAATGTATCCAAGAGTTCCCTACTCCCACGAATGTGAAAGCAGTCCGACGTTTTTTGGGAATGGCAGGCTTTTACAATAGGTTCATTAAGGGCTTTTCGGACATTTCAGCGCCCCTGAATTATTTGAAGAAGAAGAATGTACGATTCGTGTGGGGCCCCGACCAGTGTCTCGCCTTTGAGAAATTGAAAGAATGTCTTTCTTCTGCTCCCGTCCTTCGAACTCCGGATTTTGGGAAAGATTTTATGTTACATTGTGATGCGAGTGATGTCGCAATTTCTTGTGTGCTTAGTCAGCAGGTGCATGGTAATTTGGCACCCATCGCTTTTGCCAGTCGGATGCTTAATGATTGCGAACGCCGGTATTCCACTTTCGAGAAAGAAAGTCTGGCTGTCGTATTCGGCTGTGAACGTTTCAGATCTTTTCTAGAACATCGGCATTTCATAGTGTATACCGACAATGAAGCTCTGTCCTGGATGCGCTCGCATGTCAACAAATTGGGACGTATAAATCGTTGGATTCTTCGTCTATCCTCTTTCAGCTTTGACATCATTCACGTCAGAGGCAGTGAAAATGTTGTAGCGGATTGTTTGTCACGCATGTTTGAGGAACCTCCTCCCATTGTTGAGATCCCCGAGCCAGTGAATCTTCTCCAACACATTCCATGGTCTTTTACTGACATCCGTACGTACCAAGCAGATGACCCATTTTGTGTCACATTGCGTGAAAAAATTCTCGGGAAAGATCCTGGTGTATCTGAGTTTTCATTGCGCAATGATGTTATAGTGCATACCGCTCCTCGATCTTCGAAATGTAGGATTTTCGTGCCAGAGAATATACGAAGTATGCTCTTGGCGTATTTCCATGAATCCTGTTTTGGATTACATTTAGGTATGACGAAGACTTTCCATAAAATCTCTCAGGAATTCTTCTGGCCTCATTTGAAAGCGGATGCTTTTGCTTTTGTCCGAAAATGTGTTACGTGTCAACGTTCTAAGCCAGCAAAGAATTCTCGCATTGGACTTCACCACGCTGACACGATGTCATATCCTAATGAGCGCCTGTTTATAGATTATTTTGGTCCCCTAGTTTGGTCATCTTCTGGTCATAAAGCTATACTTACAGTCGTTGATGGATTTTCAAAATTTGTATGGTTATTTCCTGTCAGGGAAATCACGACACGTACCACTGTTAGGCTTTTGACCAATCATATTTTTGGTGTTTTTGGTCCTCCAAAGTTTTTAGTGTCCGATAACGCGAGCGTTTTCCGGTCCAAGTCTTTTAGATCAATGTGTTTTTCTTGGGGAATTGATCATGTCTTTTTGGCACCCTACCACCCTCAGCCAAATCACGTTGAAAGGTTTCATCGTAACTTGAAGGCTTGCTTGAGTGCGTTCCACAACGCAGATCAGTCACGTTGGGACGCAAATCTTCAGTTTTTCTCCTTAGGATTTAACACTGCTCTTCATGAATCGACGAATTCTACCCCTTCGGAATTGTTTTTAGGAAGGCGTATTGTTGATCCACTTCAGCTTCAGTGGAAAATAGATTATCTGGCTGCGCCATCCCGCCGTACCTCAGTCAAAGAAAAATGGGAAGTTGCTGTACGGCATCTGAAAAGGGCACGAGATCGCGTGGCGTCTCGCTATAACAAGGGTAGGCAACCTGTTTGTTTTCAGGTGAATGACGACGTGCTAGTGCGCCTGCACCCACAGAGTTCGGCCAAGAATAAGGAGTCAGCTAAGCTAATGCTTCGCTGGAGCACGCCCAAAACTATCACTAGATTTTTAACACCTGTCACTGTTGAATTGATCTCCAAGGAGAATCCCACCGACGTATCCAGAGCTCACATATCTCAATTGAAACCATTTATTGTGTAACCTTCTTATTTGCTGTGATTAATGTTGTCCTTTTTCTGCGTAGGTTAGCCAATCATAATTTGCTTATGTTATCCAAGGAAGCTAGTATTCATATGGCGTCTCCTTGACCTGCCTATTATTGAACCAATTTTGACCGAGGCAGAGTCAAGTACAAATTTACGAGCTCAAGAAAGAAAATAATACAAGAAGAAATAGGCCTACATACTCTGTGTAACTTAATATTTATTGTAAAAATATGTATTTTTGCGAATTCGGCCAGTAGAGAATTTATATTCTATAAATAATGGACACATTATAACGCTTCTTTGTTATTTTAATACGTCACTTTCATGATGGGTATAAGGAGAATGGCAGACTTCGGCGTCAAAGGGCGAAAGTCTTTTGTTTATGATTTTCGTCCGTGTCTCTATCTACTTTTCTTGTCATTGTAACGCTCAGGCGAACCGTAATACCAGGGATCGTCAAAGGAACGCGCGCCTTTGGGGACCCCGAAGGAGTTCTGTCCTGATATTGCGATCGCCGAAGCGATCTGATTATTTTTATATATTACTTCATTTTATAACTGTATTCTTTCTGATATGGTTCAATTGCTTAAGTGATTGTTATATCGATCAACCTCCCCCCTCATATTTTGTGTACTGTTATAGTTGTTGACAAACCACCTGTGTGATAAGGATGTTGTGTATTTAGGAACACTTGGGACATGTTTGATTTAGGAAGCTTGTAGTTTAACGTGACCGTTAATCTTGAGATCATGAGCCACGGGACCTCCTTTTTACGTGGAATCCGAACCACAGGACATGGCATTTCACTTCGAAAATCTCACATGCATTGACCGGGAATCGAACCCGGACCGCCTTGGTGAGAGGCATACAGCTAGACCGCTGAGCCACCACGCCCCCATGTTTGATTTCAAAGCGGTGGTACTTAGTGATGTAAAAAGAAAAATCTTTTATTATTATAAATAATTTTTCTTTTGGGGGGTGGTGTGGATCCTGAGCTATGTTTAACATCTCTCTTTTCTTTATTTTCTTTGGCGGCCGTCTCGGTTGAATCAGACGCCATGTGAGATACTTTCTGTCCGGACGTGCCTTGAGGCTCTCCGCCTTATTATTTAAAATGTAATGTTTTCCTTTTTATTTAACATTGTTATTATGTCGAAGCCTTCCATTTACTCATGTAAGTAATACATCTAACCTTGTGTCCACTATGCTCATTTCCTAAATTTAACCTTTCTTTTTGATCTTCGTCGTGTGCTTGGATTTGCTGTGGAACCAATCGTAATGGCGGTCTCCTGTTTTATTTTGTTTGAGTCTTCGTTTAACCTTTTATTTGTGCCGTGAAATATATCTGGGAGTGATTTTGTGAGTGTATGTTTTTCTTGCTGCCAGGTGCATTGATGCTGTTTTGATTGGGCATATCTTCGAATGGGTCTCCCGTGGTTTGTGGACGTTGGCGTTTCGACCATTCTCCCAACACGAGGCATGACACCATATATTTTAGCCCTTATGTTTTCCCTTCATTCCATGCTTCGGGCAACTGGATCACGGCGGTAACTTTAAGTAGGCCTTACCGTATTCAGCTCGAACTCGGAACGTAAGTTGGGGACCATATAGGTTTAGCATGTTTTGCTAGACTACCTACAAGCACGAGTTGCTTTGTGTTTTATTACTGCATCGACGGCTGGCATTTTGTGTGTTTGATTGCGTGTATGTATCATGATATATTTCACGGACACTTGACGTCATTTGTTTCTCCTTGTAGTATCTTTGGTTTTTGCATTTCTTTTCTCTGGGGACTGCCAGCTCGATCGCATCCCCATTGCTCGCCACAGCCTCTGCGACACGCACACAGCCCTTGTTTTATCTTTGCTATGCTTGTTATTTGTGGTCGTCATGACAACCATCCATCTCTAGGCTGAGAAGTGATTGTTGTTGACCAGCGACCGGGTCGATTGCCTCTTGATCATTTACTTCCTCCCTTTTTACATCGTTTTCACGGAAGTGAGCACAGGTATGAAGTTAATTTGTTAACGTTATTTACTATCGTAAGTTATTTATTGTTATTTATATTTATCCTTCCCGTTTGAAAGTGACTTTATTTGACCCCTAGGGTACTTTTTTTTGTGTGTGTTATTCTGGCCGGGTTTCTTTGTGTGTTCGGTTTCAATTCATTAAATTTCCATTTCTTTACCCATGTGTCTTATTTAGTAGTGTTTGGCGATCGGGCTGCTCGCTCTCTCTCTCTCTCTCTTTAAACCTAGGCCTAACTTATTCTAGCTGTCTAGCACCAGGAGGGTATTCCTACCACTCGTCGTGGGACCACCTTCACGGAGTCTGGAGTCGCTCGGCACATCTGGCCTGCAAGTACGGGCCCAGCACAGGTCAGAAATTAACATCCATTTCCACTGCGTACTCCTTTCTTTTCTAGTTGGTTCCAGTGATGCAGCTAGGAGGCACGCCAAGAATATGTTTATTTTAAGAGGGCGGTGCATATATTATCAGGCCCAGTAGCGGAATTGGGGGGTAAAGATGACAACAACTTGCAGACTTCATCAACGGAGAAATAAATGGATTCAAGTTTAGGGAAAGGAATATTTCGATCTATTATATAATTTTGTGATGGCGTAAAGGAAGAAAAGTTCTGAGAGAAGGAGGAGCAAAATGTTTGAGCAATCTCCGCGGGTTCAGATAAAATTTTGCCATTATACGTGAAATTCGTGGAGGGCGTGCTTCTTGATCTGGAGCTGATATATCGCCACAGAGATTTCGTGTCCGAGGAGCCCAAATTCCAGATGAAATTGCTATGGCTGTTTCTAATGGTGATTTTTGTTAAATTCCGTTGGATCTTGTACTTATGGAGATTAGTGGGGGTAGGGTTATGTTTCCATTTTTTGTACAATTTATTTCTCTTTTTTAACATTAGTACAATCTCATTGGTAATCCAAGGAGATCGACGATTGCCATTTAATTTAACTTGTGGAATGCACTGTTGTACACACTGCCAGAATATAGTTTTCCACTCTGTCCAGAGGGTTTCTATGTCAACGGTGTGCACTACCGGAAGATTGGAGCGAAACAGAGAATTTAATAATGACCAGTTGGCTTTGTTGTAGTTGAGAGCTGTTTTGTATATTTTCTTCAATTTTGGGTTGAGTAATTTCAGTTCAACCCTGGTTGCTTCATGATCACACATGCCTTCAATTACTTCAACGGAGGCCACTATGTCCACATTATCTGTGAGCACTAGGTCCAGGGTGGTTCTGCTATGGTCCGTGATTCGAGTGGGTTGCTTTACCAGCTGCTGAAGAAATAGGCCGTAAAAGCATGATAGAAATTTTTCAGAAAGAGAATTAAGAGCTTTCGGAGTATCGTTCGAGAGCCAGTCAATTTGAAGGTTGAAGTCACCTAGCAGGAGAATAGCGAAGAATTTATTCTGTAGCGCCTGAGCTCTTGAGAGGGAGCGAAGAAGGGCTTCGTTGTGGAGGTCTTTAGAACCCGGGGCTCGGTATGCAGAGCCAACCAGAATGGGACCCTGCTTGGTTGTAATCTGTATCCAAACTACCTCCGCCTCTACTTCGAGTTCGGGCACGCTTCTGGGTTGTAGCTCTGGGAGACAAGCTATGAGAACTCCACCACCTGTAGAGGGCCTGTCATTTCTAAATATTATGTAACTGTCCGAAATCACCTCATTGTTGTAAATGGAGGGATTGAGCCAAGTTTCTGACACACAGATGAGTGATGGGGCTTCTTCTATCAACCAAGCATCAACGAGAGGTTTGCGTTTCGGATGCATTATGCTGCGTGCGTTAAAATTTAGAACTGAAATATTGCTAGTTGATTTACGGTATTGAGATGATTGCGTGGAAACCGAATTAGTGGAGCTATCGAATAGTGAGTTTGACACTGCGGCATGGAGCACTGCCAGCAGAAGAACGAATTTTCACCTCTTGATATTTTTCTAGATTGACCTGCAGTCAATTTGGCACAAGTACGATGCACAAACTGTTGACATTCTGAGCACTGAATCCGGATCTGGTTTACTCGTCCTACAGAGTCACACTTCACACATTTTACAGTTACTGGGCCCGGATTAACTTGCACGTCACCAGCCAAGGCCAAGAGAAAGGGTCCCCAACCACAGCTGTGAGAGATGGGAGAGAGCGGCTGGCGAGGGTGGTCTGACTTCAGCCGTGCAACCTTGAGCCAGGTAGGGTGGCGGGGCGGCAGTTCAGGCACTGGCCGAGATAATGAACACAATACTAACGAACTAAATTCACATTTGCTACTTACGAGAATGTCTTCCCAGCACTTTGCGTTCACGATCGAACTTCTTATATCCACACACTCACTCAGAGAAACTTTAGAACTCGCTATTACTCTATTTACAAACAAGAAAATTAAATACTGTATGTACGGAGCCAACTCACTGCCCAAGTTTCCTACTCAATATGAGACCAACCCCTGCTTGGCCATTGTTTGATTTAGTGCTAATGACCCTATAGTCTCCTGACCAAAAGTCCTGTTCTTCCTGCCAGCGCATTTCACTAATCCCAACCAAATCCAACCTCAACCTATCCATTTCCTTTTCTAAGTTTTCTAACCTTCCACTTCCTAGCAGACTTCTAACATTTCACGCTCCGATCCGTAGAATGTCAGATTTCCTCTTTGTCACTTCTGTGATGTTAATCCCCTCTCGAGTAGTCCCCACCCGGAGATCCGAACGGGGGACTAGTATACCTCCGGATTGAAATTTTACAAGGGAGGAGGCCATCATCACATATAATTATGCATAGAGAGGTGCATATCCTCGGGAATAGCATTACGGCTGTAATTTTCCGTTGCTTTCAGCCGTGCAGCAGAACGCAGTGTAGCCATTAGTTGGCTTATATTATCAATATCTTAACCGTCTATAAGACATGTAAAGAATTGATTTATTCTGAAAGGATGCTACTCCCTTCAGAATAAGTAAAGAGCAATTCTACTAACAAAAATTCTAACCTTCTACTAACAATTAAATACCAAAATTCTACTAACGAAAAAATACTAAAGTTCTACCAACAATAAATACTACCACTAAAACATCTGTCACCAGGCACACTCACATGCACTCTCACACATCACAGTCGAATGCAACAATGAACTATATCTAATAAACAATGCAACTGCCACCTGACACACTCACACACCACAGTCTAATAGAACAATGACATATATCTAATAAACAAACTAACTACATACGTACAACTAAAACTAACTACATACTTACTATACATTCTAGAAGAGGAAATGGAAAACAAAAATAAGAGTAAGGGAAACAAAAGACGGGGGGAAAGGAAATTCTCTCAACCCTCAAAGAATGAGAATACAGAAGATGATGATGATGGTAATTGTTGATTTGAGGGGCCTAACATCTAGGTTATCGGCCCCTAATGATCTGGGTGAGAGCGAAAATGTTAATGAAATGGAAACCAGAACGAAAATTAGGTGAGATGGAAAATACTGACAAAAAGGAACTCAGATTGAAACCTCTACGGAAACTCCATGGGGTCCATCATGAATGACAAACAAAACAAAATTAATATGAATCTGAGCATTCCCACCCTCAGATCACTCCCCAAAATCCATAAAATTAATATCCCCATCAGACCGATTGTCAATTACAGGAATAGCCCAATCTATAGAACGGCTCAATTTATTCAGAACATCCTCCACAAAAATTATACATTTAAAGCCAACAAATCCTTTAAAAACTCACTACACTTCAGCAAAATAATAATAATAATAATAATTGACACCGTGGACGGCCAGCGTGGATTACTTACCTGTTTTAGAGGTCCGCCTCGCTTCAGAAACCAAAATCACCTCCAGATGACATGTCCCAACAGAAGAGCACCAAAGGGGTGGAAGGAAGGTGGAGAAGGGGACAACGCACAGGCTATTCTACAGACACCCCCCAATAACTAATGGAACTGCTGCCGACGAAATAATGCCACAACAGTTGATTAAAAATTTAAAATAAAAATTTAATGTTAAAATTTAAAAAGGAAACACCTCCACCAGAAAACAGAACATGCATCAGGCAGCCTAAATTTAAATATAAAATAAAATCTCAGCTAGAATTCTCACTGTAGAAATAATAAATATTTAAGGCCGATATAAAAAAAAATACTTGAGGTAAGAACATAAAAAGCTACAAACCAAAAAAACACTAAATAAGCACCAGACATATTCCCAAACTGGACCATGAGGGCCTTGGAGAATCAAAAAACAGGTGCAAAATTATTACCATAAACAAGGTAACGAAAGAATAACGAAGGAGTACCAAGAAAACTCCAAAAAAAGGAAAACAAAAGGAAAATTAAAACAAATAAGTTAACCAACATCACCATGACCCAAGAACGTGCACTTCAAAACACGCCAGCAAAACAAAACCCACAATGCACTTCTGTCAACAAGTTACCATGGCGACCAAGAACAGTTGAAGGTACATCAGTACGTATTTATGTGAAACGCGTAATTTACATTTTTAAATTAAATCTTCTCCAGTGAGAAAACAGCTAGATATAAACAAACTCTAGACATTACGAGATCAAATAGTTTTTAAAGGCAACGGATCAGACTAAAAACCGACCGACTAATGAACCAATTTAGGCCTAGTGTTAATAGATTCGTCTGGCCAGTACCATAATATTATAAGAAGAAAATGCCTTAGCCAGATGCCAAATAATAAAATAAGAAGAAAAACAGTAGTGTTCCCCGGACAAATATAGTTTAACAAAAAAATTTACATTTTCATAGGTGACATATCTATTCCAAGGTCAACCTTTCAGAACCAAAACAAACACTCAGTACACAATGCAAAATATGGAGCTCCAATAACTTAAAATAATAAAATGCAAAACATACCTTTAGGGGAAACACTAATTTTTTAAACACTACTTAGACATTTTTAAAGGATTTATATAATCAAAAATAAACTAAAATAGCAGATGGCTGCCAGTCGCTGTCGAAGAGATGCACACCCAAGATCGCCTTTCCATATTAAGGCCGAAGAAACTATTTACAAGATTTTCAAAGATGATAGTTGCGCACTAATACTTCATGTAACATCAAATACTGGGATATATTCCCAAGTTAGCTTGGACGAGGGCAGAGCCCTCGCCCTGGCGAGATTCACAATATGAGTAGTTCTTTTCCCAGCAATCCGTCACAAATTATTATTCACAAGCTGGATGACAAAAAGACAAGAAGGCCACCCAGCATGCACCAGGTTTATTTAAATTGGACCAATTAAATTTAGCCACATATTACGACAATGTGAAAACCAAATAATATTCTCACGACACCACTAAAATGTTTTGGCGGCATGAAGATATATATAGGCTTTTGTTTATGACGTAGAATATAATTGCCTTCAATTATTCCACGAATAGGAAGAGTTTTATAAGGCACAACGAACACACTCTAGCGGAGAAGAAGGAACCACTTGAAGGAGCGCCAAAGTCCGATAGCAGCAGCCATCTCGTGTTCACAAACGGAACCAAGCGATAATGCGGTCGTTTCAAAATGTCATGAAATTACATCCAGGTGTAGATACATGTTTGAAAACGTTGGGATGGGCCCTTGCACGTAACAATAATAATAATAATAATAATAATGAAATGAAAATCCACAGCCCGCCTCCAGCCGACCGACCGGGTCAGGGATGGAATGAATGAAGCCCCCATCCAGCGGCGAGGACATAAACCGTGCCGGCCGCCGATGCCCGTCGCACGCCCCTGAGGCAATGATTAAATGAATGACAGATGAAATGAAATGATAGCGGAGAGTGTTGCTGGAATGAAATTTTGACAAGAAAAACCGGAGTACCCGGAGAAAAACCTGTCTGCCTCAGTTTTGTCAAAAGTGCTTACAGTAATCTATTCTAATTAATTTTGTGGTAAATATAAATACTAGAGATATTTAACCTCCGTCGGGTGCAACATTAAATAGGCTACAGCGACAGTGGGCGTCTTAATCCTGTCTGGCACATCTCACAAATCTGAATTTTAACAAGTAGTTCCGTGAAGAACTATACAGCCTATTTTCATATATCCTGCTCATGTTAATTGTCTCTATCAACATACAAAATTTCAGTTTAATTGCTGCAACAGATTCGTAGATATTGAGAACCGTCTAAATATTTCAGATGGTCGCCAGGATGGATTTTTATTTTTGTACTATTACATTAAGATTATTATGTACGTGTGGTATTCAAACTTTAATCGCATGATTAGAGCACAAGAAGTAAAAACAAGATTTTAAAATTTCGCACAGCTGTCATATTGTGATTATGCATACAATTGAAATAAATTAGATGCCAGTGGATTTGTATTTGTATAAGCATTTAACGTGCAACGTTTCACTGCACTCGGATAGTTAATTCGCGAGAAACGTCCATTTAAATATTTATACTTCGCGTCGCCGCCATGTTGGATTTATGCTCACAAGGTTACTGAAAGTCCTATAGGTGAACATATGTTCATAGTCTCTATGAACATAAAAAATTCAGTTTGGTTGCTGTAAAAGCTTCAGAGAAATTGAGAACCGTCTAAATATTTCGGAAGCTCCCATTTAGGATTGTTATATGTATAGGCCATAGAGTTATGTACCATTCAAGGACAATTATTGCCTAGCTTCATTATTCAAACTTTCACTTCGATCACATGAGTACGACACAAGAATGAAAACTTAATTTTAAAATTTCGCACAGCCGCCATCTTGAGGTTATGTAAACAATTGAATTACAGTAGATGGCAATGCATTACAATCTGCAAAATCATTTACTGTACCACATTTCACTTCGCTCAGAGAACTAAATCCCGAGAAAAGTCTATTAAAATATGTCAAATTCGCTTGGTCGTCATGTTCGTTTTGTACTTTACAGGTTTATGAAATATACATAGATAAACTTGTATCAGTACCCTTTATCACCGTACAAAATTGCATGATGATATCTGTAATACTTTCGGAGATATAGAATGTCAGTGAAATATTTCGCACAGCCGCCATTTTGAGGTTATGTAAACAATTGAACTAAATTAGACTCCAGTGCATTACAATGTGTATAAACATTTGCTGTACCAAGTTTCATTACGTTTGGATAGTTAAATCGCGAGAAATGTCTATTTAAAAGTCTCAATTTCGCTTGACCGCCATGTTGGGTTTGTAGTCACCAGATTTTTGAAAGTCTCATAGGTGAACTTCTAGTAGTGCTCTTTATCACCGTACACAATTTCAGGGCGATATCGGTAATAGTTTCGGAGATATTGTATGCTAGTGAAATATTTCGCACAACCGCCATGTTGGATTGGTGAGACGTAACATAATTTGAAGGGCACGGTCGAGGTCACCGGGAATAGTGCTATGAACTTACCGAGTTTCATTGAAATCGCTCCAGCCGTTTAGATTTTATTAGGGACACACACACACACACCTCACACACCCACACACACACACGCACACACACACGGACAAAAGGTGATCTCATAAGCCTATTTTTTGAAAATTGAAAATAGGCTAAAAAATCACAATATTTGCTGGAAAACAGTATTGCTACAATTAGTGAATACTCATTCGTTCTCTACATATTACGTATGGGGGTCATTGACAAACTGGCCGATATGGACTTGAATGTCATGTGGAAAGAGGTAACTACTGAAAGGTGGAAGTACCTTCGCCCCCGCGAATGACGAATATGAGATAAGAATTAACTCGCTGCCCCTCAGATCAGTTGCACCCACAGGAAGGTTAACATTCGGATAAGTTCAATTCGTTTTTTTGCGCTTGTCAGCGACCGTCTTTCAGGATGGTTGGTGCTTAGGTTGCTGACCCAATGTGCTCTGTGTGCAGTAAATTAGCTGCTTAGTAGCTTCACCGTTATTGAATGTGTCACAAGGTTATTCTCCATTCTGTCAACTCCCTCAATGTACCATTACTAATATCTTCTCAGTTTAATGAAGTCATGATGTGTGGCAAGGACGGGAGGAACATTAGTATTTGGTAAAATAATAACTTACTAGCACTAGGGCTATTGTTGATTATCAGCTGGTCAGCGGGATTAACGAGTCAACTGTATCCGAACTCACGACAAGTCGAGCCGAAGACGGAAGGAGCAGAATAATAGGATGTTGTCTTCAGCCGCTTGTAATACGGCGTGCCGCTCCAGTTATTACATAGAATACGATACGAACGACATGAATTATAGCCTTCCACTGTGCTCAATGCGATATACATGTCAATACCTACAGGGTATTTCAAAATCGTGTTGTAATTCTGTAACGACTGGCCTATTGGTTTTTGTTAATAATTCACGTTAGGGGCTTGGAGCATCTTGGCCATCAGCCCCGTGTAGTTGGATGTGTCTGATAGCCTATATTTATGTGATGTGCAGGGCCCGAATATGTATGTGCTTAACTTTTCTAAATATATATTTATCTATGTGCTTAAAAGTGTAAAATATGTGATTAAGTTTCCAAAATATGCTCTTCAATTTGTATCATATTTGTACTCGAAATATAGTTGAAACGTCTAGCTGCTTGAATAATCCATAATTCTGTTTACAGAACAAAATGTTCCCGCTTAATATGCTGGTACTTGTCTCATTTTCCGAATTCTACAATACTTACTGAGATGAGCAATACGAAATTATGTATGTGCTGGTTTCGAATTTCATTCTAAATAGCAGAAGAGAAGGTCACTTAAGAAACTTTCATAGCACTCTGTCAATACTCACAAGTTTCACAGACCACTGTAACTTCAAGTAAAATTTCCTGTCATGGTAAGGAGGACTAATGGAGGCATAATGAGACTGTTGACTCCTTACCCCTGGCTGTGTCCTGATTGCGGTCATTCCAGATTGCGTTCACCTCATTAGCAGTCGAGATTGCGGTCACTTTCATTTTAGAGAAGAACTGTAAACATTCCAGCGTCCAGATTGCGATCACTTTTCTTGGGAGACCGGTCATTGGTCCTTTCCGTCTGACTCAACTTCCGTAAGTTTTGTGGATAACAAGGGGAAACTGATATTTCTCAACCTAACCAAAGAATACAGTTCAGTGTTCAGCTGAGCGCACCCCATAAAACTTCTCTTAAAAAATCAAGTCCCCTCCCAATCTGACAGCACCTCGTAAAGCAATGATTATAACATAAAAATGGTAAATAATCCCCCCTTGCACCTTTTGGATTTCTCTTTCACACCAAGGCTTGTAATAACACCACGTTTACTCGTTCTGTATTGTCCGTAACTATAACCATTAAAACACACGGCTTACCCTTCTCCGTTTCAATAAACTCCATAACGATACAGAACACGGTTAGTAAACAGAAAAAATGATCACTATGGTTGCAGCTATTTTAAGTTAGTTTATCAGGAACAAAGAAAGCCTCCGTGGCTTAGGCGGCAGCACGCCGGTCTCTCACCGCTGGGTCCGTGGTTCAAATCCCGGTCACTCCATGTGAGATCTGTGCTGGACAAAACGGAGGCAGACAGGTTTTTCTCCGGGTACTCCGGTTTTCCCTGTCAAAATTTCATTCCAGCAACACTCTCCACTATCATTTCATTTCATCTGTCATTCATCTAATCATTGCCCCAGAGGAGTGCGTCAGGCCTCGGCAGCCGGCACAGTTCATATCCTCGCCGCTAGATGGGGGCTTCATTCATTCCATTTCTGACCCGGTCGGAGACTGGAAGCAGGCTGTGGATTTTAATTTCATTTATCATGACCAAAGAGAACTGACACATGGCATATACCTCAACATTGGCAAGCGGGGTGGAAGTGAAAGGTGAGGAAATCCCCAGGGGAGTTACAATCAGACCGGTCGCCCAAGAAAAGTGATCGCAATCTGGACGCAGGAATGTTTATACCTCTTCCCTAAAATGAAAGTGACCGCAATCTAGACTACTAATGAGGTGAACGCAATCTGGAATGACTGCAATCAGGAAGACACCATACCCCCTGCTATACATTAATGACCGGGGAATTCCTGTCTTGAAATACTACTACAGTACAATACAGAGACAAGGGTGCAATCACGAAATAGAGAAGCAAATTACTGGAATTGCCAAGGGTTGAAAATGTGTCAGCAGTCGTCTATGGAGTACAACATACCACCAAATATAGGAAATATGTACTTATGAATAAATACGCCAAAATTTGTGTTTATTTATAAAAGCGCGAAAAATATGTAAATAAATACAAAATATTTACTTAAAGAAAATATTTTAACACATAACTATCCGGGCCTTACTGATGACTGTAGTGGAGTGTGTAACTGTATTAGCGTATCGACATTTGCCTGGAAGGAGGGTGGAAAATAACGGGGAAAAACCACACTCAGGATAGTCAATTGTCAGCGCCGGGATTCGACATGCCATTTCTGGACTTGTTGCAGCTGCCCTCGCGGTCGGGGTGCACCTTTTAACAAGCACGACTACGCCATGGGACAGGCCTATTTGTATTGCCGCATGAAATAAATTATTTTTACTTGAAAAATATTATTATTTTCAATTTATATTATTTGATAATTAGATCTTTGTACTTTGATTGACGTGCCTTTACATACTTGTTTATCCACTTAATAAATCGATAGTCCTTGGTGCGATGGAGGTAAATATCCATTCATAGCTTCCTACCACATAGTTCTGCGTTACAAATATAACACATATATCCAACCTGCTTCCCGTCGGCTGTCTTTTCGATGGTCATTCTGGAGGCTGGTCGGATCCTCAAAATGCACCGTTGTCTTATGATGATATATTTAGAATTGAAATGGAGATATCATCAGTGCGACATTACATGACTCTGCTAGCAGGAATAGTAATAGCATCACTGGTTTACGAAATAGAAGAACCATACATAGAATAATATACACGAAGATTCAGAAATTGTAACTTTTGAGGCTATGAAGGGAATGAACTCATTCCCTCTTTCAGATTTTTGGCTCCTCTAAAGCCACAAGTGTTATCATCGTCAGGATCATTCAATAATATCTTCTTCTATATTTTAAATTCTAGTTTATATTCTTAAATAAAGAGCTACTAGTAGACTGACAATCACCTTTTCCTCCCCCATGATTTACCTAATTATGCTCCCGTGACTGTAGCGCATCGTTCGCCATGACACATTAACCCTATGCAACCCCTTAACGGTCTCTCTCGTCGTATGGCCCCATGCAACTGAAGTCTATTAATTGTATTTCTCGTCTATCTTTCGTCTCGTTCATTGGCATTCCATCTAGGAATCCTCATTACTTTGAAGGGAACACGTGAATTCATTTGCTTAATTTGCCGCTTTTTGGCCCCCATCTGGCCTATTGTCATTAGCTCATTACTGATTGTTGCATTGACATGGATATTAGGGCTGGGGTCTATCTGTGATTAGCTTGGATAATAAACCGGCACGATGGTTACCATGGTAACATCTAAGCCAGGGGTAGCCAACCCATAACACAGACTACGTGCCACATAAGATGTTGATAATCTGGAATGTGCAACATTACTTGATCCAATCCCCCCGCCCTCCATAGTCACCGGAATGGATAAAGAAATTATGTATGCATTAAATAAAATAAAGAAACTATTGTTATTTAATCTGGAAACCAAACAACACCATTAACAAAGAATTATGATACTGGGACTTGGCTATATAAATACAAGAATTGATTACAAAATAAACTTATATGAATAAATATAATTAAAATAAGAACGATGTGATATCTAGCTGGTGTTATAATTGTGGGAAAAGATTTCCAGATCATGAAACTCACGAGCATCAAATATAGGAATTAATTATTTATTTGAACAATGAAACTGATAAAAATACAATATAGATAAATTAGAGGATGTGTTTCGCGGCTCGTCGGAATTCAGAATTGCTTTTATATTGTTCTCGAACAATGACGCTGAGCTCACTCGTGCATCCTCTGTATCCTCGGTTGAAAACCCTTAAAATTCTTCCTCCGGTTCCCACATTCAGCTGTCCTGATCCTCATCCGGATCCCACATTCGGCCGTCCTGATCCTCATCCGGTACGGATCAAGAAGATCCGCCCGGCCAGGGCTTCATGAACTCCGAACAGGAAGTTGTGATCCTTGGTCCAGCATGGTCTCCCTCTCTGCAGAGGTCATACGTGTCGTCGAGTTTAACTCGAGTCAATCGATAAGGTCCTAGACTTTTGGTTTTCAGTTTCAGATGTGGACCGTTCTGTGTGCGTTTGATGGCAACCAGGTCGTCGACCTGATACTTCTCAGGCTCGTTACGTCGTCGGTTGAATTCAGCACGATTTTCAGCTTGTATAGTTTCTACCTGCTTTTTTGCATCTTCTCTCCTGTGATCACGTTTTTCGTTGAACGAGTCGATCAGTTCTTCCTCGATGAGTTGCACTATACGTAGATCATTTTGGTTGTGCATTCTGTATCCTGTCAGCAGCTCGAAAGGTGACCTTCCGATGCTCCTCTGGAACGTAGAGTTGATAGCTCGTTGGATGGATGGAACAACCTTGTACCATTTCGTCGGGTCATCGAAGTTGACACCGGGTGAGTTAGCCGTGGTCGTTACGGCATGACTGCTGGCAGTCGATCACATCCGGGAGGCGAGGTGGTTCGAATCCCCCCGCCGGCAACCTTTGAAGATGGTCTTTTGTGGTTTCCCATCTTCCTTCCAGGCAAATGCCGGGGTTGGTCCCTAACTATAGGCCACAGCCGCTACCTTCCAATTCCTCGTCCTTACATTCCAACTTCCCTCCCCAACGGTATTTGTAGCTCACCCATTGGGTGTCCGTCTCGAAGCAGCTACAAAACTGGCGAGCCGAACATGTCCTCGGACACGCCCGGCACTAAAAGCCATACGCTAAAAAAATCGAAGTTGACTTTAGCGATGATCTTAGTCACAGTTGAGTTGACTCACTCGATTTGGCCATTTTCTCGCAGTAGTCTAGCTGTGATCAAAACGTGTTTGAGATCGCTGTGATTCGTAGTAGTCCTGGAACTCATGGCAGGTGAACGATGTTTCCAAAGTTCGTCCTCTGCACATCCATCTTTTCAATTGTCTCGGCAGATTTAGTAGTTTTCATGGGATAGGGTGACAAACGAAGAGATATTAAGATGAGTGGGAGAGGAGAGATGTTTCTGGCGACTGCTAATGAAGAGAAGAGATAAGTTGGTAGGACACATACTAAGACACCCAGGAATAGCAAACTTAGTTAAGGAAGGGTCGAGGACAAGAACTGTAGGGGTAGACCAAGGTTAAAATATGTTAAACAGATTGCATCGGATGTAGGGTGTGGTAAGTATGTAGATATGGAACGATTATCTCAGGACAGGGTGGCATGGAGAGCTGCATCAAAAAAGTCAAATGACTGAAGACTCAAACAACAACAACAACAACAACAACATGGGATACAGTCAGGTGAACTTCGTGAGGGCGTTTATCACACAGAGTGTGATTATATCCCTTGTGTGTCGACTTGAGTGATCCAACGTGATCCATGTGGTGGGTGCGCAGAGGCTCACTCTCTTTGAACAGCGGATATTACAAACCTTCAGTTTTGCCAGCCTTCCTGTAAACCACAAGATATTTCACACAGTTGGCGATGACTCGTTTCACCTTGTCGTCCAAATCTGGAATGTAGTATTCATGCTTCACGTCTTCTTCAGTCCTTTTAACAGCATAGTCCCTTCCCATGTGCAGCTCTGATAATCTCCTATTGTATTGCTCGTGGGACCACCAACGTTTCTCGCCCGTCGACAAATTTGAAGAGCAATCCATCTCTGACAATTAAGTTTTCGTAGGGCTCTCTCTCCAGTATGGCTTTTATCACCGTTAATCCTTTGTCTTCTCTCTGGGCAATTTTGATCCTCGCTGCAAGGCCATTAGAGAATACAAACATCACTGATGGACATCGGCTCAGGGCGTCGACATGTTTCATCTTGGTTGCAGCTCGGTGTTCGATGGTGTAGTCAAACTCCTCTGAGGCCCATCTAGCCACTCGTGGGACCAGGTCCTTTTTGTGCATCGTCCTTTGGAATGCCATACAGTTAGTTACGATCTTGAATGGAATTCCAAGCAAGTACACCCTGTACTTTTTCAATGCATTCACCACTGCCAAGATCTCGAACTCGTAACTGCTGTATTCTTATTTCTGGATCGTCGTCGTTTTGGTCATGTATTAGACTGCGTGTAGTTTGTCGTCGTCTGGATACTTTTGCAACAACACAGCGCCATGTCCACTTGCTGGCGTCGGTGTACAGCTCCGTCTCGTATTCCGGGTTGTATATCTTCAGCACAGGTTCTGTAGCGAGAACACGTATGAGCTCAGCAAGAGCCATCTCACTGGAGGTTTGAATCTGTCCACATTAAAAAGTGTATCCAAGGAACTGTACCCTCCTCTTCAGAAATTGACACTTCTTGAAGTTGATTTCCAGCCCGTACTCTGCAGCTAATTCCAATACTCGTCTCAATCGTCGGATTGCCTCGTCGTTATCCTTCGCTGGGATAATCAAGTCATCCATGTAGGTAAACACTATGTTCTCTCGGATTAACTCCCAGACAACAGCGTTCACAAAGCGCTGGAAGACTGCAGGTGAGTTGGTAAATCCAATGGGACTTTCTTGTACTGGTACTGTCCAGAATGCGTCACGAATGACAAATACCGTCGACTTACTTCTTCGCTCCAAAAGCGACTTCCCACAGACGGTAGATATAATGAGGTAATTAAATATGGGAATTCTACCGATGATGGTGTGTGCTGAGATATATAATGGGGCGACCGCAATGTCTTACCCTTCTTTTAATAACTTCTCTGTATGGGGCAAATTCACTCCTTATCACTGACACGTCAGTGTGCCCATATTACTATGACAAATGATCCTTCTATCCTTGCTGCCGTATGGGTCTCGAGATCAGTTAAGCTAGCTTTTGTTATTGTTCGTCCAGCTATACCCTGAGATGTGTTGAGATCCATGCATACGTAGTCGTTGTACTTCGGTCAGGCGGGAACAGTATAGGTATATCTGTAATATTGAAAGTCTCGAAATAGCTGATATTTTTGAATACATTAACAGTTCCCATATTCTGTAAGTAATACAGCCCTAAAAGGATGATCAGTAGATATGAAGAAATGTGCTTCATAAAAAAGCAAGTTGCAAGGGGGAAAAACTGCAACTCACTGCTTTAGAGCATTGCAAGAAGCTTGCGGGAGAGAAGTCCTACCTTATAGAACTACTAGTAGAAGTACCCGTTCTTCGAACGGTGTTCGGTGTTAACACCAGACATTATAATAATAATACTAACAATGTTATTGGTGTTACATCCCTTTTAAGTACTGTTGCTTTTAGAGACGCACCAGACATTATCAATTGAGCTACTGTTGCAATGGTTAGCGGCTTGTAATTCCTTCATAAGTTTATCAGAAAGAAGTTAATTTTCTGGGAATATCACACACACTGTTAATTTAAGGGCCTTATAATGTGGTTTTCGGAGATCCTTTATAGACTCGCGAATTTTTTGTCTCACAATGAGAAGTGCTACATATGCTTTGGTCGTCCTTCTAGGATAATTTTTATATTTCGCCTATTTTAGCATGTATTTTGAGAAGTTTTTCCCTATATCCACCCTTCTACTGTATGAAAAGTACGGTGAAGAGTTTTATAAATGATTGGTGTATTGACTCATGTTTACCATACCTAATTTTAGGATGCACCAAGCATCCGAACATGAGTTATAGGCGTACATAAGGATACACAGAAAGACAGACAGACAATTCTATTGTCTACAACATATCACCCAGAAATCCAAATATGGGTATATCTACCACACAGTATCAAAGAAAATCATCCTTACGATGAACCCGTATGTCGACAAAAAAAGAAATGAAAAAAGATTAGTTGAAATGTGCTCTCAAACTAAATTCACCTAACGTGTACTTCCTGACATGGAATAGAATTGAAAGTCTTGTAGATGAAACGCAATACACGTCACATAAAAACTGACCCTCTACGTTGTGTTGGGTCCCCATACACAGGAAGACCTCTATCATAAATTATAAAAGCTTGTGGTGCATGAAAATTCAGGTTCTTTAGTCTCAAATGGCCCAAATTCCTAAAAGCCGCAAAAAATGCTGATTCAATTCAGGAATTTTTGAAAATACTGTTGTTGTTTGGAGATATAATAGACCTTCTGTACTATATGTCGCACGTGAAAATTGCATGAAAAAATCCTAGATTACCCCTTGGCCCCCTTAATTGCATTGGTGAATTATACAGTCTACGTTGGTTCCGTGATAACCTTATATTTGCAAACTTTCACAGAAATGTAATAAATGTAATAAATTGCTTCTTACTGAAATAAATGGAAAGTTGGATGCCACCCCTTGAGATAATGTTGTCATGGTTACGGATTTGCATTCCTTCATTAGTTTGTTAAATTAAATTTAATTGGTTTTCTGGGAATGTTTCAGAAACTGTTGGTTTAAGAGCCTTATAATGTAGTTTTCGAGGACCCTAGAGTTTTATTTCTGGCACCGAGGGGCTTTGTCTCGTCGTTGTGCGCCATAATATAATACTACTAATAATAATATAATATAGGGATAGGAATATAATAGACCTGCCATACCACACCCGCAGGTGTAAATCGCGTGAAAAAATTCTAGACTACCCCTTGACCCCCTTAAGCGCATTTTACATATTGATGAAATTTACAGCTTAATTTGGTTCCATAAGAACCATCTAGCCGTTTGCAAACTTTCACACTAATGTAATTAATGGAATTGCATTGCGTCTTACAGCAATAGATGGACCTCTGAGAATCTGTTGCCATGGTTATCGGCTTGCATTCGTTCAGTAGTTTATTAAATGAAATTAGTTTTCTGGGAATATCTCAAAAGCGGTTGGACGTAGGACCCTAAAATGTGTTTTTAGGGCCCCCGAATGTTATGTCTCACATTGAGGGGCTGAAAATGGGCTTTGTCTCGACCTTCTACTCCTATTTCAGCATGTATTTTAAGGGGGTATGCCCCCTTTTATGATAGGTACATAGAAGAGATACATCAATGATTAGTGTCGTGCCTCTGATGGAAATCTGTACCAAATTTTGCGTTGATACACCCAGCCGTTCTCGATTTATAAGAGAACAAATTTGTCGACAATCAAACAAACAGACAGACAGACCAAAACATTATTTTCGCGTGCATCTATCATAAAACCGTCTGAAACGTGTAAATAACTCAAATTTCCGTAGAAATTCAGAAAAAAAAACAGACAAATTTTCTATTTATATATGTAGAGATATACTGCACGGCTCGGTGTTGACCGTGTTTTATTACACAAATTTAGGATTTACTCGCTAACCGTTGGAGATACACGAAAAGTGTTAAGGACCTTTTGGATAGAAAATTGAAAGATAAAGCTCATGTATGCCATCAAAAGGTTGCTATTTCTTAGCGTTCTCTATTTATTTGAAATGGAAATATCAAATTTTGAAACCAAAGGGTGTAGTGACGTCATAAATGTGGGTTTTACTCGCTAACCGTTGGAGATAAACGAAAAGTGAAGTTCGTATATACCGTCAAATTTTGCTATCTCTTAGCGTTCTCTTTTTATTTGATAAGGAAATATGAAGTTTTGATTATAGTGTGTAGTGACGTCACTAAAATGGTCGCCATTTTTAATAGTGCAAATTATCGAAATAAAATGTATCCCATATGTAAACCTGGTAAATCAGCTACATCCACGCAAAATTTCATTTAAATCGGACCAGTGGTTCTTGCGTTATTGAGTAGCACACAGACAGACAGACAGAAAGACAGACACACACCATCTCATTTTTAGCCTATTTTCAATTTTGAAAAAATAGGCTTATGAGATCACCTTTTGTCCGTGTGTGTGTGTGTGTGTGTGTGTGTGTGTGAGAGAGAGGTGTGTGTGTGTCCCCCTAATAAAATCTAAACGGCTGGAGCGATTTTAATGAAACTCGGTAAGTTCATAGCACTAATCCCGGCGACCTCGACCGTGCCCTTCAAATTTTGTTACGTTTCACCAATCCAACATGGCGGCTGTGCGAAATATTTCACTAGCATTCAATATCTCCGAAGCTATTACCGATATCGCCCTGAAATTGTGTACGGTGATAAAGGACACTACTAGAAGTTCACCTATGAGACTTTCAAAAACCTGGTGACTACAAAACGAACATGGCGGTCAAGCGAAATTGAGACTTTTAAATAGATATTTCTCGCGATTGAACTATCCAAACGTAATGAAACTTGGTACAGCAAATGTGTGTACACATTGTAATGCACTGGAGTCTAATTTAGTTCAATTGTTTATATAACCACAAAATGGCGGCTGTGCGAAATATTTCACTGACATTCTATTTCTCCGAAACTATTACAGATATCATCATGCAATTTTGTACGGTGATAAAGGGTACTGATACAAGTTTACCTATGTATATTTCTTAAACCTGTAAAGTACAAAACGAACATGGCGACCAAGCGAATTCGAAATATTTTAATAGACTTTTCTCGTGATTTAACTCTCTGAGCGCAGTGAAATGTGGTACAGTAAATGGTTTTGCAGATTGTAATGCACTGCCATCTAATTTAATTCAATTGTTTACATAACCTCAAGATGGCGGCTGTGCGAAATTTTAAAATTAAGTTTTTATTCTTGTGTCGTAATCATGCGATCGAAATGAAAGTTGGAATAATGAAGCTAGACAATAATTGTCCTTGAATGGTACATAACTCTATGGCCTATACATATAACAATCCTAAATGGCGAGCTTCCGAAATATTTAGACGGTTCTCCATATCTATGAATCTTTTACAGCAACCAAACTGAATTTTTTATGTTCATAGAGACTATGAACATATGTTCACCTATAGGACTTTCAGTAACCTGGTGAGCACAAATCCAACATGGTGGCGACGCGAAGTATAAATATTTAAATGGACGTTTCTCGCGAATTAACTATCCGAGTGCCGTGAAACGTTGCACGTTAAATGCTTATACAAATGTTGATCCACTGGCATGTAATTTATTTCAATTGTTTGCATAATCACAAGATGGCTGGTGTGCGTACTTTTAAAATCTCGTTTTTAGCCTACTTTCGATTTTTGCAAAAAAAATGAAAGTAGACTTATGAGATCAACACAGGGCGAAAAATGTGTGTCTGTCTGTGTGTATGTGTGTGTGTGAGTCTGTGTGTGTGTATGTGTGTGTGTGAGTCTGTGTGTGTGTGTGTCTGTGTGTGTGTGAGTGTGTGTACTCTGAATGTCTGTCCCCCCCTATCAATTCGAACACGGTGAATGCGAATTGAACGAAATTTGGTACAAAGGTAGCACTAGCAAAGGACACCTCAGTGTCATGTTTTATATCGCCGCCATCTTTAATAAAACAGAATGGCGGCCACTCAAACGTTCAAAACGTAAAATCAAATAACGACTAACCAAATCATCCGATCTCTACCAAATTTGGTAACAACATACCTTCGTATAGGATGCGTCTTGTGACCAAACTACAAGGTCGTCCGCCATACCATTTCAGGATGGCGGCCGTGCGAATTATGCAAACTTTATAATCCATATTATGGGACCCACCAGTTCCGATTATCGAGCCGAGAATCGTTTTAACTGTTCTAAAGGAAGAGGCACGTTCGAAATTAAAAGTTTATTTTGTAATACTATAGTGCAGACGTGATTTTAAAAAGCTGAGCTGATTCAGTAATAAGACAAGATGGCAGCGGATATCTTGTGCCTGACTTATATTTCACTAATTTGAGTATTGCATGCAATATAGCGTACTGATACAAAATAAATAAACTTTGTATGAAATGCTTTATATATAAATAATATACTCCAGTGATGAAATCGTTTAGTATAAATCATTATTTGCTAACAAGTTCTATGTAAGTCATTTTATATAGAACGATATTCGTTGACACAATTTGCTCAGTGGTAGAGCGTTAGCCTATCGCTCAAATGCCTATGGTTCAAACCCGATCAGAGCTAGGTTATTTGCTGAAATGTTATATGTTTATTGTTTTGTAATGACTCAGATGTTTTAAAATTAAACGTTATATTGTGCATATTATGGTGTAAAATATATATTTAATTAAAACATAATTCGCCAGCGGATTTACTCGAGACATCTAGCTGCCAAAAAGGTAACTAGATTAACTTCCAGATTTTATTGAAAAGTTTCTTCTTCTGGCCGCTAGAATGCACTCGCTCTGTTAGGATTATATTGTTCGATATTTCACCACTAGATGTCACGACTAGTCTACGTGGGGCTCCATTGATTACTACACCATTGGTATTCTATGCGCCTCGAATTTGAAGAATGACAAGATGATACTACGATACATTTTTACTTTTTATTTTAAAGGGTTTGTAACAGCCTATTTTGCGTTACTTGAAAATGTTATTTGAATTCAATTAGGGTTGTGAAAGCCATGCACAACCAGACGTGTAAAGACATGCCTCAACTCAAAGTTGGATGTTGCCCACGGCAGGTCGTATATGTAATAATAATAATAATAATAATAATGTTATTGGTTTTACATCCCTTTTAACTACTGCTGCTTTTAGAGACACCGGGGTGCCGGAATTTTGGCCCGAAGGGGATCTTTAACGTGCCAGTAAATGTACTGACACGGCTCCCTCGCATTTGTGCACCCTCAAATGCCAGCTGACTGCGCCAGGATACGAACCTGCAACCTAGGGCCCAGCAAGCGAGAACGTTACCGCTGAGCCCCGCAGCCAGTCCGGTCGATTATGTCTCCAGATCCATAACATTCTTGATATACTTCTTATCTTTCTTTCTTCAATGATGGTAGCAGTTTTTATCTAGGATGTGGCGTTTGGTAGAGGTAAATCGTTTCTAAGGTCTTCAACAAAGAATAGTTCTATTATACTCTTTGATAATAACAACGAGTTATAACTATACTCATACATTTAGGAGAAAGTAGGCTATATGTTCTTTACTGAACATCTTGTTACTTCTTGTGTTCTAATCATGCGATTGAAGTTTGAATACCACACGTACACAATAATCTTAATGTAATAGTACAAAAATAAAAATCCATCCTGGCGACCATATGAAATATTTAGATGGTTCTCAATATCTACGAATCTGTTACAGCAATTAAACTGAAATTTTGTATGTTGATAGAGACAATTAACATGAGCAGGATATATGAAAATAGGCTGTATAGTTCTTCACGGAACTACTTGTTATATATTAGTATAGCAGAAGTACCCGTCCTTCGAACGGTGTTATATATTAACACCAGACATTATCAATTGAGCTACTGTTGCAATGGTTAGTGGTTTTTCATTCCTTCATAAGTTTATCAGAACGAAGTTAGTTTTCAGGGAATACCACACACACTGTTAATTTAAGGGCCTTAAAATGTGGTTTTCGGAGACCCCATATAGAATCGCGAATTTTGTGTCTCACATTGAGAAGCGCAACATATGTTTTGATCGTCCTTCTAGGATAATTTTTTATATTTCGCCTATTTTAGCATGTATTTTGAGAAGTTTTTCCCTATATCCACCCTTCTACTGTTTGAAAAGTACGGTGAGGAGTTTTATAAATGATTGGTGTATTGACTCATGTTTACCATACCTAATTTTACGATGCGCCACGCCTACGAACACGATATATAGGCGTACATAAAGATACACAGAAAGACAGACAGACAATTCTATTGTCTACAACATATCACCCAGATATCCAAATATGGGTATATCTGCCATACAGTATCAAACAAAATCATCCTTACGATGAACCCGTATGTCGACAAAAGAAAGATTAGTTAAAATTTGCTCTCAAACTAAATTCACCTAACTTGTACTTCTTGACGTGAAATAGAATTGAAAGACTTGTAGACGAAACGCAATACACCTCACATAAAAAATGACCCTCTACGTTGTGTTAGGTCCACATACACAGGAAGACCTCTTTCAGAAATTATAAAGGCTTGTGGTGCATGAAAATTCAGGTTCTTTAGTCTCAAATGGCCCAAATTCCTAAAAGCCGCAAAAAATGCTGATTCAATTCAGGAATTCTTGAAAATAATGTTGCTGTTTGGAGATATAAAGGATGATTGTAGTTTTACGTGACCATTAATCGCGAGATCATAAGCCACGGGACCTCCATTTTACGTGGAATCTGAACCACAAGGCATGGCATTTCACTTTGCAAATGTTTGGAGATAAAATAGTCCTTCTGTACTATAAGTTGCACGTGAAAATTGCATGAAAAAAATCTAGGTTACCCCTTGACCCCCTTAATTGCATTGATGAATTATACAGTCTACGTTGGTTCCGTGATAACCGTATAGCCATTTGCAAACTTTCACAGAAATGTAATAAATAGAGTGACAATACTTCTTACAGAAATAGATGGAAAGTTGGATGCCACCCTTTGAGATAATGTTGTCATGGTTAGCGATTTCCATGCCTTCATTAGTTTGTTAATTTAAATTAGTTTTCTGGGAATATTTCAGATACTTTGGTTTTAGGGCCTTATAATGTAGTTTTCGAGGACCCTTTAGGGCTCCCAAGTTTTGTTTCTGGCACCGAGGGGGCTTTGTCTCCTCGTTGTACGCCATAATATAATAATAATAATATAATATAGGGATAGGAATATAATAGACCTGCCGTACCACACCCGGAGGTGTAAATCGCGTGAAAAAATCTACTGTACCCCTTGACCCCCTTAAGCGCATTATACGTATTGATGAATTCTACAGCTTAATTTGGTTCCGTGATAACCTTCTAGCCGTTTGCAAACTTTCACACCAATGTAATTAATGGAATTGCATTGCGTCTTACAGCAATAGATGGACCTCTGAGAATCTGTTGCCATGGTTACAGGCTTGTATTCGTTCATTAGTTTATTAAATGAAATTAGTTTTCTGGGAATATCTCAAAAGAGGTTGGTTTTAGGGCCTTAAAATGTGGATTTCGGGGACCCTTTAGGGCCCCCGAGTTTTGTCTCTCACATCGAGGGGCTGAAAATGATTTTTGTCTCGTCCTTCTACTCCTATTTCAGCATGCATTTTAAGGGGGTAGGCCCCCTTTTATGAGAGGTACGGAGAAGGGTTACATCAATGATTAGTGTCGTGCCTCTGATGGATATCTGTACCAAATTTTACGTTGATACAACCAGCCGTTCTCGAGTTATAAGGGAACAAAGTTGTCCACAGACAATCAAAAAAATAGACAGACAGACAGACCAAAACATTATTTTCGCGCGCATCTATCATAAAACAGTCTGAAACGTGTAAATAACTCAAATTTCCGTAGAAATTCAGAAAAAAACAGACAAATTTTCTTTTTTATGTAAGTAGAGATATACTGCACCGCTCGGTGTTGACCGTGTTTTATTGCACAAATTTAGGTTATACTCGCTAACCGTCGGAGATACACGAAAAGTGATAAGAACCTTTTGGATAGAAATTTAAATGCTAAAGCTCGTGTATACTATCAAATGTTTGCTATTTCTTAGCGTTCTCTTTTTATTTGAAATGGAAATATGAAATTTTGAAACCAAAGGGTGTAGTGATGTCACAAAAGTAGGTTTTACTCGCTAACCGTTGGAGATACACGAAAAGTGATAAGGACCTTTCGGATAGGAAATTAAATGTCAAAGGTCAAATGTGCCATCAAAAGTTTGCTATTTCCTACCGTTCTCTTTTTATTTGATATGGAAATATGAAATTTTGAAACCAAAGGGTGTAGTGACGTCACTAAAATGGTCGCCATTTCCGTATAGTGCAAAATATCGAAATTAAAAGTATCCTATATGTAAATCTGGTATTTCAGCTACATCCATGCAAAATTTCATTTAAATCGGACAAGTGGTTCTTGCGTTATTAGGTAACAGACAGACAGACAGACAGACAGAAAGACAGACACACACCATCTCATTTTTATATATTAGTATGATTGCATGATGGGTGGAATCCTTCCGTCAAAGAAGAGCGGAATGTCAACACAGAGCACTTGCTAGTACACCCGTTGCTGCAACTTACGATATCCATGTTCAGGCTGTAGAGGCATTATTGGTAACAAACAGGCGCTGGACATGTGTGGAGATTTCCAAGGAACTTACTATTGCAGCATCGTTTGTCCATCACTTTTTTAAGAACAAAGCTGAAGATGCGAAAAGTTTGTACCCACTGTGTTCCACACACTCTAACGGAAATTGGAAAGTGGCAGCTTATGGAGACAGAAAGAATGCATCTGGAGCGATATGAACATGAAGGCATTTCTTCGTCACGTTATCACAATGGATGAGACTTGGGACGTTCGTATACACCTGAGCTGAAACGACAATGAAGCGAATGGCGACATATAGAATCACCACGCCCAAGAAGATGTCGAGCATTGTGGGATCCTTTGAAACTGATGATTATTGTGTGTTATCATTATGAAGGCATAATCTTAGTACATACTGTACCTCATAGTATCAAAGTAACTGCAGGCTACTTGCGTTACTTGGAATATCATTTGCACCCAGCATGGCGTCGTAAACGAACTTAGGCCATTGGGAGTCCTATTGTGTTACATTACAAAGCTCCTTGCCATGTAGCCGCAACAGTGAGGAATTTGTGTACAAGGTGGAACTGGGAAGTACTCGAACAACCACCGAATCCACCAGACATGAGCCCTTGTGATTATTTTCAAAGATCAAAGAACCTCTACGAGGCATTCGATTTCAATCACGAGTTGACTTCCAGAGAGCTCTAGATCGATCAGTGAGAGTGATGTCCAGAAATGGTGCTACAGATGTAGTGTGTCGTCTTCCAAGGATTTGTCAACGTATTATTGACATTGCAAGGGACTATAAATGAAGTTTTAATGTCAGAATTAACCAAATAATATTCTTTGTGATGTTTTGGCAATGTTGCCATTACTATCGAATGCCCCAGTATTTACATTCACATGAAACTGGCTTAGTCCTTAGTGAGGCCTTTGGATATGCTTCCTCTTCACAAGCTCTGCAATGTTGGAATTCACAGATGTAGCAAGAACCAGCAGAGGTTTGAGATGCTGATCAGCGAGTACTTACTCGTACTTTTCACAAAGTTGATGATGGCAAAGGTTTTTTACATACATATGTCGACGCGAATTTGCAACAATATAGCTGGGCCATGTATCGTAGGACAGAGAACTGAGATCTGGGAAGATATTTCTGTTATTCCATTATCTTTTCGTTCTTGAATTCTTAAGTAAATTCTTCGTGCGAGCCACTTAGAAATTATCCACATGCCACGGGTTGGCCACCCCTGATTTAGGCCTATGTACCGTTTTCTAAAGTCTATTCGCCGAGTCGAGACAGTACCCCTGGCTACCCGGACAAGGAAACACGCCCAGTTCACGCTATCGGCTCTGCCGGACAGGGGTAGCCAAGAAGCTCCGAGAGCATTAGTCATGCCGTAGCCCTAGAAAAGACAAGACTCCCTGCATGATGAGCTGCACTGTATACTTTTGCCTGTGATAAGCAATTGAGAACTTATTAATTATTTAAATAAATAAATACATAAACGATCAATAAATAAACCGCGCTGTAGTATGAAACCGGTCAGTCAGCCCGCTTCACATGTAGGCTATGGACAGCACTGAAGTTGGCGTACGTTCAACAGGCACAACTCTATGCGCCACTTGCGGGCAGCCCTGCAATCACGTGTACAACTGTGTTTACATCCACTATCTCGACTCGGCGAATATTTTAGTTCGGTTGGTTGGTTCCTCACTTTAGGGGCTGCGGCAACGCCGTCATGTAGCCCCATGTAGAATCTGTCTGGTAACCGGTGTTAATTGTGATGGCTGTATTAATGTGTGTTATCGGTGATTCAGGTAAGGACTGCCAAAAACCAATTTCAAGTAGTTCCTACTTTCGCTACCAAATGATACCGTCAATGACACCTAGCTGTGAACTTAGATACTAGATGCCACCACAGCCAGCACCTGGTGGTAAACGTTGGAACTTTATAAGTGATAATCAAATCTAACCAAGAAATTTAGCTTCACATAATTGTAGTTAGTGGATAGTTCTTTAACATGCCATAAATCCATGACATGGGTCCACTGGCTTTACTTCCCCTCCGAAGGAAGGCATGCTGAGGGATTTTTAACACTCTTAAAAACCATCACTTCCGAGCGAGGCTCGCCATGTTGCGTGATGGGCTCCATTTCGGCAACGCTGTACAGATTTTCCCGGAGCGGCTAGCAGTGAACCATGTCTTATTTCCCCCTACAAATACAAACTGATATAAAATAAGTGAATTAATTTACGTACTTCACAGTCATAGAGCATAACATTTCGATGTATAAGGATTACAACGCGACCAAGAACTACGTTTTCCAACCACCCCGAGCCGGGAAAAAGTTACCTTGCAAAAATGATAACAACTTTGTTTCTTGATCACAAAAAAATTGAAATTAATAATTCAGTTATACAACATTCCAATGCATATTGTGATAAAATTTGGGTTCGATCTGATGACTGGTTTGTGAGATAATAATTCTTAAATATGACGCATGGTTGAAACACGCTTAAAACGTGCACTTTTTGTGTTCCAACTGCGATAAAAAATATTATAATATAAATTAAAAATTCCAAGCCTACCTGAACTAACGTAAAATAGAACGACGAAAATGATGATATTATTGGATTTTATGTAGATCTATTGGTTACTTCACAAACAATCTTCAAACTCAAGTGCACATAATGCTAGGTACTTTGGTCGACAGTAGGATCATAAAATCTGAAATATGTTATCTACCACCAAAGTGCCATTTCTGCATCTAACCTGAAAGTTTCAAGTTCCTGCATTCATCACAAACTAAGAAAATGTTCCTTAATATCAAGAAAGTAACTTATGGGAAATTACATTTTAAGATGATTAGAAGATGATTTTTCTAAAAAACTTGTAATGGCAGAGTATCGTAGTACTAAAGATGTTGAGGAAATTAGGAAAGATTTTATTGAGAGAATTCATAGTTTACTGAACATATTGTCAGTAGTTTTAGAACCAGATCTGAGCGATAGGATCAAAGAACAAATAGATGATGGACTAAAAGATAAAATCTCCGATTTAAATAACGAAATCGAATCGATAAAAAGTAAAATGCAGGAGTTAGAAGTAGGCAATTCTCGCATTGTAGAGGATGTTATTAAAGGTCGGACTATTGACTTAACTAACGAAAATACGTCAATGCCAGAACGGACAGAAAATAGTAGAATCAGAGAAGAAGGGAGAATTTTGCCAGAAAGAATCGATAAATTAGAGGAGGAATTACTCCAAGCTAGGAGGTTAAATACACCGCAAGCTAGGGAGAACCAAATACGATTTTCGACACCTATGGAAGACATGTCACGTGGAAACACATCATCGAATATTCCAAACGTTATGATAATTCGGAATATTGACCAGAAACCACGCACTTTTCCAAGAAATGATGGAATAACACCAATAGAGTTTATTAATGATATCTCAGAGTACTTTTTGGAGAACAATGTTCCCGAAGAAAGAAAGTTACGACTGGTAGAGCGTTACTTAAGCAATATCGCACTTCAGTGGTTCAGAGCGTTCCGATGGACTTTTCTAAGTTTTGAGGACTTGGCTAATGCCCTCATAAAACGATTTTGGTCGGAAGATGAACAGCATAATGTTAGAGCAGATGCATACTCACGAGAGTACGCGGGTTCACATAACACACGCTATGCTAGCTACTTCGCGACACAATTAGCACGTCTTCAATATTTGCAACCGGCACCGTCAGACATAGAAATGATACGAACTATCTCACGGCAATTTCCAGCGGATGTTAGGAGAAACATAATTGCATCTAGAGTATCAAGTCTCCAAGAAATGGATGATCTACTGAGACAGATTGACTACACTTCTATTGTAACGAACTCCAATTTTCGTAGCCCAAGAACAGACATTCGAAAAGTCAACACTATAATGATTGACGTTGTACAGCAAACGGAAGGAAATGTCGCCGATAATAGGAGAGGAGGACCTGTAAGGAAGGCTTATACTCAGAATCAGAGAAACGAGTATCAGAACCGAAGGCAACAGGATAACAGGCCATATCAGAGATACGCCAGAAACAATACTCAAACCAGAAGATCGGGTTATCAGTATAATAATAATTATCGCCAGAATAATATCTCCTCTAAAGCCACAAGTGTTATCATCGTCAGGATCATTCAATAATATCTTCTTCTACTGTATATTTTAAATTCTAGTTTATATTCTTAAATTAAGAGCTACTAGTAGACTGACAATCACCTTTTCCTCCCCCATGATTTACCTAATTATACTCCCGTGACTGTAGCGCATCGTTCGCCATGACACATTAACCCTATGCAACCCCTTAACGGTCTCTCTCGTCGTATGGCCCCATGCAACTGAAGTCTATTAATTGTATTTCTCGTCTATCTTTCGTCTCGTTCATTGGCATTCTATCTAGGAATCCTCATTACTTTGATGGGAACACGTGAATTCATTTGCTTAATTTGCCGCTTTTTGGCCCCCATCTGGCCTATTGTCATTAGCTCATTACTGATTGTTGCATTGACATGGATATTAGGGCTGGGGTCTATCTGTGATTAGCTTGGATAATAAACCGGCACGATGGTTACCATGGCAACATCTAAGCCAGGGGTAGCCAACCCATAACACAGACTACGTGCCACATAAGATGTTGATAATCTGGAATGTGCAACTTTACTTGATCCAATCCCCCCGCCCTCCATAGTCACCGGAATGGATAAAGAAATTATGTATGCATTAAATAAAATAAAGAAACTATTGTTATTTAATCTGGAAACCAAACAACACCATTAACAAAGAATTATGATACTGGGACTTGGCTATATAAATACAAGAATTGATTACAAAATAAACTTATATGAATAAATATAATTAAAATAAGAACGATGTGATATCTAGCTGGTGTTATAATTGTGGGAAAAGATTTCCAGATCATGAAACTCACGAGTATCAAATATAGGAATTAATTATTTATTTGAACAATGAAACTGATAAAAATACAATATAGATAAATTAGAGGATGTGTTTCGCGGCTCGTCGGAATTCAGAATTGCTTTTATATTGTTCTCGAACAATGACGCTGAGCTCACTCGTGCATCCTCTGTATCCTCGGTTGAAAACCCTTAAAATTCTTCCTCCGGTTCCCACATTCAGCTGTCCTGATCCTCATCCGGATCCCACATTCGGCCGTCCTGATCCTCATCCGGTACGGATCAAGAAGATCCGCCCGGCCAGGGCTTCATGAACTCCGAACAGGAAGTTGTGATCCTTGGTCCAGCATGGTCTCCCTCTCTGCAGAGGTCATACGTGTCGTCGAGTTTAACTCGAGTCAATCGATAAGGTCCTAGACTTTTGGTTTTCAGTTTCAGATGTGGACCGTTCTTTGTGCGTTTGATGGCAACCAGGTCGTCGACCTGATACTTCTCAGGCTCGTTACGTCGTCGGTTGAATTCAGCACGATTTTCAGCTTGTATCTTTTCTACCTGCTTTTTTGCATCTTCTCTCCTGTGATCACGTTTTTCGTTGAACGAGTCGATCAGTTCTTCCTCGATGAGTTGCACTATACGTAGATAATTTTGGTTGTGCATTCTGTATCCTGTCAGCAGCTCGAAAGGTGACCTTCCGATGCTCCTCTGGAACGTAGAGTTGATAGCTCGTTGGATGGATGGAACAACCTTGTACCATTTCGTCGGGTCATCGAAGTTGACACCGGGTGAGTTAGCCGTGGTCGTTACGGCATGACTGCTGGCAGTCGCTCACATCCGGGAGGCGGGGTGGTTCGGATCCCCCCGCCGGCAACCTTTGAAGATGGTCTTTTGTGGTTTCCCATCATCCTTCCAGGCAAATGCCGGGGTTGGTCCCTAACTATAGACCACAGCCGCTACCTTCCAACTCCTCGTCCTTACATTCCAACTTCCCCCCCCCCCAACGGTACTTGTAGCTCACCCATTGGGTGTCCGTCTCGAAGCAGCTACAAAACTGGCGAGCCGAACATGTCCTCGGACACGCCCGGCACTAAAAGCCATACGCTAAAAAAATCGAAGTTGACTTTAGCGATGATCTTAGTCACAGTTGAGTTGACTCACTCGATTTGGCCATTTTCTCGCAGTAGTCTAGCTGTGATCAAAACGTGTTTGAGATCGCTGTGATTCGTAGTAGCCCTGGAACTCATGGCAGGTGAACGATGTTTCCAAAGTTCATCCTCTGCACATCCATCTTTTCAATTGTCTCGGCAGATTTAGTAGTTTTCATGGGATAGGGTGACAAACGAAGAGATATTAAGATGAGTGGGAGAGGAGAGATGTTTCTGGCGACTGCTAATGAAGAGAAGAGATAAGTTGGTAGGACACATACTAAGACACCCAGGAATAGCAAACTTAGTTAAGGAAGGGTCGAGGACAAGAACTGTAGGGGTAGACCAAGGTTAAAATATGTTAAACAGATTGCATCGGATGTAGGGTGTGGTAACTATGTAGATATGGAACGATTATCTCAGGACAGGGTGGCATGGAGAGCTGCATCAAAAAAGTCAAATGACTGAAGACTCAAACAACAACAACAACAACAACAACATGGGATACAGTCAGGTGAACTTCGTGAGGGCGTTTATCACACAGAGTGTGATTATATCCCTTGTGTGTCGACTTGAGTGATCCAACGTGATCCATGTGGTGGGTGCGCAGAGGCTCACTCTCTTTGAACAGCGGATATTACGAACCTTCTGTTTTGCCAGCCTTCCTGTAAACCACAAGATATTTCACACAGTTGGCGATGACTCGTTTCACCTTGTCGGCCAAATCTGGAATGTAGTATTCATGCTTCACGTCTTCCTCAGTCCTTTTAACAGCATAGTCCCTTCCCATGTGCAGCTCTGATAATCTCCTGTTGTATTGCTCGTGGGACCACCAACGTTTCTCGCCCGTCGACAAATTTGAAGAGCAATCCATCTCTGACAATTAAGTTTTCGTAGGGCTCTCTCTCCAGTATGGCTTTTATCACCGTTAATCCTTTGTCTTCTCTCTGGGCAACTTTGATCCTCGCTGCATGGCCATTAGAGAATACAAACATCACTGATGGACATCGGCTCAGGGCGTCGACATGTTTCATCTTGCATATTAAGGCTTTCACGGCCCGGATTATTATATAAATAATTCATGCTTTTGGGCTAATGCCGTGTGTATTTTTAATTTAAAACCATACGTTTCGGAGAAACCTTGCCTCCTTTTTCAATGGAAATAAACAATGTGGCCAAAGAAAGTATATCAATGAGATTACAAAAAATATAGATAAATTCCTCTGTTCGTCACCAGAGAGCAGCTGCCAGAAATAACTGTATGGACCATGGTGGAACGGCGGACAGAGTAGTAAGTAACAAGAAGGTAAAGGGGGCGGTGTGAAAATATAGAAACTCCTCGAAGAATGAGGAAGGAGGGGGGAGGTGGGAGGGTTAGATGGATATAAGGAAACATAAACAAAAGGGAATAGTAGCTGAACGATACCATACGTCATACAGTCAACGGCGAATAAACAGATGGAAACTCCTCCAGTGACGAACAAAGGAGATCAAATCCAGGCTCTGAGCCCTAGAGGGAAAATGTACAATTTTTAATATGTGAAGAACAGAGAGACTGAGAGGAACTATCTCCCTAGATCCTTAATAACTGGTAGCCAAGTGTCACTTAGCTGATATCCAGTGTCTCTGTTAAAATTATTGGGATTTTTACGAATTTCAACTGCCTCCCTTATAATTCTAGACCAGTTGTGCTTAACAAGGGCAAGCGCATGAGCATCCTTGAAACATACATCGTGCCCTGAAGACAGGGCATGTTCAGCTATAGCTGATTTGTCAGGTTGGTTTAGACGGATGTTCCTTTGATGCTCTTTGATGCGAGTGGCAATGGATCGTTTTGTTTGTCCAATGTAGACTTTTCCGCAAGTACATGGGACTTCATACACCCCAGGTTGTAGTATTGGGGACAATTTATCTTTGTTTAATGCTAAACGTTGACCAATTTTCGTCATAGTTCCGAAAACTGTTTTTATCTTGTGCTTGCGGAGAATCTTAGCAACGCGGTCAGTGGTGTTGTGAATATAAGGGAGCTAAGCAGTTCCTCTCACGTCGGAGCTCTGAGAAGGTTGTCTATCCCTCCTTCTGGGATGTAGGGACCTATATATAGTGGATTCATTATAGCCATTACCCTTAAACATGGTTTGTAAGGCATGTAACTCTTCCTGAAGAGTTGATGCCTCACAAATACGTTCCGCTCTTTTGGCTAGAGTTGTTATAATTCCTTGTTTTTGTGCTGGGTGGTGGTGGGAGTCCGCATGTAAATAACGGTTAGTGTGAGTTGGCTTACGGTAGACGCTGTGCCCCATGGAGCCATCCGCTTTCCTCCTCACAAGAACATCCAAAAAAGGTAAGCATCCACCTGACTCTAGCTCCATTGTGAAGTGGATTGAAGGATGCAGCTGATTTAGGTGGTTCAGAAAGTGGTTCAGTTTCTCAGAACCCTCCTCCCACACCACGAACGTATCATCCACATACCTCCACCAAATCACAGGTTTGAAAGACGCCGAAGATATAGCCTCCCCCTCAAAATGTTCCATGAAAAAATTTGCCACGACAGGCGAGAGTGGACTTCCCATGGCCACACCATCAGTCTGCTCGTAATATTTACCATCCCACAAGAAATAGCTGGAACACAAGCAGTGGTGGAATAATCGGGCAATGTCCTCAGGAAACAAATCCTTGATGAGTGACATGACCGAGTCCACCGGCACTCTGGTAAACAAGGACTCTACATCAAAACTCACCAAAATAGCATTTGGTTGAACGGCGATGGTTGACAATTTTTCGACGAAATGGGTTGAATCCCTAATGTAGGACTGTGTGCGCCCCAAGTGCGGCTGAAGCAACTTGCTGAGATATTGCGCAAGAGCATACGTTGGAGAACCTATTGTGCTAACAATTGGTCGAAGAGGGACGTCTTGCTTATGGATTTTTGGAAGACCATACAATCTCGGAGGAACAGCATCTCTCGGAATAAGACATCTTCCCTCTTCTTTTGGAATAGATGACAGTTTAACAAGCTTAGCAGTGGCATTGGATACACGAGTAAGTTGTAGTCAATCTTTCTAATTCCCCTTTAGATGACTATCAAACAACTTTACTAAGCAGAGGTCTCAACTTCGCTCTCGCACCCTCCAAAATTCCTACAGAGGAGTTGATCACATCCGTTGAGGCTGCCATCTACAATTTACCTCCAGATGAAGCTGAAGAAGTTAGACAAGAAAGTGTGAGGATATTAAGATCCTCTAAAGTACCCACACCCAATTTAACTCGGGGTGAAAGAAAGGCATTGGAGGAACTAAGAAATAATGACACCATTTCTATTCTTCACGTTGACAAGGGAAATGCGACAGTGGTGATGGATACCGTTGAATATAAAAGTAAAATCTCGATTCTGTTATCTGATCCTGTCTACAGACTGTGCACTCGTGATCCAACCACTCGTGTATCCAATGCCACTGCTAAGCTTGTTAAACTGTCATCTATTCCAAAAGAAGAGGGAAGATGTCTTATTCCGAGAGATGCTGTTCCTCCGAGATTGTATGGTCTTCCAAAAATCCATAAGCAAGACGTCCCTCTTCGACCAATTGTTAGCACAATAGGTTCTCCAACGTATGCTCTTGCGCAATATCTCAGCAAGTTGCTTCAGCCGCACTTGGGGCGCACACAGTCCTACATTAGGGATTCAACCCATTTCGTCGAAAAATTGTCAACCATCGCCGTTCAACCAAATGCTATTTTGGTGAGTTTTGATGTAGAGTCCTTGTTTACCAGAGTGCCGGTGGACTCGGTCATGTCACTCATCAAGGATTTGTTTCCTGAGGACATTGCCCGATTATTCCACCACTGCTTGTGTTCCAGCTATTTCTTGTGGGATGGTAAATATTACGAGCAGACTGATGGTGTGGCCATGGGAAGTCCACTCTCGCCTGTCGTGGCAAATTTTTTCATGGAACATTTTGAGGGGGAGGCTATATCTTCGGCGTCTTTCAAACCTGTGATTTGGTGGAGGTATGTGGATGATACGTTCGTGGTGTGGGAGGAGGGTTCTGAGAAACTGAACCACTTTCTGAACCACCTAAATCAGCTGCATCCTTCAATCCACTTCACAATGGAGCTAGAGTCAGGTGGATGCTTACCTTTTTTGGATGTTCTTGTGAGGAGGAAAGCGGATGGCTCCATGGGGCACAGCGTCTACCGTAAGCCAACTCACACTAACCGTTATTTACATGCGGACTCCCACCACCACCCAGCACAAAAACAAGGAATTATAACAACTCTAGCCAAAAGAGCGGAACGTATTTGTGAGGCATCAACTCTTCAGGAAGAGTTACATGCCTTACAAACCATGTTTAAGGGTAATGGCTATAATGAATCCACTATATATAGGTCCCTACATCCCAGAAGGAGGGATAGACAACCTTCTCAGAGCTCCGACGTGAGAGGAACTGCTTAGCTCCCTTATATTCACAACACCACTGACCGCGTTGCTAAGATTCTCCGCAAGCACAAGATAAAAACAGTTTTCGGAACTATGACGAAAATTGGTCAACGTTTAGCATTAAACAAAGATAAATTGTCCCCAATACTACAACCTGGGGTGTATGAAGTCCCATGTACTTGCGGAAAAGTCTACATTGGACAAACAAAACGATCCATTGCCACTCGCATCAAAGAGCATCAAAGGAACATCCGTCTAAACCAACCTGACAAATCAGCTATAGCTGAACATGCCCTGTCTTCAGGGCACGATGTATGTTTCAAGGATGCTCATGCGCTTGCCCTTGTTAAGCACAACTGGTCTAGAATTATAAGGGAGGCAGTTGAAATTCGTAAAAATCCCAATAATTTTAACAGAGACACTGGATATCAGCTAAGTGACACTTGGCTACCAGTTATTAAGGATCTAGGGAGATAGTTCCTCTCAGTCTCTCTGTTCTTCACATATTAAAAATTGTACATTTTCCCACTAGGGCTCAGAGCCTGGATTTGATCTCCTTTGTTCGTCACTGGAGGAGTTTCCATCTGTTTATTCGCCGTTGACTGTATGACGTAAGGTATCGTTCAGCTACTATTCCCTTTTGTTTATGTTTCCTTATATCCATCTAACCCTCCCACCTCCCCCCTCCCTCCTCATTCTTCGAGGAGTTTCTATATTTTCACACCGCCCCCTTTACCTTCTTGTTACTTACTACTCTGTCCGCCGTTCCACCATGGTCCATACAGTTATTTCTGGCAGCTGCTCTCTGGTGACGAACAGAGGAATTTATCTATATTTTTTGTAATCTCATTGATATACTTTCTTTGGCCACATTGTTTATTTCCATTGAAAAAGGAGGCAAGGTTTCTCCGAAACGTATGGTTTTAAATTAAAAATACACACGGCATTAGCCCAAAAGCATGAATTATTTATATGTTTCATCTTGGTTGCAGCTCGGTGTAGTCAAACTCCTCTGAGGCCCATCTAGCCACTCGTGGGACCAGGTCCTTTTTGTGCATCGTCCTTTGGAATGCCATACAGTTAGTTACGATCTTGAATGGAATTCCAAGCAAGTACACCCTGTACTTTTTCAATGCATTCACCACTGCCAAGATCTCGAACTCGCAACTGCTGTATTCTTATTTCTGGATCGTCGTCGTTTTGGTCATGTATGAGACTGCGTGTAGTTTGTCGTCGTCTGGATACTTTTGCAACAACACAGCGCCATGTCCACTTGCTGGCGTCGGTGTACAGCTCCGTCTCGTATTCCGGGTTGTATATCTTCAGCACAGGTTCTGTAGCGAGAACACGTATGAGCTCAGCAAGAGCCATCTCACTGGAGGTTTGAATCTGTCCACATTGAAAAGTGTATCCAAGGAACTGTACCCTCCTCTTCAGAAATTGACACTTCTTGAAGTTGATTTCCAGCCCGTACTCTGCAGCTAATTCCAATACTCGTCTCAATCGTCGGATTGCCTCGTCGTTATCCTTCGCTGGGATAATCAAGTCATCCATGTAGGTAAACACTATGTTCTCTCGGATTAACTCCCAGACAACAGCGTTCACAAAGCGCTGGAAGACTGCAGGTGAGTTGGTAAATCCAATGGGACTTTCTTGTACTGGTACTGTCCAGAATGCGTCACTCATGACAAATACCGTCGACTTACTTCTTCGCTCCAAAAGCGACTTCCCACAGACGGTAGATATAATGAGGTAATTAAATATGGGAATTCTACCGATGATGGTGTGTGCTGAGATATATAATGGGGCGACCGCAATATCTTACCCTTCTTTTAATAACTTCTCTGTATGGGGCAAATTCACTCCTTATCACTGACACGTCAGTGTGCCCATATTATATGACAAATGATCCTTCTATCCTTGCTGCCGTATGGGTCTCGAGATCAGTTAAGCTAGCTTTTGTTATTGTTCGTCCAGATATACCCTGAGATGTGTTGAGATCCATGCATACGTAGTCGTTGTACTTCGGTCAGACGGGAACAGTATAGGTATATCTGTAATATTGAAAGTCTCGAAATAGCTGATATTTTTGAATACATTAACAGTTCCCACATTCTGTAAGTAATACAGCCCTAAAAGGATGATCAGTAGATATGAAGAAATATGCTTCATAAAAAAGCAAGTTGCAAGGGGGAAAAACTGCAACTCACTGCTTTAGAGCATTGCAAGAAGCTTGCGGGAGAGAAGTGGTGTAATCTTGGAATACACGGTATGAGAGAATATAAAGTTTAATGCTCTTTGCTTGTTCATTCCTTCCTTTTCATCAAACTCCAACAGTGATCTTCTATTTTCTCTTTGGTGATCATGTCGCTTATATCTTTTGTGAGTCTGTTCTAGATATATATCTTCCATGACCCACCTAGCGTCATCTAGCAGCGAATCTCTGAAGCACTTCAACTCTTCCTGGTGCAAGAGGACTTCCTTTTCCATCTGGCCACCAGATCTTGCTACCATCGCCAGCTGTTATCTCCATGAACAAGAGACTTTCGTCTACTTTTTCACTCACCATGCTGTGCTAGTATCGCCTGTTATCAACTCTTTGAAGACAATCTTCTCAAGAGAATGTCATTTCTTATGTTGGTTATGCTGATATGTATACCTTTTGTCTCCTACCCCCACTCCTTTCCCTTCCTTGGACCCTCTGTGCGTCGCTGAGTGGGTCTCACTAGTGCGCCGGCCGTCGACTCAGTTAAGGCTCAACTAGAGCTAGCCTCCTGACCTAACGAGGCATTTTTCAGATTCCACGCCATGTGGTAACTTTAAACATCAAAGGGAACTTCACCTTCGACATGCAATCAAGTTAAGTACAAACTTCAAGTTTTAACCTCATCTTCATGGTTTTAACTTCTGCATGCTTTTAACGATCTTTTATAGGCAGTGTGAAATTATTTATTTTTTGAAATAATCACTCTTCGCGGGATTTGCCATGTTGAGCTTTCGTCTGTCTAAGCCAACCTTAATGGAAAGTAGCTTTTCTTAAGCTAACCAAATGAGAAATCTTCTCACCACGTGGGATATTATTTATTACCCGCTGTCTATAAATCACCAAGCCAATTCCTCCGCTGGATTAACTTTGGCCCCATTTTTCTATTAAGATCGTTCTGGAACCTTCCAGATCCTGTACTTTATCTACAAGTCTTGCCGTCATGTATTTTTCACCCACTTGTGGGAATACTATTTAAAATGAGGAATCTTCATTATAAATTACTGCAATAGCAAATTTTCTTCCACCGCTGGAATGTTCTATGGCGCATTTAATTGTAATTCACAAACTCCTCAAGAAATAGACTCTCGCCGACCTCGTGCAACCAGTTATTTTCATCATTGCAATAACTTTCTTTCCCATAAATTTTCGTGTTACTACAGTGAATTTTTCATCTATTCAAAAGACTATAGTGAGAAACAGTGCTTTCAGTATTTCTTCCGCGTCGCGATCGTCCGTTTACATTAAATAAGGCCATGAACATTTATCCTCCATCCCAATCGATCTTTCCTAAACCTTCTACTAACAAACCATATTAATAAAATTATAAATCTGGATTATTTCCAATAAGGTGTCACTCTAACGAAGTGCCCTTCCATCTTGTTTGTTTAGCATTATTTAATTTCTGCATAACTACGTGTTTTATACACGGTTCAAACTTACATTGTTTCTACCTTATAATAAGGGAAAACAATTCTTTCAACTCTTGAGTGAGTTATTTCTAGGTCTCACGAAATGGAAACTGCCCCATTTAGCTCGTGATTCCTACTTAAAACATAGGAAGTCGAGAACCTTCCTTTTGATTTTCTCTTCAGGTTTCACAGTAAGTGACCTGCCCTTATTTGTATAATTAACCAACATTAATTCTGTATACATATAAGAAGTTGTAGGAACTTCTCCTTTATTCTACCCTCTTTCTTCTTTGTTATTTTCGAAGTTGTAACTTTTTCTAAAATAGTTACCTAGAAATTTCTTAAAGTACACTCCTTGTACTCAATTGAATGTGTAAACTTTAATTACTTCATTTGTCTTTTTTAAATCTTACAAAGATTTAAGTACATATATAAGGTTTGAAACCTAAAGAATTGTTAAGTGCCTGGAGCAAACGTTTAATGTTTTCTGAGGTCTGTGACCCCAAAATTGTTAACCAAATTGAAAATATATATTTGTTAAAGTTATCAACTTATTTTGAATTGTTAAATAAATTAAGCGTTTCTTTTCGATTTCTCATTTTTCAAGTAAAACGGTTAGGCAAGATCCTGTCTTCCCTGACTCTTCCCAAGTTCATGCCATCGTTAATACAGAACAAATCTGCTACTATTTGTCTTGCCAGACTATCACCCTTCCCCATAGTAGTCTTATGCATGCTGGGGAGGAAATACACTAAAGCCTTTCCCTGGCAAACCGCCCAAGTCTTAGCTGCGGTTCCCGTCAGCTTCGACCAAGCTCGTACCCACTTTAGGTATCAGAGAGCGGATTTGCAGTTGCAACCGCCTCTAAGTGCATTAAAGGTTAAATTTATAACTTTTATGGAACTCTCATCCTATTTCTCTATCCTTTTTCTCCAGTCCGAAACCCACTTCCTTTTCTTAATCATCTTCCCTTGGTGGGTGGGTTATTCCTCAGCCAATAATCTACCCAAGAAGTCCTACCTTATAGAACTACTAGCAGAAGTACCCGTTCTTCGAACGGTGTTCGGTGTTAACACCAGACATTATAATAATAATACTAACAATGTTATTGGTGTTACATCCCTTTTAAGTACTGTTGCTTTTAGAGACGCACCAGACATTATCAATTGAGCTACTGTTGCAATGGTTAGCGGCTTGTAATTCCTTCATAAGTTTATCAGAACGAAGTTAATTTTCTGGGAATATCACACACACTGTTAATTTAAGGGCCTTATAATGTGGTTTTCGGAGATCCTTTATAGACTCGCGAATTTTTTGTCTCACATTGAGAAGTGCAACATATGCTTTGGTCGTCCTTCTAGGATAATTTTTATATTTCGCCTATTTTAGCATGTATTTTGAGAAGTTTTTCCCTATATCCACCCTTCTACTGTATGAAAAGTACGGTGAAGAGTTTTATAAATGATTGGTGTATTGACTCATGTTTACCATACCTAATTTTAGGATGCACCAAGCATCCGAACATGAGTTATAGGCGTACATAAGGATACACAGGAAGACAGACAGACAATTCTATTGTCTACAACATATCACCCAGAAATCCAAATATGGGTATATCTACCACACAGTATCAAAGAAAATCATCCTTACGATGAACCCGTATGTCGACAAAAAAAGAAAAGAAAAAAGATTAGTTGAAATGTGCTCTCAAACTAAATTCACCTAACGTGTACTTCCTGACATGAAATAGAATTGAAAGTCTTGTAGATGAAACGCAATACACGTCACATAAAAACTGACCCTCTACGTTGTGTTGGATCCCCATACACAGGAAGACCTCTATCATAAATTATAAAAGCTTGTGGTGCATGAAAATTCAGGTTCTTTAGTCTCAAATGGCCCAAATTCCTAAAAGCCGCAAAAAATGCTGATTCAATTCAGGAATTTTTGAAAATAATGTTGTTGTTTGGAGATATAATAGACCTTCTGTACTATTATGTCGCACGTGAAAATTGCATGAAAAAATCCTAGATTACCCCTTGGCCCCCTTAATTGCATTGGTGAATTATACAGTCTACGTTGGTTCCGTGATAACCTTATATTTGCAAACTTTCACAGAAATGTAATAAATGTAATAAATTGCTTCTTACTGAAATAGATGGAAAGTTGGATGCCACCCCTTGAGATAATATTGTCATGGTTACGGATTTGCATTCCTTCATTAGTTTGTTAAATTAAATTTAATTAGTTTTCTGGGAATGTTTCAGAAACTGTTGGTTTAAGAGCCTTATAATGTAGTTTTCGAGGACCTTAGAGTTTTATTTCTGGCACCGAGGGGCTTTGTCTCGTCGTTGTACGCCATAATATAATACTACTAATAATAATATAATATAGGGATAGGAATATAATAGACCTGCCATACCACACCCGCAGGTGTAAATCGCGTGAAAAAATTCTAGACTACCCCTTGACCCCCTTAAGCGCATTTTACATATTGATGAAATTTACAGCTTAATTTGGTTCCATAAGAACCATCTAGCCGTTTGCAAACTTTCACACTAATGTAATTAATGGAATTGCATTGCGTCTTACAGCAATAGATGGACCTCTGAGAATCTGTTGCCATGGTTATCGGCTTGCATTCGTTCAGTAGTTTATTAAATGAAATTAGTTTTCTGCGAATATCTCAAAAACGGTTGGACGTAGGACCTTAAAATGTGTTTTTAGGGCCCCCGAATGTTATGTCTCACATTGAGGGGCTGAAAATGGGCTTTGTCTCGACCTTCTACTCCTATTTCAGCATGTATTTTAAGGGGGTATGCCCCCTTTTATGATAGGTACATAGAAGAGATACATCATTGATTAGTGTCGTGCCTCTGATGGAAATCTGTACCAAATTTTGCGTTGATACACCCAGCCGTTTTCGATTTATAAGGGAACAAAGTTGTCGACAATCAAACAAACAGACAGACAGACCAAAACATTATTTTCGCGTGCATCTATCATAAAACCGTCTGAAACGTGTAAATAACTCAAATTTCCGTAGAAATTCAGAAAAAAAACACACAAAAGTTCTATTTATATATGTAGAGATATACTGCACGGCTCGGTGTTGACCGTGTTTTATTGCACAAATTTAGGATTTACTCGCTAACCGTTGGAGATACACGAAAAGTGCTTAGGACCTTTTGGATAGAAAATTGAAAGTTAAAGCTCATGTATGCCATCAAAAGTTTGCTATTTCTTAGCGTTCTCTATTTATTTGAAATGGAAATATCAAATTTTGAAACCAAAGGGTGTAGTGACGTCATAAATGTGGGTTTTACTCGCTAACCGTTGGAGATAAACGAAAAGTGAAGCTCGTATGTACCGTCAAAAGTTTGCTATCTCTTAGCGTTCTCTTTTTATTTGATAAGGAAATATGAAGTTTTTATTTAAGTGTGTAGTGACGTCACTAAAATGGTCGCCATTTTTAATAGTGCAAATTATCGAAATAAAATGTATCCTATATGTAAACCTGGTAAATCAGCTACATCCACGCATAATTTCATTTAAATCGGACCAGTGGTTCTTGCGTTATTGAGTAGCACACAGACAGACAGAAAGACAGACACACACCATCTCATTTTTAGCCTATTTTCAATTTTGAAAAAATAGGTTTATGAGATCACCTTTTGTCTGTGTGTGTGTGTGTGTGTGTGAGGTGTGTGTGTTTCCCCCTAATAAAATCTAAACGGCTGGAGCGATTTTAATGAAACTCGGTAAGTTCATAGCACTAATCCCGGCGACCTCGACCGTGCCCTTCAAATTTTGTTACGTTTCACCAATCCAACATGGCGGCTGTGCGAAATATTTCACTAGCATTCAATATCTCCGAAACTATAACCGATATCGCCCTGTAATTGTGTACGGTGATAAAGGACACTACTAGAAGTTCACCTATGAGACTTTCAAAAACCTGGTGACTACAAAACCAACATGGCGGTCAAGCGAAATTGAGACTTTTAAATAGACATTTCTCGCGATTGAACTATCCAAACGTAATGAAACTTGGTACAGCAAATGTGTGTACACATTGTAATGCACTGGAGTCTAATTTAGTTCAATTGTTTATATAACCACAAAATGGCGGCTGTGCGAAATATTTCACTGACATTCTATTTCTCCGAAACTATTACAGATATCATCATGCAATTTTGTACGGTGATAAAGGGTACTGATACAAGTTTACCTATGTATATTTCTTAACCCTGTAAAGTACAAAACGAACATGGCGACCAAGCGAATTCGAAATATTTTAATAGACATTACTCGTGATTTAACTCTCTGAGCGCAGTGAAATTTGGTACAGTAAATGGTTTTGCAGATTGTAATGCACTGCCATCTAATTTAATTCAATTGTTTACATAACCTCAAGATGGCGGCTGTGCGAAATTTTAAAATTAAGTTTTTATTCTTGTGTCGTAATCATGCGATCGAAATGAAAGTTTGAATAATGAAGCTAGGCAATAATTGTCCTTGAATGGTACATAACTCTATGGCCTATACATATAACAATCCTAAATGGCGAGCTTCCGAAATATTTAGACGGTTCTCCATATCTATGAATCTTTTACAGCAACCAAACTGAATTTTTTATGTTCATAGAGACTATGAACATATGTTCACCTATAGGACTTTCAGTAACCTGGTGAGCACAAATCCAACATGGCGGCGACGCGAAGTATAAATATTTAAATGGACGTTTCTCGCGAATTAACTATCCGAGTGCCGTGAAACATTGCACGTTAAATGCTTATACAAATGTTGATCCACTGGCATGTAATTTATTTCAATTGTTTGCATAATCACAAGATGGCTGGTGTGCGTACTTTTAAAATCTCGTTTTTACTTCTTGTGTTCTAATCATGCGATTGAAGTTTGAATACCACACGTACACAATAATCTTAATGTAATAGTACAAAAATAAAAATCCATCCTGGCGACCATATGAAATATTTAGACGGTTCTCAATATCTACGAATCTGTTACAGCAATTAAACTGAAATTTTGTATGTTGATAGAGACAATTAACATGACCATGATATATGAAAATAGGCTGTATAGTTCTTCACGGAACTACTTGTTATATATTAGTATAGCAGAAGTACCCGTCCTTCGAACGGTGTTATATATTAACACCAGACATTATCAATTGAGCTACTGTTGCAATGGTTAGCGATTTTTCATTCCTTCATAAGTTTATCAGAACGAAGTTAGTTTTCAGGGAATACCACACACACTGTTAATTTAAGGGCCTTAAAATGTGGTTTTCGGAGACCCCTTATAGACTCGCGAATTTTGTGTCTCACATTGAGAAGCGCAACATATGCTTCGATCGTCCTTCTAGGATAATTTTTTATATTTCGCCTATTTTAGCATGTATGTTGAGAAGTTTTTCCCTATATCCACCCTTCTACTGTTTGAAAAGTACGGTGAGGAGTTTTATAAATGATTGGTGTATTGACTCATGTTTACCATACCTAATTTTACGATGCGCCACGCCTACGAACACGATTTATAGGCGTACATAAAGATGCACAGAAAGACAGACAGACAATTCTATTGTCTACAACATATCACCCAGATATCCAAATATGGGTATATCTGCCATACAGTATCAAACAAAATCATCCTTACGATGGACCCGTATGTCGACAAAAGAAAGATTAGTTAAAATTTGCTCTCAAACTAAATTCACCTAACTTGTACTTCTTGACGTGAAATAGAATTGAAAGACTTGTAGACGAAACGCAATACACCTCACATAAAAAATGACCCTCTACGTTGTGTTAGGTCCACATACACAGGAAGACCTCGTTCATAAATTATAAAGGCTTGTGGTGCATAAAAATTCAGGTTCTTTAGTCTCAAATGGCCCAATTTCCTAAAAGCCGCAAAAAATGCTGATTCAATTCAGGAATTTTTGAAAATAATGTTGCTGTTTGGAGATATAAAGGATGATTGTAGTTTTACGTGACCATTAATCGCGAGATCATAAGCCACGGGACCTCCATTTTACGTGGAATCTGAACCACAGGGTATGGCATTTCACTTTGCAAATGTTTGGAGATATAATAGTCCTTCTGTACTATATGTCGCACGTGAAAATTGCATGAAAAAAATCTAGGTTACCCCTTGACCCCCTTAATTGCATTGATGAATTATACAGTCTACGTTGGTTCCGTGATAACCGTATAGCCATTTGCAAACTTTCACAGAAATGTAATAAATAGAGTGACAATACTTCTTACAGAAATAGATGGAAAGTTGGATGCCACCCTTTGAGATAATGTTGTCATGGTTAGCGATTTCCATTCCTTCATTAGTTTGTTAAATTAAATTAATTTTCTGGGAATATTTCAGATACTTTTGGTTTTAGGGCCTTATAATGTAGTTTTCGAGGACCCTTTAGGGCCCCCAAGTTTTGTTTCTGGCACCGAGGGGGCTTTGTCTCCTCGTTGTACGCCATAATATAATAATAATAATATAATATAGGGATAGGAATATAATAGACCTGCCGTACCACACCCGGAGGTGTAAATCGCGTGAAAAAATTCTACTGTACCCCTTGACCCCCTTAAGCGCATTATACGTATTGATGAATTCTACAGCTTAATTTGGTTCCGTGATAACCTTCTAGCCGTTTGCAAACTTTCACACCAATGTAATTAATGGAATTGCATTGCGTCTTACAGCAATAGATGGACCTCTGAGAATCTGTTGCCATGGTTACAGGCTTGTATTCGTTCATTAGTTTATTAAATGAAATTAGTTTTCTGGGAATATCTCAAAAGAGGTTGGTTTTAGGGCCTTAAAATGTGGATTTCGGGGACCCTTTAGGGCCCCCGAGTTTTGTCTCTCACATCGAGGGGCTGAAAATGATTTTTGTCTCGTCCTTCTACTCCTATTTCAGCATGCATTTTAAGGGGGTAGGCCCCCTTTTACGAGAGGTACGGAGAAGGGTTACATCAATGATTAGTGTCGTGCCTCTGATGGATATCTGTACCAAATTTTACGTTGATACAACCAGCCGTTCTCGAGTTATAAGGGAACAAAGTTGTCCACAGACAATCAAACAAACAGACAGACAGACCAAAACATTATTTTCGCGCGCATCTATCATAAAACAGTCTGAAACGTGTAAATAACTCAAATTTCCGTAGAAATTCAGAAAAAAACAGACAAATTTTCTTTTTTATGTAAGTAGAGATATACTGCACCGCTCGGTGTTGACCGTGTTTTATTGCACAAATTTAGGTTATACTCGCTAACCGTCGGAGATACACGAAAAGTGATAAGAGCCTTTTGGATAGAAAATTAAATGCTAAAGCTCGTGTATACCATCAAAAGTTTGCTATTTCTTAGCGTTCTCTTTTTATTTGAAATGGAAATATGAAATTTTGAAACCAAAGGGTGTAGTGACGTCACAAAAGTAGGTTTTACTCGCTAACCGTTGGAGATACACGAAAGGTGATAAGGACCTTTCGGATAGGAAATTAAATGTCAAAGGTCAAATGTGCCATCAAAAGTTTGCTATTTCCTACCGTTCTCTTTTTATTTGATATGGAAATATGAAATTTTGAAACCAAAGGGTGTAGTGACGTCACTAAAATGGTCGCCATTTCCATATAGTGCAAAATATCGAAATTAAAAGTATCCTATATGTAAACATGGTATTTCAGCTTCATCCATGCAAAATTTCATTTAAATCGGACAAGTGGTTCTTGCGTTATTAGGTAACAGACAGACAGACAGAAAGACAGACACACACCATCTCATTTTTATATATTAGTATGATTGCATGATGGGTGGAATCCTTCCGTCAAAGAAGAGAGGAATGCCAACACAGAGCACTTGCTAGTACACCCGTTGCTGCAACTTACGATATCCATGTTCAGGCTGTAGGGGCATTATTGGTAACAGACAGGCGCTGGACATGTGTGGAGATTTCCAAGGAACTTACTATTGCAGCATCGTTTGTCCATCACCTTTTTAAGAACAAAGCTGAAGATGCGAAAAGTTTGTACCCACTGTGTTCCACACACTCTAACGGAAATTGGAAAGTGGCAGCTTATGGAGACAGCAAGAATGCATCTGGAGCGATATGAACATGAAGGCATTTCTTCGTCACGTTTTCACAATGGATGAGACTTGGGACGTTCGTATACACCTGAGCTGAAACGACAATGAAGCGAATGGCGACATATAGAATCACCACGCCCAAGAAGATGTCGAGCATTGTGGGATCCTTTGAAACTGATGATTATTGTGTGTTATGATTATGAAGGCATAATCTTAGTACAAACTGTACCTCATAGTATCAAAGTAACTGCAGGCTACTTGCGTTACTTGGAATATCATTTGCACCCAGCATGGCGTCGTAAACGAACTTAGGCCATTGGGAGTCCTATTGTGTTACATTACAAAGCTCCTTGCCATGTAGCCGCAACAGTGAGGAATTTGTGTACAAGGTGGAACTGGGAAGTACTCGAACAACCACCGAATCCACCAGACATGAGCCCTTGTGATTATTTTCAAAGATCAAAGAACCTCTACGAGGCATTCGATTTCAATCACGAGTTGACTTCCAGAGAGCTCTAGATCGATCAGTGAGAGTGATGTCCAGAAATGGTGCTACAGATGTAGTGTGTCGTCTTCCAAGGATTTGTCAACGTATTATTGACATTGCAAGGGACTATAAATGAAGTTTTAATGTCAGAATTAACCAAATAATATTCTTTGTGATGTTTTGGCAATGTTGCCATTACTATCGAATGCCCCAGTATTTACATTCACATGAAACTGGCTTAGTCCTTAGTGAGGCCTTTGGATATGCTTCCTCTTCACAAGCTCTGCAATGTTGGAATTCACAGATGTAGCAAGAACCAGCAGAGGTTTGAGATGCTGATCAGCGAGTACTTACTCGTACTTTTCACAAAGTTGATGATGGCAAAGGTTTTTTACATACATATGTCGACGCGAATTTGCAACAATATAGCTGGGCCATGTATCGTAGGACAGAGAACTGAGATCTGGGAAGATATTTCTGTTATGCCATTATCTTTTCGTTCTTGAATTCTTAAGTAAATTCTTCGTGCGAGCCACTTAGAAATTATCCACATGCCACGGGTTGGCCACCCCTGATTTAGGCCTATGTACCGTTTTCTAAAGTCTATTCGCCGAGTCGAGACAGTACCCCTGGCTACCCGGACAAGGAAACACGCCCAGTTCACGCTATCGGCTCTGCCGGACAGGGGTAGCCAAGAAGCTCCGAGAGCATTAGTCATGCCGTAGCCCTAGAAAAGACAAGACTCCCTGCATGATGAGCTGCACTGTATACTTTTGCCTGTGATAAGCAATTGAGAACTTATTAATTATTTAAATAAATAAATACATAAACGATCAATAAATAAACCGCGCTGTAGTATGAAACCGGTCAGTCAGCCCGCTTCACATGTAGGCTATGGACAGCACTGAAGTTGGCGTACGTTCAACAGGCACAACTCTATGCGCCACTTGCGGGCAGCCCTGCAATCACGTGTACAACTGTGTTTACATCCACTATCTCGACTCGGCGAATATTTTAGTTCGGTTGGTTGGTTCCTCACTTTAGGGGCTGCGGCAACGCCGTCATGTAGCCCCATGTAGAATCTGTCTGGTAACCAGTGTTAATTGTGATGGCTGTATTAATGTGTGTTATCGGTGATTCAGGTAAGGACTGCCGAAAACCAATTTCAAGTAGTTCCTACTTTCGCTACCAAATGATACCGTCAATGACACCTAGCTGTGAACTTAGATACTAGATGCCACCACAGCCAGCACCTGGTGGTAAACGTTGGAACATTATAAGTGATAATCAAATCTAACCAAGAAATTTAGCTTCACATAATTGTAGTTAGTGGAAGGTTCTTTAACATGCCATAAATCCATGACATGGGTCCACTGGCTTTACTTCCCCTCCGAAGGAAGGCATGCTGAGGGATTTTTAACACTCTTAAAAACCATCACTTCCGAGCGAGGCTCGCCATGATGCGTGATGGGCTCCATTTCGGCAACGCTGTACAGCTTTTCCCGGAGCGGCTAGCAGTGAACCATGTCTTATTTCCCCCTACAAATACAAACTGATATAAAATAAGTGAATTAATTTACGTACTTCACAGTCACAGAGCATAACATTTCGATGTATAAGGATTACAACGCGACCAAGAACTACGTTTTCCAACCACCCCGAGCCGAGAAAAAGTTACCTTGCAAAAATGATAACAACTTTGTTTCTTGATCACAAAAAAATTGAAAATAATAATCCAGTTATACAACATTCCAATGCATATTGTGATAAAATTTTGGTTCGATCTGATGACGGGTTTGTGAGATAATAATTCTTAAATATGACGCATGGATGAAACACGCTTAAAACGTGCACTTTTTGTGTTCCGACTGCGATAAAAAATATTATAATATAAATTAAAAATTCCAAGCCTACCTGAACTAACGTAAAATAGAATGACGAAAATGATGATATTATTGGATTTTATGTAGATCTATTGGTTACTTCACAAACAATCTTCAAACTCAAGTGCACATAATGCTAGGTACTTTGGTCGACAGTAGGATCATAAAATCTGAAATATGTTATCTACCACCAAAGTGCCATTTCTGCATCTAACCTGAAAGTTTCAAGTTCCTGCATTCATCACAAACTAAGAAAATGTTCCTTAATATCAAGAAAGTAACTTATGGGAAATTACATTTTAAGATGATTAGAAGATGATTTTTCTAAAAAACTTGTAATGGCAGAGTATCGTAGTACTAAAGATGTTGCGGAAATTAGGAAAGAATTTATTGAGAGAATTCATAGTTGACAGAACATATTGTCAGTAGTTTTAGAACCAGATCTGAGCGATAGGATCAAAGAACAAATAGATGATGGACTAAAAGATAAAATCTCCGATTTAAATAACGAAATCGAATCGATAAAAAGTAAATTGCAGGAGTTAGAAGTAGGCAATTCTCGCATTGTAGAGGATGTTATTAAAGGTCGGACTATTGACTTAACTAACGAAAATACGTCAATGCCAGAACGGACAGAAAATAGTAGAATCAGAGAAGAAGGGAGAATTTTGCAAGAAAGAATCGATAAATTAGAGGAGGAATTACTCCAAGCTAGGAGGTTAAATACACCGCAAGCTAGGGAGAACCAAATACGATTTTCGACACCTATGGAAGACATGTCACGTGGAAACACATCATCGAATATTCCAAACGTTATGATAATTCGGAATATTGACCAGAAACCACGCACTTTTCCAGGAAATGATGGAATAACACCAATAGAGTTTATTAATGATATCTCAGAGTACTTTTTGGAGAACAATGTTCCCGAAGAAAGAAAGTTACGACTGGTAGAGCGTTACTTAAGCAATATCGCACTTCAGTGGTTCAGAGCGTTCCGATGGACTTTTCTAAGTTTTGAGGACTTGGCTAATGCCCTCATAAAACGATTTTGGTCATAAGATGAACAGCATAATGTTAGAGCAGATGCATACTCACGAAAGTACGTGGGTTCGCATAACACACGCTATGCTAGCTACTTCGCGACACAATTAGCACGTCTTCAATATTTGCAACCGGCACCGTCAGACATAGAAATGATACGAACTATCTCACGGCAATTTCCAGCGGATGTTAGGAGAAACATAATTGCATCTAGAGTATCAAGTCTCCAAGAAATGGATGATCTACTGAGACAGCTTGACTACACTTCTATTGTAACGAACTCCAATTTTCGTAGCCCAAGAACAGACATTCGAAAAGTCAACACTATAATGATTGACGTAGTACAGCAAACGGAAGAAAATGTCGCCGATAATAGGAGAGGAGGACCTGTATTGAAGGCTTATACTCAGAATCAGAGAAACGAGTATCAGAACCGAAGGCAACAGGATAACAGGCCATATCAGAGATACGCCAGAAACAATACTCAAACCAGAAGATCGGGTTATCAGTATAATAATAATTATCACCAGAATAATTATTACCAGAGAGGTAATAATAATGAAAATAACAATATTCGCCAAGGATATTCCCGGTATAACAACTGGAATGACGACAATCACAATCGCCAGAATTTCCAGCAGAGGAGAAACCAAGAGAACAGAAACTATATCCGAGGTCAACAGGAGGAAAACCAGAGAAGGAGAGAAGAGAGACCGAGAGAGGACGAACCGAAACCAGGCTCGAGTAGACAAGAGAATAGAGGTAATAATGATGATACCTCTAGGCAAAAAAAAAACTTCAAATGGGAAACAACAATAAACGGAAGAAAATCTTCACCTACTAATGAAATCACGGTAAATGAGATATATCAGACGACGGATGACGATTTGTTATTCGAGGAAGAGATCCCAGAGAGAGAGAGAGAGAATGGCTGAGTTGCCTATTATAAATATTGTAGTGGGAGAAACCACGTTAAAACACTTTCGGATACGGGCGCATCAGGTTCGATAATTTTACAAGATTCCTATGAGAAATTAAAGGACGGAGAAGAGGTCACATCCATGCCAGTCTCAAGTTTGAAAATACGAGGGATTTTCAGAGATAAGTCAGTAAAATGTCGAATCCAAGTTTTAATGGAATTCGCCATTAAGGAGCGTCGTTATGAACACATTTTCATTGTGGTAAGAAATATTAATTTCGATGTGATCATTGGGATTGACTTTATCACGAAAGTAGGAGCAATAATAGACATGCAGAATAGAATAGTGAAATTCTATGACGAGAATGACACAGAAGAATCTGAAGAACAGGACAGAGAAAACCTTCCAGAAAAGGAACCAAGAGAGATTATTCTGAATCAAGTCATTGCTGAAGTAGAAGCAGAAACGAGAGACATTATGGATTGAAAGTGAATGGTCTTACAGAGTATGAAGAGATATTTGGAAATTTAATTCAGGAATATGCAGTTATATTTGATGATAAACCTGGATTAATCAAGGGATTTAAGGCTTACTGATACTACTCCTTATCAGAGAAAACCTTACCCAATTCCAGAGAAGTATCATGACGAAGTAGCTGATATTATTCGGAAGATGGAAAAGGACGGAATAATTAGGAAACAAGCTACGTCATATATTAACCCCATCACTGTGGTAAAAAGGCAAATGGGCAATTAAAGCTATGTTTAGACGCCAGACGGATTAACAGTCACATACTCAAAGAAAATGACCGCCCGCCGAAAATTAGGGAGCTCTTAAGGCAATTCAAAGGAAAGGAATTCTTTTCAAATTTAGATATGACTCCTTCCTTCTATCATATCGAGCTCACCGAAGAAAGTAAGATGTACACTGGATTTTTATTCGACCAGACTACCTGGATTTTCAACCGTCTTCCTTTTGGTATCATAAACAGTGGACCAGCACTGATTAGAGCTCTGGATAATCAGTTAAACGAGAACGTAAAGAAGAACGCTATCTGTTACATAGACGACATTATCGTTTCTTCGACTACGATTCATGAACACTTAATCCATCTCAAGTTACTTTTTGAGAATCTCCGTAAAGCGAACATCAAAGTAAACTTTGAGAAATGTAACTTTTTCCAAGAGAAAATCAACTTTTTGGGGCACACTATAGATAAAGATGGTTACCACCCGAACCAGGATAAAGTGGAAGTGATAATGAACTTTCCAAAGCCTAACGAGTAATGAATGTCAGAAGTTTTCTTGGTGGTTGCCAGTATTTTCCCCAGCATTGTCCACGCTATTCTGAGACAATGGCACCGTTGTATGAACTCTTGAAAAAGAATAATCGTTGGCAATGGAATGCAGAAACGGAGAAAGCTTTTCAAGACGCCAAATACATGCTTAAGGAAAATGTGAAGTTAGAATATCCTGACTTTGAGAGAATATTCTATGTGGAATCAGACGCATCTAAAATTGGAATTAGTGCTGTCTTATATCAACTGGATAACAATGGTCAGAAACATTACATCGCTTTTAGTAGCAGGAAATTGAAGGCGCACGAAGCTAAATATTTCACAACGGAATTAGAGGCTTTGGCTTTTATGTCGGCCTTACAACAGTGGAAAAAGGTACTTATCGGACACCAGATAATCATTGTTACAGACCACAAGGCATTGCAGTTTATGCTGAAGACTGACTTGTCTAGTGATCGACTTGCCAGATGGTCACTGTTTCTCCAACAGTTTAATGCAACAATCGTGCACAAGCCCGGAAAAGACAACCTGTTAGCGGATGCATTATCTCACAATCCGGTGGACAGTATTCAAGTTAATGCTATCCAGATTGAAAGGCAAGATCAAGAGACGATCGACAGACTGAAAAACATTGCAGTCACGCAGAAAAGGCATGTACCTACATGACGAATTTTTCGATTCCTGAAAGGCAGAATGGACCAACAAGATCCTGATTGTGAAGGAACGAGAAAGCTAGCATGAAAACACCTACTTCGTGGAGAAATTGTATGCAGATGTAAGGACAGAGAAAAAACACAAATACGAGTTGTAATTCCACCTAACCTTGTCAATCGAGTTATATGGTTAACTCATCACAGCATTGGTCACGGAGGTGTAGACAAAACTTTGGCCACCGTGAAAGAACAGTTCATTTGGACTAATATGAGAGTTACCGTAGCCGATGCTATTAGGACATGTAATAACTGCCAGCTGAGTAAGCAAGCTTCATCGTTACTCAAGGAGAAACCGAGGTTTATAATAACCGAAAAAAAAAAACGTGAAATGTATTCGATTCGATGGACATATTTGGCCCAGGACCTAAGGGATATCGCGGTAATCAGTACACCAGATAATTTCAGAGTGATATCATTAATAGATTCGGAGATATAGAATGCCGGTGAAATATTTCGCACAGTCGCCATGTTGAGGTTATGTAAACAATTGAACTAAATTAGATGCCCGTGTATTACAGTGTGTGTGAACGTTTGCTGTATCAAGTTTCATTGCGTTTGGATGGTTGAATCGCGAGAAAAGTCTATTTAAAAGTCTCAAATTCGCTTGGGCGTTATGTTGGTTTTGTAGTTACCAGTCAGTCACCTTTATTATTCTCTCACTAACAATACACTGTAAAATATAAATAAAATATAAAATATATATTACCTGATTTCGTTCAATTGGGCGAAGTATTGTAGAAGAAGCTAACAACTGAATGAGCCTGCTGAATTAATTTTCAGTTTGGATTATTTTTATACAGACAATTTTGAATTTCAATTGCATTTTGTAAGTGTTTTCAACCTATACCGCATTATGCAAGTATTCTCAATCTAAATTACATTGTGTAGGGTGGGTATTTTGTAAGTATTTTTATTCTCAATTGCATTTTGTGACTATTTTGAATCTAAATTACATTTTGTAAGTATTTTCTATCTAAATTGCATTTTGTAAATATTGTCAATTCATATTACAGAACAGTAAGTAAGTAGTTAGTTTTAGTTGTAAGTATGTAGTTAGTTTGTTTATTAGATATAGGTCATTGCTCTATTAGACTGTGGTGTCTGAGTGTGTCTGGTAGCAGTTGCATTGTTCATTAGTTATAGTTCATTGTTTCAGTAGACTGTGATGTGTGAGGGTGCAGGTGTGTGTGCCTGGTGACAGACTGTTATAGTGGTAGTATATGTTGTTGGTGGAACTTAAGGTGCTTTTCTCCTTCGTTAGTAGAATTTTGGTATTAATTGTTAGTAGAAGGTTAGAATTTTTGTTAGTAGAATTGCTCTTTACTTATTCTGAAAGGGAGTAGCAGCCTTTCAGAATAAATCAATTCTTTACTATTCTTATAGACGGTTAAGATATTGATAATATAAGCCAAATAATGGCTACACTGCGTCCTGCTGCACGGCTGAAAGCAACGGGAAACTACAGCCGTAATGCTATTCCCAAGGATATGCACCTATCTATGCATAATTGCATGTGATGATGGCCTCCTCCCTTGTAAAATTTCAATCCGGAGGTAAACTAGTCCCCCGTTCGGATCTCCAGGTGGGGAATACTCGAGAGAGGGTTAACAACACAGAAGTGACAAAGAGGAAATCTGACATTCTACGGATCGGAGCGTGGAATGTTAGAAGTCTGCTAGGAAGTGGAAGGTTAGAAAACTTAGAAAGGGAAATGGATAGTTTAAGGTTGGATTTGGTTGGGATTAGTGAAATGCGCTGGCAGGAAGAACAGGACATTTGGTCAGGAGACTATAGGGTCATTAGCACTAAATCAAACAATGGCCAAGCAGGGGTTGGTCTCATATTGAGTAGGAAACTTGGACAGCGGGTGGAATATTATGAGCAATATAGTGAACGGATTATTGTAGCAAAAATCAATACTAAACCTACGTGCACCACAGTGGTACAAGTCTATACTCCTACCAGTCAAGCTGATGATGAGGATGTTGAAAAGGTCTACGAAGAAATAGACGAAATTCTGAGGTATGTCAAGGGTGATGCTAATGTTATAGTAATGGGAGATTGGAATACTGTGGTAGGAAAAGGGAGAGAAGGGAAGATAGTAGGAGATTTCGGATTAGGTGAAAGGAATGATCGAGAGAGTAGGCTGATGGAATTCTGCACCGAGCATGAGTTGGTCATAGCTAACACCTTATTCAATAACCACAATAGGAGAATATACATGTGGATGAGTTCAGGAGTTACAGGGCGTTACCAAATCGACTTCATTATGGTCAAGCAGAGGTTTCGAAACCAGATTTTGGATTGTAAAACATATCCTGGTGCTGACATAAACTCTGAACACAATCTGGTTGTAATGAAATGGAGATTAAAGTTGAAGAAACTGAAGAAAAGTCAAAATCCAAAAAGGTGGGCAATAGACAGACTGGATGTAAAGGATGTAAACGAACGATTCAAGAAGAGTATAAAGGAAGGACTAATCAAAAACCCTAAACAAACTTCAATTGCAGACGAATGGGCACTTTTGAAGAATGAAATAACAAAATCCGCAGAAGAAAACATTGGTATGAAGGAAAGAATAGGTAGAAAACCGTGGATCACTCAGGATATACTAGAATTGATGGATGAAAGGCGGAAACACAAGAATGTAAGAGATGAAAATGGGAAAGAAGAATATAGACGTCTGAGAAATGAGGTCAACAAGAAGTTCAAGGAAGCGAAAGAAGAATGGTTGAAAGAGAGATGTGCTGGTACAGAAAATTGTCTGAAATCAGGAAAAGTAGACACAGCTTATCGAAGGATTAAGAATACATTTGGGGAAAAGAAGACTAAGTGCTGTAATATTAAGGACACAAATGGAAAGCCTCTAATATATAGGGAAGAAAAGGTTGAGAGATGGAAAGCTTACATAGAGAGTTTGTATAAGGGAAAGGAGATTGAGAATCATGTAATGGAAAGGGAGGAGGAAATTGATTAGGATGCGAAAGGAGATTTAATATTGAGATCAGAATTTGATAGAGCTTTGGAAGACTTAAGCAGGAAAAAAGCACCAGGCATAGATTATATACCGATTGAGTTGCTACGCTGCATAGGAGATGAAGGTGTGATCAGGTTATTTCACTTGGTGTGTAGGATTTATGAGACAGGTGAGGTACCCCCTGTCTTCAAGAAGAATGTAATCATCCCTATACCAAAGAAAGTGGGAGCTGACAGATGTGAAGATTACCGTACAATCAGCTTGATTACTCATGCTTCAAAGATCCTGTCTAGAATAATTTACAAGAGGATTGAAAGCCAGATAGGGAGTTGGGTGAAGACCAGTTTGGTTTCAGGAGAAATGTAGGAACAAGGGAAGCTGTACTAAGTCTTAGGCTGATTTTGGAAGGTAGAATGAAAGAAAGATAAGAGAACGTTCATGGCATTTGTAGACTTAGAAAAGGCTTTTGATAACGTTGATTGGACTAAATTGTTTGACAATTTAAAATCTATTGGAATAAAGTACAGGGATAGGAGGGTGATCTACAATCTATACAGAAAACAGACAGCAGTCATTCGAGCTGAAGGACATGAGAGAGAAGCTGATATTCAGAAAGGTGTAAGGCAAGGCTGCAACTTATCACCCATACTTTTCAATCTTTATCTTGAATAAGCAATGAAGGAAATTAGAGAAAAATTTAAAGTGGGAGTGAAGACTCAAGGAGAAATAATTTCAACTCTGAGATTTGCTGATGACATCGTCATCTTGGCCAACAAGCCTGAGGATTTGAATGAGTTTTTGAATGGTATGGACTCCATCTTACGGAAAGAGTACATGATGAAAATTAATAATTGTAAAACAAAAATACTGGAATGCAGCAGAAATAAATCATAAACCTCTATGGACATCAAATTGGCAGGTGAAAAGCCGAAGGAAGTAGGAAACCTCTGTTACTTAGGAAGCAAAATAACCAGTGATGGACTAAGCAACGAGGATATAAAAAGTAGGTTGGCTCAGGCAAGGAAAGCATTTCTACAAAAAAGGAATCTGTTGACATCGATTATAGATTTAGGTATTGGGAAGTAATTTTTGAAAGCCTTTGTCTGGAGCGTGGCGCTCTATGGAAGTGAAACTTGGACTATTGGTGCAGCAGAAAAGAGGAGAATTGAAGCATTTGAAATATGGTGTTATAGGAGAATGATGAAGATCAGATGGGTAGATAGGGTTACAAACGAAGAGGTATTAAGACGAGTGGGCGAGGAGAGATGTTTCTGGCGACTGCTAATGAAGAGAAGAGATAGGTTAGTAGGACACATACTAAGACACCCAGGAATAACAAGCTTAGTTATGGAAGGAAGGGTCGAAGACAAGAACTGTAGGGGTAGGCCAAGGTTAGAATATGTTAAACAGATTGCCTCGGATGTAGGGTGTGGTAGCTATGTAGAGATGAAACGATTAGCTCAGGACAGGGAGGTATGGAGAGCTGCATCAAGCCAGTCAAAAGACTGAAGACTCAAACGACAACATTTTAAGTTGCAACACTAATGCATAAAAGTTAAACATGCTATTACAAAATAATTTAAAATACTTCCAGTTTGAATATTGTCAAAATTTAAACACAGATGTAAAGTGAAATGATTACAGATTTAATACTTCATAAAATGGATTTTTCAACAAATATTGGATTCCGGATCCCCTTAATTTGGCATATTAACGCGTTGACCGACTCAAAAGTATTCTTTTACTAGATTACGAAGACAACATTGAAAAATGGCTTCTTAAATTTCTTTTATTTCAGAAATTAAAGACGAAATTAAAGTAGGACTGAAGATTCAAGGAGAAATTCGCCAATGACATTGTTATCTAAACCGATTCACCAGAGGATTTGGATGTATTTTTTAAATGGTATGGACTCCGTCTTGAAGAAGGAATTCATGATGAAAATCAACAAATGTAATATTAAATAATGGAATGCTGCTAAAAGAAATCAGAAATCTCATTGACGTCAAATTGGTGCGTGATAAACTTAAGAAGTAGCAAACTTCTGCTACTTAGGAAGCAAAATAACCAGTGATGGACGAAGCAAAGAGGAAAAGTAAGTTGGTTCAGACAAGGATTGCATTTTTACAGAAAAGAAATCTGTTGACATCAACTATAGATTTTGGTATTAGGAAGTAATTTTTGAAAGCCTTTGTCTAGAGCGTGGCGCTCTATGGAAGTGAAACTTGAACTGTTGGTGGAGGAGAAAAGAGGAGAATCGAAGCGATTGAAATGTGGTGTTGCAGGAGAATGATGATGATCAGTTGGGTAGATGGAGTAACTAATGAAGATATATTAAAACGTGTGGGCGAGCAGAGATATTTTTGGCGACTGCTAATGAAGAAAACAGATAGGTTGGTAGGACACATACTAATACACCAATGAATAGCTAACGTAGTTATGAATGGAAGGATCGAGGATAAAATCTGCAGGGGTAGACCAAGGTTAGAATATGTTAAACAGATTGCCTCGGATGTAGGATATGGTAGCTATTAGAGATGAAACGATTAGCCCAGTACAGGGGGACATGGTGTGCTGTATCAAAGCAGTCAACAGAATGAAGACTCAAACAACAACACATTTCTATAATTTCTGTATGCAGCTGGTGCCAATAATATACATGCATCGAAAACCCCCATTAGAATCAATATGTTGAAATTGAACCTCTATTTAAACTAGGAGTAAAGTGGAGTAGTTGTTGAATAAAAACATTGTATTGTAAAGTGGACATTGTTGCACATAGGCCTATATCGCAATCAATACGGGAAAATTCTACGGATTGGCTACAGTCACGTAACGGTCGGTTGCAAGTTACATAGCATCACGAGTGAAATAGCGAGTGAAAAGTATACAAATAAATGTGTTCCGAGTGATACCAGAAGTGAGGGGTAAACGTTTTAACTTGAATAGTATGCAGATCATACATATATAGGTAAGAAACCAATCAATTACGGTAGTAAGTGTAACGGTTGAATCGGCACGCTGCAGTTAGCCTATGTGCAAATAATAGTGTTTAACAACCACATTGCGGTATGCTTTGAAGGACTATTTTGAATGATAGACCAGTGTAATTAGAATCTGTGTAAATAATCGTGTTTATATTACAGTAACAAACGTGAGCATGTTTAATTGCTTTGCGCAATTTCAAAAATAACATTTGTAAGTCAAGAACGAGAACAGTACTGCCAACGCAATTCATTAAGCAAAGAGTGTTAGTGTAAGATATACAACTCCGAGAGTGCATGTATCATCCATCGACCTACGTCGTGTGAGTTACCAACTTCCGCCGCGAGATACCACCACTGGCGAAGCAAAGAATGTTGCAACTACCTACAGACCAACGCCACCTAGAGAGAAAGCCTTGCGTTATGAAGTTGACAAGGTAGTGACGTCACAGAGGCCCGGCCGTGGACATTGAGACATAACATTCTAGTTTGCAGGTTATGGTGTGTTTTCCGCGTGTTGTGTGTCGTGTTTACAGTCCCAGTTACTGATTTGCTCAGATTTCCTACCCAGTTATACTTAATGGTTATCAGTGCAGTGTAAAGTTATGCCTAATAAGTGCAGCGTTCCAAATTGTAAAGGCAATTACGCCAATGGACCGAAAGTAAACGTTTTCTCTTTTCCTAATGATGAAGGTGAAAAGTCGAAATGGATACGAGCCATTCACCGCAAGGATTTTATTCCTACGAAATATTCCATGGTACGTGTTAAATCAATACTTATGCTCCAATTCTCACAAGTTTAGTATAATGGGAGGAAGGAACTTTGTAACCAAGTCTCTTTTCTTGTAGGTCTGTGGCATCCATTTCAAGCCACATGAAATTCAATGGACCACTAGTATGTATGATGAAAAGAATGGAAAGCTAGTTACTGCTCCGTTGTATAAACCGAGACTGATTAAAGGTTAGTAAGCAAATAGTCCTACCCCTAAATTATAGCATAGGCTAGCTCTTCTGTTCACGAAAATTCATTTAGATGTAGAAGTCAGAATTTTCTAACCTAAATTATGTGCTACAGGCTAATGTTGTAGGTTAGGTTTATTTGTTTTATGGGGCTATCAATTTCAAGTGGGAGGTATAAGTGGGTGTTAATATGGATAGTATTCATATTTATATTGCAAGCTAACTGCATGAGGTTAGAGACCGATAACCTGTAGCTGGCCCTGATTAATCTAGGTTTTTTTTTCTATTGCAGTAATCTAATTCATTAGGCTACATTTCTTATTGGGGTGGGGGAAGAGGTGTGTGTGAATCAGGTTGGAGATTGAATAAATTTAGAATAAATAGAGTAATTAATGTAATGCAAGGTGATAAAATGATTGTATCGTAAGTTAATATTCGAATTAAATTCCTAGGAACAGTCCCGTCTCAGTTCCCCAACTGCCCAGAGTATTTAACTGACACTGCAACTGTCTGCCGAGAAGATCCAGATGATAGGAGGCGTAGGATTGATAATGAAAGTTTATCGAAGGCTCTCGCTGAAAGTATGCAGACATTGGCGGAGAATCTGGAAGCAGTTTCATTTAGAAACTTTCAGGAACTAAAGGTGAATTTAAACAGTGTGAGTCTTCATCCTGAGTGGAATTGTATTAGAGAGGAATCTTGTATATATTTTATTTTAATGAAGGAAAATCCTAGTCCACACTTGCGTTGCTGCATTAAGATACCGTAACAGAAGGTTTGAGTGCCTCCTTGTATGTATCGAATACAGAAGTGAAACATTGTAAAAACATGTCTTTACCAAGACAGTTAGGTACAGTGCTAGAAATTGAAGAACTTATAAGGAATGCCCATTCAGTGTATGCTGATCCTGATGCATATGAACATCAAAGTGTTGAGGATACTGTATCTGTTATGGACAGTTTATTTAAGAACTTGGAGAGTAAGTTCCCTGAGAAGAAGGATACATTAGACTTCTTAAAAGAGCAAGTTTACTTGCTAACAAAGCGTAAAGTGAAAAACTATTCCTGGGAATTGCTTGTATTCTCATCGCTGGTTCATTCTATTTCTCCTCACTGCTATAGATTTATAAGAGGTTCAGGAAATGTCACTCTTCCTGCACCCCGTACCTTGAAATTAGTGTGTTCCAAGCTTTTGACGAATCCTATACAGGAGCAAAGTGATAATTTTCTTTTGTATATGAGAAAGAAATTTTCACTCTTATCAGAAGAAGATCAACTAGTCCTCCTTTCGATGGATGAGGTTCACATTAAACCCCAGTTAGACTACAAAAAGGGTAGGGTTGTAGGTAGTGCTGTAAATAGCGATGAGTGTGCAACAAGTGCTTATGTGTTTATGGTCCACAGCTTGCTTTCTTCATACAAGGATGTTGCTCACATCATGCCCGTTGTGAACATTCGAGGTGAAGCATTATTCAATATGATGAAGAAAGTCATTCTTGGACTGGAAGAAGTCGGATTTGAAGTTCTAGCACTGATTTCAGACAACAGTGCTATTAATAGGAAAGCTGTATCTCTCCTGAGCGATCCACCCGAATTAAATTACATTTATAGTCACCCCAAAGATGCACACAGAAAGCTTTTCTTTGCAATTGACACTGTGCACATTCTCAAATGTATTAGAAATAACTGGCTGAATGCAAAGCACCAAGAGTTGCATTTTCCAGATTTGACAGAGCATGACAGACTACAGATTGCATCATTTGGTTCACTGAAGGAGTTGCATGTGTTAGAGAAGAACAATCTCCTGAAATATGGATTTACCTTGACTCTGAAATCCCTGTACCCTACCAATTTGGAACGACAGAATGTTCCACTAGCTCTGCAAATTTTTAATAAACCTCTAGCTGTGGCAATAAGGGAGATTGGGCCGAAGAAGAACTTGCCCTCCTGGGACAGTACTGCACAGTTTATTGAGTTGATTTGCAGTTGGTGGGACATCATGAACGTTAAGACCCTATGGAAAGGAAAACGCCTTAGGAATCCTCTTCAGGAACCAATAACGACCAACTCTTCTCATATCGAGTGCCTCCAGGAAATCGTGTCATGGCTAGATAGGTGGAAAACAATTGCCTCGCCTGGAAAGCTGAGCAAGGAAACACATGCGGCAATCACCCTTTCTACCAAGTGCATGATTGAAATGGCACAATTTTGTCTCTCTGAGAAAGGCCATAGCTTCTTCCTACCAGGCAAAATACAGACAGATAACCTAGAAGCTCGATTTGGAAAATATCGACAACTGGCAGGGAGCCAGTACAATATTTCCCTGAGGCAAGTGTTTGAGGTGGAGAATAAATTGCGCCTTCAGAGCATCCTGGACCTCAATGCTGCAGTGAGTGAGTATTTTGAAGAAGACAAGACATGTGACATAAGTGCTTTTGATGCTTGTGTTGCTGATGATAGTGATATAGAAGTCCTACAAGATGAGTATTGGCCTCTCTTACACTATATCAGTGGTTATTGCTCATATGGCTTTTTAAAGCGATATGATTGCAATTATTGCAAAGTCTTTCTTTGCGATGAGGCAGGCCAGAGTGATCACGCCAGCCTAATAAATGCCAATAACCGAGGACTATGCTATCCCCATGCAGATGTAGTCAACTGTGCTGCATTTACTTTTGTTGTTATGAGTAAGCTACTCAATAGCTACAAGACAGAATTTTTGCATCACTGCAACCAGCAGAGTGTTTTGGTGAATGTAACACAAAGATGTCTGCCCACTGTACTGTTTATGGGGCACAGCTGCCCAAAGCACGCCAGGGCATTAATTGAAAAGACTGTACTGGGCACTGCCAGTAATATCTTGATTAATAATTTTGTACACAATGTTAACGACAGGTTTTCACCCAAAACTTTGGCTCAGCATAAGAGGAGGAAGCTTGTCCAATAACTGTTCATGGCCGTTCAGTAGAAATTAGGAATTTTACAATATTCTTTCATTGTATGTACAGTGTCGTTATCATTGTGCGCCCCGGTAAACACGGCAAGCTAAGCCGGCGTTGACTGGCGCTGATCGCGGGCACGCGTACAATGTTCAGTCGGTGGTTGGTGAACACTTTTACCAACCATGTTCAATAATATGTACAGTGCTCATAGTCGATGCTGAAAATGTCCTCCCTCTCTTGTAACACACACCTGACATCTCCTGATGAAAGAATGGACAACAATCTCAGCAATTCTGATAGGTTTGTGCCGTGTCTTGTGTGGGGTTTCGCCTAGGACACCAAGCTGGCTCATCAGCTGGCTCTTGGTGTCCCCGTTCTGTAAGAACACAACGTTGTCTGTTAAAATGTTTATTATTTACCGTGCCTGTTTTCTTGAATCGTTTGGCGAGCCTCCTATATTGTACTGGCATTACGCACAGGTCTTCTTGGAAACTTGATTCGACATTTTAATCTTGTTTAAGAACAAGACTTTCTGCTTTTCATATACGAATTATGGATATACACACGTTCGCGTTGTGTCAATTGGTGTCTAGGCATAACCAACAATCACAGTAATCACAATACTCACTAAATGTGCAACACTAACTTCTAAGCTTTGCAGATACACATTCATATAAATGACAAAACACGTGTGATCTAACGATATGAGTCAGCGGAGCAGGGTATTGTGAGGTCCACTCGCTCCGCACCTGACCAGCCAAATGACGCCATAGTTTGCCGCGATTTCCAGGGCGCACCATGATAATGACCCTCTGGTTCAATTAATATTGTGTTACTTGATCCACTTCTTTACATGGCTAATTACTAATCTGTAAGTATAGCAGTGGCGGCTGGTGGATAATTGTTATGGGTGTTGTCCTTTTTCATTAAGGGGGTGGGGGGATGATAAAAGACTGCTTGATATCAAAGAAAACTGTATTCAATTGTGCGGTAAAACGGATGTACCTCATTCATCACGAATGCCGCAGTTCAGAGAACATCACATTGCCACTGGATCACCGGATTAAATAGTTAGGCTACATGAAAACCTGAAAGACATGGTATCGGCAGTTGACGGAGCATCTCAGATGTCTCCGTCCGCTCCTCGGCTCCCTTGTTGCAATCAGGAAGCAACGATCAGCTGAGTTAACTATTGGGATAGGACCTACTCGGTCTAGCATCTCTGCCATACCCTTCACTATTGAGATCTGGTCGGTGCTCGGGCCTGGTAACGAGCACTCCTAAACGGTTGGCGCGCTTTGCTTTCTCAGACAGTTCACAGTAACTTACTATAAGATTTCCTGAATTATTAAAGAACAGAATTATGAATTCCTATGCATATAAAAGTAAACGTACAGCTTTTATTACTAAAAATATTATTACGGTATTAATTGTTTTTATTGAATTAATCTGGTCGTTGTGTATCACTGCAACCTTATTACCGGCCGCCACTGAAGTATAGGATGAACAATGAATTGGCATCTTCAATAGGTGACCATTTCTTGAAATTATTGAGGCATGTAGTGTTAGCATACCAAACGTTGAACTGATTGCAAGAAGTTGTCCTGTAGTGGAGATGTCAGTTTAAAATGCAACTAATAACCTCTGTGTACAGTCACATTAAACGTCCAGTCCAGAAAGTGGTAAATAGCTCTACAACCAGCAGAGTGTTTTGGAGAATATTGGTTGTAAAGCGAAGGTTAGAATGGAGAGGGTAAGTGTACGCTTTAAATGGGATATTTCATGCAATTTTAACATACAATTTCTAAGAGGGCTTTTGTTTCAATTTCACAGATAAAATGGAACACAATCTGAAGAATGTTTCACTGGAACAAATTTTTATTTGTTCAGATTTTTAACAATGGACTGAATGAAGTCTTGCAAGTTTCTTTACATCTAGTTTCATTGGATGAACGTTAATGTAGGCCTATTTTAAAAGTTTTAATCTAATGTAACATATGTGCTAGAGAGTATTTTTAGGAACTGTTCGCATAAGGACTGTTGAAGGTGCAAATGCCTAAAAATGTATCCACCCTGTAAATAATATAATATTAATTCTAAATGAAAGTAGAATGCAGCTTATACACTTGCATCAACATTGAAATTAGGAAACCTGGTCAATACTGCACCTCATATAAGTTATGTGCTAAAGTACATAAATATGTGTTTATATTTATTGATTTTTTTATAAATGGTTGCTATGTTCTGACAGAGCTTGCATCCCGTTGAACTGTCAACAAGGCATACTCTAGCAGCACACACTGTTGATTAAAAAAACATTCATCGGGACGTGTTATGCTGTAACCATTGTCAAAAACCATTGATCTGGATGCGTTAGGCAGTAACTATTGTCAAAAACCATTGGATTAGACAAAACGAAGGTTAGAATGGTCGGGTGTAGGTGCGACCTTGGCCGCGCGCAGCTAGTGGGACACGGTTGACACAAAACGCTCGGTGCGTTAGGCTGTAAACATTTTCAAAACCACAGTTGTGCGGGGAAAAGTTGATCATAGAATCGCTGATTGAAATTACAGATCGTTATGAGGCAATTTCCACAATCCATGGTGAATAAACGATTCAATTCGGTGCACGATGTAATGAACTAAGTGTGCGCACTAAAGATGCGCACTAGCGGCTGAACTGTCATCGTACTGTTTTGATGACGATTGATTTGAACAATAGCGCTGACAGCTGTAATTTTGGCTATATAAGTCGTGATCCTATTTGGGATGGCTGGGTGGGTCACAGACAGCGGAGGAGGAAATAACTATTAAAACATCGCTCCTTGATTTATTTCTCATCGTTTCAAAAGGTATTTTGGCTAATTCATGTATTGTAGAGAATTTTATCGCGCGTTCTATCTTCATTCATAGCTACCGTTGATTTCAATTTGAATTGTCACTACTGAACCTCATATATGTGCTAAAGTTCGTAAATATGTGTTTTTATTTATTGCTATTTTAAAAACGGCTGCCATGTTTCTACAGCGCTTGCATCTCGTTCAACTGTCATCACGGCTCACTCTAGCTGCACGCTCCGGTGCGCACAAATTGTTCCCAACATGTGAGATACAAAATCACTGTTGATCAAAGAAATCATCGGGATGCATTAAGCTGTAACCATTGTCAAAACTCATTGATCTGGGCGCGTTAGGCTGTAACCATTGCCAAAATACATTGGATTGGACAAATCGAAGGTTAGAATGGTCGTGTGCAGGTGCGACTTTGGCTGCACGCTGCTAGCGGGGCACGGTTGACACAAAACCCTTGATCTGGACACGTTAGGATGTAACCATTGTCAAAAACCATTGGATACCACAAAACGAAGGTTAGAATGGTCGGTGTAGGAGCGGCTTTGGCCGAGCACAGCCAGCGGGTCACGGTTGACACAAAACCATTGATCTGGACGCGTCAAAAACCATTGGATTGGACAAATCGATGGGTATTGGTGCAGCATAGTACCGTAAGGGCGAGGTTGGCAATACCGGTTTGATGATGATTGATGTGGACAATGGTGGCCACAGCTGGAATTCTGCCTACATAAGTCGTGATCCTATTTGGGATGGCTGGGTGGGTCACAGACAGCGGAGGAGGAAATAACTATTAAAACATCGCTCCTTGATTTATTTCTCATCGTTTCAAAAGGTATTTTGGCTAATTCATGTATTGTAGAGAATTTTATCGCGCGTTCTATCGTCATTCATAGCTACCGTTGATTTCAATTTGAATTGTCACTACTGAACCTCATATATGTGCTAAAGTTCGTAAATATGTGTTTTTATTTATTGCTATTTTAAAAACGGCTGCCATGTTTCTACAGCGCTTGCATCTCGTTCAACTGTCATCACGGCTCACTCTAGCTGCACGCTCCGGTGCGCACACATTGTTCCCAACATGTGTGATACAAAATCACTGTTGATCAAAGAAATCATCGGGATGCATTAAGCTGTAACCATTGTCAAAACTCATTGATCTGGGTGCGTTATGCTGTAACCATTGTCAAAAAACATTGGATTGGACAAAACGAAGGTTAGAATGGTCGTGTGCAGGTGCGACTTTGGCTGCGCGCAGCTGGCGGGGCACGGTTGACACAAAACGATTGATCTGGACACGTTAGGATGTAACCATTGTCAAAAACCATTGGATACCACAAAACGAAGGTTAGAATGGTCGGTGTAGGAGCGGCTTTGGCCGAGTGCAGCCAGCGGGGCACGGTTGACAAAACCATTGATCTGGACGCGTCAAAAACCATTGGATTTGACAAATCGAAGGGTGTTGGTGCAGCATAGTACCGTAAGGGCGAGGTTGGCAATACCGGTTTGATGATGATTGATGTGGACAATGGTGGCCACAGCTGGAATTCTGCCTACATAAGTCGTGATCCTATTTGGGATGGCTGGGTTAGTCACAGACAGCGGAGGAGGAAACATCTATTAAAACATCATTCCCTGATTTATTTCTCATCGTTTGATGAGGTATTTTGGCTAATTCATGTACTACCGGTATAGAGAATGTTATAGCTCGTTCTACTTTCATTCAGTGCTATCAATATAATCGGGAATACAACAATTTTGTATTGAAAAGTGGAAAGGAGCTTTTGAAAAGGCTATATTTATTTAACTAGTGAAGGATAGATATGGTCATCTCTTAGTTTTTTTTTTTACAAAACAGCACAGTTTGTGTAACATAGAAAATATGAGAACAACATGTTTTTGCAGATGACTCACTGTATTCTGTTGAGAACAAAGTGCTAAGATCACTAGTAATTAGCATGTTTTATGTATTGTCGGATAAGCTTATGCCATGCCTGATATTGTAAACATTGCCATATGAAAACTGTTACTGTAGGATTAATCTATATCAAGTGTTTGTTTGTAAATTATTACATTATCATGCCCTTTTGTGAATCAACAACAAGTTTCCTCTTTGATAAATGTTCTCATGTGTCATGACTGCTGCTTTGTTCCATTTCAGTAGGTAACCTTTTCTGTCATAGGCATTCCATTGCTAGCCTGTTTTCTTATCACGGATGAAAACTTTCTGTGGCTACTTGTTTTTTTGTGAGTGGGTTAGGACATCACTGTCATCAGCCATGTGTACTTGGATATGGATATTTATATAACTAGTGAAGGATACGTATGGTCATCTTTTAGTTATTATTATTTTTTACGAAACAGCACAGTTTGTGTAACATAGAAAATATGAGAACAACATGTTTTTGCAGATGACTCACTGTATTCTGTTGAGAACAAAGTGCAAAGATCACTGGTAATTAGCATGTTTTATGTATTGTCGGGTAAGCTTATGCCATGCCTGATATTGTAAATATTGCCATATGAAAACTGTTACTGTAGGATTACTCTATATCAAGTGTTTGTTTCTAAATTATTACCACATCATCATGCCCCTATATGAATCATCAACAACAAAAAGTTTCCTCTTTTGTAAATGTTCTCATGTCTCATGACTGCTGCTCTGTTCCATTTCAGTAGGTAACCTTTTCTTTCGTAGGCATGCCATTACTACCTGTTTTCATATCATGCATGAAAACTTTCAGTGGCTAGTTGTTGTTGTTGTTTTTGTTGTTTTGTAAGTGGGTTATGACATCACTGTCATCAGCCATGTGTACTTGGATATGGGTAGAATTTGTATGTATGTATTGTGATGCTAGAATTGGGAAGGTTAGGTACGGTATTGTAGTTTTAAGGGGAGGAACTACGAGGTCATCTGCCCTTGGAAAGGAGGTGACCATGGTCTTCTGCTAGGAACAATCCCAGCATTTACCTGGAGGAGAAAGGAGAAATCGAACCCACTTCTTCTCAGTTCAGTTTTAACTCATGAGGCTGAGTGAATTTCGTTCCACAATCAAATCAGAATTGTATTTTTAGGGGCAGATGACCTCGTAATTGCGCCCCTTAAAACAACAATTTCTCGGCAGAGATGGGAATCAAACCTAGACCTTTGGACAGATATGATTGACTATACTGTAGATATTAATTTCTGCTTTAACTGTTACAGATTAATTGGTTATTTGTTGTGTCTTTTCTTCTCGTTGTGTAGTTGACATCTCACGCTAAAATGGGGTGAATATTTGTCAAGTTTTTTAATGAATTCTTCTATATATCGCATTTATTGAGACATCAGTGTTTTCGGTCAAGTTCACACTCGCAAGGTTCGAAATGCATACTTATCGATTATGATCGAAAACGTCGATTTATTAGCTAGAGTAATGTATCGATCGCATCAACTTCTGACCATATGTTTAATTTATGGTTTCGTTATTTATTTATTCGCGTCTGTAGAACGTAATTTGATACATAAACACTCAGTCGCGTTTCCTCACAGGTTGTTCATAGCAGCAGCGCTGGGTAGCGCGCTCGCTGACGGCCGGAAGGCTATGACGTCATAAATCGTATCGCAAGGCTTTCTCTCTAGGTGGCGTTGCTACAGGCTACCACCATGCCAACTACACAGGAGAGCACGACGATATGCAGCACTTGCACCAGAGGTATCAAGGAGGACGAGGAAATCTCGCTAAAGTGTGACGGCGCTTGTAAAGAAAAATATCACAGAGAATGTACTGGACTAACTCAAGGTGAATTCGACATTCTCAAGAGAAGAAACAGAAAACTATGTTGGATTTGCGATAACTGCAGAGAGTCTTTGAACGTGAATACGAAACCCGAAGAGAAAATGACTGGAAAAGAAAACACAGATATCTTAACGGAGAAAGTAGAAAACATAATGGACTTTTAACAAACAAACTGAGTGTATTAATAGACGAGAAAATAACCAAAAGCTTACAAAATAGTAAAACTACAGACAACAATGCGACAGTAATAGTATAGAATAACCTCAACACTGACCAAGCAGAGGGAACAGAAGAGAACCCAACCAACGATGATACATGGGCAAGGGTAACACGTAATGGAAGGACACAGAAACAGGAACCAAAGAATCTTGTGAAAATGGGAAAGAAAACGGAAGAGGCCGTGCTCAGGGAAGAAGACGAACTACAAGCCGCAGAGAAAAGAGCCTGGCTTTATGTAGGGAGGGTAAAGGCAAGCACGACAACAGAAACAGTGAAGTCATTTCTTCACAAACATGGAATCCAAGGACAAACAGAGTGCGAGGAACTCTCAACGAGAGGGCAAGGAAAGGCATTCAAAATAGGAATCCCTTACAAATACCTCACGATTACAGCGGACCCAGAATTCTAGCCCAAAGACGTCCTAGTGAGAAGATTTCGATTTCGCTTCTCACAAAGAAGACACGAAGGAGCATCTCTCGAGTAAGACCAGCTCGATTAAGATACTATTATGGAACACAGAAGGAATGAAAAATGCACTTCCTCACATTCCTAAATCGATCATGAAAGAAACAGATATATTGATAGCAACAGAAACTTTTATACTTGATGACTTCGATCTACCAGGATACTATGGCATTCATACATACGCAACACCCACAGCGGGACGACCGGAGGGAGGAGTTTCATGCTTCCTGAAAGCAACAGCAGGCAAGTTGAAAGCAACCTACAAAGAAAGAAATATGGTAATAGCTACTACGTCATTAATAACACTAATCTGCCTATATAGCAAACCAGACAATTCGATAGAAGACGTGATAGAGTTGTTATTTAAAGCCATCGAGAAAGTAAGCAATCATGCAAATGTCATTATTGCAGGAGACATCAATTGCAGAATTGACAAACCTAACCAAAATTCAAAATTGATCCTAGAGATGCTAGCATAAGAGGGCTTCACCCTAGTAAATAAGAAAGAAGACAAAACGTACTTTGCAGGCAACGGATCTAGTACTATAGATCTAATCTTCTATAGAGGAACAGCAATTACCATACAGAAGCAGGAAGTCCTCTGGAACTCAGGTGCAGCTTCAATAAGGAAACACATACAGGTAGCGACCGACTTCACAGTTATGACAGCCATATCAAATGTCAAGCATACATACGGAGAGAAGAAAATATCAAGAAGATTGGACACTGGAAAATTACAGCAAAAAGAAATGATCACCTTAACAGAACAACTAATTCTAGAATGACAATTAAACGAAGCAACTCAAATCGCTACTGATCTAATTAGGGAGGCGATCATGCCAGCAAAGGAGAGAAAATCACAGCCATGGTTCGACAGTGAATGCTACGACAAAAGAAAGGAAACCTTGAAGTTGTTACACGAGGCAAGGTCAAAGGACACGAAAAGTGAGCTACAAGAATACGCCAAGCACAGGAAAGACTACAAGAAACTCTTGATACTGAAAATATCCAACTATATGGAAACGGAGGCACAAAAATTAGCGGAGGACGCGAAATCAGACCCCTTCCTGTCCCTCAGAAGGAAAATCGCAACCAGACCGAAAGAAATTCCAATGGACAGGTGGGAGACACACTTCAAAAAACTACTGAACCAGGAGAGCAAAACATGCGCTTTCGAAGTGGGCGCGATATCCTCAAAAGAGCAAGAAAAACAAGACATCCAGGAACAAACGGAGCAAACCATGCAAATAACAACAGCAGAAGTAACACAGGCGATACATCAAACGAAAAACAAAAAGGCCTCAGGCCCAGATCAAATACACATGGAACACCTAAAACAATCACAAGAGACCTTGGTACCAATTTGGACAAAATTATTCAATGAATGCCTAAAGTCTGGAACGATCCTGGACTGTTGGAGAATATCATCCATCAGGACTCTATACAAAGATACGAACGACCCTAACTCATACAGAGGAATCGCACTGGAAAATAATATCTTTAAGATATATACAAAAATCCTAGCGTCAAAACTGGAAACATTATCAAATATTCCTGAATGCCAGTTTGGTTTCATATGAGGTAGAAACACAACACAAGCAGTCAGATACCTCCTGGAAGAAATAGAAGAAGCTTTGAGACATCCGAACGGAAAATACTACGCTGTCTTTATTGACTATACGAAGGCGTTCGACCTCCTAAACAGGGAAATACTGATGACAAAGTTGAAAGACATGATTGGGACAACACACCCTCTTGTCAGAGCAATTGAAAACATTTTAAAAGTCAATTTTGTACAGATTGAGGATACAGTCGACGTATCAGACACGTTCGAACAAACAAATGGAGTCCTGCAGGGAGATCCAACGACCCCCTTGTTGTTCAACATCGCCACAGCAGACATTACAGACATCCTTCAGCGCACATTCAATACGAAACTTATCGTATACGCGGATGACATGGTGTTGGGATCACCAAATAGAAATGACCTGCAACGAGCCCTAATAGAGCTGGAGAAATGGGTACTGGAAAACCGCCTCACCATTAATTTGGAGAAGACAGTCCAAATGACATATCGGAAAGGAGGAAAAATTGCAGGTAGTGACTTCCTTACTGGAGAACATCTGAAAATTGTCAATCAATTTAGGTATCTTGGAATTACCTTGCAAACTACTACAAAGTCGTTTAGATGCGATATTCAGGAGAGAGAGCTGCAACTGCCACAAGAGCAATCTCAGCCATAAAGAACCTTCCAGCTCTGTCCCTAGTTACAGCAATGAGACTTTTTAACGCCGCCATATCCCCTATAGTAACGTACGGATTAGAACTGATCTGGGAAAGTCTAAAACTTAGTGACTTTGAAAAAATAGAACGAGTCAAAGCCCGCTTCCTCAAAAATGCACTGAGAGTGGGAAAAGCAGCACCAACAAGAATGGTCTATAGACTAACAAAGGAGACCTACTACGCAGACGACCTAAGGACCCAACTGCTTCTACCAGCTACAGAACATTACTCTAAACATCTGGAGAGGAGGAAAACCAAAAGCGACGATATAGATCCGGACTTCTACGCTACAAGCGCCATGGTGGACAGGAACTGGATGAAGGAAAACCAGGAACTGAGACATGTCGTGACGAGACACACCATCCACGGTTTTCAACACAGAGTGTGTGCAACAAAATCGTACCATAACCCAAGCGAAAGCTGTGTATGTGAGCTGCGTAACCATAAATGTGACAGGTACCACCTATCAAAGTGCTCCAAAAGAACATTATCATTGACTGAGTACAGTAAGATGTAAATTCTCTTCTTTTGGCCTTTCGGCTCCAATAAATTCTGAAAATATTTCTATAATTTCCAATACACACATTACTACATACTGTACAGCACAATAACAGAGGTTATTAGACAAGTTCTACGAACAGCCTAATATATGGGGCCTAAATGACCAAGAGGTCCAACGCCATAAATGAAACAACAACAGCAACATATATTATCCTGACTTAAAAGTGGGAGGCAGAGATGATGCCTCATTTAGCGCCGAGGAACTGAAATGTGCCACCTTAAGAGGCCAGTCGCACTCCTCTAGGGCGATGACGACGAATGATTATGGAGTGATACTAGAATGACATCAACGTGTGAAACATGGAAGACCCAGAGTAATCCTGTATCGTCTTCGCTTCGCCCATCACACATCTTATACCCAAGTACCGTAATTTGAACCAGGGATGCAGTGGCAAAAGACCGAATGGTATAGAGCAGGCGTTCTAAAGCTGGTGCTATTTAAATGCAATTTATTGTCCTCGTCATACGAGCCAAACAGCGCTCGCGAGCACAAGATCGCCTGAGATCCTTCTTTCATTTCAAATTCAGTCGCACGAACCAGAGTAATAGTGTTTTCTTTACAAGCTTTGTCAGTCAGAAATGTTATCATTTCGTAGGTTAATACTGTAAATGCAGGGCGCCCGAGAATTTTCTCCACAGTGGGTACGTGCAGCTGTGAGTGGTTGAGTCATGAGTTTAGTTGGCTGCGCTGCACTGTGCCCTTCAAAGCGGGACTCCCCCGTGTGGACTGTCAGTGTGCATTGCGATAAACGTGCAAGCCTGCATGTCTTCAGTGTGTATTACAGTAAGGGAGCGTTCAGATAGATTATTGGAAGAGTGCAACAGTATACAGGCGGTAATGTTTACTACTGAAGGGAGAGGTTATTTTGGTGGAATACGTTTTTCGCGAAGGCGATCGGTTTACAGAAAATGTAAAATTAAGATTTCAGGCGCGGTTTCCTAATTCAAAGTGTGCAAACCGTGATACCATTCGGGATTTGGTAAGTAAATTTCGTGTGACTGGCTCAGTTCACGATGTACCGGGAACAGGCAGACCTAAGCTTTTAACAGGCGAAAAACTTGATGAAATCTCCGGTATAATGCTGAGTAGTCCAAGTAAATCAACACGAAAATTAGCTCAACAAACAGGAATCTCTAAGTCGACATCAAATAAACCTGTAAGAGACAAGCTTCAGTTGTTCCCTTATAAAGTTACCGTGGTTCATAAATTAAAATCAACTGATTGCGGAAAAAGAGTGATGTACTGTGAATGGTTCCAGCATCTGTTATGAATGGCTGTGGTGAGTACAAAGTTTACTGTTTATTTGTTATGATGCAAGTGGCAGCCGTGCTACCAACGTAACTGCTGTATAGCCAACATTCCCGGACTCACTGTAGTAAACACAATTGGACATCACTGTTTTATGAGTAACACGAAGAATGCTCATTCGACTTGACTGTCCACACGTACATATATCTCATCTGCATGCAGTTGCAGCATGCCTGATGAGTGTTGAATTCCTAGTTATTTCAGCACTTCTAGGGGGAATCGATAAGCAAAGAGAAAACAGAAGCATGTTTGTTGCATTATTATTAGAGCTCGGATGTTTTTTTCTTTGCCTCTATTGTTATGCCCGATTGGTTTCTGGTGAAAATCAAGTGATTATCGTCACAATTCAGTGGTTTTTAATTGTCATATAAATGCATTCTTTGAATATATTTTACCATTAGGTCATATTTTGAGCATTTTTGGTAAGAACGTCATGTTTCGGTAGTTTGAGGGCAGCTGTAGGTGTGCAATCATCCTCAACTTACCTAACGGGAACTAGTGTTTACAGAAATCACTTAAACATGTATTATTCAGAAAATTAGTATGAAAATCGGAATAAAGAATTTAGTTGGCAATTTAATCTCGTAGGGATTGTTGCTTGGATTTATAATTTAATAAACGGCCATATTTAAATCAATCATTTTAGGTCATATCTTGTCATTTTTTAGTTATATTTCGTCACTTGTAAGGTCATATTTGCTTGCATATTGGGGCTATCTTTAGGTCTTAAACATCCGAGCCCTATTTATTATTGGTTGGTTCTTACGTTTAGGGGCTGCGACAAGGCGGCCATGTAGCCCCGTGTACTTTGGGTGTGTGTAGAATCTGTCTGATAACCGGTGTTAATTGTGATGACTGTATTAGTGTGTGTTATCTGTTTATTAATTTAAGTACTGCAACTTAGAATTTTTCAAATAGTTCCTACTTTTGCCGCCAAGCGCCACCGTCAACGACTACTAGGCCAAGTTCAGAACTTAGCTACTAGACGCCACCGCAGTCGGCTCTTGGCAACGAACGTAGAAACCTAAGGGCGTTGTTAACATCCCTAACCTATCCAATTTAGCTTCACACAGGTGCAATTAGTGGATGGTTCTTTAACATGCCATAAATCTATGACATGGGACCGCCGGCTTTACTTCCCCGCCGAAGGAAGGCATACTGAGGGATTTTTAACGCTTTTAAAAAATCCGACGGCTTCGGCCGGGTTTGAACCCGCTATATTGGGCATAGAAGCTCAGCATGCTACCGACTACGCCACCAAAGCCGCCAAACTAATTATTATTATTATTATTAATATATTCGATTTAATGGTGCTCGGGTACTTGATATGGCATTAGGGTGGAGCTCGCAGTCCCAAAAATTTTAAGAACGCCTGATTTAGGAAGACAACTTAGTTACGGAAATTATACAGTCTCTAGGGTTTTTATCACGCTTTATAGCTATATGGAACCTGGAACTATATGACCTCAAGATCAGGAGATACATGAAGCAACCAATTCAATAACCACTACTTATTATATTACTGACTTTATACAGTAATAGTCCATCTCTTGGCTATAACCGGCTCTGCAAAGAAATTTAATTTAGGACTCAGGGCTAAAACAAGGTACACTCGGCCTCACGAGGCACAACTGAGAAGAGATGGATTCAGTTCACACCTCAGCCATCTTAGAAGTTGGATTCTCCAATTCTATTCCGAGCAAATGCCGGAATGGTACATACATTAAGGCCACGGCTACCTCCTTCCTCAATCGTAGATTAAATTGCGAATACGCTCACTATAACACTCCTCACAATGACACAGGTTATCAATCAAATTCCGCACACACCTTAGTACACCGGGCTACATGACCACGAGGTCGCAAAGCCTTGGCAAATAATCAACAACTACAACAACTATTACAGTAATACGTCTCGTGGTAAGAGCACGATGGAACCACTCATCTCAATTTCAGAAGATTTCAAGGGATTAGCAACTTGCAATGACGCTTTTCGTTTTTGTTAACTTTCTTTAGCCATTTTAATGGAAGTAACATATTTCAATTAAATCATGATTATGAGATATGTACAATTATTGTAGCGTAGATCTGCTGCAAAATATTTTGACATAACATATGAATTAGCAACTTACAATGGATGATCTGCAAGAGATAGCTCGAGATAACTCAAAATTATCAATTGTCCTCGATTTGTAACCCACAAGTACCTTGAGATCATTAAAGACAACCCCTGACCTTTAGCCCCTGAACGGCTTTAGCCTACCAAGCAACCGCTGTCCACACCTGTTGGCCTACATATATGGGAGACGCGTAGTCAGCACATTGGGTCCACTCAGCCGTTAATCTTGGTTTTATTGACCAGACAGCTACTCAATTGTCCCTCGCAAGCCAGAGTACACCTCTGTTCAAGCCCTTTGGTCAGTTTCTAAAATTCCTGACGTAGCCGGAAATGGAACCCGTGGCCTCCGAGTGAGAGCAACGGACGCTATCCCAGCACCACGGAGATCATTAGGTGCAATAATACTATATTACACAGGTTCGTATAATAATTACAATAAAATGTTAGTATCATAGCTAAAGTTATTTCCATAACGGAATCCATGGCAGTCCCAAAGCACAATAATGTTCCTGTACTAATTCCGCTAATGATATTTATGAGCTTTATTTCACACACTCACACACAAATGAACTGGATTTGTTTTATTCACAGTATGCATTATCAATATTTCATGAGCACTGTTGTTGAAATTGTATAAACAGTGAATATTAAAGTGATAGAAGCCATTTTTCAGTGTTGCCTAGTTCTAATAAAGAAAACTTTCCAGTCTGTCAACAAAACATTGCGCTGACCAACTGGAAAGCTTTCTTTAATATAACAAGTGAACCACGGGGCAATGAATTCATCTCTCCAATATCGACAGTTTTGAGATCTCTGGAAAATTCGTTCAGAAAGTGGGTAGGAAGGAAGGAATAATGGAAGGGAAGAAGAAATGAAAAAAGATACAGTCAGTCTGAGGAACTAGACTTTATATAATTTCAAATGACGCATGCTACAAATGCTACACATGCTAGAAAGGCTCAGGAGGGCTTCTCGCTTCGCTCGAAGCCTCAAGACTCTTTCAACAAACTCCATTACCCATTAACTTAGGCTTCCCGCGCGGGGAACGGAGAGCGCAAGGTGCACTCTGCTGCATGACGTCACACACTCGCCGCCTCCATATCGCATAACGCCAGACCCCAGGAGTAAACTCAGACTCAACAGACTCCATTACCCTTTAACTTAGGGTTCCCGCGCGGGGAACGGAGAGCGCGAGGTGCACTCTGCTGCATGACGTCACGCACTCGCCGTCGCCGTATCGCATAACGCCAGACCCCAGAAATAAACTCAGACTCGGTGCATATGCACTGAACAACATGATGATGTCATACACGCCGTAACCGTAACGCATAACGGTAGACCAAAGCAAAACGATGAAGTCGACAAGATCTTTTGAAATGATAAAAATGCAGAAAGGAACAACGGAAGGAAAGAAGAAAGGAAGTAACAATGCAAGGAAAGAAGAAATGAAGAAAGGAAGGAAGAAAGGAAGAAAGGAAGGAAGGAAGAAAGGAAGAAAGGTAGAAAGGAAGAAAGGTAGAAAGGAAGAAAGGAAGGAAAGAACAATGCAAGGAAAGAAGAAAAGGGTTCTACTAGTATTTTGCATTTACTGTACTTGGTTAATTGGACCGTATATCTGTATAAAAAACAACCTTTCTTTCGGATCATTTCCCAAGTATCTACTTAAAAAGGGAGAAAGAATATACCCTGGGGAAAAGCTCCATAACAAGGGTTTAACACTTACCTAATCACCTTCTATCGAAATGGTTTGAATTATTTGTAGAATACACGATCTAATAGTTGATAGCTTCCATTTATCAGCAATGCATTCGTAAAAATAAACAAGGAGTTCCGTGAGAAACTAACCAGCCTATTTTCATATATTACTACGGTCTTTTCAATTTAGAAACTCTCCCTCCTATGCAGGTTCCTATGATGAAAAGTAAGCTAAAACAATTACAGTCAGTCTGAAAGACGTTATATCATTTCAAATGACGCATGCTACAAATGCTACACATGTTAGAAAGGCTCTTTAAACATACTCCATTACCCATTAACTTAGGCTTCCTGCGCGGGCACCTCTTTAAGGGTCACCCTGTATTTGAGTCTGCCATATTTTACAACTCTTTAAGGGTCACCCATCATTTGAATCTGATATCTTACAAAGCTCTTTAAGGGTCACCCTGTTTTTGATTGAATCTAACATACTGTATACCTCGTTAAGTGTCACTCTGTATTTTGCTCTGACATCCTGCACACCTCTTTAGGAGACACCCTGTATTTTATCTGGCATCTTGTATATCTCTTTAGAAGTCACCCTGTATTCTAAGTGTGACATCTTGTACACCTCTTTAGGAGTCACCCTATATTCCTGTCTGACATCTTGTGCACCTCTTTAGGAGTCACCCTGTATTCTTCTCGGTCGTCTTGTACACCTATTTAAGAGTCACCTTGTATTCTTATCTGGCATCTTGTATATCTCTTTAGGAGTCACCCTGTATTCTTATCTGGCATCTTGAACTGTATTTTGCTCTGACATCCTGTACACCTCTTTAGGAGGCACCCTGTATTCTTATATGGCATCTTGTATATCTCTTTAGAAGTCACCCTGTATTATTGTGTGACATCTGGTACACCTCTTTAGGAGTCACCCTGTATTCTTGTCTGACATCTTGTGCAACTCTTTAGGAGACACCCTGTATTCTTCTCTGCCATCTTGTACACCTCTTTGAGAGTCACCTTGTATTCTTATCTGGCGTCTTGTATATCTCTTTAGGAGTCACCCTGTATTCTCATCTGGCATCTTGTACACCTCTTTAGGAGTCACCCTGTATTTTTTTTCGCTTCGCTCAAAGCCCCAGGTCGCTCGACGCCCCAGGACTCTTTCAACAGACTCCATTAACCATTAATTTAGGCTTCCCGCGTGGCTGGATGACGTCACGCACTCGCCACCCTTTACCCATTAACTTAGGCTTCCCGCGCGGCTGCATGATGTCACAGTCTCCGTCTCCGAAACGCAACCGTCTCCATCCCGCGTAACGTTAGACCCAACGCATAACGACGAAGTCGACAAGATCGTTTGAAATGATAAAAAAATAATATTTAACTAATATTCTATAACTGCGGACAAGTGCAAGTAAAACAGATGGCTCAAGCAAGGTCAAGCATTTGGAGAGACAATGAACTTATGTTGGAAATACAAGTCAAGGTCTTACCCACAAGGAATTCAGGAAGTCCATTAAAACTAGCGGAAGTCTTGGATGAGTGCCGTAAAATTTACAAACATGGTGAAACCTTAGAACGCATATTTGGGTGCATAAACATAAACCAGCTTTACACATATGGACCGCACCGAGTGCCTTATGGATGTTACAGCGGTAGGTGCGTATAGCTTATTAGCTTCTTACTTTGTCGGTGTTGTTGTTTTATTTGAGGGACTTGGACATGTTGGTCATTTAGCCACGAGTAATTGGATGTATAAAGTATTTGTCTGACAACCTGTGTTGTAGTTGTGTATTTGAAATTTAGGTGAGGATTAAGAAGGAGGCGACCTTGGCCTTAAGTTAGGAAACATCCCAGCATTTGCCTGGAATAGAAGTACGGAAGAAACCACGAAAATCACTTCCGAGATAGATGAGGAGGGAATTGAACCCACCTCTTCCCAGTTTTGCCTCACGAGGCTGACTGTACCCCAATGTATGCCCTCAGACCAGAATTAAAATTTCATGGTAAAGCAGGGGACAACCAAGAACGATAGGCGCTACACCACGAGATGGTCTATTTATAATGCCTTCAGCCAAGCGTATTAGATAGACTAATATATTGTTTTCACAGCAATGGGCAGTACATGTTGTTTGCATGCCTGAACGACGTCTCCCAAAACAAATCATGCACTGCCAGTTGCAGATTGGACAGAGAAAGCAAGGAGGGCAACAGAAACGCTTCAAAGACGTCCTAAGATACAATTTAACCAAATGTCAAGTCGACACGGATAAATGGGAGACTACGGCATCAAATCGTCAGGTATGGCATCGCATCGTCCACCAAGGGCCACTATGTTTCGAACAACATCGGCGAAAACGTGAGACAGAGAAGTACAATGCAAGGATACTCTTCAACATCTATACAGACGATCAGCCACGACTTCTTCCCTGCAAAAGTTTCATATATGCAGATGACCTTGCCTTGACTGTACAGACAGATGATTTTGAAGATGCAGAACAGTTGCTTACAACAGCTCTAGGAACTTTTCCCCATTACTACAACAAGAACCACCTGAAGCCGAACCCACAGAAAACTCAGGTCTGCGCTTTTCACCTTCGAAATCGGCAGGCAGGAAGGAAACTGAAAGTCATTTGGGAGGGCTCTGAACTAGAGCATTGTTTTACCCCCAAATACCTTGGAGTTGCCCTAGATAGATCGTTAACCTATCGGCGGCACTGCCTTAACACTAAACTGAAGGTGGCAGCCCGAAATAACATCATTCGGAAGCTCATTGGTAATAATTGGAGTGCCCAAACCTAGGTGGTCCGTACTTCTGCAATGGCACTCTGTTTCTCAGCCGGTGAATATGCCTGCCCTGTATGGCAGAAATCAGCCCATGCAAAACAAGTTGACGTAGCTCTCAATGGAACTGCAAGGCTTATTACGGGATGCCAGAAACCGATAAGCTGTACTACATGGCAGGCATTGCTCCCCCTGAAATACGTCGGGAAGTAGCCGCAAATGCCGAAAGAAAGAAAGTGGAAGACAGTGAGCTACACCCGCTGCACGGATATACTCCTCCAAGACATAGATGGAAATCTAGGAAGAGCTTTTTAAAGTCAACATCTCCACTTACCACATCCTCCAACAAAGCCAGAGAAGAACTGTGGGCAGCCAAAATCAATCATCTTCCAACAGGGGTAACACCAGCAGAACGCTTACCAGCCGGGCACAACTTGGACTGGACCACTTGGAAATCATTAAACAGATTACGAGCAGGTGTTGACAAAATTAAGATAACCTAATGAAATGGGGATACCTACAGGAATCAACAATTTGTGAATGTGGAGAGGTACAGACAACAAAGCATCTGTGTCAGTGCTTATGCTGCCCTGATTCTTGCAGTCAGGAGGAGTTGTTTAAGGCACAAGAAAATACTATAGCAGTTGCTCGTTTCTGGGCAAAGACAGTTTGATTATATATATATGTATAATTCCATGTTTTTCCTTTGATTTTGTATGTACAATATTATTTATCTGCCTCTGATTCGAGTAAGTTAAATAAATAAGTTCCATATAAGTTGGTTTCTTTCTTTGTATCTCTCTCTTTCCTCTCTAATTTAATATCAACACACTCCTCATTTCAACATTATTCTTTCGTTTTAGATCTTTGACTTATCCACTACGGGCTGTCTTTTTTGAAGAATTTGTTCATTCATTATTAACTTAAAGCAAATTGTAAGCCTTTAGATAGTTGACGTTTTTGGAAATATTTTTTATGAAAATTATATGTAATCTTGCAACTTTATTCGTATCCTATCTGCTGAAGAAGGTTATAATATAACCGAAATTGGTACAGTGTACCCTAATTATTGGATTTCATTGACTTAAGTTATCTTTTCATATCACAATAATTAAACTCTGTCAATAAGTATTTGGGCAGACATGGTCCTTTTCATGTCATTTCGTGCTTAATTCTTAACGAAACATAGAATTAATGTATATTACTCCACCATTAGCGATTTAGAGGGTAAGCTATCATTTTCCAGTTTTCTCACTTGGGTGACGGAGCAATGAACATAATGGTACAGAGACCTGGACACTGTCTAAATCAGATAAATGACAACTGAGCATATTTGAGAGAAGGGTCTTAGGCGTGAAGAAGGCAATTGTGTCTGGAGAGGAAGATTTAATTATAAATAATAACGAACCAGACATTATCAAATTTATTAAGATCAGAAGGCTGAAGCGGGCGAGATATGTACTGCGTGCTGACGAGAGAATGATAAAGAAGATATTTAATGCCAAGCCAGAAGGAACCACGAGAGGTGGAAAACCAAAGCTCAGATGGAAAGAAGGTTTAAGACAGATTGTTAAAATCCTTAAAATTATCAATTGGAGGAATTCGGCACTAAACAGGGAAGAATGGAAGAAACTTCTTCAGAAGGACTGAGGACTGTCGTGCTAGTGATGATGTTGATGGTGGAGCTATGATACAAGTTGCTATCATAAACAGCTTTTCTATGCTCTGCGTACCCGTCCACGACATGCAATGACAGTTATTGAATATACTTGTAACGGGAGTTCTCATTACTCTCACGGGTACTAGCCCAGTAATATATTATTCTAATAGTTTCTTAGAAATCTTAAAGGCACGTGATTCCTTTACTTTTGTAGATTATTCAACCACCTCTAGAACCAATGGCAATTGACAAAAATCCGATCACAGCTACATGGGTGGATGAAATTAGAGCAGTAATTTTTATTAGCTTATCATAATCTCCCAAGTCACACAGTAGACAAAGAAGCAGGCGTCAGCTGCCAATAGACTGTCTTTATAACATTTGTCTTTCATGATGGACATTCAGTTTGGTTTTGCTTTCCGTATACTGAGATCATCTAATGTCACTTTCCTGGGGAGTTTTGTGACCATTGTATTCTACTTTTCAGGATATATTGGTCCACAGCATATGCGCACCTTGTATGCTAAATGTTAGGTTCTGTGCGCCCAGTCAAAACAATTTATTTATCCTTATTTTATTTGGACATGTTTCGAGCTTGCTCTTTAACTCATCTTCAGTTATTAAACTATTTAAATATTACAATCGTTTTTATAAAGAAGTCTAAAAGAAGTCTAAAAGTCACTTTATCTTACCAATACATTTCTTGAATCTTTGGGGTCTTAAATATTTAAAAGCACTGTATTTATTCAAATATTAGTTTAATAGCTAGCATGACCAATATAATTAGTTGAGAATTTGATATATTTACTAAAGTTGCGTCATTTTATCATAACTTTCTTCTTTGTTAAAATATCTAATCTTGCTTATGGTCTAGTATAATAGCATAAATTGTTGAGTTAAAGTTAACCTGCTTGTGTTGATTTTGTAGTCAGCCCTATAATCGTGATTTAGTTCACCAGGTCAGATTAATTAAGTTAAGTAGTGGACCTCAGAGAAGAGAGTCCCGTCCTGGAAGGCTCTATTGAAGGGCACAGTGTGTACATACGTTCTGTACACACATACATTAATGGAGGACAAAAGCAAAGCAAGGCTTCATTGAAAGCCGAATCTAGGCACGTATATGTCTCTGAGCTCTGAAATCCAGCACTCTTTGTTTTCCCACTTGCTATTTAAGTCTGGTAGAAACTAAATACGGCAACTTCCATCCCCAAGCTGGATAAAAATAGCCGGTCAATACTCTGTTCTATTTCACAGATATTCCGGCCTCTCACGGAGCAGTGAATCTCACTTCCGAATTGATACGCGCATTTGTTACGGAAATTGATATTTGTTGACCGGAGAGTGGACCCTGGCTGATATCTGCACTGTGGACCAGATGATACGAGATTTAAAGCGCAAAACTGTAACTGTGTTTAATTTATAGGCTTGGGCCTGGCTCGGTTGTCGGGAGTGTTAACGCGCTAACTCGTGTCTCGATGGCATCAAAGAGAAACTCGGATATTCTGAAAATGTTTTTGTAGCTTCCCATTTTCACCAACATGCAAATTGTAGGAAGGTTCCTTTGAATAGGTCTATGACCTATTTCCTTCCAAAATTTCTTCTCTGACCCGTCCTTAAAATAAAATAAATTGACATAGGCTGCTATTTATAGGCTTGGGATACATCATTGTAATTAGATGCCTGTACCTATGGTTGCGTGAGTAAGGATTTTTTTTGATATATCTTTTTTGTGCGTGTACCAGTAAATATTCCAGTTTAAGGTTTTACCACTTTCTGTTCTGGGTTCCAAGCACGCCTCTGTCAAACATTTAATCTGGCCTAAAAATTGGAAGTGAGTCAAAACTGAGAAAACATCGGTGTGAATCCCATCTCAGCCATCCTAGAATGGATTTTTCCAATTCCACTTTTGTTAAATATCGGGATGGTTCAGAACAAACAATAACTGCTATCTTCTTTCCTATTCTAAACTCTATCTGAAATACACTCAGCTCCAAAAGCTTCACAATAACACAGATCATAAGACAAATTCTGCACGGATCCTGAGTGCATGAAATTGGTGACCACGATGTCAAATCCCTTAAATAAAATAACTACATTATGAACAAGATGTAGGTTTGGGGAAGGTGAATAATGAATTTCAGTTTGGTGAATATGCAGTGATGCGGAAAAACCTGGATAAGAACACTCACTGCTTCGATTTACAGATTTTTTCGAATGCCAGCTCACCAGTCCGGGCATGGAACGTGCCTTTAAGCTACCTTGTTTCATTTGAGTGGCTTAGGCATCCTGGTCATTTATACCCGTAAACTTGGATATGAGTACAATTTTGTCTGATAGCCTATGTTATCAGTGCGTGTAGAAGAAGGAAAAATGGAAGACGATGGAAAACCACTTCCAGGTTGGCTTGGATTGAACCCACCTCTTTTTCAATAATACCTCGCGAGGCTGAGCGTAACCCGTTCCAGCCCTCAGATCAGTATTACATTTATTTGCGGAGCCGGGAATCGAACCCGGATTTCACGGGTGACATCTATGAATGCTAGGCACTGTGCCACAAGGTATACGTGCCTTTGCCTATATGCCACGCTAATTAGTTCAGAAAGGTGTGAAGGAGTGCAGTACGGAGGATGTAGTTAGTTAGTTATTGTTGTTTTAAGGGGCGGAACTACGAGGTCATCTGCCCCTACGGAGGATGGAAGTATTACGCATTTATGGAGGCAGTATACTTTACATCGGGAAGACCCAACAATGGAAATACGGCAAAGCATTGTGATAGTGATATTTCTCGTTTCGATATTACTTCTTAATCATTAAGAAGAGGACGATTCGATTCCCACCTACAGCATAGTTTCTTCCGCGGTTTCTCCCCACTTCTACTCCACACAAATGCTAGGATGGTTCCTAACTTATGGCCGGCCACGGACGCCTCCTTTCCAATTCCATCCCAAATTAACAAATACACACACTAGTACAGCCATCACAATAACACATGTTATCAGACACATTCTATATACACACGCTCAAATACACGGGGCTATATCACGATGTCGCAGTCTCTAAAATCAACAACAACGTTATTTGTCACGACATTGATTGTATTTACATGGGAGAGACGTATTTTTTTTTGCAAACATTCAAATTTCAGATTAAAACGCTTCCTCTCGATATCAATTGTCAATGAATAGAGCGAGAAATTAACAATATTTCAAACTTTGTGAAATCATGGACACGTCCGTAGTGATGATGCTCATGAACACTACAGTAGTATACTCGACACACCCCGCCATACTTTAGGAACGACTCCCTTAACTGGTTACCATATAATATATGATAACTATTTAGAGGAGTCGTTATACAGGGTGACGTTTTACTGGTGTGGGGCCAGCAGCCAGCCACCTAGCGCGCACACGCCTTACGCCAGATAACCGAACTCGGTCCACAGATTGCGCGCAGGTAGGATCCGTAACATAGTACATTAATTAATGGTAAATTCACCAGCAAATCATGATTAAAGAACTTACCTTTTACAGAAGATGCTGAAAATGTTCTCCTACGGCTTACAGATAGGCGTTGTACCGTGTGAATAAATTAGCGTTTACACGTTGTAATTCCCTTCTATTGTGAGGGATATCTGCTGCCGTATATTGTTCTCCAGCTCCATTAGAGTACGGGTAATTGATCTCTATACTTTGTATTTTAAATTACCCCACAATTAAACATCAAACGGGCTTAGGTCCGTGCTTCGATTAATTACAGTAAACTCGCAGGGGGTACAGGAGTAGCTACATAATGTAACGATGTAACTTCCAAAGTTACTTTCTGTCAGCTGAAGGAGAACATTTTCAGCATCTTCTGTGAAAAGGAAAATTCTAACCTTTTACTGGTGACGTGAGGTAATCCAGACTCCCAAGAAATAAAAAAGCATCTATGCTTCTTTAATTATATTTTGCAGGAAGCTGTTGTTTATGTTACCTTCTTATATGTGAGCTGAACGTTTAAAGACCCTGATTACCTCGCCTCGTTGGGTTGAAGTTAGTGTAATCTGTTACGGTTTCTATCTCCGCGCAATCTGCTGACTGAGTTCAGTAGGCTGGCGGAAGGTTTTCGCGCGCCTGGTATCTGGCCGCTGGCCCCGCTCCAGCAAAAAAGAACACCCTTTGTTATATATATTTCCTGAAGGACATCCGCCCGGCATTCCGGGAGACCATAAAGATCCAGAATACAGTGTAGGTACATTGTTGGCTCTACAGTACATAAGTCATTACGATATACCATATAAATGGTTATGTAGCATGTTGAGTGAAGCTCTCAATACGCCAAAGCAGATCTTCCCCAGATCATCCTCGATGATGCCAAGCTTCTTGAGGATATCCACGACGAACTTGTGAGATGTTCCACGAGCTCCGAATAGAAGGCCATTCACTTTCCATGCATTTCTATGTAAGTTATATCTCTCACTCAAGTGAGGTATGCAGCCTCTTTCTCCTCGTTGACTCGTACGGCTTGCGGAATGTTCACTTCCATTCGTACCGTGGGGTCCAGGACCAAACCCCTTCCATTCTTCCTGTCAATGGCAACGATATCTGCTCTACGGTGACTACCATTTTCCGAAATGCAGTGCACTTCCTCATAAACTTCCCATTTCAATTTCCTCAGGGAAGTGGCAATTGATGATCGAACTCTGTGATGGCGGGAATTTCGTAACAGTTCTCCTTTAGAACATTGGCCCAGGACATGTCCTAGCGTCTCTGGTTGGTCACATCCTGGTTGTCGGCATAGGGTTGTGTGCTGACTTCTCCCCGGCACAGCTCTCACCGCTGAGATGTTGCAAGACATTTTGATGGCATTCGTCCATTCAGAGCACGATAAGCCTATTCTGTTATTTATCCACGAGTTGTTCTTAGGATGTTGTTCATAAACTTCCACTCCTTTACCTTTATGAGGAAGTTTGCACCAAGCTTCAAATGACCGTTTCCGAAGCTCATTTCGTACCCAACGTCCTGATTTTGATTCTGTGCAATCACTAGTTGGAAAATTAAAATATTGAGGAATTTCTTTCTTTTCCCCGTCAAGATTTCGACAAATATCTAAATGAACATCTTCCACTCTGAGTAACTTTTGAACTATATTAAAATGCTGTATATATGCTTCCCATTCAACCTTAACTAAACCCAGCCCCCGAACATTCCTGGATGCATACAACATATCATTGGAACAGTCATGTGGTAACCCAATGATTTCTTTGATAGTTGATCGCAAAAGTTTATCAACATCGACCAGAAAACTTGATGGAATTTTATTTAACGGTGTACTCTGTATTGTATAAATCAGACTTAGCCAAATGTATTGATTAATTATGTTTACCTTTTGGTCTGGTTTTAGTAAACAAGAAACTGTGAGAGAATTCAAGTCTTTTTCTAAACTATTTATCAACTTGCTCTTGTCAAACACAATTTCATCTTCAAAAGTTATTCCCAGATATTTTATGGTTTCCCCAGATTTTACACATGTCAAAGCAGTATTTCCTAGTGTCACAGCACTTCTCTGACAAAGGTTCCCTTCTTTAATATTGATAATTCTGCATTTTAAAGGATTCATGGAAAGACTTATAGCAGATAAACTATTAACGGCGGTATTTAAGAGTTCCTGCGCCAAAGCTTCATCTTTCGCTACAAATACAATATCATCCGCAAACGCTAAGGCTGAAACATTTTCAACGTCAGATGACAGCTGATACCCATACTCTTGAATGATCTCCTGATCTGTGAGTTCTTTGATAGAATCATCTATTGCCAGGTTGAATAAAGCAGGTGAGATTGGAGATCCCTGAGCGACGCCTTTCCTAAGCTCTATGCTCACTGTTTTATTAATACCACATTCAACTTTGATACTATTTCCTAAAATAAGGTCGATTACTAAATCTCGCAAGTTGTTTCGCATATTTACTCGATTAATGCACCGCTTAAGATGTTCATGGCAAATATTATCATATGCCTTTGAAACATCCAGGAACACCACACAGCAGCTAGTTTTCTTTGTTTTAGCATTCCTGAGGCAACCATTAATAATTGAGGTATTAACATGTGTACCAGGGAGATTAATGAATCCCCTTTGATGTACGGAGAACTCTACGAATGAACGTAGTCGCCTGTCAATCACTTTTTCTATAATACGTCTGATTACTGAATATATGGTGATAGGTCTCCAGTTACTTATTTCTTCAGCACATCCTCCTTTGTGGAGAAATACTGTTCTTCCTGTTTTGAATATATTGGGGCATTTCTTAATCGACTAAGACATGCTTGGAAATCCTTCCTAATAGCCGCAAGAGCTGACAACTGCCATGAGACCCTTGCTAAATCCGGAAGTGCTTCCTTTTTCTTGTGCCTGACTCCTTTCGGTCGTCTTATTTCTCGGCCTTCGTTGCTCAACTCCTGATCTCTCCTGACCCCGACAGTATTAGGCTACCCGAAGTCTAGGGTGTCTTTCATTTGACTGCCTTAATTGGTCCTTTTTCTTTTCATTTGTTTTCAGTTCCTTTGTTTTCTGATACTCTCCTCTTGCGTGGGGACAGACCCTTCCTGTTTTCTTCATACAACTTCCTGCATACTGTACGAATACACAAGTCGTCTAACGAAGGTCTCGTAAACCTATGTGTCATTTGCTGAATGTACGCTAAAATGGAAACGTAGGTCTAGAGTAAGTGGCGATATACGTATGTGTGTCTTCCCATATAAACCTTTGAACGGCTCATCATAATTTGACAAAAAAGTCAATACACATGGCAAAGATCCAGTATGTTTATCTGGTGTTTAATATTTCATGAATTTACTCAAATCATAGTGTTGTTACTGTTGTGTGTAGGCAAGCTCATGGTGTACACCTGTGCAACAAACGTGCAGTGAAACATTTACACAGGCTAATAGAATATATTTGGTTTGTTTTAACAGTATCCACATGCATAATGTTGATACGTAGCTCACAAACCATTATTAAAACAAACTAAACTTATACAACGAGATTCAAATTGCGAATCGTAGTGAAAACATAAACAAGACTTATTATACTAATTACAGTATAACAAAACCACAACGATTAATATTTGCACACGGATTTAGACTTCGGTCCCAGTGATCAGGATCTGATGATGACCGCTTGACGGTCGAAACGCGTAATCCCAAATTGCCCATTTTTAACAGTGATTATAAATACATGTAATTTTTTCAAAAGTGTTTAGTTGTTTATTTGTGTATTTAGATAGCCTACATTGTATCCCCGCCCAGTCATTTACGCAAAAGTGTTGACCGACTGAAGAGTTACAACTAACAGTTTGTGCAGGTAACGTTGAAAAAAGGGCATACAAATTTTACAATTCATATTAAGCTCTACTTATCAACATGTGACTTTAGCTCTCTATTGCATGGTTATGACTATGAGTTATATTCACCTAACCAACATACGAATTTTCCAACTCATATAGGAAAGAAGACGTCCGATCATCCTAGTAAAAGACCACGAGGATTCGAAAATGAAATATGTTCCTTTATATAACTTAACCAGACTAAATGAAACAAAACAATAACAAGATTCCAAACCTAAATTACTAAAATCTGGGCTACGAAGATAAACAGCCCAAACTCTCCAATACAACACAATAAATGCCAAAGTTCGTGCACAATAATTATATAGAAAGGAGAATAACTATGTAGCCAACTTAAAATAAAACCTAAAACATGAAAAATTGATGTAGATTTAATGCTGGCGACAGTCCTTCCATTAGTGTTCTCACAGCATACACACTTCCTGTACGAGCTGTATTCAGGTGCTTAGTTCACTGATACTGTACCCTTCAAGCAGCACTTGACATACTGTAGGTGTTCCGCAAGATCAATGAGTTTCGCTTTTCTATCCTCGCTCTCGTCTTTGCGGTTATCGACGTGCTCGTCAAGGCTTGTGAGACGAAAGGCAGGTGGAAATGCTAAAAGAGACGTGTTGATGCTAATGAAGTTTCATGACCTCCCTGTCTGCTGATAAAAGGTAGGTTGTGTTTCACTCAACTAACAGGGGCTTAGAACGCCGGAGAAGTCCTCATAGGGATCGGTGGTGCGCCATACGTTGTGAGCAGAGCTTAATCTCAGCCGGAGCGGTACTCCACGCAACATCGGAGCAGAGTTCCGGGTACTTTTCTCAGGTTCCTTAAATTTCGATCATCTCACGCTGGATGTGGGGTGAAGTTACAGCATTCAAACTGTTTACCTTCCACCGGAGCGGACTGGTTTCGAATCTAGTTTAATGCATGTGGAATTTTCGAGATAATATATCATGTCCGGTGGCAAGGATTCCACTTGAAATAGAGCCCTGCGGCTTATGAACGTGAGATTAGCCTTCAGTAAAACTACAAGATTCTGTTGAACGAGACCTCATCTAAGACTGGAAATTTAACCACCGTTGGGACAGTGGTGTAAGTATTATGGTGTTTGAGGCCATTTTTCAGAGTTGCCTTAGTAAACAAAAGTGTTATGCCTTTCAGTCGGTCAACACGATTGTACCCAAATGAGCTGGATTATTCTCTAATCCTGAAAATAAATAGATGAGATTAATAAACACACCTGGATGACCAGTTTCGATCGTCAGGCGATCATCATCTTGTCCATTACCTTAGGCTATAAAATCCATGTCTGAAAATATGAGTGAAAATATTTCCAATATATACACTTATGTAGTTGCAGTATTAGTTGAGTCATGTCCTAAAGCCATTTCTGTACAAAAGATTCCTTCCTTCCTTTCTTCCTTCCACATGCTGGACTAGCATTAACATCCAACGCACCAACTTATTTCTGTGGGCCTATAATTTTTCCAACTTTCCCTTAGAGGTTTTCTATATCTGATATCTCCCTCCCTTGGTCCTAGACACATGCGCCGATTCAGCGTGGAAATCATACATCATACAGCCATAGTATCCACTCATGTGTCATATTGGACCAAAGCTATCGCAACTGGCCCTCGTGATCTGGTGTATGTGCCCTGGTTCTGATTTGGCGTCCAAGCTGATCGAATTTAACGTCGATGAGGAAACCAAACCTTAAATACGTGGAAGTCTTTCGTACTTTCTGTTCCTCATGGCAAACCTCTGGGTAATTAACGAATGTGTCATGAGAAGTTTGGCATTTTCACCGACCATTAAGATCAATTATGGAAAGATCGATGGAAATAGCTCACCGTGGGTAGGGCTCAGAACGACGCAGACAGGTCACAGACACAAGTACCATGTGTAGACAGGCATTGCCTTGATGAAAGACTATACCAGAGTGCTACCACAGGAAGGGTAATAGATGCAGACCATGTTGATGGGTCCTTTGAAGTGATACCACAGTTGACCTAAAGTTATACTTCCAGACCCTCATGCCAGGAGTTATGCCAGTTTGTCCGTCCACAACATTCTTAAGATTGGTTCTCTGTAATTTTTCCCTGCATACTTTTGCACAATGGTCATTCGGCTCAGGCGGGACCGAGATTAATCACTGAACATTATACGAGGCTCCTCGTCGTCAGTCAACACCTTCGTCGTACGGCACCAGCTCATACACAGTCGTCTAGTTCTAGAGAGTCCACAACCAGTGTCCGGATAGTAGATGTAGCTGCAATTGAGTTTTCGTGATCCTTCGTGCACATTTCAACGATTCTTCCTGGGAGATGGGAATCTTCACAACGCATAGAAGTACACTCATTCACCCATTCATTTGAACATCAGGCTACTATGACGTCTGTATGAGTGGACATGTCGGCCAATCGTACAACACGACCACTCGGCATCATGCAAACTCACAATGGACACTTTTCAAATTCTGTCAGGTGCTGATAATGTTGCCTAATGCGCCCACGAGGCATCCACTGTGTCTGTTAACTCTCGGACGCTCCAACAAATACCTGATATCACTACCCCTTCAATTGTAACAACACTACTAATGCTCTCTCGTGAGAGTGCAAGATACTTGCAAATAGAACCATTTACCTGCTGATCGCTGATATGCACATTGCACGTGTACGGTATTATCATCAAATCCGACCGTTTTTAAGGGTGCTTAAGTTTTTTTAAATCGGATATTGTATCATCTCTCATTAGTGGAATTGAAACTCCATTACTGCTAGTCTCTGGATATGGTTGGTTCTTAAGTTTAGGGGCTGCGACAACGCGGTCATGTAGCCCCGTGTACTTTGGGTGTGTGTAGTATCTGTCTGATAACCGGTGTTAATTGTGATGACTGTATTATAGTGTGTGTTATCTGTTTTTTTTTTTTTAATTTAAGTACTGCAACTTAGAATTTTTCAAATAGTTCCTACTTTTGCCACCAAGCGCCACCGTCAACGACTACTAGGCCAAATTCAGAACTTAGCTACTAGACGCCACCGCAGTCGGCTCTTGGCAACGAACGTAGAAACCTAAGAGCGTTGTTTACATACCTAACCTATCCAATTTAGCGTCACACAGGTGCAATTAGTGGAAGGTTCTTTAACATGCCATAAATCTATGACATGGGACCGCCGGCTTTACTTCCCCTCCGAAGGAAGGCATACTGAGGGATCTTAACGCTCTTAAAAAATCCGAGGTCTTCGGCCGGGTTTGAACCCTCTATCTTGGGCATAGAAGCTCAGCATGCTACCGACTACGCCACCGAAGCCGCAGTCTCTGGATATGATGGATCTAACTAGTGCATATCCGGACGATGACAATATGGTTGCCATAACAATTTCACAAACGAAACCATTATCCTTCAGAATATGACGAACACACACTATCTTACAGTTCCTTTTTCCCTACTTCACAAAGCTTCTTCCAGTATTTAGAGTCTTGCGGCGTATACGTGCTCGTTAAATCATGCACCACAGCCGTGAAGGCAGCTGCAACAAGTCCGGAGATCGCAGGTTCAAATCCCGGCGTTGACAGTGGCTATCCTGAGTGTGGTTCTTAGCCGGGTTCTTCCACACACCCTCCAGGCAAATGCCAGGATAGTACCTAATTTTAAGTCCCGGGGCACTTAACTTGTCCCTGTCCCTATTACAGTAACACACACTACTACAGTCATATCATAAATACAGGTTATCAGACAAGTTCAACACACACCCAACTGCATGGTACTGATGACCAAGATGTCTTAATGCCTCGAAATGAATTAGGAACAGTAAACATTATTTAGAACAAACGATATTTTTGAAGAAGAAAAAAACTGTCCACAAATGAAATTGAATCTTCACTGAACTTGAGGTTATAAACACAGGCTACAAAGAATGAAGTAGGCTATTACATTAATTCATATTACTATGGCAACACTGAAAAATGGCCTCCAACTCGGTCTTGGCTACCAACTATATCTAGTAAAAATCTCTCTCAAATCTGCTTGAGATTTACTTGGCTGATAAGATTGTATAATCTAACACCTCTGTCATTCTTTTTCTCGCTTTAAGCTCCAGAGATTTCACAAAAGAAGTAATTATGCGACATAATGTAACCAACGCACTCTATCTTTCATTTCCAACGCACTCTATCTTTCATTTCCTTTGTTCCCTAGTTCAGAAAGCTTCTCCCATTTTATTGTATCTTACCTTTCATTGCAGTTGTGTGTGTCAGACTCTATTTTGGTCCCACATCCCCGATAACCCAAGCCTCATCCTCTCTCGACGTCCGGCGCTCACCATTGTACAGCGCTTAAGAACAGTCTAGATAGAAATCCTTTGAAAAGGAAAGCAGTGCCTCTATTTCTCCGTGTTATTTGGCACGTTGGTGCCTTTTTTCTTTATCAGGATTATTCTACTCCTTATCACTTGTGTGTCAGGAATCTATTTTTGAAGAAGCAATTTCCCAGATTGTCGCAATGCCTGGACCTTATTTATCAGACGTTCTTTTGACTGCCCTGATATGTATTCACGCTTATTGTATTATTTACACTCATTGCAACGTTTAATTTGCCTATTTTAAGTAGGATTAAGTTCACTTTTATGTTTTGTCAGGATACTATTGCAATACATTTTAATTATAGGCATAAAATACGCTCTCTGACTTATCCCGGACGGTAGAGTAAGTAATAACCTAACCTATAGAGTTTGTCCTCATGATTTATGATTCGAATCCAGACATATGCATTTTATCTTTTAAAGTAGTGTTTACGAGCTCATTCAGTAAACGTTCCCTAACCCCAACCCTGAGTAGTTACAGATATACGAGTACATAGCGGTAAAGTATGTCCAACAGAACGTACTATCGGAACCATTTAATTTCAGGAAGTTCATTACGATGATGACTATATCCTTACCCCCATAAAAGAATACTCCCGACGAAAATAACATTCTATTTTACAGTACAGTATATATCATTTCTATTCTTCTGGATAGTCGCCTATTGTTACAACATGATTATTTATTTATTTATTTATTTATTTATTTTTATTTATCGTATGGCTTTTAGTGCCGGGAGTGTCCGAGGACATGTTCGGCTCGCCTGAGTGTGTAGCTGCTTCCAGCGGACACCCTTAGGGTGTGCTACAAGTTCCGTTCAATTTCAAGTAGTTCCAACTTTCGCTACCAGATATCGATGAAACCTATTGGTGAAAGTTGGAACTTTGATAGAGCGTTCTGACGAAATCTAACCTAACAAATTTAGCTTCACACAAGTTTAGTCTGTGGAAGGATCTTTTACATGCCATAAATCTATGACATGGGACCGCCGGCTTTACTTCCCCTCCGAAGGAAGGCATACTGAAGGATTTTTAATGCTCTTAAAAAATCCGACTACTTCGGCCGGGATTGAACCCGCTATCTTGGGCACAGCAGTTCAGCATGCAACCAACTACGCCACCGAAGCCAATACCAATAACCATATTAATGACACCTCTATACAGAAAATAACGCTTCTGTTTGAGTTTGTCCAGGATGGGCACCCTAACGGCCCAACCGATTTTAATCCTGAAACAGTCGACTTTGTCAATCAGTGCTCTCTTTTAATGCCTTGAGTCATTGAACTATCAGCCTCTCACCTCCTCGCCACTAGTACCTTCCCTCTCACACCTGATCTTCGCTTCAGTAGAGTTTGGACAACAATGCGAAAGACACGTGTCTAATTATTGCAAGTGAATTCCTGGAAATCCAAGCTGGTTGACAAATGCACCGTGCATCCGGTAAAGTAAATGAAATGTAATTCTTTAAAACGTCTTTTATTCTGCACTTTTCGGGAAACTAGGTGAAGTCAGGTGGAATTGCAGTAACAGTTACGGCGTGGGTGGCGTAATATTACGTTGCTAGGTAAATCTCTAAATCTGCGGCGGTCGTAATACTACGTTGATCTTGTTCAATTTCTCGCGCTCTATCACTGCTGTGTGGATGCTAGTGGGCAAGAAGTTGTACAATCTGTCGATACATAGCACCACGTCACTTTTTAACGGAAGAATAACGATGTGTTAGGAGGCATGAAAACTCGTTGGACGTTGGCCAATGTCACCCCTTGCTTCAAGCTTTACCATTCCGTTGTCACGTAGCGCATTACGAGTTATTTTATGATTAAAGTCTACAATAGTGTGTTTTATTAATTAAACGATTATTTAGCCTTATTATTCAAACTGCGTAGTTCAAGCAGTTTCCATTTTTTATTTTTATTTTTTTCTTCGGGAAAAATTGTGTAATTTTATGACTTTTACAATACAGGCTAGTTTTCCATCATTACCTGAAACTTACCGAACCAGTAGTGTAAGAATTTGGAAATCAAACTGACTTCTTAATTTATTGGTAACTGAAAGCATATTCATGTTGTGCCCTTCTAAAGTAGCCAGGAAGTCGGAAAATCAGCAAGCACACAGGAGAGGAGCGGAATCTTAGGCATCTGCAGAATATGTGTTAAATATATTTCTATTTTATGACTTGTGTTTCGGATGAAGGAAGGAGAGTAGAGGACGTTGCTTCGGATTATTCAGATTGGAAGAAGGAACTTATAAACGAAGCACATAAAGAGGTCATGTCAGTTATATAGAGGAAAATGCTAATGTAGGGAAAATATGAAGAGAAAAAAGTTTTGCTTAGAAAGGATGCAATACCTAAAAGGAAATGTTATTGTTAACAATTGGTACACGTCGTATGATCTTGTACAGAAGCCTGTTGAATGATTTATAAAAACTACTCTACGGACACAGATGGAACAAAAAATATATTCCACCACAATATCCGCTATGGAATGGGTGTAAGTTGTCCTTAGATCTGACGTCCAGTCATTAATATCCGAGGTCTATTATTAATAATAATGTTAATATTTTTATTTTATTTTATTCTTTGAATCGCTTATCCTCCCAGCTCGGTTTCACTCACGGACTGTGCGAGTGATCATTCTCCTACCGCCCCCCAGGGGCTCACATCTAGTGGGACGTGGGTTGGCGACCACGGGGCCCCAGCTGAGTCCGCAATTGCTTCCACTTACTTGTGCCGGCTCCTCTCCATCTTCTTTCCTGTCGACCTCACTTTGTCAACTTTTGTTCTCTTCCGACCCCGAAGGTATTAGGGTATCCGAGGCCTAGAGAGTCTCTTCCTTTCCCGCCTTAATTGGCCCTTGTCTCATCTTTTCTGATACCCTCCTTCTGCGAGGGGTCAGCCTTCGTTTTCTTTTCCTGTTATCTCCTGCCTCCTGCCCAAGGCCCTCAAGGAGGCAGGGTGTATGTAGCCCCACCACTTCTGGTGCACCCTAGATACTGCTACACCCTAAGGGGCTCACGGCTGGTGAGTTTGGGAGTTGGCGACCCCGAGGGATTCCTGAGCTGTGTCCGGTTTCCCCCTTTTGTCAATTACCTGGGGGGCGGACCCTCTCCTCTTTCACTTTCCTATCTGCCTTTCATGGCTCTCCTTCCTTCCAAGTCCCTCAATCCGCATTCTTCGAGGGTTGAGGGCATTTCTTTTCCTCCTGTCCTTTATTTGCCTTATTCTCCTTTTGTTTTCCTTTTCTTCTTCTAGTATATAAGTTAGTAGTTAGTTTTAGTTATAGTTTACATTTCATTATCATCTTCGCGATCACCGAAACCAATAGGGGCCGATAACCTAGATGTTAGGCCCCTTAAATCAACAATTATCATCATCATCATCATCATTCCCCTACCGTCACCTGAACACACTTAGTCAGCAGATACAACTTGGGTCTAATGAAGGAAAGGTCAGGGTAGGTAGTGGGAAGGGATTTGGCCGTGCACCTGTTGAAGGGAACTGTTCCAACATTTGCTTGGTGATGAAAATGAGAGACCACAATGACCGTTGTCATGACGGCCGTGGTGGGTTTCCAACCCATGCTGTGCCGATGCCAGCGAGGCGGGAGCTAGCGCGTTACGGCTCTCGGCCACCGTGGCTGGTAATAATAATATTAACAATAATAATAACAAACACCGTGTGGCATCAGCTACCTGTGTATAGATCTTTTGATTTGGTGCCATTTAGGTGATCAACTCTCCAATGTTGTCGATCTGATTAGCACAGCTCCCTGTTGCTGAGAATGAATCTACTTTGTCATGTAATCACCAAATGTTATACGAGAGTTCTTTGGGTGATGGTATTTCAGTGCAGGCAGGCGCGCGGAAACGGACTGGAAAAGGGTGTACCTAATGGATGTGGTACATCCTAAGGGATTTCGAGAGAATGAGGTTTTAAGGCACGAGAGGTGATAATGAAGGACAGTGCGGGAAAAGACCAAAATGTTAAAACTTAGATTCAAATGATATTTATTTAATATAAAGCAAATATATTGCAAGGAATGAATACTTTCAAGGAAATTACTTTAAAATTGACAATAAAAAACAGTAACAATTAAAAATACTCGTTTCTCCAGGAAACGTAACTTGAGCTGTGACTAACTTTAAAGGATTAAATATAAAATTACTGAATAAAAGAAGCGTAATAATTTAAATTCATCCCAGAGTAGATTTAAAACAAAATACTCTTCTGACGGAAAGAATCCGGGCAGAGTGTATGAAGTGAAAGGGTTACCACCTCTTCTGTTGTGTGATACAGGAAGTATCAGATCTCCTTAACCATCTTCCGAAGGTAGGCCGGCTGCCGGAGGTCATCAGTAGCTGGCGGTAATTTAGTGCGCCCGCTCGGGCTTGTGCGAGGTCAGTCAGGCATACTCCAAGGTTCCGGGTTCGGAACCAGAGTTGATGATGGTAGATTCTCCTTTGGCGACCAGCATAGAGAGGCTCTTGGTAGTACCTCCCGCGGCTGGTGAAGTTATGTCCTTAGAATCAAGATTTGCAGAGTAGATCCGTGTTGAAGATTTGGTTGAAGTGAAGGCTGATGAGTTTAAACTGCCCGGGCAGGCAGCCAGATCCAGAAGAGAGATTATGCCGGCGGAGAAGAGACTCCGGCAGCAAGAGGTACCCCGAGAGGGCTGTAACCCCGGCAGGTATGTCGTGAGCAGGTGTGATCAGTGGAGAAGAGTGGACAAGAGTAGACACTGTAGGCCGGGAGACCTAAGGCTATATAGCGGTAGTGACGTCAGCGCGCCGAACCTTCTAGCATGAAGGTGTGGCGAGAGAGCAGCCAATCACAGCACAGCCCCATGCACATTGCGAGCGTTACCGCTGGAGAGAGCTCAGTACTCGTGAGAAAATGTGACAGTATGGTACGTCTAGAAAGACACTACAGAAAAAAGGTGAGTTGACATGAATATTACAGAAAAGCAATTAAAATGAAACACCAATATTAAACAAATCAGAACACCGCGTTCAGACTGCAATTCACGAAATTAAAAATAATGGGGCAGAAAAATTGAACGTGTGTTTCACACCGCAAGGGAAACATAGCCAACAAAAAACATTCGCAAAGCGAACATGCTGGGAGGGGCGAGAAAAAATTGCAGTAAGAAAGCGCAGAAGTTAGGCCTCGCGTGGCAAAGGAGCAATCATGGTGATGGGCCTAAGAAAATGACCAGCAGAAGTCTGCAGTTTTACCACGCGAACCCTACCATCTCTGCCAGGAAAGCACTCAACAACCCTACCCAAATTCCAAACAAGAGGAGGACTAGGGTCTTTCAAAAGCACCAAGTCCCCCACCTGAAGGTTAGAGCAGGAAACAAGCCATTTACCACGCTGCTGAAGCAAACCGAGGTATTCCAACCTCCAGCGGCGCCAAAAATTATTGCGCAAACTTTCAATTTTGCGCCAAGAAATGGCTAAAGAAGATTGAGAATTAGAATATAACAAAGGTGGGGAGGCTGTCAATGGACCACCGATAAGAAAATGGCCCGGCGTTAATGGTAGAAGATCTGAAGGGTCATTAGATAAGGGTGATAAAGGACGAGAATTAATTATGCCCTCAATAAAAATAATTAAGGAATTAAACTCTTCATGAGAAAGGGGGGTGTGGCCACAAACACGTCTAAGGTGCTTCTTGGTGAGTTTCACACAAGACTCCCGCCGTCCACCTTGATGAGGTGCATAAGGGGGGATGAAGTGCCACTTGAAATTTCTCTGGTGAGCATAATCAGTAATCCTTTCCAGCGCTGAATTTTGAGTAAGAGCTCTCTTAATTTGCTCAGAAGCTCCGATAAATTTTTTTGCATTGTCTGAGAATACTTCTGAAGGAAGACCTCGGCGAGCAGAAAATCTGGCAAAAGCTGCCAAAAAATAAGCAGTAGAGGCGTTGGTAACTAGTTCTAAGTGAACTGCTCCGGTGACCATATATACAAACAGCGAAATATAGAGTTTTCCAAAAATACATTTTTTGGCCTCAGGAGAATTTTTTCTGTAAACAAAAGGCCCGGAATAATCCACCCCCGTAAAGGCAAAAGGTCTAGCAGGCGCAGATCTAAAGTTGGGAAGATCACCCATGAGCTGAGTGGTAATTTTAGGGTTGGATTTAAAACATGGAATGCACTTCCCGGATAACAGAGGTAACTTCATGGACTCCGTTTATGGGCCAATACCTTTCACGAATGACAGAAAGTAATGTACGAGTTCCAGCATGAAGATGCTGGTAATGATACTGACGAATGATTAGGGAAGTGACATGATGCTTTGAAGGAAGAATAATTGGGTGTTTTTTATCCTCGGAAAGATCGGCCAAAGATAAACGTCCTCCAACTCTTAGTAAACCATCAGTATCCAAAAAAGGGGCGAGTGAGGAAAGCCTACTCGATTTCTTAAGGGATTGACCTTGGGACAACACCTGGCATTCTTCAGAGAATATTTCTTGTTGAGTAAGCCATAAGATTTTTGTAGTGGCTAAACCTAATTCAGAAAGGGTTAAATATGGCTTAGGAAAAAGGGGTTGTTCTACCACAAAATATTTCCATCGAAGGAGATAAGCCATAACCCTCACCAATTTATGGAAAGAGGAATATCGCTGCAAGAGAAGGGGAGAGTCAGAAACGAGAAGAGAAGATCCAGTAATCTTACCAGCATCCGGCAAGTCTGATAACTCCGGAAGAGGAAAATTTGGCCAAGCGGAAGGTTCTTGCAGAAGCCAAGGGGGACCGTGCCAGTATAATGTCAGGTTAGCCAACATAAGAGGGGAACATCCCCGAGAAATGACATCTGCAGGGTTCTCCTTGCCAGATACATGATGCCATTGTTCAAAGTTAGACAATTGTTGAATTTTGGACACTCTATTAGCTACAAACACCTGCCAATGCGAGGGAGGTTTGGCAATCCATGCCAACGTGATGGCTGAGTCACTCCAAAAGTAAGTTTTGATAAATCGGATTTTCAAACATTGGCGGATTTTGACCGATAATTCAACCGCCAGAAGAGCAGCACAAAGTTCCAGTCGTGGCAAGGATAAAGATTTAAGAGGGGCCACCTTTGACTTAGCGCAAATTAAATTGGAAAAGAAATATGACTGGTCAAAATTGCGGCAAACAATATACGCACAACACCCATAAGCTTTCAATGAGCTATCGGCAAAGATGTGAAGTTCATATCCTCCACAGGAGGGAAAGGGAATAATCACTCGCGGGATAATAACATTGGAGAGATCTTCCAAACTATTTCTATAAGAAATCCAATTTTTTTGCAACTCTGAAGGAACTGGTTCATCCCAACCAGTTTTCAAGGACCAAAGGTCCTGCATGAAAAGCTTTGCTGTGACAATAATTGGCGCCAAAAATTGGAGAGGATCAAATATCTTTGCAATCTCAGACAAAATTTGCCGCTTAGTTTGCGGTTTGATGTCACTGAGAGTAATTTTGAAAAAGAAAAAATCCTTTTGAGGACTCCAATAGATGCCTAGAGTTTTGATAGAATTACTTTCTTGAAGAAGCTCTACTGAGTCGTTATAGACTGAAGTTAATGGAAATTTAGAAAGAAATTCTTCCGAATTAGAGTTCCACTTGCACAAGGAAAATCCGCCTCCCAAAAGCAAAGCTGTCAGATCTTTAGAGACCTGCAGTGCTTCAGATACTGACTCAAATGAATGGAGAAAATCGTCAACGTAAAATGATGATTTTAACACTTCAGAAGCCTTAGGAGAATACAACGGGCCATCCTGTTCAACAAGTAATTTCAACGTACGTATGGCTAAAAAAGCAGAGGGCTTTAGTCCATAGGTTAATGTTTTTAGCCGAAAAATCTTGACAGGTTTAGTAGGCTCGTCGCGCCAAAGAATTCTCTGAAGGTCGCGCTGTTGTTGATTGACCAAAATCTGCCTATACATTTGCTTGATATCAGATATCACTGCGATAGGGAACAAGCGAAAATTCATCAAGACAGAAGAAATGTCAGATTGAATAGGAGGGCCTGATAATAATGTGTCATTCAGAGAAGTTCCATTGGCATCCAATGCAGAGCCATTAAAGACCACTCTTATGTTTTCCTTTAAAATCTCATTCTTCCAAACTGGATGATGATTGAGGTAAATGACTTCAGATGGGGTATAAGAAGCATCATCTTTCTTGGTAACAACCTCCATGTGATCAAGTGCCTCATATTCCTCCATAAATGTGGAGTATTGAGTTTTAACAACAGGGTCACGTTTAAATTTGCTTTCCACAGCATAGAGTGCTCTAAGAGCCCTAGGGTGTGTTTCAAATAAAAGACGTGGATTATCCACTCGGGGCATTGTTACGACAAATCTACCCTCTGAATTGCGTTTGGTCGTTTCGCGAAACAGTTTTTCACACATTTCATTTTCAACCGAGGAAGGTGAAACTGAATCTATAGTTTCGATTTTCCAAAATCTTTCTAAGTTGTAATCGAGACTTGTATTGACAAAATGACATTGAGAGAAATTTTGAAATGACTTACGAGGGAATTGACCCGTTACTAACCAACCTAGCTTGGTATGATGAACAAACACTCCTGGTGATATTTTAACCTTAGAGCTAAGGAGACATTGCCAAAATACTTGGGCACTGAGAAGTATGTCTACCGGAGCGCTCGTATTAAATGTTGGATCTGCCAACTGAATGTTATGAGGAAATTGCCACTTTCTAATTTCAAAAGAATTACTAGGGGTGTTACTGCCAATAGTATCAATGGCAAGGCAATTCAACTGCAATGTTGTGTTACAATTCACAGCATCTTTGATGTGAACACGAACAAAATGCAAAGATTTAACATTGCTATTGTTAATACCGGTAACCTGAATTAATGTAGGTTGCTTGGGAAGACCAAGTTTCTTAATGAGACGCTCACTTATGAAGTCATGGGTGGCGGCATTGTCCAATAAGGCACGTGCTTCAAGCCATCTACCAGAGGAATCTTGAACTTTTAATAACACGGTTGATAGTAGCACCTGGGAACTACGAATTGAGCTAGAGCTCTGAGTATAAGATTGCGCATTAGCTCCTGGGGATGCATCTTTAGAACATCCAGGGGAAGGAGCCTGACGTGGCTTTTCAAACCTATGAAGCAAGGTATGATGTTGAGCCTTGCAATGGGAGCAAGTATTTTTAGATAAGCAATCAGGCACCATATGCCTAGTTGACAAACAGTTGTAGCAATATCTTTTTTGAGCTATTAATCTGCGTCTTTCGTCGATAGAAAGGGCTTTAAAGGCAATGCAGGAATATAACCTGTGAGGTGCTTTACAGAGAATACAATCCGTTGAATTATGTTGAACAGTAAAGACAGCAGATTTGTTTATTTTAGCACCGACTGGTTTTACAACATTAGATTTGTTATCTGCACTTCCTGACATATGACAGGCTACAGCTGACAAAACCTGACATCTATTATTCATAAACGTAAGCAACGAATCATAGGTATATGACGTGTCATTTGTTAGTTCCCTCTCCCATGCCTTTAAGGTTGATGAATCAAATTTAGAAGTAACCAAGTGAATTAAGAATAGATCCCAATGCTCGACCGGTTGATTCAACCGTGCCAATGCTCTGACATGTAGTTGGACCGTGTCACTTAAGGCTCGCAGTGTTGACAAGCTTTCAGCTCGCAAGGTGGGCAGGCTAAATAAGGCTTGAATATGCCTTTGTAAACATAATTTTTCATTGCCATAACGGCCTTTAAGAAGCTCTATAGCAATGTTATAGTTTTCTCCTGTTAAGGGAAGTTCTCTTATAAGTTGAAGGGGTGGTCCCTGCAAAATGGATTTTAAGTAATGAAATTTCTGAATTTCTGGAAGTGTGGCATTATTATGTACTAATGAACTGAACAATTCAAAGAATGATTGCCACATCTCTTCCTTTCCTGAAAAATGCGGAATTTCAATTTTAGGTAGCAATGGTTTGATACCATTCCCATGGTCGCTAATTCTTCCTTGAGTTTCCTCTACCTTCAACGCCAGGGTCAAAGTTCTAACTAATGCCACGGCCTGAGCATGTGTATCAAAGTAATTACTCTCTACTTCTTCCCTATCTGATTGATGTTCTGGACTTTTGATTTCAATTTCAAGTTGCACGAGATCATATTTCTCGTACGCCTGTTCAAAAGCTTTTAAACGCTGAGATATAATGTCAAGGTTTTGTTCCTCTTTCGGTAGAGTAGCTAAATATTTTTGAAAACGGGTGAGTTGACCTTTATAGGCCGCCCGAGAGTTTAACAGTTTATCATCAATTATTGGTGGCATGGCTGGAAAAGTTGGAACAACTCACTCACCAAAGCTGCTTGTGGCACCAGACAGACCTGCTCTCCGGAAAGAAACCAGTTGTATAATATACTGGGATTGTTTCCGCCTTCCCGCAGATCTCCCGCGCTAGCCACGATATACTGAAATGTATAAAACAAATATTAGATTGCACCAGTTTTTTTTAAATTGAATTTGTGGTCTCAGAATGAAGGTTCTGGGTTCGATCCGGGGTTGAGGTACCATGGAAAAGGGTGTACCTAATGGATGTGGTACATCCTAAGGGATTTCGAGAGAATGAGGTTTTAAGGCACGAGAGGTGATAATGAAGGACAGTGCGGGAAAAGACCAAAATGTTAAAACTTAGATTCAAATGATATTTATTTAATATAAAGCAAATATATTGCAAGGAATGAATACTTTCAAGGAAATTACTTTAAAATTGACAATAAAAAACAGTAACAATTAAAAATACTCGTTTCTCCAGGAAACGTAACTTGAGCTGTGACTAACTTTAAAGGATTAAATATAAAATTACTGAATAAAAGAAGCGTAATAATTTAAATTCATCCCAGAGTAGATTTAAAACAAAATACTCTTCTGACGGAAAGAATCCGGGCAGAGTGTATGAAGTGAAAGGGTTACCACCTCTTCTGTTGTGTGATACAGGAAGTATCAGATCTCCTTAACCATCTTCCGAAGGTAGGCCGGCTGCCGGAGGTCATCAGTAGCTGGCGGTAATTTAGTGCGCCCGCTCGGGCTTGTGCGAGGTCAGTCAGGCATACTCCAAGGTTCCGGGTTCGGAACCAGAGTTGATGATGGTAGATTCTCCTTTGGCGACCAGCATAGAGAGGCTCTTGGTAGTACCTCCCGCGGCTGGTGAAGTTATGTCCTTAGAATCAAGATTTACAGAGTAGATCCGTGTTGAAGATTTGGTTGAAGTGAAGGCTGATGAGTTTAAACTGCCCGGGCAGGCAGCCAGATCCAGAAGAGAGATTATGCCGGCGGAGAAGAGACTCCGGCAGCAAGAGGTACCCCGAGAGGGCTGTAACCCCGGCAGGTATGTCGTGAGCAGGTGTGATCAGTGGAGAAGAGTGGACAAGAGTAGACACTGTAGGCCGGGAGACCTAAGGCTATATAGCGGTAGTGACGTCAGCGCGCCGAACCTTCTAGCATGAAGGTGTGGCGAGAGAGCAGCCAATCACAGCACAGCCCCATGCACATTGCGAGCGTTACCGCTGGAGAGAGCTCAGTACTCGTGAGAAAATGTGACAGTATGGTACGTCTAGAAAGACACTACAGAAAAAAGGTGAGTTGACATGAATATTACAGAAAAGCAATTAAACTGAAACACCAATATTAAACAAATCAGAACACCGCGTTCAGACTGCAATTCACGAAATTAAAAATAATGGGGCAGAAAAATTGAACGTGTGTTTCACACCGCAAGGGAAACATAGCCAACAAAAAACATTCGCAAAGCGAACACGGACCACACATCGCTCAAACAGCTAAGTTCACAATCCACACCAATCTGACCATTTTATATCAACATCATAATCACAATAAGCAAACCACCTTGTAGGTCAATTACCACTATCAGTATCTTAACAAAATGAAAATCACATAGTAACTAACAAATTTGACTAGTTGTGCTAGATAATGATATAACATTAATTATATTAAGAATGTTTCCTTATTGATCTTATAGTCACACGTAAAATACCATAGGTATTTCTTAAATTTTTATCCACCTCAGGCAATAAATAATGAAAAAAGAATATTTTATACCAGTTTCGGGCACATTATGGCCCGATTAAGTAATTGTCTTATAAATTAATTAAAACTAATTGAATTACGAGCATAATTGATCAATATTTACCTTGGGATTTCCCTTTCCATGATAACAATTTTTCATAAAAACTATTTAAAGAAAACTGATCTGTAACCATGTAGGCTTTAAAATGATGATACTATAAAATAATATAGTGAAAAATACGTATATCTAAAATAACTGGCGTTGATAAAAACTATTTTATAAATAAAATTGAACATTTTAATAAATATCTTGAAGTTGTTTTTCATAAGAAGAAATAGGCTCTTTGCTGTGGGGAGTATGGATTGGAAATTTATTGTATTTGTTCCTTGACTAATTGAAAATTGTATATATGGTATGGACGAAGCTGATGTTCTTTGAATGAGGAATATTTCGTAGATATATATGGTGAAGTTGGATTACAATAGGCGTTGTTGTATGCGTTGGTACTTGCAGATATAGATTTAATAGCTTAAGTGTAATAGATCTGATGATGATCACTTGACGATCGAAACTGGTCATCCAAGTGTAGTTATTAATCTCAAGTATTCTTTTTCAGGATTAGGGAAACGTCCATTACAATTGGGCACAATCATGCTGACTGACAGGGAAGCATTATATTTTGAAAGTCGGCTCATGTGTTACCACACCTGACAAGCCCTGATTTAGACTATTTGGCAACACTTGTGGATGATATGGAACTAGATTATTGAATATAGATGTAATACAGGGTTCAACGTTTGTATTTTCGAGCCAGTATTGTAAGTGTGCGACAAGTGTAACTTGCTAGAGCAGCATTAGATGACATCCCGTAGCCAATATAGCTCTGTTTGAGAAATCAATTAATTCACAGATAACTACATCAGACAGATCTCCCCGATGATTGATCACTTACCTCTGTGACGAGGCAGAGCTATGTATAATGTAACCCCCAAATGGACTGGCTACTGCTGATCCAACACGTGAATCCATCAGTGAAAGCGCGCATGTTTCATTATGCCATTTCATGGCGCTCCAAACCATCTGAGAATTTTGGATATGGTTTTCTATGGATATAAGCTAATGAATATGTACATTAAGCACTTTATTGTAGAACCGCCATACCTCTAAAGACCTTGCAACATGCTGTACCAATTATGAAATGTCTGGGAGGCGCAAGATACCAGGAAGTGTGCCGCTCTATTGATGATCACGACGGAGTAGCCTGCAGCTCTAAGTAGGTTATGGCATCTTCCTTCGGAGTGGTTCCTTTACTTTGGGACAAAATAGATGTTACGGGGGCTCATTTCAGACATGAGCTGGATCAAGATTCTCTCTCCTTTCTTTTATGAACGAGGCAATCTGCACTGCGTCAACAGTTCAGTGGGTGGCCTCACTGCACGGGCTTCATGAGGATTTGGGGCTAACAGAGGATCGCGCGAAGCTTGATTGCTATGCTTCTGGCGATACCAGCAAGAGTGTTTCTTCGTATACTGTACTTCCATTGAAATTGTTAAAGTGGATTAAAATAAAATCCTTTTTTGACCGTACATTGATTTTTTTCGTTTTCCCTTTTCTACTTAATTTAGTTTCCGAATTTATTTCACGAAGACTCTACAAACACCCAATCCCCCAGCCAAGGGAATTAACTGTAAGAGATTAAAATACGGTCGATCAGGTTGGGAGCCGAACCCGGGATCCTTCAGCCCAAAGCCTAGCATGCTAACCAATTAGCCACGGAGCTGAACCTTTACCGAAGGATCAGTGGGCTTCATGAAATCACGATGACTAGAGAGAGTGTTTTTTAAAATTAAATTTCATTTCGGTGACAAAACAATTGTGCACGTTTCAACTGGTTATGATTACAACAGAACAAGAAAATGTTTTGAAGAAAGGTTAATATTTTAGTAGTCTAGTGTTCAATTTTATTTCCATAGACCGGACGCGTAGCTCAGTGCGATTAATCTGTCTGCCCTGAGAGACGATTGAGCTTGAACTGCGCTATCAACCGTCCTTGAAGTAGCTTTTCATGGTTTCTCAATTTAAGACATATGCCGAGACGATATCCTCTAATAAGCTACGGCCCTTCATTCAAACTCAGTTTCAGTTTTCATGGTCTGCTTCGTGGCGCATTCTTAGCTATGAGCCTTGAGGTCGGGGTTCGATTCCCAGCTCTGCCAAAAAAAATAATTCTGGTCTGAGTGTTGTAACGGGGTACTCTCAGCCCCGTGAGGCAGATCTGAAAATAGGTGAGTTTGATTGCCACCTCAGTCATCTTGGAAGTAGTTTTCTGTGGTTTCCCACTTCTCCTACAGGCAAATGCCGGGATGGTTCTTAACTTAAGGTCACGGCCACCTCCTTCCTGATCTGCACCTGAATTACAGCCAGGCTACACACTGTTACAGACAATAGAATAACACAGGTTATCAGACAAATTCTACACAGACACAAGTAAGTTTCAAGGGGAAGAAGTAGTTCCGTGAAGAACTATACAGCCTGATTTCATATAGCCTACTCATGTTAATTGCCTCTCTCAACATACAAAATTTCTGTTTGATTGTTGTGATACTGTAGAATCGTAGATATTGAGAACCGTCTAAATATTTCAGTTGGTCGCCAGGTTGGATTTTTATGTATGTACTATAACATGAAGATTATTCTGTACGTGTGGTATTCAAACTTCAATCGCCTGATTAGGACACAAGAAGCAAAAACAAGATTTTAAAATTTCGCACAGCTGCCATCTTGTGGTTATGAAAACAATTGAAATAAATTAGATGCCAGTGGATTAACATTTGTATAAACATCTAACGTGCAAAGTTTCACTGTACTCGGATGGTTAGATCGCGATAAATGTCCATTTAAATATTTATATTTCGCGTCGCTGCATTGTTGGATTTGTGCTCAACAGGTTTCTGAAAGTCCTATGGGTGAACTTATGTTCATAGCCTCTATGAACATTAAAAATTTCAGTTTGATTGCTGTAAAAGATTCGTAGATATTGAGAATCGTCAAAATATTTCTGATGCTCGCCATTTTGGATTGTTATATGTATAGGCCATAGAGGTATGTACCATTAAGGGAAAATTATTGCGTGGCTTCATTTTTCAAACTTTCACTTCAATTGCATGATTACGACACAAGGAATAAAAACATAATGTTAAAATTTCGCACATCCTCCATCTTGAGGTTATGTAAACAATTGAACTAAATTAGATGCCAGTGCATTACAATATACTGAACCCTTGTAAAGAAGTGTAATGAGACTCTTTTCAGGAACGCGTTGCGGTCCATACCGTTGTTGTTAAAAATTATTTGCTTCTTATCAAAACGAGGAACATAGGTAAAAAGATGTTCAGGAAAGAACATATAGCCTACTTTCTCCTAAATGTATGGGTATAGTTATAACTCTTTGTCTTGATCATCTCCTAATTTCTTCCAATTCGAAGTGCAAATTGGTACACTGGATTTGAGGAGTGGCGTTCAAATAATTTACCCCAGCATTTTGCAATTTCATCAGTAAACACTCCAAACAACGTAGGTATTCAGTTTATTAACACCGACTACTTACAATAATTTAAACTTCGTTGCTCTAAACGTATCACTGGGAGAAACATATTTAATATAACTATTACACAGCTAATTTGTAATCGCGCACGGCTAACGAGAAAGACAGGCCATGGCGCGTAAACCAAACCCTCTGTGACGTAGGCAATCTACCGGTACTGCTTGATGATGCTTGTACGTTTAAGTCGAGAGCAATTCATAAGCAGCAGAAATGCAATATTTTATATCAATCTTCATAAAATGGACGCAGTTTAGATGTTCCGTGTGTTTTCAAACACGATAAATTATACTGTATAGGTTTGCAAAACTACGCCTATTGAAGTTACTCCTTACAAAAATCCACGCGAACTAGGATTCAAGGGTTCGTTGTGTCATTAATAGCTGCAACGAACAGGCTACAGTAAGTCGAGTTGTAGATTCTGTGACCTTCATTGTGAGTTAAATTATGTGCACATTAGTATAATTAGATCAAAGAATCTTGCAGCACAGTATACATATCATTAACTTATTGTTGTTTCAAGGGGCGGAACATAAATTAATTCGTTTATAGAAGAGATCTGCGGAATACACTACCCACCGACTAACGACTTGTATCAATACCTTCTATGAAGACAAGTGATAAATGAATACCAACGTTTATACAGGTTCAATGATGTAGACAAGATGACTAGGTACCACACCGGCAGTAAAACGAAGACCAGGCAGTGGTGCAACCGAACTACATTGCTGACGTCACGAAAACTCACCAGAGCCAGTCATTCTCGTAGACCGTGATAATCGCGCCTTATCTTGGGGATGTGTACCCTCTATCGGCAAAAATAATAACCTTCGCAATTATACTGTAGACATGGGTTCACTAACTGGCCGGTAGAGAGCATAGCTCGCATCTAGTTACATAGTTCAAGTAATTACCCTTAGATGTCACTCCGGTTGTAAATGTTGTTTTAATTAAATATATATTTTCCATTTCAAAATGCACCATATAATGCTTTATTTTATAACGTCTCAGTACACAAGAAATAATAAATATAAAAAAAACAAGAAAAAAAGTCCAACTCTGATAGGATTTGAACCACGGCCAGCCTGTTGAAAGACTAACGCGCTGACCACTCATCCAATCGTGCAATAGATCGTTAGGAACCAATACATATACCACGTTATAGCAAATCACGACTTGGACTAAACGTTTTCTTTACTGGAGTATATTTTAAACCGAGTTCATTTCATAGAAAGTTCATATATTTGTTACCACTAGCCTATATTGCATGCAACATACTGAAATTAATAAAATATAGGTCAGAACGAGAGATCAGCTGCCATCTTGTCAAATAACCGAGACGACTCAGCTTTTTAAAATCACTTCTAGACTATAATATTAAAATATAAACTTTTAATTTCAAACGGGCCACGTCGTTTCAAACAGATTAAACGATTCTTGGTTCGATAGTCGGAACAGGTGGGTCCCATGTTATGGATTATAAAGTTTGCATAATTCACACGGCCGCCATTCTGAAATGGTACGGTTGATGACCTCGTAGTTTGGGCACAAGACGCGCCTCATATGAAAGAACGTTGTTACCAAATTTGGTAAAGATCCGATTATTAGTTTGGTTGTAATGCATTATTACGTTTTGACCATTTGAGTGGCCGCCATTAAGTTTTGGTAAAGATGGCGGCAATATAAAACATGACACTGAGGTGCCCTTTGCCAGTGCTACCTCTGTACCAAATTTCGTTCAATTCGGTTTCACCGTGTTCGAATTGATAGGGGGGGACAGACATTCAGAGTACACACACTCACACACACACACACATACACACAGAGACTCACACACACACATGCACACACACAGACAGACACACAATTTTTGGCCCTGTAGTGATCTCATAAGTCTACTTTCATTTTTTGCAAAAATCGAAAGTAGGCTAAAAATATCACACAGAAAGAAAGTCAAGCCAAGATTTAACTAACATGAATTTAATTTCAGATCAAAAAAATAACAATCCACAAATAAACAACTCCCAATTACACCCGCAAGTTAATTAATTGAAAATAAACAAAATCTATCTGACGAGATTAAAGATAAGTTTCTAGGCCAACAATGGTCCTGTTCTCATTTCAATCATGTGTGGCGATGTGACGAGGATACTGTAAAGAACAAGCACTTTTTATACGCGACCCGCGACCATAGGCTGTAGCACACATGCTGCGGGTCCGTATAATAGAGGTAGACAATGGTACTGGGAATACAACTACAACTAAACAAATATTTACAAATACCCGACACTCGCTAGCCTTACAAAGTTAACACTGAGATTCCCGCTCGGAACCTTGATCAGGTGTCAAAGACACAAAATTTACCTAATCAGGACATCAATCAAACAAAAACAAGTACGAATGCGCGTGACTAACTAACTGACATCACCCGATGACCGTTGTCACCTTACAAGAACACACAACAGGGTGTCACACAAAATCAAACAAATTACATTGAAACCAAACACAAATCAATATTGCTCAGTAGCAATCATATACAAAAACACAAGAATTCATTTTAAACAAAACACGAGATTACTTGACGTGCATGAGCAGCGATCCCATTAAACTACCAATATTTTAACTAAACAGGCACTCGCAATAACTAGGTCATAAGAAACCCTGTCCCCTCAACTCATTAGCGTGTCTTATCTGGATCTGCCGCTGGTGGATGTCTCGACCAGCCAATGTCAATAACCTGGGAGGTGAACGGAAATATCCCAATGCTGCGCTATGGCCTACATCAAGATCGTAGATTCTTTACTGACCAACAGTAAAATAAATGTGTGTGTCATTAATATCTCAGGCTAGCCTCCCGCATAGCACTAAGAATCGAAGCAATATTATGTGTGTCATAAATACCATCAGATCCAATTAATTCCCACGGAATTAAAGATCCGCCTCGGGGTCGCTCAGAGTCTCACAATGAGCATCATCTGACGCCCATACAGCAGCAGACAGGGAAGCCCTAGCAAAGTCCTCCGCGCAGAAAATCACGCATTTGACACAAGACACATTAACACACACACACACCACCACCAGGTTTGACGATCCCTGAAAAAAAAAACAACATCAAAATTCCACCCATACGCAGCGCGTTATATCTCAGATTCGACCGAAGAAAATACTGAAAATATTAATTTACAAAACACGACTAGAGAACAAACCACGTTCCCTTCAAATCATGCAAAGGCAAACACCAGAATTAATCAAAATAAATATTCCTTTTTTACGCCTGTTTAATTAAAACAGCTAACACAAAAAATAAGGTTCCTCCCATTCTATTCTTAAATCAGATCTATAACGTCTCATTTATCACACGTCCTGTAACTCGTGTTCGCAAAACGAATTATACACTCAAGTACACGCGGCACTTGGATTAACATTACCCTGAATATTTACATAAATACAAATAACACAAAAAATATATAGCCACGCAACATTCTACATTTAAAATAGGAGTGTCGGTACTAAACCTATCAGCAATTAAAAATAATCGCAACAATGCGAACAAAATCTAAATTAAACTATTTACAAATCCCAGTCCAAAAATCTAGCTACATGCTTGAGATAATTCAATGCGGTACTTATTCCTTCATCCACTCGATTCAGCTCACGTCACATGACATGGTCCGACAGGATCTCTCTACTCCTCCATCAGCATCTCGACAGCAGATACCATGGTCACCATCCCAAAGCAGGTCCTCGTGGTCGACATCTTGGCCTTCATGAAAATGAAATGTTCACATACAAGTTTGCTACAACAACCTACTAAATTGTAACGTGAGTTACTCACTTCGCTCACAGTTCTTTTACATTTTTTATACGTCGACTTTCCCTAATTAAATATAACCCTATTTACACACGCACTTGCACACGCACTCTTCATAATGACAGAATAAAATAGTTACAGTTAGACCCACGGTCTAGTTCAAAATGTACAAGTCCAAAGACTTAACAACTTGGGCAGTACTTTGCCTATAATTACGTCATAACAAAATCAGTGAATCGTCGGGCAGCACTTCGTCTCCTCAGAGACCTCGAAATAGTGTGTCTCTAACTGGCATCTTGGACACCTTTATACCAGACAGACAAAGTTTCGGTGGGGGGAACAATAACATTATTATAAATCGAAGCAGGTGAGCTATCGGGTCGGGCAAGGCATCATTCTTCATCATTTTTCTTGCAGGTTACATTTCTGCCAAGCGGACCCCAAATCGATCAGCCAATTAATCAAAACACAGTTCGCGGGCTTTTTCAACCCACGCGCAGATTCCGCGTCACTCCAGGCGTCTCTCTGTGATTCGCTAGATTCAAGCGTAGCACGTTGGATATTACCACCTCTCCGTGCCTCTAGACGCCAGCTTGACAAAGACTTCAGGCCCAACGTAATGTTCATGCACCCCATTTCCAGGAATCGTCTATGAATACTACACTTGCCTCACTGGCCCCTTCGCTCTGACCAAATTGCAACACCTCCAAGTGTGCCTTCTCAACAGCACCAAATGCGTCTTCAAATATGATGAATAAAATTAATATGAAACATTATTATACAGCCTGTATCATAAGGGTTCATTTGCCACCAGCTGAACTGAAAGTCTGGCTCAAGGCATTGAGTCGATTTTCAGTAACTCTCTACGTAAAAAACCATCCATTAATATCTCTAGTTTTTAAAGTGTCCCACTCCATCTGTTCAGTGACCTGCCTCGTCTCACTAATTACTTCTCTTGTTGACTCATCGCGCTGCGGACTCCACACAGCTGTCAGCCCGTCACATCTGGTATATCCTCCTCCCTCTCCGACAAGCACGGCGACCTCTCGCTTCCGTCTTGATTGTCAACACGCTGCCTGGCTCAGCCGTACCTCACGTACAGTTGTTGTTGTTTGAGTCTTCAGTATTTTGACTGGTTTGATGCAGCCCTCCATGCCTCCCTGTCCTGAGCTAACCGTTTCATCTCTACATAGCTACCACACCCTACATCCAAGGCAATCTGTTTAACATATTCTAATCTTGGTCTACCCCCACAGTTCTTGACCTCGACCATTCCTTCCATAACTAAGCTTGCTCTTCCTGGGTGTCTTAGTATGTGTCCTACCAACCTATCTCTTCTCTTCATTAGCAGTCGCCAGAAACATCTCTCCTCTCCCACTCGTCTTAATACCTCATTGTTTGTAACCCTATCTACCCATCTGATCTTCATCATTCTCCTGTAACACCACATTTCAAATGCCTCAATTCTCCTCTTTTCTGCTGCACCAATAGTTAAAGTTTCACTTCCGTAGAGCGCCACGCTCCAGACAAAGGCTTTCAAAAATGACTTCCTAATACCTAAATCTATATTCGATGTCAGCAGATTCCTTTTTTTTGTAGAAATGCTTTCTTTGCCTGAGCCAACCTACTTTTTATATCCTCTTTGCTTCGTCCATCACTGGTTATTTTGCTTTCACGTACAGTAGCCCTGTACATTTTGTTGTGCTTCTTCAAATTTCTAACGAGTTTGCCGCTACGTCATTTCCATCCTGCTACCATGGTTCCATCATATAGTACAATTTCAGATTAGCTATATTAAAGACTGACTTTGTTCCTGTGTTCACATCTTCAATTCTGTATGCATTTTTGATGATTCTGAACGGGCCAACGTATTTTGGACAGAATTTAGCAAACACCTTGCTCTTAGGGTCCGAAATAGGTGTTTTTTTTCACAAGGACTAACCCCCCTTCGATTAACTCCATGTGGAACTTCTTTAGTCTGTATCGGCGCAAACGCCTGTCTGGCTGGCTCCTCATGTGTTCCATAGTCTGCTGCACTCGCAGCTCATGCGCTATCATTGGATCCTTGGGACTCTGGATGACTCTATCCCAAGATCTCTCCGGATGTTTATTGTGATGGACTATTAAAGGGATTTGTCCAGTGGATTCATGTCTGGTGGTCTTCATGCATATCTCATTGTCGCTCACTCGATCCACCCACTTGTGATGTTCCTCGGGGATCAGAATGCGGTAGTACTTAGCTACACAACGGATCGCTCTTTCGCTCGGATTAGCTTGGGCGTGGCGGATACTGGATAAGATGTGCTTAATTCCCATTTCCTCAACTCCCTTTTTGAAAACAGAACTCGTGAAGTAACTCCCATGGCCTGACAGTAAGTACTCCGGCTTTCCTAATGTGGGTATAACTCTGTTCTTAAGTCGACTTAAGACTTGATTAGACGTGGTCTTTAGGATAGGACACAGTACAACATATTTTGAGAAGACATCAATACACACAAGAAGATGTCTATACACCCACGTCTTCCTTTTGGCAGGGGCCCAAAACAATCCAGTGCCAGCAATTCGCACGGTTTCTTTGGTAGCAAAGACTTCGGGTATTGCTTCATCAGGTAATTATTGGGCTTGGTACGCTGGCATGCATCGCATGTCCTTATTACCTCAACAATGGTTGATCGAATTCTCGGCCACGTAAATGATTCTCCTATTGTCGCTTCCACTTTGTCTTCTCCGATGTGACCGATACTTTCATGGACGTGCCATGTTAGTCCTCTCTGTAGTGATGCTGGAACCATAATTCGTAAACGTGTGTGTTCATCATCCACGAATTTGTTTGACAGATTGTTGAAGTAGTTGTATTTTGCAGCTTAGATTTTGCCTCCCTGTGTTCAGGTGTCCCCGGTTGTGTCTCCTTCTTGAAATACTTGATCATCATGAACAACCATGGGTCACGTTCCTGTTCCAACTTGATGTCCTTCAATCTATTCAAAAATTCTTGATCCTTAGCAGTAAGTTCTAAATGTTGCACCTCCACTGCTGTCTCGTGATCTTCCTCGGGATTCCTACTCAGGGCATCTGGAATAACATTCATCTTCCCAGGACAGTGTTCTATTGTGATATCGAATTGTTGGATGTAAATGGACCAACGCGTTACTCTCTCACTAACCATTGCTGTTTTGAAGAGGAAAGTCAGCGCTTTGTGGTCAGTTCTGACAACAATGGAATAGCCAAACACGATCTTCCTCCATTGTTGCAGGGCATACAGTATTGCTAGTAATTCGAGTTCAGTTACGGTGTAGTTACTTTCATGCTTTCATGAATGCCAAATATGAACGCTCCTTGGGCTCAGCAGGTTCTTCCTGATACAGCATTGCACGGATTCCAACTAGAGATGCATCCGCCTGTATAACAAATTTCTTTTCAAAGTCAGGATAACCAAGTTTTACGCAATTTTCAAGTAGTTCTTTAGTTGCCTTGAAGGACCTGTCGCACTCCTCGATTACTTTTCTTGAGTGTCTATTGCATTGGTGCCACCGTCTCGGTATAGTTGGGACAATTTTCCTTGAAGAATCCAGAGACTCCTAAAAAAGCTCTGACGTGCTTCACCCTGGTTGGTGTTGGGAAATTCTTGATTGCGTCAATCTTCGCCGGATTTGGCTTCACACCATCTTGGTCAATAATGTGCCCCAGATATAAGATTTCTCTTTGGACAAAGTGAGACTTCTTCAAGTTGACCTTAAAATTCATCGTTCTCAAGTTGTCCAGGAGTTTATTTAAGTTTACCAAATGCTCTTCCATTGTCTCAGATGCTATGAGAATGTCATCCACGTAACGTACTGTAAATTTTTTCACTTCTTCTGTCAAACACCGATCTAGTGCTCTGATAAGCGCACAACCTGCGGTTTTTACTCTGAAGGGCATACGTTGTCATACAAAGGTCTGGTTATCAAATAAAAATCCCGTGAGCAACTGGGATTTTTCTTCCAATTCGAGGTGATGGAAACTATTTGTGAGATCAACAGAACTGTATATCTTCTTCCCCCTAAATCCTTTCAATACGTCACGTACGAGTGGCGCTTTATCGCGTTCAACCAGGAGCTTACTATTTAAAGACCTCGCGTCTAAGCATAGCCGAATGGAACCGTTTGGTTTGGCCACCGCCAAAATAGCATTCAAGTATGGAGTCGGCGATTTTCGTATCATACCGGCTTCAAGCAGATAATGTCCTTCACCTGAGGATGATATTTCTCTGGGATCGGGTACAATTTACTTTTAAAGGGTGTCCAATCATCGACTTTCATAGCGTATTGGAAATTTAGGATTTTTCCTGGAATAGTGTCAAAAACTTCTTTATGGCGACGTAAAATATCTTCTAATTTTCTTCTGTTAGGTTCCTCTAATTTAGCTTCTTTTAATTTATTCAATAATTAAATTTCGAATTTTGATCCAATGTTTTCCTCTTCAGCCATTAACGTCCACAGTTCATGCATGTTATCTTGATCTGTCATCTCTACTACTGCCGTGTCAACGAGCTCTCCCTCCTGCCTACTTGTCTCGTCCGTGACGTCATCTGTTATTGTTTCTGTCACCCAGGTACTTGCTTCTCGACAAAGGGGCGTCTCCTCCATGTTCAATCCTACCTGGCTCAATTCTTCCAGCTGTTTGAAATTCACCGTATTATTCCGAAGATCGATGACTGCATGATGGTCACATATAAAGTTGGTTCCCAGAATAACGTTACAGTTCATCTTAGCCATGACAATAAAAGTTTGTGCGAAAGTATGGTTCATGATATCTAATTCCAGGTATGCTTGATGTTTGCATACGACTGTTCTATCAGGTATTACTCCTCTGACTACAATTTGTGGCACGGGAATCAGCGGAAAGTTCTGATTCCTTCCCACTTGCTTTACCAGGGCTTCGGATACTAGACTGATCTGACTACCCGTATCTAATAGGCACCTCACTTTCAACCCTCCTATCATGGCATATATGTATTATAGGTAACTGACTCATAACGTCATTTTGAGGCCTAATAACTTCTCCCAAGCAATCCTCAGGAAAAGCTACCCATTCCTCGATATGTGCGATAATGAGCTCACCCTGGTCCTCGGCCACCTCCAAATCTAGGCTGTCTCCTAATTCGGTTTTCCTAGTTTTTTTTATCGCGGAATCCCCCATGTGAATTCCCGCCTCCGTGATTATTCTGTCTCTCCTGTTGTCTGGATAGCTTTCAGCATCTTCAATACCGTGATTGTCGGGATTTTTCCTGTTCTCCATGGCTCTTCCCCAATTTTCTCGCTCTGTCTCTTCATTCCTATGTACTTCTTCTAAATATCTCTGCGACACTCGGTAACGCGCCTCCCACTCAGTCCTGTCATCCCGTGGTTCTGATTCCACGTTATCCCGTCGGTCCTTCCAAAATCGCGTCCCACCATTCCTTTGATTCGGATTTCCTGCCAATTCGAATAGCCCCTCTGGTAGGGTCTCTGATTGTTATGAAAATTTCTATTGTTATTGTTGTGCCATATCGTTCCCTGTTGTCTTAGTACTCTTGCCTCCGCGGCGTGAATTGTTTGTCTCTAACTGGCATCTTCGACACCTTTATACCAGACAGACAACGTTTCAGTGGGGGGAACAACAAAATTATTATAAATCGAAGCAGGTGAGCTATCGGGTCGGGCAAGGTATCATTCTTCATCATTTTTCATGCAGGTTACATTTCAGCCAAGCGGACCCCAAATCGATCAGCCAATTAATCAAAACACAGTTCGCGGGCTTTTTCAACCCACGAGCAGATTCCGTGTCACTCCAGGCGTCTCACTGTGATTCGCGATAGTCAAGCGTAGCACGTTGGATATTACCACTTCTCCGTGCCTCTAGACGCCAGCTTGACAAAGACTTCAGGCCCAACGTAAAGTTCATGCAGCCCATTTCCAGGAACCGGCTATGAATACCACGCTTGCCTCACTGGCCCCTTCGCTCTGACCAAATTGCAACACCTCCTAGTGTGCCTTCTCAACAACACCAAATGCGTCTTCAAATATGATGAATAAAATTAATATGAAACATTATTATACAGCATGTATCATAAGGGTTCTGTCCCGTACATAGGACTAATGCCGGATTACCCGTTATGTGGACGTGTGGGTTTGATACTCATCGGCCAATGTGGTCTACAACCTGACAGACCTTGCTTGCTCTGCTACGTATGTTTTGAACTCAGCTTAACCTGTCTTCTTTAGGGGAGTGTTTCACCTCTGTTGAGTGCTGACCAACCAAATCTACGTTCCTGTAGTATTATTCGTGAGGAAATGTATATTCTTACTTCTGACCAAGTATTGGTACTACGATGCTGCTTCAATTTAAATGGTTCGAATTTGCTTAACCAATTATCTTACAGTTCAAACATCCGTTCTCAAGAAATAAAAGATGCCCATGTTTCACAAACAAATCAGTAACAAATATATCTGGGGAAGGTTTGCTTACATTTGCCAAGAGGCTAGTGAAGAAGCCAATTTTAAAAACAAATACTTATTTTGAAGGCATGTCTTAATGGTCGACAATAATATAAGGGGGTGATCTGGCAACGTCGCCTTATATATATATCGCAAATATAATTCCTAACCTCAGGGAAACTTCATCGGATTAATTGCATTTTGTAGCACAGAAATAAAAGTATTTCACAATATCACGTCCTGTTCAGACGTCAGAACCCTTCATAAGACTTGCCAGATTAAATTTTAACACAGAACAACCAGGAAAACAAAAGACGGTCGGCCTCCGGACTTGGAATACAATCTTTCGTCCTAGCCCTCCCAATTACCAAATTTTCGGCGAGCGAAATGCCCAAACAGATAAAATTAAAATATATTATCACAAGTTCATCACAGATGAGGATAACTAACAGGAACAATCGCAGATTGCCAACCTAGTTCAATGGTGGATCGCGTGTAAAAACAAAATACTATCTTGGACCAAATAATCATATTATGGGCCCATATCGAATAAGAAAATAAATTCACAGCTTGAAAGAAATAATAAATGGGGCTTCGATTAAGTCAAAGAAAGACGCTAATATTATTGAGACGCCAGACGATACCTGGCCTGATCGAAATAAGAAACATTGCAATCAGTAATGAACAAGAAAAGGCGTAGCGGTTTTCACAAAATTAATATAATATTCCTCTTTACCTTTTCCCCAATAGCCCGGGGCTCCGAGGCTTCACACCGCATTCCTTTTCCTTCAGATTACATCGTGGAGATTTTAGGGACCAAGGCACCCCACCACGCATCCAACACTTTCAGTTTCCCATCGAATAATGGCCAAGATCACTCACATTTTGTTTTTACCAGCATCTCTGTTGCTGCTTGCTCATGCGCAGTGAACAGAAGTTGTCACAGAAACAAATGAAAAGTCGTACGCGTATTACGCGTTGCCAACCGTTACCAAAACACCCAAGCTCCTTACCTAATGAGCTTCAACTCAAGTTACTGAAATTTAAGTTGGCATTTGCATGACATTATGAGATGTCACATGCCCATTGGTTCTTCGACTACAATGCACAATCAGAAGTACAAGGTACATAAAACATGCAACAGAAGTGGTACAGCACCATCATAGTAAATATACAATAATTTCAATTACATGCAACTTTCAGACATTGACATGCACAATTACATTTCCAAATATTTTCAGTGGCATGCAGTAGCAATTGTGTCTACTAGCATGCATTTTTAAATTCTTTTAAGGGGAAGCTAATAATTCTTGATTTCTTCTTTTTCCTAAAACGGGGTTTGAAAATTAAAATCTTGAAGTAAGCAACGAAGCTTTTTGACGAGATACGACGACGGCCGAAGGGACACGAGGGATCCCGACGGGCCACGGAGAGGGCCGACAGCAGGGTTTGAAGATTGTGTCAATTTAAATTGGCACAGTTCTCCCTCTGCGAAAGCTCAACGAGGGGTTCAGCAGTTGATTCCGCAGGGCGCATGCGAGGCATGGGTAGGGCTCACCGACTGACAAACTGTCATGTCTGTCACAGCGGCATCTTCACGTAGTGGTAGCAGGCACCTCCACTCCGACCAGCAGAATGGCAGACACCTCCACCAGATGTTAGTTCGTGTATGGTGACAGCAGCCAGAGCTCTTTGCTACCGCCACCCAAGATGAAAATAACTGAAACACGACCACAACAGAGCAAGAGAGAGCACCACCAAACATTTCACCATGGTTAGATCTTATCACCAGTCACCATGTCGTTGCATTCCATCAGCTAGAACACGCACTAATCGCATACCTTCGAAGAACTTTATGATCGAATTTTACTCCCGTGACAACTTGGTCACATTTCAAGTATTCTCTTTAACGGGTACTGGATCAGGTAATCAACTTCCAGTACAACTTTCGGTCAGAAGACTTTAGTCAAGAAATTAAATTTTAACAACAGAAGGGGGCATAGGAAACGAACATCACATTCCGATGCTCGGGCAAAGAAAATCAAGTTTCCCACCAAAATCCTGCGTTCACATTCGATTCGAAACGTGCTTAAATCACATAACCTCTCAATAACATGGTGACTTTGGCTCTCAAGTAAATTAATTAATTAATTAAAGGTACAAGGTACCACAATACCTTCCAGGAAGTCCCAGACAATACAGGTATATTGAATTGATTGACCTTATAGGCTCAAATACACAGGCTTCAGCATGGCTTTTAATTTTACATGTGACCACTCGCAGCAGACACAGAACCAAACAAACAAAGTTCAACAAGCTTACCAGCAACAAACTTTCAGAATTAAAACATCACTTCACCAGGACAACTCACACCAGAAACCCTACTTCCACGGTACGATCACAACACTTAAGTCTTCATTGACAATCATTAACTCCAATCAAGAGATGACCACATAAGCCATCACCTCACTTTCAAATCACGAAACACTTCTCATCCCTCACATGCACCTTTCAGACATCAGCCCTTGCTACAACACGCAACACTCACAAACAACACTTGACAACATTCAACAATTCTCCCATAACCTCCGATCATCAACCTTATCCTCATTCAACATCAAACCATCCTCTCAACGCTCAGTCAATAACTCAATCAACAATCCACTCAAACATCTTCTAAACGTCACAGTGCTGCTCATAACCGCACCATGACCAACCTTCACAGTTCATATTTCCACAGTCAGCACACTCACTTCATGCACCAAACCTTAGTGTAACCAATTCTGACACACAGTCAACTCCTTAACAATCACAGTGCAATCAATCAGCACCAATTCATCACAGGTAGCAAGACTACGACCAACTTTCCAATAGGTCACTCAATGCAAGCAACTAACCATATCTTTCCCTCGCAACAGAAACAACTTCGCAGTAAGGAGTTCCCACGATACGTCCGTCAAAGCAGACAATAAAATATTTAAATTACCCCCCTTAATATCTTCTAAACTTTCCAGTTCTTAAAACGAAACTGGCTCGAAACATCTGCCACCTGCCTTGACGATAGGAAGTAACCACCTGCATATACTTCGCAACGTTAGTATCCACCTGCATACACTCCACCACGAAGTATCCACCTGCATACACTTCGCAACGAATATCTTCAGGGAATGAACATCCTGGGATACATTCGAACCTCGGGGAATAACCATCCCGAAATTCAATACTCAGTCACTATCAGCAACTAACCGTCCGTAGGTGCCTATGAAGTCTGTACAACCAGACAAAATTAAAATTTTCCCAACTAATCAATTTCAGAACCAGACCTTCCGTCGAACTCTAAACTTCCTCCAGCCATCCTGCAAATCCACAGTTCACCACTGAAAGCATACTAAGCTTCTTAACATTCCGGCCTGTTGAATTCCGAATATATAAAACTTCCAGTCGTCTTCAGAAACTGGCCTAAACATCTGCCACGTGTCGCAGCGAAAGGAAAACATCTACCTGCATATACTTCACACGAAGTACCCACCTGCATATACCTCCCATGAAGTATCTTAATTAAAATCAATAGGCACCACTCGACAAACCATCTCACATCATCAGGGAATAATCATCCTGGAATTCACTATCCTGGACTTCAGGGAACCACCCTCCTGAATCCAACTCGACGAACGAACTCTCACTCCCATATCCACCTAACCTTACCAAGGGCCAGGATTAGCTAGCACTATTCCCCATAAAACAGTACCAACCAATGAGGAACCAAACAATAGACCAAGCCTGGCTAGTACTACTTCCCATAAAATAGCACCAACCAACGAGGAATACCACAACAACAAATACCTACTAAGTACTGCACCATTATACTCATATTGTTATGATGTATAGTGCAGTTTGAAGTATATGTTGAAGATCGGCGCGATCCACGAGTTGCTAACCGAAGCTGGAGTCGGTCGCTCGATTACGGTACTTGCCGAGGATCGACGTGCACGCACGAAGCCAGGTGCATATGATTACAACATGGCGACCATTGACCCAGTTCATTGATCGGTCACTAGGACTAAATTTTTATCAGCAATAAGAAGAAAGAGAATAACATGCAAGATTTGCAACATTATACGAGACCCTGAAACAGAGCATAATGTGTATTTTGTTATTAATACAGGTTTAGTATCAGTTAGAGATATTATAAATTATGATTTACATCCACCAATGAGAAAGCAGTTCGATTACTGTCACGCCTGAGTGGGGGTAGCATGAGGCCAGGTGGATGGACACACAGTCAGCTGTGGGCAGATAACATTACGGAGTGCTTGTGAGCATGTCTCATCGTGAAGCTTGTGAACGCGTTTCGTGATTGTAATGTAACGCGAGGTTTATGTCCAACACTTCAAAGTATATGCAGAGCCAGTGTCGAAGGACTCTGTTCGTTTTCACGAGATGCAAGTTATGCCGCTACAAGGGTAAAGCACTATTAGAAACTGTAATATTTCAATACAGCAAGCTGCTTGTCAACACAGCGAGCTTTGGTTTTGAAAGCATTCTCCGTTTTCATTGCGTTGATGCCGAGTGCACAGCAATGGTATTGAACTCTTGACACTATTCCTCATCGCGAACAGACATATTCTTAATCAAGATGTCAAGAGGAATAATTTTAGTGCTGTTCATTTCTTTTATAATGGCAGGCTAAATAACGCAGCAACATGAACGCTAATAGACCGGCAACGTATCGAACATTTCAATGAACTATCGCCATGGTCCCAGTGATGACTGATTCTGATTGTGTGACCACTTGTGTCTACCTCATTAGAAATCATGAATGCTATTCGCATGGGCAGTCATTCGTCTTTCGTTTATTAATGTTTCGGCCCGTTATGAAGAATGCGACCCTACAGAGAAACAAACTGTGTGTTGGAAGATGTTGGAGACGTGAAGTAGCGATTCCTGACTATTTACCCAGGATGGGTAATAGCCTTCTGAACCGGGAAGAACGTGCGGTTTGGAGAAGGTATACCCTGGTTCGATTCCCGACGACCTGGGGAATGCTAGTTACAGCTACATATGGAGAAGGTGTGATATGCAGTGCATATCAATGCTCGCTCTTGGAAATTCATCGATCAAGAAGGAACAGCCTACACAACTTCATCTCTCGTAGCTAAGTGTAGATATTTCAAAGTTAATTTACGCCATTTTTTTAAATGTTTATGTTTTTGAGTAGTATGTCGGACTGTGGAATTCAGGCTTGACGTTTTTAATCATGACTGATTTCACATTCGACAGGTTTTAGACTTCCATAAGAAGTGCAACCCATTTTCAGCTTGTAATTAAGTATGTTTAAGTAGATTTCATTTTAAATTCAGTAATATTTCATGAAGCTTTCTTAGGGTAGTGAAGAGGACATCGATAGTCATTTTGTGATTCAGTGTAGTTTATCAACGTGGTGAGCTCTTTATTAGGTCAATTTGTGACATTCTTCGCATCGTTAGACTGTGTTTTTGCTGAGCTACATTTTCTTACTGCATTTTCGAACTTATACATCCGAAAGTTTGGATTATGAATAGAAGACTGATTTTGATAGCAAGTTTTGAGTTTTGTGAAGTTTATTTTATACTTTTAAAGAGGAGTTTGATTTCTCGCTTTTATTAGTAACCATTCTTTGTGTTGGTGAAGGACAGAGGCTGGTAATGTTTTCTAACCAGGCAATTGTGCTAATTGTTATGATTACCATGTCCGGTGGTGTAGAGCCATTACTTTGTTTCTCGAATTCATCCGTGCAGGGGGGTACCGAACATTGGCTTGGTCAACTTTCTCTTTATTTGTATTTGACTTGTTTCATGTTAGCCTCTCGCGTGAAGGCATAGTTGAGATCCTTGGTCGAAGGAATTTATCAGTGTTTTTGATTATCGTCATTTGACTTTAATATATCTCTGAAACATCATTCACTTTTTTTAAGCAGCGTATATCCCAAAATTAATAAATATATAAATACATTCTGATTAAGGAGAGTCGATGCTATTGCAATCTCTCATAGCATAGGTATTAATTCTAAAAGGGTATTTTATTATTGAGAAAATCCAACCAACATCATTGAAAACTATTGTAAACTATGTATAAATTTAAACAACGATATAGTAACAACAATTATCAGCTGAGAATGAAATTCGTCATTAAGCAATGAAGGTGATCCAGTTACATTAAAATATGTATGATTATAATAAATTAATTCTGAATAGAGTACTCAAGGGAGTACATTTGTATAAGAATAGAGCCGCGTGAAGGCAGTGAAAGAATGAAATAAACATTAAGGTATTTCATGGAAACTAACCCATGATAATTGTGATTGTGTAGTCAAATATAAGTTGACTTATTTTCAAGTCTAATTCAGCGTTGTACTACAAGCATTTTGTTGTTGCTTAGAAGCATGCTAACTACAAAGTAAAACATTAAAACATGTATTAAATGATGTCAACCTTAATATTCTGGTTTAAATCACCATGCTGACGAGGGTTTTTCAGTTATCCTGATCAGTTATTTTGGTGAATGCAATAATTATTAAAGTGATAGATTATTTCTATTAAGCTTTGTCATCTGGTTGACAAAGGACCAATTTAAATATTTTCGAATCAGTTAAAGGAAACTAATGATATTATTCTAAAGGAAGAATGTTAAACTGAGGCTTGCGAAATAAAAGGAAACACATTTGGAGTGTGCCATTGTATAGAGATATATTTTCCAATGTAGATTTTGTACATAAATGATAGTGCTAATTGTAGGATTAATAATGACCTACTCACACGTGGAATTAATTTCAATAAGGCTTTTGAGGCATTGCTTGTGCCATAGTAAGGTATTATCTTAAAGAGTGTTAATTTTTTTCTTATGGAGAATACAGTGTGTCTAGTGATGACTAGAAGTTGTATTCAGGTCACTGTGATTTGAGCTTCCGGTTGAAGCTGTGATTGTTTTTCATTTCGTGTAACTCTTTTATAGCACTTTCAGCTATTTGGACTTTGTGAATAAATTTTGAAGAATTTTATTTTAATTCTTTTAGAGTGGTATTTTATAGATGCGATAGGAGGTCACGTTAATGAAACCATCGCAGGCATTTCAGTATAATTCCACGCTTTAGAGATTTTGTTTTTCTCATTCTTGTGTTCTTCCGAGCTAGATTTTTCTTTTGTTGCTATGGCTTTCTGAACGTTCCCTCAGTTAGGTAATCCTTGTGCCCCATTATCCCCGTGTCTTGTTGAGTGGAATCTGTTTTTTTTAGTCGGGGTTTTCAGGTTCTGCAATCCAGCTACCAACGAGGGATATCAACAAGCTGAAGGTAGGTATTTCGGGGACAGTACCAACAAAATGACAACAAGAAAATACCCTAAATAATGCTTCTCAAGAATCGACACAGAAGTACCGACCAAGGAACACTAACCAATTACCCTCTAATATTTCCACAGAAATACCAAGCTAGACAATAAACACTACCAAGTACCAGCACAGTAGTACCGACAAGCTTAATTCCAAGAACAACACCTCGATACACAAATACCCATAAGAGTACTTACCAAATAGGGACACTAAATTTACAACAACAAGAATTGCCAATACTCACTCAGAGTACCAACTTAACAACAAGTTCTCACACCGAGCACCAAGTACCAAGAAGGCACTTAACACACCTGAAATAAAAAGAAACAAAATATATCCTCAAACACTAAAACGTATGATGTACGACCATCACCAGCCCGAACGACATCAAGAGTCAGAAGAGCATAGCAATGTCGACATCACCAACCCTCACTGAAAGCACCAGAATCATAACAAACAGAGACTGGGTACTTCCGCTAGGTTGGTATCACTTCATCAGAAATACCTTAACTAACTCTAACTTCCCAAAAGACACCACTGCTCAACACAGCCATGTCACCAAACAATACTATCAAATACCAACCACAGTTAGTACTAGACAACCGAAATATTCTACAAGAAAACCAAATATCCACACAGGATATCGAGTACCAATCAGTCAACAGGCACTCACACTCACTAAGTAAAAATATATTAGCACTTAAAACCTTGATGAACGGGACACTCCAGCCCAATCAACATTAAGGGTCTTAGAGAGCGCAGAATGCCCGACATCAACACCACAAAAAACACCCACTACTCCAGAGGCGCATGTAACGCCCTAACCTCTCACCACAACAAACACACTAGCACTCACGCCATCACCATTCACACATGTCCAGGCACGTTCTTCTTCATCCGCCAAATCAAATTTCGAAGTTGAACCTAAATAAAATTTTCAATTTTTACAATTCACCAACTGAAGATCAAAACCTCTCCACCATTAACCAATAGTACACCACGATCATCGCTTCTTAGCACCCACTCGCTGCTGACACCTTGACCTCGACTTCACATTGCACTGAACACCTGATCCAATAAGTACCAACCTCACAACTGATGCAACACTTAACCTCAACAAGAAGGAATCACAAACCTCGAAACGATTTAGTACTTGGAAAATCCTCCGCTGAAAATGAAATCCACAGCTGCTTCACTGCTAACCCGTGCACGAACAGTACACCACTCATGTTTACCATTTCAAGTTCGCTGAAAATTCACATATTCGAAAGACCGAAGAACTATTAAAATCAGGTTACAACTCAGAACTATCCACCGGAGCACAGAAATTTACTAACAGAAGCTTGAAAAGAAACCAACTAAATTGATAACTCTCCTCCAGGTGAATAGTTAACAACTGGGCAATTCACCGGAACTATCATTTTCACGACATCACTTTGGCAACACTGCCAGAAATATTCAGCACGGTACAATTGCAGCACATTTCCAATCACTCGAACTTTACACAGCAGAAGAAGCTATGAGCTCTTTGCTCGCCACTGTGCAGAGGTAAAACAGTGACTACTTAAATAGAGCACTGTATCATCTGGGCTTACCTCAAGATCATCTGCAGCACCAACACCATCGAGATAACCAAACATAGGCCAACAGCCAAGCCAACACCGTCATTTGAGAAGTCACATGTCTTGAGAGTCAGCTTAACAGCTGATCTTGACTCGTCTCTTGCACGCACAAAAGAATGCCAGCAACGTCTCGAACCCGTACATTGCATGAAAGCAAGAACACAATATATCCATTAGTAATAACACTGGTTAGACCCCTACCTAACTGATTAAGTTAATATTAAATGTTACAACTTTGCCCGTAACTCCCCGCAACTTTAAGTTATGTTTAACAAGATCTGCCGGCTGCAGAAAATCGTGAACCAAGCTCTGCTACCATAATTACTGTCCCGTATATAGGACTAATGCCGGATTACCCGTTATGTGGACGTGTGGGTTTGGTACTCATCGGCCAATGTGGTCTACAACCTGACAGACCTTGCTTGCTCTGCTACGTATGTTTTGAACTCAGCATAACCTGTCTTCTTTAGGGGAGTGTTTCACCTCTGTTGAGTGCTGACCAACCAAATCTACGTTCCTGTAGTATTATTCGTGAGGAAATGTATATTCTTACTTCTGACCAAGTATTGGTACTACGATGCTGCTTCAATTTAAATGGTTCGAATTTGCTTAACCAATCATCATACAGTTCAAACATCCGTTCTCAAGAAATAAAAGATGCCCATGTTTCACAAACAAATCAGTAACAAATATATCTGGGGAAGGCTTGCTTACATTTGCCAAGAGGCTAGTGAAGAAGCCAATTTTAAAAACAAATACTTATTTTGAAGGCATGTCTTAATGGTCGACAATAATATAAGGGGGGTGATCTGGCAACGTCGCCTTTTATATATATACTAGCAGTAGTACCCGGCTTCGCCCGGTGGAATGATGATAATGTATCAAAGTCTTCTTAGAAATATAATGGACATAAAATCTAGGTCATTTGCCACCCCCCCCCCCCCCCAAAAGAAGGAAGGAAGGAAGATTGTAGTTTTACGTGACCGTAAATCTTGTGCCCCCCAAAAGACAATGAGGGCGTAATATCTAGGTCATTTATCCTTTTGATAAGGATGATAATGAAAACTACTGTTGAATTGACACGTCAAACTTACAAACTACCTTAATAGAAATACATATTTCAAACTTCACAGGTGAGGAAGAATTATTGTGTGTGGTGATTAATGGTGTAATGGGCGTAACATCTAGGTCATTTGCCCTTATGATGAGGATGATGAGGGAAACTACTACCTGTATTGAATTGACACTTCATCTTATAATGTACACAATGCACTGTAATACAAATAAATATGTTAAAAATCACAGTCGAGAAAGAGTTTATGCGGTGGTGATTAGTGGAATGATGCGCGTAACATCTAGGTCATTTGCACTTATGATGATGATAATAATAAGGTAATGAAAAAATGACTACTAAACGAACATGGTGTAATTTACAACTGATATAGGTAATTCAGATGTCTAGCTTCGATGTCTTCCAAAGTCTCAACCTTATTTTCTGGCTTAGGCCTGCACTCGATGCGTCTAGTGAAAGAGCTTATGGCGTAATGCTCGGCAAAGAAAATGGGTCCAAGCTGCACGAACCTGAGATGATCGTAGATGATGACGAAATATGATGACACACGTTCGGGGTTCCCCGTCGTATTTAGATTGGCCGGGGAATCACGCACTCTTTCGCAACACCACAGTGGCTTGAGCAACGGCCCTGTGCTGGCATCAGTATAGACAGCTCTGGAAAGTCCTCTCATGTCACCTCGCGATGAATCAGCAAGCTATTCTCACAACTGCCCCCCCCAGAGTCTCGCAACTTGTGGGACGTGGGTTGGCGACCACCGGACCCCAGCTGAGTCTGACATCGCTTCTACTTCCTGGTGCCAGGCTCCTTTCAGTTCTCTTTCCTGTCGGCCTCCCTTGGTCAACTCTTGTTCTCTTCCGACCCCGATTGCATTAGGGCATCCGAGGGCTAGGGAGTCTTTCAATTTCCCAGTTAAATGGCCGTTGTCACTTCTTTCCTGATGCCCTCATTCTTCGAGGGGTCTGCCTTCTATTCCGTTTCATTATATCTCCTGTCTTCTGCTCAAGGCCCTCAAAGAGGCAGGGTGTGTGTAGCACCACCATTTCTGGTACACCCTCAAGGGCTCATGACGGGTGAGATAGGAAGCTGGCAACCCCGAGGGATTCCTGAGCTAAATGCAGGGAATGGAGAGGTATGTCAGAAATTTAAAGTGGACAGTGATAATCGTTGGGTTCCAAAGAGTAAGTATACACATTTTGATCCAGATTGGTGAAACGATGTAGATTTGTGACAAAGGGTCTAAATACAGGGAATGGAGTGCTCTGTCCGAAAGTTCAAGCAGACAGTGTTACTGGTCGGGTTCCAAAGGGTAAGTAACTTACATAAAGATTGGCTGAGATGGGTGAAACTATGTAGATTTTTGCCAGAGAGCCTAAATGCGGTAAATGGAATGGTCTATCCGAAATTTCATGTAGAAAGTGTTACACGTCGGGTTCCTAAGGGTGAGTATGTAAAATTTGGCTCAGATCGGTGAAACAGGGTAGATTTTGCCAAAGGGCCTAAATGAGGAAATGGAGTTGTCTGTCCAAAGTTTTAAGTGGACAGTGTTACTCGTCTGGTTCCAAAGGGTAAGTATACAAATTTAGGTTCAGATCGGTGAAACGATGTAGATATGTTCAAAAGGGCCTAAATGTAGGGAATGGAGTGGTCTGTCCGAAATTCCAAGGGGACAGTGTTAGTCATCGGGTTCCAAAGGGTAAGTATACACGTTTTGTTTTCGATCGGTGAACCATGTAGATTTGTGCCAAAGGGCCTAAATGCGGGGAATGGAGTGGTCTGTCCGAAATTTCGAGTGGACAGTGATACTCGTCGAGTTGCAAAGGGTAATTATTTGAGATCGGTGAAACGGTGTAGTTTTGTGCCAAAGGGCCAAAAAGCAGGGGATAGTGTGGTCTGTTCAAGTGAACAGTGTTACTTGTCGGGTTCCAAGGGGTAAGTATGTAAAATTTGGGTCAGATCGGTGAAACGGTGTAGATTTGTGACAAACTGCTTAAATGCAGGGGTTGGAGTGGTCTCTCCGCAATTTCAAGCAGACTGTGTTAGTCGCAGTGTTCCAAAGCGTAAATATACAAATTTTGGTTGAGATCGGTGAAACGGTGTAGATTTGGGCCAAAGGGCCTAAATGCAGGGAATGGAGTGGTCTGTCCACAATTTCAAGCAGACAGTGTTACACGCAGGGTTCCAAAGGGTAAGTATACAGATTTTGGTTCTGATCGGTGAAACGGTGTAGATTTGTGCCAAAGAGCCTAAATGCAGGGAATGGAGTGGTTTGTCCGCAATTTCAAGCAGACAGTATTACTCGCAGGGTACCAAAGGATAAGTATCCGAATGTTGGTTCTGATCGGTGAAACGGTGTAGATTTGTGCCAAAGGACCTAAATGCAGGGAATGGGGTGGTCTGTCCGAAATTTTAAGTGGACAATGTTACTCGCAGGGTTCCAAAGGGGTAAGTATACAAATTTTGGTTCAGATCGGTGAAACGGTGTAGATTTGTTCCAAAGGGCCTAAATGCAGGGAATGGAGTGGTCTGTCCACAATTTCAAGCAGACAGTGTTTCTCGCAGGGTACCAAAGGGTAAGAATACGAATTTTGGTTCTGATCGGTGAAACGGTGTAGATTTGGACCAAAGGGCCTGAATGCAGGAAATGGGGTGGTCTATCTGAAATGTTAAGTGGACAGTGTTACTCGCAGGGTTCCAAAGGGTAAGTATACAAATTTTGGTTCAGATCGATGAAATGGTGAAGATTTGTGCCAAAGGGCCTACATGTAGGGAATGGAGTGGTCTGTCCGCAATTTCAAGCAGACAGTGTTTCTCGCAGGGTACCAAAGGGTAAGAATACGAATTTTGGTTCTGATCGGTGAAACGGTGTAGATTTGGAACAAAGGGCCTGAATGCAGGAAGTGGGGTGGTCTGTCCGAAATTTTAAGTGGACAGTGGTACTCGCAGGGTTCCAAAGGGTAAGTATACAAATTTTGGTTCAGATCGATGAAACGGTGTAGTTTTGTGCCAAAGGGCCTAAATGCAGGGGATGGAGTAGCCTCTCCGCAATTTAAAGCAGACTGTGTTAGTCGCAGTGTTCCAAAGGGTAAATATACAGTGAAACGGTGTAGATTTGTTCCAAAGGGCCTAAATGCAGGGAATGGAGTGGTCTGTCCGCAATTTCAAGCAGACAGTGTTTCTCGCAGGGTACCAAAGGGTTAGAATATGAATTTTGGTTCTGATCGGTGAAACGGTGTAGATTTGGACCAAAGGGCCTGAATGCAGGAAATGGGGTGGTCTGTCCGAAATTTTAAGTGGACAGTGTTACTCGCAGGGTTCTAATGGGTAAGTATACACATTTTGGTTCAGATCGATGAAACGGTGTAGATTTGTGCCAAAGGGCCTAAATGCAGGGGATGGTGTTGCCTCTCCGCAATTTAAAGCAGACAGTGTTAGTCGCAGTGTTCCAAAGGGTAAATGTACAAATTTTTGTTGAGATCGGTGAAACGGTTTAGATTTGGACCAAAGGGCCTAAATGCAGGGAATGGAATGGTCTGTCCGCAATTTCAAGCAGACAGTGTTACTTGCAGGGTTCCAAAGGGTAAGTATACAAATTTTGGTTCAAATCGGTGAAACGGTGTAGATTTGGACCAAAGAGCCTAAATGCAGGGAATGGGGTGGAATGTCCGAAATTTTAAGTAGACAGTGTTACTCGCAGTGTTCCAAAGGGTAGGTATACAAATTTTGGTGCAGATCGGTGAAACGGTGTAGATTTGTGCAAAAGGGCCTAAATGCAGGGAATGGGGTGGTCTGTCCGAAATTTAAAGTTGACAGGGTTACCCGCAGGGTTCCAAAGGGTAAGTATACAAATTTTGGTTCAGATCGGTGAAACGGTGTAGATTTGTATACATAACAGACAGACAGACAGACAGACAGACAGACAAACTTTGTGCTTTATATATATAGATAGTGAACGCTTCAGAATAGCAGTGTTAATATGCAAGAATCTTGATCAAGGGGTCGCGCTCAGTTCCTAGTGTGATGTTTACGTTCGCCAAACAACATGCTCTACTGAGGTAAGGGTCATAGGATTAAAACTATAATTAAGAAAGAAAGGTGACAAGACGTAAAATAATAACATGATTTAATGACTAATAGTGCATAAAAAGAATATAAACAACAATAATAAAAATATCCTCCCTGAATTTTCCCATGACAGGAATATCTATCACTGTTGAGGAGTCAGACGGATCTCCCCCTTTATAAATAAAATGTGGATCCTGGTTCCACTAACTTGCATTTGGATTTTTATGTACGCGTAATGACTAACTACGAGAAATGAGTACTTGGATGACTGTTCGTTTACAGCGGGTTAACAGCCACGATGCTTACGAACAATCATCTCGTAAATCAACGTTTACGGACATGGGACATGACACTAATAAAAATCCTTAAAAATGTAATGCTGACACACACTAAAAATCTACTATTTACAGGAATCTCCCTCGGGACCCTCAATTAGCGCGATGACGAACTTGACAAAATGAGCTTCCAACTCCGGCCAATTGCTCAATACACAAACAAGGAAAAGACAGCATCGCACGAGACTTCATGGGTCACTGATATGGAATATAAACATGGACTAAAACCAACAACAACAAAAGCCTGACCGGCTAAGATTACCTTATATGAACAAAAATGCACGTTAAGCTAACGCTTCGGAGATTATAGTGATTCGTAGGCAACTCCCATTTATTTAAACAATTTTTTATCATTGATCAGTTCTTAATTCTGTATTTCAAGTAATTACGGAGTCAACAAGCACTCCCCACTAATGACCTCGCTTGCAACCTTCAGTCCGCCTTGTGAAACAGCTCCCCCTTCCTCAATACTTGTCATTGTCCCAACTCCAGTGTGTAAAAATAACTGACCAGCTGTGCCGTTTTCTCAAAGAATCAACAGCAACAAATCTCAACCACCTAAACATATGGTCAGACATTAATCAAAATAGCCACAATTGTCCTCGCAAGGTAACAATATGGACTTGGCACCAAGCTGACAGAAATCAGTCTACGCTGAAATTCCCACTTGTAATGACCACAAAATACACACACTCACACTGCTGGAAATGACATTACGTTTTTCACACAGGTCGGCTGAATAGATGCTCACAAACTATAAAAAAAAGTTAAAACCTACGATAGAGCTGACTGCTCTTCATCACAAATCACATTGCTCCAAAGGCAATAATCTCACTGAATCTGATCAATAATAAACCTTAAAAAATTTAATTACCCACCAAACTACTGTATAATTATATTAATTCAGTCCTACTTCTGAAACACAACATATCTCCGAGAGGCGTTTTTAACCGCATTGCGTAACATATGCAAACACGGTCGTCCACATAGCTACGTTAGTTAAAACAAAACAAAAGCAAGAACCTTCTACTAATAACATTTATGCGAGCTGTTTCCATGCAAAAGGTGTGTCAGACCAAAACTAAATATACTACGTTAATCACACAAGCAAAATATTTACCAAACAAAATATGTCCCATATACCATAAGTTAATTTATCAGATAATAAGAATATTATTTTGTACTCATCCTCGGCCAGTCACTCGTCAAAGGACATCAGTTGCCATCTCCCAACTGAATGCTTCTTAGCTCATCTCAGCCATCTGGACGGAGTGTTGATAGTTCCAAACTTCTTCCAGGATAAGCGATGTCATCTCTCGTGCTGATTCAAAAAGTTAGATTATTATACACTCGATATCTGACTAATAAATTCGCCGTTTCAGGTACTACTTTCCCCGGAACAGTCTGTTGGCGAATTATCGATGCTACTGTCCCTACAAAATATAGTACTGTGACTATCTATCACTGAATTTAACACATTTATTAATAATTTCTGTGTCCTCATGACACGCAAAAGTATAAGTGTCTTACGTCCTTAAACGCGCAAAATGTACAGTAACCTGTGTCCACGACACTCAAAGTATAATGATAAACTTGCGTCTTCCGACACACACAATGTAATAATAATCTGTGTCCTCGACACACCAAATATAATAAGCAATGTCTTGGCTCTTCACGCCACTTATAAATGAACCGGCCCTATGTATTGATAGAGGGGGAAATTATATACAAATTTCTCAAATTAATAGTGGTACAGGAATGAAATAAATATCACTGAACTCGTAAAATTGCGCAGGTCAAGAATATGCCCATTAATCCTAGAATCGATCGTAGAGATGTTGTCTAGCCGATCTCCCGCGTTAATACTAGCCATCGCGTGCTCAAGCTAGACTTGCCGCGCTCGTAAGCATTCATCTCCCATTGGTTCCACATTTTCTGTAACTTGGCGGTTTTTATCAGACCTTGGCCTCGTAGGAGTGTCTAGTATTTTCATCAGCCACTCACGTTACTGCATCATATTTTTTCTAGGCGCGAATATTACAATGAACATGCCATGAGCGTGTCCCTTCTATTTTGAGGTAGCCACCCCCTGTCCTTCTGAAACATTGCTAGGTTCTATCTTTTCACAATCCTAAGTATTTAGCCTTTTGTCAAACTGCTGCAGGTATGTCCCCATTGTCTCCAACAAATGCTTGAAATTTCCTCATCTCCGTCTGGCTCTTTTCATGACGCTGGTGGAAATATTTATTAATTGAAGAAATAAAACATCGAATCATTTATCCATCAGAGGATAAAGGGTTCAATAGCAAATATAATTCCTAACCTCAGGGAAACTACATCGGATTAATTGCATTTTGTAGCACAGAAATAAAAGTATTTCACAATATCACGTCCTGTTCAGACGTCAGAACCCTTCATGAGACTTGCCAGATTAAATTTTAACACAGAACAACCAGGAAAACAAAAGACGGTCGGCCTCCGGACTTGGAATACAATCTTCCGTCCTAGCCCTCCCAATTACCAAATTTTCGGCGAGCGAAATGCCCAAAGTGATAAAATTAAAATATATTATCACAAGTTCATCACAGATGATGATAATTAAACAGGAACAATCGTAGATTGCCAACCAAGTTCAATGGTAGATCGCGTGTGAAACAAAATACTATCTTGGACCAAATAATCATATTATGGGCCCATATCGAATAAGAAAATAAAATCACAGCTTGAAAGAAATAATAAATGGGGCTTCGAATTAAGCCAAAGAAAGATGCTAATATTATAGAGACGCCAGACGACACCTGGCCTGGTCGAAATAAGAAATATTGCAATCAGTAATGAACAAGAAAAGGCGTAGCGGTTTTCACACAATTAATATAATATTCCTCTTTACCTTTTCCCCAATAGCCCGGGGCTCCGAGGCTTCACCCCGCATTCCTTTTTCATCAGATTACATCGTGGTGATTTTAGGGACCGAGGCACACCACCACGCATCCAACACTTTCAGTTTCCCATCGAATAATGGCCAAGATCACTCACCTTTTGTTTTTACGAGCATCTCTGTTGCTGCTTGCTCATGCGCAGTGAACAGAAGTTGTCACAGAAACAAATGAAAAGTCGTACGCGTATTACGCGTTGCCAACCGTTACCAAAACACCCAAGCACCTTACCTAATGAGCTTCAACTCAAGTTACTGAAATTTAAGTTGGCATTTGCATGACATTATGAGATGTCACATGCCCATTGGTTCTTCGACTACAATGCACAATCAGAAGTACAAGGTACATAAAACATGCAACAGAAGTGGTACAGCACCATCATAGTAAATATACAATAATTTCAATTACATGCAACTTTCAGACATTGACATGCACAATTACATTTCCAAATATTTTCAGTGGCATGCAGTAGCAATTGTGTCTACTAGCATGCATTTTTAAATTCTTTTAAGGGGAAGCTAATAATTCTTTATTTCTTCTTTTTCCTAAAACGGGGTTTGAAAATTAAAATCTTGAAGTAAGCAACGAAGCTTTTGACGAGATACGACGACGGCCGACGGTAAACGAGGGCTCCCGACGGGCCACGGAGAGGGCCGACAGCATGGTTTGAAGATTGTGTCAATTTTAATTGGCACTGTTTCAATACATAATCATTTACTGTGCCACATTTCGCTGCGCTCAGATGGTTAAATCACGAGAAAAGTCTATTAAAGTATTTCAAATTCGCTTGGCCGCTATGTTCGTTTTGTACTTTACATGTGTCCGAAAGTTACATTGATAAACTTATAGCAGTGCCCTTTATCACGGTGATGTCTGTAATAGCTCCGGGGATATAGAATGCCAGTGAAATATTTCGCACAGCCGCCATTTTGAGGTTATGTAAACAATTGAACTAAATTAGACGCCAGTGCATTTCAATGTGTATAAACATATGCTGTACCGAGTTTCATTACGTTTGGATAGATAAATCGCGAGAAAAGTATATTTAAATGTTTCAACTTCGCTTGGCAGCCATGTTGGTTTTGTAGTTACCAGCGTTTTGAAAGTTTCACAGGTGAACTTCTAGTAGTGCCCTTTATCCCCGTACAATTTCAGGGTGATATCTGTAATAGTTTCGGATATACTGAATGCTGGTAAAATATTTCGCACAGCCGCCATGTTGGATTGGTGAGAGACAATAAAATTTGAAGGCACGGTCGGGGTCGGCCAGAAGTGTACTATGATCTTACCGAGTTTCATTGAAATCGCTTCCGCCGTTTAGAAGTTATTAGGGGGACATTCATACGAATCACACACGCACGCATACACAGACACTCGGGCAAAAGGTGATCTCTTAAGCCTATTTTTAGCCTACTTTTTGCAAAAAATGAAAGTAGACTTATGAGATCAACACAGGGCGAAAAAAGTGTGTCTGTCTGTGTGTGTGTGTGTGTGTGTGTGTGTATGTGTGTGTGTGAGTCTGTGTGTGTGTGTGTGTGTGAGTGTGTGTACTATGAATGTCAGTCCCACCCCTATCAATTCGAACACGGTGAATGCGAATTGAACGAAATTTGGTACAAAGGTAGCACTAGCAAAGAACACCTCAGTGTCATGTTTTATATCGCCGCCATCTTGACGGAAACGTAATGGCGGCCACACAAATGTTCAAAGCTTAAATCAAATTACGATTAGCCTAATCATCCCATCTCTAGCAAATTTAGTAACAACATACCTTTATGGAGGGAGCATCCTTTGGCAAACTAATAGGTCATTAGCCTAATATTTTGCGGATGGCGGCCATCTTTGTGTGAAAATCGATTCCCCCTATTAATTCGAACACGGTGCAACCGAATGGAACGAAATTTGGTACAGAGGTAGTACTAACAAAAGGCACCTCAGTGTCATGTTTTATATCACCGCCATCTTGACGGAAACGTAATGGACGCCACACAAATGTTCAAAGCTTAAATCAAATTACGATTAACCTAATCATCCGATCTCTACCAAATTTTGCAACAACATACCTTTATAGAGGAAGCATCCTTTGACCAATCTAATAGGTTATTAGCCTAATAGTTTCCGGATGGCGGCCATCTTTATGTCAAAATTGATTCCCCTTATTAATTCGAACACGGTGGAACCGAGTGGAACGAAATTTGGTACAGAGGTAGCACTAACAAAGGGCACCTCAGTGTCATGTTTTATATCGCCGCCATCTAGACTGAAACGTAATGGCGGCCTCACGAATGTTCAAAGCTTAAATCAAATTACGATTAACCTAATCATCCGATCTCTACCAAATTTTGCAAATACATACCTGTATGGAGGGAGCATCCTTTGACCAATCTAATAGGTCATTCGCCTAATAGTTTGCGGATGGCGGCCATCTTTGTGTCAAAATCGATTCCCCCTATTAATTCAAACACGGTGAAACCGAATGGAACGAAATTTGGTACAGAGATAGCACTAGCAAAGGGTATCTCAGTGTCATGATATATATCGCCACCATATTGTCAGAAACGTAATGGCGGCCACACAAATGTTCAAAGCTTAAATCAAATTACGACTAACATAACCATCCGATCTCTACCAAACTTTGCAACAACATACCTTTATGGAGGGAGCATCCTTTGACCAATCTAATAGGTCATCAGCCTAATAGTTTGGGGATGGCGGCCATCTTTATGTCAAAATTGATTCCCCCTATTAATTCGAACACGGTGGAACCGAATGAACGAAATTTAGTACAGAGGTAGCACTAGCAAAGGCCACCTCAGTGTCATGTTTTATATCGCCGCCATCTTGACGGAAACGTAATGGCGGCCACACAAATGTTCAAAGCTTAAATCAAATTACGATTAGCCTAATCATCCCATCTCTAGCAAATTTAGTAACAACATACCTTTATGGAGGGAGCATCCTTTGGCAAACTAATAGGTCATTAGCCTAATATTTTGCGGATGGCGGCCATCTTTGTGTGAAAATCGATTCCCCCTATCAATTCGAACACGGTGAAACCGAATGGTACGAAATTTGGTAGAGAGGTAGCACTAGCAAATGGCACCTCAGTGTCATATTTTATATCACCGCTATCTTGACGGAAACGTAATCGCGGCCACCCAAATGTTAAAAGCTAAAATGTAATTACGACCAACCTAATAATCTAGTCTCTACCAAATTTTGCAACACCATATCTTTATGTGGGAAACATATTCCGACCAAACTGCAAGAACATCAGCCCAATAGTTTGCAGATGGTGGCCAAGTATGTGTGCAAATCGATTCCCCCTATCAATTCAAACACGGTGAAACCGAATTGAACGAAATTTGGTACAGAGGTAGCACTAGCAAAGGGCACCTCATATTCATGTTTAATATACCTATAGCACGTTGTATTTCAACAAGCTACTACAACCAACATTCAATCATACTCCTTGAAAAGGACAAAGAGTTATAACAATACCCATGCATTTAGGAGAAAGTAGGCTATATGTTCTTTCCTGAACATCTTGTTTCATAAAATGAAAATAGGCTAAAAATTACCACGATGTCTAACACCCTCAAATGGAGAACCAAAACTCAATTTTCATGCTCATTATCGACCTAGAGGTAACGATGATATTACACATCTGTCACTCAGGACTTCATGCTTCATCATTTAACTGGCCACCTGGTAGAAGCTAATGTTTTTGTTGTTGTTTTGTGTTAGCGGAAAATCCCGATATTAATGTTGCCATTGTGAACACGGCCTACTGAATTCAAATGGGTTCTTTTACATGCCAACAACGCATGGCATGCGAGTGGTGATTTTTGTCGGCTTCCAAAAATTACTTACCATGGCCAGGAGCGAACCTGCAAGCTTGGGGGGTGGTAGCCACTCACCCACGCGGCAAGCGATAGGAGCAAATAACCCCATCAGTGCTGCCTATAAAATGTATTTTCTCCACATGAGGAAGGCTAAGTCCAGCCAAAACCCTATGCCTCACATTATCTCCCGTATTATACCACAGCGTCACATAAAACTCTGTCCTATTAGATGTAAAATTTCACCCTGTGTATGGGTTGTGAAACTATCAGTCGCTCAACATGATTGTACCCAAATTGTAATGCGTGTTATTCCTTAAACCTAAAAACAATTGAATTAATTAATGAATGAATGAATAAAGCCTGAAGTGAGCCTAGAAGGGCAAAGGCCTCCCTCGAAAGGGGGAGCTCGTTGATTATATCTCACGTGGTGAGTTAGTCACGTGAGATGGTTAATTTTGTCACTATGATAGTCATAATGTTCTGATTTAACTAATACCTACTATCCATAGTTTACTTCCTAAGTATGTGATTTTCGTCTAGACAACACGTAGCACACTGTCTGACACTAATCTTGTGCCCGTTCAAATTATTTGACTATACACTTGTATCCTAACACTTTTATTACTTAACATTTCCCACATTTGCTTGTACCACCGTCTTTCTAACTCCTTCCAATCCGGTCTGTGCCTTGCTGAACTAGACCAGTGTGAACTTAGTAACTGTCGTAAATCGTCCGCCTATCTTCTTCTCGGTCTGTCGCGGCTTCTTTTGCCTGTGTATGGGTCCCACATGGTTGCTCTCTGCACCCATCTGCTCTGGTTAGATTAAGTCTCGTGACGTGCCCTGCCCATTCCCACTTAATTCTGGCTGCCTGCTGCGCGACGTTCATCGAAGACGTGATTTCTTGGAGTCTCTTGTTTGAAACTCTATCACTCAGTGATATGCCTAAGATTTTACTCTCCATTCTTCACTGGCACACTTCTAATGCTCCCTTTTTCTTGGCTGTTAAGTACCAAGTCTGACAGGCGTAAGTTAATACTGGAATGACTCATGTGTGTAGAGCCTCTAATCTGAGTTTCCTGTTTAATGATTTATCGAGCAGTATGAACGTTAGTCCCCGGAATGCCTTCCAAGCTTGAGTTATTCGTTTTTTTGATTTCTTAGTCAATTATTTGTGTTAAGGTGATCAATTGGTCCAGGTAAACGTATCCATCAGTGTAATGCATTGTGATTCCATCTATTGAGATAGGGTTTGTTTTACTGTAGTTCATTGTGAATGCTACTGCTTTACTGGCTGTGTTCAACTCTATCACCATTAGTTGTAGGTCTCTGTGCGATCTGGCAACCAGCAAGATGTCGTCTGCAAATCGTAGGTGTGTCAGTCTCCTAACGCCTATCTTAATGGTGTACTTGTTGTCCCATTTTGGTTTCCTGAACGTATCTTCCAATACGCAGTTGAATAGTTTCGGGAAGATGGGGTCTCTTCTGCCTAGATGGAAGGGTTGCCCCTCTTTCTCGGTCTTCACTTTCGGGAACGCACTGGCTATAGCATAAAAACAATTACATGAGATTAAATAATTCAGTTGGACAACTAAATTTGATCGTCAAGCGATCATCATCAGATCCTTTATACTCAGGCTATTAGATCTATGTCTGCGAATACGTGGGTGAGGATAATTATATATCATTATTCCGGTGAATCAGCCGCTCCTAATAATATTGTTTTATGCAGCCCAACCAGCGTTGTTATTAGAAAAGTCGATATTTCTCTGCTTGCATTCAAAAGATAGATAATATTACTTACAGCAATGGCGAATCACACTCTGATTTTATAAATATCGACAATCTTTCTCCATTTACAAGCAGCCCTGCAATAAGAAAGTTTGAAGACTCCTCCCATAAAGCAAGCGTCTCCAGTTCATTTGTGAGAGGGCGTTGAGTGATAGCTTAGTATTTAATCCTGAGCTGACACCACTACAAGCTGCCGGTTCTCACCAGCTTACGTTCCGTGATTGGTGCTATATTAGAACGTCTCACCCCCTTGCCGCATTAGATCTCTCTCTCTTACACCGGACAACCACCACACTATCTCACAGGTCCATGTGCGCCCTGGAGTAGTGGTTACCATTGTACGCTAGCATACCAGAGGCCTGAGTTCGACATCCGACTCTGCTCTGGTTGCAGTGATATTAGAACAGTAACTTCACCTACTGTAGTAGTTGCACGAAGCCAATCGGCTACATGAGGTTATTTGCTCCTACCGCTTGCCGCGTGGGTGAGTGGTTATCATGAGTGGCTACCACCCCCCAAGCTTGCAGGTTCGCTCCTGGCCATGGTAAGTAATTTTTGCAAGGCGACAAAAATCACCACTCGCATGTCATACGTTGTTGGCATGTTAAAGAACCCATTTGAATTCAGTAGGCCGTGTTCATAATAGCAACATTAATATCGGGTTTTTCCGCTAACACAAAACGTTCCTCCATTCTCTACTAGAAAGCGCTACAGGTCAAGGATCTTAGATATCTAACCTCCTTGACTTTCCAAGGAACAACAAACGTCAACAGGAAAGCTGCTCTTTGGGTGTCAAACAACAAAGCTTGCAACCGGCACCCGAGGTCATACGATATTATTATTATTATTAGCTCCTACCAGGTGGCCAATTAAATTATGAAGCATGAAGTCCTGAGTGACGGATGTGTAATATCATCGTTAGATGCATCTTTTCTTACGCGTCAAATACCACCCGTGGCGTAGAAGCTAGCATTCTGGGCTGTCACCCTAGAGGCCCGAGTTCGAACCCTGGCTCTGCCAAGAAATTAATTCTGTTCTGAAAACTGGAATGGGGTACACTTAGCCCCTTGAGGAACAGGTGAGGAGTGGTGAGTTCGATACCCACCTCAGCCATCCTGTAAGCGGTTTTCCGTGGTATCCCACTTCTATTCCAGGCAAATGCCAGGATAGTTCCTACCCTAAGGCCACGGCCACCTCCTTCCCAATCCTCACCTGAATTACAAAGACATACACTAATACAGCCATCACATTAACACAGGTTATCATACAATAATTCTACACTTGCCCAAGTACACCGGGCTAAATGAATACGATACGCAAGCCCCTCAAATGAAACAACAACAACATCGCTTACACGACAGGTTCTTTTTAACTTCAGATTGTTGGAGAAGTATGATATTCCAGTAGTTTCCGAGCCTAGAATGTCTGCTTATTTACACAACTGCTGTTATTATTATCATCAACGTGATGGAAGCCATTTTGTTTCAGTTATGGCTTAGTTATCCTGATGTAATGCTGTTCAGTCGGCCAATATGTTTGTATCAAATTGTAATAGGAGTTTCCTCCTGAATGAAAATTGCATGAGATTATTATGTTCACATGATAACCAGTTTCGATCGTATGTGCATAATCATATCCTTTACGCTTAGGCCGTTAAATCTATGTCTACAAGTACAGTAGGTGGGTGATGGTATTTAACATTATATAAACTTATTTAGTTACAGCAGTTATTATAAAATTGCGTAATTTGTGATTTTTGTTAAGATATTGCTAGTGGTTATTGACCTTCAAGTTTGCTTGTTTAGTATGATATTTGTGGTTTGTTAGTGAACGGTCAGGTTTGTGTTTGTAATGGAATGGATTAAGAGTTTAGTGACTCCGGGATCCATTCTCGTGCAGGTGGTAACACTTACATTGTCTGCAGTGAACTGGGTATCAATTTTGGGATTCAGTTCGATGCATTTTTAGTCAATTTTAATTTATGAATGAAAAAATAAGCTAATGAGATCACCTTTTGTCCATGTGTGTATGTGTGTGTGTGTGTGTGCATACGTGTGTGTGTCCCCCTAATAAAATCTAAATGGCTGTAGAGATTTCAATGAAACTCGGTGAGGTCATATGCCTATATCGTCCGACCCCAACTGTGCCCTTCACATTGTATTACGTCTCACTATTGCAAAATGGTGACTGTGCGAAATATTTCACCGGCATTCGATATCTCCGAAATTATTAGTGATATCACCCTGAAATTTTGTAAGGTGATAGAGGGCACTTCTAGAAGTTCACTTATGGAACTTTTAAAATGCTTTCAAGTACAAAACGAACATGGTGGCCAAGCGAATTTGAAATATTTAAATAGACATTTCTCACAGCCTCCGCGGCTTAGGCGGCAAAACGCCGGTCTCTCACCGCTGGGTCCGTGGTTCAAATCCCGGTCACTCCATGTGAGATCTGTGCTGGACAAAACGGACGCAGACAGGTTATTTCTCCGGGTACTCCGGTTTTCCCTGTCAAAATTTCATTCCAGCAACACTCTCCACTATCGTTTCATTTCATCTGTCATTCATTTAATCATTGCCCCAGAGGAGTGAGTCAGGCCTCGGCAGCCGGCACAGTTCATATCCTCGCCGCTAGATGGAGGCTTCATGCATTCCATTCCTGACCCGGTCGGAGACTGGAAGCAGGCTGTGGATTTTCATTTTTCAAATAGAATTTTCTCATGATTTAACCATCCAAGCGCAGTGAAACATTGTACATCAAATGTTTATACACATTGAAATGGACTGACATCTAATTTAGTTCAATTGTTTACATAACATCCAGGATGGTGGCCATCCAAAATATTCAGGCGGTTCTCAATATCTACTAATATATGATAGCAATCTAGCTGAAATTGTGTATGTTGATAAAGGCTATGACCATAACTTTATTTATGGGACTTTCAATAACCAGGTGACCACAAATCCAACATGGCAGCGACGTGAAATTTAAATATTGAAATCGACGTTCCTCGCGATTTGATCATCCGAGCGCATTGAAACTTGGGACGGTAAATGTTTATACAAACTTTAATCCACTGACATCCAATTGATTTCAATTGACTTCATAACCACAAGATGGTGGCTGTGCGAAATTTTAAAATCTCTTTTCTTATTTAGTGTGCCCTAATCATGCGATTGAAGTTTGAAAAATACACCTACGAAATAATCTTCATGCAATAGTACCTAGGTACATAACTCTATGGCCTACATATATAACAATTCAACAAGGCGACCATCCGAAATATTTAGACGGTTCTCAATATCTACGAATCTATTATAACAATCAAACTGAAATTTTGTATGTTGATAGAGGCAATTTACATAAGTAGGATGTATGAAAATAGGTTATTTAGTTCTTCACGGAACTACTTTTTAGCAAGCCAAAATTTCTGGTCTAATTTGTTAGTTTTTGCCTGAGCGATTTGAACCTTTTGGCTTCACAATTTGCCTGACTAGCTGTGAACATTATCTTGTTGGAAGAAATTTGTAAATGTTGCCCTTTTAATCGAGATTTAATGCTTTTCAGCCGGTCAACACGTTCGTTTCAGTTCAGTGTAGAAGTGGTTGGTAGAAGCTGCTTGAGAACGATGACCAACATCTCCCAAGCCCCCAGAGTTCAGTTACGAACAACATAGGAATAAAAGTCTGGTGCCATTATGGAGAAGTATCTAATCAAGGAGTAGATAGGTTGCTCTGTGAAAAATATGGGATTACGTTACATTTGAGATAGGCTCATCAAGCAGGGGTTGTGGTGGGAATTGTGCCACAGGGAAGCAACATGAGTCTATTCTGAACTGCTCCCTTGAGTCCCTTGACAGGAGAGAAATATGTTCCGCAGCTTGGATCTTGTCTTACGTCCCGTAAAGCTGAACTCCCGTTGCCGAATACAGCAAGTGTCAAGCTCTAGCAATTCTCTCTTCATCATTTAATAGGTTGGTGTTGATGTTTCTGTTATATACTTGAGTGTATATATATAAATAAATAATTTGTTTGACAACCTGTGTTATTGTGGTGTCCGCTGTAGTAGTAGTAGTAGTTTTTTTTGTTTCGGCAGGGGGAAATCTTTCAAAGACACCACTCTGTGTGGGAGATTGGATTTCCTCCAACTAAAACCCCCTGCCCTTTCACTTAGCCCATTTCGGGACTGCTTGACAGCATTACATCAGAATGGAGTGTTTATACTATTTGTTTATTCCTTTTTCTTCTTTCTCCTTTGTCCCCATAATAATCGTAGCCATTTCCTTTACAATGTTCCAGGCTCGTGGGCTCTCCAACATAAACTGAATCAGATTCCTAGTCGTCAGTCGCCGGCCAAGTTGTTCACAGGCTTCCTTTCTATCTTCCTCCCATCGAGCACAGTGAAAGAAAGTATGCTCTACTGTATCCCTTTCCGAGCAATACCGACAACCATCTCCCTGCGTCTTCCCCATTTTCAAGGCATATACTCCAAATCTCCCATGCCCTGTCAGGACCTGGGACAGGAAATAATTCACTTGTCGATGGCTGCATTTCAGCCATTCTCCTACATCAGGTATAAGTTCTTTAGTCCACTGGCCAACATTGTTTGTACCGTCCCATCGGACCTGCCAGTCTAGTAAGAGCTGGTTCCTCAACGCTTTCTTTTCTTTAGCAGGTATTGCGGTACCCCTTTCGTGAAGAAATTTTCTCTCTATAACGACAGATCGATGGGAATTCCGGCGGCTACAACTTGTAAAGCTGCAGTAGACACAGTACGATAAGCAGAGATAGTTCTGAGTAGCAGTTTTCTCTGAACTCTTTCCATAGCTCGTAAATGGATCTTCTTCCTGAGCGCATCGCACAGACAGGTGCAGCATATAATAATATGGAAAATACTGCTGAGCACATGATTTCTCTCTTTACTGTTTTCGGACCTCCTATGTTAGGCATAAGTCCAGCTAACGCTGCTGCTTTCTTCTCTGCCTTTTGAGTAACTGCCTTCACGTGTGCTCCAAACGTGCAATTCATGTCTAGCAGAACTCCTAGATAACGTACAGCCTTCGCTGGAACAATCTCAATACCATTTAGGAGAAAACTGATATTCTTCCACTTCCTTGAACCCTTCAAAATTACAGCCTCAGTCTTATGTGGTGCCAGACTCAAGCAATTATTTTCCAACCAAAGGTTGACACGTCTCAATGATTCATTAACTCTAAAGGTCAGATCCTCTGCATTCTCTGCTGTTACCACTAACGCAAGGTCATCGGCATAACCAATAGATACTGCGCCTTTCGTCAGCTGCAGACGTAGGACGCCATCATATAGAATGTTCCACAGGGTTGGTCCTAGGACCGATCCCTGCGGAACACCAGCACTAATTTCAAGGTCCCCTGATTGACTAAGTTTTATTTTACGTCCTTTGAAGTAGCTGACGATAATCTGTTGCAGGTATTGAGATATGTTCTTCCTTCGAAGTTCTCTCACAATAATGCTCCATGAAGCTGTATTAAACGCATTTTGCACATCGAGAGTTATTACAGCTGCACATTTCTCGCTGCTCTCTGGCGGTATTTGCAACACTCTCTCGATGGCTTGGGTTGTGCTCCTGCCCTTTCTAAACCCAAACTGGTTCAAGGAGAGCCCTCCTTGTTGTTCTAATTCTTTTTCAAGTCTTGATTTTACCAATCCTTCAAAAAGCTTACTTACGGTATTTAGCAAACAAAGTGGTCTGTACGCTGAGGGATCTAAGGATAGTTTCCCTGCTTTCAAATGTAACACAAGTTTGGCTACCTGCCACTCAGCGGGGAACTCACGCTGTCTCAGAAAATCGTTGAAGATAGATAAGAACCATCCCGGTGCTACCTCAAAAGCATATTTGATGGCTTCTGGTGGTATGCCATCTACTCCAGTTGCCTTACCAGTCTTCATATTACACGCTACTTCGCGTACCTCTTCCATAGTAAACAGGTCTACGGCATTAAAATCTGGGTCCAATTCCAGACAAGAATTAGCGCACGGAAATAATGCCTTCTCTATGACTTTCCTTCTTTCATTTGTGAGCTGAACCGGAACCCTATTAATTAAACGCCCTGTCACTATCTTGTATCCCGCTCCCCAGGTATCATTGTCCAGATCCTCACAGAGCTTTTTCCAGATATTCTTTTTTGATTGCTGAATTAGTTTTGTTAATTCCCTCTTAGCTGCCTTGTAATCATCTTCTAGTTGTCTTAAGTTGCCCTGACTTACTCGTTTCCTACCTCTTGTAAGAATTCGTCTCTTACGATTGCAATCTTTTCGTTGCATGGCTATTTCATTAGTCCACCAATAAGGTACACGGGTTTCATGTTTTGTTTGTCCCCTCAATCGACTAGTCCTACAAGCATCTTTATGAATAGCAGTTACGTCTTTTAAAGTTATCTGCGCTATATCCACAGATTGCAACATCCATTCAATTGTATTCTTAAAAATCTCCCAATTGTACGTCCACACCGTTTTTGTTATATCCGTGAGCTTCTTGAAACCCTTAACTTTAAAGTAAATAAAAGGATGATCACTGAGAGATTCATCTTCCAGAACTTCCCAGTCCGCAATGTAGGATGCTATACCCTGTGTTGAACATGGGATGTCTATGAAAGACTCACAATTCCCTCTGGAAAACGTTGGAGTAATTCCTGTATTATGCACAACCAAGTCTAAACTAGCTCTCCAATCCACCCAATATTCTCCCCTACGGTCAGCAGTTGGTGCTCCCCACTAAGGGGACTTTACGTTGAGATCTCCCAAAATAATGCATTCCTTACCTGTTGCCACACAGTCCTGAACTATTATGTCTACCTCAGCCTTGAAGCTATCAAAGGAGATATTAGGAGAGATGTAACAACAATACATAAATACATAAATATCCTTCTTCTGCCCTTATGCTTAGTACCTCCAGCTTGTCATTCAAAAAGAATGCTGCTACGTCACATCTCTTGTCCGTGAACCAGCTATTGTTAGCTACTCGATTTTTATTTGGCTCACTAACAAGTAATAGGTCTACTTTCCTCTCCAAGGCTGTTGCATACAAAAGGTCATGACTCTCGGATTTCCTCATGACATTCGCCTGTATTATGTCCATTAATGATCGTTTAAAGATTCTTCCCCCTTGCCTCCAATACTATCTTTCTGTAATTAGGGCATTTCATTTGATCTGCGCGGTGGCCTTCTACTTGGCACGATGTGCAAAAAGAATTGTTTTCAAACTGTTTCGCCATATGTCCTCCTTGTCCACAATTTAGACAGCTGCGAGATCGGTCTTCTGTGTCCTTGCACTGGGGCGCTTTGTGTCCAAACCCAAGACATTTAAAACACCTTGAAACCATAACTTTTTCCCTCACCATACAGGTTGCTCATCCCACATTGATACTCTTTTTCTTCAACAATATTTTAGAAGATTCTGCTGGCAAGATTACGGTAGCATTGAGATTTCCGTACCTGCCAGGTCTCACTGATGTAATATTGACCTGTGATTCTTCAACAGCTGCTTCCAACGAGATGGCTGTTCGTAGATAATTTTCGTTTAAGTCCGGATCCATGCCATACACTAGGATGGTTGTCTCTTTTATCTTTGTTGACACCTCGACTTCCTTCACATTCTGAATTATCTCCCTTTTTAATGTATCGGCCTTTCCCTTGCCTTCTACTGTGAGTATAAGGTCATCTTTTCCTGTCTTCCTTATACGTTTGATTTTATCACCAATTTTATCATTGTTCACCCCATCCTTGACTGTCTTAAGCAATTCAGCATACGTTTTGCCAGCTGCTTTGCACATAACTGTTTCTTGTGTATTAATACTCAAGGTATTCTTTCTTCTCGGCATCTCTACAGAAACTTCCTGTTCTGTCTGTGCTTTGCCCGGCACCAAGCACCCTATTTCGGCATTACTTCTGCGAAATACCCATTCCAAAATCTTCCTTGTGTAGCTGAGGTTAAGGCTATCTGGTATAGCTATCAGCACTTTCTTTCTAGCATGAGTCTCTATTATCCCTTGCCAATTTTGTAAACATGCGTGCAGATTCGGTAGATCATTAACGCCTTCCTGATTGACTGAATATGGTATTACAAACACATATCGCAGCTTCTCCTGTTCTCCTCCCCGACTTGTGTAGATTTGCGTAACTGTGCGCAAAAATTCCGTTTCACCCTCCTTTAGATCAGCATTTAGCAAATCAGATATTTCCGGGTGCCATTTTCTCATGGTTCTTACAATTCTATCCTCTTCCAAGGGGCTATTGGGATTAACCACAATAGAAACGTCCCAGTCTGTCAAATTTCCTATATTTCCGGAGAGTGTGCACGTTTTTTGGTAAACACACTCAGGCCATTCCTTGTCCAAAAGCTTAGCAAAATCTTCGAAGCACGTGGCTTCTAAAAGTGTCTCCTCAATATCTAACTCCCTGTCACTTAAATGCGCCTGTGTCCCAATATCCCGGGTTATTTTCCTACTTGGAGCATAGTCCTGTTCCAAATTACTCGCTACCTTAGGGTAATCAGTCACAGCATATTGCTCCCTCTCCCACCATCGACTGTGAATTATTTCAGCTAACTGCCCCTTACCCTTAATTCCTTTCTTTATTTGCACTTTTGTATTAGGAGTGATTTTAACTAATTCTAAGAGGTCCTCGCTGTATTTGGATAATTTCTCAACGGCTAGACGCATCTCTTCTATTCCAGCTCTTTGGTTTGCTGTTTTTGGACTCTGCACCAACATGGTATCATCCAGCTCAATAGTCGATATAGTACTCATATCTGCCGCACGCTGCGAACCACTGATCTCGCTGGCTTCACCTATTTCAAACCCTCTGGAAATGGCATCGCTCTCCCTAATGCTTCTACTCTCTATACTCCTTGAGCACATAACCCTAAATCTTATCTTGCCAAAAGGAGAATAAAAACATGTACCTTTACAGAAAAGATGGTCTTAACGGACTTCTCAAGGAGAGATTACACCTCGTATTAAGGAACAAGCACTTCCACTCCCTTATAGCAGTACTTGTACCTATATAATCACTTAAATACACTATCAAATATACGAAATACGCGGAACTCCAAAACCATCAACCATTCGATATTGATAACAACAATGTAGTAGTAGTAGTAGTAGTAGTAGTAGTAGTATTAGTAGGGTGTAATTGTAATTATGGTGAGGATTGGGAAGGAGGTGGCTGAGGCATTAAGTTAGGAACAATCCTGGCATTTGCCTGGAATAGAAGTGGGACGCCAATGGAAACCACTTCCAGGATGGTTGAGGTGGGAATCGTAACCACCTCTTGTCATTTTCGGCCCACGAGGCTGATTGTACCCCGTTTCTGCCCTCAAACAAGAACTTCACAACTTTTTCTATGAACCCGAGCACTTCCTTTCTAGTCTCTGAAGAAATGTCCTTTACTTTACCCCCATATGTCTTAAACGGTGTCCTTCCTTTGTCTTTTCTTATTGAGGTCTTCAAAACGATTCCTTTGCTGTATTCTGAACTGTTACTTATGTTGGTCGTTCTTCAATTTCAACACATCATATTTATATTTTTGCGTATTGACTTTAAATTTAATTCGGAACTGTGTTGTGCAATGTGGTGATCGCTTCCTACTCCTACACCAACGCCTCGATTATTTCTCAGGTCGATCATTGATCTTCTCCGTTTCAATTTCTGGTTCTCTGTCACCCCATCAGCGGACATCCATGTTATTTTTAACAGTTCTTGTGTGGAAATATGGTTCCTCCTATCATCACATTACTCTGTGCACAGGAATCAATGAAGCGGTCTCAATTATCGTTTCTTTCTTCTAGGCTGTGCTTTGCTATAATGTGTTCTACTCCTTCATTGTCAACACCCAATTTCGCATTTAGGTCTCCCACCAGAATTACTGGATCCCTTTTCCGAATTCCCTTCATCGCTTCATTAAGTGAAAATAAAAGTTGTCATTTTCTTGTTCTGCTGATGTGTCAGTTGGCGCATAGCACTGCACTTGGATGACATTTCTAATATGTGTTAAATCTTGCCAGCATGAATCTTCCTGAAGCGGTTTCCATTCCATAATGATATTATTTGCTATCTTACTTAATAACATTCCTACATCCTCTTCCTCTCCTGATTATAGCAAAGTGATGATTCCTTCCCTTGGCCCGGGATGGATGGTTGACATATCTATACTCTCAGATTCTTACTACCAATACATTCATATTCACAGAAAAATTCTCAAATGTACAATACCATTCATCAATTCACTAAGCCAATTGCGTGACGCATTGCCAAAGTTCTCGCCTGCTTAGCCCAAGTTTCATGAATTGAATCCCGCCACAGACTATTGTATTTGAAGGTGTTTTAATGTGGTACACCCATGTCAGTAGATTTAATGGGTAAAATTCCGGAGTCTCTAAAGCCACAGAACTTAAACGTGACATGTAAACCCATAACATCTACTAATTCAGCAATGGATAATATTGTCAGCGTTAACTTCATTTCACTCAGTCTTCAGGTATTAAATATATGTTTCTTATAAAGGCTTACAGGATGAAGCCGCGTCGTGTGTTGGTGATTGTTTCCCGACGTTTTGGCTGTCATTGCAGCAGCCTTAAAATGTGTACGAGTCCATGTCTGTACTAAACCCGACGCGGCTCCATCCTGTAAAACTAGATAATAAACTAGACACGGGCCGCGAAAACCTACGATCTTAATTTAAAATATCAATTAACGTATTGCCACCTTGAATATTTCACAAACCTTTAGTGTCCGGTACCGCTCAGTTGCTTACATTGCTTTCCTGTGATGTTCAGCATTCAGTTCTGTTCACCATTTATCGTTAATACGTACACCCTGAGCCCCAAGGAGATAGGGAAATCCAGACCTCCGTGACCATGTTTTATTTTATGATTGCTGATGGTAAGGGAACTAACTGTGTGAGTTCCAAAGAAATGAATGGTTATATCAGTAATTACAATAATGAACTACACGCACTTAGTAAATACCATACTTCGTCTGTAAAGTGAAAAATGAACAGTTGTATATTCATGCAGAAGACGGTAAACAATAAATAAAAAATCTGCCTCGAACAGGAATCTGACAGAATGTAGTAATTTCAGATTATTATTTCATCCAAACTACAGTATCAACCACGATTCTTAGAGCCATAACATTCAATTCACAAACACGTATTTATAGGCAGAATACTTCTTATTAATTATGAATGTAATGAGTTGCCTAAGGACGTCATGCACTTTGTCGGAGTGGGCAACAAAGGGTCACGCCAATGTACAGGACCGAAGGCGATGTGTTGTGACTATCGCACGTGCAATGTTAGGTTCAACATTGCCACCTCTACGGGATATTTAACAAGTAGTTCCAGAAGAAATATATTGCCTATTTTCATATATCATACTTATGTTATTAGCCTCTATCAACATACAAAATGTCAGTTTGATTGCTGTAATAGATTCCTACATATTGAGAACCGTCTAAATATTTCGGATGGTCGCCGTGTTGGATGTTTATATAAATGTAGGTCTTTGAGTTATATACTATTACATAAAAATTATTGTGTAGGTGTAGTATTCAAACTTCAGTCGCATGATTAGGACCCAATAAATAAAAACAAGATGTTCAGTAAAGAACATATAGCCCACTTTCTCCTAAATGCATGGGTATACTTATAACTCTTTGTCCTCTTCAAGGAGTATAATTGAATGTTGGTTGTAGTACTGTAGCTTGTTGAAATACAACGTGCTATACGGATGTTGAACATGAATATGAGGTGCCCTTTGCTAGTGCTACCTCTGTAAAAAAATCATTCAAATCGGTTTCACCGTGTTTGAGTTGATATGGGAAATCGATTTGCACACTTACATGGCCACTATCTGCAAACTATTGGGCTGATGACCTTTTAGTTCAGTCAAAAGATGCTTCCTCAAAAAGGTATGTTGTTGCAAAATTTGGTACAGATCAAATGATTAGGTTGGTCATAATTTGATTTAAGCTTTTTACATTAGGGTGGCCACCATTACGATTCCGTCAAGATGGCGGCGATATAAAACATGACACTGAGGTGCCTTTTGCTAGTGCTACCTCTGTATCAAATTTCGTTCAATTCAGTTTCACCATGTTTGAAAAGATAGGAGGAATCGATTTGCACATATACATGGCCGCCTTCCGCAAATTATTGGGCTGATGACCTTGTAGTTTGGTCAAAAGATTCTTCATACATAAAGGTATAATATTGCAAAATTTGGTAGAGATCAGTTATTAGGTTAGTCGTAATTTGATTTAAGCTTCGAACATTTGGGTGGCCGCCATTACGTTTCCGTCAAGTTGGCGGTGATATGAAACATGGCACTGTGGTGCCCTTTGCTAATTCTACCTCTGTACCATATTTCATTCAATTCGGTTTCACCGTGTTCGAATTGATAGGGGGGACAAACATTCAGAGTAAGTAGGGAGGCTGAGGGGGTTTTGAACCAAATACCGTTATTTATGCAAATGAGGGGGGGCGTGGCAAGGTCAATGACCTTGAGGTAGGTCATGCTCAATGACCTTGAGGTAGGTCATTGACCCCCAAGGTCGCCGGGACCCCGGAAGGTAAACAAACCTTGGAGGGTCCAGGAACCGGTTTGAGGGGTGTGGGTGGAGGGGGAGGAGTGGGGGTGGGGAGGGGGGAGTGGGGGTGGGGAGGGGTAAGGGGTGGTGGCGAGGTTGGGGGATGAGGGGAAGGATGGAAGAGGGTCTGCACGAGACCCTCTTCGACCCAGTCTCTCTCTTGGACTGAGCGCCTTCTCTGATATTATCCTGGGCTATATAGCTTTGCTTTGATCCCGACGAGATCCGAGTGTTGCCGAAGGTTTCCGAATCTTTGTCGGTGAATGAATCGTCAGAGAATTGAACGGTCAACTGATGTGTGTGACGTCACAGCAGATTACGGGATGTGAGGTAGGTCATGAACGGGAGTGTTTTGAAATGGAAAACATTAGTGTAACTGGTGTGTGTGTGACGTCACAGCAGATTACGGGATGTGAGGTAGGTCATGAACGGGAGTGTTTTGAATGGAAAACATGAATGGCGGTGGTTGTTTGGACCCTCACGTGGTAGGTTGGTTAGGTGTGAATGGGTCTGAGAGACAAACAAGATGGGGTTGAAAGCGCTCAATGGTAAACAAACATCAATGGTATCGGGAGTAGTGAATGGAATTGAGGGAGAGAGAGAGGTGGAATGAACTGGTTGTTGAATGTGCTCAATGGTAAACAAACGTCAATGAATCTGGAGTATTATTTCCTGTAAATGGTAGGGTGGGGGTAGGATACAAATCGCATGGCATGTTGAGTCGGCCAGCTCGACATGAAATAAAAACAAGAAGGTGTACACCAGATCTGATTTATTAATCCATGAATTATATGTGGCATTAAAACCTAGCCACTTAACAAAAAGTTTATTGCCACGTTTTTGTACAATTTTTTCAACAAGATAATGATTGGGATATTGCGTCCTTTGCAGTTCCTCCATGTAGAATCCTCCTTGGATTGGCTGCTTGTTGAGGTCGTCAAGTAAATAAACAACTGGATTAGAAAGTTTTACCTTGCGAATACGAAATATTTCCGTGCTCCAGTTTGGTGTGTATCCTTTGGCGAAGATTGATTTATGTTTACTGATGCGCACATAATCACCAATACGTAATTGATGACGTCGTGGATCTACTGTTTTGATTTTGTGATGAATGCGATCCAATTGCGCAATGTTCTTGGTTACAAGGCGTGGTTTCATTTTGATGGTTCTATGTTTAGTGTTGTTGTAACGTGTCACCAGATCGCCTACAAGTTCAAGCCAGCGATAGGATCCTCTTGCTGTAAATTGTTCCCACATGCGCGTCTTGAGTGTGCGGTTGAAACGTTCTACAACACTTGCCTTTAGATTGCTAAAAGTGGAATAGTGATGGATGTCAAGCGATTTGAGATAAGCGGAAAAAGTCTTGTTGAAAAATTCTTTGCCTTGATCTGTTTGAAGCAAACGAGGTTGTCGTCTTGACCGCTGAACGATGGTCTTGAATGCAGCGGTGACCAGTTGTGCAGATTTATTCCGAACAGGTTCAACAAAGGCCATTTTGGAATAAACGTCGATGACGGTAAGCAGATAGTTGACCCCGTTGTTAGCTTTGGCATAGGGAATCATTTCAACCAGATCAGCTTGCCAAAGATCGTCAACGCCCCGTGTGATGACACGACGACGATGGTAGAGACGACGAGCTGGTCTATGCAACTCGCGAGCAATGGCAGCCTTAACAGGCGAGGGTGTGTGAACACGTTGACTCATTAGACAATAATGCCAGCATGACGAAGCTCCTCTTCTATTTCTAAAACTTCCGCCTCGTGTCCGGTATGACCGGCCTGTTCCGATGCACGCAACAGTTGCAGACGTTTAACCAACTTATTTGGATTGTTCCAATAGGCGAAATCGATGAATGGTTTCAAAGTATTAAACGTGATACCGGACGCTGAATTTGCACGGCGAACACTTGCATAGGTGGGAAACAATTTTGATATGATGGTTTTATATTTGAAGCCCTTATTAGCATTTATTGCTTCAGAACGTTTATAATTACGTCTAAAACCATTTGTAGCCATCAAGATGTCTTTATACTTTTCAAGATCTTCTTTATCATAGTCCTCGGTAGAAGGTGTACGTGAAAATAAAAGTTCTAAAAGCCCTGGCGTCAATTTGTAACGAACTGTTTTAACAATCAAAACATTGTCACTTATCTTGATTGCTGAATCGCCAATTCGAAATCTATTGTTTTCATAGCGAACACCATAGGTAGTATCAGTTTTCTTAGTAAAAAGATCTTCAAGGAAGGGGGTAACCAACGCACCATAATTTTGTAGTAAAATGGATTTTAACCGCACATATTGTTCGGGCGTATTCAATATTTCTTTAAGAGTAGGCTGCTTTTCTTTGGCTCTAGTGGGTGTTTCAGCAATTATTGATGTTTTCAAAAACTGGGGCAGCGGTGATTCTTTGGAGCTAGAAGACGGAAGCAATGGAGAAAAAACATCCTCAGGTTCTTCATCATCTTCTTCCTCCTCCTCTTCAATTGTTTGTGTTTCTTTTGAGCGTGTACTAGGCTTTGTTGTTCCTTTCAACACAGCTTCCAGAGGTGATTTCAAATGTTTTTCGACAAACAGTTCACTGTCGGCATGTGCACGTTTTAGATAGCGAAACTTTTGTCGAATGCTATTTCGCGCACGGATTATGTGTTTTTTAATTGACTCCCTGTTGTCGCCATGACATCTGAACTAATGATGTTCAGAAAAGCGATGCAGCTACTTAAATACGAATGAAATGATCAAATCCCATGCGGTAGCGTCCATTGTTGATGTTGCTCTGCTTATCAATAACAAGACAACTGTGGTGATGAGCGTTCCAACACATGGCACACAACTGTGTAAAGGCTTGAAAGGTCATGTCTGGGTTCACGTGATCATCGTAGACGTGATGCATGTTGCGCTCATCCTGTCGGAAGAGAACAATCACGTTGGCATTGTCACGAATCAACTGTTTTGGTATTCGCGAATAGGTTTGAGCGAGATAAAAACAATCAATATATTTATGACGTCCCATGCTAAAGTAAGCCTGAATAATACCCTGTCGTTCTGTGGCCACATCGTCAAAAATCATAAGCGAATGGGGGCGAACATTGTCTGGAGAAATGACATCTTCGTGTGCTGCGAATGTGAAGTAGCCCATGTTGCGCAGACCTGACATGACCTGTTCCAAGAACACATACAGCGGTTGATACAGCGATTTGGCAAAAATATAGATATTTTGAAAGCGCACTCCGTTTAAGGAGGTGATGAGGGTAAGCAGAAGATTGGTTTTTCCACATCCCGACGGGCCGGCGATGAGACAGCGAATGGAGGATGGGAAGAGTGATCCATGACGTTGTTCGGACGATGTTGAGAAGAGGTGTGAAACCAAGTCTCCCACCGGAAGTGAATGTTGTTGCTTAATAATCTGCATATCAACTAAATGTGAAAGGGGAAGAGCTGGTCTCTATATACATGAGGCAAACGGGTGTTTCAGTTCCAGTGTAACCATGGACGCCTTTGGAAGAACTCTCAAAACAAATGAACGATTTGCTTTGACAAACGATCCAAAACATGATACAGATCCGGCTACTAAACGATATGTCGATGCTAATGTATTGTCACGCACTACAGATGGCAATTACAACTTTAATGGAAAGCGATTGACCAATATAACAGAACCCGTATTACCCTCGGACGCATGTTCAAAAAAGTATGTAGATTATTATCGATTACGACGTATCAAAGGAGATTATGAGGCTCAGAATAAACGTATTACAGGCGTTGCAGATCCTGTGAACGATCAAGATGTGTGCACCAAAGCCTATGTGTTAACCAATGCTGTGGTGTTAACAGAAGCAAAGGACTATGACGTACACCAACGTCGAATCACTCAGCTGGCTCTTCCAACAAACAACACGGACGCTGCTCGAAAGGACTATGTAGATAACAAGGTGAAACAGGTGCTCAGTATTGTGCCCACCCTAACTGTAAAGGGCTATACAGCAAATAATGCACGCCTTGTGCATGTGGCCGATCCTGAAGATGATCAAGATGTTTGTACAAAACGGTTTTTAAACTCTGAAATGGAAAAGGTGTGGGAAATTAAGGAGAACGCTCTACAGATGAAGCGAAGACGAATAGCCGAAGTTGCTGATCCTGTGCAACCTCACGACGTGACGACCAAACGATTTTTGGAACAACGGTTATCGCTTTTTATTAAATCAATACCCTCTATATTTCTGCTTCACATTGTAAACCAACAGCCGGTAAAAGATCCCAATAACCTCGCCTACATACTACGTTCGGGGTATGACAATTACCGTTTAATGTATGATGGTGCCATTCGTGTAATTGAGTATGCACCAGATTTGAAACATTTAGAGGTACGATTAAACGGTAGTGTTCAACCACTTATTGATCAACCGGTGAAAGCCGGAGACAAATTATTCTTTCACTTGAAACTCTCGTCTGAAGAAAAAGAGGCGGGGAAAACGATGAACGATTTTCCTCTCTATATAGAACTTGAATATACAGCCACCATTGAATAAATAACTACAGGTTCCCTTCCAGAGGAGCGTTAGTTGTGTTCTATACTTTGCGGTGTGAGGTTGTCTTGTTCTTTGGTCGCGATGGTGAAACAGAGATATGCGGTGAAGAAGAGGAAGAAGTTGTCCAGAAAGGGAGGCTTTAAAGCTATTCTTCATGCGGCACGTCAAGCTTCGCGCGGAGAAACAAATAGTGAGTTGGCTATTAAGAAAGCACTCCGAGCAGCACGATTGCATGCGAATCCCAAAAGTAAACTACGTTTTAGAAAACGTGCCCGAGTTATTCCTGTGCCGAAACGTGGTGGATTTTTACCTGCACTGTTTGCTGGACTAGCAGCCCTGGGTTCACTTCTTGGAGGAGCAAGTGCGGTAGCACGAACGGTGAAAGCTGTTGAGGAGGCGAAGCAACAGTTGAAGGAAAGTGAAAGGCATAATAAAACTATGGAGGCTATAGCACTGCGCGGCAAAGGTGTGAACATGAAGCTAGCACCCTACAAGAAAGGACTCGGCATTTACATGTCGCCAAAAAACGGTTAATCGATGCACTGCCACGACGAGCCATGACGCATGAGGAAGTTATAAGATATGCAAAACAGCTTAAGATCTCCCACTTTCGAGGCGTGTTTATGCGCAACCAACTACCGTCTCGACCACGGAGCCATGAAAGTGCAGTTGTCAATTTGGATGACAGTCATGGACCGGGAACGCATTATGTGGCCTACATAAAGCATGGTCGAACCGTGTGGTACTTTGACAGTTTTGGAAATCTTCCTCCTCCGACAGAGCTTGTTCGCTATTTTGGAAGCAGTGCAACAATACACTATAATGTGAAACGAGTGCAAAATTTTAACACGCATCAGTGCGGTCGTCTATGTTTGACTTTTCTATATAAGACCGAGCACGGCGGGTGACGTGGTCATTATGACAACAGAAAGTAGAACGTTTACAGTGCACGGACAAGGTGCGGAAGTAACTGTTGACTTTTATCCTCCTATTGAATTGGGACGACGACCCTACGTGCTGGGACTTGTTTCGTTTGAAGGCTATAATAGAATCTGCAACATAATTGAAGACGTCAATGATAAGTTCTACTACGATGACTATGTGTTAACTCTACCGTCTGGCAGCTACACCGTAGATGATATTCACGATCACATCTACACAACTCTCACCAAAGAATTTAGTCTAAAAGCATTTCTGGACGGGACACGCAAGTTTGAACTCATAGCCAACAACGTGACACATCGCTGCAGTATTCTTTCTTCTTTTAGGATTGATTTTAAATCTCAACCAGATTCGATTGGGTCATTGTTAGGCTATTCACCACAAGTGTTAGTACCGAACGTGATACACAAGTCTGACCAACCGGTGAAAATAATTGAAGATCATCACGTATCTGTCACGTGTAATATTATTACAGACGTCTACACCAATCAAGATCCCTCGCATTCGCTTTATGATTTTATTGTTACTTCACCTGGTGGTTATATCATCCGCGAAAACCCGTCGGTGGTGCTCTATCATCCTGTGAGTGTGACCAACATCAGGAATATTACATTAAGGCTGGTGAATAGAAACCAACGTCTCATCCGGTTAGACCCTCATACACCTGTGACCTACAAACTGTATCTGAAGCCAGCATGAAACAAGTGTATAAAGCGGCAACGCTGTCAAGAGCAGGTGTTAGTTGTGGTCAACACGTGTACAGGTTAACACGTGTCAACAAGCAGATCCTACAACAACTTGGTTACATCTTACGTCATGAATTCGATTCTAGACGTGACAAACCCTGTCGAAGTTCAGGAGGGTATTGTAAGAATTGAACACCATTCCTACCAACCGTATACTCAGGGACTAAATAATAATGATGAGATTCGAATTACTATTAACCAACAAGATATCTACACGCTTCCACATGAAAGTTACATCCAGATTGAAGGGCAACTCACCAAATTGGATGGTACCATTCCAACAACGTCAAAGTTGGCCAACAATGCTTTGGCCTTTTTGTTTTCTGAGGTTCGCTACGTGATCAACGGTATTGAAGTGGATACTACTCGAAATGTTGGCATAACAAGTGTCATGAAACTTTATCCCTCGTACGGAAGCGAAGAGAGTAAAGCTTTTTGTATGGCTGGTTGGTGTCCCAACTCAACCAACGACTGGATGATTAACGATGATGGTACATTTACTGGACATTTACCTCTAAAATTAATACTAGGCTTTGCAGAGGATCATAAGCGCATTGTTGTGAACGCAAGACAGGATCTGATTCTTGTACGAGACAGGAGTGATTATAATGCGCTAAAGGGAGCTGATACAGCGCCAATAGATACAAAAATTCTACTGCAACGAATTCTATGGAAAGTACCGCACGTTACTCTATCAGATCAGAAAAAATTGAGTCTGCTCAAGATTGTGGAGAAGGATACAGCTTTACCCATTCAATTTAGAAGCTGGGAGCTGCATGAATACCCGGTATTACCACTCTCCGATACACATACTTGGTCTATAAAAACCTCACGGTATACAGAGCGGCCACTCTACGTCCTGGTTGGATTTCAAACAGATCGCAAATATCAACAGAATAAAGATGCATCAAAATTTGACCACATCCAATTACGAAATATACGACTCTTTTTGAACGGAGTTACCTTTCCCTATGAGGGAATGGATTTAAACTTTAACAAGAACAAATATGGTAAGCTCTATGACATGTTTGTAAACTTTCAGTCTTCCTATTATCAGAAAGAGGCATGTCCGCTATTATCACCACAAGACTTCAAGTCCAAGGCGCCTCTGGTGGTGATGGACTGTTCGTATTTGGAGGAGTCGATGAAGGAAACAACAATTGATATCAGACTAGAATTTGAAACATCGACAGTTATTCCAGAAAAAACAACAGCTTATTGCCTTATTGTTCACGAGGCGCAAGTGTTTTATCAACCGCTGTCCAATATGGTGACCAGAGTATAAATAGCATGTCTTCCTCCATTGTCCTTCACAGTCATGGAAAGCTACGATGAAGTCACAACCCCCTCTGCGAGGTGGGTCTGCAAATGTGAAAGTGATTCGCCAGGCTCAGATGAAGATTCAAGGTTTACCATTTATCGCGCGCTAGTGAGTGAAGCTATAACTGCCTATCACAAGAATCATACTGTGCTTAGAATGCCGCCGCATCTGGTTCACTATTTACCAGATGGATTCATGTCTACGTTTGGTATTCATGACAGGGGCTACAACAACAAGCCCATCGCTAATCAAACAAATAATGTGGACGATGGCGTTGCCAAAGCTTCATCTTGTCATGTTGGAGAGCGGGTAGATTGTATGGACTGCAAATGCGATCGTTGCTCAACAAGTCGAGACGCTGATGCAGCATTTGAGATTTATCGCACCCTGGTGAGCTTAGCAATACGCGCCTACCATAAAGCACAATTTCTTCGTGAAATGCCGCAGCATCTGATTGCCTATTTACCAGCTGGATTTCTGACCGCGTACGGTGCACACGACATTGACCTTAATTGGGATAAGCTACCATTACACCTCCGTATGTCGGCGGATGTTGCAGCCTGCCGTCCTTGTCGTAGACACTTTATGCATCGAGGAGATTCTCACTGTGATTGGGATGGTCCAAATCCTATGATAAAAAATTGTAAGCGATGTACTGATAACTTTATGAATAAAATTGTGTAATTGATTCTTTGTGTGTATATTATTTTCCCGCTCCTACCCAATCAGTTAGTTGTTAAGAAGCAGCGGTCGTGGAAGGTCTGATATCCGTCGCCATGCCGAAAACATTGATTGTCGACGTGCAGGGTTTCAAGGTGAACGGAAACAAGTTTGTATTTAAAGAAGTAGGAATTATTGACTGCACAACCATGTGGGCACCAAGAGTAACCAGTTTTGTCTTTGAACCGCCGTTTCCATTGCATTTGCAGTCAGACGAGGACAGAAGACAAACAGAGTGGTTGCAACGCAATTTGGGACTAGTCTGGAAAGAAGGCGACATTCCTTACCAGCATCTATCACTTGTTCTGAAAGCTCACTTGTTTGGTGCTGACCTTGTATTTGTAAAGGGAAGTGAAAAAAAGGAATGGTTGCGTCAGTATGTTAATTCAACATGTCAACTTGTTGACCTTCATGATCTGGGATGTCCTGCACTGTACAACCTGTCCGTGCCTGATGAACCTCTACAAAATAAAACACTTCAAAATGTTTGGAAGCTTTTTGATTGGCTAGCTCGCAGAGCATGTCAAAACTTGCATGTCGAGTGCAAAGCGTCGTAACGTCAGCTTCAGTGTGAGACATACCAGTGATCAGTGTGGACGTGTAGTAATATGGCAGCAATTGAAGGTTTGGACTCAAACCCCACAGAGCGAGCTATTGTCAAGTTTTTTGCCTGTAAAAAGAAGCTTGACAGTTTCACAGATGAAGAATTGAACGCTTTGCCCAAGGCGTTCCTTTTTTATGTTGCTTCAAACGCGGTGAAAAATATTTGGCACAGTGTACCTAGTGAATGGAGCAGAGATCCTGGTCTGCGTGAACTACAACCATGCACTGACTTTAGTCATCACCAGCAAGTGTCTATTACTAAAATGCCATCCATTAGACAGTGTGGAACGTGTCAGCTCATCAAATTGTACCACGGCCATACAAATATACCATCCTGTAAAGACTTTGCTTCATCATTCCATGGTTGCGATGAAGACGAGGAAGAAGAGACAGCAGCGGCCGTATCGCCAGCACCAAAAAGTAAGACAACGATTGAAAAAGATATGCCGGACCTTTGCTGGTCATGGTCTAGTTAACAAGGCCATTGATGTACTTCCCATTGAACTGCATATTCCCGGCTATCAATTTTGTGGACCTGGGACTAAACTAAACCAACGTCTAGCACAAGGTAATTCTGGAATCAACAAATTGGATGCTGCGTGTAGAGATCATGACATTGCTTACAGCAACAAGAATGCAGATGTACGTCGAGTTGCAGACCACATTCTTCTAAGAAAGGCTGTGCAGCGCGTGACATCGTCTACTGCTTCCATTGGTGAAAAGATTGCAGCCTTGATCGTGGCAGGAGCTATGAAGTCAAAGCTAATGATTGGTGGTGGATTAGCGAGGAAAAGGACAAAGAAATAACCATGAATCAAATATTGTTAAGTATTTATTTGAGAGTCAGTCCACCAGATTACAGCATTCACAAAAGATGTTTTGGTTTCTTCTTGTAAAAACATACAATTGTAATAAAAAAGAATTGAAAAATTAAAGTGTGTTCTTATTTACAAGGTGTGGAAATGTCCAAAAGGCAAGCTATTTACACCATCCCACAACCGTTTATTGTCATATGTAGACAGCGATGTTTTATTTTGATTTACTGTAAATATATTATGGTTCTTTGAAAGAATGCGTGTTTGCTGGTACAAGCGAGAGGTGTTTGTGTAGAGTACACATCGATATTCCTCAACATTGAGGAATTGTGTGACGCTACGAAGAACACCCTTCGCTTTGCATTGACCTTTATTCTTTTGTGTTGAAAATGCGTACATTTTCGGCGCCAAAGCCACAAATTCCGTCATAACATCACCAGCACACTCATCCTTAAATAGACCAATGTGTTTTTTATTCATGGGAATTATGCCAAACATATTGTTAACCTCATAGTTTGAGGTATCAAAGTAACTTGGATGTTCTCTCATCACAGAGTAAATATCCGTCTTATTGGTTTGATAAATAAGACTGTCTGTATCCATATACAGTAATTTTACATCTCCAAACTTTTGTTTGGCAAACTCATAATGAAATTGATACATTACAAATTTTGAATAGTCAAGTATTACCATTCCTAAGTAAATTGGTTTGTTATACATGATTTCTGTCTTTGACAATTCAATGGTTACTAAATCAGTTTCAATAACTCGTACTGAATGGAAATTGGGCATAGCAATATATTTTCGTGCGCCATATCGACCATCCCAGTGGTTTACCAAATGAATAGTTCTTTGCTTTCTAATATTTTCCATAGATTTACCGTAGCATGCATTGTTCATTAATTTATAAAAATTTGACTCGAATGTAGTCTTGGCGTGCTGCCGATAATGAGTATTTAATTGCATGTACGGTTGTAACCATGGTTTCTGGTCAAAACAAATAATGCGGTGAATGGTTTGTAGCTTCAAACCGTGTTTCAAACATTGCATTAAATTTTCGATGTGTATGACGTAGCGATTTTTCGGATTTAACGTTGCCAGCAACTTTTTATTGTTGGAACGTGAACTGGGAGGTTGTAGTTTTTCAACACAAAATGGTAGATCAGAATGATCATTGTGTATCTCGCGGGGATATAATATGTCAACTTCTAGAACATAGCCACGTGTGTTATTGCTCAACGCGTCCTGTAAATTAAAATTTGAAACTTCATCTGAAGTCAGCCATCGAAAATTTTGATACGGAAGCGGTTTTTCCATAGCATATCCGTATAAATTGTTACAATCCAGGTAGGTGAGGTATGTTGTAGGTTGCTTTGGTTTGTATGTATCCATATATGGATTATTTGCTTTGGCATGCTTTTGCACAAGCGATACAAGCCCGCCACGTATCCCGCGTTCAAAAAAGAGCAACATGTCGATGTCAGTTAATAGTTCCAGTTCTATTTCAGTCACCTTCAACATACAGTCCCAACTGTATCCGGCAAGGGTGTAGTAATGGGCTGGATCTAGATTGTAGATTTCAAGACACAGTTTGCGAAAGTGTTCAAACACGTCTGTCAAAAGTAGTGTATCAATTTTGAGGTATAAATCAGCATACTCGCCCAAAGTTGATATCTTGAACACGTCCCATACTTTTTGGGCGTGTAAATAGTCTTCTTCAGAAATATGACTTTTTGTTAAGTCATTGTAAAATTTATCCTTTGAAGGGAGTGCAGTTTCCTGCAAACATGCCCAATTGTTTACATGATTATAGGGAAACACCCCTTTTCGAATGCATAATTCAAATTGTTCGTCACCAGTAAAGTTTTGACGTACAGAATTCAAATTGTTTGGGTGAAGCCCTTGAACCAGCGCATCCAATGATGATGCGAGGAATCTATACGAATCTAAAAATCGTATACTAATTCCATTTCGCCATTTTGTAAACGAAATAAAATTTTCATGATTTTGTGGAATTAAAGAAAACTTTTGGTTTTCAAGGTTAACAAATTCCTTAATAATTAGATGACTGTCATACCGAGACATGTTGTGCAAGAAACAAGAAATATAGCGTGCTCTTTTATAGGCCAAATTACATGCACTATGAGCCGCTCCTCTAAATTTGCCAGTGTACCGATTATGGTCCCTCACCGGCGTGTCACAAGTTGCTATTGGTTTTTGACAAATGTGGCAAGTGTTTGCTGTTGCAAAAGCCACCTCGTCTGCATCCAACATTTGAAGCGGAATTGGGTTTTCCAGGATATTGTACACCCGATCTGCCAAGGCGTCCAATTCATTTAAAAACCAAGCAGCAGCATTTGCATCGCGATAAGATTTGAAGTAAGAAAGCGAAGGGTCATATGAGCAAATCACGTTTAGAGCACAACTGAATGGCACATGTTGCTGTACTTGTTGAGTGTACGGGCGTGCTGGATCCGGGTTACATGTGTCAATGGGTGTAGTTAAACATTCAAAATCTGCATATACTGTAAATGGAAGCGGTTCTTGACGAGACACATTTTGAAATTTCATACTGGCTTTATCCTTTTCTGGGAATGTAATTTTTACAGCTGGTTGTGTAATGCAATCAATAGTATGGGCTGTCAACTTTTGATTGCTAGTAAAATATTGCAAACAGCGATCACATATATATACCCTATTTTTACTCTTTGTAACTTGTGAACGAACTAGTCTGGAAAGATCTTTGATATAACAATAATGGTTGCACAATTCCCCTTCAATGTACAATAAATTAAAATGCTTTTCTTTTTTTTCCTTTGTCACATAGAGTGGCCCAATAACTTTGTCCCCTTCAACTCCGTATACATTAATGGAGTAAAGCAGATTTTTAGATTCAAAACGAGAAATGGCGTTGAGGTCCATTGGGAATTCTATGTCTGCTAAATTTAGACTGCTCATTAATTCCATAAATTTCTGGTGATATTTGCCCATTCTGTGAACATGTTTACTTGCAGAACATAGCCCAGCAGCCAGAGACCACACAAAACAGAAAACATCATTATTATCCACATTGATAACTGCGTGACGGTTTTCCAACTGTTTAGGCAAATTAACATGAGATGACCCACTATTTATGGGATCAAAGGTGCATACATTAATTTTAAGATGATTGATAGCTTCCAGCGATTTGCCGCTTTCTAATTCTTGAAACTCGGCAAAGCGTGTTGTGAGTTTATCAACAATGTTTTTACTATACCAACTGTGTATATTATCAGTGCGGTATAATTTAGTCATGTGGGTGTGTAAATAGATCGGCTGAATAAATTCGACACCTTGTTTCAAAATAGCAAAGTCACATAATAATTCAGCGTTAACCTTTAACGCTACATGTTCTCTTAAACAGTCTTGTATTTTGTTTTGAAAAATGATGTAACTAGTGTTTAAATATTCATTGAGATTTAAAATGTTTGCATCATTATTGACTTTAGTGGAACAGATATTGTTATTGAAACAACTATCCACATCTTCCCAACTTTGTATCGGTGACGACATGATGTCCCTTAGTACTTAACAATTAAAAAAACTGAACGGTTTGCAGAGAGAGTGAACCAAAGTTTATTTTCCCTGCAAATTCCGTTTTACATAAACTAATTTTAAATTTTATTTTTTTCTTCTATGAATTCAACAAGACATCTTTTGTTTTCCAGTCCCATGTATTTTAAATAGATGGTTCCTTTGTTGAGATCGGCTACATCTTCTTCGCTGAGTTCCTTGAATCTCGACGGTAGAAATACTACAAAGTCCTCCAGTTCGCATAAAATACGGTCCCCAAATTTCGTCTTGACACGACGAACAGCAGTTACCAAATAAGTCTCGTTTACCTGCAGATCCTGTAGTCGTTTAGTCTCTGCTCCAGCATCTTTCCCTATGGAATTCGCATTTTTTATTGCCGACATTCTGAAATCGAATTTGATATCTATAATAGTGTTTTAGTATACCTAAGCCATTAGCAAATATGTATATACACACAAAGTTATCAAAACCCTTCTACACACCCATTATCGCTAGCCACTAATTTAATTGTCAGCAGCTTGCGTTCACCATTTTCCTACTTCTCCTCATTCCATTACAAGAACACAGGTTATCAAACAAGTTATACATCCAGGTGCTACATGGTCAGGTGCTGGTCATGACTGTACTTTGATGAAACCGAGTCAGATTGTTTGTATAATTTTACTGTTCCCTGACAAAGCCGGGGCAAACTGCTTGTGTAATTTAACTGTTCCCCGGGCGAAGCCGGTTTACAACTGTTCCCGGGCGAAGCCGGGGCGGATTGTCTGTATAATTTATCTGTTCCCGGACAAAGCCGGGGCAGATTGCGTGTATAATTTATCTGTTCTCGAGCGAAGTCGGTGCATGCTTTTGGTATAATATAACTGTTCGCGGGCGAAGCCGGGTTGGGTTTCTGGTATAACATAACTGTTCACAGGCGAAGCCGGGTCGGGTTGTTTGTATATTATATCTGTTCCCGGGTGAAGCCGTTGCAGGTTGGTTAAATAATTTATGTGTTCAATACACCCTAGTGCGTGGGGGCATACATTAGTTGGGAGGTGATGATTTAAATGTCCTTAACTAAATAGGTTACTTGACTTGAAACTAAAGTATAAAAGTGAATCCATGGCTCAGAGCTAATGTTACATAAGAGGTCATTATCTATTCCGCCGGGCGAAGCCGGTTTACAACTGTTCCCGGGCGAAGCCGGGGCGGATTGTCTGTATAATTTATCTGTTCCCGGACAAAGCCGGGGCAGATTGTATGTATAATTTATCTGTTCTCGAGCGAAGTCGGTGCATGCTTTTGGTATAATATAACTGTTCGCGGGCGAAGCCGGGTTGGGTTTCTGGTATAACATAACTGTTCACAGGCGAAGCCGGGTCGGGTTGTTTGTATATTATATCTGTTCCCGGGTGAAGCCGTTGCAGGTTGGTTAAATAATTTATGTGTTCAATACACCCTAGTGCGTGGGGGCCTACATTAGTTGGAAGGTGATGATTTAAATGTCCTTAACTAAATAGGTTACTTGACTTGAAACTAAAGTATAAAAGTGAATCCATGGCTCAGAGCTAATGTTACATAAGAGGTCATTATCTATTCCGCCGGGCGAAGCCGGTTTACAACTGTTCCCGGGCGAAGTCGGGGCGGATTGTCTGTATAATTTATCTGTTCCCGGACAAAGCCGGGGCAGATTGTATGTATAATTTATCTGTTCTCGTGCGAAGTCGGTGCATGCTTTTGGTATAATATAACTGTTCGCGGGCGAAGCCGGGTTGGGTTTCTGGTATAACATAACTGTTCACAGGCGAAGCCGGGTCGGGTTGTTTGTATATTATATCTGTTCCCGGGTGAAGCCGTTGCAGGTTGGTTAAATAATTTATGTGTTCAATACACCCTAGTGCGTGGGGGCCTACATTAGTTGGAAGGTGATGATTTAAATGTCCTTAACTAAATAGGTTACTTGACTTGAAACTAAAGTATAAAAGTGAATCCATGGCTCAGAGCTAATGTTACATAAGAGGTCATTATCTATTCCGCCGGGCGAAGCCGGTTTACAACTGTTCCCGGGCGAAGTCGGGGCGGATTGTCTGTATAATTTATCTGTTCCCGGACAAAGCCGGGGCAGATTGCATGTATAATTTATCTGTTCTCGTGCGAAGTCGGTGCATGCTTTTGGTATAATATAACTGTTCGCGGGCGAAGCCGGGTTGGGTTTCTGGTATAACATAACTGTTCACGGGCGAAGCCGGGTCGGGTTGTTTGTATATTATATCTGTTCCCGGGTGAAGCCGTTGCAGGTTGGTTAAATAATTTATGTGTTCAATACACCCTAGTGCGTGGGGCCTACATTAGTTGGGAGGTGATGATTTAAATGTCCTTAACTAAATAGGTTACTTGACTTGAAACTAAAGTATAAAAGTGAATCCATGTCACGGGGGTCATGTTACATAAGAGATTATTATCTATTCCGTGAATGCCTCGAGCACGCTCATTATCTCGCGGAGCAATGCAGTGAAATCGGCAACATTTAATTGGATAATAACAGTACTTATATATAATTGAGCTGCATTCATTTTATATATTCCCGGCAGCTAGTGGTTTAAGATGCAAGTCACGTTAAAACCAATCTTATTACATGCTATGAATTCTGCTCGTTTCAAACATGAAGTAATTATTGCTTGTCTGATTCGTACCATCTGACTTTTAAACCAGCTTTGTCAATAGGCCATTATACTATTAAAATTCTAAACATCTTCATGTGGATTTAAACATACCATCTCATCATTTACAAGTACTGTAATGTACAGTTGTTGTTTGAGTCTTCAGTCTTTTGACTGGTTTGATGCAACTCTCCATGCCTCCCTGTCCTGAGCTAATCGTTTCATCTCTACATAGCTCCAACACCCTACACTCGACACAATCTGTTTAACATATTCTAACTTGGTCTACCCCTACAGTTTTTGTCCTCGAACCTTCCTTCCATAACTTAGCTTGCTATTCCTGGTGTCTTAATATGTGTCCTACCAATGTATCTCTTCTCTTCATTAGCAGACGCCAGAAACATCTCTCCTCTCCCACTCGTCTTAATACCTCTTTATTTGTTACTCTCTCTCTACCCATCTGATCTTGATCATTCTCCTGTAACACCACATTTCAAATGCTTCAATTCTCCTCTTTTCTGTACAGTACAATTACTTATTTTGTAAACTATCTAGCTGAGTTAGTCTCCCAGTAGCACATAGTCAAATATATACACTAGGATATACTTTAAAGTTATATACTTAAGTATGTTGAATATTACCTGATAGACAAGGATCCAAATTACAATCTGGTGTGAACTCTGTAAGCCCGTGGACAACTCTACCTTTATTTCAATTCTGCTCGAGTATTTATACCCCTCCGAATACAGGAAACGTCTCTGGATTACCGTTCCTTTCACAAAAACATGACCTCCATACGGCATTACCCTGCGTTAATACACGAATCGTTACTGACCTTCCTTTCACCAGAAATAGCTCCACACTGTATAACCCTGTACAACAAGTTTAAACACATCTAATTAATCCACCTTTCACCAGAAACTACACACAGTATATAAGGAGGACGTTCCTTTTCACAACATATCATTCGCTCCAATGTCTGGAGACAACAACATGGAGATGCCAGAAGAAGAAAACCAGGAGGAGTTGTCGCTGGATCTGTTAATGTAAGTATTATTTATTTACTAAAGCCTTATGTAGCAGCACCCCAGTCTCTCACGGCTGGGTGCGTGGTTTAATTCCAGTCACTTTATGTTAGATCTGTGCTGGGCAAACCAAAAGCAGACAGGTTTTTCTCTGGGAACACCAGTTTTCCCTATCAAAATTTTCTTCCGACAACATCCTCCACTATCATTTCTCTTTTTATCTGTCATTCATTTAAACATTGACTCTAAAAAGTGAGACAGGCTTTGGCAGCCAACACAGATCTTTCTCGCCGCTAGATGGAGTTTAATTCATTCCATTCCTGATCTGATCAAATACTGGAAGCAAGCGGTGTTTTTTTTCTTCAAAATGATTAGAAATACTGAGCGTAGTTACCGCCTTTGTAGCCCATGTTTACTTGGGTGTGAGTAGAATTTGTCTGATAACCCGTGTTATTGCGATGAATAAAAAAAAAAGGATTGGGAAGGAAGTCAGATTTTTTTTAGGTGTGTTAAAATCCTTTAGTATGCCTTCCTTTGGAGGGGGAGTACAATGCACAGATTACCCTCATCATCTTTCTGACATAATACTCCAGCAATGCCTATATGTGAAGCATCTGTCATAACCACATATTCCTTATCTTTTAACGGATATTTCAGCACTACACCCATGTTTACTTGGGTGTGAATAGAATTTGTCTGATAACCCGTGTTATTGCGATGAATAAAAAAAAAGGATTGGGAAGGAAGTCAGATTTTTTTTTAGGTGTGTTAAAATCCTTTAGTATGTCTTCCTTTGGAGGGGGAGTAAAGCCAGTGGTTACATATTCTCACTTTATGACATGTAAAAGATCCGTCCACAGACTAAACTTGTGTGAAGGTAAATTGACAGGTTAGATTCTGTCAAACAAGTTCCAACATTTACCACTAGATGGCATTATTATCTGGTAGCAAAAAAACTTGGAACTTGTAGCTCACTCTAATGGTGTTTGCTGGAAGCAGCTACACACTCAAGTGAGTCACACATGTTCGTGAACGCTGCCAGCACTGAAACCCATACTCAAGTTCGAACATTCACCACTAGGTATCATTAATATCTAGTAGCAAAATTTTGAAACTACTTAAAAATGAACAGAACTTGTAGCTCACCCTAAGGGCGTCCGCTGGAAGCTGCTGCAGACTTAGGTGAACATGCTCTCACACACTCCCAGCAATTCACAGCACCTACATACTCAAGTGAGTCACACATGTTCGTGAACACTGCCAGCACTGAAACCCATACTCAAGTTCGAACATTCACCACTAGGTATCATTAATATCTAGTAGCAAAATTTTGAAACTACTTAAAAATGAACAGAACTTGTAGCTCACCCTAAGGGCGTCCGCTGGCACATTCACCACTAGGTATCATTAATATCTAGTAGCAAAATTTTGAAACTACTTAAAATTGAACAGAACTTGTAGCTCACCCTAAGGGCGTCCGCTGGAAGCTGCTGCAGACTTAGGTGAACATGCTCTCACACACTCCCAGCAATTCACAGCACCTACATACTCAAGTGAGTCACACATGTTCGTGAACACTGCCAGCACTGAAACCCATACTCAAGTTCGAACATTCACCACTAGGTATCATTAATATCTAGTAGCAAAATTTTGAAACTACTTAAAAATGAACAGAACTTGTAGCTCACCCTAAGGCGTCCGCTGGAAGCTGCTGCAGACTTAGGTGAACTGTACTTGCTCTCACACACTCCCAGCAATTCACAATCCAATATTTAGATAAACAAGCGTTATAAAACAATTTTGTTGTACTCTTTATTGTATACATTTTTTTTTTTTTTTTTTTATAGCTTTGGAAATGATCCAGTGTTGGTGGAGTTTTTCACCCAATTGATGGCGGAGATGGAAGGGTGCCAGAGAGTAGGAGATGATGAGGAAGAAGAAGATGATGATGATGATGAAGAGGAAGATGAAGAGGAAGAAGAATGATTAATAAATCAGATCTGGTGTACACCTTCTTGTTTTTATTTCATGTCGAGCTGGCCGACTCAACATGCCATGCGATTTGTATCCTACCCCCACCCTACCATTTACAGGAAATAATACTCCAGATTCATTGACGTTTGTTTACCATTGAGCACATTCAACAACCAGTTCATTCCACCTCTCTCTCTCCCTCAATTCCATTCACTACTCCCGATACCATTGATGTTTGTTTACCATTGAGCGCTTTCAACCCCATCTTGTTTGTCTCTCAGACCCATTCACACCTAACCAACCTACCACGTGAGGGTCCAAACAACCACCGCCATTCATGTTTTCCATTCAAAACACTCCCGTTCATGACCTACCTCACATCCCGTAATCTGCTGTGACGTCACACACACACCAGTTACACTAATGTTTTCCATTTCAAAACACTCCCGTTCATGACCTACCTCACATCCCGTAATCTGCTGTGACGTCACACACATCAGTTGACCGTTCAATTCTCTGACGATTCATTCACCGACAAAGATTCGGAAACCTTCGGCAACACTCGGATCTCGTCGGGATCAAAGCAAAGCTATATAGCCCAGGATAATATCAGAGAAGGCGCTCAGTCCAAGAGAGAGACTGGGTCGAAGAGGGTCTCGTGCAGACCCTCTTCCATCCTTCCCCTCATCCCCCAACCTCGCCACCACCCCTTACCCCTCCCCACCCCCACTCCCCCCTCCCCACCCCCACTCCTCCCCCTCCACCCACACCCCTCAAACCGGTTCCTGGACCCTCCAAGGTTTGTTTACCTTCCGGGGTCCCGGCGACCTTGGGGGTCAATGACCTACCTCAAGGTCATTGAGCATGACCTACCTCAAGGTCATTGACCTTGCCACGCCCCCCCTCATTTGCATAAATAACGGTATTTGGTTCAAAACCCCCTCAGCCTCCCTACTAGAGTACACACACTCACACACACACACACACACACACACACACACACACAAACACAGACACGCATTTTTGGCCCGGTGTAGATCTCATAAGTCTACTTTCATTTTTTGCAAAAACCGAAAGTAGGCTAAAAATGGTGGCCCCGTGAGTGTTGAATGCCTGAAAGGGGTACTAATTAACTTAGCTCAAACAACTAGGGAAAGCGTTAGAGGTAGCTGGTTTATAATTACGAGACGGTGACCGTGTGATGCATTCAAACATAATAATCCGTTACTTATGCTCCGTGAAACAATGCTCACAGTAATTGGAATACAAGAGGTCTAATGTAAAGAACCTATCGTTCCTTAACGTGCATTATCGCGTATTAGACAATGTTCTTCTTTACCAATATTTTCCTAATGATTGGTCACGCTTCCTAGCCGTGTGTGGATATGTCATATTTGGTAGCATGCCGAGCTTCTATGCCCATGATCGCGGGTTCAAACCCGGCCAAATTCGTCGGATTTTCTTAAGATTGTTTCAGTATGCCTTCCATCAGAGGGGACGTAAAGCCGGCGGCCCATGTCATAGATTTTTGGCAGGTAAAAGAACCTTCCACTAACTACAATTGTGTGAAGCTAAAGTTCTAGGTTAGATTTGATTAACGCTCTATTAAGTTCCAACTTTCACTGCAAGGTGCCGGTTGCGATGGCATCTAGTATCCAAGTTCACAGCAAGGTGTCGTGGACGGTAGCATTTGGTAGCAAAAGTAGGAACTACTTGAAATTGATCGTCTGCTCTCCTTACCTGAATTACAGATAGCACACACTAACACAGCCATCAAAATTAACACTGGTTATCAGGCAGATTCTACACACACCCAAAGTACACAGGGTTACATGACTGTGGTCGCAGCCTCTAGTCTAAACTGAGGAACCAACCAACCAAACACTTCCTCTGTTTTAAATATTTAAAAAAAGAGGTCTCTATAGGAACGACATTATTTTACGGTTTAGCTGGCTGATTTTAATGATTCTTGCGGTGACTGAGTCATTATACAGTATTGACTTTTTTTTGTAAATCATTGCTAAAGTGAAGCGTTATTTGGTGTTAATATTTAATTTAACCAAAAAGTTAACCCTTATTCTCTCAATTTCTTTTGACAGCATGCATTTCTGTTGGGCCCGCTGTATTACTCTTCATACTGCACATGCTCCTGCAAGTTGTGATGAAGATGAAATGAGTGATGAAGACTTAACACTCCTCAAGCCATAAGCTCTACGATGTTATGATCACTTGTTCTGGCCCAGAATCGAACCCTGCATCTTCTGTCCAAAATATGGCTTGCTAACCTTACAGCCATTAAAAATAAGTTGCCATTGTTTTCATTTAGTGACTTTGACATCGTCGTCATTCATCCACATTTTCTTTTTAGTTGTGTGTGGAATTTGTCTTTTTGTCTGTGTCATTGTGGTGTCCGAAGTAGTGTGTGTATTTGTAATTCAGGTTAGGATTGGAAAGGAGGCTACCGTGGCCTTAAGTTAACAACATCCTGGCATTTGCCTGGTATAGAATTGCAAAATCCCTGAAAACCACTTCCAGGAAGGCTGAGTTGGTAATCGAACCAACCTCTTCTCAGTTTTTACACACGAGGCTGAGTGTTACCCGTTCCAGCTCTCATACCAACATTGATTATCTTGGCTGACCTGGTGAATCAAACCCGAATCTCAGGTTCGATAGCCAAGAATCACCACTAGGTGGACTAAATCATAAATCATGTATATATCGGTATCAAAATGAACATACCTAGTGATCTTACAAAGGAACAGAAGACATGACGGGACATTTCACTCAGAAAATCTCACCTGCATTAACCGGGAATCAATCCCAGTCCGTTATGGTGAGAGGCAAGTAGTTTAAACACTGCGCCTTCATGCTCCATAGACAATTTTCAGTCAGGGCGGTGCAGTGCGTTGCATATTACGCCAACGTTGTATTTAAGTGTTTTATGCCACCTCTAACTGTTGTGGTTTAATGTTGCCATTAAGGTAATCTTTAGCGTAGCAATAAATCTACTGAGAAACTCAAATACCAACTGAATGTGCCAGGGATTTGATCCCGCATTTTTGGGTATGGCAGACTAGAACCTTACTGCTGTACCAGCCTATAACATTAGGACTCATACGTGAAGATAATCACAAGCATCTCACTGACTTCAGTTCAAACACTGCTATATAGGGATCGATTGATATTACCATATGTAATTGCACGTAATTCCCATGTCACTCAATTTATCCCACCTTAATTGGCTCAGATTAACGATATCACAACAGGCGCTTTGACAATTCACCACTCACCAATGACACATCGCCACCGAACCAACCTCTTCACCTCATTCCTCATTCCACTAACCACAAAAAGAAATCAAATTAGTTACTGTTTTTCAAACAGGCGAATATTTTACCAGGATCATACATACACATCTCAATGATCATACACTCGGCATACGGAGAGCTCCCCTCTCAATTTCCTAAACCTTAGCACACATCTCATTTACATATGGGGTCACTTAGAAATGTTACCTTTGATATGAACAGTATGGATTATTCAAAGAAGAGAGTAGGGTGGCTCATGCCAAGCCTTCTTTAATGGACTAGACAAAGAAGCAAATAGAGCAATAATATGAAAATTGGAACAAGCATTTCAACTGACGAAGGACACCTACAATAAGAAAAATCTGACATTACAATACGGTAATTAAGCCGCAAATTCTCTATGCTTCAGAACATATATTTTCCATTAAAGAAGGCGAAATAGAAGAGTTTGAGAAAAAGGAAAGAAGGATACTTAGAAACATATTGGGACATTGAAAACTTTAATGTGATGAACCAGTAAAATATATGTATTAGGATATCTCATAAGTAATGTATTTTTTTTAGGTTTGGTGTTTTACAAGATAGAATTGGTTTTGTTTGTTTCGCCAATGCTATTTACAGGAGGCCATGACTAGAATTGCGTATGTTGCGAGAATGTATCAGTCGTCAGTTTTTGATACACAAACACAAATTGAACTTAACAATGTTGGAGGTCGGATTTTAACCCGCGATCTTGGGCATAGAATCTCAGTATGCTACCAACTACGCTACCGAAGCCGCAAATGTGAAACATAATTACCCATAGTTTTTGTTTATGGAAATTTACGATGGAGTGGTGGTTTTTGTAACTATAACTGAATTTGTGCAGGCATAAATAACAACATGAAATCTGAACAAATAAGTATGGCAATGTTGTTGCAAAATTTGGTCGAGATCGGATGATTAGGTTGATCGTAATTTGATTTAAGCTATTAACATTTGTGTGGCCGCCATTACGTTTCCGTCAAGATGGCGGCGATATAAAACATGACACTGAGGTGCCTTTTGTTAGTACTACCTCTGTACCAAATTTCGTTCCATTCGGTTGCACCGTGCTCGAATTAATAGGGGGGATCGATTTTTACACAAAGATGGCCGCCATCCGCAAACTATTACGCTAATGACCTATTAGTTTGGTCAAAGGATGCTCCCCCCACAAAGGTATATATGTTGTTGCAAAATTTGGTAGAGATCGGATGATTAGGTTAGTCGTAATTTGATTTAAGCTTTGAACATTTGTGTGGCCGCCATTACGTTTCCGTCAAGATGGCGGCGATATAAAACATGACACTGAGGTGCCTTTTGTTAGTACTACCTCTGTACCAAATTTCGTTCCATTCGGTTGCACCGTGCTCGAATTAATAGGGGGGATCGATTTTTACACAAAGATGGCCGCCATCCGCAAACTATTACGCTAATGACCTATTAGTTTGGTCAAAGGATGCTCCCCCCACAAAGGTATATATGTTGTTGCAAAATTTGGTAGAGATCGGATGATTAGGTTAGTCGTAATTTGATTTAAGCTTTGAACATTTGTGTGGCCGCCATTACGTTTCCGTCAAGATGGCGGGGATATAAATCATGACACTGAGGTGTCCTTTGCTAGTGCTACCTTTGTACCAAATTTTGTTCAATTCGCATTCACCGTGTTCGAATTGATAGGGGGGGACAGACATTCAGAGTACACACACTCACACAAACACACACACACACACACACAGACTCACACACACACATACACACACACACAGACTCACACACACACATACACACACACAGACAGACACACTTTTTTCGCCCTGTGTTGATCTCATAAGTCTACTTTCATTTTTTGCAAAAATCGAAAGTAGGCTAACGAGATTTTAGAACTTCCTACAGCTGTTATCTTGACGTTATGAAAACAATTGAAAAACATTATATGCCAGTAGATTAAAATTTGTATAAGAATTTACCGTACCATGTTTCTCTGTGCTCGGATGGTTAAATCGCGAGAAACGTCCATTTAAAATATTTATATTTCACGTCGCCCCAATTTAGGGTTTGTGCTCACCAGGTTATTGAAAGTCCCATAGGTGAATTTAATGTGCACAGCCTCAATCAACATACAAAATTTCAGTTTGATTGCTGACATAGATTAATAGATATTGATAACTGTCTAAATATTTCGGATGGTTGCCATGTTGGATTTTTATATGTGTAGGCCATAGAGTTATTTATTATTAGATGCCGATTATTGCGTAGGTTCATTATTCAAACGTTCGCTTCGATTGCATGAAAGGGACAAAAGAAATGAAAACTTAATTTAAAATGTTTGCACAGCCGCCATCTTGAGGTAATATAAACAATTGAACTTAATACAATGCCTGTACATTACAATGTGTATAAACATTTGTTGTACCGTGTTTCACTGCGCTCGCTTGGTTAAATCGCGAGAAAAGTCTATTTAAATGTTTCAAATTTGCTTGGCCGCCATGTTCGTTTCGCAGTTAACAAGTTTCTGAAGGTTCCATATGTATACTTTAGTAGTGCTCTTTATCATCGTAAAAAATGTCATGGTGATATCGTTAATAGTTTCGGAGATATAGAATGCCGGTGAAATATTTCGCACAGCCGCCATGTTGAATTGGTGAGACTTAATAAAATTTGAAGGGAACGGTCGTGGCCGGCCAAAATGGTACTATGCCCTCACAGAGTTTCATTGAAATCGCTTAAGCCGTTTAGACTTTATTAGGGGAACACATACACACATACACACAAACGGACAAACGGTAATCTCATAAGCCTTTATTAGCCTAATACCGGGTGAGTTAGCCGTGGTGGTTACGGCATGACTAATGGCAGTCGCTCACATCCGGGAGGCGAGGAGGTTCGAATCCCCCCGCCGGCAATCTTGAAGATGGTCTTCTGTGGTTTCCCATCTTCCTTCCAGGCAAATGCCGGGGTTGGTCCCTCACTATAGGCCACAGCCGCTACCTTCCAACTCCTCGCCCTTCCCTTCCAACTTTCCTCCCCAACGGTACTTGTAGCTCACCCATTCGGTGTCCGTCTCGAAGCAGCTACAAAACTGGCGAGCCGAACATGTCCTCAGACACTCCTGGCACTAAAAGCCATACGCTAAAAAAAAAAAAAAAAAAAAAAAAAAAAATTAGCCTAATTTCGATTTTTGCAAAAAATGAAAGAAGACTTATGAGATCAACACAGGGAGAAAAAAAGTGTGTCTGTCTGTGTGTGTGTGTGTGTGTGAGTCTGTGTGTGTGTGTGTGTGAGAGAGTGTGTGTACTCTGAATGTCTGTCCCCCCCCCTATCAATTCGAAAAAGGTGAAAGCGAATTGAACGAAATTTGGTAAAAAGGTAGCATTAGCAAAGCACACCTCAGTGTGCCACGCAAATGTTCAATGCTTAAATCAAATTACGACTAACCTAATCATCCGATCTCTACCAAATTTTGCAACAACATACCCTTAAGGGGGAAGCATCCTTTGACCAAAATAGTGCTCTTAGGCCCAGTTGTACGAACTCGGGTTATCCATCGGAATAGCTATACCTGGGCTAGCGTCTTCCTTGGTATATCTCCAAGGGTGGGTTGTACGACAAGATTTTATTCCGGGGCTTGCTATTCCATGTTTGTCTGAGAGACTAGCTAAGTTGGTAACAAACGGAGCTAACTTTGTGGACATATTGACACGAAATTTGAACTTCTTTGGAAACAGATGAATATCGAATTGACCAATGCGATACTCCATGAGAGGCCGTGAGAATAAACCACGGCCGTGGACAAACATACCGTAATAAATCCATGCATTGGTTACAAATAATGGTATAAATCGTAGGCTATACATAAATATAATGCAAACTAATATAGCATATCCAAGAATTAAGTACCGGTAGGTGCAGGATAGGCTACTACATGTTATTATCATACATTTTACCTGTCAGTCATATGTTCCAGTCCATCGATAATTTGATCTAATAACCTCAAAACTGTGTTTATTTCCTGTCTGAACCGTATAAAGAATTAATTTTCATCACAGTTCAGAAAATGAGCCGGCCTCTGTCAGATCTTCTTTGCTTTTCTCCTTTGCAGAAATAATATTTCTATTAATGGATCCTCCGCATCAGCATGACTCTTGAATAATTATGAGTAATAATATGTATGTAATTACTGTGCTGCTGTTAAGATTATATATGTTCATGTACATATATGAATAGTTCACTCGAATTAAGAGTTTGCGATGATTTAACTTCGTTTTTTTTTTCTTCTAATACGTGATGAGCCTCTGCATCACTTTCTACATTAATTCCAAGCATCTCCAGCATGATGCTCTCGACTGACGCGGAGTTATTATTAATTACCCTGTTGAACCTAGGATCACCCCAAGTGATTACTGGTAGGCTACATATAAAAGATAATGCAGAAACACCAAGCATAACATAGAAACAAAAACTAATAAGCAAAAAAAGTTGGAACTGGTGGGGTTCGATCCACAAAATTTACATTCTTTCGTCGTGAGTCTGGCGCGCTAACCATTAGACCAGTGCGACATGGCGCTCAATGCTGAAGACAATGCATATGATGCGTACATTTGTAATGTCGTTGGCTTGCTTTGGTATTTAGTCTGTAAAAATGTGTATGTAATTATTGTGCTGCTATTAAAATTATACATTCTCATGTACATTTATGAATAGCTCACTGAAATTACGAGTTTGCGATGATTTAACTTCGGATGTTGTAGCGGTCTCTCCCGTCCGCCATATATATTCTCGGTATAAGCAGATAGCTCGCCATTCCAAGCCCGGTTAGCTATACCGTCGTTTATACCCGGATTATCTCTTATACCAATGTCGTACAACTCAATTCTGCGCTAACTACGGAGATAACTTTAGCCGAGGTATAACCCGAGTTCGTACAACTGGCCCTTAGCCTAATAGTTTGCGGATGGCGGCCATCTTTGTGTGAAAATCGATTCCCCCTATTAATTCGAATACGGTGAAACCGAATGGAACGAAATTTGGTACAGAGGTAGTAATAGCAAAGGGCACCTTAGTGTCATGTTTTATATCGCCGCCATCTTGACGGAAACGTAATGGCGGCCACACAAATGTTCAAAGCTTAAATCAAATTACGATTAACCTAATCATCCGATCTCTACCAAAGTTTGCAACAACATACCTTCATAGAAGAAGCATCCTTTGACCAAATTAATAGGTCATTAGCCTAACAGTTTGCGGATGGCGGCCATCTTAGTGTCAAAATCGATTCCCCCTATTAATTCAAACACGGTGAAACCGAATGGAACGAAATTTGGTACAGAGGTAGCACTAGCAAAGGGAACCACAGTGTCATGTTTTATATCGCCACCATCTTGACAGAAACGTAATGGCGGCCACACAAATGTTCAAAGCTTAAATCAAATTACGACTAACATAATCATCCGATCTCTACCAAATTTTGCAACAACATACCTTTATGGAGGGAGCATCCTTTGACCAATCTAATAGGTCATTAGGCTAATATTTTGCGGATGGCGGCCATCTTTGTGTGAAAATCGATTCCCCCTATCAATTCGAACACGGTGAAACCGAATGGAATGAAATTTGGTACAGAGGTAGCACTATCAAAGGGCACCTCAGTGTCATGTTTTATATCACCGCCATCTTGACGGAAATGTAATCGTGGCCACCCAAATGTTAAAAGCTAAAATATAATTACGACCAACCTAATAATCTAGTCTCTACCAAATTTTGCAACAACATATCTTTATGTGGGAAGCATATTCTGACCAAACTGCAAGATCATCAGCCCAATAGTTTGCAGATGGTGGCCAAGTATGTGTGCAAATCGATTTCCCCTATCAATTCAAACACGGTGAAACCGAATTGAACGAAATTTGGTACAGAGATAGCACTAGCAAAGGGCACCTCAGTGTCATGTTTTATATCGACGCCATCTTGACGGAAACGGAATGACGGCCACCCAAATGTTAAAAGCTTAAATCAAATTACGACCATCCTAATAATTTGATCTCTACCAGATTTTGCAACAACATGCCTTTTTGTGGAAAGCATCTTATGACTGACTACAAGGTCATCAGCCCAGTAGTTTGAAAATAGCGGCCATGTATGTGTGCAAATCCATTCCCCATATCAATTCAAACACGGTGAAACCGAATTGAATGATTTTTTTACAGAGGTAGCACTAGCAAAGGGCACCTCATATTCATGTTTAATATCCCTATAGCACGTTGTATTTCAACAAGCTACTACAACCAACATTCAATTATACTCTTTGAAAAGGACAAAGAGTTATATAACAATACCCATGCATTTAGGAGAAAGTAGGCAATATGTTCTTTACTGAACATTTTGTTTTTTTCATAAATGTAAATAGGCAAAAATTACATTAAATTCATTAAACTCATTAAAATAATAAACTCCTTTCCCGCATTTTACCCCTGACATCTAGCTACAACTTTGGAACTATTGTTGTTCCGTGGCAACGTCTGTCGAGTTATATCGCATCTCTTCGGACTGAGGACCACTTTTTTTCACTTCTCTTACTTGTGTTGAGACACTTGCTAAGCTCCGGTGTTCTGTCAAAAGCAACTTCAATATTTGTTTGCTTCTAACAGTGTCTAAATTAATAAAATTATTTAATAATTCTTATTGATAAAGGGGATAATGAGAACTATAAAAGTTTCTGATTGTCAAGATCATTTGACGGTGTTTCAATATTTGTGGAAGAGGAATCGTTTGAGGATTGGGTCCCTCTCAGATGAAATTGATGGGGAGTGCTGAGACAAGCAGCGAGACTGGGCCAGCGTGATGCTGCTGGTCTGATAAGCTGTCACAACCTTTCTTTATCGATTTTGTATTCGCTGTATTGTCGGAAGACCTTTGTTTTGCAGAAAGGCAGCACGCAGAAACGGAGGGTTATCTAACACCAGACATTTCTGTTCGAATAAAAAAGAAACAATACACAGGTAGTTCCAAAACACAGTATTATGCTTCTTCAAAATAGTTAACGGCTTACAAATCAAGAACGTTGTTGTTGTTGATTCTATAGAGGTTTTGTGATATCGTGGTCATATATCTCCATGTACTTGGGTGTGTGTAGGATTTGTCTGATAACCAGTATCACTGTGATGTCTGTAATATCTGTAATAGTGTGTGTATTTGTAATTGAGGTAGAATTTGGGTAGGAAGCAGCCGTGGCCTTCCGTTAGGTACCATCCCGGCATTTGCCTTGAGTAGAAGTAGTAAACCACGGAAAGCCACTTCCAGGATAGCTGAGCCAGTTTTTCCTCATGGGGCTGAGTGTAACCCGCTCCAGCCTTCAGACCAGAATTAATTATTTTGGCATGGCTGGAAATCGAACCCGGGCCTCCACGGTGACAGTCAAGAATGCTAACGTCTGTTCAATGAGGTAGACCAAATCAAGAAATACTGTATTATTGGCTTTGTGCGTTGTTCCAAGCTGAGAGATATGTATGAATATTTTATGTCCTGTAATTCGAAAGCTACATAGTTTTGTATAGTCAGAAGATTCCGCTTTAGTCCGTTAAAATGCTGTCATCGAATGTAGTCCTGTGTGAAGAAAGTCACCGCACGCCACTGTTACTGAAGTAAGGGTGATGATGCAGTGCAATACAGGCACGGCTGGTTTCTGGGAATACAGCCAAATTTGCTACGGTACTACAGTTGAAATCGCGGTTTAATTCGGTGACAAGCTAGATTTTGAACACCTTTTCTGTTCGGGCCACAGTTTACTTTATCCCCCCTAGATGACTCCGAGCCCCTTTATAAACACTCCACCATGGAATGAGCTAACGATATGAAACTGATGTCCAATGAAATGGTCTCCCCTCTGTTCCAGTAGCCAATGGACAGAGAATATCAAAATAAGCAATGGACTGGAGAGTCTAACCTACAGGCTACTGGATCCACGATTTTCAGCTCTTCAGTGCGTCCTTGCTTTGTATACTAGACCTATGAATCATTATAGTACTGCCTAGGGAATCTTGGGGGTTTCTAATCAAATTATTTTCACAGTGCCTTGTGAGTACCCAACCGGCTCGCATCAGGGATCTATTGATATCTTCAGCTACCATTTTCATTCATCGCTATATTACATTTCATAGGAAACTGCCATCATTACTTCTCTCAATCTGTTAGGCTGTCTTCCACATCAGCAAAACACAAAGAAGTCTATTTTTGTACAAACGTGCACTTAAAAGACTAAATTCTGTTTAATGGCCTCCGTGGGATTTGAACCAGTTGCGTCTCAATAGAGCTAGAGCCTACTGAGGTCTCAAGGTACATATTCAGACACCTATCCCAAATGTTCTGGGTTCATTTCCCGGCTCTGGACCTATTTTAATTTTATGATAAAATAGGCTTATGAGATCACCTTTTGTCCGTGTGTGTGTGTGTGTGTGTCCCTAATAACATTTAAACGGCTGAAGCGATTTCAATGAAACTCGGTAAGGTCATAGCACCATTTTGGCCACCCCTGACCGTGGCCTCCAAATTCTACTACGTCTCACCAATCCAACATGGCGGCTGTGCGAAATATGTCACCAGCATTCAATATGTCCGATGATATTACTGATATCACCCTGAAATTTTGTACGGTGAAAAAGGGCACTACTGTAAGTTCACTTATAAGACTTTCAAAAACCTGGTAACTACAAACTAACATGGCGGCCAGGCAAAGTTGAAAATTTTAAATAGATTTTTCTCGTGATTTAACCATCTAATCCCAATCAAACTTGGTACAGCAAAAGTTTATACAAATTGTAATGTACTGACATCTAATTTAGTTCAATTGTTTACATAACCTCAAGATGGCAGCTGTGCGAAATACCGTACCGGCATTCTATATCTCCGAAACTATTTATGATATCACCCTGAACTTTTGTACGGTGATAAAGGACACAACTACAAGTTTATATTTGTAAGTTTCAAAGACCTGAAGAGTTCAAATCGAACATGGCGGCCAAGCGAATTTGAAACGTTTTAATAGACTTTTCTCGCGATTTAACCATCTCAGCGGAGTGAAATATGTACATTAAATGTTAATACATATTGTAATGCACTGGCATCTAATTTAGTTCAATTGATCACATCACCTCAAGATGGCAGCTGTGCGAAATTTTAAAATTAAGTTTTTATTTCTTGTGCCGTAATCATGCGATGGAAGTGAAAGTTTGAATAGTGAACCTAGGCAATATTTTTCCTTTAATGGTACATATCTCAATGGCCTATACATATAACAATCCAACATGGCGACCATCCGGAATATTTAGACGGTTCTCAATATCGATGAATATTTTACGGCAATCAAACTTAAATTCTTTATGTTCATAGAGGCTATGAACATAAGTTCACCTATAGGACTTTCTAAAACCTGGTGGGCACTAATTCAACATGGCGGCGACGTGAAGTATAAATAGTTAAATTGACGTTTATCGCGATTTAACCATCCCAGTGTAGTGAAACTCGGTACGGTAAATGCATAGGCTATACAAATGTTAATCCACTGCTATCTAATTTATTTCCATTGTTTTCATAACCAGAAGTTGGCAGCTGTGCGAAATTTACTAATCTCGTTTTTACGTCTTGTGTACTAATAATGAGATTGAAATTTGTATACTACACGTACACACTAATCTTCATGTGATAGTACATATCTCTAACACCTATATATATAAAAATCCAGCAGGGCGACCATGCGAAATATTAGACGGTTCTCAATATCTACGAATCGTTTACAATCAAACTGAAATTTTGTATGTTGATAGAGATAATTGACATAAGTAGGATATATGAATTCTGGTCTGAGCATAACAGTTCAAGTAAGTCCCAATGGTGGTCCTGTTTACAAATTGTATTCTTCAAAATATGAGCGCTTTAATGAAGGATTTTATGAAAAGTAAATTGTAGGAGTCTGTCATTATTTTGGTATTATTATATTAGTAATGATAATAATAATAATAATAATAATAATAATAATAATAATAATAATAATAATAATAATAATGTATATTCATGTTCAATAGATCTCTGATGTTATAAGGAAAATAAGAATTTCATTTTATGGCCATTTGCTAAGAATAAAACCCACACGATTGACGAACCGGATCATTCCCTATTTTAAAGATCGAAAGACCAATCCAGCCTGGTTCGAAGAGATAGAAATTGACCTACAGGAGATGGAGATTACCTTTAAGATATTTAGGAAGAAACTAAACGATCACCATGGTTTTCAAGAAAAAACAAAGTTGAAGACGGGAAAGATGCGGACGGAAGAAAGAAAAGAGCAACACCGGCAACGTGATGTACCTGAATCACGGACGCTTTTGTGACGTAGAGCCGTCAGGAACAATACGTTGCCGGTGTTTCTCTTTTCTAAGCACTTGCACTATTCACGATTTTGCCTGTCTGGGTGGAACTTAGCCAACGTCTCCCGTCTGTTTTACAGATTGAGGTGGAGCTTATCCAACATGCAAGTTTACAGGATATTAGAGAGGACTATCTACATGCTAGAGACTTCTGAGGAGTAGGCTACTCATTACCCGAAAATAGTTTAGCCTACGATGCGGAAAAAGTGTTGCCTAGCTCACTTTTTGCAGATAATATCTGATTACTCGCTGAGGGACTAACTTATATTAGGCATTCTTCGACATCCACAGATACCAGATTGTTAGTGCAAAACTCGCTGAATTTCATGCTGCTAAAAGTTGTTCCTGTCATAACTAGTCAAATACAGAACAGTGAAATCAAAGTCTACGAATGAACATTCTAACAGCGAACAAGTCGTGTTCAGAAATGGAACATTTCTTAATGTTGGATAGGAGAATGTATAATGGGAGAGTTTATGTACGTGCATTTATAACCGCCAGTTGGTGTCGTTAAATCGTGCGAGGATAGGTTTGCAATGGAGGGCAAGGAAGACGAGGCAATGGAGTCACTGATGACCAAGGGAGATCGCAATGCTAATACTTAGTGGCGAACAGCAAGGACACGCATTACCATCAGATCAAGAATGAGGTAAGCTGATATTCTACATGTATTTCTTACTAGGCTAATGTAGTTGAGAATTTATTTTTACCATTCATAATAAAAAGGCAACACCATCTTCGAGTCAAACTTCATGTGTATTTGTCCAGTACGACAAATGGAGCACCATTGCGGGGTCTGACAATTTAATATACAATTGTCTATACTGTCAGATTAACAGTTACATTGATGTCTTCCTGATATAAGACATTCTGAATTTATTTAGAGGAACAGGAATATTGTTTTTATATATAGCTTCTTAGATGCTTAATCGAAGCTTGGATTGTTTAAATAAATTCCTTAATTATTTAATAATGATAAAGTACAGTGAAGTAATAATAAAATGGAATAATATGCTATTATTAATTATTTATATGAGGATACACCGTTTAATAAATAATTTAATTTAGTCAAACTATTTGAAAGGTGATAGCACCATTATCATAATTTAATTCACACTATTAATAATCAGTAATGTTATAAAATTAAAAATCATGATATGAGAAAGTTGTAAATAATTTGTGGTACTTGTTAAATAAAGGTGAGGGTTTAAACATTTTGTTTAATTGTTTATATTTGAATATTTAATAACTAGGGTCATACTAATAATTGTAAATGTTGTAAAAATCATAACAATAATTTTTTTGAGATTGCCAAGAATAATAATAATTATTCCATGTGGTTAGAAGGAATAATAATAATAAACATAGAAATTGTTTAAATATTTATGGGATTGTGATAAGTATAATAACATTTATTTATTTCAATATTTGTGAAGCAGAAATTAATATTTACGAACAGAGTTAGAAATAACCGTGGTTATTTATATTTAGGAACATGGTTAGACAAATGAGATTGTTTAAATAATATCAAATGGCAATAGTTTTGAAGGAAGAATAAGTTTAGTAAACGTTTCTAGAAGCACCAAGTAAGAATGAAGAGGGAGGTAAAATAATGGCAGGTAATACAAATGTATCAACTAGGTTGAATTTGTGTTAAATTGAGGCAGGGAGATTTTGACCAGGAATAATTACAGCTTTTCATTGGAAAACTTTATAAATTCAATAATACACAGTAATTGGTATGATGGAATATTACAACACTTATAAACAAGCAGATCCGTGAAGAACTATACAGCCTATTTTCATATATCCTGCTCATGTTAATTGCCTCTATCAACATACAAAATTTCAGTTTAATTGCTGTAACAGATTCGTAGATATTGAGAACCGTCTAAATATTTCAGATGGTCGCCAGGTTGGATTTTCATTTTTGTACTATTACATTAAGATTATTGTGTACGTGTGGTATTCAAACTTCAATCGCATGATTAGAACACAAGAAGTAAAAACGAGATTTTAAAATTACGCACAGCAGCCATCTTGTGATTATGCAAACAATTGAAATAAACTAGATGCCAGTGGATCAACATTTGTATAAGCATTTAACGTGCAACGTTTCACGGCACTCGGATAGTTAATTCGCGAGAAACATCCATTTAAATATTTATACTTCGCGTCGCCGCCATGTTGGATTTGTGCTCACCAGGTTACTGAAAGTCCTATAGGTGAACATATGTTCATAGTCTCTATGAACATAAACATTTTCAGTTTGGTTGCTGTAAAAGATTCATAGATATTGAGAACCGTCTAAATATTTCGGAAGCTCGCCATTTAGGATTGTTATATGTATAGGCCATAGAGTTATGTACCATTCAAGGACAATTATTGCCTAGGTTCATTATTCAAACTTTCACTTCGATCGCATGATTACGACACAAGAAATAAAAACTTAATTTTAAAATTTCGCACAGCCATCTTGAGGTTATATAAACAATTGAATTAAATTAGATGGCAGTGCATTACAATCTGCAAAATCATTTACTGTACCACATCTCACTGCGCTCAGAGAGATGAATCACCAGAAAAATCTATTGAATTATTTCAAATTCGCTTGGTCGCCATGTTCGTTTCGTACTTTACAGGCTTATGAAATATACATAGGTAAACTTGTATCAGTACCTTTTATCACCGTACAAAATTGCAGGGTGATATCTGTAATAGTTTCGGAGATATAGAATGTCAGTGAAATATTTCGCACAGCCGCCATTTTGAGCTTATGTAAACAATTGAACTAAATTAGACTCCAGTGCATTCCAATGTGTATAAACAATTGCTGTACCAAGTTTCATTATGTTTGGATAGTTAAATCGCGAGAAAAGTCTATTTAAAAGTCTCAAATTCGCTTGGCCGCCATGTTGGTTTTGTAGTCACCAGGTTTTTGAAAGTCTCATAGGTGAACTTCTAGTGGTCCCCTTTATCACCGCAAACAATTTCAGGGCGATATCGGCAATAGTTTCGGAGATATTGAATGCTAGTGAAATATTTCGCACAGCCGCCATGTTGGATTGGTGTGACGTAACAAAATTTGAAGGGCACGGTCGAGGTCGCCGGGAGTAGCGCTATGAACTTACCGAGTTTCATTGAAATCGCTCCAGCCGTTTAGATTTTATTAGGGGGGACACACACACACACCTCACACACACACACACACACACACACACACACACACACACACACACACACACGGACAAAAGGTGATCTCATAAGCCTATTTTTCCAAAATTGAAAATAGGCTAAAAAAGTATTGTGGAGAAAACAATATTAAGAAACATTATTAATGATTATTGTTGATAATATTATGGGACTTGGATGTCGGCATTTATATTTATGTGGAGACTGAGGGTCATCCACGAGGAAATTATTTCCTGAGTTGTGGAAGAGGTTAGTGAGAGCATGGGTTGCTCATAGTTGTTAAAGAAGGGTGAGTCAATAGGGCCGCCCCATATTCCAGTCCAATTCAAATCCTGTAGGATTGGATATTTATTTCCAACCTGGGTCAATTACCTAGATTCCCGATTTTGTGCCTAATATTTAAAATATAATTGTTAGAATTGATGAATCTGACCAAAGCTTATTGAGAAAATAAATGGTTGCAAATGCAATAAAAGAAGATAAATAAATATCTGAGACTGTTTATAATAAATACTTGGGAGTGCCTGAAATAATAATAAGAAATTTTGAACCAGTCAAATAATTTAATGCCAATCTTCATGAACTAATTTTGAGAGAAGTGAGACTTGTTATAAATAATTTTGAAGAAAATTCAGGAATAATAATGATAAATTGTGTTATGAATATTTTGAAATTTAAATATTTTGAAGATTAACTGAGAGTGAAATTAATAAATATTTAATGAGAAATTTAATTAATTGAATGATAGAAAATTATACCAATAATAATTTGTGTTTATTTATATAACATCATTTGAGATGGTTATCAAATAATTCATTGGTGATGTGAGACCAATTGTAAAAAAAAAAGAAAAAAATGTATGTTAATTTTCATATTACTCTAAAAGGATGAAAATTATAAACAAATTGTTCAATGAAACAAAGTCATAAATGCAAATAATATTAACATTCGGCCACCATGTTAGTCGAATATTAATATTATATTATATTACTGCATAATCCTACAAAAGAATTTTGTTCAATAATCTTCCATATTCCTAATTTTTGGAAAGCACATTATGCAGGTGAAAGTGATACACCAAATTTTCGAAATGAAACATAAAATATTTGTCTAATACTTGAACAATCAAAGATCAATCTTCAGAAATGGAAAACTGCGATTGTACAGATAGGGATCATTAGAACTCTTCACCGAATCATGATCGCCTAGAAGTGTGTAAATATACATTTTTAATGATACCAGAATGGACTGACAATTTTCTGCATATCATTCGTCGAAGAGTAAGAGTGTTATTTAATTTTTATGGTGTGTTGATTTTTTATGTGTGGGTTTTTTGTTTAGTTTTGATGATTTATGCCAAAGATTAAAATTTTTAATCATACTAACATATAACAAGATGTTCAGTAAAGAACATATAGCCTACTTTCTCCTAAATGTGTGAGTATAGTTATAACTCGTTGTTATTATCAAAGAGTATAATAGAACTATTCTTTGTTGAAGACCTTAGAAACGATTTACCTCTACCAAACGCCACGACCTAGATAAAAACTGCTACCATCATTGAAGAAAGAAAGAAAGAAAGAAAGAAAGATAAGAAGTATATCAAGAATGTTATGGATCTGGAGACATAATCGACCGGACTGGCGGCGTGGTTCAGCGGTAACGTTCTCGCTTGCTGGGCCCTAGGTTGCAGGTTCGTATCCTGGAGCAGTCAGCTGGCATTTGAGGGTGCACAAATGCGAGGGAGCCGTGTCAGTACATTTACTGGCACGTTAAAGATCCCCTTCGGGCCAAAATTCCGGCACCCCGGTGTCTCTAAAAGCAGCAGTAGTTAAAAGGGATGTAAAACCAATAACATTATTATTATTATTATTATTACGACCTGCCGTGGGCAACATCCAACTTTGAGTTGAGGCATGTCTTTACACGTCTGGTTGTGCATGGCTTTCACAACCCTAATTGAATTAACAAATCTTTCCATGACCCTACAGAGACGTGTGTATACAAACTATGTGGATATTTTCGATAATATAATCCTAACAGAGCGAGTGCATTCTAGCGGCCAGAATAAGAAACTTTTCAATAAAATCTGGAAGTTACCTTTTTGGCAGCTAGATGTCTCGAGTAAATCTGCTGGCGAATTATGTTTTAATTAAATATATATTTTACACCATAATGTGGACAATATAACGCTTAATAACATTTTCAAGTAACGCAAGATAGGCTGTTACAAACCCTTTAAAATAAAAAGTTAAAATGTATCGTAGTATCAACTTGTCATTCTTCAAATTCGATGCGCATAGAATGATAATGGTATAGTAATCAATGGATCCCCACGTAGACTAGTCGGGACATCTAGTGGTGAAATATCGAACAATATAATCCTAACAGAGCGAGTGCATTCTAGCGGCCAAAAGAAGAAACTTTTCAATAAAATCTGGAAGTTACCTTTTTGGCAGCTAGATGTCTCGAGTAAATCTGCTGGCGAATTATGTTTTAATTAAATATATATTTTACACCATAATTTGCACAATATAACGCTTAATTTTAAAACATCTGAGTCATTACAAAACAATAAACATATAACATTTCAAGCAAAAAACCTAGCTCTGATCGGGTTTGAACCATAGGCATCTGAGCGACAGGCTATCGCTCTACCACTGAGCTAATTGTGTCAACGAATATCGTTCTATTTAAAATGACTTACATAGAACTTGTTAGCAAATAATGATTTATACTAAACGATTTCATCACTGGAGTATATTATTTATATATAAAGCATTTCATACAAAGTTTATTTATTTTTTATCAGTACGCTATATTGCATTCAATACTCAAATTAGTGAAATATAAGTCAGGCACAAGATATCCGCTGCCATCTTGTCTTATTACTGAATCAGTTCAGCTTTTTAAAATCACGTCTGCACTATAGTATTACAAAATAAACTTTTAATTTCGAACGTGCCTCTTCCTTTAGAACAGTTAAAACGATTCTCGGCTCGATAATCGGAACTGGTGGGTCCCATGATATGGATTATAAAGTTTGCATAATTCGCACGGCCGCCATCCTGAAATGGTATGGCGGACGACCTTGTAGTTTGGTCACAAGACGCATCCTATACGAACGTATGTTGTTACCAAATTTGGTAGAGATCGGATGATTTGGTTAGTCGTTATTTGATTTTACGTTTTGAACGTTTGAGTGGCCGCCATTCAGTTTTAGTAAAGATGGCGGCGATATAAAACATGACACTGAGGTGTCCTTTGCTAGTGCTACCTTTGTACCAAATTTCGTTCAATTCGCATTCACCGTGTTCGAATTGATAGGGGGGGACAGACATTCAGAGTACACACACTCACACACACACAGACACACACACACACACACACACACACACAGACTCACACACACACATACACACACACACACACACAGACTCGCACACACACATACACACACACAGACAGACACACTTTTTTCGCCCTGTGTTGATCTCATAAGTCTACTTTCATTTTTTGCAAAAATCGAAAGTAGGCTAAAAATGAGATGGTGTGTGTCTGTCTTTCTGTCTGTCTGTCTGTCTGTCTGTGTGTTACTCAATAACGCAAGAACCACTGGTCCTATTTAAATGAAATTTTACCTAGTTTTCGCTCAGATAGACCCTGAGATAGCTTTTGTCTCGTGCTGAACTGTTTTCGGAAATTTGCAAAATGGGTTCGTTGGACTCTGGTCAAAACGGGCTCATAAAGGTAGAGAGAGAAGTCTAAACGGGCTCAGTATGAAGGAGCTCTGGACAAAGACCAAAGCCCAGAGAAGACAGTTGAAATGACGTGGTCCTTAGTAGCCCGATACGATTAAGAAGAAGAATATAATGAAGTTTAGACGGGTTTTCGGTCAACACGCAACTTGATTGTTCTAGTTCTGTGCGATTTTTGTTATGATATTGTTGGTGGCTATTGACCTGCATAATTGCTTGTTTAGTTCGTTAATCTTTAATGGTTAGTAAATGGACAGGTCGGAATTTATAACTTGGAATTTAATTCTGGTCTGAAGACTGGAACGGTACACTCAGCGTCGTGTTGCAAAACTGAGAAGATGTGGGTTCGATTCCCACTCAACCATCCTAGAAGTGGTTTTCCATAGGCTGTCATTTCTATTCCAGGTGAATCTCGGGATAGTTGCTAGCTTACGTGTACGGCCTCCTCCATCCCAATCTTCACCTTAATTACAAACATTAACACAGACCGCACAATAACATAGGTTATCAGACAAATTCTACACACACCGTAGACGGGGCTGTAATGACCACAATGTCCAAGCCCCTAAATCAAACAGCAACTAGCATCAGTGTTCACACCCAACATTCTCGAGATCAAGCTGACTGAATGAGATAGAACACAATATTCTAACTTTCGAAAATGCTAGTGCTGGTTGAAAACAATGTGATGAGGATGGGAAGTTCCCATTGTTAGCTGTCAAAATTACACGAGAATCTGTTAATCTATTATTGTGAATCTGAACATCAGCCCCACCGTGGTCTCCATTCAAACTCTAACTGTGTGAATAGCATTCACACTTTGTGTGGTCTGTCATGTCAGGGCATTAATTAGCAATCCTATACAGATTTAAATAATGACATAGGTCTGACTCTTCCCTGAGGCACAAATGATTAATGCGTCCATCATTACGTGCAATTGTTCTCTTTGACTGCAGCTGTTGCGTGCATTAATGACTGGAGTATAGCAGATCTAGCTTGACGAGGTCGAGGATTATTTTTTCTTGACAGGAAAATTTTACGCATTAGGGCCTAACTAGATATACTTTCGTAATGCACTATTTCCATTGATACGCTTTCTAAATTGGCAATACATGATTGGTGTTTCCATACAGGATACTTGAGTCCACAATTTAGGAGGTAGACTCCGCGTTTCATCACCACCCCGGTATTCAAACCGCAGTGCGATCAAGGTAAAGCGCTTGAACCACTGGTCATTTCCCTGTGCTATACGCTGCCCCTAACGGTATTCTGGCGTACCGACAGTAGTGGCTACGCTGGCTAAAGCGCAGCATTAGGTCATGGGGCCAAGCTCTCTGCTGACTCGGTAGACGCGTGGGTTCAAGCCCCACCGTCGACCGTCCTTGAAATGGTTTTCCGTGGTTTCCCATTTTCAACACCATGCAAATGCTGGGACGCTACCTTCTGATAGGCCACGGCCGCATCCTTCCACATCCTTGCCCAATTTCATTCATCTTCATCCGTTCCATCTCTCATCCCGACGCACAGGTTGGGTAGTTTATTGGCTGAGGAATAACCCACCCACCAAGGGAAGATGATTAAGAAAAGGAAGTAGATTTTGGATTGGAGAAAAAGGATAGAAAAATAGGAGGAGAGTTCCACAAAAGTTATGAATTTGACTTTCAATACATTTAGAGGCGGTTGCAACTGCAAATTAACTCTCTGATACCTAAAGTAGGTACGAGCTTGGTCGAAGCTAAAGGGAACCGCAACTAAGACTTGGGCGGTTTGCCAAAGAAAGGCTTTAGTGTATTTCCTCCCAAGCATGCATGAAAGTACTATAGGGAAGGGTGATAGTCTGGCAAGACAAATGGTAAAAGCTTTATTGAGTATGAACGAGGGCATAAACCTAGGAAGAGCTAGGAAAGCCAGGATCTTGCCTAACTGTAGTATCAGAGAAATGATGAATCCAAAAACAAATATTTAATTTATTTAACAATTCCAAGAAGTTTGAGGAAATTAACAAGCATGTAATATAATTTTGACAAACATAGTTCATTTAAATTGTTTAACAAATGGGGTCGCAGACCTCCTAACATTAAATGGTTGCTCCAGGCAATTGACAATTTACAAGGTTTAAAACCTGGTACTAAAATCTTTGTAAGATTTTAAAAAGGCAATGAAATGATTAAAGTTTAAACATTAAATTGAGTACAAGGAGTGTACTATAAGAAATTTCTGAAAGAATATTCTAGAGAGTATAACAACTTCGAAAATAACAATAAGGAAAACATGAAGAATAAGATGGAAGTTTCTACAACTTCTTATATTTAAACAGAATTACTATATGAGAATTATACAAAAGAGGGCAGGTCACTTACTGTGAAACCTGAAGAAAGTTAAAAGGAAGGTTCTAGACTTCCCAAGTTTGAGCAGGAATCACTAGCCAAATGGGACAGTTTCCATTTCGTGAAACCTGAACATGACTCGCTCAAGAGTTTAAGGAATTGTTTTCCCTGATTATAGGAAAGAACAATGTGAATTTGAATCGTGTGTCACACACGTAATTATACAGAATTTAATTAATGTTAAACTAGCAAAGTTGGAAGGGCACATCGTGAGTGACACCTTATAGAAAAGTTACAATTTTATTAATATGGGTTAGTAGAAGGTTGAGGAAAGATCATTGGGATATAGGATCAATGTTCATGGCCGTATTTAATGTAAACGGACGATCGCGACGCGGTAGAAACGTGGAGCAAGCACTGGTTATCACTGTAGTCTATAAAATTGGATGCAAAGTTCACTATAGAAACACTAAAGTTTATGAGAAAGAAAGTTATTGCAATTATGGAAATAACGGATTGCACTATATAGGTGAGAGTCTATTTCTTGAAAAAGTTGTGATTTACAATTAAATGTACCATAAAACATTCCAGTGGTTCCAGCGGTGGAAGAAAGTTAGCTATTGCAACAATTTGTAAGGAAGATTCCTCATTTTAAATATTATTGTCACAGGTGAGTGAAAAATACCTGACGGCAAGACTCGCAGATAGAGTACAAGATCTCGAAGGTTCCAGAACGACCTTGGTAGAAAAATGGGGTTGAGAAAATCCAACGGAGGAACTAGCTTGATGAATTATAGACAGCGGGTATTAGGTAATATCCCACGTAGTGAGAGGATTTCTCATTTGAATAGCTTAAGAAAAGCTCTTTTTTAGTAAGGTTGGCTTATACAAGCGAAAGCTCAACATGGCAAATCCCACGAAGAATGATTTTTGCCCCAAAATAAATAATTTCACACTGTCTATAAAAGTATCATTAAAAGCACGTGGAAGTTAAAACCATGAAGATGAGGTTAAAACTTTTAAAATGGTACTTATCTTGATTTCATGTTGAAGGCGAAGTTTCCCTGGATGACAACTACCTTGCCAACATGGCGTAGAAGAGTGTGAGTCTCTTGGTTTGAGGAGACTAGCTCGAGAGGAGCTTTAACTGACCGAGTCAACTGCCGACTGAGAAGTGAGACCTGCTCAACGGAGCACGGAGGGTCCAAGGAAGGGGAAAAGAGTCGGGGGTAGGAGACAAAAGGAGAACATATAAACATTGCCAATGTTACAACAACAAATGATCTTCTCTTGCTGAGCCGGTCTTCAAAGAGTTGATAACAGATGATACTAGCGCAGCATGGTGAGTAAAGAAGTAGACGTAGTCCTCTTGCTCATGGAGATAATAGCTGGCGATGGCAGCAAAATCTGGTGGCCAGATGGAGAAGGAATTCCTCTTGCGCGAGGAAGAGTTGAAGAGCTTCAGAGATTCGCTGCTATATGACGCTAGGTGGGTCATAGAATATATATCTGGAACAGACTCATAAAAGATATAAGCGACCTGAACCCCTAAGAGAAAACAGAAGATCACTGTTGGTGTTTGACAAAGAGGAAGGAAAAAACATGCAAAAGCATTGAAAATTATAATCTCTCGTACCGTGTATTCCAAGAATACACCATACTGGGAGGGGAAAAACACCAACAGGGAACAAATAAGCAATTAAACATTTAAGAGTAATAAAGTAATTGAAGAGAAGTGGTCTTATGATCTGACCATTAGTGGTCAAATCTCTGACCACCCTGACTCTCCCATCTCTTCCAGGATAACACTCGGTCACTCTACCCGAGATCCAGACTAAGGGGGGAGAAACTTCCCTAACTAAGACCAAGTCTCCCACTTTATTGTCGGGACTGGAAAGAAACCACTTCTGTCTCCTTTGCAAGGAAGTTAAATATTCCAAGTTCCACCTCTTCCAAAAGGAATTGCGGAGGGCTTCAAGTTTACGCCAAACAATAGGTAGATTGGAATCCCTGTAAGAATTAGGAAGGGGAGGAGGGGCAGAGAGAGAAGTGAGTGTAAGGAAGCGACCAGGTGTAAGTGGAAGGAGGTCATCAGGGTCATTGGAAAGCGGAGTTAAAAAACGAGATTTAACAACACCTTCAATCACGAAATAGCTGGAAGCTGAGAGAAATAAAGCACTAGTAAAGATTGCGATACGATGAGAAAGAAGAATTGACAAGTTTAAAAAAAAGCGTATAGAAACAAGTACATCTATTCAGGACAAGAATATACCAAATAAACACAGAAACTATGCGAGTAGAAAGCAAGAACGCCATAGGTAACAAACGAGTAGCCATAAACAATGACCTTAAGTTACAATAAGCATCAAAGGGGTTACTCAGAAAAATACTTAAGTCAGCGAGAAACGTGACATGACGAGTATAAATGCAAAAACACATCGAATGTAACGACGAGAAAAAGTAAGTTTGTTCATCAATGAACAATAAGATTTCAAAATATGTAAGCAAATTGCAATACATAAGCGCGTAAAGGATATGCGACGATGTTACGAGACAAGAATCGAAGCAATTGTAGAATACGAGCGTAAGTAAGTGAGATACACAGGCAAGCACGGCCTTGACACACATAGTACAGCGAGATAAGGCATATAAATAGCTGAAAGAGTCCTTAACTGGAACAAGTATATTTTGGGAAGTAGGTGAACGGCTTCTGTACTTGCAGGAGCGACTCACTAGACAATGCTTGGCAATCAGCCAAAGTTGAGATAAGAGAAACTTGCTTTGAACTTTGTCAAGCGTACAGGAAATAAACAGTGACTTGACCTTACTCGGGCTTGTATACAGACAAGTTTGAAAAACAAGCAGTTCAAAGTACACAAACAACACTAGTTGAATCAGCTGTAACTTAAAGCAGATATTCAGGTTGGACGGCATGCAGTCAGTCGTAACTTGGACGTGAACAAACAATTTAAAGACGTATGAAACAGAGTAGGAAATCAATTTCGCATGATTTAGAGGATCACGGAATCCGACAATTTTCGACAGGATAAAGCTTGATTCTTCCGAAATAGGAAGTGAAGCCGGGACATTGAGAAAGAGGTTATGCATAAGAATAGTTATTGTAGATGTTAGAGAATTCAGATTTTCAAGCGGTTTCAAAAGCGGCTTCCAATTGTGAGGAAGGAGGGAGGAGCCGACCGTGGCCATCCCTCTAAATAACGAAAGAAGTGAAACATAGCTTACAGCGAAGGGATAGAGACTGATAGCCATGGTTTTACACAAGGGGAAGACAGTTTTTAATAGAGAGTTTAAGCAATTACCTGCTATAAAAAATGACATGAGAAGGTAGACGAAGTAACACAAGGCAAGGCGAACTTGAATTGCCATCTTATGCGGAAATAAGGAAAAACCATTTAAACAACTTACAGAGGTAGCGCAGTTGTTCACGATAAGACATCGTTTTGGCAAGTGTTTTTCAAAAATATTGAGAACTGAAACATGAGCGTTCTCTTTTTCAGAAATGGGATTTATGTCAGCTGTAACGAAATGACATTGCGCTTTAGTTTGAAGACTGGGTTGTTTGATTTCACCAGTAATAACCCAACCAAAATCGGTGTCTCTGGCGACCACGGTTGAAGATAACTTGCGTGTTTGTTTGCGAATGCACTTCCAAAAAATATTGGCACTGAAAAGTACATCAATGGGACCTTGAGCATTAAACTGAGGATCAGCTAACCTTAAGTGCGAGGGAATGTTTAAATCGGAAGTATTAATAGAGTGACTTGGAGTGTCCTTGCCAATACTGGTAAGAATGAGACAGTTTAAATTAAGATTGGTGTTTCTTTGGCAAACGTCTCTGATTTTCAATTTGGAAGACTGCAAGACTTGAGTTTTCAAATTGTCAATGCCGGTCACATTGATAGAAGTAGGCGATGACGAAAGACCTAGTTTTTTAATCAACGATTGCGAAACAAAGTTATGAGTTGAAGCGGAATCGAGAAGACCACGGGTTCTAAACCAATTTCCAAATTTATCTTGGATTTCGAATTGTACAGTGGTCAAAAGGGTTTGCGCACTGTGAGAAGTTTCGGCGTTAGAAATCCAGGAAGAAGCATTAGTTTGTTCGGAGCGGCTCTGCAAGGAGCTTGAAGAGGCGGGTGCTGGTGACCTCGATTTATCGTGAACGTGCAATAAAGAATGATGCGGTTTTTTGCAATGAAAACAGAGATTGGATGACGTACAGTTTGAAGAAGAATGCTTAGGTGACAAGCAATTGAAACAATGTTTGCTATTGAAGACAAACTTCCTTCGATCTTCGACAGACAATTCTTTAAAGGATTTGCACAAATACAATGTGTGAAGCTTTTTACAGAGCGTGCATTTTAACGATTTGTTGAGCGGCCTGATATGTTCTCTTGCATGATTGAAAGAAGAACGGGTTTGCTTGTTCTCGACAGATGGGGGCTGATGTCCCTTTGAAGAAGCAAGTTTTTTTTTCAAAAATTTGACACTGATGATTCGTTTCGACCTTTTCGCACTGAAATGCGAGTGCTGTAAGGACTTGGCATCGGCTGTTAAGAAACGAGATTAAGTGTTCGAAGGAAAATTCTTCCTTGCGAGCGAGTTCAATTTCCCAAGCCTTTAAAGTTGAAAAATCGAATCTTGATGTAGCCAGATGAATGAGTATGGTGTCCCATGTTTGGACAGGCTGCTTAAGTTGGTATAATGCTCTGACATTCAACTGTATAGAGTCTAAGAGGTCTCTTAAAGAAGTGACGTCATTAGGTTTGACGGCTGGTAGGTTGAAGAGACAACGTATGTGGCGAGCTACACTCAAACGTAAATTGCCATATCTCTCTTTAAGGAGATTAAAGGCGATGTGGTAGTTGTCTGCGCTTAAAGGCAGTGACTCCACTAAGGCTAAGGCCTCACATTCCAAAGAAGTACGGAGGAAGTAGAATTTATGAATATCGGGGATCCCAGTATTTTCATGAATTAGGGAGCAGTAAAGTTCATAAAAAGAATACCATTCACCTTCCTTGCCTGAGAAGTGAGGTAGACTTATCTTAGGAAGTAACGGTTTTGGTTTGTTCTTGTGAACTGAAGCGGGTGCGAACTGGGCCGGATTGATGACCCTAGTGTCCGGTTCTGAGATATTGCGGATCAGTTGGTGGGCCTTTGCAATCCCTTCAAAGTACAAGGGTTCGACCTCATCCCGATCCGATTGAAGTTCTGGGCAAGCGGATTCAATCTCGGTTTGAATTTGATCATAATAATCATAAGACCGTTCGTACAACTTAAGGCGATGTGTCAAGATGTCTAAATCGAACTCGGCGGGATTTAATTTGTTGACGAAATTTCTGAATCTAGTGAGTTGCCCTTTATAGGGAGAACGTCTAGCAATGAGAGTTTCATCTTTTTCAGTAGGAGCCATGATAAAGAGAATAAATTGAAATACAACTCACGAAACTGTAGAACCTTGGAGATGCTGTCAAGTTTGCAGCAGCAAATGAGTAGAAAGAACAGGACACCCCAAAGGAGACAGGAGCGGCCTCTTTCCCGTTCACAGGCTTTGCATGATGTGGATATAGCTGAAAAATCCAAAGCAGATATTAATAATTTGCAGAGTATTGTCAAACAGAAAAATGACAAATGGACTCTCCCGGGTTTCTGGTACCAATTTTTGGGTAGTTTATTGGCTGAGGAATAACCCACCCACCAAGGGAAGATGATTAAGAAAAGGAAGTAGATTTTGGATTGGAGAAAAAGGATAGAAAAATAGGAGGAGAGTTCCACAAAAGTTATGAATTTGACTTTCAATACATTTAGAGGCGGTTGCAACTGCAAATTAACTCTCTGATACCTAAAGTAGGTACGAGCTTGGTCGAAGCTAAAGGGAACCGCAACTAAGACTTGGGCGGTTTGCCAAAGAAAGGCTTTAGTGTATTTCCTCCCAAGCATGCATGAAAGTACTATAGGGAAGGGTGATAGTCTGGCAAGACAAATGGTAAAAGCTTTATTGAGTATGAACGAGGGCATAAACCTAGGAAGAGCTAGGAAAGCCAGGATCTTGCCTAACTGTAGTATCAGAGAAATGATGAATCCAAAAACAAATATTTAATTTATTTAACAATTCCAAGAAGTTTGAGGAAATTAACAAGCATGTAATATAATTTTGACAAACATAGTTAATTTAAATTGTTTAACAAATGGGGTCGCAGACCTCCTAACATTAAATGGTTGCTCCAGGCAATTGACAATTTACAAGGTTTAAAACCTGGTACTAAAATCTTTGTAAGATTTTAAAAAGGCAATGAAATGATTAAAGTTTAAACATTAAATTGAGTACAAGGGGTGTACTATAAGAAATTTATGAAAGAATATTCTAGAGAGTATAACAACTTCGAAAATAACAATAAGGAAAACATGAAGAATAAGATGGAAGTTTCTACAACTTCTTATATTTAAACAGAATTACTATATGAGAATTATACAAAAGAGGGCAGGTCACTTACTGTGAAACCTGAAGAAAGTTAAAAGGAAGGTTCTAGACTTCCCAAGTTTGAGCAGGAATCACTAGCCAAATGGGACAGTTTCCATTTCGTGAAACCTGAACATGACTCGCTCAAGAGTTTAAGGAATTGTTTTCCCTGATTATAGGAAAGAACAATGTGAATTTGAATCGTGTGTCATACACGTAATTATACAGAATTTAATTAATGTTAAACTAGCAAAGTTGGAAGGGCACTTCGTGAGTGACACCTTATAGAAAAGTTACAATTTTATTAATATGGGTTAGTAGAAGGTTGAGGAAAGATCATTGGGATATAGGATCAATGTTCATGGCCGTATTTAATGTAAACGGACGATCGCGACGCGGTAGAAACGTGGAGCAAGCACTGGTTATCACTGTAGTCTATAAAATTGGATGCAAAGTTCACTATAGAAACACTAAAGTTTATGAGAAAGAAAGTTATTGCAATTATGGAAATAACGGATTGCACTATATAGGTGAGAGTCTATTTCTTGAAAAAGTTGTGATTTACAATTAAATGTACCATAAAACATTCCAGTGGTTCCAGCGGTGGAAGAAAGTTAGCTATTGCAACAATTTGTAAGGAAGATTCCTCATTTTAAATATTATTGTCACAGGTGAGTGAAAAATACCTGACGGCAAGACTCGCAGATAGAGTACAAGATCTCGAAGGTTCCAGAACGACCTTGGTTGAAAAATGGGGTTGAGAAAATCCAACGGAGGAACTAGCTTGATGAATTATAGACAGCGGGTATTAGGTAATATCCCACGTAGTGAGAGGATTTCTCATTTGAATAGCTTAAGAAAAGCTCTTTTTTAGTAAGGTTGGCTTATACAAGCGAAAGCTCAACATGGCAAATCCCACGAAGAATGATTTTTGCCCCAAAATAAATAATTTCACACTGTCTATAAAAGTATCATTAAAAGCACGTGGAAGTTAAAACCATGAAGATGAGGTTAAAACTTTTAAAATGGTACTTATCTTGATTTCATGTTGAAGGCGAAGTTTCCCTGGATGACAACTACCATGCCAACATGGCGTAGAAGAGTGTGAGTCTCTTGGTTTGAGGAGACTAGCTCGAGAGGAGCTTTAACTGACCGAGTCAACTGCCGACTGAGAAGTGAGACCTGCTCAACGGAGCACGGAGGGTCCAAGGAAGGGGAAAAGAGTCGGGGGTAGGAGACAAAAGGAGAACATATAAACATTGCCAATGTTACAACAAAAAATGATCTTCTCTTGCTGAGCCGGTCTTCAAAGAGTTGATAACAGATGATACTAGCGCAGCATGGTGAGTAAAGAAGTAGACGTAGTCCTCTTGCTCATGGACATAATAGCTGGCGATGGCAGCAAAATCTGGTGGCCAGATGGAGAAGGAATTCCTCTTGCGCGAGGAAGAGTTGAAGAGCTTCAGAGATTCGCTGCTATATGACGCTAGGTGGGTCATAGAATATATATCTGGAACAGACTCATAAAAGATATGAGCGACCTGAACCCCTAAGAGAAAACAGAAGATCACTGTTGGTGTTTGACAAAGAGGAAGGAAAAAACATGCAAAAGCATTGAAAATTATAATCTCTCGTACCGTGTATTCCAAGAATACACCACAGGTCGCTCACGGGCGTCGAATAGAAAGACCTGCACTCGGCCACTCAGGAGGCCACACGAAAAAAAACGGTACTCTGGCGTTAAGCATTATACAGTGAGATTCTTTTGCTGGAGCTGGACCGGCGGCCGGCTGCCGGGCATGCGCGCCTTCCGCCAGCCAACCGAGCTCGGGCCGCGGGGTTCCGCGAGGCGGAGGCGAGCTAACCAGGGTTATTAAAGTCCATTAAGTCACTAAACTTTCATCAACGAGGGTGTGTAGTGTCAGCGCACAAATAAGAAGGTAGCATAAACAACAGCTGCAAGATTTAATTAAAGAAGCACAGATGTTATTTTATTCCTTGGGAATCTGGATGACTTCACGTCACCAGTTAGTGGTTAGAACTTATCTTTTCACAGAAGATACTACAAATATTCTCCCTCAGCTGATAGACAGACGTCGTTACATTATGTCGCTAATCCTGCACACCACCCACCCCTGCGTGTTTACTGTAATTAATCGACGCACGGACCTAAGCCCGTTTGTTGTTCAATTGATGGTTAATTTAACATTCAAAGTGTACAGATCAATTACCCGTATTCTAGTGGAGCTGGAGAACAATATACGGCAGCAGGTATCCCTCAAAACAGAAGGGCCAATAACCTAGATGTTAGGCCCCTTAAAACAACAACAACATCAAAACAGAAGGGAATTACTACGTGTGAACGCTAATTTATTTACACGTTACAACGCCTGTCTGTCAGATGAAGGAGAACATTTTCAGCAACTTCTGAGAAAAGGTAAGTTCTTTAGTCATGAATCGCTGGTGAATTTACCATTAATTAATGAACTTTGTTACGGTTTCCACCTGCGCACAATCCGCGGTACGAGCTCGGTTGGCTGGCATAAGGCGCGCGCGCCCGGTAGTCGGTTGCCCGTCCCGCTCCAGCAAAAGAATCACCCTGTATAACAGGCGGTAGGAACTGTGCGATTTTTTTTTAAGGCATTTTAGATTTCAGTTCCTTGACGTTGTCGGGCTTACCTGTTACGCCTATAATGGATTACCCTTTAACACATTTAATATTCGGTAAAATACTCCAAAAATGGATTTGATATTTAAGCTATAGGTTAAAGTAAAGGTAGACCAACAATGTTTACCCTAAAGATGGAATATTTACTGTACTTTTACAGTTAGTAATTAAATTGCAGCAATTATTGTACGCTTTTACCCATCTGTTGCGGGGTTGCGCTTGGATTTACCGAGTTAGACTCATCAGCAAGCTATTGGAGAATCCTACCTGGACTCCACTGCGATACTCTATATTCCAACTTTTGAAACCTCTTAAAAAGGAGATTAACATACACTCATTAAAGTTAGAGATCTGTAGTCTGCTTAAGTTGCCAGTACTTATTATACATTATACATGCATATACAGTAGTTCCAAGAACCAACAACAGATAGCGCAAGATGCTCCATTTGCTTTTACCAGCTTAAACAAACCAGACAGCGTCAGTCTTCTCAGGATAGTAGAGAGCAGCGGATTTGATGGAAGGATACTCCAATAATCAGTTACGCGGTCACTTCAATATTATAAGATTTTTATTTATTTAATTATTTATTTATTTATTTATTTATTTATTTATTTATTTATTTAGCGTATGGCTTTTAGTGCCGGGAGTGTCCGAGAACATGTGTGGCTCGCCAGAGTTCGTAGTTGCTTCTATGCTGACACCCGTGCGGTGAGCTACAAGTACCGTAGCGTGTTGATGAGATGAAATTAATGAAGTTGAATGAGCAAGTTCTATTTCAAGTAGTTCCAACTTTGGATACCAGATGCCACTGACACCTAGTGGCGAACGTTAAAATTTGATAGAGCGTTTCTAACGAAATACAACCTAGAAATTTGGCTACACACTACCAATTGTTGTGGTAGGTGTTTTTCATGTCATAAATCTATGACATGGGCCTGCCGACTTTACTTCCCCTCCGAAAGAAGGCATACTGAAGGATTTTAACGCTCTTAAAAAATCCGACGACTTCAGCCCGGTCTGAACCCTAGAACTTGGGAGTAGCAGATCAGCATGCTACCGACTACACCACCGAAGCCTCTAATATTATAAGTGGTACTGCCCCCGTAAATTGAATTATACTGAGACCACGGTGGCTGTATTGGCATATGTGAATAAAGTTATGGCCGTCATAGTTATGACGTGTATATTCATGACGTAGGCACGGATGACGCAGACTTCATGCAAGTAGGCTGGATGAGCTGAGATTCTTGGTGACGTCATGATTTTGTTCGAGAAGGATCTGAGATTTACGACGCAGTCGCAGGGAAGCAAGGAATTGTGCTGAGGAAGAAGTTACGCTATTGGAGGAGAGGCTCGAACCAATGAATGATAGCTTGGAGGGAGACGGAGATTACTGAAAACTACCATATTCAATTACTTTTGGAATGCAGAATTGTGGAAAACTATTTTCAGTTATGGCATTAATTTGGAATTTTGAAGAAATTAATTATGAGTTTTTGAAATTTGAAAATCCGTCAAGTATAGCCAAAGTTAGAACTTCTAGCAATGACGGAGGAACAAGCTATGGAAGGGATGAATACGCCCCTTAAGAAGTTGATAAAAGGCCTTGCACAGCAGAGAGGAGGCTCACATGGCTCATTTTTCTGATTCTCACATTGTCAGACTTCGAGTTCTTCAGTGAAGCAAGTCGTCATTAGCACGTGTGGTAGAGCCCACAGCATCGAACAAGCATTGAGCGTGCAGCAGTACAATTTTACGGTTACTAAAACTAGGCGAAGTTGGAGCGCACACATAAACGAGTCTACAAGATTATCTATCAAGAGTTAGCTACTGCATTTATGCTAATTCAATTGTGCATTACAATATTGAGGCGTGTACGAAAGTTGAACATTTTCACGAGTATACTTGGGAAGATATTCGCATTTTAAGACTGCAGACAAAAGTGATTTTCTCGACACCTGAGAAGCACTTTTTTAATACCACATTCTACGCTACGGCTGACATAGGTATTGCAACCGTGATACTGAAGGTTACATTTGGTGATACAACGCTACATTCTACAATGGAACTATATAATCTGGCAGTACTTTCGACTATTATTATAACGGAAGTGGAGATGGAAGACTAAAACTTTAATGAAATTGGGACATACATCAGTGGAGTGAAATAGCAGCATGGAGCTTCGTTAATCGTCATTCTACAAAAGCGAGCATGTAGTGAACATCCAACTACACTCATGCATCGTAATCCATCGCTGAATTACATCAAATGGCAGTGGAAATATCTTCATGCTCCACAATTATGAACATTTCTGCGGAAATAATTGCAATAAACTTCATGGCGAATTGCTACCAGAACTTCAGGGAACTTTCAAGAGAGGCCAGGGTGGACCCGGCTCACAAAGAAGAGTTTTGCCAGAAGGATGTCTATCGTCTACACGGAGCAGTGCTATTTCCGGAGGAGGAAACTGTTCTATTCTCCGAGGGCGCAGGTTCCAGGTTCGAGGTCGGAGCACATCTTTACGGTGGTGAAATGGAACCAACAGCAGTCTTCTTTGGAAATTTTCCTCTAGAACTTCAATCAACAGATAAGGTAGTCGTGAACGTTTCTTGATTTATTTGAGCCATTTAGCAACCATTTTTCCCATATTTTCTGTCCCATATATTTTGCCCCATATTCTTGCTTGATATTTCTGTACTCTGTACACTTTGCTGATTTATGCCTTTTTCTACGATTTATTGAGACATTATTATGTCATTGGCATATTTAAATAATTTTGGATCAGTTGAGACTGATATTATATATTCTTTCAGTAATTTGCATATTTTTGTAGTCACGATTTAACTGTAAAGTTAACGATTTTCTATGGCAAATTTGAATTCAGACAGCGTGTCATTTTATTAAAGTAATTCTATTCAGTAAATTACTTTGACCAATTTTCTGTCATCCTCAAGAAAGAAGAATAATTAAAAGATTTTAGAGCGTTAAAGTCTACTACTTTATCGACGATCTTAGAAATACTAGTCGTTTTATGAACATGATGGCAACATAGACATTTATCGTCAATTCTGAAATACCATTGCAATATAGACAGTTTTATGAAATATGAACTTTGAGTACTATTTTTTGAGTACACTATAGTAATGAACATTTGATAGGAGTTTTTTCTCAATTGTAGATTGGAACAATAATGTTGGCAGTCCACAGTCTAATTGTATTCTATTCGATTATTTATGCAGTTTAGATGAACTTTGATTGAAGATAGTATTTTTATACTGCGATACTTTGATGATATTAATCTCAATTTTGATAGACCAGGGAGGCTGTCTAATCGTATTTGCTATTAAATTTATTTGTGACTGGCAAATTTTTACTTCATATCGATTCATGAATGAAACCCACGAAGGTTAAATATAATAACAGTTTTCGATACAATTGATGAATATAAGAATTTTTAAAGAGGAACTATGGATGTATAATCGTTAGTTCAGTGGACGTGTAAAAGTCGCTGATGAATAATGCCCTGTAATAAGTGAAGGAGGTTCCCACAGTAATATTGATGAAGATGATGAATTTATAAGTGGAGGTTTTTTGTGTGTATTGTGGAAGATTTTGATGCCATATATAATGAGATATATGATGAATTATGGGCCAATTTTGGTGCAATTTTGTGCGTTTTGAGCGAGTTATTTTTCCGCTGAGTGTATTGTTCAGGTCCATTGAAAATTATTCATGTGAAGTTACTGTTAAAATTAACAAGAGTGTTTAAATTATTTGAGATAACGATTTTGAATGAAGGTTACCGTCACAAATAATAATAATTATTAAATCTTATTAAACCTGAATCTAAAATTTAAATATAACTAACCTTCATTGGTCGATTATATCACCACGATTTAAGTAATTATCAACCGGATAAACGTGTGGTGTAATGTATTTCAAATAATATAAATAATATAAATAATGTAAATAACTATGTAAATAGCTTTAATAATAATTTGAAACGAACGGGATTAATAGAGGTGTGTATAAATTTTCAATTGCGTTTGACAATGTTATAAACAATTTAAAATGTTATAAATTATTAATGAACATTTTGTTATAAACATTAAGCGTTTTCGTTATTATACTCTAAACAACGCTAGTTCAACAATTGGATTATACAATTAAACAAGATTTGGGATTATTAGAGTAATCCATTGATATTTGAACGGAGCATTTAAAAGATTTGCGTGATAATATTTGAGTTGATATGTGAACATTTAAAGTGTTTTGAAAAGGAGCTAGGCTCTGAGGTAACTAGCATATGCTAACATTGGCTGGACAGGTGTGTCCATTTGACGAAACAAGCATGCGACACGGTGCAGGGTGTATCGCAGGTGGCCAGATTACTGTATGATAGAGGCCAAGGTCATCTACATACCAGCCTTGCGGTTATAAATAAAATGTGAAGTTTATGAACAAGGAAACAAATGCTATATGTCTCGTCCCAGCTCCCTTATCCATTCCAATGTGCATTGTTGTTATTATTACGTTCTTTTGAGCTAGAGAAAGCTGAAATTTTGTATATGAAGTCTACAAGTCCTACAGGAGGACATGGTTGCATTGACAATGGCTTCTGATTGCCACGTATATTTTGTTGTTAAATTTTGTTAAATTATTTTTTTATGTGAAATAAATTATTGTGCAGTTTAAATTTTCTTGTTTCGACTTGGTTCATTTTAAATATCATGGTGGAGGTTATTGTGAGGGCATACTATTAAGTGATCCAGTTGAAAACCCAGACCCGAGATTAAATTGAATAGGTAAGTAAAAGGTAAGTATGAACCCCCGTATATTTTGGTGTGTTCCACAATAATTTCATGTTAACTACTGTGCTCTAATCTCGGTAGTATCTGTCAGGGCCATTTTCATTGATGTAGCTGTGCCGGTGCGATTGATTATTGGCAATCCGATTGAGGGGGCGGATATCTGATAGCCTACTATCCGGATTATCGGGGACAGTAGGATTGGCACCGCAATTTCGTGGGGCTCTGCAAAACTGGATTACCAGGTTGAACGCCAGTTGGATTGGTGCAATCAACGTGTGGAGTGTTCGAATAACATTGGATTACCAAGTTATCGATGCCTATGGGATTGTGAAGACTCAAATAAAGAGGTTGATTCTTTGTTAGATGTCTTGGCCAATTGTAGAATTTGAGAGTGTGATTATATAGGGATTAAATGTTGTGTTGTATTAGGAAAATTACACTCAGAAAAGATCAGATCTTATACAACCTGAGAGAGGTTAAATAGGCTGGAAACTTAGAAAAATCGCCTATGATCTTGATTCTTAGTTTATTTGACCGGCTTATGACATGTTTAGTCATATTAAAGATAAAATTAAACTATTTGGATTGTAAATGTAAATTATTTGTGTTAGGATATTTTAAAATGAACCAAAGAAATTTGAACATGTGCTTGAGTTTATTTCAACATAGGGTGTCTAGGAAAGTTAATTATAAGGTAATTATAAGTTAGATTTAAGACAGAAAATTGCTCAAACTTATATATATGGTGAAAGATGTTGCTCAGATGTTGTTATCTTGCTCTGTTTGATGTATGTCCCTAACGCAGTCTATTATTGAAATATTATTGAGATGGCAGATGAGAGTATGAGAAAGATGTTGGAGGAGTTGTCCAACAGAATGAAGCAGATGATGGAGGAGAATTCTAGTAATTTGTCTATTAGGCTGGATGAAAGTTTGAAAGCTAGCATGAATGAAAGTGTGAGGGAGATGGAAGCTAGGAATACTAGTCGAATGGAGGAGAATGCTAGTAATTTGTCTATTAGGCTGGAGGAAAATATGAAAGTTCTTCAGACCAGTTCTGCAAACTTGGAAAATAATGTGTCGCGTTTACAGACCAGTACCCAGGGAATCCAGAATGCCGTGACTGACATTCACAAGGATGTCTCAGAGGTTAAAGTAGATTTATCCAATGTCCATAAAGATGTCTCAGATGTTAAAGTAGATTTATCCAATGTCCATAAAGATGTCTCAGATGTTAAAGTAGATTAATCCAATGTCCATAAAGATGTCTCAGATGTTAAGATTGATGTTTCCAATGTACAGGGAAAAGTTGATTCAGTCCAGAAAGACCTTACTATGTTGAATCTTGATGTTGCTAATGTCCGGGGTGATATTTCATGTGCTAGAGCAGAAGTAATCGTTGTAAGGAATGATGTTGCTACTGTACAAGACAAGGTAGAAGAAGTTCAAAGAGAGATTAGAAATGTTCGAACCGATGTGTCAAACGTTCAAGTAGACATAAATAATATTCATTCTGATGTTAATGATATGCAAAGCGATATCAATAAGATGCAAATAGAAGTTAATACAGTTTTTGTAGACATTGCCAAAGTTCAAACTGATGTTAATAAGGTTAGAGAAGAAATTGAAACTTCAAAAACGCTTTGTACTCGTAACATTAGTGCTTTAACAACTAGATTGGTTGACGAGTCTGTTAGGACAACAGCTTCTCTAGCTGGATTAAAATATGATGTAGAGGTCATGAGGACCCAAGTCTTAGATCATAATCGTTTACTTAAGGAAGACTTTGAAGTAGATATTTCTGAAATGTTAACTGCAAATGTAACAGTTTGGAAAGATGAATGGAACAGGTCAAGTGGAGAACATGTCAATCAGATTCAGGAGCGAATTGAACGAAAACTAGCCAGTACACAGGTAGATATAAATAATGAGGTAGTTCAAATTAGAAAGGACTTGAATATAAGGATGGATTCGCTATCCGAAAAGCAGGTAGAGGATAGAACTCAAATAGGCCAGGACGTGCAAGCATTAAAAACCGCGTTAGAGGAACTTATTCATAAGGTTGTCTCTGATGTCAATGAAACTACGAGCAAACTTCAGAATTTGAAATTAGGAGAAGCTAGCATGTTGGAAACGTATAAAGAAGAGTTGATTAGGAAAGTCATCACGGAAATCACAGATAAGGATCCAGAAGGGTTGACTTGTGAAGATAATAGGAATTACGTGAGAAGATGTAACCTCGCTACTGAAGAGAGAGATATTAGTCCTGAGGAACGTATATTCAGATTCCGGGAAGAAGAAGAGGATAGGATTATTCAACCTGAATGGAAATATCGTGATAGTGGGAAGAATTACATGGATTCATATCCAAGAAATGTGACAGTCATCCGAAACTTTGAGGACAAGCCTCAGAAATTTAGTAATACAGATAGTCTAACACCGAGAGAGTATATCAGAAACCTGAAAGACTATTTTTTGAAGCCCATATTCCTAGAGAAAGAGAAATGAGAATCGTAGAAAGATTTCTAGCTGGAGGACCCCTTGAGTGGTTCAGGGCATTTCGGTACACTTTTAGTAATTTCGATGAATTTACAGAGGCACTGATAAAACGATTCTGGTCAATAGAAGCACAAAATTCATTAAGAGATGAGGTATACTCGAGGAAGTATTCGGGTACTCTTCCAACACGGTACGCTGATTTCTTCACGAGCCAGTTATCGCGCTTGAGATTCTTACAACCCCCATTGTCGACAGAGCAGTTGGTAGATGCTATTTCACGTATGCTGCCTGTGGAGGTAAGAAGGCTTATTATATCGTCAAATATCAGGGATTTGAACAGTATGGACGAACTATTGAGAAGTCTTGATTACACGAGTCCGATGCCAAATTTGGTTCAAAAAGGTCAGAGCCACGAATTCAAAGACATTAATACAGTCTACATGGATCAAGTTCAGCAAACTGATAAGCCTGCTGAAGAGAAAACTGAAAATGTAGGTCCTCACAGGAACAATTATTTTCACAACAACAGATCACAAGGTTACCGTCCATATCAGCAAAGACGAGGCTGGAATAACAATAGAGGGAACTATAATAACGGAAGAGGTAGATATTATAATAACAATGGGAACAATAGGAACTACAACAGAAATAACCAGTACCAGAATCGGAATCAGAATTCTCAAGGTCAGGTTATGACACCGGACAAGTATCAAGAGAGAGAGAAAGAAAGTCAGCAGTATTTGAAGGAATTAAGAGAGAAGGAAGCTGAAAACCAGAAGAAAAGACAGGATTTAGTGATCGATCCTGGTCCTTCTACAAGCCAGCAGGGGAACTTTGAAATTGGTAACACAAAAAAAAAAAAAACGCCGATTTCTCAACGAAAGTGAGAAACAATGAATACATTGCCACACCACACATAATTACCATTAATGAAATTTACGAAGTAACTGATGAGGATTTATTAGAAGAAAGGGGAATCGTCAAAGAGGAAAGACCATGTGCCTTACCTATTATTTCTGTACTGATAGATGGCCAACAGTACAAAGCTCTTATGGATACCGGCGCAATTATTTCTATCATTTCTGATGAATGCTATCAAAGTCTATTAAAGGGAGAAAACATGACAGTTTTACCTGTTTCTACCGTCAAAGTGAGAGGAATTTTCCAAGACAAGGCAGTGAAATGCAAGATCCAAGTGTTGTTGAACTTTGAAATTAATGGAAGGAATTATGAACAGATCTTTATTGTGGTGAACAAGATCCATTTCGACATTGTGCTAGGAATCGATTTTATATCGAAAGTTGGAGCCATTATTGATATGAAGAATAGGATTATTAGCTTTAATGATGGGTACATGATCACAGAAGAGATCGAAGAACAGGACGGGAAAAACAGTCTGGAGATAGACCTTAGGGAAGAAATTTTAAATACCATTATCAATGAAGTGGAGAATCTAACAGAAATACCCAGTAGAAAAACTGAAGGATTTGAAGAAATTCAGGGGGAATTTGAGGATTTGATAAAGGAATTCCAAGATATATTTGATGAAAAGCCAGGATTGATCAAAGACTATAAGTATAAGATAAGGCTGACCGATGAAACCCCTTACCAAAAGAAAATATACCCCATACCTGAGAAATACTACCAAGAAGTACGAGGGTTGATCAGAAAAATGGAGGTAGACGGGATTATAAAACAAGATGTTCAGTAAAGAACATATAGCCTACTTTCTCCTAAATGTATGAGTATAGTTATACCTCGTTGTTATTATCAAAGAGTATAATAGAACTATTCTTTGTTGAAGGCCATAGAAACGATTTTCCTCTACCAAACGCCACAATCTAGATAAAAACTGCTACCATCATTGAAGAAAGAAAGATAAGAAGTATCTCAAGAATGTTATGGATCTGGAGACATAATCGACCGGACTGGCTGCGTGGCTCGGCGGTAACGTTCTCGCTTGCTGGGCCCTAGGTTGCAGGTTCGTATCCTGGCGCAGTCAGCTGGCATTTGAGGGTGCACAAATGCGAGGGAGCCGTGTCAGTACATTTACTGGCACGTTAAAGATCCCCTTCGGGCCAAAATTCCGGCACCCCGTTGTCTCTAAAATCAGCAGTAGTTAAAAGGGATGTAAAACCAATAACATTATTATTATTATTATTATTACGACCTGCCGTGGGCAACATCCAACTTTGAGTTGAGGCATGTCTTTACACGTCTGGTTGTGCATGGCTTTCACAACCCTAATTGAATTAACAAATCTTTCCATGACCCTACAGAGACGTGTGTATACAAACTATGTGGATATTTTCGATAATATAATCCTAACAGAGCGAGTGCATTCTAACGGCCAGAAGAAGAAACTTTTCAATAAAATCTGGAAGTTACCTTTTTGGCAGCTAGATGTCTCGAGTAAATCTGCTGGCGAATTATGTTTTAATTAAATATATATATTACACCATAATGTGCACAATATAACGCTTAATAACATTTTCAAGTAACGCAAAATAGGATGTTACAAACCCTTTAAAATAAAAAGTTAAAATGTATCGTAGTATCATCTTGTCATTCTTCAAATTCGATGCGCATAGAATGATAATGGTATAGTAATCAATGGATCCCCACGTAGACTAGTCGTGACATCTATTGGTGAAATATCGAACAATATAATCCTAACAGAGCGAGTGCATTCTAGCGGCCAGAAGAAGAAACTTTTCAATAAAATCTGGAAGTTACCTTTTTGGCAGCTAGATGTCCCGAGTAAATCTGCTGGCGAATTATGTTTTAATTAAATATATATTTTACACCATAATGTGCACAATATAACGCTTAATTTTAAAACATCTGAGTCATTACAAAACAATAAACATATAACATTTCAAGCAAAAAACCTAGCTCTGATCGGGTTTGAACCATCGGCATTTGAGCGATAGTCTAACGCTCTACCACTGAGCTAATTGTGTCAACGAATATCGTTCTATTTAAAATGACTTACATAGAACTTGTTAGCAAATAATGATTTATACTAAACGATTTCATCACTGGAGTATATTATTTATATATAATGCATTTCATACAAAGTTTATTTATTTTTTATCAGTACGCTATATTGCATGCAATACTCAAATTAGTGAAATAAAAGTCCGGCACAAGATATCCGCTGCCATCTTGTCTTATTACTGAATCAGTTCAGCTTTTTAAAATCACGTCTGCACTATAGTATTACAAAATAAACTTTTAATTTCGAACGTGCCTCTTCCTTTAGAACAGTTAAAACGATTCTCGGCTCGATAATCGGAACTGGTGGGTCCCATGATATGGATTATAAAGTTTGCATAATACGCACGGCCGCCATCCTGAAATGGTACGGCGGACGACCTTGTAATTTGGTCACAAGACGCATCCTATACGAAGGTATGTTGTTACCAAATTTGGTAGAGATCGGATGATTTGGTTAGTCGTTATTTGATTTTACGTTTTGAACGTTTGAGTGGCCGCCATTCAGTTTTAGTAAAGATGGCGGCGATATAAAACATGACACTGAGGTGTCCTTTGCTAGTGCTACCTTTGTACCAAATTTCGTTCAATTTGCATTCACCGTGTTCGAATTGATAGGGGGGGACAGACATTCAGAGTACACACACTCACACACACACAGACACACACACAGACTCACACACACACATACACACACACACAGACTCACACACACACATACACACACACAGACAGACACACTTTTTTCTCCCTGTGTTGATCTCATAAGTCTACTTTCATTTTTTGCAAAAATCGAAAGTAGGCTAAAACAGGCGTCGTCTTACATAAACCCCATCACTGTAGTCAAGAAAAGTAATGGTCAGATACGTCTCTGTCTCGATGCTCGGACCATCAACTTAAAGATTCTTCCAGAAAATGACCGACCACCTAAGATTAGAGATCTGCTTAGAAAGTTCAAAGGGAGAGCATGTTTCAGTGTTCTTGACTTGACATCTTCGTTTTACCATGTTCAACTGGAAGAAGAAAGTATGCAGTACACTGGATTCTTATTTGACCAGATGTCATGGGTCTTCCAGAGAATGCCTTTTGGAATGGTCAACAGTGGACCAGCACTTATTCGAGCACTTGATAGCAAGCTCACTGACGAAGTAAAGGAAAATGTAATCTGCTACATTGACGATTTAATTGTATCTTCACCCAACGCCGCAGAACATTTAGTGCATTTGAGAAAGTTGTTTGAAAATTTAAGGAAGGCCAATATTAAGGTCAATTTTGGAAAATGTCAATTCTTGAAGAAGGAGATCAACTACTTGGGGAATACTATTGATAAGGATGGATATCATCCGAACATGCAGAAAGTAGATGCGATCACAAGGTTCCCAAAGCCAACTAAGGTGAAACAAGTCAGAGAATTTGTAGGCGCATGCCAATTCATCAGCAGCCACTGTCCGAGATACTCTGAAATTATGGCTCCTCTGTATGACTTACTCAAGAAGAACAATAGATGGAAATGGAGTACCGCATCAGACGAGGCTTTTGAGAAAGCAAAGGAGATGCTCAGAAACAACGTTAAACTGGAGTACCCAGACTTTGAGAAGGTGTTCTATATTGAGTCTGAGGCATCAAGAATAGGCATTAGTGCAGTCTTATACCAAAAAGACGAGGCAGGCAACAAGCACTACATTGCGTTCACTAGTCGGAAATTAAAGAAACACGAGGAAAACTACTTTACGACAGAACTAGAAGCGTTAGCTTTTGTAACAGCTTTGCAAGCGTGGAAGAAAATGCTGCTGGGACACAGGGTTATCATTATTACAGATCACAAAGCACTTCAGTTTATGCTGCAAACTGACATGTCTAGTGATAGATTGACACGTTGGGCTTTGTTCACCCAACAGTTTAACGCCACTATTGTCCATCAGCCTGGGAAAGACAACTTACTGGCTGATGCTTTATCACGTAACCCTATCAAAAATGTGCAGATACACCATGTACAATTGGAGCAGCAAGATCAAGAGACCGTTAGGAGGTTAGCCCGAATCGGTGTGTCACAGAAGAGACACGCTCCAATCAGGAAAATGTACAGGTTCCTTAAGGGTTACATGGACAATACTGATGTTGACTATGCAGCTACACAGAGAGATTCACGACACTTTGTCTTGAGTGGAGACGTCGTATGTAAGTATGCTGACTCTGCGCATACAAAGCTCCGAATAGTCGTGCCACCTAAACTTGTAGTCAATTTAGTGTGGGTAGCTCATCACGCAACTGGACAGGCCGGTCTAGATAAAACTCTTGATACTCTTAAAGAGAGGTTTATTTGGACTAACATGCGTTCCAGCATTGCTAATGTCATTCGTTCATGTGATAAATGTCAAAGAGCAAAGTATGCTTCCGCTCTATTAAAAGGAAAACCTAAGGCTATGATTCCCTCTAAACCGAATGAACTCATGGCGACGGACATATTTGGCCCCTGTCCGAAGGGATACCAGGGTAATCAGTACCTGTTGGTTACCGTGGATGTCTTCTCGAAATTTGTAACAATGAGTCCCATGCAAAAAGCTAACACGAGGAACGTTGTAAGCAGACTGGAACATGCTGTATTTCCAAAAGCTGGTAAACCAGAGTATCTACTATCGGATCATGGAGCTCAGTTTACATCCTTAAAATTTACTGCAGATATGGAAAGGCTCGGTATTAAGCACATATTTTCAAGCGTGCGCTATCCGGAATCGAATTCTTCAGAAAGATATATGGCTGAATTTTCGAAATTTTGTCGATTTTTCTGTCCGAAAGATCATACTAGTTGGGTGAGATTTGTACCCCTTATTGAGGAGTGTCTAAATTCTACAGTGCAGGAGAGCACAGGAGAGGTGCCAATGAGACTTCATCAAGGAAGAAACCCAGAAAGGCCGTGGGACAATCTTTTCAACCATGTTCCTAGAGATCCCGACCTAGGAAGGCAGCAGAGAATTGACAGAGCGAAAGAACAACTCCAGAGAGCAGCACAAAAACGAATGAAAAGAGTAGCTGGAAAACGTTTTGGTGCTCCCTTAGAAATTGGAAATCTGGTATTACTACGCAGACCTGTCAAGGCTGATGTGAGTAAGAAAATCTATCCCAAGTTTGGAATAGTGTTTATGGGTCCGTTCAAAATTACGAATGCTTATGGAAACAACTGTTATAAACTCTACGATGATGAGAATGATGTCGTTTATGGCAAGTTCAATGCTGGAAACTTGAAGAAATATAATCCAAGAGTAAGCCAATAATAATTCAATTTCGTGTTCAAGTGAATTCAGATATTTATAGCAGAGTTTAAAAACAATTTGCAACTGTTTTTAAAAACGTGGTGAAGGGAGAATGCCCCCGTAAATTGAATTATACTGAGACCACGGTGGCTGTATTGGCATATGTGAATAAAGTTATGGCCGTCATAGTTATGACGTGTATATTCATGACGTAGGCACGGATGACGCAGACTTCATGCAAGTAGGCTGGATGAGCTGAGATTCTTGGTGACGTCATGATTTTGTTCGAGAAGGATCTGAGATTTACGACGCAGTCGCAGGGAAGCAAGGAATTGTGCTGAGGAAGAAGTTACACTATTGGAGGAGAGGCTCGAACCAATGAATGATAGCTTGGAGGGAGACGGAGATTACTGAAAACTACCATATTTAATTACTTTTGGAATGCAGAATTGTGGAAAACTATTTTCAGTTATGGCATTGATTTGGAATTTTGAAGAAATTAATTATGAGTTTTTGAAATTTGAAAATCCGTCAAGTATAGCCAAAGTTAGAACTTCTAGCAATGACGGAGGAACAAGCTATGGAAGGGATGGATACGCCCCTTAAGAAGTTGATAAAAGGCCTTGCACAGCAGAGAGGAGGCTCTCATGGCTCATTTTTCTGATTCTCACATTGTCAGACTTCGAGTTCTTCAGTGAAGCAAGTCGTCATTAGCACGTGTGGTAGAGCCCACAGCATCGAACAAGCATTGAGCGTGCAGCAGTACAATTTTACGGTTACTAAAACTAGGCGAAGTTGGAGCGCACACATAAACGAGTCTACAAGATTATCTATCAAGAGTTAGCTACTGCATTTATGCTAATTCAATTGTGCATTACAATATTGAGGCGTGTACGAAAGTTGAACATTTTCACGAGTATACTTTGGAAGATATTCGCATTTTAAGACTGCAGACAAAAGTGATTTCCTCGACACCTGAGAAGCACTTTTTTAATACCACATTCTACGCTACGGCTGACATAGGTATTGCAACCGTGATACTGAAGGTTACATTTGGTGATACAACGCTACATTCTACAATGGAACTATATAATCTGGCAGTACTTTCGACTATTATTATAACGGAAGTGGAGATGGTAGACTAAAACTTTAATGAAATTGGGACATACATCAGTGGAGTGAAATAGCAGCATGGAGCTTCGTTAATCGTCATTCTACAAAAGCGAGCATGTAGTGAACATCCAACTACACTCATGCATCGTAATCCATCGCTGAATTACATCAAATGGCAGTGGAAATATCTTCATGCTCCACAATTATGAACATTTCTGCGGAAATAATTGCAATAAACTTCATGGCGAATTGCTACCAGAACTTCAGGGAACTTTCAAGAGAGGCCAGGGTGGACCCGGCTCACAAAGAAGAGTTTTGCCAGAAGGATGTCTATCGTCTACACGGAGCAGTGCTATTTCCGGAGGAGGAAACTGTTCTATTCTCCGAGGGCGCAGGTTCCAGGTTCAAGGTCGGAGCACATCTTTACGGTGGTGAAATGGAACCAACAGCAGTCTTCTTTGGAAATTTTCCTCTAGAACTTCAATCAACAGATAAGGTAGTCGTGAACGTTTCTTGATTTATTTGAGACATTTAGCAACCATTTTTCCCATATTTTCTGTCCCATATATTTTGCCCCATATTCTTGCTTGATATTTCTGTACTCTGTACACTTTGCTGATTTATGCCTTTTTCTACGATTTATTGAGACATTATTATGTCATTGGCATATTTAAATAATTTTGGATCAGTTGAGACTGATATTATATATTCTTTCAGTAATTTGCATATTTTTGTAGTCACGATTTAACTGTAAAGTTAAAGATTTTCTATGGCAAATTTGAATTCAGACAGCGTGTCATTTTATTAAAGTAATTCTATTCAGTAAATTACTTTGACCAATTTTCTGTCATCCTCAAGAAAGAAGAATGTTTAAAAGATTTTAGAGCGTTAAAGTCTACTACTTTATCGACGATCTTAGAAATACTAGTCGTTTTATGAACATGATTGCAACATAGACATTTATCGTCAATTCTGAAATACCATTGCATTATAGACAGTTTTATGAAATATGAACTTTGAGTACTATTTTTTGAGTACACTATAGTAATGAACATTTGATAGGAGTTTTTTCTCAATTGCAGATTGGAACAATAATGTTGGCAGTCCACAGTCTAATTGTATTCTATTCGATTATTTATGCAGTTTAGATGAACTTTGATTGAAGATAGTATTTTTATACTGCGATACTTTGATGATATTAATCTCAATTTTGATAGACCAGGGAGGCGTGTCTAATCGTATTTGCTATAAAATTTATTTGTGACTGGCAAATTTTTACTTCATATCGATTCATGAATGAAACCCACGAAGGTTAAATATAATAACAGTTTTCGATACAATTGATGAATATAAGAATTTTTAAAGAGGAACTATGGATGTATAATCGTTAGTTCAGTGGACGTGTAAAAGTCGCTGATGAATAATGCCCTGTAATAAGTGAAGGAGGTTCCCACAGTAATATTGATGAAGATGATGAATTTATAAGTGGAGGTTTTTTGAGTGTATTGTGGAAGATTTTGATGCCATATATAATGAGATATATGATGAATTATGGGCCAATTTTGGTGCAATTTTGTGCGTTTTGAGCGAGGTATTTTTCCGCTGAGTGTATTGTTCAGGTCCATTGAAAATTATTCATGTGAAGTTACTGTTAAAATTAACAAGAGTGTTTAAATTATTTGAGATAACGATTTTGAATGGAGGTTACCCTCACAAATAATAATAATTATTAAATCTTATTAAACCTGAATCTAAAATTTAAATATAACTAACCTTCATTGGTCGATTATATCACCACGATTTAAGTAATTATCAACCGGATAAACGTGTGGTTTAATGTATTTCAAATAATATAAATAATATAAATAATGTAAATAACTATGTAAATATCTTTAATAATAATTTGAAACGAACGGGATTAATAGAGGTGTGTATAAATTTTCAATTGCGTTTGACAATGTTATAAACAATTTAAAATGTTATAAATTATTAATGAACATTTTGTTATAAACATTAAGCGTTTTCGTTATTATACTCTAAACAACGCTAGTTCAACAATTGGATTATACAATTAAACAAGATTTGGGATTATTAGAGTAATCCATTGATATTTGAACGGAGCATTTAAAAGATTTGCGTGATAATATTTGAGTTGATATGTGAACATTTAAAGTGTTTTGAAAAGGAGCTAGGCTCTGAGGTAACTAGCACATGCTAACATTGGCTGGACAGGTGTGTCCATTTGACGAAGCAAGCATGCGACACGGTGCAGGGTGTATCGCAGGTGGCCAGATAACTGTATGATAGAGGCCAAGGTCATCTACATACCAGCCTTGCGGTTATAAATAAAATGTGAAGTTTATGAACAAGGAAACAAATGCTATATGTCTCGTCCCAGCTCCCTTATCCATTCCAATGTGCATTGTTGTTATTATTACGTTCTTTTGAGCTAGAGAAAGCTGAAATTTTGTATATGAAGTCTACAAGTCCTACAGGAGGACATGGTTGCATTGACAATGGCTTCTGATTGCCACGTATTTTTTGTTGTTAAATTTTGTTAAATTATTTTTTTATGTGAAATAAATTATTGTGCAGTTTAAATTTTCTTGTTTCGACTTGGTTCATTTTAAATATCATGGTGGAGGTTATTGTGAGGACATACTATTAAGTGATCCAGTTGAAAACCCAGACCCGAGATTATATTGAATAGGTAAGTAAAAGGTAAGTATGAACCCCCGTATATTTTGGTGTGTTCCACAATAATTTCATGTTAACTACTGTGCTCTAATCTCGGTAGTATCTGTCAGGGCCATTTTCATTGATGTAGCTGTGCCGGTGCGATTGATTATTGGCAATCCGATTGAGTGGGCGGATATCTGACAGCCTACTATCCGGATTATCGGGGACAGTACCAATGGAGTTGAATAATATTCAACATAATAAAAACACGATAGTAAAATATGTGCCATAAACTAACACGTAACAATAATAATTCTGGAATATTTTGTTGTACATAAGTGTTATAATCTATACATAAAACGTTTTCAAACCCTTCAATGAACATGAAATGATGATCGCATGATGAACGAAACGTATCATCCTATTAAAACCCCTTAATTATAAAAGTGAATGAAAGTGGAAAAGGACAACTGAGTAGATGCTTACAAAAACCTTACATAAGTCATGTACATCTTCATAATAATCTTCATATTTTCAAGAAGGTTGACTGTATAATAATATGTTATTAAATTAATGAGTATCATGCAATAGAGAAGCTGCCGAGAGACTTGGTTAAAACACAAACAATCGCGAACTTTGTTTGATTATGCTGTACAATATGTCACAAGATTCGTTCAATCTTGTTTTAGATATATAGATAGATATATAGATAATGCCTTTATTGGTGCCGAAGTTAGGGCTCAAGGCCCTCATTTACACTTAACCACCTTCATCTACATGACTTATAATTACAAATACCAATAGCACAAATAATATTAATAGCAATAAGAATAGTGATAATATGATCAATGGTAGAATCATTTATTTCAAAAATACACAAAGTAAAGTACCCTTAAATGACGTAACTACAGTAATCCAATCATTCATCTCATTCATTCATTCGTTCATTCAACATTTATCCAGGAAGTCAGCGGGATCCACCCAGCAAATACTCGCAGCAAGCGATGAGAGGGATTGTCTCTAATGTTCGCAGGTAGCAATTTCTATGACCAGGACGCAGAGATTATGAACGAGCGGTTGTAAACAGCAGTACGGCTTATAGGTATGACAAGAGAGGAGCCAGATCTCGTATTGTGGTCATGATAGGACGAGAGGTACGAAAACGGTGAAACAAGAGAGTTAGGGGTATTAGTGGAAAGTATTTTGTGCATATATGACAACAGTCATCATATTAAAACTCACGCAATATTAAGAGAAACAAGTGAACATAAGAATCAGATATTTCCAACGTAGCCTGAATGGAAAAATACAATATTGTGGAATGAGCATTGGATTTACGTAAGGAAAGAAATGTAAGTAGAGCTTTTTATTTCTTTACGGAACTACCTGTGTTGTATCTGTGATTAAATTTGTGTGTACAATAGTCATGCTGAATGGTTCTGGAATGGTTTATCTACAGTTGGTAGCAACAGTTCGTACGTAAAAACATACATACACTCATTTCCCTTGACCTCATAAACATTTTTATACTTTCCTCCAAAAATGAGAGTATTAGGCTTTAGTTATACCAAACAAATATATGACTAGTTGTGTTAGTGTTAGTTACATATTGTAAATACTATCTCCCATACTTTTAGATATAGTTCTAATAGCCTAAGTGTAACAGATCTGATGATGACCGCTTGACGATCGAAACTGGTCATCCAAGTGTATTTATTAATCTAATGTGTTTTTTTTTCAGGATTTGGGAATAACCCATCTTAATTGGGTGCAATCGTGTTGACCGACTGAAAACCATCAAATTTCGTTTATTTAGGCAACACTGATAATTTCTTCAAACACCATAATAAACAAATGATGTAAAATACTTTGCTCCACAGACTGAACATGTGACTTATGTCCTTATTACCTGTACTAGCGGCCTCGGTGGCGTAGTCGGTAGCCTGCTGAACTGCTGTGCCAAAAATAGCGGGTTCAAACCCGGCCGAAGTCGTCGGATTTTTTTAGAACGTTAAAAATCCCTCAGTATGCCTTCCTTCGGAGGGGAAGTAAAGCCGGCGGTCCCATGTCATAGAATTATGGCATGTAAAAGATCCTTTCACAGACTAAACTTGTGTAAAGCAAAATTGTTAGGTTAGATTTCGTCAGAACGCTCTATCAAAGTTCCAACGTTCACCAGTAGGTATCATTGATATCTGGTGGTGAAAGTTGGAACTACTTGAAATTGAACGGAACTTGTAGCTCACCCTATTGGGTGTCCGCTGGAAGCAGATACAGACTCAGGCGAGCCGAACATGTCCTCGGACACTCCCGGCACTAAAAGCCATACGATAAATAAATAAATAAATAAATAAATTACCTGTACTCGTCCATCTCTTTCCGTGTGAGGTCGACTTGAGAACATGGCTATCAATAGTGCTTTTTACTAGAATCAAATTCTGAGTCGACAAATAAGTTGTTTTCTAACAATTATCTACATCTTCACCAACTGATTAATCATGTTGCGTGGGCTTGTTCTTCGCCTGATGTTGAACTAATTATAACTCATCTGTTTCTCCATTGGAGAAACTGGAAAACTTTTAATGAGTAGGCAGTGGGGCTGTGGAACCGAGAATCTAATCCCTTGTGGGAAAGGGAAGATTTGTCACCATTCCATTCAAAGTGGCACCGCGCCGGTATTAACAGTACAGCCATGTTAGTAAAATATTCCACTGCAGGACTTAATGACTTTAATGAGCAATATGGAAAATAAACTCAGTTCAGTGGAAATCAGGTAAGCAGTCTGGATTATGCTGATCATATTGTTGTAATGACGGACTCTGTGGAACGCTTACAAGCTAACATTTTCAGAACTTGAACATACATGTAGGGAATATGTTATGAAAATCAGCATTTCAATAACGAAGGTGATGTCAGTCGGGAAGGAATGCAATAAAATAGAATCCCTGGTAGAAGAAGCTAAATTGAAGCAGGTAGACCATTTTAAGTATTTCGGCTGTAAATTCTCTCAGGACGGCAGTATTGGATAAGAAATTGAGTCAAGGTGTAGAAAGGCCAATGCAGTTAGTTCACAGTTGCGATCTACAGTATTCTGCAAGACAGAAGTTAGTGTGACTAAGAAACTTTCTCTACATCCCCCAGAATTTAGACCAACCTTACTGTATTGAAGTGAGAACTGAGTGGATTCAGGATATCTAATACGTATATAAACTACAGGTAACTGATATGAGGGTAGCACGAATGATTGCAGGGACATATAGATGGGGGCAATGGCAGGAAGGTACTCGTATAAAGTAAAAAAATAAACATATTGAAGCTGTTTGTTTGAACCGACTCACAGGGTGGGGTCATGCAATGAGAATGGGGAAGAAGAGATTACCTAAGTGGTTAATGAACTTGGCTATAAAGGGTAAGAGAAGCAGGAGTGTTGGGTCCTTGTGGGGTACATAAATGCTCTTTGAAGCTATTCGAAAAAACGCAGAGAGAGTGGACCAGCTAGTGAGGTTGTAAGTTTGGCGCGTGTCGAGAGTAGAAATCTTAATTCCCTGTATCATTGTTTACAAGTTCACCACAATCCATCGCAACTCTAGTCTAGAAGCAACATTTTTAATGTTTGAAATCATTTTATTAAGGTATTTGGAACTTTGATTTTAATCAAAATTTAAGGATATCCATTTTTATTTGTTAATGTTAAAAGCTATTCATTTGTACGCTGAAGGTAATATCATTGTATATCGAAACATGTTCGTTTAATTAATAATTAACTACATTTTTTAGTATTGGCAAGGCTGTTTATATATCATAAATATTTGTAAGTATTGTATGAATTCTTGTTTATGATGTTAATGGCTATTAACCTTCAAGTGTACCTGCTTAGTGAGATAATGTGTAATGTTTAATAAATGGCCAGGTTGGTGTTCTAATTTGAGTGTGGATTAAAGGAGTTAGCTGGTTATTTGGACGATGTGGTGTTCATACTTGGTCAGCTTCTGTCACAATTCACTGTCCGATTTGAGCAAATTTTCAATTTACAAAAACGAAATATATTAGTGTTGTCAATCACTGGTGTTGAGGGAAGGCGGCTACAGGCAATCAACGGTATTCATGTTGATAATCAGGCTACAGTGAGAATTCTTGGTAGGATGAGCTCTAGGTTCAAGGTTGTTACAGGTTTGAGGCAATTCTGTAATCATTCACCACCACTGTTTATTTTATATATGAACCATTTGCTGAAAGGCATGAACTCCCTGGGTGGATTCTATAGGCAACTCCAGCTATCCGATGTGCCATATAGTGGTGAAAATAAGAATCCCACCGAGCTAATCCACCACGTGGTGGCAGTTTGTATTGTTTCTTGTATGGGTGAACGGAGCGTGTAAATTTGTTTGCGTTTTTATACACAATTATTGAGTTCTATTCAATGTTAGAATACAAAATGAGTAATAGCCAAGTCTATTGCTCAGTTTACGGCTGCAAGCTGATAATAAAATGCGTAAACATTGACCATTATGGCAATGGTAATAATTAATAACCGTGTTGACTGATAGTATTATCTCATTAAAACCACCACCGACAGTAGTGGCTACGCTGGCTAAAGCGCAGTGTTAGGTCATGGGGCCAAGCTCTCTGCTGACTCGGTAGACGCGTGGGTGCGAACCTCAACGTCGGCCGTCCTTGAAATGGTTTTCCGTGGTTTCCCCATTTTCAACACAAGGCAAATGCTGGGACGGTACCTTCTGACAGGCCACGGCCGCTTCCTTCCACACCCTTCTCCAATTTCATTCAACTAAATCAATTCCATCTCTCATCCCGACGCGCAGGTCGCCCACGGGCGTCGAATAGAATGACCTGCACTAGGTCTCTGAGAAGACCACACCAAAAAAAAACCACCTAGTCAAACATAAATAAACGTTTAATTACATAATTTCCGGTCAGGAAAACCAAGATAAACGGCCGAGGGGACCCGACGCGCTGACCACGCGTCACCCCAAAATCTGCAGGCCAATTGGCTGGGCAGCGGTCGCTTGGTAGGCCTAGGCCCTTCAAGGGCTGTAGTGCCACGGGCTTAGTTAGGTTAATTACATTATTAATCGTATATGTTTCGGTATTTCATTGATACCTTCCTCAGCGTGATTGATATTAAATCTTAAAACTAGTTAACAAAGCCATAAAGAAATGGATATCCTTACAAAAATTGTATTGAATCAAAAATGGAAAAGCTTGCAAATAATTAAATGCCATATATCAAAAAGTGATAATAAAATTATGTTATTAAAATAAGAGATTTACCTTATAAACTGCCTACGTCAATACTTCATTAATTTTGTTCGATGTATACTAGGGCTAACGATATGAAGTTTCATTATATTCGAAAAGATACAAATAGCAATTGCCGAAAGGTGGCGATAACGAATAAGTATGGAGAACAGGAACGAGTTGGAATACAGTGGACGTTGGGGGACACTGAACATAATGATAATAATAATAATAATAATAATAATAATAATAATAATAATAAAAATTTAATTAATTAATTTAATTTATTTATTAAATACTATTTATGTTACATTATTGTGATATGTCTCACGAATCTGATGACAGTACAGATTATCTGTGAGACATATTAATTATTATTTACAACATTGTATATATAGATTATATTTCAGTACAAGAGTGCATGCATTTTTTTTTGTAATGTTAATGATAAAATATTAATGTAAATAATTAAAGATACAAAAAATTACACTATGGTAGTTATATTAATAAATTTATGTTATGAGTTAATGTTTGGTTAAGTAATATTTTTTAATGTGACTTATAGCTAGTTGTTTGCTGTTAATGTTTGTCAGTCCAGGTGGTAGTTCATTAAGTAGTGATGGTATAATATAATTTAGTCTCTTGAAACCATAGCTATTTATACATAAAGGTTTAGCATGTTTAGTACTTGTTATGGCTCTTGTTTGTATGTTGTGAGAGACCTTATGCCTGAATCTTGGATCATGGTAGTAGAGATTCAGTACAGTAATTTGAAACAACTTTTTAATATTAAAATAAGGGATATCAGTGAAATATTTAAAGAACCTGTCTTGGCTAACTTGAAGATTATTAATTAAAGTTGTGTTTTGATTTCCCCAAGCTGCTATAGCATATCTTAATTTGCTTTCAATCAGAGCACTATAAATGGTTTTGTAAGTTTTCCTATCTACATAAAATCGGAGATTGTAGAAGGTGTAGAGGTTTGCTCTTAGGTTTTTATTATGTTTACTGTGTGTGTGTTCATTTTAAAGTGTTCATCAAGGGTAATTCCTAGGTATTTTTGTGTCGAAGTACTATTTATGAAGGTGTTACATTTGCAACCTGCCAGGATGTTTTGGTGTATGCATGATAAGCTGTGGTGCGTTAGTTTGTATTTTTGTTGTGTGAAGTGATCAACTCTGATGTGCATTATTTTAGATTTGGTTGTATTTATATACAAATTATTGTCATGACACCATCTTGTGATGTTATTGAAGTCTTCTTGAAGTCTATCAAAAGCTGTTTTAGAGTCTTTATGTATGGTATATATAGTGGTGTCATCAGCATAAATAAATATTTTACTGTGTTTAATGGCTTCATTCATGTTGTTTACGAACAGGTTATATAGTGTAGGTGAAATAATGCTGCCTTGAGGGATACCTTGTGTTCCTTCTACTGCGTCACTGATAGTGTTATTGACCATAACTGCCATTTCCCTGTTTTTCAGATAGCTTTCAAATAGTTTGTAAGTCGTGCCTCTTATTCCAATATCGTGTAATTTAGCAAGTAGTTTATTGTGATTTATTGTGTCAAATGCTTTAGAAAAGTCAAGAAAAAGTACCATTATGTGATTGTTCTTATTTAAGGCATTATTTATTACATTGGCAAATTCAGCCAGGAGTAGTTCAGTACTTTTCCCCTTCCTAAAACCGTATAGGTGTCCCTTTAAAATATCATATTTATTGAGGAAATTCTTCAATCTCTTATCCAAGCATTTTTCTATTATTTTGTGGAGGATTGATAAAATGCATATTGGTCTGTAGTTGCCAAAGTCTAAGTGATCGTCATTCTTATATATTGGTTTAATAATTGTGTATTTCAGATATTTTGGTATTATGCCTGATTCGAATATCTTGTTTATGAGATGTGTTATGATTGGTATAGTTTTTTTGGATGTTGCCTTTATGTCTTTCAAGCGTATATTGTCTACCCCAGGCGATTTGTCTGTTTTTTTAATTCCTTAATTATGTTTTCTATTTCATATTCATCAGTTTCAAGTAATGTAAAGGAATTCATTAATGTGTTTCTATTTGATTGCCATATGTTGATACTACAGTTATGAGCTAGGCTGTTTATTTTTTCACTAAAGGTATTGATGAATTTATTGACTATCACTTCGTTAGTATAATGTAATATTAAATGTTTGTTTATGACTTCATTGACAGGTTGTGTTTTCCGACCTGTTATATCATTAATGACTTTCCACATTCCTTTATTATCGTTTTTGGAACTATTTATCTTATTTTTATAATATTGATGTTTTGTTTTGTTTATTAGCTTATTTAATTTGTTTCTGAAAGCTTTGTATTCATTTTTTATTGTAATATTATCCTTGTTTCTGAGCATTGTTTTGTAAAGTCTGTCTCTTTCCTTACATTGTATTTTTAGGTCATAAGTGAACCATTGTTTGCTTTTTCTGTGTTTACGAGTTGTTATGTAAGATGCTTTTTGGTAGATTTCCTTAAATTTGGTTGTTATATTGTTATATATGTCATTAGGATTTTTTAATTCAAGGCAATCTGTCCAGTCTGTGTTGTAAAGGCATGTGTGTATTATATTATCGTTTATTAGCGTAATTGTCGATTCATTATCTTGTGATTGTGTCTTATCATTTTTTGGCCAAATACCTGCATATGTTATGTAGTGGTCCGAGATATCTGATTGTATGACTGCAGAAGTATATTGATCTAGTCTGCTACGATAGTATATGTGATCAATACATGATCTCGAGTCTAAATTTGGATCATAACGAGTACATTGAGTGATAAGTGGTAGGAAACCATGAGTTGCCATAATATTTGTATATTTGATAGCTGATAGACTGATGTCATTAGATAAAGTATCAATGTTGATATCTCCTAAAATGGCGTATTCGCTGTACTTACTAGTGTGTTGTGTTATATGTGTCTCCAGTTCATCAAGAAAGACATTTATGTTAGTGCTAGGTGGTCTGTAAATGCATGTTAATCCAATCTTTATGTTCATGTGAAGTATTTCTATTACCATTGATTCATGAGTATTGGAAATGTATGAATTGTGTGTTCTAATAGCCATGTTGTTCTTTACATATATGGCTATGCCTCCTCCTTTACGATTTGTTCTATTACAAAATACAGCATTAAAATTATCCAAACTAAATAGATTCAAGTATGTTAATTTCTGTTAAGCAAATAATATCCAGATCATTAATTTTCTTGCCTAAGGTTATGGTTAAATAATCCCAGTTTTTTGATATAGATTGAATATTTAGAGAGAGGATATTGATTTCAGCATTATTTCTAGTCTTATTACCATTTTCGATGAAATCGGGTATATTGAGAAATGTGAGTTCATTTTGTATTCCAGAAACATTTATATTGCTGTCCCAACTGTTCATAATATCAATTAATATAATAATTCAATATTAATTCTTTCTTTTTTGGTGAGGGGGGGGGGGGGTTACCTAATTTTGTTAATGTCTTCCTCACGGGAGATTCTCAATATACCAGATTCGTCGTTTTTTCGCGCTAGTATTTTGACGTTTTTAACCCAAATGAATATCCAGTTATTTTCTCTGGCCTGATTTTTAGTTTTCCATAGTAACTCCCTGTAAAATGACGTTAGACTTTCGTTAATGAAGAACCTAGATTTAGTGTTCCCATGAGTGAGGAAATTTTGTCCTTTTCTTTTCTGTAAAAATTCATTCTTTTTGGATATGGAGTTGAATTTTACCACGATTGGGGGGGATTTTGTTCTTTCTTTGCAGTGGGGGCCTATAAACTTCCTCTACATCAAACATGTTTAGATCTACTTCTAGAGTCTCAACAATTTTGTGGACGATTTCATCCAGGCATTCATCTTTCGCGCGTGGCACTTCACATATTTCAATGTATTGTTGCCTACCGTTCTGTTCCATTGTGTGCACTTTCTCGTTTAGATCTGATATTATTTTGTCTTGTAGATTCTTTTCGTCTTTTAGGGTTTTTATTTCTGCTGTAAGTGATTTCAGAAGAGTTGCATTTGACTTAGTTTCCTGAATCAACTCATCATATTTCTGCGCAATAAAGTCGGCACTTTTTACACTTTCACTCACTTGGTTTTTCAGTTCACTAATCTGCTTCTTTAATTCTAAAAACATACCTTTGATACCCGATGCGTGTATTATCTCCGTGTCCGGTGTTGAAGGTGGAGTCGCTGTGTCATCAGTGTTGGCAGCAGCTGGTAGGGTCATTATTCCACCGCTTGCGACAACAGTTGCTGACGTTGTCTTCTTGAAGCTACGGCACTGTGGACACCGCTATGACTCCTTAGCTTGTTTTGCCATACCTTTCCACGTACGTATTGTTACTGATGTACATTCATAATGATATTTCCCTTTGCATCCGTGCAGTATACATAGTCACCATCACTTGGGAGTCCTTCTTGACAGCGGTCGCAAACCATTTCCTTGCTATACTTAACTTTTTGCGGAGCACTCAAGCACACGTCTACTTCCTCCGGTGTCTCACTTCGTAATAATAATAATAATAATAATAATAATAATAATAATAATAATAATAATAATAATAATAATAATAATAGTCTAATAATAATGGACTAATAGGCCCTAATTACCTTTGTCAGAAAACAAGCAGTGATAAAACATGTTTGCAACGTTCTGATGCACCTGCCTTAGAAGAACATTGAAACTGCTTAATTATTAGCTTTATCCTTTCACTTTCTCTTGAAACCATGTAGGACGTAGCAGCGTAAATTGATCAAAAAGTTTCATCATTGTGCACCGGTACTCGTTCACATGATATGTTTGCAATAAAACGTCTACCCTTTCTGTAAAGTTTCTGGAGTCTATTGTGGAGTTAGCAAATTCGAAAATAGCTTTCTAATGTATCAGCGTCATGATTCGAAATGCACAAAAACAAATCAGAACAGACTATCAGTGCTTGATAATAAGTAATTCACACATAAAATCCAGTGGAACACACAAATTAGATCGCGTGTATCGCACTGCTATACATTAAATAGCACTGTCAGTATTTTAGGGATCACATTTACTGATTATAACAGGATAATACGAAATTGTTCCATATAGCAATCCTGTTGAGCGGCTTCGGTGGCGTAGTTGGTAGCATGCTGAGCTTCTATGCCCAATATCGTGGGTTCAAACCCGGCCGAATTCGTCGGATTTTTTAAGAACTTTAAAAATCCCTCAGTACGCCTTCCTTCGGAGGGGAAGTAAAGCCGGCGGTCCCATCCCATAGCTTTATGGCATGTTAAAGAACCATCCACTAATTACACCTGTGTGAAGCTAAATTATATATAGGTTAAACATTTAACTAACGTTCTTAGATTCCTACGTTCGTCGTCAAGAGCCGACTGCGGTGGCATCTGGTAACTAAGTTCTGAACTAGTTGGTCGTTGACAGTGGCGTTTGGCGGCAAAAGTAGGAACTACTTGGAAAAATTGAATCTCTGCAGTCATTACTTGAATTAAAACAGATACACACACTAATACTGTTATCACAATTAACACCGGTTATCAGACAGATTCTGATGATGATTGAGTCTCCAGTCTTTTGACTGGTTTGATGCAGCCCTCCATGCATCCCTGTCCTGAGCTAATCGCTTCATCTCTACATAGCTACCACACCCTACATCCGAGGCAATCTGTTTAACATATTCTAACCTTGGTCTACCCCTACAGTTCTTGCCCTCGACCCTTCCTTCCATAACTAAGCTTGCTATTCCTGGGTGTCTTGGTATGTGTCCTACTAACCTATCTCTTCTCTTCATTAGCAGTCGCCAGAAACATCTCTCCTCTCCCACTCGTCTTAATACCTCTTCGTTTGTAACCCTATCTACCCATCTGATCTTCATCATTCTCCTGTAACATTACATTTCAAATGCTTCAATTCTCCTCTTTTCTGCTGCACCAATAGTCCATGTTTCACTTCCATATAGCGCCACGCTCCAGACAAAGGCTTTCAAAAATGACTTCCTAATACCAAAATCTATATTCGATGTCAACAGATTCCTTTTTTTGTAGAAATGCTTTCCTTGCCTGAGCCAACCTACTTTTTATATCCTCTTTGCTTCGTCCATCACTGGTTATTCTGCTCCCTAAGTAACAGAAGTCTCCTACTTCCTTCAGCTTTTCACCTGCCAATTTGATCTCCATAGAGGTTTCTGATTTAATTCGGCTGCATTCCAGTATTTTTGTTTTACATTTATTAATTTTCATCATGAATTCTTTCCGTAAGACGGAGTCCATACCAGTCAAAAACTCATTCAAATCCTCAGGCTTGTCGGCCAAGATGACAATGTCATCAGCAAATCTCAGAGTTGAAATTATTTCTCCTTGAATCTTCACTCCCACTTTAAATTTTTCTCCAATTTCCTTCATTGATTGTTCAATGTAAAGATTGAAAAGTATGGGTGATAAGTTGCAGCCTTGCCTTACACCTTTCTGAATACCAGCTTCTCTCTCATGCCCTTCAGCTCGAATGACTGCCGTCTGGTTTCTGTATAGATTGTATACCACCCTCCAATCCCTGTACTTTATTCCAATAGATTTCAAAATGTCAAACAATTTAGTCCAATCAACGTTATCAAAAGCCTTTTCGAAGTCTAAAAATGCCATGAACGTTCTCTTATCTTTCCTTATTCTACCTTTCAAAATCAGCCTAAGACTTAGTACAGCTTCCCTTGTTCCTACATTTCTCCTGAAACCAAACTTGTCCTCACCCAACTCCGATTCTATCTGGCTTTCAATCCTCTTGTAAATTATTCTAGACAGGATCTTTGAAGCACGAGTAACCAAGCTGCTTGTACGGTAATCTTCACATCTGTCAGCTCCCACTTTCTTTGGTGTAGGGATGATAATATTCTTCTTGAAATCAGGAGGTACCTCACCTGTCTCATAAATCCTACACACCAAGTGAAATAACCTGATCAGACCTTCTTCTCCTATGCAGCGTAGCAACTCAATCGGTATATCATCTATGCCTGGTGCTTTTTTCCTGCTTAAGTCTTCCAATGCTCTGTCAAATTTTGATCGCAATATTAAATCTCCTTTTGCATCCTCATCAATTTCCTCCTCCCTTTCCATTACACGATTCTCAATCTCCTTTCCCTTATACAAACATTCTATGTAAGATTGCCATCTCTCAACCTTTTCTTCCCTACCTGTTACAGGCTTTCCATTTGTGTCCTTAATATTACAGCACTTAGTCTTCTTTTCCCCAAAAAGTATTCTTAATCCTTCGATAAGCTGTGTCTACTTTTCCTAATTTCAGACAATTTTCTATACCTACACATTTCTCTTTCAACCATTCTTCTTTCGCTTCCTTGCACTTCTTGTTGACCTCATTTCTCAGACGTCTGTATTCTGCTTTCCCCTTTTCATCTCTTACATTCTTGTATTTCCGCCTTTCATCCATCAATTCTAGTATATCCTGAATGATCCACGGTTTTCTACCTGTTCTTTCTTTCCTACCAATATTTTCTTCTGCGGATTTTGTTATTTCATTCTTCAAAAGTGCCCATTCGTCTGCAATTGTAGTTTGTTTAGGGTTTTTCATTATTCCTTCCTTTATACTCTTCTTGAATCTTTCGTTTACATCCTTTACTTTCAGTCTGTCTATTGTCCACCTTTTTGGCTTTTGACTTTTCTTCAATTTCTTCAACTTTAATCTACATTTCATTACAACCAGATTGTGGTCAGAGTTTATGTCAGCACCAGGATATGTTTTACAATCCAAAATCTGGTTTCGGAACCTCTGCTTGACCATAATGAAGTCGATTTGGTAACGCCCTGTATCTCCTGGTCTCATCCATGTGTATATTCTTCTATTGTGGTTATTGAATAAGGTGTTAGCTATGACCAACTCATGCTCGGTGCAGAATTCCATCAGCCTGCTTCGTCGATCATTCCTTTCACCTAATCCGAAATCTCCTACTATCTTCCCTTCTCTCCCTTTTCCTACCACAGCGTTCCAATCTCCCATTACTATAACATTTTCATCACCCTTGATATACCTCAGAATGTCATCTATTTTTTCGTAGACCTTTTCAACATCCTCATCATCAGCTTGACTGGTAGGCATATTGACTTGTACCACTGTGGTGCACGTAGGTTTAGTATTTATTTTTGCTACAATTCTACACACACCCAAAGTACACGGGGCTACATGACCGCGTTGTCGCAGTCCCTAAACTAAGGAACCAAAGTAGGGGGATGAGGGGGGTTCTAACCCCCCCCCACTAATAACTTCTCTGACGTCACAATCTCAGATATATAATACTTGATATTTCGCGACCCCATGGTCCGATTTTGACATGCAATATATCGTTGGACTCGGGCTGACGGGGGCTTTGCTATGGACCACTCATTTCAACCCCTAAATAAAACCTACCCCTACTAGGGGGTGAAATTGTAATTTTTAGTGAAAGTCTCTTTTCAAATACGACATGTATAAGGTGCGCTGCTAAAATGAACTTAAATGTTGTTGCTCATATCGCGCATGCGTTTGGCTGGCTGCCGATATGGATTAAAATTTTTGTTTTTGTTTTATACGCATGCGCACTTGGGATTTTTGTAAGAGGGCAAGCTCTTTGAAAAAATTGATTGATAAGAAGAGGTTTAGGTGGTGAGGAGAGAACGAGATAGTCGCCTACTTTCCTACGAAGTTTGCCGATATCTCTCAAACGCAAGGTCGGATTTGGACGTGTGACGTGTCAAATCGATTGTCTCGAAGCCCTATACATGTTATTAATAGGTTAAAGTTTTGAGAATGAGGGAAACAGGCTTTTTGGGGGTAAAACTGTGATTTTAGACTTTTTCCGATATTTCACGAATGCATGGTCGGATTTGGTCCTATGACGTGTCAAATGGCTTGTCTCAAAACCTTGTTTATTTTGGTAATAGGTTAAAGTTTTTGAGAATGAGGGAAACGGAATGTTTTGGGGTAAAACCGTGATTTTAAACTTTTTGCTATATTCCGCGAACCAAGTATGCTAGAGGCATGTACGAGGAGTCCAACGACTCGGGGTGACGTTCTCTTTGCTATGGACCACTCGTTATAATTTAAAAAAAAAATTGGAAACTCTATTTTGGGGTAAACATGTGTTTTTTGTGATTTTGCCGATATCTCACAAACCAATAACGCTAGAGACGTGTACGAGGTGTCCTAGGACTCGGGCTAACGCCCCATTTCGAGCGTGGTAGATATTTTTTCCAAAAAATAATTCACAAAGGGCCTAATGCCATACATGTTGAGAAAAAAATTCTTTACCGTTACCTGTTTATAATGTTTATGAAGCGTGGTGGTTGAGAGAGACGATACGTCTGGGGGTGTGTGTGTGTTTCAACGAACCTGTCGCTGACCAAGGTGGCTGTGTTCAATAGATCAATCGCTATTTCGACGGGCTGGTTTATGACAGAGCGAGGGTGCGTTTTTTCACACATTTTACCTTTAACGTGTAAACGGTGATGAGAACTTGGTTCTATGTTGGTCGAAGTGAGTAGAGAAAACACACTTGCAAACGAGCAGGAGGTGAATGTCATTTGAGCTTATTGAAAGGCTCCGATCTGACTTGACAACAAGTGCAATGGAAAAAATGACCAAGACGCTTGAAGGTGAAATAATCTGACCATCGTGGTGGCAGGGGAGTGTGAAAGGCATGCACACACATTTGTGAAACCACATGTATGCTAAACCAGTGACATCCTGTTTTGCTTCGTACGTGACAAAATGCAAGTTCATGTGAAATTTGATCTACCGCAGGTGTTCGCTTGGGACGTTATCTGTCCACATGCACGATAACTGTTAACAAGTTACATCCTGTTTTGCTTCGTACGTGACAAAATGCAAGTTCATGTGAAATTTGATCTACCGCAGGTGTTCGCTTGGGACGTTATCTGTCCACGTGCCTGATAACAGAATGTTCAAAGCGTGGGAAAAAAAGATTATACATGCAACGTAGCATATATAAAGACATGGCGTTATCATTTCCACGCTCACTTAGATGATTACCTTTGAACACATTGCATTGCATGAAACCCCTGGTCTTGTTTATCAGTTTTGGTGTTGGTGGAAAATACTTAACCTTGTTGTGGGGTAGGTATATATTTATTCATTTATATATTTATTGATTTTATATAAATACATGCAATTATTTATGGATTAGGTAATTAATGATTTTATTTATTTATTTGTTTGCAGATAATCGGTATAGCCTACCTGTCGTGTGTCTGTGAGAACGATATTAAAGAAAGAGAGAAAAACGGACAACTAGGAAGGAAACCATTTCCACACTAGCCCACGAGACGGGAATATAGCAAAGCATTACACGTGAAGGTGAGATTTGTTTTTTATATATATAACCTGTTTGATTTTGTTTTGTTTATGAAATGCATAAACTATATGGAATGGATATACTTATGGTGGTTTATTTTATTTCTTTTTAGAGTGTTGGAAAACGCTTGACCTCTGTTAATAATCGGGAACGTGTGTGTTTGGGACCATTGTCAAGCAGTCTACAGCTGAAAACTCAGGTGAGAGTGTTCTTTCTAAAATAATGTCTTTTACTGCTGCGGATACGTTAACTTGGGAGCCCCTTGAGTCTTGTTTCAAATCGCGTGTGTGCTCTGGTCGTGTGGTCAATGTTAGAAAAAGTTTGATTCCCAAATAATTTTTAGAATCTTGTTTTGAAAATTTTAAAATTGAAATTTGCACAGCGCAAAGGTTGCATACGGCTTTAAAAGTGAATACAGAACTGGTGTGCGATTTCATATATAAAAAGAAGGACGTAGAGCATAAAGAGACATTTTATATTTGTAGTAAAATGCAAGAGCTTTTGATAGCCGATAATCTGAACGAGTGGTATCAAAGCCATGTGGTGAATGCCTTGCTATCAAAATTTGATAAACTGCAACAAGGACCGAGTGGCCTTGCCTTAGACAAAATTCATCATTTACAAATCAACATTTGTCATTTCAACCCGTTGAATGCTGGGTCTAGCTATATTAAAACACCGCCAGCAATAGCTTCGAAAAAGGCTGTGGTGAATATTGAAAATTTTGATGATGAATGTTTTCTGTGGGCTGTGGCTGCGTATTTGCAGCCAGCACAACATCATGGTTGTCGACCAGGAATGTACAAGGCCAAGTTTGTCGAATTGAAACATACTTTAAATTTAACTCGAGTATCGTTCCCTATGGACTTAACCGAGATCCATAGGTTTGAACAAGATAACCAAGACTTTTCGTTCATGGTGTATGGCCTTGATGGTGATGAGATTGTGGGTCCTCTTTATGCTACAAAAGAACCGAAACGACATCACATTCATCTTTTATATCTGTCTTATGGAGAGGTGAATCACTATTGCCTCATTAAAAGCCTGAGTAGATTGCTAAGCAGTCAAATGTCTATGAAAAAGTGTGCAAAACATATTTGTGATCGATGCCTGCAATATTTTACCACTCTTACGCTTTTGGAACGTCATAGGGTAGATTGCGTTTCTCAGGAAGCGGTGAGACTGATATTGCCACAAGGGGGCAAGGCTGTGTTAAAGTTTAAGGACATTCATAAGCGTGACACTGTTCCCTATGTGGTATATGCAGATTTCGAAGCTCTCACCACACCCATGGCGGGATGTGAACCAGATCCCACCATGAGCTCAACCACACCCATTCAAAAACATGAACCCTTTGCCATAGGATTTAATGTGGTGTGTGCCTATGACCCCACACAATCCGTTTACAAATACCGCGAGGGGCCAGATTGTGCCAAATGGTTCTTGGATGAACTTGTCAAGTTGGCTCATGATGTACAGGAAATACTGGACCACCCAGTACCCATTAGCCTATCTCCAGAACAACAGCAGCAGTATGAGCATGCCACGACATGCCATATTTGCGAAAAGCCTATTTTAAGTGGAGAGGAAAAAGTCAGAGACCACTCGCATTTTACAGGGGAGTTTCGTGGAGCTGCGCACAGCAAATGCAACTTGAACTTTCCAGCTCCTCGTTTCATCAGTGTCTTTTTCCACAATCTGGCGAATTATGACATTCAGTTTTTGATTCGTGAATTGGGTCATGTCAACAAGGGCTCGTTTACCATTATCCCCCAAAACCATGAGCGTTTTACAGCCCTGACATGGAGGTTGAGCAACTTTAGCATTCGATTTTTGGATTCCTTTAAGTTTATGGCATCCTCGCTAGACAGCCTTGTGAATGGCTTGAATGAGGAGGAATTAAAAAATACTAGAATGCATTTTAATGATCCTAAGCAATTTCAATTGTGCATTCGGAAAGGTATATTCCCGTATGATTTCTGCAACAGCTGGGACGTGTTAAAGCAAAGAAAACTCCCACCACAAGAGAAATTTTACTCGAAACTAACACGCAGTACCGTTTCCGATGAAGACTATGCACATGCATGTCAAGTTTGGCGAGTGTTTGGCATGAACACGCTAAGTGAATATGCCTTGCATTACCTAAAACTGGATGTATTGCTGCTCACTGATGTGTTTGAAAAATTCCGTAACTTGTGTCAACACATTTACGGTCTTGACCCGGCTCACTATTACACGAGTCCTGGACTCTCGTTTGATGCCGCTTTGAAATACACTCAAGTGGAATTGGATTTACTCACTGACGTAGACATGGTTCTATTTTTTGAAAAGGGCATTCGTGGCGGCTTTGTGTCACTTAACCAACGCCATGCTGAAGCGAACAATGTCTACATGCCTGATTATTCACTAGACAAACCAGAATCGTACTTAATGTACTATGACGTGAATAATTTGTACGGTTACGCCATGAGTCAGCCTTTGCCCTATGGGAAGTTTGCTTGGCTGACAGACAAACAAGTGTCAGAATTTGATGTGATCAAGGCTAGCCAAGAAACAGGCCGTGGATATGTGCTAGAAGTTGATATTGAATATCCCTCATCCTTGTATGATGAACATGCCGATTTCCCATTCTGTCTTGAGCAAATGGTTCCCCCTGACAGTAAAGTGAAAATTGAAAAACTCATGGGCACACTTTACAACAAAAATCGGTATGTGCTACATATCCAAATGTTGGTGCAATGCCTCGCCCAAGGCTTGGTGTTAAAGAAAATCCACAGGGGTATTTCTTTTGCTCAAAAAGCATGGCTTGAGCCATACATGCGACTCAACACGGAGCACCGACAAATGGCAACACAGCAGTTTGAAATTAATTTTTTTAAATTAATGAACAACTGCATCTATGGCAAGTCTATGGAGAATGTCCGCAAATACCGTGACATTAAATTGGTGAATGTCTGGGAGGGGCAGTGGGGTGCCCGGCGGTACATTGCCAAGCCAAATTTCAAATCGATCAAAATTATCGATGAGGATTTGGCTACTATTGAAATGAGTAAGACCAGCGTGACCATGGATAAACCCATTTACTTGGGTCAAGTCATTTTAGACTTTTCTAAATCGGTCATGTATCGATTCCACTATGAGTTTGCGAAACGCCATTTTGAGGACGTCTCTCTTTTGTATATGGACACGGACTCATTCATTTACCACATTCGCCACTGCAACCCCTATGACGTCATGAGGCAACATAGTGACTGGTTCGACACCTCTTGCTATAGCGCTGACAACGTGTTTCAGCTGCCCATAAAGAACAAGAAGAAAATGGGCGTTTTAAAAGATGAATGCGGTGATTCCATTATGACGGAATTCGTAGGTTTGGCTTCGAAAATGTATGCTTACCGCACACTCGATTGTAAGGAAGCCAAAAGAGCAAAAGGTGTAGGTAGAGCAGTGGTAAAATCGCTACGTGTAGACGATTACCTAGCGGTTTTACACACTGGCAAAACTATGTCTCATACACAGTGCAGGATACAATCCAGCAACCATCATTTGTATCTTGTGGAACAGAGAAAACGCACCCTCGCCTCCATGGATAACAAGCGTGTGTGGGCTGATGACCTGCTCACTAGCCTGCCCTGGGGTTATGATCGCAACGAGGAGGAGGTGTGATTTCATTGTTTAATCGTTTATGGGACATGGCTTTTTGTAACTTGTAGATTTAGTATTTTGTAAATATTGGTTTCTGTCATTGTAAATAGTAGATTTTGTAAATAGTGACAACCCACTTGGACCTTTTGCTCTTAAAACGTTCTATGCAAACTTATTTTTTTAAATTTTTTTGATTGATAAATAGTGTGATTCTTTTAACGCTGTACAAAGTTGAGTTTTTTTGTAAATATGAAATAAGTAAGATTTTTAGTAACTTTAATAACTAGTATTTAATTATTTTTCGTAATTTAAATGATAAACTAAAAAGTTCTTTTGGGATGAGTGTGCATGTCGAGAATGTGCTTTTGGGAATAAATAAAGTGGTTGTGTTTGTTCCCAAAGACAGGTGTGAATGTATGAGTGGAGAGAGAAAACTGGTGTGTATGATTGACCAGAGCAAACACGATGAGGTAGGGTGGGTGGGTGGGGAGGGGGTAAATGGTCACTTATATACTCATTTTGTTTTAAATAGTTTCGTTTTTTCATTGAAATGTGGCAGACAATAGACATTATTTTTGTAAAAACAGTCTTACCTGCAGTAGTCGTAGACCTCGACGTTTCTCCAAACACGCATCAGCACATTGCAGTATTATCAAGGTCAAGCACTCGCATCAACATCATTATCAAATCTCAACTTTCGACATACACTAAATGGAAAAATGTGAAAACAGCAAAATGGAAAATCCATGTTTCCATATCACCAAAAACGCAAAACTTAAAACGGACATTTTTAAAAACTGGAAATGGTCATGTCTGAAATTTGAAAATTCAAAAACTTCAAACGGACATTGTTTAAAATGTGTCATCAGCAAAATGGAAAAATCCATATCATCAAAAACGTTAAACTTGAAACGAACGTTTTCAAAAACTGTAAATTGCAAAATGATAAATGACAGTGTGTGGAATTCATCATGTGTGAAATGTGTAAAATGAAAAAATCAGCCATCAACATCACGATTTCTTAAAATTAAAAATAACAAATCATTGTGCTCTGGTAAACCTTTGTTTTTATTTCATAGTCATAGTGAATTGACAAAAGAAAAATAGAATACAAACACATCCCAATTCCTCACTCCTCAATGTTTATGTCCATGCATCATCAACTTTCCTTTCATAGCACTCATGACAATTAGGGCTGCCATTCTTTCACCCAC